>CM041018.1:26754357-28153131 GCA_022984855.1 Dimocarpus longan | reverse complement strand
AGACTGGTAAAAGCCCAATTAGTTGGCTCAGAAGGCTAGGCCCAATCTGCCAGAACGGAAAAACAAGCTCTCAGCCTGCACATTGCACATCTTCAACTACCTCAAGCTCGCCTACTATCAATTCGCACATCATTTAAAAGGTTAAGATCTGCAGTTCGCACTAAAGCTTGCTTACCAGCTCACCCATAGCGGAATCAGGTCAAATTATAACGTGCTGTGCACGTCAATACTGTCAGAAATTATAGTTGGGATTACAGAGATTTCACCTAACCCACATGGGTTAACCGTATAAACTCATACTTTGACAGAATAAATATGACAAGTGTCAGATATATTAAATGTAATTCGACTACATTTATTGTGATTCGGATGCATTAATTACAAGTGATCATTATATTTTGACTTATTTTACTTTACTGTAGCACCTCCCCTTCTATAAATAAGAGAAGATTTTCGTTGTAAAACTAAGAGAGAAATACTCAATGTAAATTTGTTGTTACTCTACCCAGATAGAAAGAAAAACAGTGAATATAGACACAATTTGGTCGAACCACTCTAAATCTAGGTGTCCTTTGTTCTTCCTTTTTGCTTTCTTCTTCATTTCATGTATGTTCCTTGCATTATTGTAATCATATTGCAGCATTGGACTTAAAAGAATCTCGTTAACTGAAATTGCACGTCAATACTCTCCTAATCGCTAATTCATTTAACATGTTTGGACATCACACATATTATTTTAAATTTTATTTTGAATCAACATTATATCATAGTTGATTATTTTAATTATTTAATGGGTTTAAAAGATTGGATTATGTAATTAAATTACAAGGTTTTAAATTATTTCGAAGTTTTACATAGGTGAAATGATCAATTGAATTATAGTTTCTAACATATGTGAACATGATCTATAATTGATGAATTAAACATATTTATTGAGTGAGTCGTTAATTTAATGGGTCATATTTAGATTTAAATTAGTGAGACAATAAGCTCAATGGTTTGTCTTGGATTACACAAAATAATAGTAATAATAATAAGAAATAATTGTAAAAATAACTCATTTTTACATGACCCACCTCAAAAATAACATTTATATTTAAATCATCTCAACTCTAAGGTTAAGATGATTTGAATTTATATTAGAATTCACAACCTGAAAGTTGGGATTCTCTACCTTGAGATTGAGATTTAAATGGGTTATTAAAAGTGAGTTAGTTTTCAACAAAACCCTAATAATAATAATAATAACGAGCAGTGTTCGGATCGATGTTACAACACAATAACCTATGTTGTCACCTACTCACTTTGGCTTACATATCTTAATCTAAATAAACTAGCTCGTTACCAAAAATCTAAATAAATTAGAATGATATTGGAATAATATTAAAAATTTAAATACATGTATGTTAAAATATACATGAAAAGAAAAACTTGATGAATAGTATATCTTCACCCCTTTTTAAACATAAAAGGGAATAAAATACAAACAGAAAATATGTCATTCAAATTTATGCTTTTAGATTTATTCAAAGTTAATATCAATGAAAACAAATACTACCAATATTTGGTAATGTAAATAAAGTTAGAGAATGCAGTGAAATTATTTCTCCTACAACTTTCACTACAAAAAAAAAAATAATAATAATAAGTTAGTTATATCAGACTATCCATACCGAGCATTAAAGATTCATTATGGATAATAATTTTATTTTTTTAAAAAAAATTACATTTCAATATTCATATCGGATCATAATGTGTCTGGTATGGATGTTAGATTATCCATATCAAGCATTAAAGATTCGATATGGATAGTAGTTTTTATTTTTATTTTTTAAAATTTATATTTTATTATTTATGCCAGATCATAATATGTTTGGTATGGATATTGGAATATCCATATCCGTCACTACAGCCTAGTATGGATGGTAAATGTGAAATTAAATATTAAAAGCACATGTGACAATGATTTGTTTGTACAAATTTTGTCCCCGTAATGCTACACATACAATAAGCTAGTCCACAAACTAGCTAGCATTTATTTGTTTTAGTGACGTATGACAATGACTGCAATGGTAACCGACCTACTGACAGAGAATATGCACGAGATTTCTAACCGTATATTATTATATATTAATTTGTCTAATAAACATTTTAATACAAAAATGATGTAGGGATCTTGACTACATTAATGGACAATGGCACCCTTACAAAAAGGCTATGTCTCATTTTAAATTGTAAAAAGATCATCGCTGGTGAACAATGAAATCTAATTCTAATATAAGTTTTGAATTTGATAATGGAATAGATAGTTATGTACATATATGATTTATGTATGTAAAGGGATGTGTGTATTATTTTATATTAAAAAAAATTAATTTGTATTTACATGTTCAGCTTTTCCAATCAAAGTGTGAATGATAATAGTCATGTATTTAAGGAAAAAAAAAAAAAAAGTAATCACTGACTGTTGAAAATTATCAAAATAGCCGAACGTGACAATTAGACTTAAATAAAATATAATAATAATAATTTTTATAAGACAGAAAGTTATCCAACAAAATTTCTTTTACCGTTGATTGTAAAATACTGCACAAAATAAAATAAATTGAAGCCATCCAACATTAAATGAATATATATATATATATATATATATATATCCTTTTAGGACTTTAAGATATTATATTGATAATTTACAAAGTGTGGTGAGAGTTATTATTTAGGTTATAATTGTAACGACTGACTTTATTAAGTTATGATAAATTCTTGATTTAATTGATATCGTTTTTATAAAGAAAAATTACAGACTGACAAATCGAAACAACATTAATTATTATTATTATTATTATTTTATCTTTATATAAGGATTTTTCTTCAATGTTGACATGATGCTAACATTTTATGACAAAAATTTAAATTTGAGTGATGTAAAAAAGGAAAAAAGGTATAATAATTTTGATTATTTTTTTTTTTAAACTAATGTGTTAATATATTATCAAAAAATTAGTAAAAAAAAATGATAATGAAAAATCCTTATTCAAAAGTAAAAGGTTGTCCAAAAAATGAATGCTTAATAATTAGTTGACTAAACAAATGAATTTGATTATCTTCTAAAGTGGTTTGGTAGAAGGGAGTTTTTATTTACTTTATCAAAATTTTTAAATTCGAGTTATTCTATTACAGCAGGGTTATTTAAAAATAATAATAAATGAATCGATGTAAATCCAATATTATGTCCAGCTGAATAGCATTTCAGTGACTAATCGAAAAGACAGAAAAACATTTATTTATTTTTCCTTTGAAAGAAGACAGTTCTTAATTGTCAAAGTAGAAAAATAAATTTGTGAAAAGTGCATGAGCAAACGCATTAATGGTCAAAATAGGAACACGACTTCGTCAAAAAAAAAAATAGAAACAAATATGTTGACAGAGTCGTTCTGTATGCATATGGAAGATTTGAATACCACATAAAACAAATAAATGTGTGGAAAATTCTTAATCCAACCATGGTGTCAATTAATAAGAAGGAATGCATTAATCAGTGTATGTTCTTTTGTATATATAAATACAATATAATAAGAAATCAATCATTATAGATATGTTAGGATCTATCGAGATTGAATAATATATGTGATATGAAAATCCTCTCTCATAATAAAGAAAAACATTTTCTTATACATGCTATTATATACGTTTAATAAAATTTGAAGACATTTTTTATTATACAATTACAATGTAATTTAATATTTATTATTATAGATTAGTCAAGACCAGTCAAAATTAATCAATAAACACTATATTTATAGTCTAAAAATCTAATTTTACAATACTGATGAATATCCACTCGATCGAATGATAAGAAAAAAAAAAAAAACACCATCTCCGTCACGCAAGCCACCATAAAAGGCCGTCACCACGGTGGAAAATTCCCTCAATTTGGAGTCTTAAAACTTTCAAAATTTGAAAAGTAAGAAAATCAATATGTATGTATGACAATAATAAGAAAATCAATATGTATGTATGACAATAATCAAAGCATATTTGGATTTTATTAATTAAACCTTCAACGTTAAGTCATAACTCATAATAGTAAGGTTTCCATATCTAGTAACTTCATGTATCCACAGTCCACTAAGGGGTGGCAAAAAGGGTTAGCGTGTTGGGTTGAGTTGGATTCGATTCAATTCGTTTATGAATTCGATCAATTCGACATGAATCCATTTAAGAAATGGGTCGACATTTTTGAATTTGACGCGAATTCGTTTATACACGACGGACACGACACGAATTCGTTTAACCCGTTTAATCATTTAATTCGTTTAACTCGTTTAACCAGTTTAATTCGTTTAACTCGTTTAATTCGTTTAACCTGTATAATTCGTTTAATTTAAATATAATAAATAATATTTCTAAATGTTAAATTAACTATAAAACATACACATTAAATCAACTATAAAATTTAATATCTACATTTAAAGACCACAATAAAATCAAGCACAATCTCAATTTAAACACAAATATAACAAATAATTCACAATCAAACATTTAACACCTAATTTAACACATAAAAGCATACACATTAAATCAACTATATAAAATTACACATCATCCACATTTAAAAATCACAATAAAATCAATCTTAATGCAAACACAAATATAACAAATAATTCACAATCAAATATTTAAACATCTAATTCAACACATAAAACGTACACATTAAATCAATTATACTATATCATTCACATAGATTTTATGACAAAATCACAACAAAATCAAAGTCAATGCAAATGTATATAAATTAAAATGAGATAATATTATCATTCTCTAACATCAAACTTTTGGCACTTAAAAAATTCTTTTCTCATTAATTCCAAACTCCAAATGGACCTCCAGGCTACACAAAAAACACAAAAACGCAAAATTAGATATCTACATTCACAATCTTAAAATTAATGACAAAATTATAATTAAAAAAATTTACCATTAAGTGAAAGAAATTGGTGTTGAGCCTTTTACTGATTCACTACGGGCACTTGCATTAGGGGGAGCTTCATTAATATTTAAATTTAATATATCTTCAATGACGTCTTCTAACGAAACAATCTCCCTCTCTACAATAATTAATAACGAAAATAACTGAAAAATAATGAAAAATTATCATAAGAAATCACTAGCACAAAATTAGTGTGTTACCTCTACCAATTATCCAATCTCGTTATCCAATCAACATATCCACTTTCACGATGTTCCTAAAAATAATATGAAAATCATCAATTAAAAACTCAACAATTCTTATAATTCCTTTTCACTCCACAAACTGAAAAGGTAAATCATGCAATACTAAAGTTTAAGCAACAAGCTTCCTAAATTCTTCTTGAGCCTTAGTTTTAGATTGATGAACACTAACAGATCCAAAATTAATTTTCTCAATCACCATTTGACGTATATCACACGATTTATACTTTGGACAAGTAAGAGCCAAGTGTCTAATCATATTACCTATACCACTCTAGGTTGGGCAGAGATAGATGTAGCCACACCATTTGCATTTACATCTATCATTTCCCTTTTTATCCTTCGATATCATTTCAAAGGACTTCCACACATGCGAAGTGCATTTTCTTTGTCAAGTAACTTTAGTTTGCTTTCACTTACTTGAACTTTCCATATTTTCATCATCATTTGCAACTTCAAACTCATCTTCAAGCTCATCTTTCAGATCAATGGTATCGTCTTCGAAGTCAACACTTAAATCCATATCTAAAAACCAAATAACCAAATAAATTATGAGAACCAAATAATCAAATAACATTACACTAGAGATATATATAATAATAACATTACAATTGCCCAACCATGAAATAACCAAATAAATCATGAGAACCAAATAATCATGAGAACTAAATAACCAAATAACATTACACTAGAGATATATATATAATAACATTAATAAACCAGATTCATCACCCCGAGAAGAATTAAATTGACACTTCAGTTGAAAAAGAAATATTTTTTTTTTAAGTTAAAATAAAATTATAATTTTAAGGTTATATCAATTAACTTATTCTTATAAAGTAACTTTTGGAATATTAAATATAAATCAATATACACATGGATTAATTGTGTCTTGATAAAGATCAACAAAAGCGATCCTTAAAAATAGCTAGTTGCACTTTAATACATTGAATATACAAATTATTATTTATTTAAATATTCATAACATGTACCTATTCCACCTTTATTTTGAAATCATTTCAATTTATTATTTTCTATACTGTATAAGGCTACACGGCAAAATAATACGGAGGACATGCAAAATAATTAAATAATCTAAAGCAAAACAACACTAATAGAATGTGAAACCGAATAATTTTATGGTGTAACTGAATGTTGTGGTGAATAATCTAAAGCAAAACAACACAAAATAATTTTATGGTGAAACTGAATGTGAAAACGGGAACAATCAAAGCTTTTCAGTTAGGAAGATTAGCTAGCAGATCATCATTCATGCCAAACCAAAGAAATGATGAGTTGGACATGAATACAAATACTGGTATGGACATGTAACAAATACATAAATGAAAATACAGAAATGAAAATGAAAGAGAAGGAACCTAAAGGCTGAAGCTGGTCAACGTGGTGACCAAACTAGATGGTTACCAATAGTGTATCGAAGCTGGTCAAGCTAAAGCTGGTGACCGGACGGCTACCAAGAGAGAGATGCTGGTCGTTGTATATGTTGGTGTCGGGTCGTGTTGTCGGGTTGGATGATGAGTTGGACGGCTACCCAAGCTGGTCAAGCCGAAGCTGGTGACAGTCTACCGTTGGTCAACTGGTCCGTCTGTTGTGCTACCATAGCTTGAGCGGAAACTGGTGACCATCTGCCATGCTGCTCATCCGGAGGTCAACTGGTCCTTCTATCGTGCTGCTCCAGGTGTCTGGTCCGTCTGTCGTGCTGCTCGTGGCATCTGGTTGAGTGGCCGTGCTACTCGTGGCGTTTGGTTCGTCTGTCTTGCTGCTCGTGGCGTCTGGTCGAATGGCTGTGCTGCTCGTGGCGTTTGGTCGAGTGACCGTACTACTCGTGCAAGTTGAACTATAAAAAGAAAGGGGTTGCCGACTTTAGGTTAGGGATTTGCTGAAGTGTATGTATATATATGAATGTATAATTACATTATAACCCCTATAATATATTAAATTATAATTTGACTCCAATTTTAATCTTGTCAACCCGCGATTTGTTTAACCAAACTTGATTCGATTTGTTTAATAAACGGGTTAGACGGGTTGACACGATTACGATACGAATTCGTTTAACTCCAACTCATATCCATTTATTTTTAACGAATTTGTGTCAACCCGTCGTGTCGTAACTCATATTGTCACCCGAAAGTAACAACTAACATGGGGTAGAGAAGCAATACATAACCTAGGCTGCATCCTGTTGTTATTTTATTTGTAAAGAGGATTTTAACCAGATATTTATAAGAGTAAAAATTAATTATTTAATTTTAATAGAATGATGAAAAAAATTAAAAAAAAAATAAGAAAGAAAACAAGGAAAAACTAGTCATTGTCCAAGGAAACAGAGATTAACAACATTATTGCCCAACAATTATGTGTTACATCATATATGATGACTCACCATGTTTTCCAATTTCCACTCCATCAACAATTCAACATAGCGTGTCAACCATTTCACATTCTGGACGATAAGAAAAATGGATGTTGAATTCAACATCCATGTTTCTTATCGTCCAGAAGTTGAAAAGGCATCCACACTTTGTTCCCCAGTATCCCAGCAGTTATAAATGCTATCTATCCTTAGAAATCCAGTATCACAGACTTGCAACTACTTTTTCAAGATCAATCTTTTGTTCTGTCCTCCAATATAATTTGCTCCCCAAAAAAAAAAAAAAAAAAAAACAACCTTTGTTTTTCTTTCTTTATGGGTGCTTCACCATCAACTTCTTCTTCTTCTTCCACCAGGCATGGAGGAGAACATGATGTTTTTCTTAGTTTTAGAGGCGAAGACACTCGTGATAATTTTATTAGTCATCTATGTGATGCTTTCTCTCGAAAGAATATTAAAACGTTCAAAGATCACCAACTCAAGAGAGGTGATGAAATTTCATTCGCGCTTTCAAGAGCAACAGAGGATTCAAAAATTTCGATAGTTATATTCTCGAAAGACTATGCGTCTTCCAAATGGTGCTTAGAAGAACTAGTACGTATTCTTGAATGTAAAGAATCGAATGGACAAATTGTAATGCCGATTTTCTATCATATAAATCCATCCGATGTACGAACGCAAACAGGGAAATTTCATGATGCTTTTGTTGAGCATGAACAAGGATTTCAGCACGAAGACAAGGGATCAAAGGTGCTTAAATGGCGGGCTGCTTTAAGGAAAGCATCCAGTCTGTGTGGATGGGATTCCTCTGCAATAAGGTAAATCTAACTTTTTTATATCATTTTAAAAATTACAAGTTCTAATTTTGACAATGGAAGAGTAGTGATTGAAACAAAAATCTGAATAGTATTTTTTTTTTTTAGAGAATTACTAGAAAGCCTCCCATAATTTACCTTATTACAATCGAAAACCATTTTTACCTTTTGTAACAATGACCTTCCCTCCGTTAACGGTTTGACCATAGTTGACCGTCAAAATTGACTGTAATGAGGGTATTTTGGTCAATTTATTTGATTTTTATTTTTTTGAAAAAATTATATTAATTAATAAATAATTTAAAATTTTAAAACTTAAAAATATTTAAAAATTTAAAAAATTAAATTTAAACTATTAAAAAATAATTTAAAATTTTTTCGAATTGATCTAGACTGTCCATCTTTTGAGATGGATAGTCTAGATCCATTTAGAAAAAAAAATAATATTTAAAAAAATAGAAAAATGAAAAAAAAAATATTTGATGGTGATTCAGTTCATCATATTTCAGGATATCTGATTTCTGATTCATCAACAAAGACATTAATTCGGCATCATCAGTCATCATCACAAACAAAACCACTACCATCGTCATCAAACAGACCCAGAACATCATCATCAACACCATCTATAATAAACATAATCATCAAACACCATCATAAATACAATCAAACCCAGATTTGGAATTTAGGTATTTAGATCGAAAACCCAATTCGAACTGGGTTTCCAGATTGGAAACCCAGATCGATCTGAGTTTCCAGATAAGAAACCCATCTGGGTTTCCAGATCTGGAGACCCAGATGGGTTTCTGAGCTGGAAACAGATATGGGTTTCCAGATTTGGAGACCCATATGGCTTTTCGATCTGGAAACCGATCTGGGTTTTGAAAACCCAGACGTCGGACCGACATCTGGGTTTTTAGACGTCGATCTGGGTTTCGGAACCCAAATCGGCTGGTGAAGAAAACAAAAAACAAAGAGAAGAAGGAGAAGAGAGAGAGAGAGAGGTGAGAGACTCTGGGTGCCGGTGTAGAAAACAGAGAAATGGAAGAGAAGAGGGAGAAGAAAAAGAAGAGAGAGAGAGACAAAGAGAGAAAGAGAGAAGGGTGAGAGTAGAAGAAAGAGAAGATAGAATTTTATAAATAAAGGGCATTTACGTCTTTTCACCTTATTTTGTCATTTTCCAATTATATTGAACGGTCAAACGTGGTCAAAGGGAGGTCATTGTTATAAAAAACAAAAGTGGTTTCCAGTTATAATAAAACATATGTTGAGAGACTTTCCAGTAATTCACTCTTTTTTTTTTCTCACATTTAAATGTATCGTAAAATTGTTACTATATATTTTTTTTTTAAAAAAAAAAAAGTTGTTAATTGTCAATTATCATGTAGTTACGACTCCAGTACTTTGACCATTTCCAGTTGCTGGCTTCCTCTTCTGAATAGCTATAAATCCATGCAAAACACAAAGCATTGACAGTATTAAAAAATGCATTTTCTGCCTTTCAAATTCCTTTATTTTTGTTTTCGAAATAGCTAAAATACCTTGTCAAGACTATGTTTTTTGACAATTTAATTGACTAATGCATATTACGATATTAATATTTCATTTTCTTCAAAATATTGTTTTAGTTGTTTGCTATCAAATGGAACACATTTTCAGAACCTAAAACTATAAATCAAATATCAAATTTTCAATTTATAATTGATAAAAAAAAAAAAATACAAAAGAGTCCGCCCTCTATTCTCCACTTTAATTTCAATAAGCTACGTCCTACTTTTTTTTGTTTTTTCCTTCCTTACATCAAGCTACGTCTTGCTTAATACTTCGATAACGAAACCAAGCTCAAGCATTGGAATCTACTGGACCATATTTTCAGGAATTCATTCTTCTATTAGTAACTAGAATCTAGAAAAACCAAAAAGAAAATATGTGTATTATATTATTATGCTTCGGTTGTTATTTCTTTAAAGGGTTTGTCTATTTACTAGTTGAATAACCTTAACCATCAATTACATCTATTGAATTGATTATAAAGATGATTATTAAAGTGGATTGATTGTAAGGATGATTATTAAAGTCAATCCAATTATTGTAATTATTAAGTAAGGTTATTCAACCAGTAAGGTAATCAAATCCTTTAATTCAACTCATTATTAATTGTTTGTTCTTCATATTTGGTAGGCCTGAGTCTAGACTTGTGGATGAAATTGTCAAAGATGTTGCACAAAAATTAAATGACCTTTCACTCTCAAGTGATTGTGGAGGATTAATTGGAATAAGTTCACGCATTAAGCAAGTAGAGTCATTATTATGCATTGGGGTTTCAGATTTCCGAATTGTAGGAATTTGGGGCATGGGGGGTATTGGTAAAACGACCATTGCTGGAGCTGTTTTCGATAAACTTTCTAGTCAATTTGATGGTTGTTGTTTCATTGCGAATGTTCGGGAAGAGTCAGAGAAATTTGGTGGGCTGCTTCGTCTACGAGATGAAATTGTTTCTAAAATATTAAAAGAAGAAATTCAGAATTTAGGCACTCCCAATATACCCTCATTCATGAAGTGTAGGCTCCGAAATAGAAAGGTCGTCATTGTTCTTGATGATGTGAATAACTCGAACCAACTAGAAGTTTTGGCCGGCGGGCTTGATCGATTTGGTCTTGGAAGTAGAGTTATCATAACAACTAGAGACAAACAATTGTTGAGTAATTGTGGAGTGGATTTCATATATGAGGTCAAAGCATTAAACTATCAAGAAGCTCTTCATCTTTTCTGTAAGTATGCCTTCAAACAAGACTATCTTCCTAAGGATTATATAATGTTTGCTCACAAGGTAGTAAATTATACCGACGGCAATCCATTGGCTCTTAAAGTTATTGGTTCCTCCTTGTACAAAAAATGTAGACAAAATTGGGAAACTTTATTGCAGAAGTTAAATAAGATTCTTAATCCGAAGATTCTTAATGTATTGAGAATTAGTTTTGATGGACTAGATGACGAAGAGAAAGATATATTTCTTGACATAGCATGTTTCTTTAAAGGAGAGTGTAGAGATTCTGCAATACAAATACTAAGTGCTTGTTATCTTTCTGCACAAGCTGGACTTGATAACCTCAATGATAAGTCGCTCATTAACTTATCACACAACAGGATAGAAATACATGATTTGATTCAGGAAATGGGTTGGGAAATTGTTCGTCAAGAATCATTCCATAAATTGGGAGAACGGAGTAGGTTACATAATTATGAAGATGTTTGTCTTGTACTCAAGAGAAACATTGTAAGTGCTTGACCACATTTTATTTTTTCACTTTTATATTATATTTCCATTAATTAACTAATGTTCATAAATTGTCTTCCATAAAAAAGTTATATATATTTTAGAAAGTTTTTGTATTATATATTGTAACTAGTTTCTTTTGTTTTTTACAAGGGAACTGAGACAGTTAAAGGTATGTGCCTAGACATGTCAATAATCAAGGATATAAATATAAATTCTCAAGCATTTGAGAGAATGTGCAATCTTAGATTTCTCAAATTTTACGATGAGACTCGATCGTGCTTTGAAGACACCGTTTTTGTCTCCAAACTGCATATTCCTCATGGTTTAAATTATCTTTCTGAAGAATTGAGGTATCTTCGATGGGATAGTTTTCCTTTGAAAGTGCTGCCATCAAATTTTACTCCGGAGAAACTTGTTGAACTTGACCTTTCTTATAGCAATGTTGATAGACTTTGGGAAGGAAAAAAGGTATAAATTCCTGTTATGTTCCTTTCATGCTTTGAGTACACTTAGTGCAGTTCATGAATAATTAATCACTTGGTTCTTGTTATTTTACTATCATTTTTACAGGATGTTCCAAATCTAAAACGACTCAATCTTTCTCGCTCTAGGCACCTAACAGAGATTCCAGACCTCTCAAACAACACATCTCTGGAAGTTATAAATCTTCTATGCTGCAGAAGCTTGGTTGACATTAGCTCATCAGTTCAACATCTAAACAGCCTTCGCTATCTATATCTCCCTCGCTGTGAAAATCTTAGAAGCTTTTCGACTAATGTTCACTTTAAATCTCTTGTAACTCTTAATCTCTTTTTGTGTACTAATCTCATGGAGTTTCCACAGATTTCAGGGAATATAAATGAGCTACTTTTAAGTGGGACTGCAATAAAAGAAGTACCCTCATCAATTGAGAGCCTATCCGAGCTTGTTGTGTTAGATTTATCGAACTGCAGAAGGCTTGAACAGATTTCAACAAGCATTTGTAAGTTGAAATCTCTTCGTAAGCTAAATCTTCAGCAGTGTTCCAGGCTTGAGAGTTTTCCTGAGATTTCAGAGCCAATGGAATGCCTGCGATATCTTGATTTATCTGGAACGGCAATCAAAGAGCTACCCTTTTCGATTGAACATCTAACTGAGCTTATGACATTATTACTGAGATGTTGCAAAAAACTTGAGATGCTTTCTAGTAGCATTTGTAATTTGAGATCTCTTCGTTATCTGAACATTTCTGGTTGCTCAAAATTGGACAAATTGCCAGAAAATTTGGGGAATTTAAAATTTTTGAAGCATTTCTCAGCAGGCGGAGCTGTTATATGTCAACTACCTTCCTCTGTGACTAATTTGGAGAAACTTGACACGTTAGAGCTATGTGGACGTAGAGATTTGACATTTCCTCCTCTATCAGGTTCTCTATACTCTTTAAGAATACTGGATTTAAATGATTGCGCTCTAACGGAAATTCCTGAAGATATTGGTTGTTTATCCTCATTGGAAGAACTACATCTAAATGGGAATGATTTTGAGATTCTACCGACAAGCATCAAGCAACTTTCTAAGTTAACAATGCTTGAGTTAAGTAATTGCAATATGCTTCGATCACTAATTGCGCTTCCATTAGGTCTGGAATATTTAGAAGCAATGAATTGCAAGCAGCTACAATCATTTCCAGATGCGTCCGAATTTGCAGAATTCCTAACATATGAACGCAGGGCTAGTAAAAATGTCTTTTTCAAGAAAACAGACTTCATGTTTGTTAATTGCTTCAAACTTAATGCAGAAGCATTTAGCAACATGTTTGCAGAGTCACAAGTAATTATTCAGCAAATGACCACTGCTGAAAAGGTGATCTCTCTCTCTCTCTCTCTCTCTCTGTGTTTAACAAGAAATAATCTATGATTTTCATGATACAGGGATATGGAAAAGTAAATGCCTTCAGAATTCTTTTTCCTGGTAGTGAAATTCCTAAATGGTTCGACTATCAAAATTCTGGATCTCAGATAGATATTTCACTACCTCTACACATTCGGTGCAATCGAAAGTTGATGGGATTTGTTCTATGCCTTCTTATTTCGTTTGACGAATATCATAATGACAATCTTGAACTTGTCGTCCATTATGAAACCCGTGTTAGTAGCTCAAGAGTGACCAAGATGTGTTATGCGCTAAATTTTTCCGACGAGGTATTCATTAGTCTGGATCACATCATACTAGGGTATAATAACTTTTCGAACTTTGATGATATGTTATCCAGGAGTGACTGCACAACCATCTCAATCACATTTACATTTGACCTTGAAGATAATAATCAGAACAAGCATGTGAGAAAAGGTTGGGAAGTGAAAAATTGTGGGATATGTCCAATATATGCAGAATTTAGTAGGAGTGGAATCGGGGGGTTTAATGATGAAGAGGGCGTGGAACCAAATCCTAAAAGGATTTGCAATGAAGCAAACAGATGGTCTTGATTGACAGTGAAATGGCACATCTATCATGTCATGTTTGTGGACTTTTGTTGTTAGGGGGTCGGAGAAAAATTTGGAGCAGTGGATGCACTATGATCTGATCATATCATCTTGCCTTGTGGTACATTTTGCATTTTGACGCCACTAATACTATATATTATGTATATTATATGAGACACTCAATGTGGTTCGATGCCAATGGCCTAGGCATGTATATTAAAAGATTCTTAATAGTTTTTTTTTTCTTAATTTTAAGTTGAGTTCCTATTTGAAAATCGTATGGTTTTCTCAAAACCAATTTACAGAATTTATGAATAATACTTGTATATTACAAAAAAGCTGAGAAGGCGTTGTCACTTGTAGGTTACCCTAGTTAACAGATAAGAGTCAATGACCTTTAAATTTTGTGTAAAAACTAGAATACTAGAACAATGAAGCCATTAGAGCTTCTTCAAGAATTAAGAGAATACCATTTTCATTGATTATGTTTTTCTCAATTACATACCAGAAAGTGTGTTTTTGCACACTTATATTGTGTGTTAATCTAAAGTCGAACTAACAGCCAATCACAAATGAGAATGAATAATTTCTTGCCACCTCATCAATCCAAAACAGAACATGACTCAGGGACTTGAGAAGCAAGCAATATCATTCACTTAGGAAGCCAACATAGAAACTCAAGCTGAATTGGGCACACCAACTGAATCTTCAGCGTGAGTTTCATCTTGTTGAAGTATTCTAACATTTTGGCTATATTTTTATATTTTTGTTTCCTTTAATTTTGGCCACTCCTAGGAACATTTTAAAATGATAAAGTATCTTGAAATTAGTTGCGAATTATGCATTTAGCATGTCTGAGATTTCTGATTAAATTGAACATACACGAATCTAGTAATTTTATTTAGCAATTGATATTTATTAACCTAATGATTTCGTAGATATAAAATTTGAGGAAAAGTTGCGGTAACAACCCTAACTTTAAGTGAAATTCGACCTGTATACAGGGATTTCACTAACGTCCTCGAGATTTAATTGACTAAACGATTGATTAATAAAGACTTAACAATATGAAGGGCAAAATGGACTTTTCATATGTGACATTAAATAAGTTAAATAAAAATTAACCTTGTGCCAATCATAATAAGTCACATTACCCTCAAATAATTTTAAAATTAAACATTAAATTAATTAAAATAAAATAAATCATAAAAATTTAAAACAAAAATAAAAAGAATATTCTTTTGAAGATCAATTCGATCTAACCTAAAAAAATAGAGATCAATAATCTCCTCCATGGAGATTGATGAGATCTGCTAAGATAGAAATCTCGGTAATATCCATCGCACCTACTTCACTGACTTTTCTCATTTTTTTTTCTTCTTATTTGGTGATGTTTTGTGTAGAAATTTGTAATTTTCATTTGAATGGCATTTGGTGAATTGAGTGACGGATAAGTGAAAAGATAGTACTTAATGATTTGGATGGGAGAGAACTTAGAAGTAAAAATAGAAGAAAATTATGATGATTGATTATTTTGGTGAGGGCGAAGTGAAGAAAAACAAAGAAGAAGAAGAAGAAAAAGAATAAAGTTATGGTGAAAAGATAGTATTTGATGATTTATGGGAGAGAACTTAGAAGTCAAAATAGAAGAAAATAATGGTGATTGATTATTTGGGTGAGTGCGATGATTTGGATGGGAGAGAACTTAGAAGTGAAAATAGAAAAAGAAGTAGAAGAAGAACGATGATTTGGATGGAGGAGAACTTAGAAGTGAAAAAGCCATGATTTGGATGGGAGAGAAATTAGAAGTAAAAATAGAGCAAGAAGAATTTGGGTGAGAGCCAAGTGAAGAAAAACGAAGACGACTGTATGTGATGATTTAGGTGAGAGAGAAGTGAAGTAAAAAAAAAAAAAGGAAGAATAAGAACTGATGACTTCCATCCAAATCATTTGTTTTTTTTCAACTCTTATGATCGAATAGAGAAGCTCTAAATTATGACATCTTAGGAGTTGAACATTCCAACTGCATATCCCAACTCCTGACATGATGTTTAAATTCAGCCCATGTATGAATACTACGCATTAATTATAAGTTTTTGTTATTTGTTACATATTATTTCAATTCAAGTATCACACCACAAGTCAGAATATAAATTAAGATGAGTTTAAACATCTTGTATTATGGATAAATGTAACATTTCATATGGACAATTTGACCTTTATTAAGTAAACAATTCCTAACATTTAATGTTAGGTATCAAAACAAGATTAGCGTTATAATTTTAAAACAGCAAATGCATAGAAGATTAAAATATGTACGGCAAAAATTGATTATAAAGCCACTTCTACTCGTATCTAAAATGAAATGCATACATGATCTCTTATTTGACTGCAAAATTGTTTAACAAGGAGCATTAATTTTCCATGATAATAATTTCTTCAATAAAAAAAAAAAAAATTACTAGTTCCAGTTCGAAGCTGCTAATTAAACTAACTACATTTATTTAGCGAAACTGAGATCTCCTACCAAGAAACAAACTAAGTTTCATAAATACAACACCACCGTGGGTTTCTTCTAAGATAAATTACCTACTAGAAGTAATACCTCAGATAACCAAAATGAAGCTGAACTGGAAGCCAGGCTTCATAATTGACATGACTATGATGGGGCACCGAGATAAGAGGCCAGCCGTAATATGTCGCTGAAAATTCCACCAGCTGTGACTTGAGCCCCAGCTCCAGGCCCACGAACTATGAGGGGCTGCTCCTTGTACCTCACTGTTGTGAATGCTATAATGTTATCAGAACCTGAGAGCTGAGCAAATGGGTGATCTTTACTGTATCTTCGTAACTCCACAGTGCCCCCTTTGTTAATAGCATCCACCACTCCGACATATCTGAGGACCTGACGCAGACAAAAATAAAATTGAAGAAACCCAAGAATGATTCACCTCAAGTTATTTTTAGAAGACTAAATTCATGATAGATGCGATATCTGAATTCTTTTTCTTACTTCGCCAGCTTCCTCAGCCTCCTTCCTTTCTTTAGCCCAATCTTGGTCAAATTGTGGTAACTTCTCCATAAATTCTCCGGCAGATGCACAAGCCTAAACCACATTATGATAACTTAGAGTTAAAAGATGACTTACACATCAATGCAGTAAAGCATTGAGAAAAAATTTTTCTTACTCTTAAAGGCTCTGGCACAAGACTTCGAACAGGGAGATCGGCAAGTTCCAGCTTCAGACCAGTTTCTCTAGCAAGAATTATCACCTGCATAAGGGAAGTAGTTCTTGAGTCTGGTCTTGTATAATTTTATTGCATGGAAACATATATATATATATATATATATAAGCCATAGTCAGCAGCCCTGCCTACTGCAAACAATGAAGCATCTTTTATGGTATCTAGTTGAATAGTAGTTCAACCCACCTCTAAAATCTTATTGGACCAGAGTGGCATAAATGAGTCAACAATTTGAGCAACATGTGGCTAGAAATTACGAGCAAACAATCATTTGAAAATAATTAAGACAATCAAAACGCTATAGCAAGGCATTAGATTAATCATCTTCAAAGAATTCTAGGAATCTAGCAACTGTCAACAGGGGGTACTAACTAACTCAAAATTATAAGCTTTCATGTCTGCACATATCACATGAAAATGAACAATTATTGTTGTACATCAAAAAGAGTGCAAAAGAGTACCTTTCTGGCAACATCTGTTCCAGATAAATCATCCCTTGGATCCGGTTCAGTATAACCCGCTGCCTTTGCCTCTGAAACCACCTCACTGAAAGTTCGTTCGCCTACATAGTTGTTGAAAAGATAACTCAAAGTTCCACTGCAAACACAAAACATGAAAAGGAAGGCTGTGAGTCAGAAATGCATAACATTATTTATCTTAAAGATACTGTAATTTAGATGCTCAAAAAACACAATGATCAATTTTCCTTTTCTTTGAATGTGTTCCCGACTAATTAACAGAGTACATACAACTGACCTGAATACGCCTTCAATGCGCAATATTTTGTCCCCAGTTTCAAGCAGACCTCTTAAAGTGCTTATAATTGGAAGACCAGCCCCAACAGTTGCTTCATAAAAGTAATGTGTATATGATTTCCGTTGAAGAGCTCTCAATTTTAAATACTGGATGTACACAGAAATTACATCAATAATGTCCCTGGTGGAGTTTCATTGCAAGATTCAAGCAGGAATCAACGACAATAAAAGATTATAACAGATGGACAAGACTATATATACATAGTTTGGCACCCATATGATTTGGGCAAATAGAGTACTACGATACTCATGGGTATATTTGCCTGGAAAAGGTTTCATTACTAAGAACTTGTACACCAATAATTTGGCCAATATTAACGTTACCTGATCAAGTGGTCCAGAATTAGCCTTTTTGTTTGGGGTGATCACATGAATTCCTCTCCGCAACCAATCATGGTAACAGCTGGCAACATTAGAGTCTGCCGTGCAATCTACCAAAACTGTATTTGGAATAAAATGATTCCCATGCACATGATGAGTGAATTTCTCCAAGTCAGTCACTTCTCCTTTCTCCTTTAGAAGCTCTCGCCATCTCAATAAGTCAATTTCCCTACAATCAGAGACAAATGAATCTAAGGGTTGTAGCAATGATGACCACATTCCAGAATTATATACTCATTATCATTTATCAGCCCACATCTTAAGCTATCTGTAAACATTTAAAAATTAATTTCATTTTTCTGGAGAAGAGTTCCACTTCAGATTAACCACGTCAAGTTTCATCTGTATATCTGTATAACTGAAATGACTTCTTTATTTTCTTAAACAAATAAAATGAATTTTTAGGGTGAAGTCCGATGTCTACATCACATTAATGACAAGTGTTTATCCTCAGATAAAAGCTTAAAAGGACACCTGCTTGCCACTGTAAATTTTACTTCCATAAGAAACAATTTTCTCCTATTTTTATTTTTTTTTCAAATTTATAACATATTGCACCCAGAAAAAAAGTACAATTATACATACAAAAAGAAGGACAGAACCATATAGTAATTCAAACTACTCAAAACTTATAATTTACTTATAAGAATTGTTTATGAGTTATCCAAGATGAAACTAATGATCTGTTTCATATAACTCATTAGCACCTAAAATTGTTGGATTCTCAAGTGAGACACTAACAAAAACCAATCACGGAAATGGTTGTATGAGTAGGAATGGTGGTTATGTTAATGCTTAGCAGGAAATGCAATGTGGCAACATCTTGTTTAAACTGGTTGAATATATAATCTTGAACCACAACCGGTAGGAACATTAGTGTAAAAGATAACTTACACATCACTCAAGAGCATTGTCTTTGAACCAGTGATTCCCATGACTCGTAAATCAATGTTAAATTCTTCCTTAAGGACAGCTATCTGCCAAAGACCAAAAGAGGAAAGACAAAAGACAAAAAAAGAGTCAGAATTTGTTCTGGTGCTACGTGAGCATATAGATTCCTAACTTCAAACCACTGTCAGAATTTCATCTCAAGTTGCTACGCTTGAAGAAAACATCACAGCACCATATGCTATCAATAACTGCCACATTTGAAATACTTTGACTTTCTCTGCTCCTTAGACCTATTAATATTTTTAAAGATTTAAAAAAAAAAAAGAAAAGAAAAGATACTAATCGCAGAACATTCAAATTTCGCAATTAAACTGTGCATGTATATCATATGAAATAATTTATTATTCTTTTTTAGATCAGTTTTTTTAAATTTCCCTCTGTCATATGCTATCTGGCAGAACTGATGCCCAACCTTCCTCATGTAGGATAACTTGAATGGAACAACATGATTTGAAATGCTTAGGAACAATGATCAACACAAATGATTCTCATATCTAGGATAGAAAACACTATAAAGGTTTCCAATTTACAAAACATGCTTTCAAGTAATACTTATTAGATAATGAAAATAAACAAAAGACAGTTTACTGTTATTAGAAGTTTTAATTAATACCCATTTTCTTTCAATTCACTACAATTAGCTCTATCTACACTAGCCAATTTTTAAAACCCCATTCCATGTTCAAATCCAACATTAGTTGATTCCAGATGCTAATGATAAATTTAGTATATAGAAGTGGAAGAGAACTATCCAATAATGCACCTGATCCCTGAGCTGATCAAGTAAAGTGGCACCTATTAAACCAGGGCCAACAATCCCCATTGCTATTGTGGTTCTTGAAAGATAAAACCTTGAGTGGACAGCTCTCAGAGCCCTTATGCAATCTTCACGCTTGACTACTACAGTAATATTGTACTCAGAGCAACCTTGTGCTATAGCACGGACGTTGATATTAGCCTGTATTGCAATAACACTTCAGAAACTTGTTCCAAGAATCATACATGTAAAAGCAGAAATTTTTTTTGACATTGTATGAAATGTTATACTTAATTGCATAGATAGATGAAATTTTCTACCTTGGCCAAAGCATTGAAAAGAGTAGCACTGACTCCAGGAGTACTGGCCATTTTCTGGCCAACTGCTGCTAAAATGCTACAGTTTGGAATGACTTGCACCTGAGAAATGTTAACTTTAAGATATCAGAAAAAATAAAACCAGAATCCCAATAAATTTGGCAAGGATAAACCTCAATAATTTCTACATTTGTAATTACAGAAAATTAATGTTAAAATAGAGCTCCATAACACAGAATTTCACATACTGAAACAAGCTAAGTATTTGGAGTATGAGGATGAATTAATCAAAGATGAAACAAGTTAGCTTCCAGACTGTGCCTCTGTTACTCATATCTGAAACTTACAGGTAGACAAGTAGATGACTATTTTCAGCAATTTTCTGTAGGGTTTGGCATATTTGTAATGGTAATATGATTATATGCTATATTGTGTACTTCTCTCAAGTAATCAAGTTTCGTCTCACACAAAAAATAATAATATTATTATTAATAAATATATAAAACAAAACAAATGACCATAGAAAAAGTCAATTTTACAAGTGAAAAAATAAATAAATAAACAATTGAGTTGCCGCAAACACCCAAGAAGATGTAGAAATGACACTGGTTTGTATATATATCCAATTATCAAGCCCAAGAGTGTAATTAATCTGAAATGAGCACCTGGGAAAGACGTCCAGCATTCAGAGCTTCACGAAATCTAGATTGCAATGCTTCCGCAACAGCTTTCACTTCCTTCTCAGGAACAGCAAAGCACACAGAATGCTCACTACTAGCCTGCATCATAATCAATCACTAAGCATCCATGTATAATAAATAAGAGCATCACAAGGCTTATAGACAATAAATATACTTGGGATATCATGATGACATTAGCTCCAACACCTTTCACAGCACCAAAAATTGCATTTGCTGTACCAGGAACACCAGCCATTCCAGTTCTGCCAAAACAAATATAAAAAGCAATCTATAAGAATAAATATAAAAAGTAAGAAAGTAAAAATCATAACAAACTGATAACTGATAAATTTACAACAACAAAAGTAAGCAAGCAGCTGAAGATTGCAACAGAAGAGCTCACCCCTCAACATTTACAAGTGCCAAATTGTCTATCGTGGCAAATCCTTTAACAGGAGAATCCACCTTCTCGCCATCTCCATTTTCACAAGCAGAAGACTGGCATATTATTGTTCCAGGTGCGGAAAGATTGAAGATATTCCTTATCACAATTGGAATGTCATATCGCATGACTGGGATAATAGTGCGAGGGTGCAGAACATTAGCCCCAAAATATGACTGCATTTTCACATGAACTTGAGGTTAGAAACATAAGTCAGCAAGTTTGCAAAACTTTGACAGGGATGAGAGTAGTGGTCAGTTCACCATTTCCCAGGCCTCTTGATAAGATAGTTTCTTTAGTATCACAGCCTCACTAACTGCAGAAAATGGAATTTCACATTACAATCACACCTCAGAATTATGTTTTCTTAAAATTCTAAAAATATATCCAAAATATTAGGCAATTTCGCAATATATATATATTCTAGGGGAAGATGGCAACAACTGCAAACCAGATTTATGGATAATATGACTATATATATACATATGAGTCTCTATGCAAACCTTTTCTTGGGTCTGCACTGTAGACTCCATCAACATCAGTCCAAATTGTGACCTGACAAGCCTTGACTAGAGAACCCATTATAGCTGCAGAGAAGTCACTTCCATCCCTCTTCAAAGTTGTGGGGATATTATCAGGTGTGCTGGCAATAAAACCAGTTGCAATTATTGTTTTTGATGGCTTTTGAGAAAACCATTTCTCAAGTCTTCTTTCAGATTCCAAGAAATCAGGATCGACTTGATTAGAGCTAGTGGGATTCACAATAATTACGTCCCTTGTATCCATCCATTTGCAATCCACACCATTCTGCACCAAAACAAATAATATATTATCTCAGATAGATTCAAAATGCTATCTGCATATTTTGAATAGCAATGAGCAGATAACCACCAGACCTGTCTGACAACAGCTGCCAACATCTGAGCAGACCACAGTTCTCCATGTCCAACAACAAAATCCGAAAAGGATTCGGTAGCATGACCAGCTGCAAAAGGAAAAAAATATATATATCAATTATCAATGGTTTATTAAAATTGTATAAAAGAAGTATGTTTACAAGATAAGTTTGGCTTAGGAAATAGTTTCTATGACTGCAGAGACGGTAGGAATCCCAAGAGCAAAGAAAAACAATCTAGTACATGACTGCACAAAGTGACAGCATATGGGAGGAAAACAAGGTCTGTGTGTGTGTGAGTGAAAGAGAGAGCTCTCTGATACCTATGTATATTGCACGAAGCATTGCTTTAAGGTTATTAATGTCATGATGCAACCGGGACAAGAAATCAGCAAGCTCATCCCCATCAAGTAGATCATGTGCAACTGCTTTGTGCTTTTCAAAAACAGCATCCAGGGCAGAAACATAGGAATCATCCCGAGACTGTGCCTTGTGGATGAGGTCATACATCATATCTGTCACTTTCGACATAGCTGACACAACTACCAGTTTCCTTTCTGTAGGATCGCTAATGATTACTTCTGCGACATTCTTGATTCTTTCAGAGCTTCCCACACAAGTGCCACCAAACTTATGAACAGACCACATGTCTCCCTTGGGAAGTTGAGTTTCTTCGACTGATTTTTCCACTGATACGTCTGGTTAAAATATATATATACATATATATATATATATAGAATAAGTATGAAAAACAGATGCAACAAGTTTAAAAATACTTAATCAACCCATAGAACTGCTAAAGAACCTGTAACAGAAGCCATTATGCGGAGATTCGGAGACTCCTTTTTGGCCCGGTGAGAAACAAAACCCATTCTGAAACAAAATCCACAAGAACTATAAAAAAATCTAGACTCTACAACCCACAAAAATCATTCAAAATCCAGACTCGAACTCCAACAATCGCCTTAGGCCACCAATCATGTTGTTAAAACCACAGAGGAATTCACAGCCTTGAGTAACCTCAGCACTAAAACCTCTTATAGCATAGCATAAAAACCCGAATTTCAAAGATCTCAACCAATCACACACACAGAGTTGCCAAATAATTTCAGACTTCAAAACTACATTTTTGCAGTTTAGCCATATCTTACGATTCCAACTAACTTTCACCACAAGAAAAAAGCCAACAAATAACCATTTCCGTCCCCTCAAATATTATTGTCACAACAAAATTTGATTTTTTCAGGTCATAAAACAATCATATGCAATCAATATCCTTGTTTGTGCTTTTGAAAACTTCACAAACATGCCTTCTAACTATAAATTTTAACATATAGTGACAGTTTTCTAAACCACATTTTCACAACCTAGCCATATCTCATACTCTATAGCAAACTATATTTGATTTAGCTATTGAAAACAAACACTTAAAATTAACAAACAAATACCAGAACCACCACAGATAAGATCTCAATTATTGCATCAAAAGGGCGTCGTTTTCTCGAAGCAGAAAGTTAGTGTTGTGTCTACGAGTGGAAACATGAATATACATGATCTGAAAAATATTCAAACCAAACGAAGAGAGTTTTGTTGTTTTTTACCTGGAAATGGAAGGACGAAGAGAGAAGACGCGACATTGAGAGGTGGAAGAAGTAAGCGAGATCTTCTTCTCTCCCGCCAATGGTGAAGGAGAGTGAAGCGGCCGCGACGAGATCGCCGCAGCAACAGAGAACGCCATTGTTGCTTTGTGTGTGTGCGTGTGTGTGTCTCTCTCTCTGTGAGAGAGTGATTTTGTGTTTGTTTTGTGGTTTTTGGGTTTTTGGCGGCTTTATATTACAGTTGTCGCGGTGGTGTTGGTTCGTGCATACTTTACATAGTGGCAAGTTTGAGTTACGAGACGGGACGTCACTAGCCTTGTGATGCGGTAGGAGCACAGACAGCCTCATTTCATAATCAAAGTTCGGCACTCCGCCTTCTTCAATAAATATGGGATTTCTTTTTTTTTTTAGGTATAAATTATCTCTCATCTCATCCTAATATGGATATAAATGATTCATTTCATAATAAAAGTTTGGCACTCCACCTTCTACGATAAAAATGAGATTTTTTTTTTTTTTTATAAATATAAGTTATCTCTCATCTAATTCATATAAATAATTCTCAATCATATAAGATTATTAATCCAAAACTGTACTATTAGAATTCTACCAATATGATCTCATTTATCTCCTAAATTTATCGTAATATCTCAAAAAATAAAAAATAAATAAAAAAGTTACGAGAAGCAACACCCAACCCTAGGTACTACAACTGCACTCATTGAAAATGAAGTGATTTCTATGGAGGGGTGTGATCCGGTGTAGACAGGTCTATGGCGAGCTAGTAAACGCCATCTGATGACACGCCGACCAGCTGCTTGTATTTTTTTTTTTTTTAAATAGAATGAATTATAACACCGTCCAAATATGACAAGATTACATATAATTATCATAATATTGAAATATTATTTTATAATTAAAATAATTTTTATAAATTTATATTATTTAGACAAAAAATATAGAAACATTTATTTTTTTAAAGTATAGCATTATCAGTATTTATTTAACTAAGAATTTTTTTTTAGAATGTTAATGTAGTAAATAAAATGGGTAAGAGTAGAAAGTAAAATTTGAATAAAATTAAAAGATAATTATACACTTTTTAAGAATTTTCTTTAATATCTTTAAGGAGTAGGCCATGCCCACACTAGCCCAAGATACACCTGTAAATAGATGAATTTGCAAGAAAGCTGACTTATCACATAAATAAATTTTGAGTAAATATTTGAATTACATAGGATAACTAAATTATAAAGTATATATGTAATGTTATTCATCATATCTTTAATTAGAAAATTTATCCCTTCCAAGTATAAAATAAATCTAAAATGTTTTCACATGAGACATAACAAATGCATTATATAATATACCATACACAAGATAAATCTTTTTTTAAAAGAAAAACATATGAAAACAATTTCAATATCTAACATTAATTGGCTAAATAATTGTCCTCTAAACCAAATCTATGAATTTCTACTTGTTCCGACAAATATATGGGCGTGACAAAGGCCGCGGACTAAGAAGTAATAATTAATCAAAAAAAGATAACCCTAATCTAATAATAATCATAAATAAACTAACAAAATATGGTTTTCATATTAATTAAAAAAATTCTACAGAAATTAAAACTTGAGTGGCTACTGAATAGCATGAAGGGGTACTTTTGTTGTGTCAGAGGAAAAAATAATTAAAATAAAATACCAATCTTCTGGGTCCCACCCTTTTTAAAAGGCAAAATAAAATTGATAGAGGCCAAAAGATTTGGTGGATGTCACGCTGGTTACTCGATTGATTTTGATTGTCAGTACTTTAGTCACACACTAAATTGAAAATATGAAAAATATGGCATGAAAATGAGGTGGTGGACTCATTCCACGCTTTTAGTTATTACAAAAGATATATTTGGTACATGAGATTGGCATTCAAAAATTTTAAACTATTTAAATATCATGTTTAGAAATCAATTGGAGTACAATGGGATTGAGATTCAAGAATCCCAGCCTTCTCCCATGTCTCATTCTTTTAGCATTCTCCGGTCCCACCTAAATCATGTCATTAAGTGCGATTGAACTTGTGATTTTTTTTTTATTTGTTAATATTATAATATTTTGATGATATTATTGTTATGAGATATAATGATGTTGATGAATTAAATTGATGAATTTTGTTATTTTATTAATTTTATTTTACAAAATTAATTTTATATAATATTAAATTTAAATTAATGTTATTTCAATCCAATCCTTACTTATATCAAACATGATACGGTATAATTTTTAATTCAATCTCAAATTCTACCAAACATGGGATGGTGATTTTTCAATCCAATCAAATCTATTCCAATCTATATTTTCACTTATGAAAATCTATAACAAGATGTTTTTTTTGTTACATTACAGGAATAATCTTTATTTCCCCTATTGTTTGAGGTAATACCTAATTATCTCTTATAATTTATAGAAATTTTGTTTTAACTCTTCTATTAATTCTATTCGTGTCAAATATCTCTTATAATTTGTAGAAATTATGTTTTAACTCTTCTGTTAATTCTATTAGTGTCAAATGATTCTGACAAAGGATAATATGAAAAACTCCATTAAAAAGTAAAATAATCAGAATTTACTTCTTGTTTTAATTTTATTAGAATAATCACCCTTTATCGATTAAAAAAAAACAGTTTATGTTCAATTTAAAGGATATAATGATGATTGAATGAATAATTTTATTTGTTTTAGTAAAATTAAATAAAAAATTGAAAAAAAATAATTAAATAAATTTTCAACTCTCTCTCTCTCTCTATACCGTCCTCTCTCTCACTCTACCATTTTTTTCTCTCTCTCACTCCTTCATTTCTCTTGCCCCCACATCCTCCTTCATCGGGGGAAACGAACCCACACCCTTCTCCTCCATCTCCTTCCTCTTTTCTCTTTTTTTTTTTAGTTATGTAGTTCTAGGATTCGAACCCAAAAGTGTCTTGTTCTAGGTTCAACGAACCTAAAACCGTCTGATTCTAGGTTCGCCAATGTAGTGGGTGGGTGGTTAGGGTTGTTCTAGGTGATTTATGGTTCTAGTAAGTGGGTGGTAGGTGTCAAGGTGGCTCTAACTCTTTTCTCTTCTCTGGTGTGTTTGTATATTGCTGGAAACTCATAACTTTGGGTTTTCAACAAGCATTTGATTTGGGTTTTGCAAGTTTTTATGTGGTGCTGGAAAAATTTCTAGTTTTAGTTTGTGTTGTTGATTTGATTTGGGTTGTTATGGTGATTTGTTTGTTTAATTTTGGCTTTTTTTTTTTTTTTCAAAGAATGCTAGAAACCTAGAAAATCAAGTTACTTAGAAAACTTGATTTTCTGGAACCTTGATTTTATGGGTTTCTAGAAATTGATTTTTTTTTTTAGTTATTTTTTTTATTTAATATTGTTATTAATATGGGTTTTTAGAATTTGAATTTTTTAGGTTTTTTGGTTTCTAGAAGTTGAATTTTGCTGGAAACCTTAGTTGATTTTTTTTCTTAATTTTGAGCTTTCTTTTATTTAATGTTGTTATTAATTTATAATTAATAAATTTAAACTACATTTCAATCATTATATAATTTTAAAACGTATGATAAAGATTTTATGGAATCTTGATAGTGTATTTTGTTCATTTTATGATTTTAGATGGAAAATATAACTTTTTGGATGGAAAATTAACGGTAAAGAGATATTCATCTTATTAAAAAAAAATAGGATAAAAAAAAAAAACTAGGATAGTTCATGATTATTTTACTTTTCAGAGGATTTTTCATAATATACCTTCTGACAATGATAGTGTGTAAAAAAATCCAATTACCCCTCAATTAAAAATAAAAAATAAAAAATTAATTAAAAAATTTTTATGAACTAAAATTAAAAATATATATATAGATCCACTTTTGATAGAGATTAGATCTTCATTGACACTATCTTGTTCTGCTTCATAGAAGAACATGTAAGCACACATTTATTTTTCAGAACTTGAACCTAGCTTGCAACAGCAACAATGTCATTATCACCAAACCTCAACCTACAATAACATCAAACACAACATCAACATAAAAATTAAAATATATATATACAACACAGTGATGGAAACTTATAGGTTTTCGACCATAATAGCATCATAAAAAACGAAAAAAAAAAAAAAAAGTATGGATCTACACTTTTAGAAACCCATAAATTTTTGGGTTTCTATCACTGAAAACCCATAAGTTTCTGGGTTTGCTTCCAATATTTCCAAGTTTCCAGTAATGGAAACTCAAAAACTTCGATGATGGAAACCTATAAGTCGGGTTTCCAATGATTAGTTTCCGTCGTTGAGAGAGAGAGAATCAGATAAGTAGATCCACTATTGAGGGAGAAAGAGGTAGAGAAACACATCACCGACTCAAAGAGAGAAAGGGAGAAGAAGAGAGAGAGGGAGAAAGAGAAAGAAAGAAGTAGGGAAAGAGATGAGTTTCTTTAACTTTATGTATTTCCTTTTTTTTTTTTTTTTGAATTATGTCTACCGTTTATCATGTTGATAGACAATGGACATAAATTTTTTAAAACATTATTAATATTTTAAAATTTGTTAATGCTTTAAAAAAGTTAATAGTTTTGATCATAAAATGGACGATGAAGTTTTTTTTTTTTTAAAAAAAAATTAAATATTAAATTTTGATTTTATTAAATATAAATATTTTTTATATTTTATTTTACTTTAACAGTTTTACCCTTTCAAATTAATGGTCGAACGTTGACTTTTAATGTTCAAGTTGATGGTAGGAGTTTTTTTTTGGATATTTTAATAAATAAAAGGTTTTTATCTATTTCGTAAATCAATGAGTGAATATTAGCAATTTTTCAAACTCAGGGATTTTGGATATTTCATCAAACGACAGGAGAAATTATCCATACATTACACTACTAGGATTGGTTTAGGAAACAACCAAAATCAAATAGGATTGAACATTGATAACAAGGTCTGGTAAGCAGCTCTTATACAGAAGTGAGCGATCCACATATAAATGGAAAGACTGCCCTCATATAAGAAAGAGAAAGTAAAAACTATCATTGGGTGTCAAATCCAGCTATTATGAGAGAGATGGATGTGTAGCTAGTGCTTATTCACTGCACTAGAGCAACTTTTGACATACAAAATTTGAGGTGAGTTTTGTGGGATTCAACTTATGTATATGAATTAAAATGTCCATCACTAAAAAATTAGAAATACTAATTATATAATTGCATCCATTCACAGTTCGGATGGTTATTTTTGGTATTCATTCTTATATTTATTATATATTTGTGTATTTTGTCAAAATATTTATCAACGTATGTTGAGAGGTTTTTTGGTTTCTTATCATGCAAGTGGATATCCATCAGTATTGTAAAATTAAAGTCTTAAAGGTTGTTTGTTTTTTGCACTTAACACTTAATGGTGCTTAATTTGGTTAATTAAGAGATTTTTGTTTGTTTTTTTAAGTGGTCAAATCACTTAAAATCACCCAAAAATCACTTAAAAAAAAAGTAAGGGGTCGTTTGTTTTTTTATCTGAAGACTGAACAGTGCTGCTGAAGACTGAAAGCTGAATAGTGACTGAAATCTGAAATCTGATTAACATGTTTGTTTTTTCGTTTCTTACCTCTGAATGTATAATAATTTTGTTTGTTTTTTAAAGTTAAAATTATCTGATTACTAGTAATTTGACATTTATATCCTTTTACTATTAGTTGTTATGTAATTTTATTTAATATGATACAAACAATTGTAATAAATTATTTAACAAATATTAAAACACTTATATATAATATTTTTATTCATAATTAAAATAAGATTAATTATTGTAGTAGAATCAATTAAGTTTATATGTTCAAATAAAAATAAAAAAAATAATCTTAAATTGAATTACTATTATAACAAAAGTTGAAATTGTAACTTATATATATAGTATTTTTATTCATAATTAAAATAAGATTAATTAAAATAGTAGAGTCAATTAAATTTATATATTCAAATAAAAATAAATAAAATGATTTTAAATTAAATTACTATTACAACGAAAATTGAAATTGTAAAGTAATATATATTTTCTGATATAATTAAATAAAAATAATTAAATATTTAAACAAATTGATTTGTAATTTGGTCTCTGAATTATTGTATAAACATTTTATCAATAAAGATTCTTACCAGAATTTAATTAGAGAAATATAGTAATCAAGCTATTAAAAAAAAAATTTTGATGTTAAGATGTTTAGAGTTTTTATTTTTCAATGTTATTTATTAAAGTATTAAAAAAAATTTTATAATATAAAACTAAAACAAACTTGGAAACATATTATTTTAGGAAGGATAAACTTGGAATAATATATTTATAAATCATTAAGTGATTTTGTATTAAGTGATAAGTCAAAAAATGTTACTTTTTTTTTTAAGTGGTTTTTGGGTGATTTTAAGTGATTTGACCACTTAAAAAAACAAACAAAAATCTCTTAATTAACCAAATTAAGCATCATTAAGTGTTAAGTGCAAAAAACAAACAACCCCTAAAGACAGAATAGTGACTGAAATCTGAAATCTGAATAACATGTTTGTTTTTTTTTCCCTTATCTCTGAATATATTATAAACTTGTTTGTTTTCTAAATTTAAAATTGTCTGAAAATTAGTAAGTTTACATTTATATCCTTTCTACTATTTGTTATTATGTAATTTTAATTAATTTAATACAAACATTTAAAAATAAATAATTTAATAATTTTTAAAACATTTTTTATGTACATATTAATAATATTTTATTAATAATTAAAATATGATTAAAAAATAATAGTATTAGTCATATTTATATTTAAATATATTAATATATTTAAGAAAACAACTAAAAAAAAAAGTTTAAATTGTAAATTAAAATATATTAGTTCAATTTTAAGACAATTTGGGATGAGATGTATTTAGATTTTACTTGTAAAATATATATTTTATAAGTATCAAGAATAAAAAAATAAAATAAAATTTTGAGTAATATAAAGTTAGGATAAATTAAAAATTATGATATTTTGGGGATGATAGATTTGGAATAAAAACTTTAAATGTCATTAAGTGATTTGCAATTAAGTGAAAAGTTAAAAATTCTAACTTAATTTTTTCAGTTATTTTTTTATGATTTTAAGTTGTTTGACCACTTAAAAAAACAAACGAAAACATCTTAATAGGTGTAATTCAACACTATTAAGTGTTAAGTAGAAAAAACAAACGGCCCCTAACATTTTTTAACTTATCACTTAATGATTTATAAATATATTATTCCAAGTTTATCCTTTCTAAAATAATATGTTTCCAAGTTTGTTTTAGTTTTATATTATAAAAATTTCTTTTAATACTTAAATAAATAACATTGAAAAATAAAAACCCTAAATATCTTAACATCAAATTTTTTTTTAATAGCTTGATTACTATATTTCTCTAATTAAATTCTGGTAAGAATCTTTATTGATAAAATGTTTATGCAATAACTCAAAGACCAAATTACAAATCAATTTGTTTAAGTATTTGATTATTTTTATTTAATTATATCATAAAATATATATTACTTTACAATTTCAATTTTCGTTGTAATAGTAATTTAATGTAAAATCATTTTATTTATTTTTATTTGAATATATAAATTTAATTGACTCTACTATTTTAATTAATCTTATTTTAATTATGAATAAAAATACTATATATATAAGTTACAATTTCAACTTTTGTTATAATAGTAATTCAATTTAAGATTATTTTGTTTATTTTTATTTGAATATATAAACTTAATTGATTATACTATAATAATTAATCTTATTTTAATTATGAATAAAAATATTATATATAAGTGTTTTAATATTTATTAAATAATTTATTACAATTATTTGTATCATATTAAATAAAATTACACAACAACTAATAGTAAAAGGATATAAATGTCAAATTACTAGTAATCAGATAATTTTAACTTTAAAAAACAAACAAAATTATTATACATTCAGAGGTAAGAAAAGAAAAAACAAACATGTCAATCAGATTTCAGATTTCAGTTACTATTCAGCTTTCAGTCTTCAGCAGCACTGTTCAGTCTTCAGATAAAAAAACAAACGACCCCGTAGACTACAAATATAGTGTTTATTGATTAATTTCGGTGAGTCTTGAAGGACCCTTAATAATTGATATTAAATTACATTGTAATTGTATGTGTGTGTGTGTGTATATATATATATAAGGTGTTCAAATTTTATTATGCATATATAATAGCATGTATTAAGAGTTTTTTTCTTTTTATTACAAAAGTGCATTTCCAGACCACATGTATAGTTTCAATATCAATAGATCCTAACGTATCTATGAATACTGATTTCATATTATATTGTCATTATATATATTTTTTAAAAAATACATAATTAATACATTTCTTTTTATTAATTGAGACCATGGTTGGATTAAAGAATTTTCCCACATTTATTTGTTACACGTGGGATTCAAATCTTCCTTATACATACAGAACTACTCCATCAAGCATATTCGTATTTTGACCATTAATGCATTTGCTCATGCATAGTTCACAAATTTATTTTCTCCTTTGACAATTAACAGTCAACGCTCAATAGACATGAAGAGGAACAACGATAGTGTTTCCTTCAATTAGCAAGCTTTTATGGATGTGGACCTACAATTCGTAACTGATTTTGGTCAGTGCCACTTCATTTGTAGTAAGAGAAGACAATCGTGGCCTCTTCCCTGACACGATTAGCCCAACAATGCAAACTAGCTCAACAAGTTTGATAAACAATGAAGACCTCTTCCATAAGCCTGTTTTCCTCCGTTCAGACATATATTTTGCTCCTGTAGGTCGGAGAAAGCCCACTTCAGAGCTAAGACGAGAAAGTCTAGTTTTGGTCCTCAGAGTCCAATAAAGACTCTGATTTTTTTTATTTTTTGTAAAAAAAAATTAAGAGTGACATTAATTAACATGACATGTGACACACTATAAAAACTACAGTGTCCATATTTGCACCCCTAAAAAACTGTATACTCCCAAAATAGTAAATTTATGAAAATCAAATAGCAACGTAGATAAAATTTTTAAATGGTTAAATAATTTGTAAGTACATTCATATATTATTAATTAATTTTTTAAGTATAAAAGCTTTTAAGTTTCTCAAACTCTGGCTTCTTTTGAGTTTGGAAAAATTGGAATGGAACCAAATGGAAACAATGTGCTGAAAACTCCTTGGTCCTTGCACATACAAGCATGAAAATTTATTTTATAACATTAAGGATTAAAGAAGTAGAAATTAGCATCCCTTAAGGAGTAATTGAGTAAAGCCATATCAATATTTTGAGCCATTGATAACTGTAGACCAGCTAGGTGAAGCTGTATGGTTATTATCATACAATTTGATGTGGCCTTGCACAACTACTTATACTAGCCGGCTTTTTACTTGGGGTCCTTTATATTCAATGTCTAGAAGATGCACAAATCTATATAAACTCATTTCCAGTCTATCATCTACATCACAAATCTGTCTATCCTCAATACAAAATAATTGCCTATTCTAAGTTTTTTTTAACTGTCATGTCAATGGCCACTTCATCGTATTTCGACTCCTGTATGATATTTGGTCTTGCATTAGCAATGTCCATTGCTCCACCAGCTGAAGCTAGAGCTTTCTTTGTGTTTGGTGATTCACTTGTGGATAGTGGCAACAACAATTACTTGGCAACAACTGCTTGTGCAGATGCTCCCCCTTATGGGATTGATTATCTGACTCATCGACATATTGGATGTTTTTCTAATGGCTTCAATATCCCTGATATCATTACTAAGTTTCTATTTGTAGTGGCATCATTTTTTATAAAAATTTATATCACGTAGCCTATTTTGTATTTGAATGCATGCACATGTTGTGTTTTTGGCTTAATTAGCAATCCCACATCTAAAACATAGTAAATGGTGGGATGGTTGGTGGACTATAAATAAGTCCTTTAGGTAATTGATTTTGTACCCCAAAAATAAACAAGAATTGTAAAAGATCCATACATTTGTATTATTCTTGTTTTCTCCCCATATGTTTCTGGGTTTTTGGATTTTACCCAGATTTTGTAATATTTTGGATTGGAGCTAGTGGAAGTTTTCAGCAGCGCCCGTGGACGTAGGTTTTATACCGAACCACGTAAATTCTGGTGTGTTCTTTCTTTTTTAGCTTTGCATTTATTTTTCTGCTTTTCTGCTTTATTAGTATTTGTTATTTATATTTAATAGCTAGCATTAGTAGTTGTGTATTCGTTTAATTTCCGCTGCGCACAACAAGTGGTATCAGAGCCCTAGGTTTCGATTGATCTAGGAAATTGTCTAGGGCATTAGCTAGCTATTAAATATTTGTTTGTAGAGCTTCGGTGTTATTTTGGAATAGTTACAATTTAGGGAAGCTCTGTCAAAAAGACTATAATTGTCTAAGGAGACTGGATTTTAAGTGGGACCGTTTGTGACCCCTCCAGCCTTTCCTGGGAGCTAACCTTTTGAGTACTATTCATTTGATCACCAAGCTATTGGCATAAAACTTTTAGTATAAAGCAGAAATGACAGCATCTTCATCTTCACATATAAAAATTGAAGTAGAGAAATTTGATGGTAGAAATAATTTTGGCCTATGGCAAAGCGAAGTTACGGACGTCTTGTATCAACAAGATTTGGATATTGTTCTGAAAGAAACAAGACCAGAGAATATTGAGGAGAGAGATTGGGAGAGGCAAAATGCGAAGGCATGTGGTTTAATTCGCTCATGTCTCTGTAGAGAGCAGAAGTATCCGTTCATGAAGGAAACTTCTGCTAGTAAATTGTGGAAGGCGCTGGAGAACAAATATATGAAGAAAATCAATGAGAATCGGCTATATTTGTTGAAAAGGCTTTACCGTCTTCAGTTGAAACCAGGTTTGAATATCAGTGATCATATTGATAATTTCAACTGTTTGTTAGCTGATTTGTTGAATTTGGATGAGACCTTCAAAGATGAGCAGAAGGCTATGCTGCTAATAGGATCTCTTCCTGATGAGTTAGATCATTTGTGCATTACACTTATTCATGGGAAAGAAAAATTATCCTTTGAAGAAGTGTGTGCAGCTTTGCTTAATTATGAAATTCGCAAGAAAGATCAGAAAGAGAACAGGGATGAATCAGCAGAGGCGCTTACAGTTAGGGGAGGAAGAAGTAAGAGTCGGAAATAGGTAAAGAAAATTGGGCTTGTAAATTGAATAAATCGCTTTATGGTTTGAAACAGTCTCCGAGACAATGGTACAAGCGATTTGATCAATTTATGATAGGACAAGAGTACACCAGAAGCAAATTTGATAATTGTGTATATTTTCGAAGGCTACAAGATGATTCCTTCATCTATTTGCTCTTATATGTTGATGATATGCTGATAGCTTCTAAGAGCAAAGTGGAGATTGAGAAACTGAAGACTCAGTTGAGTTCAGAGTTTGAAATGAAGGATTTGGATGAAGCTAAGAAGATTCTCTGTATGGAGATTAGCAGAGATAGAGGAAAAGACAAGATTTGTTTGACTCAGAAGCAATATCTGATGAAGGTATTACAGCGTTTTGGTGTATCTGAACAGTCAAAACCTGTAAGTACGCCACTTGCTCCTCATTTCAAGTTGAGTGCATTATTATCTCCGAGTACTGATGAAGAACGAGAGTACATGTCTCGTGTTCCGTATTCTAATGCAGTTGGTAGTCTGATGTATGCTATGGTGTGTACAAGACCTGACATTTCGCAAGCGGTTGGAGTTGTGAGCAAGTATATGCATGATCCTGGTAAAGGACATTGGCAAGCTGTGAAATGGATTCTACGGTACTTGTTAAAAACCGTAGATTTTGGTTTGGTATTTCAGAAGGAAAATTCACTTGATCAGTTTGCAATCGGATATGTTGATTCAGATTATGCTGGTGATTTGGATAAACGACGGTCAACTACTGGATACGTATTCACTCTTGCGAGAGCTCCTGTAAGTTGGAAGTCTACTTTACAGTCAACAGTTGCTTTGTCTACGACAGAAGCAGAGTATATGGCATTGACAGAGGCTGTGAAGGAAGCAATTTGGTTACAAGGATTACTGGTAGAGTTGGGAGTGGGACAGAAGAATATTGCTATTTACTCGGATAGTCAAAGTGCCATTCATTTAGCAAAGAATCCGGTATTCCATGTTCGCACCAAGCATATTGATGTCCGATATCACTTTGTGCGGGAAATTCTGAGTGAAGGGTCGATTCTCTTACAGAAAATTGGGACTGCTGATAATCCTGCAGATATGATGACCAAAGTGGTGACAGCAATCAAGTTCAACCATTGTTTGGACTTGATCAACATGTTGAAAGTCTAAAAAGACATATATGAAGGCATTGCTGAAGGCTAATACGCCAAGGTGGAGATTTGTTGTGTTTTTGGCTTAATTAGCAATCCCACATCTAAAACATAGCAAATGGTGGGATGGTTGGTGGACTATAAATAAGTCCTTTAGGTAATTGATTTTGTACCCCAAAAATAAACAAGAATTGTAAAAGATCCATACATTTGTATTATTCTTGTTTTCTCCCCATATGTTTCTGGGTTTTTGGATCTTACCCAGATTTTGTAATATTTTGGATTGGAGCTAGTGGAAGTTTTCAGCAGCGCCCGTGGACGTAGGTTTTATACCGAACCACGTAAATTCTGGTGTGTTCTTTCTTTTTTAGCTTTGCATTTATTTTTCTGCTTTTCTGCTTTATTAGTATTTGTTATTTATATTTAATAGCTAGCATTAGTAGTTGTGTATTCGTTTAATTTCCGCTGCGCACAACAGCACATGCTCATAAATATGCCTTGATTACTTAGTCATTAATCATGTTATTATTGTTAAGTGAGCAAATTGCCCAATCACAACCTCCATTACCATACTTGAGCCCTGAGCTAATCGGGTAAAAACTTCTTATTGGTGCCAATTTTGCTTCAGCTGGGATAGGAATTCTCAATGACACTGGAATTCAATTTGTAAGTCACATGCCACTCCAATTATGAGTCTTCAATTTAAAAATCACCAACATATGACATACTATTTTATTTTATTTTTGTGGATAACTATAATTAGAATGTTTAAACAATTAAAATACTTTGAGGAATACCAACATCGAGTGACTGCTCTTATTGGAGATCAACAAACACAACAACTAGTAAACAAAGCACTTATACTCATCACTGTGGGTGGAAATGACTTTGTGAATAATTACTACGTGGTCCCTTTCTCTGCAAGATCTCGTTAGTTTTCTTTATCAGACTATGTCAAGTATATCATATCTGAATACCGTAAATTATTAAAGGTAACAAACATCCCGCTAATTAACTTTGCTAAAAATATTTACTCTATATTGTACTTTATAAATATTTTTCACAATAAATTAGAAAAAAAATCTAAAAAACCCCCTAAATGGAAAGTAAAATCATTCAACCCTATTTTTAAACATAAAAAGGAGGTGATTTCATATTAGTTTTATTTTCAGAAAGTATTTTGATAATATCCCCAATAAATTATGACCGTCATTGTGCAGAGACTATACCAGTTAGCGCGTCAGGTTCTTGTGACAGAAACTGAACCATTGGGTTGTGCTCCAATGGAACTGGCTATGCGGGGTACATGGAGGATGCTTAGCAGAATTGCAGAGAGCTGCAGCCTTGTACAACCCTCAGCTTGTTCAGGTGCTAGAAGGACTAAACAGAGAATTTGGTGCAAATGTATTTATTACAGCAAATACTCAATAAATGCACATGGACTCGTTAGTGACCCTCAAGTTTATGGTATGCTAATTAAACAGCTGTCATGTGTTTTCTGTGATTAGGTTTGATCATATAAAAGTTAATAACATGGATCATAAATGTTGTATTTAATTTTTTGCAGGATTAACAATATCAAAGATAGCATGTTGTGGACAAAGACCATACAACGGGCTTCGTCTATGCACCGTTGTGTCAAATTTGTGCCCTGACTGTGACCATTATGCATTGTGGGATCCATTTCATCCATCAGAAAAGGCAAACAAAATAATAGTTCAACAGACCATGAATGGCTCTACTCAATATATGAGCACCATGAAGCTTAGCACCAGCATGGCCTTGGATTTCATCACCAACTGATCACACAATATTACAATTCGATTTGCTATCGCCCATTTCTTCATTTCCCAAGTCATGTTAATTTAATAGATTGTATTGAGTTTGATGTTTAAAGCTTATTCGCAATCAGAAACCAAAATACTCTACTTTCTTCACCAATATTTATTCAAGATAAAAACATACTATTTCGATTAATCCCTTTCATCTGTGTTTATACTTCTCGTTTGTTTTACTATAGATTGAACAAATATGACTTAATAACTAATATTGGAAATAACGAACAATCTAACAAATGCAAATAGAAGAGTATACTGATAGTATGCGTAACAAAATCAAATCTATATTATATTTTTATGATTATAAGAATCCACTGCTACAATTTCTGAAACTATGATTGTTTAATGTAAACAACACGTGTATTAATAATTTTCTAAAGTAGTCCTAATTGAGGTTGTGGTTACAAAAGCATCAAGGTGCACTACATACATCTTTGGTTTTTAAATATCATGAAATAAAAGAAAAAATAAATTTTGTTTATAAATCTAGAATGTGATTTTGAAAGAACAAAAAATTCACTGTGTGACTTAGATAACATAAAACCCTTTGCACCTGCCAATGAGGGCTTGACCTTCCACTTGAAGCATCTGTAAGTGTCTATTCTTAGCTTTAACCAAAGGGTGTTCACAAGTATCATATAGAAGTGTATCAATTAATAAAATTACTAAGATGTTCTATTCAACAAGACCAATAAAATTACAAAGATGTTCTATTCACAAGTATTCGGTAGTTTTTTGCACACAATTCTTTAATTGAAGTTGTTGAACATTTTCTTTGTTCTATTATACAAAATGTGAATAGATTTCTCTTAATTTAATTTTTTCTCTTAAAAAAAAAAATGTAAGCAGAAAGCAAAGAATCTAAAATTCCAGGTAATTTAATAGAACTTCTTTACTAGTAAATAGATTCCATTTTAAAAAAAATTCAAAATCTCTTTTCATTTTTTTTCATTTTTGTATTGTTTGGTTAGTACTCGAATAGATCTATTAGAAAAATTATTTTCATCTGTTAAAAGAAACTCAAATTTTAGATTTTCTCAAAATGAAATATCAAAAATATGATTATAATATTTTATTAATTCCATCACAATCTTTCTAGATAAAGACCTTGAAAAAACACATATTTAACGTGTTTTTCCTTTTTTTATTAGAAAAAAAATAGATAATCAACAGTGTATTGTATGTGTTATTTAATAAATTAATTACATAAAAGTTATTTTAAAATTAAATAATTAAGCAATTAATAAATTTTTTTCAGCTCAAATTATGAAAATTTATTGCTAAGAGTTAAAAAATTCGAATAAGCTCTTCCAAACCGTTTGTTAATTAGATGTATAGCTTTTTGTATTCTTTGAACTCCTTTAAAGAAGCCACGTCCCCTTTAAAATATAAACAAAGATTATCCTTGGATATTTTATTCTTTGTTTGATTGAATAATCAAAATGTTGCACCTAAAAATTTGGTGGTCTTGGTAATGAATGAAAATAAAATAATAAAATAAAAATAGCAACTAGAAAATATATTTACTTTGATAACTATGTACTTTATTCATAATATAACTTATGTTAATTTGTGTTTGATTAGTTGTATATTAAAATTAACTCAAAAAAAGTTGTATATTAAAAAAAAAAAAAACCTTAAATGAATTTAAATTCAAACTATGAATACAGTTGTAACTTTTTTAAGTTGAAGTCTTTATCTTTAATAACAAAATTTCATTCAGTGATCCAATTACATTTCTTTGGAATGAATTGTACATATATATTTTTATAATTATAATAGAGAATGATAAAATTAAATATACAAAATATATTAATATTTAACTTTTGCGTGTATTAACATACGCATACATATTCAATATATTATATTTTAATTAGTGTTGTAGAAATATTAACTTTTGCACATACTTACCCTCGACCATACTCCTCTAAAGATAGGTAAAGGAAATTTTATGCTAAATTTCCTGCTCCACTTTCTGTAGCCCATTAAACCGCCCAATAGAATAAAAAAGTCCTAAGTTTCAAAAAAAAAAAAAGGTTAAAAAAGTGATAATTCATTAACTTAAATATATGAATCATTAATTTATATTGAAATGATAAAAATCATGACACTTTTTCTTTTGCATCATCCCCACTTGCCTACTTGCCCGCTTGGTCAGTTTTCCTGTTCAATTACTTTCATGGTGTATTTACTTCACTTGGAGGAATCAGAATAGAAATCGGAATGATCTGAAATCGGAATGAAGTATCGAAATCAAAATAAGTTATTTACTTCAACTGTAGGAATCAGAATCGGAATCGACAGTATTCTCATTGAACTATTTACTTTACTTTGAAATCGGAATGAATTAATTATAAGTTACAAAAATACTCTTAATTAAAATTATGAATTAATTATAATAATGTGCAGTTTTTTATTATAATATACTCTATTTTTTTTTAATATCAAATAAAAAACTACATATTATAATAAAAAAAAATAATATTATTTTAATAGTCTACTTTGTGTGCATTTTTTATTATATGCATTTTTTTTAATATCAAATAAAAAACAACATATTATAATAAAAAAAATTACATATTATTTTATCAATCCATTATGATAATTAAGAAATTGATGATAAAAAACCATTGTTGTGTAGTTTTTTATTACAATATACATTTTTATTTTAACATCAAATAAAATAATTTTTTTTTTTAAGAAGGGTATAAGAGACTTTTTATTTTAATAAAAAGAATGAGAATAAGATTCTTAAATGAGTTGGGAGGAATGAGATTATCATTTCACAACCCCAAATTGATGTGGGGTCCACACTTTCATTCCCATTACGGAACGAATTTTAAACAAGTAAACACCATCAATCAATCTTATTCCACATTCTCATTCCTCAATCTATGAAGTAAACACACCATCAATTTTTTCTCTACCAAAGAAATTTAAATATTTCTTAGCTTTCTTAGCGTGCAGAAATGACCAAAAGAAAAGGATAACACATTCTTATTGTGTTCAATTAAAAATTACAAGTGAAGAAACAATGGAGAAAAAAAGAAAACATTCATTGGACGATGTTTAATTAAAAATGATGAATTTTAAAATAAGAAAACAAGTAGGTGAAAGACTTGAGAAGGAGAAAATAGTTAAAAGTTGAGTTCACGATTTAATTATTGACTTTTTTCTTTTCTCATTCTCTTTCCACTTTTAAACATATTAGATACGGTCTCTGCATGATGAGTTTAATTAAACTAGTAGGTGAAAGACTTGAGAAGGAGAAAATAGTTAAAAATTGAGTTCACAATTTAATTATTGACTTTTTTTTTGTTTTTTCTCATTCTCTTCCCATTTTTAAACATATTAGATATTGTTTCTACATGATAAGCGAAGTAACAAGGAAGGAGGTGAAAAGCAAAGATATTCTCTTTAGACGTGTTGTAAGTTGTAACACTTTCATCTACCACACTAGCATCACAATTGATGTCTGTTGAAAACCAGCGAACTCCAACAAAGATTAACAACCATTTTAAAAATTTTTTAATTGATTTTGTAATTTTTCTATTTTCAAATTTTTTTAATATAAATTTTTCAAATACATATAAATTTGATATTGTGTTTGGAAATACAATACACATTTAATCTTTTCTTTTCAGTTTGAGATAGTTAAAAAATATAAAGGTCAAATGGATCAAATTTATGATTTTTAGAAACTTTTGAGGTTATACATAACAAAAATGCATTTGTGGTTAAAAATAAATTTTATTAAAAATTAGGAATTAAATTAAAAATTTCTATAAAGTTTCTTATTATTTTTATTTATTTGTATTCATAAAAAAATACTTAATCCATACTTGCCCAATTTTTTGGCTGTCTGATATTGGGCTCGTAAAAAAAGGGATAAAAAACAAATGGAGAAAGATTTGGGGATCCTCTTTATTTATTTATTTATTTTAATAGTATAAAATTATATTTATTAAATTATTTTTATTTATATTTTTAAGTGGTTAAACAATTTAAAATTATCAAAAATTAATTGAAAATATTAAGTAAGAATTTTTAACTTTTCACTTAATTGTAAATAATTTAGTGACATTTAAAATTTTTTATTTTAAATCTATTCTTCCCAAAATAACATAATTTCAAATTGATCCTAATTTTATGCTTCTCAAATTTTATTTTATTTTTTTTTTTTTCTTGATACTTACAAAGAATATATTTGAAAAAAAAATATATATCTCATTCCAAATTATTTTGAAATTAAACTAATATATTTTAATTTATAATTTAAATATTCATTTTTTAGTTATTTTTTAAATATATTAATATATTTAAATATGTATATAACTATTATTAATACTATTTTTTAATTATGTTAAAATATTATTAATATATAAATAAGATATATTTTAAAATTTATTAAATTATGTATTTTTATATGTTTATATTAAATTAATTAAAATTACATAACAATAAATAGTAAAATTTATATAAATATCAATTCATAAATTTTTATAGATAATTTTAAATTTAAAAAATAAATAAATTTTAACATATTCAGAGTAAAAAAAATAAGTTATTAAAATTTTAAATTTTAATCATTATTTAATCATTATTTTTTAATATTATTATTCAGTTTTTAAATAAAAAATTAAATGATTCTTTATAAATAATTTCCAATTTTTTATATGGGTAATCTCACATTAAATTTTTTAATCAATGAGATAAAAAAAGCAAAAAAAAAAAAAAAAAACATGTCCGTTGGACACCCACTTAGTTTTCTTCTGTGTTAAGTTAATTAATTTAATCTCATATTGACTAAATGGCTTTCGTCCTTACTGGGTGTGTTGACTTGTCACACTTTCGTCTACCTCGGTAACTTCTTCACTTGTCTCCTCTCACACTTCACGCATCCCTCATTCTCAGCCTAGCTTGATCATCAACTCTTAATTTTTTTTAGTGCTCCCAAAATATCTGTTTGCGACTTTTTGCTTCTCTATGGGCAATTTACAAGCAAATGCTTCTTCTTCCACCCAGACCACTGAAAAAAAATATGAAGTTTTCCTCAATTTTAGAGGTGTAGATACCCGTCATGGTTTTACCAATTATCTCCATGAAGCTTTGCTTCGCAAGTCAATTGAAACCTTCAAAGATGAAGAAAAAATCCCGAAAGGGGATCAAATTAGGCCTACGCTTTTAAAAGCAATAAGGGACTCGAAGATTTCGGTGGCCATTTTCTCGAAAGAATATGCGTCATCCAAATGGTGCTTGCGTGAGCTTGTAGAGATTATGGAGTGTGAGAAAAAGAATGGCCAAACTGTCATACCTGTTTTCTACAAGGTTGATGAACACGATGTACGTCACCAGGAAGGGAGTTTCAAGGATGGTTTCGATCAACTTGAAAAAGAATTTGAAGAAAACTTGGAAAAGAAGCAAGTTGATTCCGCCGATGTCGAGAAGCGTAAAAAAGAATTTTACGAAGAGATGCAAAAATGGAGACAAGCTTTGGAGGACGCCTCCAAACTAAAAGGATGGCATGTAAAAGGGTACATCTAACTCCTACTTTATTTTGTCTTATCTATTCATAAAATCAAAAGTCCTGATTTTGTTCAAAATAACTAAACTTAATAAGTTATAATTATCCTATCATAAATAATATTAAACAAAATACCGATCCTTTTTGAAGGAATGGATCTAAATTCATTTTTTTTTTTTTATGTTATTTCTTGCTTCCTTTTAAAAAAGGAGACCAATTTTTTTAAATATGACTTTTTTGTCAAGTAATACTTCTGCACCCGTCCTTTTCTAACTATTAGTTATTGTAGTTGATGTGGTTGATGTGTTTTTGATTGCTTGTGCATAATTTGTATACGATCATATTTAGTGTCAATTGAAATTTTTTTGGAGTTGTTACATATTAAACTGATACCACGTGATGCTGGTAAAAAGCACAATAAATTTCAGTTACTTTAGTATGCTTTTGTTGTGGTCATTTCTGCTTGTATTACTGTTTGGCATTTTCATTTGGCAGGCTTGAGTCCAAGATCATTGATGAAATTGTCAATGATATGTTGGAAAAATTGTTGAGGCCATATAAACTGTCCCCATGTGATTTTAAAGGACTATTTGGATTTCAGGAACGATTTGAGCAAGTTATGTCATTATTATGTCTTCATAATTCTGATACTCGAATTATTGGGATTTGGGGCATGGGTGGTATCGGTAAAACAACTATTGCTGATGCCATTTTTCATCAAATTTCTTATGATGAATATGGTAAGTGTTTTATTCAAAATGTTAGACAAAGATTGGAACAATGTGGAGGATTAGTGAGTGTGCTACAACAAGAAGTTCTTTCTAAAGTATTAGATGGTCCAGACATGAAATTAGATGGTGCAACTCTTCCTAAAGATATCAAGAGAAGGCTCAGTCAAAAAAAGGTATTCATTGTACTTGATGATGTGGATGATTTTTTAAAATTACAAGAGTTAGCTGCAGGTCTTGATGGATTAGGCCCAGGAAGTAGAATCATAATAACAACTAGAAGAAGAGATATACTTAAAATGTGTGAAGTAGATGATGATTACATATATGAGGTTAAGGGATTATCCATTCAAGAAGCTCGTCAGTTGTTTTGTCAGTATGCTTTTGGACACAGCCCTCCCGCTAAAGATCTTATGGCACTATCACATGAGACACTACGGGCTATCGATGGCAATCCATTGGGTCTTAAAATGGCCGGTTCATCATTATTTGGATTGAACAAACTGGAGTGGCAAAGTGCATTAAACGGAATAAAGAAAAGCCCAGAAATTCTCGACGTGTTGCAAATTAGTTATAATAGATTGGCAGCTAAACATCAGGATACATTTCTTGATATTGCATGTTTTTTTGTTGGGGAACATGAAGACTATGTAGCAAAAATATTAGATAATTGTCCCTATTCATTAAAAGTCCTTTCTAATAGATCACTTATAACAATATCAAACAATAAGATCATACAAATGCATGATTTGTTACAAGAAATGGGTAGGGAAATTGTTTGTAAAGAGGATCTCAACAATCCAGGCAATTGTAGCAGGTTGTGGACCCAAGAGGATATTCTCGACACACTAAAGAATCGTGATGTGAGTCTCTAATCATTTTGTATTGCCTTTAAAGCTAGATGTCCCTCTAAATTTGATGAATCTATAGAATGGTACATTAATTGCAATTTGTGTTACTAAACTCACTTTCCACTCATACATAAATTATTCACTCACTGCACTTAGACTTCTTCCGTGCTCCCTCTTATGTTTGATTCACACAGTCATACTAAACTCTTACTGCAATGCTACTCATATATATATAGATCTTCAGTACTCTTAATACATGCCTTCCACTCAAGAGGTAAAAATGAAACTTGTATAGAATCACCAACTTGGAAGAAGTTTGAACATTCTTGAATATATATTGTAGCTCGACTTGGTCTGTCATCTTTTTGGTGGTAGATTGTTGAATTGTTTGTAAAAGGAGAGTGGCTATTAATAGAATACATTTGGCAAAGATTTTGACTACTTAAAAAATTCATTAATAATTTCAAGTTATCTCTTTGAATTTTATTTTGTCTTATACTACGTTGTCGGATGTTAGAGGGTTGGTTCAGTGAAGACAAGGAAAGTATTTGCTGTCTTATGCTATTAACAGAATACATTTGGCAAAAATCTAGATGTCAGTAAAGACAAGGAAAGTATTACTCTTAAGAGAATCAACTTGCAAGAATTTTGTCCTCTTAAAATGTTTTATAAAATTATTATGATTTCTTCTTTCATTTTATGACATATATTAACTCTTACTTTTCTTTTGGTTTTTAGGGAACTAATGCAATCAAAGGAATATTCTTAAATATATCCAAAATGAATGAGGAACATTTGAGTTCTCAAGCGTTTGAGAAAATGAAAAATCTTAGATTTATCAGATTCTATGATTCTACTACCAGGATTGATTATTATAATTATGCTTCCATTCCATCCAATCGACTACGTTTTCCAAATGGTATAAGTTATCTTTCTAGTAAGTTGAGGCTTCTTAGTTGGCTTCGGTGTCCTTTGAAAGCATTGCCATCAAATTTTATTCCAGATTATCTCGTTGAACTTAATCTGAGAGAAAGTAATATTGAAAAGCTTTGGGAAGACAAAGTGATGGTAAGTTAACATTTTAAGAATATGTTTTATTCCTTTTAAATAATCTATAGCTCAGAACTTAATTAATTATTTATTCTCTCAAAAAAAATTAATTATTTATTTATTATAATTATTTTACTATGTTTTCTTGTTGTAGCATGCTCCGAAATTGAAGTGGATTATTCTTACGCGCTGTCAAAATCTCATTAAGGTCTTAGACTTCTTAGACGCCCCACTACTTGAGAAGATAGAGATTCAAGAGTGCAAAAACTTGCTTGGTTTTCGCTCAGCTCTTCACCATTTCAAAAACCTTCGCGAGTTGAATCTGAGTGATTGCACAAATCTTCAAAGCTTTCCAAATAATATTCGTTTTCCATCCCTTGTATCTCTTGATCTCTCTCGGTGCATTAACCTTGCTAGGATCTCTGACGTCTTAGATGCCCCTTTGCTTGAGAAGATAAATCTTAGTGGCTGCAAAAGTTTGCTTGACTTTCCCCGACCTGCTCAACATTTCAACAAACTTCATGAGTTAATTCTGTGTTGGTGCCAAATGCTTCAAAGCCTTCCAAGTGATCTTCACTTTCCATCACTTATATCTCTTGATCTTCATGGGTGTGTTAACCTCATTGGGATCTCGGACCTCTTAGATGCCTTATTTAGTATATCACCCTTACGTGATTTGAATGGTCTGGTTGGGATATATTCACATATTCGGAAAGTTAAATTGATGTTGGGGATAGGGGTGTTGGATTTTAGAATAGTGGGGATTTGGGGTATGGGGGGAATAGGTAAAACAGGCCTTGCTGCGGCTGTTTATGACCTATTTTGTAGTGAGTTTGAAGGGTGTTGTTTCATTAGAAATGTTAGGGAAGAATCGAAGAGGTGTGGTGGGTTAGCTCGTTTACAAGAGGAGGTTCTGTCGAACTTGTTAGGTGAGGAGAGTCTGAAATTTTGGACTCCTAATGTACCGGAATTTGTTAGGCGTAGGCTTAAAAGAAGTAAGGTTCTCGTTGTTTTAGACGATATGACTGAGTTGAAACAACTAGAAGTTTTGGTTGGAGGGATTGATGGATTTGGTCCTGGAAGTAGGATCATTATAACATCTAAAGATAAACAGTTGCTTTCTAATTGTGGATCCCATGACATATATGAGGTCGAGGCATTAGATGACCAAAACGCTTTTCGGCTCTTTTGTAAACGTGCCTTCAAACAAGACCATTCTCCTGAAGAACTTCTGGTGTTTGCTCAGAAGGTGGTAGACTACGCCAAAGGAAATCCGTTAGTGCTTGTAGCGTTGGGTTCCTACTTGTATCGGAGGACTAAACAAGAATGGGAAAGTGCACTGCATAAGTTAAAAAAGTTTCCTTTTCTTGAAATTCTTGATTCATTGAAAATTAGTTATGAGGGACTAGATTATGAAGAAAAGGAAATATTTCTTGACATAGCGTTTTTCTTTAAAGGAATGGATAGGGATTATGTAATAAAAATACTGGATTACTGTTATTCGTCTGCACAATTCAGAATTAGTGCTCTTGTTGATAAGTCGCTCATAACTATTTCAAAAACAAATGAAATAGAAATGAACTATCCACTACAAGAAATGGGTTGGTTTCTAGTTTGCGAAGAATCTGCCAGCTTTCCAGGCAAACGCAGCAGGTTGAACGGTGAAGATGTTCGATGCATACTAAACAGAAACACTGTAAGTGCCTCGACAAATTTTGTTTTGTTTGGGATATTAAATGTTCACTAATGAATTGATCCTAACCAAATTGTATCTTCATATGAAAAGATTTATGTAAATTATTCTTGGAAACTCGGTGTATTTCATGCTTTATATAACTTGTTCTTCACTTTTGCTGTTAGGGAACTGATACAATTAAAGGGATAGTCCTAGACATGTCCAAAATAAAGGATATAGCTCTAAGTTCTGAAGCATTTGAGAAATTGTACAATCTCAAATTTCTCAAATTCTACCATCAAACTCAATGTTCTGGACACTCTATGTCTGCCTTCAAAGTGCATGCTCCCCATGGCCTGAATTATCTTCCCAATGAACTGAGGTCTCTCCATTGGCAGGGGTATCCTTTGAAGACATTGCCAACAGTGTTTAGCCTAGAGAATCTTGTTGAACTCAACCTGCCTTATAGCAATCTTGAACAACTATGGGAAGGAGTTAAGGTACAAGTTGACATTTAGGTGTGCACTTTCTTCTGTTAATACATATTGAATGACTCTCAGATAATTGACACATTCATTGTTACAGGATGCTCCATGTTTAAAATTGCTTATTCTTTGTCACTCTCAGAACCTGACTAGTCTTCCAGACCTTTCATATATGCGATGCCTTGAGGTTATGAATCTTGAAGGCTGCAGAAGCTTGTCTGAAATTTCCATTTCCATCCAATTTCTTTACCACCTATATTTTCTGTGTCTAAAGGGCTGTGAAAGTCTTAGGAGCATTCCAAGTAGCATTTGTGGTTTGAGATCTCTGTATCATCTCGATCTTTCTAATTGCTCAAAACTGGATAAGCTGCCAGAGAACTGGAGTGATTTAGCATGTTTGAAGTACCTGTTTCTAAATCACTGTGGTCTTAAGGAAATTCCTGAAGATATTGGTAGTTTATCTTCGTTGGAACTTTTAGAGCTATGCGGAAACAAATTTGACAGTATACCTACAAGCATTGAGCAACTTTCTAAGTTGAGAACGCTCCTGGTAAACAACTGCAGTATGCTTCAATCGCTAACAAGGCTTCCATCAGGTCTACAATCTTTAGAAGCAGTGAATTGCAAGCAACTCCAGTCATTACCAGATAGATCAGAATTGGCAGGAGTAATAAGAGAACGCTTCATCAAGGTATAATGTAGCAAGTTGTTATATATCTTGCTCTCTTTTCTTGTTTTCTTGTTTAAAGTACTTACGATTTTCAATTTTCATCTTACAGGAATATGAGAGAGCATTTTCCGTAAGTATTTGTTTACCTGGAAGTGTTATTCCTGACTGGTTCAACCATCAAAGAATTGGATCTTTGATAAAGATTCAACTACCGTTTGATACAAGTAAGCCTGTGGGATTTGCTCTATGCACTGTTATTGCATTTGAGAACTATAGTGATGATGGTCGTGGTGTTTGTGTCAGCTTTAAAGGCCATTGTAGTGATACAACTGATTTTTCTGATTCAACTGATTTTTCTGAGTCATTGACTGTCTGTGATACCCAAAAGCATACCCATGCAATGTCCATGTACTGTGATCATATCGTACAAGGATATTATTCTTTCTTGAATGTCGCTGAGTTCCTGTCGGTTGAATTCTGCCCTCAAAATTTTGACGGGCAGCCTATAGAAGGTTGCAAAGTGAAAAATTGTGCAGTATGTCTATTATATGCTGAAGAACCGACAGAAGCGAGGAAATTCTCAGATGAGACCAACAATAGTGGAAGTGAGAGTGGCAGACTTGATGTTGAAGAAATGGATCCACATCCTAAGATAATTGCAGAAGAACTGACAGAAGCAAGGAAATTCTCAGATGACACTGACACTAGTGGAAGTGAAAGTGGCAGACTTGATGTTGAAGAAATGGATCCACATCCTAAGATAATTGCAGAAGAACCAACAGAAGCAAAGAAATTCTCAGATGACACTGACACTAGTGGAAGTGAAAGTGGCAGACTTGATGTTGAAGAAATGGATCCGCATCCTAAGATAATTGCAGAAAGCAAATCAACCCTCTTGATTGATGAAAAAGTTGATCCTTGCTATCACTATTTTTGTAATAGAGTTGGCTTGTTCCTCTTCTATTGTTTGAGTTTCATTTTCTGTCTCCTTTGTGGAGTTTTTGTTTTCGGACTGCTGGTGTTTCTCGTGCTTCATTTGTCAACTCTTTGTGAAGTTTACTTGTCATCTTATGTGCAAGGTATGCAGGGTAGGTAATTTGAGCAACTCCAAGACTGTTACTAATATTATTGTCTTGTCCTCAACATGCTCTATCATGTTTATTCTTAATGATTCAGTAATAATGCTAGTAACACCACTTGAAGAATTGGTTTCTTTCTAGTATTTCAGTTCACTTTATTATCCCTCTTGTTATAGAGCTTTTGTAGTTTCTTATACTCTGTGCATACTAAGAAACAATTCTTCGCTTTTATATTCTGAAGTGTGGATTCAAGAATTTGTAGATTTGTGATCATTCACAGTACCAAATTTATTCTAGAAACAGGACTTTTTACTAATGCAATAATTGTAATTTCATTGTCGTGCATTGTTTTTTGTTTTCTCCTTTCTTTTGGCACCAGTTAGAAGAATTTAAGTGCTCGGGTACTTGGGAACAATTCCCTTCTCTGTTGGCTCTGCTTCTTCCATGAATTTTCATCTTAAATCTAAGCCGTGAGCTGCTGGGAGAATAATCTAACTGCATATGGTACAAAAGTGCGCTGTGCCTCGACTACCGGGATCTCAGTCTTCAATTGTATTCCTCTGTGCATATAGTAAGTCATGTAAGTCATGCTCTGTTATATGATGTTTCTATTAAAAACTCTGTTGAGCTGGGCCATTTATGCTATTTTATTGGTTGCTGATGCCGTCCGTTGAATCTGTTTGGTGTGGTTATATAGTGGAGGTTTTGTTACAACTATCAATATATGCGGAAAGATTTATATAGTTACCTGATTTTCACACTGGGTTATATCTTTTATGCCCTTGTATTTTGTCTTCTATGCTGTTGGTTATGTTGCTTGCACTGCTGGATGCTTAAAAATCAATAATTCTGTTGTTAGTTATGTTAGAATATTGTCATAAAGTGAGAAAATGAAGTATTTTAGGAAGTGGAAATACAGTGGTTGATAAGAGATTCATGTCAATGAAAATAATGTACATAATTTTTTACGGAAATATGAAAGTGTTTGTAAACATGTCAAAAGGAAAGCTAAAGACCAAGCTCTTGAAAAAGATGATTCTTATTATAACTTGATTGCTTCATCAGACCTCTGTGATTAGAGTACATTGGAGGCTGAGCTGTAGACTATTACAATCTATAACCATTTCAGCTAAGTCAGTTGAATCTTGAGTAACTGTCACTTGATCTGTTGCAGTAGCTCCAGCTCTTCCTTGACGATAAGAGGCAATAGCTTCAGCTTTCTCAGATATGGTCTGCATCACAATAACATTGTTACGTGCCTTGGTGAAGGTCCATCTTTTTTGTTTATTGTCACAATGAAAAATTACCTAATATGTGCATTTGGAGCTCATTTGTTTCTTGCTTGAACAGATTGCATTGTTTGTGGATGATTGCTTTGTCGAGTGCCTGCTAGCAGCGGATAAAAATCCTCCCAAGTCCAAAGTAAGTCATGGAAGTTGTGCTAATCCCTTCTATGTCTAGTTTATTTATTTTTTTTAGGATAGTGTGTGGATGTTGTAGTCCTTCAAGATGATTTTGATGTATGCTCAAATTTCTTGCCTTAAGTTGGCAATTAGTATTACTAACTGGTTGGTGTTTCAACTTCGGTTAATTTTAAAACAAATAAGAATTGAGTTGTAAGATTTATCAGTACCATTCATATCTTTTGATGTTTTATAAAAAACAAGAGACATTGAAGATTAAAGAGGTTTCTTTGTTTTGTTTTTTTGTTTTTCTCTCGCAATCTTCTTTCTAATTATTTTGTTGGGCATCAGGAGATCTTTTACTATTCGCTGCTCTACTTTTGAAAGAAGATAAATTGAAATGGAAGACAATCTAGCTGGAAATGGTGCATAAGCAGTTCTTGATTCTCAATTGCTTTATGCAGATAGGTAAATCTCATCTTGTAGAATATTTATTATATGAATTAAAATGTATATATGTCGACTGTTATTTTCTTATCAGAAAAATTATTTTTAATTTTTATAATTATCATATAATTAATATAGAATTACATAGTCTATACATGTGCATCTCAATTCTTTCTTCCTTGAACAGACTGCATTGTTTATTTGGAACTAATTGATGATTGTGCTGCTGAGTGCTTGACAGTTTGCAAATAGAAGAGAAGCTTCTCAAGTAAGTTTCATGGACGTTGTCTCATTGTTTGAGTTTCTCGTATTAATTCTCTTCATATCTCCTTTTTGGATACACTTAGCTTTCCATTATATTGTGTTTCATAATTTGTTGGTTGTTGATGGTGTGGTTATGCGGAACATTTGTTATGGCGACTGTCATTCTCTATTGACAGGTATACAATGTGACCTGCTTTTAATAGACTTGTTATATTGAGATACTCATTCCTTTTTTGTTCTAGTTTGGTGTGTTGACAATTTGGTACTACTGCTGCTGCTTAAAGCTAAAGTTTGGTTGTGCAAAACAATGCATATAATAAAGGTTTCTTACTGGATTGATGTACCTGCATATATAATTTTTTTGATATGTACGATCTGCAAAGTCTCATATTATCAACGAAAATGAAAGATCTCTTTCTTTTCTTTGTTATTTTGTTGGGAAAGAAATGCAGCCAATTTTTCTATTGACTAAGTTTTTCCCCATAATCTTCTTGCTAGAATTGGAAAGGTGATCAATGTTGTAGGAGTATGCCCTATTTCTACCATAACTGAGCCTCATAAATGATTAAATGAATGCAGGCAAATTGTTGATAGTGGAGATTTTATGCAAGTACAATCCACAAAAGATAGTTCTCTTTGTCAAATTGCTCATTAATCGTAATAAAAAGAATAAAAAATTGCTCATTAATCAATCGAAAGCTTGAAAGTTATTGAGAGTCATATTGTGAGCTATGTTTAGAGTGGGGCTGCCGATTTGTGACTTTAAGTCCATCTTCATTGCTTTAAAAAGGGTCATGCAACCTAGCAAAGTAGAAGTGAGTGAAAATGCTGATTGGTTTGAATATTATTCGAAACTTTCCTATGTATGTGGGAGTAGAATATGAATTAAAAATAATAAATAAGATGTATGTACTAGGGCTTTGGGTTTGGGAGTTTCCATTAAAAGTTTTGTAAACTTTGTTTTATTGGATTACTCTTGTCATCGTTCATGGATGTAAGTCACGACATCAAATCATGTAAATTTCTTGTGTGCATTACTTTTATTATTATTTCTCTAATGTTTTAATCTTTATTAATTTACCACTGATGTACTTGTTTATACAATATATATATACATACATATATATATATATAATATTGCTTCCACTTAGCAAAGTGGTATTATTTATCGAAATTGGACATTGTTTGACATTTTTGGTCAAAGTAGGACTTTTGAACCTCTTGGACCGTTGGATGGTCCCTAAGGACTGTATATATATATATATATTTAATAGGCTTACTTTAGATTTTCACACCGCACCTTTGAAAATTTAGGACTAGCATAGGTGTAGCATGAGATTTGACAAAAATTAATTATATTTATTATTTGATACAATTAGATTAATTATAAGTTAATTTTTAAATAGAAATATTTAAAATTTTCAATAATAATTGAAACCTCTTTACAATTTTTTTTTTTTTAAAGATAAAACCTTGTTACAATTAATGATAAATAAAATTATATTTATTTGTAAATGATTTTAAAAAATCAAAATATATTAAATTAATTTATATATTGTTGTGAGTATTTTTAGAACTGTCTAAATGAGTTGATAAAAACTTAATGAGCTAGTCTAATGGACCGACTCAATGGATAAAGATCCGGTTTGCCCGTGAGCTTTTATTTCATATGACGTCTAGCTTGTAGATACAAGACTTAGCACTTAGGATATTCAGCTCGTATTGATTAGCTTTCAGTTCGTTTATTGCAATTTTCAGATCGTTGGTCAGCCATGATCAGAGCTGCTTAATGTCTAGTCTCAGGTCGCTCAAAGTGAGGTTTAGCTTGTGGTTTGAAGTATATAATTAGAGAATTTTTCAGAAAGGAAATAGTCAAATTTAAGAAAAATTCAACTATTAAATTTGGAGATAAAATTAAACTCCTGATTTGATGGAATCTAATCTTTAAATTGGCGAATACAGTTTTAGAAGTGTAATTAATATTAGATTCTTTCCTGTTTATATTGTACTAAAATTGTAACACCTCACTCTATAATTAGAGGTTGAAAATTCATTGTAACAAGAGATTGATGAATAATACATTGTGACTCTGTCAAAATAACTAAAGAAATAATCGTAGACGTAGACATCTTTTTGATCCAAACCGTGTAAAAATCCACTTACATCCTGTTATTCCTCTTCAATTTCTTTTATTTTCTACCTTGGTGTAATTTCGTTTACAGTATTGAATCGAGAACTTGGGTCGACTAAATTTATATGTCAACATATATATTAGAATTTTAAATATAAATAATTAGTAAAATACATTATTATATTATTATAAATAAAAGAATACTTTTAATCAATAAAAATTATTAACCTTTTAAGTATATTTGTAATAAAACATACTAAATTATTTTTAAAATATTATAAATATTCATTAGAAAGCGTTGCAGCGAATTTTGTTAGAGGTGGGCATCTCCAAACAAATAAGTTCAACCTAGCCCGACTATTTTTTTATTGGGTTGAATTAGATTAAATCTTAAAAAAATTGAGGTGAATTGGATTGAGTTGGATTGAAAATGAATTGAGTCTTAAAAAAATGTTTTATTTGTAATAATTGAATCTTAAAAAAATTAAAAAAATAAATCTTAAAAAAATGTTTTATTTGTAATAATTGAATCTTTATTTGTGCTCATTTTATTTGTTATCAAATTGTTAAGACATGAGAGTTATTAACTAGATTTTTTGTGGTTTGTGGTAGATTAAATTTAACCCAATTAATCCAACTCAACTCAACCCGACTATTATTAGATGAGGTTGGGTTGAGTAGAGTTGGAGAATTTATTAGGTTGGAATGGAGAATTTTCAACTCAATCCACGTTGAGTTGGAAGATTTTCAACTCAACCCAAATTCGAAAACATCCACCTATAAATTTTGTTATGGGAAAAGGATATTTTGTTGCAGTAAATTGTCCATAAAAAAAGTTTATTATAAAATCTATAATATTTACCGTGATAAATTAACCGCCATAGAAAACTTTTACCCTTTAAGCTACCACAGCAATTGAACTGTTGCATATATTTGACATTTGCCACGGCAGCAATTGATCAGGTTTCACTGGAGCATCCTTCACCAGGGACTGAACCCACGAGACATCTGGCTCATCAGCAGTTGCTGGCATTGAGGATGTAGGTGCTGCCAAGCCGCTGCCAGTGTTTCTAAATCCGAAAGAAGAAGATTTCCGCAGCTTGGTGAGCTCCTCGCCTTGGATACCCCAGTCCAATTTGCCGTCAGGAGAACCCCAATCAGCCAGGTTAGAATAAATCATAGTTGTCGAAGAAGCTGGTGAAGAGAACCCGGAATGGCGATTCACAGCACTTCGCTCTATGAAGCTCTGACTCCTCTTGGCAAAGGCAGCTGACCTTGCACTCAGAACTGCTGCTGCAGGGGCCGCGGAGGAATCAATCCCATATGATTGAGACGTCCTCACAGGAGAGGAAGAGAGATTGGTAGGGTAGCTCGAGCGGAGCTGCTGGTTCATGTTCCATTGCATTTGGAGGCCAGTAGAAGACTGCAACTGGGATGGTGCAGCATCCAGCGAGAGCCCTTGTATTTGCAAATGTAATATTTCTACTCTTTTCTATGATGCTCCTTTTAAAGATTCAAATATAAGTTAAATTAAAAAATTATTGAGGTGCCAAAATAAGAAATGAAACCATAGAATAGAGTGAAATTTGTCGATATCAACATTTAATAATGTACAACATATCATGAGCAATGATTTTGTAAATCTAGATAAACCATGTTACATCAGGAGTATTTTATAAGCTCTAAATTTTCTATTAGGTTCCATTGCCAACATTAGGATAAGTAAATAACTTGAATACCTAATAAGAAAGATGAAATTGATTGACTTATTACCAAGGCCAAAAGTCTTTTCTCATTGTCAATACTCTATAGACATGCAGAAGAAGAACAGTGTTTCCTTCAATTAGCAAGCTTTTATGGAGACGGACCTACAATTCGTAACTGGTTTTGGTCTGTGCCACTTCGTTTATAGCAGTCGAAGACAATCGTGGCCTCTTCATTCAGACTAGTAGCCCAACAATGCCAAATAGCTCAACGTGTTTGATAAACAATCATGACCTCTTCCATAAGCCTGTTTTCCTCCGTTTAATTTGACATATATTCTGCATTTGTGGGTCGTAGAAAGCCCACTTAAGAGCTAAGATGAGAAAGTCTAGTTTTGGGCCTCGGAGTCCAATAAAGCTTCCGAATTTTTAATCAAAATTAAGAGTGACATTGCTTAGCATGACCCTAGTGACAAGATATAAAAATATACAAAATTAGCAGTTTTGGATTGAATTTTATTGAGTTTGGATCACTGTCGAAGTCATTGTGTTAAAGCTATAAAATTAAGAGTGACGATATGTACACCCACTAAAGTTGTATGTACAACCCTTTTGTACACACACCCTATTAAAAAGTGTTTTAAACAATTATAAATTATAGAGTAAATTGTGCTAACTACCCTGACTTTGTATATAATTATACTCAACCCTAAACAATTAACTTTAGTACACTAATATCATGTTGACTAATGGTTGACCACCGCTAATCATTTAGGGTAAAAGGGCAATTTCATCTTTCTCTTTGTAATCATTAAATGGATCACAGAACAAAAATAATACTTCAATCACTTTATGCCAGTCCCAAAACATTTACTTAAAATACTTGTTTGGATAACCTTATGCAAACAAATAAGTTAGCAAAACTCGTGAATTTAAATTCACACAATGAGTACAATTGTAACTTTTTAAAGTTGAAGTCTTCAATAACAAAATTCATCCAATGACCTAATTACACACATTAAGAGAAGTTATTCGATATATTCATTTCTTTGGAATGAATTGTGTATATCTTCTTTTTTTATATTTATAATAGAGAATGAGAAAATTAAATGTAATATACATACATATACACACACATATATATATATATTACATAAATTTTTCATATGTCAATGTACGCATACATATTCAACATAATTATATCTTAATTAGTATTGTAGAAATATCAATTTTTGCACCTGCCTTCGACCATCCTCCTTTAAAGCTAGGTAAAGGAAATTTCATCCTACATCTCCTGCTCCACTTGCTGCAACCCACTAAATCCACCCGATAGATTAAAAAAGTCCCAATTCAATTACTTAAATGAATAATTTGTTAATTTATACTAAAAAGACAAAAATACACATTATATTTGTTGCTGGAAAGTTCAAGGCAAGCAAGGGAAAAAAAAAAAAAAAAACTAGCAAGTCAAAAGAAGTAATTAGAATAAATTTAATTCTTAATTATAAATATTTTTATGAACAAAATGCACAGAACCCCTCTAAGGTAAGACATTAAACATCTAGAGATGAAGTTTGGTTTTAATAACAAGATAGCCCCGATTTAATGGTCAAACCACATCACATTTGATAGTTGACCGTATTTTATCATACAAAAACGAAAATGCCCATAAATAAGGATAAAAAATTTATATCAAAACCATTTTCATCTCTCTTTGTCGCTCTCCACCATCCTTAGAGCAGACCTCTATCTCCACCGCCTTCTTCTTCTTTTTCTCCTCTTTTTCTTCTTTTCTAGTTCGTTTGGGTCTGGGTTTTCGTTTGAACCTAGATCTCGTATGGGTTCGATCGAACGAACCCAGACCAAATCTCGTCTGCGACGAAAGCAGACGACGTCTGGGTTTGATCAAATCCAGACATCTGGGTTCGATCTCGAATCCAGACGTCTGGGTTTGATCTCGAACTCAGATTTTGTTGAGCCAGAGATGGATTGAACAAGTTGAGCAGCGACGGTAACCTAAATGTTGCTGTGGTTTATAATGGTAGGTTGGTTGATGTTCATTGAAGATGTTGTTATTGGTTTTGAGAGATTAATGATGGTTTTTGTGGGAGATTGATGTCGGTGTAAGGTGAATGGGTGCGAGGCCACTGGAAATCGGGGTTTCCAATGGAAACCCAGAAATCTGGGTTTCTATTCGAATGGAAACTCGATTTCTGAGTTTCCAGTTGAATGGAAACCTGAAAATCTCGAAGGGGAGAGAGAGAGAGTGAAAGAAGAGGGAGCTGAGACATTATCAAATAAAATGACGTAAATACCTTTTATCAAATTAACAATCACTAACGGTTGGAGGCTAACTTGTTATAAAACCCAAACATTAACTCCATTTATTTAAAGGCTTAACTTAGGGGTGTTTTATGCATTTTGCTCTATTTTTATATCTATTAACTATATATAAAAGATGGGAAGAGGGTTGGTGAATAATGATAGAATTCTATACTTTTGAAATTTGTTTGAAAATGAAATATCAGTTTTGCCCTTGATATATATAAATAAACTACCATAGTAAAAAGGATATAAAAGTAAATAAAACATTAAATATTTGTCTGTGGCTGAGAACATCAAGCGTACAGAGCGTTGGAGAATGAGCATGGCCAGGAGTGTGGTGATGAATACTGGGAGTGTAGTGATGAGATGAGATTTTAAAGGCTTTGTCAATAAATTCTATTCGTCCATATCATTTTCACTATAAATGTTTGCTTCTTCCTCTTCTTTTTCTTCTTTGTGTAATTGAAAACCCTGGATTTCTAATGGCATTGTTTTGGAGTCAAAAATGGGGGATACAACGAGGAGGCCGGTGAAGAGGAAGAATGCGGTGCTGGCGATAACGAAAGAGGAAATGGGCGTTCGAATTGGGGGTCTGTTCTATTGGGTTTCTGTTCTGTTGTCACTTGAAGTTGCAGTAATCGGACAAAGATGATCACGTTTCTTGTACACTTTGCTCTCCTTTGAAAATTTCGACAACCCATTTTGCCACTAACAAGGTAAAGATACAATATTTCAAGTTTCTATTTTTTTGTTTATTTTTTGATAATTAGAGGTTTAAATTGTGAAGAAAAACTTGATCTTTTGAAGATATGGTTGTTTGTCTTTGGTGGCTTTGTATTGTTTTGCATGTTTATTTGTTTTTTGATATTAGTTTCCTATTTGGTTGATGAGGAATTGGTATAATTTTTTTTTTTTTTTTTTTTTGAAAAAAAATAGAGACAAAGAATAAAGTTTGTTTTTTTTAATAAATTTTGTTGTGTTCGATAAAAAGTGATTGAAAAATGAATGTTGTGTGAAAGGTATATGATTATTTGCTTGTTTTTCAAGGGATTTTATTGTACAGAGGATTAAAGAAGCCAAGAAAGAGAAAGGATGCACTGCTAAAGACCACATTAGCAAAATGCCTCTATACACAGCTGATAAGCGTAGCTCTAACTATATTTATGTGTAGAATTGCTATGATTTGATGGGTTGTCAGTTGATCTCTTAACAATAGTGGTTACATATGTCCTTTGCCTATTGGTTTGTTGAATGTTGATTTTAACATTTTGGAATGTCTCAGATTGTAATGTAATGCCTTTGTTTTATGTATTTGAAGGCATTGATGGACGGGTCATTATGAAGCTCACATTTGCCACAAAAGTACTTGGAACTAGAACCAGAACCAGAATAAGAAAGGGAAGCAAGGTCTCTCTCCCTCTGTCTCTTGGTCTTTCTTACTTGGAAATGCATGATTATATATACAAAAACTAATAGATTCGTATCAAAACTGACACTACTATTTCTACCTTACTGTGTATGGATTGATTGGTTCGCTATCAATTCCGACAGTTTACTTAGATAAGAAGTAGCTTGATTTATGCATCTATAGTTTGAACTTGCCGATTTTTTTGTTATTTTTTGGTGGTAATTTTATCTATCCATATGTATTTAATCACAGGGGCATATGATGATGATAAAGAAGCTGCAGCTAGAGCATATGATTGCCAAGTTTTAGTCTTTTGGCTTCTAGATTTTGAAGTTTGTAAAATTCTTGATTCTGGGGGTGTGTCAAGTTTTAGTCTTTTGGGTTCTAGATTGTGAAGTTTGTAAAATTCTTGGTTTTGGGGGTGTGTCAAGTTTTAGTCTCGTGAGTTAGAATGTGAAGTTTGTAAAATTTAAGTCTGTGGGTGTGTCAAGTTTTAGTTCTTTAGGTCAGAATAAGAAAGTTGTAAAATTTGAGATTGTGGGTGTGTCAAACTTTAGTCTTTTTAAGATTTGGGGATTGTTTAAGATGTGAAGAGATTTTATATGGTGTAGAATTGTGTAATTAATGAAAACTTCAATTTGAGTACTTATACTCAATTGGGTTCAAGATTTTGTTTTCTAGGGTTCAATGGAAAGTGTGTGCATTCTATTTTTTTTGTGTTTTTTTTTTTTTTAATTTTTTTGGTATTATTCGGTTAATGATCCTATCTTTGGGTTTGTACTTATAGATACTAGATGCCACTTGCACTTGTTGGGTTATTATTTTGTGTGGCGCTTTGAGATTTTTTTAAGTTTAGTAAGGATAGATGGAAATTAGATCAGTATCTTATGACCCGATATATTTTGGTTCGAATTGTGCAGTGTGGTGAGTTCTCAAAATTTTCTTCCTTCAATCATAAGCAACAGTTTTCGATGCAAAAATTTGTTAAAATTTGTTATTTCATTATTATATTTAGTTGATGTAGGAAAAGAATCATTGATGTTCATGTCATTTTATTTCTATATTGGAAGAATGGATATAAATATGGTTGTAGAACTTCCTTTACTTCTTATTCCAATTCTTCTAATTTATGGGACATGATCATGTTGTGGTAAATTCATGATTGGATGATTGTGTAATGATGTGTGTAGTGGGAAGGAAATGACATTTGATTAGAACTCAATATCTATATGTACTTCATGTATAAATTTATGAGAGGGAAGGATTGAAACACCTTAGCGCAATGGTTACCCCTAAATCATTAAACCCATGCTTACTTTTAAGTTTCAACCCAAGATCAAAGTACATCGTAGTAGTAAATAGAAAAAAAAAAAAAAATTAGATCATGAAATTTGGTAAGGCTTACGGATAAGGTAAGAAATGGTGGCCTGAATCTTCTTTTTCTTAGTTGTGTCTTTGGCATTCAATTTACTCTTCCTTCCATGTTTGTTTTGTGTTTATTTTTGTGGTTGCAAAAAATGCTATTATCTCTTTAGCTTAATTATGGAAGGTTTCAAATTTATGATACAAAAGATGTTACCCCTTTAATATTAATGCTTATAAGATGTTTAGTATTTCATGTATTTTGTGACTATTTTCTTGGTAATTCAAATGAGTTTGGCTTTTATCTGTTTACAAGACACTATAGAACTCACTTTCGGAGGCCTAAAGTTAGTTGTAGTGTATTATCTTTCCTTTTTGAAGTATAGCTCTAATTTTGCTGCTCAGCATTTAATTGTTGTCAAGAACTATTTTCAAGTGTTTGAGCACTATATTGTATGACATTTGATAGAAGATGGAGTTGTTTTTTGGAATTCACAGTATTAATTACTTTTCATCTTTGTAGCTACTATGGTTATTTTGACATGTTTGAATGTTCAGATGACTCTTTTCTGTGCATTTGTTGTCAGTTATGTAAGTATATATCAGATATTGTTATTCATTTTGTTGATGTCCCTGCTCCTTTCTATGAGCTGATTATTTATATAACGTTTTATAGTTATGCTTTTGCATGCTACATTTCGCAAACTCACTTCTACAAAGCAACCTTCTTGTGGCAGATCAAGGAGCTAATGGAGTCTGGGTTTTTGTTTAAATACGGTTTTGGTGCAAGAGATCAACAATTTTACGTGTACATGTAGGTGATAGTTTAATTTATTTGAAACTTTATGCTTATGTTGAGATCGTTCCTGTAGCATTTCGTGGTAACTTGCACATGTACAATAAGAAATGTTTTATTAGTTATTATAAAATTAATCCTTTGCTGAAAAACTTAATAGGCAGTTAGCAAACTATGCTACTCTTAATAACACACTAATGTTTGATGTTGACATGCGCATTTACATAACATAGCTTCTCATTTTTACCTTAAATTTTCAGATTTATTGTCAATGAAATTTCTTGGTTTCTTTGTGTAATCTTTATACCATTATTTATTTCACCCGTTTGTTACACAATTGACATATTGATTGTGGTTACTTCTTGTGTTATTGACAGTTTGATACATATTTTAAGTTTGCAATTTCAACTACTTAGAATATGTGGTAAGCTTGTTTTTGTGGCGGAAATGTATTGAATTTAAATATATTACACCAAACACTTAAATTCAAATTGGATGTTGTAGCTTACTCGTGTTCAGCTTCTCCAAGATATGACTCAAGGTATAGATTCTTATATTTTTTACTTGTAAGAGTTTTAATTGCTTCTTTGTCAATTGTAGAGATTTTATTAATCTATACTCTCTTCTAAATATGAAATATTTGATGTAATTCTTATGATCACTTGAAATTTTATTAATATATATAATGAAATATGTTGAATATTCATTTTTGCATCATAATTAAACTAAACATATTGTAGTTACAGTTAAACTTAAAATTATTATTTATGATATCATGTATACAATAATAATTTAATTAAAAAATATTGTTAATTTAGTTGTTAAATCTAAACAGACATTCAATATAAATTATAAATAATGATATTTAATTAATATTTGTTTTAATCTTGGAATTTATTTGATAAGAAAAACAAATGTAAATATAAGCATGTGTCATGCACGTGCAACCAAAACTAGTTATAAATAGATAAGCTTAGGGAAATGGGGATAGTCAATCTCCAAAATCTTCCCAATGCAGATAGGGCTGAGGGGTCGTCAACAACTCTAAATAGGGTCAAGAATATTTGTATGCAACTCTAAATAGCAACTCCAAAATCTTAAATAAATTTAAATTCCGTATTTCTTTATTATATTTATAATAGATAATGATAAAATTATATATATATATACACAATTAGGGAAAAAAAGTACAAACTAGCAAGTCAAAAGAAGTTGTTAGAGTAAATTTAATTTTTAAATATAAATATTTTTATAATTTTATATTATAAATAGATAAAAATAAGGAAATAAAGATAGTTAATCTCCAAAATCTTCCCTCAAATACAGATGAAATTAATGGGCTAGTAATAACTCTAAGTACAATTAAGAGTAAGGGTGGATATCTCCAACCTAAATCGACCATTTTTTTTATTGAATTGAGTTGAGTTAATCTTAAAAAAGCTAAAATGATTGAATTGGGTTGAATTGAAAATTAAATTAGGTTGGGTTGGCTTGAAAAATTTTCAACCCAACACAAGCCAACTTGACAAACACTCATCATTAGTTTTAAATCTAAGATTTTCCTTTCTCTTTGAAAGAATACTTGTTAGAGATGAGGATCAAAAATAATTTTTGCAATGGATTGAATATCTTATTTATAATCATTGAATCTATATTTGTATTCGTTTGATTTATCATTAAATTATTAAGACTATAAAAGTTATCAATTAAATCATTTGTACATTTGTAGTGGATTAAATCTAACCCGATTAACTCAATCCATTTCAACCTGACTATTGTTAGGTTGGATTGAATTGAGTTGAAGAATTTATTGAATTAAATTGGATTGAAAAATGTTTAACTCAACCTATATTGGGTTGGAAGATTTCCAATTCAATCTAGCCCGAACCTGAAAATGTTTACCTCTAAGACCTTATTTCTTGGCTAGGTTAGGATTAGGTTTGGACTATTTTTTTATTCAAACTCATGGTTGAACCAGCCAATAACTCTTCTCTATTTTATCCTATCATCGATTTTATCCTATTAGTTTAAGGTAATTCAAACCCATTGAAAAGTTGTGTTAAAATTCTCTTATCTTGCTTGTCAGCACCTCAACTGACTTCTCTAGCTCTTTTACTCCAGCTTCGCCTTCCTTGCCTTCGTCTTCACTTCTCCTTCTCATCCTCATGATTCTTGGTGGCATCACTTGCCTCTATCCACTTCACCCCACTACTGGTGCCTCTCTCTATGCGATTGAAGCAGTTAAAGAGAAACAATGGAGATGTGAGAGAGAAAGAGATGATGCAGTGGTGAGAGATGAAGAAGAACATGACCTCTCGTCTTCGACAGAGGATGCCTTTTTATCTTTGCTCCTCCACTTGTGCTTCTCCATCATCATCGTCAGAGTTGAAGCTCTTTAAAGCATGATGAAGGTTGGTGGTGGTGGTAGCAGAGGGCGATGAGAGAGGGAGGAGGGTGGTAATATTTGCGAATTTTTGGTGATGAGAGAGGGAGGAGAGAAAATTTCTGAACACTCTATGGGAATTTTTGATAAATCCATGTTTTTACACTATTTATAATCATTTTCTATAGTTCATCAATATGAGATAACATTTAAATTAATCTAATCTAATCACATCCTATTCAACCCAATTCAATCATATATAAATAATCTAATTCTATCTCACACGTCAAATGAGACTTAAGAGTGTTTGTGTGCAACTATTGATAAATTTGCAATCATACAATAAAACATCTATCTTTAAATTCATTTGTCCTTTACTTGGGGCTTTTGTTTTACTCCTTTTTTTTTTTATTTAGCAACCAAAAAAGGACAAGCAAAAATATCAAAACTTGTCCTGTTCAGACAAGGCTCGTAACTCATTCAAGAGTTTATTCAACAGAGTTAAGTTCCATGAATTTTTCAAGGTCTATCTTCTGCTTCATCTCCATAAATTTTTCAAATCAACCCTCTTGATTGATGACAAAGTTGATCCTTTCTATCACTCTTTCCATAATAGAGTTAATTCATTATTCTTCTATTGTTGAGTTTTATTTTCTGTCTCTCTGCGGAATTTTCGTTTTCGGAGTGCTGGTGTTTCTTGTGCTTCATTTGTCAACTCATTGTGAAGTTTACCTATCATCTCATGTGCAAAATATGCGAGGTAGATAATTATTAAAACTCTAGTCTCGTTTTGAACGTGCTCCATCATGTCCATTCTTAATGATAGAAGTTTTTTCACTGAAAAACATTACTTGAAGAATTAGTCTCTTTATAGCATTTCAATCGTTCATTTTATCATCTTATACCTTGTGAAACAATTCTTCGATTATTTATAATGAAGTATGGATTCAAGAATCTGTAGGTATGTGATCATTCAAAGTAACAAATGTATTCTAGAAACAGGACTTTCGCTAATGCACTAAATGTAATTTCATTGTTGTGCATTGTTTTTTAATTTTTCCAGTTAGAAGAATTTGAGTGCTGAAGTACTTGGAACATATCCCTTCTCTGTTGCTCTGTTTCTTCCATAAATTGTCATCTTAAATCTAAACCATGAGCTGCTGGGAGGATAATCTGATTGCATATAGCACAAAAGTGCACTGTGCCCTGACTACCAAGGTCTCAGTATTCGATTGTATGCCTCCCTCAAACACGGATATATATCAATGTTCTGGTGCCTTTCACAAATAGGTGATTATCTGCTTGATCTACTTAATCAAAAGCTATTTTATTCAATTCCATAGATGGATTCATTCTATATGATATGATTTTATGCATAGAACGTGTATGTATCGACTTTTATCTAACTGATACCCTCAATCCAGAATATAAATGATACAACTACTTCACTGAAATCATCCAGTTCAGACGTGTTGCAATAACTATTGTCACTGCTTTTGTTGGCGTGCTGATCATATCAAACCAAGGTTGCAGAGTCTAGTGATTGTCAGCTATTTCAAGCATTCAGTGACTAGTTGAAAAGTTATAAGATTTCTGGCATATGAAATTCTAATCATCATCTTCTTAATTACTGTCTACCATCCTGAAGCTGTACATACTCCATGATCCTGTTTTTTCTGTGTTGTCATAATCATTACTGTCTGTTTAATTGTGAAGTTGATTATATCATCTGTTTAAAGTTTACCACACCATTTTGAAGCAATAGAATGGTGGTGGCATTGTTAACTTCACTTCATATGTCAATGACTGGTTCATTTCCTTCCTTCTTTGGACAGATTGCATTAACTGTATAACGGTAGTCATGATCGTTTTATTGAGTTCTTGTCAACTTCAAGTCAAAGGAAAATTCACCCAAGACACTGGTGGACGTATGGCTTATTGTTTTGAGTCTTTACTAGAAATGCTGTCTTTTGTAGTTGAATTAAATCAAGTTTATATATGATTTATGTTCATATTTGTCGTGGCTTGCTGTCTTGGAAATGTTTGTGCTACTAGTGTTTACCAGAAGTTGAGGTTTGGCACTGAGATCGATGCAGGATGATTCTGGTTTCTTTCCAGGGTTGCAGGTCATTACATATGTATATATTTATATATATGTTCTGAAAACTTTTATGTAGGATTGATGTGAGCCACCCAATTTCCCATATAGCCGGTGAAAATTGTTAAATAGTCTCACATCAGTTGAGAAGGTAAATTTGTATGGTGTATAAGGTAAGAATAAACTTTTACTCATGGGGTAGCTTTTATGGTGAAATTAGGCCCAAAATATTTTCTGACATGGTATTATAGTTGAGACTTTTCAATGATGGGTCAGGCTCCATCTACCGTGGGTGCAAGTGTTGCCAAGTGAGCACGCCGACGATGGGTTGGGCTCTATCCACCATGGGTGCATTGAGTGAGCACAATGCATGTAAGTGAGGGTGTTAAATGCTCTGTCTACCCAAGCTCATGGGTGCAAGGGATACTGTGTGTGAGGGAGGGTATTAGATAGTCCTACATTGGTTAAAAAAGTGAATTTGTATGGTTTATCAGACCCTTTCTAACAATAATAACATTTTTGGACTAGTTGATAGATACATGTCAATGCTCTTTCACAATTACAGACATTTTAACTTGAATAGTTTAGGACGGTGTTAGATAATCCCATATTAGTTGAGAAGGTAAAGGTGAATTTGTATAGTTTATGAGACCCATTTTGACAATAATAACATTTTTGGACCAGTTGATATACCTCAATGCTCGTCTCAATTAAAGACATTTTAACTTGAATAGTTTAGAGCCAAAACTGTGACAGCCATGTGCTCAAAACGGATAACATCTACATGGATATGTAGAATTGTTTAATTTTCCATCAATTCGTATATTGTTTCTGCAGGGATCCGTTGTATAGGCTAGTCTATTCTGTCACATGTTTTATCATTTAACTGAGTGCTTTTTTGAGCTTAGATTTTGTAGATTTTTTCTCTTTGATCATTCATTAAATAGTGGAAAGTTTTGGCGTACATTCGTTATTTAGTTTGCTTCTTTAATAAAACAACACCCTTGCTGCTGCCTTGGCATCTCAACTTAATGTTTTAGTAGACTTTTTCTGGTGGTTCATGAGATCTGTTCAGTTCCTTACCGGTCAATTCAATTAATAATTTTTGCAAGGTAATATTGTTAGATAAACTTTAATAGATATAAACTTATACCATAATCTAGAAACTTATATTAAATCATTAAGAATTATTGTAGAGAAAACATACCTGAATCCATTGAGATAAACTTGAATAGGACTGGATCTTCTACGGTCAAATCTCCTTAGTTGCTCAATAATTTTCTTTTTTGAATGGGTAAAGAGAAAGAGAGAGAACTATATTGTATTGATTTGACTTGAGGACCATAACTCTTTATAATATTCTTTATATACTAATCTAATTAAGTTCCCATTAACCCTAATTCTATTAGTATTAGGTTTCTACACATTAAAGCCCATATCCAATGGATATTTCTAGAGCCCAATTAATAGATCATTTATTTGGTCCTATTAAAATAGATAGCCCATAATATAATTGTTATTAAATATACAAGCTCACAATAAGAAATATAAAATATCCTAATAAATATTATCAATTTGCTCACATTAAGATCAGCTTGAAATTCAAGAAATAACAATAAAGTGAGTGATGTAGCTGAAACATGAAGTGAGATGTTCTATTCTATTTTGTTAAGGTACAGAATTCCTATGGTTGAACTACCTAGAGCCAGCAATACACGGGTGGCTAGTGGTTCAGGAGACCTTGCTAGTATTGTTCAGAATGTAAACACTTAGTTGAACCATTTCACCAAATGGAGGGGATGCATACTGGCAACTCAATTAAAAATTGTAATGGCAAAGTGTCCAAGTTTTGGCTCAAAATTGAAACCAAATGATTTGGCTTGTAAATTGCTGTTGTTAACTGATTGGTCATGGGTTCAAATTCTATTTGAGGAGATTTTCTTCAATTCGAAGTAAAAACCTAGAATGTCAAGATGAAAAAGTTTATTTTGATCATTAAGTGTAGGTGACTCAATTCCCTTTGTCTCTGCTTCTATTGCATTCTATTTGTCTTTGCTTCTATTGCATTCTATCATATTGTATCACACTCTAGTAGTATTGCATGTTTCTAGAATTCAATATTTTGATGTAGGTATATGATAATCCTTTGTTCTATTATTCTAGCTATTTGTCAATTCAGATCTGTTGCTGCACAATTTATTGTGCATAAAGTATTGGCATCTTATTGGTAAATAATACAGTTTACTGTGAGCAGCAAATTTCATGGACCGTTGGGATGTTGTAACACCAGGTTTAAAAAAGGGTTGCAACATCTGAGCACAATTTGTGTTTTAATACTTTTTCTGAAGATGGGTTACAGATTGAGAGATTCAAGATTACCTCTTACAGATAAATCTTATTTGACTGTTTTATCTCTTACAAATTATCAATGTTTGTTATGTGTTGATTTAACCGATTGGATTCTGTGAAGTAAAATAGTTTCTTAAAAGATAAATGTGGTTGATTTTGATTATTCTTTTTTTATCTTTGTGAAATCTTATTATCTAAGAGTTTATAAAAAAATAAATGAGTGTTTTTATAGGAAAAGGATTCTTCAAAAGAGGTCAAGGGTTCATGGAAAAGAAAGACGATAATGATCTATTTTAGATAATTATCGTCATTTATTTCTTGGCTTTTATCTTTTGGATTAAACTTTGATTTATTTGATTTTAATCTTGATTTATCTAAAAAACTCTTGATGTGGATAAAGTTACTATAAATACAGGGCTCTATCAAAAAATAAGTTTATCTTTGTGGAATCTTATTATCTAAGAGTTTAACGGATTGGATTCAGTCAAGTAAAATAAGTTTGTAAAAAGATAAATGTGGTTGATTGTGATTATTCTTTTTTTGTCTTTGTAGAATCTTATTATTTGAGAGTTTATCAAAAAATAAATGAGTGTTTTTATAGGAAAAGGATTCTTCGAAACAGGTCAAGGGTTCATAGAAAAGAAAGATGATAATGATCTATTTTAGATAATTATCGTAATTTATTTCTTGGCTTTTATCTTTTGGATTAAACTTTGATTTATTTGATTTTAATCCTGGTTTATCTAAACAATTCTTGATATGGATAAAGTTACTATAAATATAGGGCTCTATCAAGCAGAAGAATTCAAGAAAGCAGACAAGCAAATGAGTTAAGAAGTGTAGTTAGTGTGAGCATTAGAGTGACTGTTTTATATGTTTGAGTGATTGAGTTGATATAGGTATGTGCTAAGAAGTTTGTTGGGATGACAAGCTTGTGAAGTCTTCGAGAGAAAACATGATGCAACTGACCGGAGAGAGTTTAAGGATGCTGGAATCATTGAGAGCAAAGGGAGTTTGCTACAACTTCATTAATGAATTTGAGCTTGCTGTAGAACTACAAGGGGGTCTTGGTTTTTATAAGTCAAGCATATGTTGTACCTTTTACTTATTCATTAAAAAGTTGAATGCTCTAAGCATGACGTCGTAGATATAGAGTAAACCTGAATCAGGTTAAAAACATCTTTGTGTTATTTCTTTACTTTGTTGTCTTTATTTTTAAGTTGTATTGTAACATGTTGAATTAAATGTGTTGCAACATTCTGATTTTAAATGAGTCACAATGTTTTTATAATTTTGTGTTATAACATTTTCGCAAAAAATTTTGTACTATACAATAAATAGGTTATTTCAAGATCCAATTAGTCAATTAAGAATGATTAGATGAAATTGGGAGGACTTTTTAATATTAATGAAAGAGAGTAAAAATGATATAATTAATGATAAAAAGAAAGGGAAAAAAGCATCATTTATGTAGAGTATAAAATTAAGTTGTGAATAAACATATGAATATATCTAAACCATTAAAATTATCATAATCCAATGATTAACAAATTATCATAATCCAATTATTAACAAATTGTGTTAAAATTTGTATATAAGAAAAAAGTGTGATCCACTATTCAATACTATCAAAATAGTTAAATATTAATATCTTATAAATTAATATTTGTAGTATCGAATGGATAATTGACTTGAGTTTAGGGATCTAGCATCGTATGGACTAAGGCAGGCTTGCATTGAAAAAACAGGAGATTATAAATGCAGGTCAGGTAGGTTGTTACGAAGGTGCCACAAACAACAACAAAGTGCACAGTAAACTATCCACACAGTGCTATGTCTCACCAGCCTGCAGAGTCAAATTTTCATCAACTTTTTTATCATCATTTCCAGACGGGGACAGATCCCACATTGTACAAAAAATATATATATATATATAATAATAATAAATTTTAAAAAAATATATATTTCTTTATTAATTCTTTTAATCTCAAAATAAATACATATTTATTTCAAATTTATTATATATATTTTTATTTTTATTTTTATTCAAATATTACATATAAACTAATTTTATTCTATACATTAGATCTGAAATTTTACTTAAATTTTTCATACTTTATTTTTTTTCTTTTATGATAATATTAGTTATATAATATATTACTTAAATTTAATATTTTTTATTTTTTTAAAGTACGTGTGATAATAATTATGAATTATGATTATCAAAATGTAAATTATTTATATTTAAAAAAAGATTATTAATGTTATAACATTATTATGTTATAATTCACATTTGATAAATTTAATCATTTAAATATCTTAATTTTGTTACTTGGTTGCTAACACCGTTGGTTGATGCCAGCAACTCCCATGCCTCCCTTTGTAAGAGGTTTGTGTTTGACACCCCTCCCAATATCCAAAAATTTATATATATAATATAATGTATCATATAGTAATATTAATATATTAGATATCTGATCTCCTATCATATGTGTGGGTTTCCTCTATCCGTCTCTGGATGTGTAGCTCCCTCTCAATTGAGAGTCGTCATCAGGATTGTGTCCTAGTATTTATATCGATTGGTCCCAGTCATCCTTTGAGCTTGTCTCAATTGCAATTTATGTACTAAAAAAAAAAAAGTATCTTAATTTTAATTATAGTTTGATTGATGTTTGATTTTACTTATATTTCATATATTTTTTTTATATTTTACTCAATCTTTTTATTTATATTTTTATTCATTTATAATATAAAATTTAAAAGATACGTATAATTTGTTATATATTTTTTTATAAATTTAAAAACATTTTCATAATATTAAAGTCCATTTAAAAATATAATTTTAGCCCACACCGCAGGCGATTCCTGACTACGTCTATGCTTGCGTCAATATCGTAGAAAAATGTGCACTAACCAAAAAGTACTGAATAATCAAAGGCTGCCAATTCCCTCAATTCTAATTAACTTCTCCACATGCATGCACAGTTGACAATCATGGTGACAATGACATCCCCCATGACAACTGTTTTTCATCTTTTTAATTCTTTATGATATATATTAATGATATTAGAAAAAATTGACGTTTGTGGAATAAATTTTCGTGAGAGTAAGTATTCCTAGTCCTAAAGTCTATCTTCAAAGTGTTCATCTGTCTCTACTGCTCTGTTCACCAGCCAAGTCCTGTAACTTTGCTGCACCATATTTGGTCTGATCAATGGGTGCTTCATCATCTACTCGTTCTTCTTCCACCATCACAACATCCACCCAAGAAAGAAAGTATGATGTGTTCCTCAGTTTCAGAGGCGAAGACAGTGCTATTGACAGTTTCAAAAGTCATCTCCACGGTGCATTGTCTCAAAAACACATTGAGACTTTTGTTGATGATGATCATGGACTCAAAAGAGGAGAGGAAATGTCACCAACCCTTTTGAGAGCCATTGAAGAATCAAAGATTTCTGTGGTTATTTTCTCGAATGACTATGCATATTCAAAAGGGTGCTTGCGTGAGCTTGCAGAGATTATTAAGTACAAGAAAATGAACAAGCTCATTGTCATACCTGTTTTTTACCAAGTTGATCCATCCGATATACGGAAACAAACTGGAAGCTTTAAGGATGCTTTGGATAAGCACAGACAAGTATCTAGAGAAGAGTTGCAAACATGGAGAGAAGCTTTGACTGAAGCATCCAATGTATCTGGGTGGGATTCCTCTGTTACGAGGTGAGTCCAATTATGTTTTATTACAAGAAGAAACAGTCTTGAACATTTGATCATTTTACTTGGTAGCTTGCTTGGTATATGTTTGTGTTATATTGTTCTTATTAGGTTGTGCTTGATTTTAACTTGGTATAAATTGTTTGTTGTTTGCAATTGGTAGGCCTGAATCAAGACTTATAGATTTTTTGATAGTAAACAAAACTTTATTAGGGAGAAAAAAGAAGAAACAGGTGTACAAGAGTGAACCAGAAGTCCACCAACAAACAACAGATACAAAAACCAATTAAGGTTGACAAGACTAACAACAAACCCCTAACAAGTAACAGCCTTCCAATCTAATAGAATGAAAAATAACGAAGTATCTTTAAAATCAACACACGTAGATGCCCAAAACGAAGCAAAAAAAAAAAACGCTTTGTCCCATAAAAAATTCACATCCTCTTCAACTTCATTAAAAATTCTTCTGTTTCTTTCTTCCCATATAATCCATAGAACGGCGAAAACTCCACACCGCTATAGAATGTCAGCTTTCGTTCCCCTTCCAAGAGCTTGAAATTCTTCCATAAAGAAAGACCATAAAAAATTAGGAGTGGCCTATATCAAACCCACCACAGAGAACAACTTACTCCATAATTTACCCGCCACCGAACAATGAAGAAAAAGATGATTCAAATTTTCCCCACTACGCTTACACATGATACACCAATAAGGAGAGAGACAAGAGTAAGGATATCTTTTTTGGAGGACCTCGCAAGAGCTTAACTTCTGATGAGCGATAAGCCAAACTAAAAACTTAACCTTGTTTGGCACCTTTGCCTTCCAAATAAGATTATCAAAGATAAACCTTGGGTGAGAATCATTAAGAGCTAATTTTTCGAAAAAGGACTTGCAAGAAAAGATGTCATTTGAACTTAACCTCCAAACCCTTTGATCCTCCATACAAGGATTGAGAGAAACTCCTTCGAGTAAAGAGATAAGAGAAGAGAATTCATCAAACTCCCTATCATTCAAGTTTCTTCTAAAATCAAAAGACCATCCGTTATGGAGAGAGAAGCTATCCCATCTGTTTGAAACTAAAGCACTCTGAGAAGTTGCAAGATTGAATAATCTTGGAAACTTTAAACAAAAAGGCGCATCTTCCACCCAAACATCCTCCCAAAACCGAATTCGAGCACCATTTCCAATCTTTAACCTCAAGTTTTCCAAGAATGCTTGAAAACTTTGCATTATAACTTTCCAAGGACAACGGCTGAAACCTTTAATAATCATATTAGAGTCCCATCCATTTTTCTGCAAACCATACTTGCTTCTAATCACTTTATGCCACATGGATTTAGGTTCCAAAGGAAACCTCCAGATCCACTTTCCAAGCAAAGCCAAATTCTTTAAAACCACGTTCCCAATCCCTAAGCCACCTTTGTCCCGAGGACGGGAAACAATGTCCCAACTCAATAGATGAGTCTTCTTACCATCCCCAAAACCCTCCCACAAGAAATCTTTCATAACCTTTTCAAGCCTCTTTGCCACCCCTATAGGAATTCTGAACAGGGAAAGAAAATAAGTAGGGATGCTATGCAACACCGCTTGAATTAAAACCAATCTTCCTCCCCTGGATAAAAAAGCGTTCTTCCATCCCTCTAGTCTTCTCTCAACTTTCTCTACCTCTACCATCGGTGTCCAAAATTCTGAAGATCTGGGATTGCCTGCCAAAGGTAACCCTAAATATTTCAAAGGCCAAGAACCTACCTCACATCCAACATAATTAGCCAAATCCACAAGCTTACTACCATCACAGTTTATACCCGCCAAAACACTCTTGGCCAAGTTTATCTTAAGCCCAGAAATCCAACAAAAGAAACGAAGCACCTCAACCAAAAAGCCAAAATTTTCTTTATTACTCGAAGAAAAAAAGACAGTATCATTTGCAAACTATAGATGAGAAACCATAACATTCTCATTTCCGACGCAAAATCCCACTCTATCAAGAAGTCTTCCCAAACAATCTGCTACGAGAATAAACAAAAAGGGAGAGAGAGGATCTCCTTGTCTAAGCCCTCTAGAAGCAGAGAATTTTCCTTTAGGTCGTCCATTTATCATAATTGAAAAATTTGTAGTCATCAAGCATCCCCTAATCCAACTTCTCCATTTTGACCCAAAACTTTTTGCTTCCAAAACAAAGTCTAAAAAATCCCAATCAACATGATCGTAAGCTTTTTCAAAATCGATTTTGAAGACAACCCCTTCTTTTCCCTTCATTCTATACTCCTCCACAACCTCATTGGCCACCAAAACAGAGTCAAGAATTTGTCTGCCTTTAACAAAAGCAGACTGACAACTAGCGATGGTGGTATCCAACACCTCTCTCAATCTAAAAGATAAGACTTTTGCAATAATTTTGTACAGGCTGGAAACCAAGCTGATAGGTCTAAAATCCCTAATTTTCAAAGAGTTAGATTTTTTCGGAATGAGACAAATATAAGTTGAGTTGGTGATTTTGTTGATGATCTCATTCCCAAAAAATTCCGAGAACACATCCATCAAATCTTTTTTTATTATCTCCCAACATTTATGAAAGAATTCTATGTTAAAGCCATCAGGACCAGGAGCCTTTTCTTTGCTACAATCCGCAACTGCCTTTTTAATTTCCTCTTCTTCAAAAGGTCTTTCTAACCAAGCGGCTCTATCTTGATCAATGCAATCCCAATAAGCCCTTGAATAGAAGGTCTTTCTACATTTTCTTTAGAATATAAGTTCTGAAATAACTGAATAATTTCTCTCTCAATGGGCCCTTCTTCTTCTAAGATAGAATCGTCATTCAACTCTAGCTTGTTGATACAATTCCTAGACCTTCTCCCATTGACAACTTTATGGAAGAATTTAGAATTGCAATCTCCTTCTTTCACCCATCTAACTTTAGCCTTTTGCCTCCAAAAAATTTTTTCTTTACATATCGTCTTCTCAAGCTCTATCTTCAACTGGGATCTTTCTACCCGCATCGATTCATTCAATTCACCATCAGCCTCGACACTATCCAAATCAAAGATCCTTGACTCAATCTCTTTCTTTTCCTTGAAGATGTCTCCAAAAACTTCCTTATTCCAAATTTTCAGCTTCCTTTTAACCCAATCAAGTTTCTTCATAAACCTGTATCCTTTCCATCCCTGAGCGTCTGCTTCGGTCCACCATTCCTTTATGTTTTTCATGAAAGAGTGGTGGTTCATCCAAACGTTCTCAAACTTGAAGGGTATGGGACCCCAAGTTCTATGAGAAGAGTCTAACAGAATAGGACAGTGATCGGAGATCGATCTCACCAAAGCTTCTTGTCTAACCTTTCCACCGACATACTCCTCCCATTCATTTGAAAAGAGAAATCTATCAAGTCTACAACAAACCACCCTTTGTCTAAAATTTGACGAAGTAAAGTAGGCGTAATTCAAAACCGGATCGATTAAATTGGTTTCGTGAATAAGACAATTGAAGTCCTTCATGCTTCTAGTTTCCCTTCCCCTTGTGGACTTTTCAAAAGGGAATCTAACAACATTAAAGTCTCCGCCGATGCACCATCTCGGGTAGCATAACCCAAATAATCCAGCTAACTCATCCCAAAAAGCCTTCCTTTCTTTCTTCTTGTTTGGGCCGTAAACCCCTGAAAGCCACGAATCTCTACCGTCGGCACCCATGATGTTTATAGAAACAGAAAACTCCTCAATGACGGAATCCACCACCTTGACCATCTTGGAATCCCATATCACTATGATTCCACCAGAACTACCCTCTGAAGGTAGACAAACCCATTGCTTGAATCTTGCTCCCCAAACGCTCGAAACTACGCTATGATCTATAACCATTTTCTTAGACTCAATTAGAATAACCACATCCGGATTAGTCTTCCTGATTGTTTCCTTAATCATACTCCTCTTTTTCCAACATCCCAAACCTCGCACATTCCAACTCATAATTTTCATGATAAAACAATAGGGCCCTTATTACCACTATCCTTACCTTTCTCAGAACTGAATTCTCTTCTGAGAACCTGTATCTCCCTGCTGCTTTTCTTCTTCCTGTTCATCTCCAAATCTGTCGACTCCTTAACTGTTCTACTAGGCTGATAAAGAGATAGATTCATCTTCTTTAATAGAGTCATAAATCTCTCACTCTTTCCTAAGATTGAACTTTCCGGAGCTTCCTTCGAAACTGGTGAAAAAGGGGTCACCAACTTCTTCTTTCTGCGATATTATATAAAACAGCCATCCCTCTCCCTTTTATCACATAATTTCGGCTTATCCACATCAATAACAACCTCCCTCAACTCATCAAACAAAACATGCAGGTCCATATTATCTCTCTTGACTGTCTCAGATTTGGAAATCTCAGCCTCTGCCATCTGGCTTATATCGGAGTCACTGTCAGATAACACTCCCTCGGCGACATTCTGATCGTCCCATTCAGCAGCTACACTTGAGATATCAACGGTCTCAAGAGGGTTTTCCGATTCCATCCCCTGACCGGTAATTTCTGCTTCCACCTTGTATCTCAAACAGTTCTGCCAGCAGCATTTTTCGATGGAATGAGGAAGAGCCTTCTTTTCCCCTTCGATCTTTCCATCGCCGCCCAGGTTGTCGTCATCTTCTGACTTTTGGTCTTCATCGTCTGAGTCGGTCGGCTTTAACACGGAGACGTCAACGGAGTCAGTCTGCTTAGTCTGGTCGGAGGAGGTAACGGGGAAGGAATCGATGAAGATGAACCGACTTGGAGATTTCGGGTTGAATGGCCCGATTTTGATCTTTCCCCCTCCATCTGAAATTGATGGGCCCTGGTTTGGGCTATTGTCCTTCAATGATCCAGAAACGCTGAAACCTTTAGAAAACCCATCGTGGGCCTTAAGGGTTCCTAAACATCCTGACGGCCCATTCATCCTTCTAGGCCCAGGATCACTTTGATATCCACTTCCCACTTCCTTAACATGGGCCCAATCTCTCTTAAGACTGGGACAACTCAGCCCTTCCATGTCAGATCTGCTACTTTCCTTAAGTTGGAAGCCATTTAAACCTGGTTCCGGCTCCTTCTCCTCATCAGACCCATTTTAATCAAACTTTCTACTATCTCTCCCGACACCACCTATCTTCTTTACAGAGTTCGCGATTAGATCAGCTCCCTTCTCCTGGCTCAACTTTCTCAGCAAACCACTCCTTTCTCGGCAAAAGTCAGCCTTCTCTGCTTGCTCACCTACCACTTCTCTGTTTCTGTTGTCTCTCTTTACCCTCCACTTCAGTTTTGCTTGTTTTCTGCATGTAGACCCGATTTGAATATTTGAATTGACCATCTCCCATCTGCTGCCACGTGGACCTTTTCCCTTTCCAAGCTCTTCTTCAACCTTGCAGCTGTGATGAAAGATGAAGCTGCGACTAGAAGGAGAACCGAATTTGGACAGTGGTCTAACTCCAATGTCCAGAAGTCTATCTCCATCCTTGAATTGAATCAAGACATATAGATGAAATTGTCAAAGATGTTTTGAAGAAATTGAATTATATGTTTACCTCAACTGATTTTCGAGGTTTAGTTGGAATAGATTCTCGCATTGAGAAAGTTAAATCATTATTATGCATGGAAACGTTAGACTTCCGTGTTGTAGGAATTTGGGGGATGGGTGGTATAGGTAAAACAACCCTCGCTGGAGCTGTTTTCAACCAAATTTCTTGTCGGTTTGATGGTTGTTGTTGTTTCATCGCAAATGTTAGGGAAGAATCAGACAATTGTGGTGGATTAGTTCATTTAAGAGATAAACTTCTTTGTCAAATTTTAGGTGAAAAACTAAACTTAGGTACTCCACATATACCCTCATTTATTAAGCGAAGGCTCCAAAGCAAAAAAGGTTTTTATTGTTCTTAATGATGTTAATAGTTTGAAACAATTAGAAATCTTGGCAGGAGGGCTTGACCGATTTGGTCTTGGAAGTAAAGTTCTCATAACAACTAGAGATAAACAACTGCTTCTAAAGTTTGTAGCAGCAAATAACATATACGAGGTTAAGGCACTGGACAATCATGAAGCTTTTCAACTTTTTTGTAACTGTGCCTTCAAAGAAGATCCTATTCCTAGAGATCTTATGGTGTATGCTCACATAGCAGTAGATTATGCTAAAGGCAATCCTTTAGCGTTACAAGTGTTGGGTTCCTCTCTGTATTAGAGGAGTGAACAAGATTGGGAAAGTGCATTGCATAAGTTAAATAAAATTTCTAATCCTGAAATTCATAATATACTAAGAATTAGTTACGATGCACTGGATCACAAGGAGAAGAATATATTACTTGACATTGGGTGTTTTCTCAAAGGAGAGTATAGAAACCATGTGATAGAAGTACTAAATAGTTGTTACTTCTCTGTACAAGCTGGACTTAGTGTCCTCGTTGATAAGTCTCTCATAGTAATATCGAACTCCAATATAGATATGCATGATTTATTGCAAGAAATGTGCTGGGAAATTGTTCGTCAAGAATCTCTCAACAAGCCGGGGGAGCGTAGTAGGATGCATGGTCATGATGATGTTTGTCGCATATTAAGTAGAAACATTGTAAGTGCCTAATATATTTGGTTTTGTTTCATATATTAAATTGATGTTCAGTTCACTACTAAAATTACCTTTACAAAATCAATTTTGTCTTCAGTTAAATGATTCTGTATGTACTAAATTTAGGAAGCTTTTGCATGTTGCTATGTCATAACTTATTATTTACTTGTTGGTTGAAAGGGAACTGAATCAGTAAAAAGCATCCTCCTAGATATGTCTAAAATAAAGAACGTAGATTTGAATTCTCAAGCCTTTGAGAATATGAGCAATTTTAGATATCTCAAGCCCTATGATTGGACCCGACGTTTTGGAGACCCCACAAATATCTCAAAAGTTCATCTTCCTGGTGGTCTGAATTCTCTTCCGGATGGATTGAGGTACCTAAATTGGCACGGGTATCCTTCTAAAGTACTGCCATTAAATTTAAGTCTGGAAAACCTTGTCGAACTTAATCTTTTTGATAGCAATGTTGAACAACTTTGGGAAGGCAAGAAGGTATGATTTACATATAAGTATGCATTTCATTCTTTAAGAATATATTTTGTCCAATCATTTTTATTATATTCTGTTACAGCATGTCCCAAGGTTGAAAGACTTATTCTTGGACACTCTCAGCAATTGACTAGGATTCCAGACCTCTCTGGATCTCCAGATCTTGAGGTTATAGATCTTGTAGATTGCAAAAGCTTGATCGACATTAACTCTTCTATTCAAAATCTCAACAACCTTACTTACCTGTGTCTTGAGGGCTGTGAAAGTGTTAGAAGCATTTCAAATGATGTTCATTTTGAATCTCTTAGAGATCTTGATCTCGCATCATGCATTAATCTCATGAAGTTTCCACAGGTTTCAGGGAATATACAGGTGTTGAGTTTAAAAGGGTCTGAAATCAAAGAAGTTCCCTCATCGGTTAAAAGTCTGACTAAGCTCGTTTTGTTACAACTTTCAGATTGTTCTAGGCTCATGCATATCTCAACCAACATTTGTAAAGTGAAATCTCTCCGTTTTCTAATTCTTAAAAACTGCTCCAAGCTTGGGCATTTCCCTGAAATTTTGGAGACAATGGAATGTCTACACACTCTTGATTTATCTGGCACAGCAATTAAAGGGCTACCCTTTTCGATTGAAAATCTGATTGGTCTTTCGAAATTATTTTTGAGGGGTTGCAAAAATCTGGAGACGCTTCCAAGTAGCATCTGTAAATTAGCATCTCTCATTGAGTTTGATCTTACTGATTGCTCAAAACTTGATAAGTTGCCAGTGAATATGGAGGATCTCTTAGCAGGCAGAAGTGTTGAAAGTTCACTACCATCCTCTTCAACATGTTTGAGATCTCTTATAGAGTGTTTGGCATTCCATCCTTCTTCAGGTTTATTATTCTCTTTGGAAGATTTATGTTTAAACAACTGCAACCTGACAGAAATCCCAGAAGATATTGGCTGTCTATCCTCATTGAAATCCTTAGAGCTATGCAGAAATGATTTTGAGAGTCTACCAACAAGCATTAAACAACTATCTAAGTTGCAAAAGCTTTTATTGAACGATTGCAATAGGCTTCGATGTGTGACAGTGCTTCCATTGAATCTACTCGTTTTTGAAGCAATGAATTGCAAGCAGCTTCAGTCATTGCCACGTACATCCAAATTTGCAGAATTCATTACATCCGAGCGCATCACTTGGAGAAATTCAAGGTTCACAAACTTAGAATTTATGTTCACTAATAGCCCGAAACTTGATGAGAAAATGTTCAGCAATGTTTTTCAAGAGTCACTACAAATAATTCAGCTTATGGCAATGGCAGGCAAGGTAATCTTCTTGCATACTCCACACTGTCTCTTAATTTATATCTTGTTTGAAATATTTATGATTTGTTATAATGTTACAGAAGTATCAAAAAGAGGTTCGTGTCAGCATTTGTTATCCTGGAAGCAAAATTCCTGAGTGGTTCTGCAATCAAAGTTACGGATCTTCAGTAAATGTTCAATTGTCTCCGCTTAATTGCTCTGATTGTAAGTTCCTGGGATTTGCTTTATGCGCTGTTGTTGCCTTTAAGGAATATTGTTATACGGGGGACTTTTCTTTTGGGGTCCCTTACGAGTTCTGTTTTCAAGCTGATTGTGGTGATCGGTTTACATTCGCACGCGAATTGACTGTTCGTGCTGGTAGAAAGTATGAGGACAGCATATTCATTGACTCGGATCACGTCTTACTAGGGTATGATGACTATTCACATGTTAAGCTACGTATGGATAACTTCACAACTTGTACAGTTAAGTTCAAGGCTCCAGATGATAGCAATCCCAGGATCCCTCATAGAAATTTCTCAAAAATAGAAGATGTGTTTGGGGTTCCCAATAAAAGCCAAAATTGCAAACTGAAATATTGCGGGGTATGTCCAATATATCCAGAGCCTGAGATAATCCAAACCAGCATTTCTGATGAGAAATTTGATTCCAATGACCAAGATTCAGTGCTGGATCTTATGACAATTCCAGAAAAGAAACCAACACTCTCCATAAGCAACAAAATTGTACCATTTTATAGGAGTTTGTGCGACAAAGTTGGCTTATGGCTCTTCTATTTTTGGATTTTCTTTGCATGTCTGTTTTTTGGACTTTGTGTTTTTGGGTTGCTGGTGTTACTTGTGCTTCAATTGTCCACTCATTGTGAAATTTACTTGTCATCTCGTATGCAAAATATGCAAGGTACGTAATTTCTACCAATACCAAGTCAATTATTGATATTATTGTTCTATCCTTAACATGGCCTAGCATGTGGCAAGTCTATTCTTCATGTAGGATAATATCTATGGTTCAGTAGTAATTTTTTGTACAATTTTAACATTAGTTTTATACTCTTTAGAATATGATTGTAGTGAACTTCATCTGTCCTTTAATGTGCAAAAAAGATATTCATTGTTCATAGTAATATTAAAAGTCTTTGTAAACATGAATTATAAATGCACTTAAAAAATCAAAATTTATCTTTGGGCTTTGCATTGCAATTAGTGGATCTCATTTTTTGTTTAATCTTTGTTCTCTGTTTTTTAATTTTGCGCTAGTCAAAGAATCTGAGAACAGGAGGAGCTGCTGATGGATTTGTAATGGTGGATAATCTGGCTGCCTACAGTGTAGAAGCATGTCCTGCTTCTATTAACAACATATCTGCCTCCAATTGTACGGATCCCTCAACGCTTGACTATATGATATTCTGCAGCCTTTGAAAATTATGTCATGATCCTTTTCTACCCTACAAAAAGCTGTAAAGTTTAAGTCCATACTTAAATTCATCTCATAGGACATGCTTTTATATAAATAAAGAATGCACATATTTAAATCACTTAACGATAATTATCTGGTTCAAGCATGCTTCGATTCTGATTTTTAGTATTCCACTCTAGGATACACAAGTCTATTATTTTGATTCAGTAAAACTTCTGATCATGTTTTCTATATTTTATTACTATATGGTTGTTGAAGTCTTCGCCTGTAAAAGGGGCAGCAAGACAGTAACATTATTTTATGATTAACTTGGTGCATTTTCGCAGTGAAACCATAACATAATCTATGCATGTGCAGCTCATTTCTTTTTTTCTGTGGACAGATTACACATTCTGTGGTATGTAATCTATTTTTGTTGTTTGATTGCCTGATATCCTGCATGTCAGAGTAAAATTAAGTCCTCCATGTAACTTACGGATGCTCTGATTCATTGATTAATGATGTTATCCTTTGAATCTGTTGGGTATGGTTGACATACAGTGGAGATCAATATCATTCTCTGCAGACCGATTTATAGAGTGGCTGGAATAGATAAATCTGGTTCCAATCCTTGATCGATCATAAATCTGAATGTTTTTTTATTGAAACATACAATTTATGTTGGGTTGACAGCTCTCTTAGTCATGCAAAGTACCATGTCATCAATGAAAATGTTCCTGGACTAATTGATGAACCCATTTTTTGTGTAAACGTATTTTTTGATTTAAAAATTGGCTAGTGTAAATAGAGCTAATTATAGTGAATTAAAAGAAAATGGGTATAAATTAAATATTATAATAACAGTAAACTGTCATTTTATTATTTTCATTATCTATGTAATTGAAAGCATGTTTTGTAAATTGGAAGCCTTTACAGTGTTTTATATCCTAGATATGAGAATCATTTGTGTTGATCATTGTTCCTAAGCATTGGAAATCATGTTCTTCCTTACAAGTTATCCTACGTGATGAAGGTTGGGCTTCAGTTCTGCCAGATAGCATAGGACGGAGGGAAATTTTTAAAAACTGAACTAAAAAAGAACAATAAATTTGAATGTTCTGCAATTAGTTTCTTTTCTTTCTTTTTCTTTTTAATCTTTAAAAATATTAAAGAACATTACTAATAGGTCTAAGGAGCAGAGAAAGTCAAAGTATTTTAAATGTGGCAGTTATTGATAGCATATGGTGTGTTGTGATATTTTGTTCAAGTGTAGCAACTTGAGATGAAATTCTGACGGTGTTTTCAAGTTATGAACCTATATGCTCATGTAGCACCAGGGCAAATTCTGACTCTCTTTTTTCTCTTTTGGTTTTCCTATTATGGTCTTTGGAAGATGGCTGTCCTTAAAGGAAGAATTTAACGTTGATTTATGAGTCATGGGAACATTGTTCGAAAATATAGTATGGTACGGGCGTATCGTCAACGAGACGTACTGATACGTCCGTTTGAGAGATAGAAACTATCAAAATCCGTCTCCTGCATACGAGATGGCCGTATATGGCTCTCGACCCAATATGACTATATGTGCACTTATACAGTCGGGTTAGATAAACAAAAAAAAAAAATCAGATATATAAACAAAAAAACTCTAAAATCCCTCGCACCAGAATCAATCAACACCCTCTCTCTCAAAATGGCACTCTCTACTACTCATCGACGACTTTAGCTTTCATTTATGGCGACTTCTCTCATGGGCAAAAGCTTTTCGATGACTTCTCTCACATGCAGAAGCTTTCTGGTGACTTTTCTCATATAGGATCAAAGAGCAATAGAAAGCAGAAGAGAGGAGGAGAATAAGAAGAGGAAATAGGTGAGAGAGAAGAGTAATCGGAGAAGAAGAAGAGGAAGTGGGTGATGACCGATGAGTAATAAAACCTCTGACTTTAGATTTCGGTTTTTGTGTGTTAATAAATTAATTTTTTAACACCAAGTGCTCATTCTATGCATTGCCATGTGTAACACTTCCAACTTTTTGTTTTCTTTTTTTTGAAAAAAGCAGACACTTAACTTAAAAGGGTAAAAAGTTGGTCATGTAACATAAAAATTTATTAAGTAAAATAAATAATGAATATTAAAGATAAATATTTATTTAATACAAAATAAATATTAAAAATTTTAAAAAGGGTAAATAAATAATATTTTTGAAAAATAAATATTAAAAAATTATTAGTATTTTTTAAAATCATTTTTGATCGATATGTATGTACCAACGGAATTGGACGTACCATATAGTATCACGACGGGATGTCCGTACCACACCGTACTACGTATTTATGAACATTGCATGAGAATCATTGGTTCAAAGACAATGCTCTTGAGTGATGTGTAAGTTATCTTTCACACAAATGTTCCTACTGGTTGCGGTACAAGATTATGAATTCAACAGGTTTAAACAAGATGTGGCCACATTGCATTTCCTGCTAAGCATTAACATAACCACCATTCATACTCGTACAACCATTTCTATGATTGGTTTTTGTTAGTATCTCGCTTCAGAATCCAACAACTTTAAGTGCTAATGAGTTATATAAAACAGATCATTAGTTTCATTTTGGATAGCTCATCAAGAATTCTTGTAAGTGTATTATAAGTTTTGGATTGTTTGTATTATTATATGGTTCTGTCCATCATTTTTATGTATATTTGTTCTATTTTTTTTCGGGTGAAATATGTTATAAAATTGAACAAAATACAAAGAGGAGAAAATTGTTTCTTGTGGAAATAAAATCTATAGTGGCAGGCAGTTGTCCTCTTAAGCTTTTATCTGAGGATACACTCTTGTTATTAATGTGATGTAGACATCGGACTTCACCCTAAAATGTAATTTTATTTATTTTAGAAACCAAAGAAGTCATTTTAATTATATGGATGTACAGAATTCTAGATGAAACTTCATGTGGGTAATTCTGACGTGTGACTCTTCTTCAAAAAAATAAAATTAATTTTTAAATGTTTACAGATAGCTTAAGATGTTGGCTGATAAATCATAATGAGTGTATAATTCTGGAATGTGGTCATCATTGCTGCAACCCTTAGATTCATTTATCTCTGATTGTAGGGGAATTGACTTACTGAGATGGCGAGGGCTTCTAAAGGAGAAAGGAGAAGTGGCTGACTTGAAGAAATTCACTCTTCATGTGCATGGAAATCATTTTATTCCAAATACAGTTTTGGTAGAATGCACAGCAGACTCTTAATATTGCCAGCTGTTACCATGATTGGTTGCGGAGAGGAATTCATGTGATCACCCCAAACAAAAAGGCTAATTCTGGACCACTTGATCAGGTAACGTTAATATTGACCAAATTATTGGTGTACAAATTCTAAGTAATGAAACCTTTTCCAGGCAAATATATCCATGAGTTTCGTAATACCCAAATTATGTGGGTGCCAAACTATTTATATATAGTCTTGTCCATCCGTCATAATCTTTTATTGTGGTCGATTCCTGCTTGAATCTTGCTAGGAACCTCCACTAGGGACATTATTGATGTAATTTCTGTTGTAAATCCGGTATTTAAAATTGAGAGCTCTTCAACGGAAATCATATACACATTATTTTCATGAAGCAACTGTTGGAGCTGGTCTTCCGATTATAAGCACTTTAAGAGGTCTGCTTGAAACTGGGGACAAAATATTGCGCATTGAAGGCATATTCAGCTCAGTTGTATGTACTCTGTTAATTAGCCGGGAACACATTCAAACAAAATGAAAAATTGATCAGTTTGTTTTTCAAGCATCTAAATTACTGTATTTTTAAGATATATAATGTTACACATTTCTGACACAGAGCCTTCCTTTTCATGTTTTGTGTTTGCAGTGGAACTTTGAGTTATCTTTTCAACAGCTATGTAGACACACGAACTTTCAGTGAGGTGGTTTCAGAGGCAAAGGCAGTGGGTTATACTGAACCGGATCCAAGGGACGATCTATCTGGGACAGATGTTGCCAGAAAGGTACTTTTTTGCACACTTTTTGATGTACAACAATAATAGTTCATTTTCATGTTATATGTACAGACATGAAAGCTTATAATTTTGAATTAGTTAGTACCCATTGTTAACAGTTGCTAGATTCCTAGAATTCTTTGAAGATGATTAGTCTAATGCCTTGCTATAATGTCTTGATTGTATCATGGCTTGTATCAGAAGATTGAATTAATGACAGGGAATGAGCTAGCTCGCTCTTTTGGGGATTTCTTACTTAATTCTTTTCAAATGATTGTTTACTCATAATTTCTAGCCACATGTTGCTCAAATTGTTGACTCATTTCTGCCACACTGGTCCAATGAGATTTTATAGGTTGGATGAACTACTATTCAGCTAGCAACCAATATAAATGATGCTTCATTGTTTGCCTGCTGACTATGGCTTTTATATATATATATATATTCTTTACTCCCATGCTATGAAATTATACAAGACCGGACTCAAGAACGACTTCCTTTATACAGGTGACAATTCTTGCTAGAGAAACTAATCTGAAGTTGGAACTTGACGATCTCCCGGTTCGAAGTCCTGTGCCAGAACCTTTAAGGGTAAGAAACATTTTTTCTCAATCCTTTACTGCATTGATGCGTAAGTAAATTTTTAACGTTATCATAATGTGGTTTAGGCTTGTGCATCTGCTGGAGAATTTATGGAGAAGTTACCACAATTCGACCAAGATTGGGCTAAAGAAAGACAGGAGGCTGCGGAAGCAGGCGAAGTAAGTTTGTAATAACATACTCTTTCTAGTTTAACTGAAAGAAAAAGAATTCAGATATCGCGTCTATCATGAATTTAGTCTTCTGAAAATAACTTGGGGTGAATCATTCTGGGGTTTCTTCAATTCTATTTTTGTCTATGTCAGGTCCTCAGATATGTCGGAGTAGTGGATGCTATTAACAAAGAGGGGACTGTGGAGTTGTGAAGATACATTAAAGATCACCCATTTGCTCAGCTCTCTGGTTCTGATAACATTATAACATTCGCAACAATGAGATACAAGGAACAGCCCCTCATAATTCGTGGGCCTGATGCCGGGGCTTAAGTCACAGCTGGTGGAATTTTCAGTGACATATTACGGCTGGCCTCTTATCTTGGTGCCCCATCATAGTCAGGTGAATTATGAAACCTGCCTTCCGGTTTCGCCTTCATTTTGGTTATCTAAGGTGTTGTTTCTAGTAAGTAATTTATCTTCGAAGAAACCCACGGTAGTGTTGTATTTATGTATCTTAATCTGTTTCTTGGTAGGCGATCTCAATTTCACTGAATAAATGTAGTTAGTTTAATTAGCAGCTTCGGAATGGAACTTGTTTTCAATCATTTTTCCGTTGAAGAAATTATTATTATGGAAAACTAATGCTCTTGGTTGAGCATTTTTGCAGTCAAATAAGAAAGCAAGTATGAAATCAATATATACATTTTATTCTAAATATGAACAAGAGTGCTTTTTATGTGCATTGTTTTGCCCATCAACTTCTCATATTGCTTGCTTATAGTTGATGGCCAAAACAATGTACATAAAAAACACTCTCAAATGCACATAAAAAACACTCTCATTCTCTTTTAAAATAAGCGCTTTAAGACCATTAAATTCATTTAACATATTACTTGGTTCATCATGCAATCTAGAAATACTCAATTCATGTCTACAAAAAAAGAAAAAAAGAAAAAAAGTCAATAGTCACTTTAAGTGAGGGTGCAGAAGTATCAGTAACACTCAATTACATAACAATTCTTGTCCATATCTCTCAATACAATAGTTATTTGTTCTTTCGAAGATATATCATGTGATTAATCTACAATAAGTGAAAATAATGAATCACCAATATTTCTAATAATTGTATTAATAGTTTCAATTGAAATAGCACTTACTATGTCTCTAAATCTTGGGTGTTGTCATTTTCAAATTTTCAGAGCACTTTTAAGTGTCGTAGCTTTTATATTCTCATTTTGAGCACATAACTAACGTAAAAGTTCAAGAAAATCGTCTTTATTGCTAGATATATATTTTTTTAATTCATCGTGTCCTAAAAATGAAAGTCCTTGCCATAAAAGAAAACAACTACAATCAATCGAAGCACTTAGACGAGTTTGATACTTAATTCGAGTTTACTGTATATAGTTGACTTAATATGTTGATTTTGATTTAGTAAATCTTTATATTTGCTCCAAACATCTTTATGGGCATTACTTTTTATATACTGTTGCAATGAATCTGTCTTCTTCCAGTTTGTAAACCCTTTACCAATGAAAAAGTCACCACCCACTTATTTTCCAATATTTAAAAGATAACATCTTAGATGATATGCTACATCTTTTGCTATACTATACACCAAGTAGAATGTTCGATAAACCAAACACGATTGAATTGCCTAGACTTTTCTCCAAAAGGTCTCATAGGAAAATTGTGATTTCAAGATTGATAAGGACCTTTAAGCATATATGTTCTCTAGATCTACTCCCTGACATTAGAATCATACTCTCATATTTTAGTTTGAAGTTTTGAACCGGTAAGAAAATATGACAAATTGACTTCAACACAATTTTTTTTTTTTTTTGAAGATGATTCCAACTCTCAAGTGCATGTTGATTTCATTTTATATATCTCTTTATAACTATTTCATAATGAATAAAAACATAATGAGAAAATTTTCAAAAAAATAACAATAATTTTATTAATACTCAAGTGGATATAATTTGATATTATTTACTAAAAAATTGTTAATTTAAATAAGATACAAACCATATGCATTCATTAGAAAACAAAATTTTAGTCTAATTTTACAACTAAAAAAAATGTTTTTATAATGAAGAATAATATGTTATACAATGAGAACTAATTGATATATATTATATGTTATGTTCTAAATTGTTTTATCTTTTAATTTTTATTGATTCTAGATAAAGTAGAACTAAAAAGTAAACAAAGTATATACATATATATTGATAACTCTATTTTTATAGAGTTATTTTATCTTTTTAAACTTGAAGTCTTATTTAGTTCTTGAGATTTTTATTATTATTAGGTAAATTATTATATTTTTTTATATTTTTCATTTTCAGAATAAAATTGGTGAAAAATCGTATGTGGATCCCACCAAGTGCTATTGTATGTGACAAAATCATTGCTGCAAAATGAATGTCATTTGAAACAGTTCATCGCCTTAAGAATAACTCGAATCAGATATCGCATAAAGAAGTTATCGCAGTTTAAAAATCGAGTATTCTAAAAATAAATATTATGTCATGTTGATATAAGGAATGATGTAATGAAAATTATGATGTAAGCAATGATGTAATATGAAAGTTGACTTGCACAGGCTAGGTGAACCATGATGTAAGCTATAATGTTATATAAAAGTTGACTTGTATGAGGTAGGTGAACCATGATGTAAGCAATGATGCAGAAGGGTGAAAAATTAGAAAAAAAAACGATGCATGCGATGATGTAATTCGAGGTGAACTTGGCCTATAAATAGACCTTAAAATCACCATTCCAAGCATTTCATTAGAAACCAAAATAACAAATAGATTAAAGAAAGAGAGAGAGCTTGGAGAGAATGAGCAAATCAGAGGAAGAAATCCTATGGCGAAGCTTCGATCCATTAAATCTTCTTATCTCTTATTATGTTTAATCTTCTAGTTTTTGTCAATTTTAATTTAATTATGAAGTAGATTTATTTTTTTAAAATTATGATGTAGCCTAACTTTGATGTTTCAACCCTTTGTTCAATTCAATTAAAGATTTTCTATCTTGGTTGATGCATTTAATATTGTTTTTAATACTTCTAAATAACTTGTCACCATTTAGTTGAATTGTTAATCATAATGATAGCGGAAGCTAATTTATATGTCTAGTTCATTGTATTGAATGTCATAAATTACATACATGATAGGAATATACTTGCATGATTGTGTAGTCTATAAAAGAGATTTATAAATCTTAATAAATCCTTTAATGTTTTGATTTACATGGGAACATAACAATTAAGTTTTATAGAGTATTTTCTTTCGACCTCAGGAGAACCTATGTGAATAATTTAAGAAATCTCGACTAGTAACCGAATAATTAATTTTTAATTAAAAAGAACAAATGGAAGGAACATATTAGTTATGGTGAAATCAGAATCTTAGAATTTTCATTTATTGAGTTAATTCCAATAAAAATTCATTTATATTTGTAGTTAAAATTAGTTGAAGTTTTCAGTTCCTTAAATTAAATTTCGTTTGCCAAATAAAAATTGGGTTGCTTCAATTTTGGGTATTAATTAACAACAATTCTCGTGGAACGATACTTTTCTCATAATTATATTACTTGTTCGGCTCGTTTACTTGCGATTTTGCACGACATATATAAATTGAATCATGAAAATATATGGATAATGTTAAAGTTTAAGATTTTAGGATTAATTGATAGGATGTATGTTAAATTTAAATAATTAAAACTAAACAAATTTAAAGAAAAGTAATCAATTAAGTAGGTTAACTTAATAAGTGACAAGATGTCAAGTGAAGATGGAGAAAAAAAAAAAAGAAAAAAAAAAGTTGTCGAGTAAAATCATAAATTACCAATGGAGTTTGTACAACAACAAAAAGTTGAAGTAAAGAGAAAACATGTATCGACCTAAAAGGAAAAATTGTAAAAGGGAAAACATTAATTAATTAGGACTAGAAAAATATTAAAAATATGAAAACTAAGTATAATAAAAATACTAAAAAAAAAGTGGAAATTACAAGAAATACCCAATTAAAAAACCTTAATTTTGTTTTTAGCCCCTAAATTTAAAAAAATTATTTTTAGCCCCTCAAACAAACTAATTATATGATATACTCAAAATACCCACAATACCCCTACCTATATAACTGCCAGAAAGCGATGAAAAACAGTGTTCCATCACTGACCAAGCGGAAAACCGATCGATTTTTGAGAGAAATCGAAGGAGACCGAAAAACCGATCGAGAGGCGATGCACATCCATTTTTTTCGACAACAACTGCGACGTTTCCGACTTGCCCAGAGGAGGTAGGAGCACGGGGGACCTGAGTGTTTTTTGCCAAGGTTAGTTTTCGGTTGGGTTGTTTAGTTTTTTTATTTTCATTCGCGATTTGGACATATTTGTGTAATATAGTTGTTGGGTATTGAGTATTTGGTTTAGACTAGGTTGGTATTGACTGGGTTTGGCCTGATTTGTGGCTGATATGGCCGATTCCGACCATATGAGCGTCGTCGGCAACGTATCGGTTTTTCACAAGTGTGGAAAACCGATAGTGGAAAACCAATGCATTTGAAAAATCAATTTTAAATGTTTGTTGGTTGAATAGTAAAAAATCAATACGGAAAACCGATGATTAGCTTTCCACATATGAAACACCGATTCGGTGATGCACTTTGACATCGATTTTTCGAAATGTAATGAATCATATCGGTTTTTGAGATCTGCTCATTTCAGGTGAAAAACCGAATGTATGAAAAACCGAATCGGTTTTCCACATCGATTTTTCACACATGTGGAACACCGATTGTTAATGTAGTGGCAGAATGGCTTTTAATCTTGATACTGATCTTTTTGTCACTGTTTTTGTGTCCTACAGATGGAGTTCAATTATAAATATAGTTTGCAAACAATTCTGAAGGAAACGAAAGAGATTACACACATTGGTCAGAGGATGGTTAAGAAAATACTTGATATTCTGACTACAAGGAAGTTGTATGACCGGTTCATAAGAGAGTGTCCATTCGGATATATGTTGAGGAATACCAAACATACGGCTGCCGGCTCCATTCTATTATGGGTTCTCGCTAGAGAGGTGGAGGTGAGTGGACGTAAAGATTAAATGTGATTTGAAATTGGTGGGAGAATATATAGGTTTGGAAAACATGAGTTTTTATTGATTACAGGACTTCATTTTGGAGGCATAGACCGTGAAATTTTCAATGCAAGCTAAAATGACCCGAACAGTCTCCTACAACGATGGTTCAATGGAGTATTACCGAATATATTCGACTTTACTACATTTATTGAGGTAAGAAGTCACTTGGACCGTGAAGGCGAGGATGTATTAAACGATGAAGATATTTTAAAGTTAGCGAATATAGGGATCGCTTTTCATCTGTTTATGGGGCAGGATGACAGGGCGAAGATTTTACTATTTTTGTGGATCATAATTGAGGATATGGAGAGGTGGAACTCGTTCCCTTGGGGCACATTATGTTATAGTGTCTTATTCCATTGCCTCCGCATGGCATTGACTGAAGAGTGGATCAGAAAACCACCGTGTAACATCAATATTTATGGCTATGTCTATGCGTTTCAGGTATAACCAATACCATTAATATTTATTCCTTTGTAATGTAGTTAAATTAAGTATATGTAATTTTTTTATTTTTGTTGGCATTATAGTGGTGGTTGGTAGAAGTGTTCCTGGTGTTGGCAGAGAGAATATCAGACAGTGTCCGAAATTTGGAAAATGATTTGCCAAGATGCATAAGAAGGTCACTTAAAAGGACACCGACGATTATGAACAGTCTTGATGATTTACCTCCCGTAAGTGGCAAACGTAAACTAAATTGGTTTAGTAAATTTATTGTTTGTTTTAATTATCCTTATTTATATGAAGTATAACATTATAATGTAACTATATACATGTATATAATGCAGATAGTCGGCTTTGGGCAAACCCTTGAGCCTACTGACGCCGAAAGACAAACGGCTTATTGAAAATCCTTTAACCTTAATAATTTGGTAACAGGTGAAGTACATAAATCTGGCGGGGGAGGGAGTGATGGCGATGATGATGATGATGCGGATGATGGCGATGATGGTGATGATGATGGTACTGGTAATGGTGCTGGTGATGGTGATGATGATGATGATGATGATGATGATGATGACCAGGTTGATGATGTCAGGGTGGAAGGTGATGATGTGGTGGAGGGTGACTCTGTTGCAAATGAAGACGTTCAAAGCATGCAATCAGAATCAGAGGATTCCCTTTCAGAGTTTCGAACAAAAAAGGGGCACGATGTCCCAAATGTCCATCCTGAGGTATAAATCAACTATTTATATGATTATCTACTGAATATTCATTATATTTAATGTAAAAGATATGAACATTATTGTATAGTAGTACGATGTTTGACAAAGAGACGGAGTCTCTAAACATGATAGACGAAGTCTAATTTATTATAAGCAGGTTATGGTTTTTTGGATACTTAAAAATACAGGGGAGACTCTGTCAAATTTATTTTAAATGTGTTAACTGTGTCTTAATTTTTTTACAGGTGAAGCAGTTGTTTGAGTTTATTGTAAATTTATAGAAGACAAATAATAAGAAGTTAAGTAGGATGGAGAAGAGGCAGAAGGCAACTGTAAAGATCGTTGAGGACATCGATAAGAGACTGAGACGGGTGGAACAGTATTTCTTATATATTAAGAGGTATCTCAGCAGTAGCGATGATTCAGATGATGACGACGGTGACGACGACGATCATCGCGGTGGGAGCTTTGTCCCAGAGGAGCCCATTTCTGTCCCGACTACAGTTCAGCCAGCACCATCAGCTCTACATCAGGACGAGGGGGTTCGTCATACATCTCTCCCTGAGGACGAGGTGGTCCAGCAGTCACCTATTGAGGCGGGCCAGTTAGTCATCTAGCAGGAGATTCAGGATGTCGTTCTGGCACAGGGGGTTCACCAGTCACCCAATCAGTGGGAGGAGTAGGAGCAGGAGATAAGCGGTGTAGCCGCTGCAGAGGCTGCGGGGGATGATGACCAGGTAGACATAATTTAAACAATGTGTTTAACGTTGACGATTGAATTATAAATATTCTTTTGTGTCTTTGAATTTGAGTGCAGTTGTAGGGAGAAGACGGCCACGAACGGACCAAACAAAAGACCAAGCCAACAGCACCTCTACGAACTCCATACACAGATCCTGGGCCGACGAAAAAGAAAAAAAAAATTGTCCAACAGCAGGTGAAAGAGGTTGCACAGCTTGTAGATCCCATAGAGGCCGTTTATAATGAATATAAAGCTTCACCACATTTGGACCTTAGGTATGAAAAACAAAGTAATAATTTCCTACAATCGTAGTTGTTGCTGTAACTTTTAATTTTAACTAATTTTTTAAAATTTTTTATTTTAGACGTGCGGTTGAGCGTTGCGGGTGGTACGTGATACCAACCACATTGGTGACCCTGGAGGACGGAAATAGTTGGTTGACTAGTGAGCACATCGATGCGTATTTGATGTGCATACAAAACGGGTGGTGGAATGAGGATGAGGATAGAAGATACGCCCTTTATGGCACTTCTTTATTTGTAAGCTATTGGTTGATAATTTCTTCCAATGTATCATCGAAATCAAATAACATTATTAATTTTTTTTCTATAGGGCATTATGATAATGGAGTATAATAATCAATACGTCAAGCAAGAAAAAAGATTTGATCCGGCTACAGCCACTATACCCCCAGAATGGCTGCCATTCGGATGTGGAAAGATAGATGCATCGGTCCCGTGGTGGTGTGTTGACAATGTAAGTGTTGTTTGAAAATATATATTTTTTATTTGATCATTGGAACTAGTCCTACAACACTTACATTGAGAGAAACTGTAGGTGCTATTGCCGTATAGTTTGGAGCAACAACACTGGGTCCTCTGTCGGGTGTGTTTCAAAGAGAAGAAAATATATGTATATGATTTCCAGGCGTCCACTGACATAGAGGTACGGCTCCTAGCACTAGAGCCGTTGGTGTGTTTTATGCCCATTATGCTTTGCTTTATTGGGTTTTATGATATGCTAGCTCTAGATGAGCGGTGGGAGGTTGAGCGTATTGATGTGTCAGTTGTGTCACAGCAACCCGATGGGTGAGTAAGTTTAAACCAAAATATTTAATGAAATCATGGAAGTTGTTAATTAATATTTAGTTATTATTAGTTAATTGACATATAATTATGAAGCAGGACGAGTTGTGAAGCATATGTCGTCATGTACGTACGGGACCTTTTGCAGTCCAGGGAAAGTACATAGGAATCAAGACCACGTGATACACCTGCAGACGCCATCGCATTGAGGACAGAGCTTGCACGAGATATTTATTCATTTTTGCGTCCTTTGTATAAAGTAAATAACTTTGGAAAATAGACGATTGATTCTTACGGGGAAGTTGTATATAAGTAAAATCAATAAACATTTAATTATCTATATCTTATTCAATTTCTGACTTCAATTATTTATGTCAATCAGTGAAAACAATAATTTAGTTTTTTCTTTGTACACTTAATGAATAATTCCATTTAATGAAATCATGAAACCAGTCACACTAAATATTTCATCAATTGAAATCAATTTAAGTTAATTGAAACACATGAATAATAAATACTGAAATCATGAAATAATATATTAGAGTTTTTATTATGGTTAGGATATATTAATTTAAAATTTTGAAATCATGAAATCATTGGTTTTGAATCATCCAACACTAATGATTTCATCAATTGAAATCAATTCAACTGAAATCATTGACTTTAGTTAATCAGAAGAAATATTTAATTAATTGGTTTGAATGATTTAGTTTTAAATATTATTGTGTAATATTGTGTAATTTAAATATTATTGTGTAATTAATCAATAATAACATCAATAATATTATATTATTGTGTAATTTTGAAACTAAAGATCGGTGTTTGATTCGGTTTTTCGGATCTCTAGAAAATCGAATCGGGTTTTCAGATTGCTCTGAAAACCCGATTCGGTTTTCAAATGATCTGGAAAACCGATTCCATCCTTCAGATGCCCTGGAAAACCGAATTGATTTTTCAGTTACACCCAAAACCGATTCGGCTTTTCAGAGTCACTGAAAAATCGAACTTTTCAGAGAAACCAAAAACCTAATCGGTTTTTCTTTTTCTTTGTATGGAAAACCGATTCCGCTAAACTATTGATTGTAACAGATTCAAGCAATTGTAACAGATGAATGTGGTGTGCTGACACAGTCAAGCAATTGTAACAGATACTAATCTATTAATCCGTTTAACAAAACTAAAAGAAAGACCAATGCGATTATAATACATCAATTTAACGAAATAAGGTAACTTATACATGCTTCAGAGAGTTCATACTCGATTCCTACTAATTGTTTTCATAATTATCCATTTCTTGATTGGTAGCAAGAAATCGCAGAGGACATCGACGTTGGTTGTGTCCAGTCTCATGACACAAGCGGCATCTGCAGGACGGTGGGCCATTGTCAATAACAGTTGTGCTTGGGCCAACTTCCGCATCCGCAGAACTTGAGCTCATCCCACCCCTGGTAGAAATAGGGGGGTTAGGGCAATGAAGACGGTTGTGCCCCCTCTCACCACATCTTCCACACTTTTTTCTACGACGATCGTCTTCGGCTGAAGGAATCCGAACTTCTTTCGACCTACCTAGTTGTCTTTTTCCTATGGGTGGTAGTACAACCATACTTCTAACTTCCCCAGAAACATTCCAACTGGCTAATTTAGGGACTGGATTGATCGGACTTGCATATGCAGCTTTCAACCATTCTGTGCTGTAATACTGACTGAAAAGTATATCACAACTGACGCCCTTGAACCTGTCAAATTATCAGAAAACCCAAGTTCAAGTGTATAGACATAACATGAAAAGTCGAAAGCAACAACGTCGAAATATTATACCTAGCCACAGCACATGCATGAACACATGACAACTGATTTAAGTTCCACTGCTTACATGTACATGTGTGCTCTTCAATATTAATCACTGCATCTCCTTTACTAGGATACATTACACTGTACGTTAACGGTTCTGTAATGGGATGTACACAACCTTCCGTTGCTAGATTTTTTGCCAACATGATGCGATCGTACGCAGCGGTGGTAACATAAGTTGTCAATTGAGCAACAGCAATACGTCTATTATTAAACCATCTCTGCAGCACATTTCTTATATATTCATGTGCAGTTGTTACTGGCAAATGGCGTGCTTGCATCATGCATTTGTTGAGCGACTCTGCAATATTGGTGGTCATCATTTCATATCTTCTTTTAGGACAATGTGATCGTGACCACTTGCTCACCCCAGCTTTAACCAAAGTTCCATGTGTCCTCGGATGTAACACTCGTATTTCTTTCAATATCCTGTTGCATTCCTCAGTCACATAACAGTATGCTGCATTGTAAAATGCATTTTCCACATTCGAACGCTTTTTACAATGCTGCTTAAGGTTTTGCCATAAGTGAAAAAAACATAACACGTGTGAAACTTCTGGAAAAGCTTCTTTCATATCATTCGATATGTTTTTATGACGATCGGATACAATAAGCAAATCGTCCGACACGCCGATCGTTAATCGTAATTTCCTTAAAAATCACGTCCATGAACAGTCTGACTCTCAGTCAGCAAATCCATAAGCGATGGGATAAATCATCTCTTCTCCATCTTTGCATGCAGCAAAAAAAATCACCCCTTATATTCACCTTTCAAATGAGTTGCATCAACAGCAACAACCGGTCTCATATAAGATCGGAAACCCTCAATCGAAGCTCCAAGTGCAACGAAGGAATATAAGAATCGTCGTTTTCATCTCTCTCAATTGCTGTTATTGTGCCCGGGTTTGCTAACTTTAACATCTCAAAGTAGGACGGAAGCTGTTGATATGACTCATCCGCTTGTCCATATGCAAGTTTCTTTGCATATTGTAAAGCCTTCCAAGCTTTGCTATACAAGATTTGAACTCCATACTGCTCTAGCATTTCTCTAATCAATCGATTAGGTGTATACATATCTCTCCCCACCTTTCCCATTTACAACTTTTCGATGACAATGGCCTTCACACTCTTCATATGTGATTCCATGGCTGTCTGACGACACGTGTGCTCCGCCTCATACTTCAATACAAATTACATCGAGCAACCCTTTCTGCATCTGGCACGAACTATAAAGCTACAAGTTTTGTCCTTGTAACTAGCCTCAAATCGCTCCGTGTCTGAACGTCTAACCCGATATTCAAATTTTGCTTTCAGAGCATATTCTCTAATAGCTATACTTATTTCTTCGTTACTATTAAAAAATGCTCCCTTGTATAATAAACCAAGTTGGTAGACGGTTAACATAGCACTTGAAGCAGGCTCAATGTCGTCCAGTTCAACACCAGGAACAATCCAGTGTGGTTGTAAATGATTGTTCTGAAATTGTAAACCTGAAAATCTTATTTCTGGAAACCCTTCTTCTTCAGACACATCATCAACTCGAGTTCCCTCGTTATCACTATCTCCAGTTTCCTCATAATCACTATCAAGTATCCCATCACCATTATCATTTATATCCCAATCTTCATCATTAGTACCATAATTCATATAGTCATTGTTAACATCGCAAATTGGACTTTCTGTACATGTAAATTGGGTGCATCAAGCGGATTATTGCTCCTAATTCCTGAAGTTCGATGAAAATGACTTTCAACCATTTAAGGATTTACAGATCTTGACGTATCTGCCTTGTTGTATCTTTTTCCTGGTATTGAGTTGGTGGCAATCGGAAAACCAATATGTCTGCTAACCTCAGCTCCACAATCTTATCCACATAAATCTCTTTAACATCAATATTTTTTATTGCCATCAAACCAACAACACTAAGATCGGACATGATACGTATCTTTTTAATTTTAGCACTTGTCGCACTTTGTAGTAAATAATGTATACGGATATCCCACATTCTTCTATCAATACCAGCCTCTCTGTACACAATATCTACTAATGATGAAAAACTATTATTACTGTGAACCCCACACATGATCGACTCACCTCCTACGTAATTACATCCATTCCACTCTCTGTCAAAATTGATTATAATTGTTTCTTGAGTCATTCCTGTAATGTTCAAATAAAATAATAAAAATTAATCTCATTTCAATCGGGCAACATTACAAAATACAATCTTATATAATCAAATTAATTTATTATTTTAAATTAATTGTAATCGATTTTTCAAATCGGTTTTTCAGTACCACTAAAATACCGAATCGATTTTTCAGTGGACTGAAAAACCGAAAGTGGCACTGAAAAACCGAACGGTTTTCCAGTTTTTGATCGGTTTTTAGCCACTGAAAAACTTATCACACAAAAATCGATCGGTTTTTATCGATTTTTCTGTGATCAGTTTTTAACGAAATCGATTTTTATCCTTACAAAATTTCAATATGTGACTGAAAAACCGAAATTGGTTTTGCAGCCGTTATTCGCCCCTGAAAAATCGATCGGTATTTCAGTCACTGAAAACTGATTTGAATAGTCAATCGGTTTTTCAGGGATTGAAAAACCGATTATCAGTCACGAAAAATCGATTTCGTCGCAGCTTGTGCAGTTTCCGTCGCATTTTCAGATTTTCATATCCATAAAAATCAATACAATCTTACAGTCCTAAACTGTGCAAATATGAACTAAATAACCCAAAAACTAACAAATAAACATATACATTATCTTTGGTCACCAAATTCTTCAACAATCAAATCCTCCAATGGATGCCACTAATGTTGAAAATCCTTCAATGGATATTGTGAGGAAGAAGATGAAGAGAAAATATAGACACTCAAAATCAAATCTCAGAAATCATCAATGCAAAAGTAGGTAGAGGAGAAATATGGAGGTTTTGGGAGGAAGATGAATGTTAGTTTGGTAATTTCAATATTGGGCATTTGGGTAATATAATCTTAAGGGTAATTTCATAATCTTGGGTATATAATAGGAATAATTTGTTTGAGAGGTCAAAAATAAATTTTATTAAGAATTGGGGTAAAAACAAAGATTCTCTTTATATTTGGGTAAAATTTATAAATTTTCCAAAAAATAAATAATAGCGTTTTTTTTTTTAACTAATAATGGCGTTGATAAAGGGAAATGATAAACAATAAAAGAAAAGAAAGAAAGAAGTAGGCACGGACGTAAACAACAAAACAAAACCAATTGTTTTTAAAAACTTAAAATAAATAATAATAGGAGGAACAGCTTTTTGTGTAAAAAAAAAAAAAAAAGTGTGAACAGCCTTGAGCCCAATGTATTTATCACATCAAACAAATTCTTTTTATTGAAAAAAAAAAAAAAAAAAAAGTCAAACGAATTCTTCTTTATTAATTAGTGTACTGCCAATTTATCACTCGAGCTTTACATCTGTCAAGTGTCAAACCAAGACTCAAAACCAACTTGTTTTTCATTTTTTGTTTAAAGTCTCATGAGACACGTGATCCATTTGACCCTATAGTGGGTCCGCCCTTAGTTCGGATTGAAACTCATAGAGTTCGGAAAAACTCCTTGGCCGTTGCACATGAAAGCATGAAAATTTATGTTACAACATTAAGGCTTAAAGAAGTGGAAATTAGCACCCCTTAAGAGTAAATCCGTTTCGGTATTTCGAGGCATTGATAACTATGGACCAGCTAGGTGAAGCTGTATGGTTATCATGCAACTTAACATGGCCTTGCACAACTACTTATAACAACGAGTGAATAATTACATAACAACTAGTAAACAAAGCACTTGTACTCATCATTATTGGTGGAAATGACTTTGTGAATAATTACTATTTGATCCCTTTCTCTACAAGATGTCGTTAGTTTTCTTTACCAGACCATGTTAAGTATCTCATATCTGAGTACCATAGAATCCTGCTAATTAACTTTGCAAAAATTTTTACTCTATATTGTACTTTATGAAGATTCTTTGCAATAAATTATGACTGTCATGTTGCAGAGGCTATACAAGTTGGGCGCACGTCAGGCTCTTGTGACGCGAACTGGACCATTGGGTTGTGTTCCAACGGAACTGTCTATGCCGGGTACAAACGGGGGATGCTCAGCAGAATTGCAGAGAGCTGCAGCCTTGTACAACCCTCAGCTTGTTCAGATGCTACAAGGACTAAACAGAGAAATTGGTGCAAATGTATTTATTGCAGGAAATACTCAACAAATGCGCATGGACTTCATTAGTGACCCTCGAGCTTATGGTATGATAATTAAACAGCTTTCAAGTGTTTTCTCTTATCAGGTTTGATCATATAAAAGTTAACAACATGGATCATATATGTTGTATTTAATTTTTTTGCAGGATTTACAACATCAAAGATAGCATGTTGTGGACAAGGACCATAACGGGCTTGGTCTATGCACAGTTTTGTCTAATTTGTGCCCTGACAATGACTATTATGCATTCTGGGATCCATTTCATCCATCAGAAAAGGCAAACAAAATAATAGTTCAACAGATCATGAGTGGCTCTACTCAATACATGAGCCCCATGAATCTCAGCACCTTCTTGGCCTTGGATTCCATCACCAATTGATCACACAATATTACAATTCGATTTGCTATTGACTCATTTCTTCATTTCTAAAATCGTATTTAATTTAATAGATTGTGTTGAGTTTGATGTTCAAAGTTTATTTATGATCAAACATCGATATACTCTGGTTTCTTCACCAATAATTATTCAAGATAAAAAATTTCGATTAATTCATTTCATCTTTGTTTATGCTTCTTGTTTGTTTCACTAGATTGAATAGACATGACTTAACACTAAAATTGTAAACAAGGAACAACATAGTAAATGCAGATAGAAGAGTATATTGATAATGTGTAACAAAATCAAATCTATATATTATTTTAATGATAATAAGCATCCACTGCTATAATTTTCTGAAACTATGATTGTCTAAATGTAAACAACACATGTATTAATAATTTTCTAAAGCAATCCCAATTGAGTTTGTGGTTACAAATGCTTCAAGGTGCACTGCATCTTTGGTTTTCAAATATCATGAAATAAAAAAATTAAAAAAAAAATTGTATTTATAAATCTAGAATGTGCTCTTGAAAAAACAAAAAATTTACTATGTAACTTAAATAACACAAAACTTTCTACATCTCTTAATGAGAACTTTATCTCTCACTTGAAGTAACTGTGAGTGTTTATTCTGAGTTTTAATCATAATGAATTCATAAGTATCATATAGAGTCTACCTATTTTCCACCATTCTTCATGCATTTTTCATCCATTTTCCACCAATTTTTCACCATTCTTCATACATTTTTCACCCATTTTCCACCATTCTCAATCCATTTTCTACCCATTTTCCATCTTTTTACATCTATTTTCCACTTATTTTCTCCCATTCTTCATGCATTTTCCACCCTTCTTTGCCCATTTTTTACTCTTCTTCATGTATTTTCACCCATTTTTTTTACCAACTCCATACAATTTTCACCCATTTTCACCTTCTCTATGCATTTTCCACCTTTCTCCATAAATTTTCCACTCATTTTTCACCCATTTTCCACTATTCTCCATGCTTTTTCCACCCTTTTTTTTTTACCTTTTTCCATGCATTTTTCACTCAGTTTCCACTCGTTTTCCACCCTTCTGCATGTATTTTCCACCCATTCTCCACTCTTCTCCATCCATTCTACATTCGTTCCCCACACTTCTCCTTGCATTCTCCACCTATTACTCCCCTTTTCTCTTATGTTATTTCAAGTATTGTTCTATGATGTGAAATACAATTTTTGTAGTGTGTTCATTTTATCTTCTTTAATGTGTAGATGGATTATGCTAAAATGTACAAGATTACAAACTCTGAACATTTTTCCTCCAAAGTCTACTGCTACTCCAAACTTGCCTTTATCAAAGTGATAACAGAAAAACTGAGTGAGGAGCAGCTGCAGATGTTCAACAACTCATGCTTTGGTAGACTCCTAGACATGAATGTATGAACTCGGAAGGCAGCCAGCTAACATAGAGTTGTCGAGCAATGAGATTGTTAGAAGGATCAGAGTTCATGGTAGGAATGTGAAGTGGCGTGCTGTGAGACTTGATATTGGAAATTTTGATTGTGTTATTGCTTAATTTTAGTTTGGAATATTATCTTTTCATGCCTTAGGTTTTGTATCTTTTTCTAGTAAAATTAAATTCATGAAAAAGTTAGCATTTTATTAAAGTATAAAAGGTTGTGCTTTTAAGTTTTGTTCTGTATTTAATATGTTTGTTTCAAAATGGTCCTGCAAGTTAACAAATCCTGTAAGTGAGAGGTAGCAAATAAACAAATTCTTTGAACTTCTTTTCTTATGTTTCTATGCTGGATATATGTCATATGTCATTTGATAGTGTATTGACCATCAATAAACGCAGAGTAGGCTAAACGAAATTAGCTTTTATATCAATCCAATTGGTCACAATATAATCTGCAATATCATCAGGCCACGCCAAACCAAATTAAACAATGTATGCCTCAGCTAAAATGGGTAATGCAGTTGTGCTTCTACTGGTACCGATAAGCTTGTGGAACTAGCATTAGCATGCAAGTAAATTCCTGATATGGAGAATTCCAAGTGCTCCAAGTTTACAACCCTTACTTTAACAGTTTTCAAAGAACATTTTAGGTATCCATAACTGTTAACACTTAGTAAATTATCAATTGATGAAATATTGAAAATTTTACATCTGTGTCTAGAAAATGGTAATACAACATTTAATCGGTTCCTTCAGAATCAACGTTGAAGAAGTACAGACAAGGAACTACAAATGTCTGCCCACTTGATTCTTGTTCTGATGAATCGATGGTTTCACAAGGAGTGTTCCAACCCAACCATTGTAGGTAGACTGCATCATAGAATTCAATGTTCAATCCGGAGGCAACAAAAAGTTCCATCTCATTCACAAATCAGTCTGTTCTTGCAATCAGAGAAGGTCTTGCTGTATCATAGACTCCAAACATTCTGTTTTATAATTCAAAGAGACATCAGAACATCAGAAGTCAGTTGTTGTGATGGAAACGAAAAAAGGGCAGGTTGTGTCAATACAATCACATGGGATTCCACAGCTCCAAATTATATGATTTGTGCATCATCAATGCCTTCCATTTGTTCTAACAATAAAACAGATCAAATTACCTAGTAATCATGCTATCTCAGTAAAGTCAGTGCATGATATGACATATATATGCAAGATCCATCCAATATTACTTTCTGAAAAGCATTCATCCCCATGTGACAAACACTACCAACTCATGGAAAATAAACTTTACAAAACTGAAAATCAAATATAATTGCCAAACTAAATAAACTTCTTGAAAAGATATTTTGGAAGACCGATGTTTGTACTTCATCGATGATAAAACAATAGCACACAAGGGAGCCAGAACTACCCGTAAAAGAAAAGGCTTCAGTACCTAGAGAATAATTTACATAAAGGCTATTACTGATTATTGACTGCCACTAATCCACTATAAGGTAATATCATTCAATCATTTGATTTATTACAGGACTATGCTCATAAAAGGAACAGATAATTATAATTTTCCAATAGAATGTCCTAGAATACTCTGGGCAGGATAAAGCAAACAAAGAAACATTAAACCCATGAGCAAGTATACCTGCATCAGAGCTTGAATTTTCCTTCTCAACCAGCTTTGTAGCCGTTGATTCGACTGAAGATACTTATGGGATTGCCAATACCGTATAACGTTAAATATGTCATTTAAGATACCTGATTGAACATATAACAGTCTGAAAACATATATATGGATTGCAGGGGTTTGTCAGAAAACGACACAGCAAACTGACAACGAGAGACCAGGAACATAAAACATCAAATGAAAAACTAATTAAGACCTGGTTCAGTGTAATAGCACTGCAATCTGTACTTGTGAGCTTTCGAAATGACAAAACTGCAAACGAACAAAAGAAGTAAAGTAAATAAAGACATCTAATAAACACAAAATAATAACTTGAACAAAAGAGAGAAAACCAAACAGAATTACCTATCCCCAAACGTTTGACTAATGTAATCCCTTTGAAAACTACTTCCATCGTATCCATGAACAATCTACATGTTTTCTGTCTGCATATCGTTCAACATCATTAGAGCACTATACATGCATACAATTCATTTATAAACAAAAACAAGTCTAGATGATTTCGGGCAACACTAACCTTGCATAATGCACACTCACAGACGAAAGCAGGCTCAAATGCTTCCTAGCAAACACTTTAGCCCAACGCACAATACAATTGTAACAAAACTTATCTACATTAAAACAAACAATAAAAATCCTATGGCTTAATGATTGAAAAGATCAAAACTTGAAACCATATTCGATTGCAAATGCAATCAAATCACCAAAACATCATACACCTGTTTATCTACCCCATTTTAATTTGACTTTTTCTTCAAAAAGGTCTCCTTATTTAACTTTTTAAACATACCCAATTCATGAAACTGGACAACAAACATCTTTAAAGTGACAAACCAATTAATCCAGTTTCAGTAAACTCAGTCGCAGTATCCAAAAACACTTCTATCTTTCCCCATTTCCACACCTGTTACCACGCTCCTCAATACCAATTTTCTCAGCAGGTTTAGGCTCTTCAAAGCCAAATTCCATCACCACAAACACAGTATAAGTGTACAACATCATCAATTCTAAAATCAACCCAGAAAGCAATTCACTTATACCAACACAACAATACAAAATTATTCAAAACATGTAAGCTAATTAATGATTTTTTTTTTCCTAGGCAATTATATATATAAAAGAAATTAAATTTCATTAAATAAGTAAAAGAGAGCTGGCTTGGAGAAGGGGGCATTGATGGATGGTTGAGGTGAGAAGAGACAGAGAGACAGAGAAAGAGAAAAGATACTGGCCATTCAACGCCTCCGTCGTCGTCGTCGTAGCCGTTCAACCCCTCCGCGTTGTCGCCGTCAACCCTTCACGTCTCCTTCCTTCTCAGCCTGTTCAAAACCCACACAACAAAATCGTCGCCGTCGCTCCTTCTCCTTCACATCCCTTTCTCTCTCTCTCTTTCTCTCTCATTATCTTCTTTTTTCCATGCCCGCCGTTGACCTGCTGACCTTTCCAGCATCCGCCACATCGTCAAGCCTGATCACCGTTGAACCTGATGCTCTGTTTCTTGAAGCGCCTCATGCCCTGCTCTTCATCAACCACCGCTGTCCAGCCGTCGTCTAATTTTTAAACAATAATTTTTAAAAATATAAAAATGAATTTATGCTGAGCACAAAGAATTAAATGTAAGATACAATATTTAAAAAATAATAAAAATAAAAAGAATTTATCTCGATTATTATACATGAGATTATAAAAATTAATATAACAGAGGATCTCATTTATGAAATAGTATATAAACATTTTCACCGGATAATAATTAAATACTAAAACTATCAACATGTATAATATAAAATTTAAATAACTGATCAGTTGGAGTTGCTTGAATGATTTACCTCAAAGATTGTCCAGTGGAAGATAGAAATGAACCAATAGTAGCATGCAAAATGTCCTCAATGAAAAAGATTAAGAGTCTGAATTGCTGATTGGGAGCATCTATTGGCTTCGGTGCAAATTCTCTTAGGTTGTGGTTCCACTTCCTTGTCATGATCATCAGATTTGCCACTGCTCGATCAACTCGTTTCCTGGATATCTGGAATGGTGCAACCAAATATCTTAACATAAGCGATGGATTCTTCTTCTGCATTTATTGGATGCACTGCACAGTATTTCACTTTGCAACTGGGCTCTTCATAAAATGGTCGGGTGTAGGCTTTGACTTCGAACTTAAATGAGACATCCACTTGGCCACTGTCACGGCCAGGTAGCTTCTCCAACGTTCTAGAAAATTCAATAAACCCGAGGGAAACATACGCTAGTAAGATGTGATCCGAGTGAATGGATACTTGGTGGTGAATCATATGGTTAATGTTACCCCTATTCCCATTAAGGAAAAAATAGCCACCATATTTTTTCGAACAAACATCACTAGTTTCCAAATGATAATCGCAGTAGACATAAGGATGGCCATCATCATTATAATCTTCTTCAAAACCAAGAACAGCGCATATTGCAAATCCCATGCACTTCCTCGTAACCCAGTTATCACGAAGTATTTGAATATTTACCGAAGATCCCGAACTTTGATGGCTAAACCATGCAGGAATTTCACTTTCAGGCATAACAATGCTGCAGCCAAGTACCGGTTTTTCATATCCCTGTAACATAAATAACGTAAATGTTATTTCTAATGTGAGAGATAGGAAGCGCAAGAGTGGATTAAAATTTAGGAGAGAAAAATAACCTTAATCATTAGTAGCAACTCTTCAAAAAAATTGATGACTGCTTTATGATTAAGCTTCAGGCAATTAATAACAATGACATCTAAAAATTCATTACAGCACTCAAATTCAGTTGTATCTGGAAATAATTGCAACAGCTCGCAATTCGCTGCAGACAAAAGTTCTAGACTTGATGGAAAATTTGTTAAGGATTGAAGCATACTGCAGTTGTCTAATAACAGAAATCTCAACCTAGAAAGTTGTTTGATGCTTTTAGGCAAACTCTCAAATAAGTTTCCGGCAAGCTTTAGAGTTTCCAATGCGGATAAAGAACCAATATCTTCCGGAATTTCTGCTAGATTGCAATCATTTAAAATTAGGTTATTCAGAGATTTCAATGTACAAATGCTGGTTGAAATGCACTTGAGCCTTTTGCAGTTTGACATATGTAACAGATCAAGCTTGTTTAGATTCTGAATTGATGAAGGAACTTCTTCTACTCCAGTTCCACATAAACTTAACGCTCTTACATTGCCCGAAATCTGTGGAAACTTATTGAGATTAATGCAGTCACTGAGATCGAGACGTTCCAGAGCTTCAAACTGAATATCGCTTGGAAAGCTCCTAAGATTTTCGCAACCTCTCAGATTTAGATAACGAAGGTTCCTGAGATATCGGATTGATGAGTGAATATTAAGCAAGCTTTTGCAACCACAAAGATCTATCTCCTCAATCAGTGGCATGTCTGAGAGGTCAGGGATCTTAGTGAGTTTTGGAGATAAATAAAGAATAAGCCGTCTCAGTTTTGGTGCTTGCTGTTACAAAATATTGTAGAACAGTTGGAATAAGTAAATAATTTAATTGTGAACTAATACATCCAAATAATAGTAGTGAAACTTATGCTTAAGGTTAAATTATACCTTAGTTCCCTCCCAAAGCTGCCGAACATTGCTGCAAGGAAGTACAAGTTCAACAAGCTTCTCTGGATCAAAACTTGATGGTAGTACTTTTAAGGGAAATCCATACCATTGGAAAGACCTTAGTTCGTTAGAAATATAATTTGGATCATTGGAAATGCGCATCTTAGAAATATATTTGAGGTCTCTAAGGCTGGAAAAGTAGAATTTGAGAAATCTAAGATTCTTCATTTTCTCAAAGACTAGAGAATTCAAATATATATCCTTGAGTTTAAACATATCTAGGAATATCCCTCGAACTGCATCAGTAACCTGACATAAACCAAAAAAATATGTTATAGCATAAAATACAAAAACAACATCCTGCATTTTTATTTTGTAGATTTTCTTAAGCAGACAAAATTTTGCTAGTTGATCTATTAGCCACGTTTCCACTTCAGAAAAAAAAAAAAAAAATAGTAATCTACCACGAAAAAGATCACAGGAGAAGTCAAGGTGCCTGGATAACTAAAAATGTTTTAACTGGCCTTTGGAAGCCTATAACTAGGGTTCTGCTTATCATATCACTTTTAGAAATTGAGTCGAAGACAAACATTAAGAGCGGAGAAGTGTGAGCAGAGCATAGAACAAGTCAAGGTTATATAGTAAAGACAAATTGCAGCAAGTGTGTTATTTTTAGATTCATAATAGTTTTTCAGGAAAATCTAATTTTTTTAACAAATACACATATAATTCGATAAGCACATCATTAAAAAAGTCTAATTTTTTAACAAGTATACATATAATTAGATACTCACATCGTTATTCTTTAGCACACGAAGAGCATCCTCTTGTTTCCACAACCTACTGCGATTGCCTAGTTTATTGGGTGATTCTTTACGAACAATTGCACGACCCATTTCTTTTAGTAAATCATGCATTTGTATCCTATCTCTTGAAACTGTTACTAATGACTTGTCAACGAGAACACTCAAGGAGTAGTAACAATCACCAAGTATTTTTGCTACGTAGTCTTTATCTTCCCCTTCAAAAAAACAAGCAATATCAAGAAAAATGTCCTTGTCTTCGTCATCTAGTCCATCATAACTAATTTTCAGTACATCATGAATTTCAGGGTTAGGACTTCCTTGTAATTTGTTTAATGCACTTTCCCACTCTTGTTTGCTCTTTCCATTCAAAGATGAACCTAACACTTCAAGAGCTAAAGGATTTCCTGAGGCATAATTTACTATCCTATCAACCAACAAATTCAGGCCTTCAGAAGGATAGCCTTGTTGGAAAGCGCATTTACAAAAGAGTACACGAGAATGCAAGTACGATAATGCCTCAACCTCATATATGTAATCATCATTCACTCGACAATCACGAAGTACATCCCTGTTTCTAGTTGTTATTACAATTCTACTTCCTGGGCCTAATCGATCAAGACCTCCAGCTAACTTCTGTAATTTACGAAAATTATCCATATCATCAAGAACAATGAATACCTTTTTCCGATATAGCCTTTCCTTGATAACTAAGGGAAGAGTTACACCATCGTCTAATTTTATGTCTTGATCATTAAGTACTATAGAAAGAACTTCTTGTTTAAGCACACTAACTAATCCTCCACATCTTTCCAGTCTTTTCCTAACATTAATAAAACATTTACCATATTCATCATTAGAAATTTGTTGAAAAATGGCATCAGCAATAGTCGTTTTACCGAGACCCCCCATGCCCCAAATCCCAATAATTCGAATATCAGCCTCATCAAGACATAATAATGATTTAACCTGCATCAGTCGTTCCTCAATTCCAAACAGTCTTCCTTTAAAATCACATGGGGACAGTTTATATGCCTTCATCAATTTTTCCCATATATCTTTGACTATTTTAGCAATGACTTCAGACTCATACCTGCCAAATGAAAATGCCAAACAGTAATATAAGCAGAAATGACCACAACAGAAGCACACTAAAGTAACTTAAATATATTGTACTTTTTACCAGCATCATCACATGGTATCAGTTTTAAGACGTAATGACTCCAAAAACTTTTAGTTGACGCTAAATATGATCGTATACAAATTATGCACAGGTAATCTAAAGCACACAACCACATCAACAATAATAATTAAAAGTTAGAGAAGGACGGGTCCATTTACAGAAGTATTACTTCGATAAAAAATCATATTTAAAACAATTGATCCTCTTGGAACGGAAACAAGAAATAAAATAAAAAATTTTAAAAATGATTTTAAACCCATTCCTTCAAAGAAAGAAGGATTGGTATATTTTTTTTAATATTATTTATGATGGATAACTATAACCTGAATATTACAAATCTGAATAAATTTAAAGGCTAATATTTACTTATTTTGAATAAAACCAGCACTTTCACTTCTGGTTTTATAAATGGATAAGATAAAATAAAGTACTGAGTTACCTTCAAAAATAAATAAACTAATAAATAAACTACTGGGTTAGATGTACCGATTTTCATAGGAATGATATCCGTTTACATGGGATGCGTCCTCCAAAGCTCGCCTCCATTGTTGCATCTCGTCGTAAAACACTTTTTTACGCTCCTCAACATCGGCGGAATCAAGCTGCTCCCTTTCCAACTTTTCGTCAAATCTTTTCTTAAGCTTAGCAAAACCATTCATGAAACTGCCTTCCAGGTCACCTACATCGGATACAGTAACTTCGTAGAAAACGGGTATGACAGTTTGGCCACTCTTCATACACTTCATGATCTCTACAAGCTCACGCAAGCACCATTTGGATGAAGCATATTCTTTCGAGAAAATGACCACCGAAATCATCGAATCTCTTATTGCCTTTAAAAGCTCAGGCCCAATTTCATCCCCTTTTGGGATTCCGTGATCATCCATGAAGGTTTCAATTGACTTGGCACGCAAGGCTTCATAGAGATTATTGGTAAAAGCAGCACGGGTGTCTATACCTCTAAAATTGAGGAAAACTTCATGTTTTTTTTCAATGGTCGAAGGATTTGATTGTGAAATGCCCATGGAGAAGCAAAAGGTTACAAACAGATTATTGGGAGTACTAAAAAATGTAAGATAGAGTTGATGATCAAGCTAGGCTGAGAATAAGAGATGTGTGAGGTGTCAGAGGAGACAAGCGAAGTTAACGTGCTAGGTGACAGGTCAACACGTCTATTAATTAATTTAGTCAATATGAGATTAAATTAATTAACTTAACAAAGAAGAAAAACTAAGTATGTGTCTAACGGAATCTTTTATCTTTGCTTTTTTATCTCTTGATTAAAAAATTTAGTGTGAGAGTATCGACATAAAAAATTGGAATTGTTTATAAATCTTTCTCCATTTGTTTTTGTGCGGACTGGTGATTATTACTACATTAAAAAGGAGAGAATCAATTTTGTCCCTTCTTTTACGAGCCCAATATAAAAAAGTAAAAAAAAAAAAAAAAGGATTAAATTTTTTTTAATAAAATATAAATTAATAAAAATAATAAGAAACTTTTATATAAATTTTTATTTTGATTCCTAATTTTTAATAAAATTTATTTTTTAATCACTAACATATTTTCATTATGTCCAACCTTCTAAGGATCATCAATTTGATTCATTTGGCCTTTTTTCTTGCTAAAAAGTAGATTTTGTTTCCAATCAAAAGGTCAAAAATTAATATTAAAAAGTAAAATTTTGAATAAAAAAATGGATCAATAGAAAAATTACAAAATCAATTAAAAAAATTTAAAAAAAGGGTTGTTGTGAAGATCAACGACGATCTCGATATGGTGGGCCAGGTGGGGCAGCCAAATAAACATCCATAAAAGTGAATGTCTACTTTTTCGCTCGCCAGTCTTCAAGCAATTTTCTTGCCTCTTGCCTATGATTTATCAGAAATTTCTTTGTTTTCTTTTCTCATAAGCAACACTTTTTGACTAGCAAGTCTTGAGCCAATTTTCTTGCCCCTTTCCTATGACTTTCTCAGGAATTTCTTTGTTTTCTTTTCTTGTAAGCAGTACTTTTTGACTAGCAAGTCTTCAGTCAAATTTCTTGTCTCTTTCCTATGACTTTCTCGAAAATTTCTTTGTTTTCATTTTATAAAAATGAAGTTTTTGGTTTTTTTTTTTTTTTTTTTTAAGTCAGATGCTTTTCTAATATATATATATATATATATATATGGATGCACATATAATTGAAACACCTCGAAAGGCTGTATCAATAGTGTTTTTTTTTTTTTTTTTTCCTTTTTTAAGACTGAAACTAGTCTAATAAACTATTAAAACCAATCGAAATGAGAATATTGATAACGTGATCCAAGATACTATTTTCATATGAAAATAAATCACTCATATATAAATAGAAGAACGACTCACATAAAAATAGATAATCAATCCACATAAATAGATGAGAAAGTATATTATTTTCAGGTGTAAAATCATATCAAAGGCATGGAACTGCTGATCTTTAAACCAATGAGGCTGGCTATCATCTACTAGTTTTTCATAATACAAAATCAAAAAGTTAAAGTTTATTTATTTATTTTTTGAAAACAAAATGTTAAAGTTATTATTTCGGAAAAAGAAAAAGTTAAAGTTACTTTTCTGTGTGGGCTATAATTTCCACTTGGAAAATAAATAAACAAATAAAGAAGTAACGCGTGGGAAAAACAAAACCCGATGATCAATAATGAATGCACAAGCAAAGTTGGGTAATCATAACCTTTGCCGTAAAGGCAAGGGGCATATAAAATCAATGGAAAGAGATAAATGATAAATTATTGAATGAATAAATTTGGGAAAAATTTTAATTAATTCCTTACTTTTAATAAAATATTATTTTTTTACTAGTATTTATATTTCGAATTTCTATCATCTCTAATATTTCAAAAATATATTAATTTCGTCTCTCTAATAAAAAAATAGACTATTATCAAACTTGACAGAAATGACAGAAAAAAGAATTTACCATTGAAATAATTTAAGATAGTTAAAAGAACATAATTACCCTTTTAAAAAACTAAAAATTGTAAAATAATCATTTTCATTATTATAAAATTACTATTGATCACCTTCCAATCAAATTGTGACACATCATTGAATCAATTTTTTTTTTTTAATTTAAAAAAATGGTAGTGCTATTACTGACAGGTTTGATGTGTGTTATGTAGATGTGAAATTTCCATTTTGCCTCATTGTTTTCTTTCTAAAAAAAAGTTTAATATTAATAAAACATTCACTTGTTACTGTTGAGCAACGATAACCAATACATGTAGGGGTGACAAAACGGGTTGGCATGTCGGGTTGAGCTAAATTCGATTCGATTCGTTTATGAATTCGATCAATTCAACACGAGTTCGTTTAAAAAGTAGGTCGACATTTTTGGATTCGATACGAATTCGTTTATACACAATTGACACGACACGAATTCGTTTAACTTGTTTAATCATTCAAATCATTTAACCCATTTAATTCGTTAAACCTGTTTAATTGGTTTGACCCGTTTAACCTGTTTAATTCGTTTAACCCGTTTAATTCGTTTAACTCAAATATAATAAATAATATTTCAACTAAATATTAAATCAATTATAAAATCTATGTATTAAATCAACTATAAAATTTCATATCATCCACATTTAAAAATCACAATAAAATCAAACTCAATTAAAACACAAATATAACAAATAATTCACAATCAAATATTTAAACACCTAATTCAATACATAAAAACCTAAGCATTAAATCAACTATATAAAATTCCATATCATCCACATTTAAAAACCATAACAAAGGCAAACTCAATGCAAACACAAATATAATAAATAATTTACAATCAAACATTTAAACACCTAATTCAACATATAAAAACCTACACATTAAATCAACTACACAAAATTTTATATCATCCACATATAAAAATCATAACAAAATCAAAGTTAATGCAAATCCATATAAATTAAAATGACATAACATTATCATTCCCCAACATTAAACTTTTGTCATTTAAAAATTTTTTCCTCATTGATTCTAAACTCCAAAGGGATCTTCAAGCTACACAAAAATACAAAATTAGATATTAACATTCACAATCTTAAAATTAAGAAATATAATTAAGAGAATTTACCACTAAGTGAAAGAATTTGGTATTGAGTCTTCTACTGATTCATTAGGAGCACTTGCATTAGGGGGAGCTTCATTAATACTTAAATTCAATAGATCTTCAGTGACGTTTTCTAGCAAAACAATCTCCCTTTCTACAATAATTAATGACGAAAGTAACTGAAAGATAATGAAAGATATGATAATTATAAGAAATCATTAGCACAAAATTAGTGTATTACCTCTATCAATTATCCAATCTCGAGTATAAATTATTGCTTTCACCACATCAGGTTTTAGTGTACTTCAGTATTGATCAAGAACTCGACCACCATTGCTAAACGCTGATTCTGATGAAACTGTAGATCATGGGATGCACAAAATGTCACGAGCCATGGCAAAAAGCTCAGGGGAGCGAGCTTCATTAGTCTTCTAAAATGCTAGAATGTCCAAATCAACTAAATTTTCAAGCTTTCGTTCTTCCAAATAAAGCTCTAATTGCGTCTTGTGAGTTGTAACGCCTCTATCACCAAGTCTCATATCAAAATCCTATCAATATATAATTAATAACAAAATAAAATATCATTAGATAGATTGTTATGGTAAACTAATATCGCGAATATATAATAAGGAAATTATATTATTTCTTACCATCAAAACCAAGTAGTTTATCAATTGTGTTCACTTGTGTATTAGTCACTTATGTATTAGGAATTGCTGATGATGTGATGATCTTGGAGGTAGATGCTCTAATGGAACTTGTCATATACTCATCAAATAAAGAAAATAATTTACTTTTTACATGTGCCAACTTTTCTAATTCATCAATAACATCATATAACTTTTGAAACACTATCTCAACAAATTCTATCTGGTGATGGGGATCCAAGACAACAACATTTGCCAAAATAACACAAAAATCAGCCCAATATTTCTGCAATTTTTTGTACATTTGATTTGTCATTCTTTTCAAAAACTCATCGTCACTCTCTAAATATTGCAACAAAGTCAAATGTGCCAAAAACACCTTAGACATATACAAGTTCAAAGTGGGATAATTTGAACCAGAAAAAATATTAGTTGTCTCATAAAAATAACATAAAAACTTACAAATTTTCTCAACTCTATCTCACTCACTTACAGAAGGACAATGCTTATAATTGCTATTGGTCAATTCTAAAGTACACCAAACACGTCGATAATAAAAAACACTATCTAGTATAAGATAAGTTGAGTTCCACCTAGTAGGAACATCTTTTCGGACACCCTTCATCATGTCTAAATCAACTTGCTTGACACGCTTCACAAATTTTTGCTTCCTAACTTGAGACCCTCTCATATATTTCACACTCTCACGAATTTTATGCACACTCACATCTCTCTTTCAATCTATCCTAAACAATCAACTTAATAACATGGGCATAACAATGGATATGCATGAATTCTCCATCACAAACCAATGCTTTACTAATATTCAATTGGCCTTTTAAATTATCAATAAAACAATTGTTTGATGAAGCACATCTAAAGTAATGGAAAAAAACTTCTTGTCAATACCCTACTCAAACAACAATGACATAACTTTATCAGCAATAGATACCCCATCATGTGGAGAAGGCATAAAGTAAAAATTCATCACTCTATTTTGTAGAACCCAATTAGAATCAATGAAATACATAGTCATGCACATGTAACCATCAGTAGCTATGGAAGTCTATAAATCTAAGGTTAGACAAATTTTACTAGGGGCATCTAGTAACATTTTTTTAAGGTTTTGTTTACTTTTCTCAAACAAACTCAATACATCTGCTTTCACGGTGTTCTTAAAGATCATATGAAAATCATCAGTTAAAAACTCAACAATTCTTATAATTCCTTTCCACTCCACAAATTGAAAAGAAAAATCATGCAACACTAAAACTTCAGCAACAAGCTTCCTAAATTTTTTTTGAGTCTTAGTCTTAGGTTGACGAACACCAACAAACCGAGATTTACTTTTCTCAATCACCATTTGACATATATCACGCGATTTATACTTAGGACAAGTAAGAGCCAAGTGCTTAATCATGTTACCTGTACCACTCAAGGTTGGGCAGAGATAGATTTGGTCACATCATTTGCATTTGCATCTATCCTTTCCCTTTTTATCCTTCGATATCATTTCGAAGGACTTCCACATATGTGAAGTGCGCTTTCTCTTTCGAGCAGCTTTAGTTTGCTTTGACTTGCTTGAACTTCCCATATTTTCAAGCTCATTTTCAACTTCAAGCTCATCTTCCAAGTCGATGGTGTCGTTTTCGAAGTCAACACTTAGATCTATATCTGAGAACCAAATAATCATGAAATCATATTACATTACATTGGAGATATATATATATATATATATATATGAAAACTGACAAAAAACTGAAAATTACAATCGAAATATAGAATACATAAAAAGATCCATATATGAGAATCAAATAACCATGAAATCATATTACATCATACTGGATATATATGAAAATTGACAAAAAACTGAAAACTACAATCGAAATATAGAATACATAAAAAGATCCATATATAAGAATCAAATAACCATGAAATCATATTACATCATACTGGATATATATATATATATGAAAACATACAAAAAACTAAGAACTACAATCGAAATATAGAATACACAAAAAGATCCATATTTGAGAACCAAATAACCATGAAATCATATTACATTACACTGGAGATATATATATATATATATATATATATGAAAACTAACAAAAAACTGAAAACTACAATCAAAATATAGAATACACAAAAACAAAACGAAAGAGAAGGAACCTGAAGCTGGTCAAGGTGGTGATTGGACCGGACGATTGCCAAGAGCAAGATGGTGGTGATAATGATGGAGAAAGGAGTGATTTGGTGGGATGGATCGGCTCGTCATTGGTGTCGTTGTGTCTTCGGTGTCGTCACGTCGTTGTGTCGTCATTCTAAGGAAGAAGGAGGAAGATGATGGAGTGGTGGACCGGTAGATGGTGGGTGACTATATATAAATGTATAATTACACTTTAACCCTTCTAATATGTTAAATTATAATTTGATCCCAATTTTAATTGTATCAACCCACGATTTGTTTAACCAAACCCGATTCGATTTGTTTAATAAACAAGTTAGACAGATTGACACGATTACGACATGAATTCATTTAACTCCAACCCATACTTATTTATTTTTAATGAATTCGTGTCGACCCATCTTGTTGTAACCCATATTGCCACCCCTAAATACATGTATAAATAGCTCAAGTTTGTGATCAGTCTTATTGTCTTAAACTTCTCATATTTTTCCTCTAAAAATCATTCATCTTAAAAAATCTCTCATTTCTCTGAAACATATCAATGTTTATTTTTCACATTCATGGTTGTTTGCTCATATTATTTCAATTTTGTGCAATATTATATTATTACTAAAATAATAATATAATATATTTTTAAAAAAATTCCTTCATCTTTTACCTCTCATCATCTTTCTCATCTCCAAATTTATCCTCTATATTCATCAAAATCATAATCTCCATCATTTCCATTTAGCCAACATCACCAAAATTAAAGATCAACATCAAACAAAACATTTCCCAAATAAAAAAAAAAAAAAAAAATCAAAGATTAAGCAAATTTAAAAAAAAAAAAAAAAATGGAGATGGCATCCCCAGCTCCAATCAATTTCCATCATTGGAGATTGGTCTTCGATGATGGAGACCCTTTAGTCTCCATCATCAAAGTCATGTCTTCAATGATGGAGAGCTAGAGAACTGGAGACTTGGTCTCCACAGATCTCCATTGTGGAGACCAGGTTTAACAGTTTTTTTTTTTTTTTTAATTTTATTTTTTATTTAAATTAAAAAAATTTAAATATTAAATTAAAAAGTATATATATTATATTAATTTTTTTATTTTTTGTTTTAATTAAATTATATTAATTGATCAAACTAACCCTTCCTCTGTTAAGGTTGACTAATAGAAGGGTTAAATTGATATATTTTCGAAATGTTAGAAATTACGAGAATTCGAAATGCAAACGTTAGTAAAAAAATAATATTTTACTAAATATTAGGGACTAAATTAAATTTTCTCCATAAATATCATGAGTTTAATTCTAATTTCTCAAGCATTAATCTCTGCTCTAGAGGCACATTTAACATTATGCAACAAAGGTAAAGTTTTTGTGGCTTTAAGTGACTGTTTGAATATGTATTTAAAATTAGTTTCTAGACTTTTTTTTCTTCAAAAGAAAATCAGCTAAAAAGGTATTTTGTTAGAATAATATGATTTTTAAAAATGAACTTGAAAAATAAAAAAAATAAATAAATGAAAATTCATTTACTTGACAAATATCACCAAATATGCAGAAAATCAACTCCAAGATTAGTACAAAAATATGTGTGGTAGACTTTCTCTAAATAGACTTTTAGTAGTTGATCTTTGAAAATAAACTTTTAGGAGTAGAGCTTTTGAGTTTTGTTCTGTATTTGGTATGTTTGTTTCAAAATGGTCCTGCGAGTGAACAAATCCTATGAGTGAAAGGCAGCAAATAGACAAATTCTTTGAATTTCATTTCTTATATTTGTACATAGGATATATGTCATTTGATAGTGTATTAACCATCAATGAACGCAAAGTGGCTAAACGAAATTAGCTTTGATATTAATTCAGTTGGTCACAATATAATCTGCAATATCATCAAGCCAAACCAAACCAAATTAAACAATGTATGCCTCAGCTAAAATGGGTAACACAACTGTGCTTCTGCTGGTACTGATTAGCTTGTGGAACCAGCATTTAGCACAGAAGTAAATTCCTGATGGAGAATTCCAAGTGCTCCAAGTTTACAAACCTTACTTTAACAGTTTTCAAAGAACTTTTAGATACATAACTGTAACACTTAGTAAATTGTAAATTGATGAAATCTTGAAAATTTTACATCCATGTCTAGAAAATGGTTATACAACATTAATAGGTTCCTTCAGAATCATCGTTGAAGATGTATAGATAAGGAACTACAAATGTCTGCCCACTTGATTCTTGTTCTGAAGAATCGATGGTTTCACGAGGAGTGTTCCAACCCAACCGTTGTAGGTAGACTGCATCATAGGCTTCAATGTTCATTCCGAAGGCAAGAAAAAGTTCCATCTTATTCACAAATCCGTCTTTTCTTGCAATCAGAAAAGGTCTTGCTGCTTCATAGACTCCAAACATTCTGTTTTATAATTCAAAGAGACATCAGAAGATCAGAAGTCAGTTGTTGTGATGGAAACGAAAAAAGGGCAGGTTGTGTCAATACTATCACATGGGATTCCACAGCTCCAAATTATATGATTTGTGCATCATCAATGCCTTCCATTTGTTCTAACAAGAAAACAGATCAAATTACCTAGTAATTATGCTATCTCAAAAAAGTCAGTGCATCATATGACATGTATGTGACATCCATACAATACTACTTTCTGAAAAGCATTTATCCCCATGTGACAAGCAGTATCAACTCATGGAAAATAAACTTTATAAAACTGAAAATCAAATATAATTGCCAAACTAAATAAACTTCTTGAAAAGATATTTTGTAAGACCGATGTTTGTACTTCATCAATGATAAAACAATAGATGCATACATAGGAGCCAAAACTACCCGTAGAAGAAAAGGATTTTGTACCTAGAGAATAATTTAAATAAAGGCTTTAGTACCCAAAGAACTAACCCTCTCTCTGTTAAGGTTGACTAACATTTGATTAACAGAAGGACTAAATTGATAAATTTTCGAAACGTTAGGGATGACGGGAATTCAAAATGTAAACGTTTGTAAAAAAGTAATATTTTACTAAATATTAGGGACTAAATTAAAATTTCTCCATAAATTTATTAATCACAAGTTTAATTCTAATTTCTCAAGCATTAATCTTTGCTCTAGAGGCACATTTAACATTATCCGGCAAAGGTTACGTTTTTGTGGCTTTAAGTGACTGTTTGAATATGCATTTGAAATTAGTTTCTAGATTTTTTTTTTTTTTTTTTTTTTTAAAAAAGAAAACCAGCTAAAAAGGTGTTTTGTTAGAATAATATGGTTTCTAAAAATGAACTTGAAAAAAAAAATAATAAATGAAAATTCTTTTACTTGACAAATATCACCAAATATACAGAAAATCAACTCCAAGATTGGTACAAAAATATATGTTTGGGAGACTTTCTCTAAATAGAATTTAAATATTTGATCTTTTGAAAATAAACTTCTAGGAGTAGAGCTTTTTCAAAGAAAAATTGTCAATCATTTGGTTGTTTAATTTTGAAAGTTTTTATATAATTAATATATTAAAAAGAAGGGATAATCCCAAAAAATCTCCTCTAATTTTAGAAAATATCCATTTTACTATCTATGTTTTCATTTTTATTCAAAATTCCCCCTAATGTTAAGAAAAATACTCAAAATACCCCTTAAAAGCCCGTAAAAAGACGATAATACCCTTAACGGTTATAAATTCCGTCAACTTGACTTGGTTGACCAGTTGACTCTAGGGGTAAAATGAGAAATATAGTAAAAAATAAATTAAAATATAAAAAAATAAAGGGATAATCCCAAAAAAACTCCTCTATTTTGAGAAAATATCCATTTTACCAGTCATGATTTCATTTTTATTCAAAATTCCCCCTAATGTTTAGAAAAATACTCAAAATACCCTTTAAAAGCATATAAAATAACAATAATACCCTTAACCGTTATAAATTCCGTCAACTTGACTTGGTTGACCAGTTGATTATAGGGATAAAATAGAAAATGCAATAAAAAATTAATTAAAATATAAAAAATAAAAGTAAATAAAATAATATACTAATATTAAATATAAAAATATTATACTAAATTAATAAAATAAATAAATAAAATAACACTCGAAAACCCCATTCCATTCGCCGTTCATCATCATCATTCCCATCTCTTTTTCTTCTTCTTCCACTCATCTTGTCCCTACTACCATCAAACTCCACCATCGATGACCGTGACGTACCTATCTCCACCGACTCTTTTAAAATCAGGTTGGGTTTGATGATGATAATTGAGATATTGAGTTTGTGAATCTCGGGATTGTGGTTGATGGTGGTGATGGTAGGTTTGATTGGGCTTGATGGCGATGGTGGCAATGGTTATGTTGGGGTTTGGGTTTGATTGGGCTTCTTGTTGTGAATCGATGCTGTAGTGTTGGGGTTTATGGCTGCGTATGAGTTTGATTGGGTTTCTAGGTTTATTTTTGTGATAGAGTTTTGGGATTGATGATGGTAACTGAGATATTAGGTTTGTGAATATGGGTTTCTAGTAGTTGGAAACCCAAAAAATTTATCAATAACAAAATTAACTTTTCTGAGATAATGATGATAGATGACCATGATATTGGGCATTAGGTTTTTTTTTTTGGTTCAATTTTTCTTTAACTTCAGTTTATAATGTTTTGATTTTTTTTTTTAAAATATTATTTGGTTTTAATATTATTTATTTTAAACTTTAAATTTTATATTATATTATTTAAATCAAGGGTAAATTGGATATTTTAAATTTTTTCTAATATTTTCATTAAAAATTTGATAGTAGGGGGGATTTTGGACAAAAATGAAACCTTAGTGGGAAAATGGACATTTTTTGAAACTAGAGCCGGTTTTTTAGGATTATCTCTATTATTTAAATCAAGGGTAAATTGGACATTTTAATTTTTTCTAACATTTCCGTTAAAAAATTGACGGTAGGGGGGATTTTGGACAAAAATGAAACCTTAATAGGAAAATGGATATTTTTTTTAAATTAGAGTCTGTTTTTTAGGATTATCCCTAAAAAGAATATAGAAAAATAGGAAGTCTTTAATAGTAATATAGCTTTTAAATTGAGACAATTTGATGATTATGATAGTTGAAGAAAAAATGGATGATTAATGTGACCTAGAGAATAATTTACATAAAGGCTATTACCGATTGACTGCCACTAATCCACTATAGGGTAATATCATTCAATCATTTGATTTATTATAGGTCTATGCTCATAAATGGAACAGATAATTATAATTTTCTAGTAGAATGTCCTAGAATACTCTCGGGCAGGATATAGCAAACAAAGAAACATTAAACCGATGAGCAAGTGTACTTGCATCAGAGCTTGAATTTCCCCTCTCAACCAGCTCTGGAGCCATTGATTTGACTGAAGATACTTACGGGATTTCCAATACCGTGTGATGTTAAATATGTCGTTTAAGATACCTGATTGCACACATAATAGTCTGAAAACATATATATGGATTGCAGGGGTTTGTCAGAAACCGACACAGCTAACTGACAACGAGAGATCAAGAACCCAAAACATCAAATGAAAATTTAATTAAGACCTGGTTCAGTGTAATAGCACTGCAATCTGTGCTTGTGAGCTTTCGAAAAGACAAAATGCAAACGAACAAAAGAAGCAAAGTAAATAAAGACATCTAATAAACACAAAATAATAACTTGAACAAAAGAGAAAAACAAAAGGAATTACCTAACCCAAAACGTTTGACTAATGTAATGCCTTTGAAAACTACTTCCATCATATCCATGAACAATCTACATATTTTCTGTCTGCATATCGTTCAAACCAAACCATCATTAGAGCACTATACATGCATACAATTCATTTATAAACAAAAACAAGTCTAGATGATTTCGAGCAACACTAACCTTGCATAATGGACACTCGCCGACGAAAGCAGGCTTGAATGCTTCCTAGCAATCACTTTAGCCCAACGCACAATACAATTGTAACAAAACTTATCTACATTAAAACAAACAATAAAAATCCTATGGCTTAATGATTGAAAAGATCAAAACTTGAAACCATATTCAATTGCAAATGCAATCAAATCACCAAAACATCATGCACCTGTTTACTTACCCCATTTCAACTACCAACAATATCTCACTTTACACATAAAGGCAACATCTATGACTGTTTCTACAAAAAGTTCTCCTTTATTTAATGTTTTAAGCATACCCAATTCATGAAACTGGACAACAAACATCATTAAAGTGACAAACCAATTAATCCAGTTTAACTAAGTTCGGTCACAGTATCTGAAATCACGTCGATCTTTCCCCATTTCCACACCTGCCACCACGCTCCTCAATACCAATTTTCTCAGCAGGTTTAGGACCTTGCAAAGCCAAATTCCACCACCACAAACACAGTATAAGTGTACAACATCATCAATTCTAAAATCAACCCAGAAAGCAATTCAATTTTTTTTTTTTTTTGAAACTCAGAAAGCAATTCACTTATACGTTTACAACATATGAAATAATAAAAATGAAAAAATAAAAATGAAGAAAACGATTTACGAAATACTCAGAAAGCTGATTTGCGACTTTCTTTTTCCATGACTTGAGACTTGCCAATTTGGGGGTTATCGGAACCGATTAACCGATGCAAAATCGGCCGATAAGCATATATTGGATATATGCTTAAAAATAATAAAAATGAAGAAAACGAAATGAATTTATGCTGAGCACAAAGAATTAAATATAAGATACAATATTTAAAAATAATAAAAATGAAAAAATAAAAAGAATTTATCTTATAAAAATTAGGATAATAGAGGATCTAATTTATGAAATAGTATGTAAACATTTTCTCCGGATAATAATTAAAGACTACGAGCATCAACAGCTATAATATTAAATTTAAATAACTGATCGGTTGGAGGAGCTTGAATAATTTACCTCGAAGATCGTCAAGTAGAAGATCAAAATGAACCAATTGTAGCATGCCAAATGCCCTCAATAAAAAAGATCAAGAGTCTGAATTGCTGATTAGGAGCATCTATTGGGTTCAGTGCAAATTCTCTTAAGATGTGGTTCCAATTCCTTGTCATCATCATCAGATTTGTCACTTCTCCATCTATTCGTTTCTTGGATATCTTGAATGGTGTAACCAAATATATCAACAGAACCGATGGATTCTGCTTCTGCATATATTGGATGCACTGCACAATATTTCACTTTGCAACCGGGTTCTCTAGAGGAAAAGCCGATGTAGGTTTTGAACTCAAATGAGACATCCACACGGTCACTGTCGCGGGCAGGCAGCTTCTCCAACCTTCTAAAAAATTCATTAGACCCGTAATTGGGAACATACCTTAGTAAGATGTGATCCGAGTGATTGGATACTTTGGGGTCAATCCTACGGCCAAAACAATTAGTCACAAAGTAAAAATACGCATCTCCATATTTTTCCGTGCAAACATCACTAGTTTCAAAATGATAATTGCATCCGACATAAAGCAAGTCATAATCATTACTGTCTTCTTCAAAACCAAGAACAGTGCATAGTGCAAATCCCATGCATTTCCTCGTAACCCATTTATCACGAAGTATTTGAATATTTACCAAAGATCCCGAACTTTGATAGCTAAACCATGCAGGAATTTCACTTCCAGGTACACAAATACTGATGTGGCTAATTAATGGTTTTTCATATACCTGTAACATAAATAACGTAAATGTTATTTTCTAATGTGAGAGATAGGAAGGGCAAGAGTGGATTAAAATTTAGGAGAGAAAAATAACCTTCATCACTAGTAGCAACTCTTCAAAAAAATTGGTGACTGCTTTATTATTAACCTTCAGGCAATTAGCAAATTCGACTTGTAAAAATTCGTTAGTGCAGTGCTCAAATTCAGTTGTATCTAGAAATAACCGGCACAACTGCTTGCAATTCGTTGCACTCAAACGTTGTAGAGCAGATGGAAGATTTGTTAACGATTGAAGCATATTGCAGTCGTTTAGCCTCAGAAATTTCAACCTAGAAAGTTGTTTGATGCTTTTAGGCAAAGTCTCAAATAAGTTTCCGGAAAGCTCTAGATGTTTCAATGAGGATAAAGAACCAATATCTTCTGGAATTTCTGCTAGACTGCAATAATTTAAATTTAGAAATCTTAAAGAGTGTAAACCTGATAAAGGAGGTAAGGTTGTCAAACCCCTGCACTCATCGCAAAATAATGCGTCAAGGTTCTCCAAACATGCTATTGAGGATGGTAGTTGACTTATGGCAGATCGGCTTATTGAGAGCCACGTCAAAGATCTTAAACCCCTCAAGTTTTCTGGCAATTTATCTAGTTTCGAGCAACTAGAAAGATTGAGTTCAGTTAGAGAGCTCAAATTACACAGGCTACTCGGCAGCGTCTCAAGATATTTACAATCACTCAATGATAGTTTCGAAGCCTATTCAGATGTTCAATGGAAGGGGGTAGCTCTTTAATTGCTGTTTTACTTAAATCAAGAATTTCCCAACATTCCATTATCTCCAAGATATCTGGAAAACTCTCAAGTTCAGAGCAACCATGAAGATTTAGGTTATTAAGAGATTTCACGGTACAAATGCTGGTTGAAATACACTTGAGCCTTCTGCAGTCTGACATAGCTAACAGAACAAGCTTGTTTAAGTTCTGAATTGATGAAGGAACTTCTTCTACTCCAGTTCCACTTAAACATAATATTTCTATATTGCCCGAAATCTGTGGAAACTTATTGAGATTAATGCAGCCACTGAAATTAAGATATAACAGAGCATCAAAGTGAATATTGCTTGGAAAGCTCCTAAGATTTTTGCAACCGCTCAGATTTAGACTATGAAGGTTACTGAGATATCGGATTGATGAGTGAATATGAAGCAAGCTTTTGCAATTTTCAAGATCTATCTCCTCAATCAATGGGATGTCCGAGAGGTCAGGGATCTTAGTGAGTTGTGGAGAATCACAAAGAATAAGCCACTTCAGTGTTGGTGCTTTCTGTAACAAAATATTGTAACACAGTTGGAATAAGTAAACAATTTAATTGTGAACTAATGTATCCTAATAATTATAATAGTGAAACATATGCATGAAGGTTAAATTATACCTTAGTTCCTTCCCAAAGCTGTTCAACATTGCTGCAAGGAAGTAAAAGTTCAACAAGCTTCTCTGGATCAAAACTTGATGGTAGTACTTTTAAGGGACATCCATACCATTGGAAAGACCTCAATTCGTCGGAAATATAATTTAGACCATTGGAAAAGTGCACCTTAGAAATATATTTGTAGTGATAGATGGAAAAGTAGAATTTGAGAAATCTAAGATTCTTCATTTTCTCAAATACTAGAGAATTCAAATATATATCCTTTAATTTAGACATATCTAGGAATATTCCTTGAACTGCGTCAGTTATCTAACATAAACAAAAAAAAAAAAAATGTTATAGCATAAAATACAAAAACAATATCCTGCATTGTTATTTTTTGGATTTTTTTAAGCAGACAAAACTTTGTTAATTGATCTATTAGCCACATTTCCACTTCAAGAAAAATTAGCAATCTACCACCAAAAAGATCACAGAAGAAGTTAATGTGCCTGGATAATTAAGAATGTTTAATTGGCATTTGGAAGCCTATAACTAGGGCTTTACTTATTGTATCACTTTTAAAAATTGAGTCGAAGACAAATATTAAGAGCGAAGACGTGTGAGCAGAGCATGGTGGTACGAGTGTAATGGGAGTCACGTGTGAGGGAGGACACAGAATAAGTCAAGGTTTATGGTGAGTGAGTGACTGAATTTTCCTAAGATTGGTGATTCAAAAGTGAGTAAAGTAAAGACAAATTGCAGCAAGTGTATTATTTTTAGATTCATAATAGTTTTTAAGAAAATCTAATTTTTTAACAAGTATACATATAATTAAATACCCACATCATTAAAAAAATATAATTTTTTAACAAGTATACATATAATTAGACACTCACATCATTATTCTTTAGCGCGCGAAGAGCATCCTCATGTTTCCATAACCTGCTACGATTGCCTGGTTTGTTGGGTGATTCTTTACGAACAATTTCGCGACCCATTTCTTGTAGTAAATCATGCATTTGTATCTTATCTCTTGATACTGTTCCTAATGACTTGTCAACGAGAACACTTAAGGAGTAGTAACAATCACCTAGTATGTTTGCTACATAGTCTTTATCTTCCCCTTCAAAAAAACAAGCAATATCAAGAAAAATGTCCTTGTCTTCATCATCTAGTCCATCATAACTAATTTTTAGTACATCATGAATTTTGTGATTAAGACTTCTTTGTAATTTATCCAATGCACTTTCCCACTCTTGTTTGCTCTTTCCATTCAAAGATGAACTTAACACTTTAAGAGCTAGAGGATTTCCTTTAGCATAATTTACTACCCTATCTACCAACAACTTAAAATCTTCAGGAGCATAGTCTTGTTTGAAAGCTGATTTACAAAAAAGTTGAAGAGAATCCAAGTACGTTAATGCCTTAGCCTCATAGATGTTTTCTACACCACAGCTACGAAGTACTTGTTTATCTCTAGTTATTATAATGACTTTACTTCCTGGACCAAATTGATTAAGCTCTTCAGCCAAAAATTCTAATTGTTCCAAGTTATCCACATCATCAAGAACAATGAAGACCTTTTTCTTTTGAAGCCTACGTTTGATAAATGTGGGTATATTGGGAGTGCCCAAGTTTACAATTTTGTCTTCCAATATACTACTAATGATTTCTTTTTGTAAATGTACTATTCCACCACATTTTTCTGACTCTTTTCTGATATTTGCAAAGAAACAACCTTCAAATTGACTAGAAATTTGTTCAAAAACAGCTCTAATAATAGTTGTTTTACCAATACCACCCATTCCCCAAATTCCTACAACTTGAAAATCTAACGATTCAAAGTCTAGCAATGATTTTACTTCCTCAATGCATGAATCTATTCCAACCAGACCTCCAACGTTACCTGAAGGCGATATACCATTCAGTATGCTTGAAACATCTTTGACAATTTCATCTACAAGTCTGGATTCAGGCCTATCAAACATAAAGCACAAACAATTAATGTTGTTAGTAACTTTAGATAAGTCACTACTTGAGCAAAATAATAAACTATAGCAAATCTTCCCCTTTTTTTTCCCGTAAGATTGAATTCCACATTTTGCATTAAAAAAAAAAAACAGAAAAGACACTAAAACCTTATTCGAATTGTATATTAAGATTTTAAAATAAATCATTGTTAACTAATTTTGCACAAGATAGATTATGTGTCAAGTCTGTCATACGCTTGATTTTCACGGTGTTCAAAAGATCATAGAGCAAGTTAGCATGAAAAATGATCAAAGTACCGGAGAGTCTTAACATTAATGTTAATTATCAACAATAATATATATACACACACAGTTGTAAATTCTGAATGAATATAAAACGGATTTACCTAATGACAGAGGAATCCCGTCCACAAAGGTCGGATGCTTTAGTCAAGGCATCTCTCCATTTCTGTTTCTCCTCTTCAGATACATTTTCATGGTTGACAAAAGCACCCTCTAAAATTCCTCTTTGTTTTCGTACATCAGATGGGTTTACATGATAAAAGACAGGCATGACAATTTGCTTCTTTTTTTCTTTGCATTCAAGAATCTTTACAAGTTCACGCAAGCACCATTTAGAAGAAGCATAGTCTTTTGAGAAAATGACTAAAGAAATTCTTGATTCTTCAATTGCGCTTGAAAGCACCGGCCATATTTCGTCACCTCGCTGAAGTTTTTCATCAACAAAGAAGTCAATTTTTTTACGTGATAGGGCATCACGCAAGTGACTTATGAAATTGTCGCGGACATCTTCCCCACGAAAACTGACAAAGAGATCATACTTTCCTCCATCGGTGAGTGTGGAAGATGAACAAGTTGACGATGAAGACCCCATTGATCAGAAAACCTACCAGACTTTTGCCAAAAAGACTACAAGAAATAACAAGACGATGTATATTTTGAATAGACGTGTCACTTGATATTTATGAAAAAATGAATAAATAAACTGGTGGTAGGCACTTTCCTGGAAAATAAACCAGTTGTTTAGTCACTTTCCTGGGAAATAAACTTAGCTAGGCACTTTGCTGGAAAATAAACTTAGTGGCAAGCACTTTCTTGCCTTCTCCCTCCAACTGTCCTCTTGAGATTCTCAAATAATTTATTATATTTTGTTATCCATCTTTCCCTTGAATTTCTTCCATATAAAAAAAAATGGATGAAAATATTGATGATTTAATTCAAATATTGCTTTCATATAAAAAAAATCCATCTATATAAAGATTGAGAAATGATCCATACGAAGGTAGAATGTCAACCCACGAAAATAAACGGAGAAGCATGTTATTTCCGGATAAAAAACTATGCCAAAGGCGTGGATGGCCGGCTCTTGAACCAACTGCCGGCTGCCATCTACAAAATCATTAAAGCATAGAGAGTAAAAAAAAAAAAAAAGTTTTAAGTATTTTGTCAGCAATTTCCACCCATGAAATAAATAAACAAATAAAGAACTGTCACGTGGGGAAAGCAAAACCCGATGATAAAAAAATGAATGCATGGGCAAAGTTGGGTAATGTTAGCTTTTGTCCTAAAGGGGCATAATAATATCTAGAACAATCAATTAATTGGATGTAAAATAAATAGAAAGAGATAAATGACAAATAATTGAACCAATAAATTTATTGATGGTGAGTCTAACTCTAATTTTTTTAGCATTAATCTCTGCTCTTGAGGAACATTTTAACATCATCGAGCAAAGGTAGCATTTTTGTGGCTTAAAGTGACTGTTTGAATATGTATTTGAAATTAGTTTCTAGATTTTTTTTTTTTTTTTAAAAAAAAAAACAGCTAAAATGTGTTTTGTTAGAATAATATGACTTTTGAAAAATAAACTTAAAAAAAAAATAAATAAAAATTCTTTTACTTGACAAATATCACCAAATATACAGAAAATCAACTCAAAGATTAATAGTACATAAATATATGTTTGGGAGATCTTCTCTAAATGGACTTTTAGTAGTTAATATTTTGAAAGTAAACTTTTAGGAGTAGAGCTTTTCCAAAAAAAAAAAAATTGTTAATCATTTGGTTGTTTAACTTTGAAAGTTTTTATATAATTAATATATTAAAAAGGATATATAAAAATAGGAAGCCTTTTAATAGTAATATAGCTTTCAAATTGAGATAATTTGTTTATTATGTCAGTTAAAAAAATGGATGATTGACGTGATCCGTTTCTTTTTCTATAAATAATTATAAATAGAAAATGGTAATACAATATAACAAATTAAGTAGAAACAAATTTCTAATAATAATAGTGAATGCTAGATGTTAGGATCTGGTATGAGGTGTTGTTTGATATTCTATAGCCTCTTTGGTTTCAGTTTGTTGAAAAAGTTGGTTATGCCATGCCATTATTTTTTTTCCTTTGATTCCCTTTTAAACCACTAAAGTTTGTGGTGTTCAGACAAATTTAACAATTAAATTGAGAACGACATTGCTTTCTTGGGCCAAGTCAAGTCCACCATGCCTTAGTGGCATGGTTTTACACCTCATAAATAGATGGTTTCCACCAATTCATGTGGGTAGATCACTCATATCATATGGACCGATCCCTCTTGTCAACTATCTAGATTACGTCATCAACGTGTTATCCTAATCGATCTTGGTAGTTTTTTGAATCAGTCTTAAGTGATTAAAAAAAAAAAAATCCATGGACCTCAATTTATGTTGGTAAGTTAATTTATAGTCAAAATGAAAGATTTTCAATTCAAGGTAATAGTTAATGTTGGATTATTGGGTTGTTGGGTCGGGTCCATCCAAGATGACCCAAACCCATAACCCGATCCATATAAAATGGATCTAGATAAGAACGAGTAACCGCTGACGATTACTGGCGGTTATCAGAAAATAACCGCCACCCCTATAAATACTTGATGTATTTCATTTTGTTTATGATTGATGCAAAATCAATTTTCCACAACATACGTACAAAATACACAGAGTGAGTGAAAATAGAGAAGAAAACACATGGCAAGGCAAATTACATTGTGATTTGAGGTTCCTTTCCATCTATGTGATTGGAATCCGACCAGTTGAACAATTCAAAGAATCCAGAGGAATTTTCGCTGCATATAAACGGGTACACTTTCGGTTCCGTTTTATTGTTCTATACTGAATTTATATAATGCTATAAATTTCTTTCATTGGTATCAGAGCCAGGTTGAATTGTTTGCTGGTTATTGATCATGCTTGAGTGATTAAATTGCCATGAAACTTAATTTTTTTCGGATTGAGAACCTAAGAAATAGAAATATGAAATCCGAAACTATTCTTAGGCATTTATGATTTTTCCGTTTTTTCTTCTTCATGTGATTATCACACCATTAGATAGGGCTCAAAAAGATCTTTCCAACGATATATTATAAGCCCAATTTGGATTAGAATCGAAGGAGAAAAACAGATTTGAATGAAAATTCAGAAAATTAAAATCTGGAAAAACACCAATGATAGTCAAAGATGGTTGAAGATTATGAAGAAGCGTGAACAGTAATATATCCACGTGGCGACTTATGGTGAGGCCACATATTAACAGTGTGGCGTGATGTCATTCGCCCACGTGTCTCATCATATGGCAGAATATAATTGGGCCACGTGTGAAACATGTGGCGACATCTAGAGAAGCCACGTGTCGTCAAATGGACAAACTGGAGCGTGACCCTTGTGACCAGACGTGGCAGCGTTTGGGATAGCCACGTCGCATGGAAGTGTGGCAGCACCACAAGATGCCACGTGGCATGCTGAAGCCAGAATTCCAGGTGCGCCTGTGCTGCATGCGCGGGCATGCTGCTGCGGTCGCTGCCGCGTGGTGTCTACGGTTCCGACGAGTGAGGCCACGCGCCACCGCCGATGGCGGTTGCTGGCGACTTTCCGGTGAATTTTTTTTTATTCTATTTTTCTCCTCTTTTCATCTCAATTGTTTATTCACTCTTATTATGAGCTGAATTTAAATACTTTAATTTTTATATTAAATTTTGTTTAATTTAAAATTTATCATGCATGTATATTTATATTTTAGATTATAACATGCATTTCTGTGGAGCTGGGTCGACTGATTTTAATTATGAGCTATCTGATGACATGATTATGATAGCTATCCTATCAGATGACGAGGAGATTATTGAAATATCAAAATTATCGACCAGCATCTTGAGATTAAATAAATCTCATACGAATAGTAGGATTTTGAGATCATAGAAATCTCGGACAATAAAATATTGGAGATCATAGAGATTTCGATGATGAGATGTCTGAGGTTATAAAGATCTCAAATGATACTATTTAAATTGTGGGTGTCCTAAAATCCTGTAGAGCATGATATTAGGACTGATTTGCGCAAAACACTTATATATATGGTTTAGTGAATATTTGGAAATTGGATGATGATGGGTAGCTTGACTATTTTTTCGATTCCTATCCAAAGATTCTTTTATCATATTTATGAGTGTATAGTTGCTGTAATATTTTTGTGAAATGATAGTGGATGTGCTTGTATAGACGTAGAAAGATATAGAATATAAGTCTCTAAGCAGAATAAATGTCATTTAGGGAAATGACATGTGCTTTGAAAACGTAGTTGTTAAACTGAATACGGGTGACAAATTGAATGGTGATATCTATTATATTTGACACCGTACGTTTTAGTATATGCTAGAGGAGCATTTGTAGAGTATCGTCGAATCAACCGAGGAACAAAATGGATCCATATGGGGAATAACTTAAGAGAAATTGGCACCTACAAAGTGATTCTGTAAGGTGGCCAAGTGTTATGTCTCCTTAACATCTTCTATGCTCCGAAGATTGGATTAAATATTGTCTCTGTAATTGTCCTTCTGGGTTTAGGATAATGTATGACTTTTCATGGCTACTATTTGAGGATTTAATTTAGATTAATGGTGATTAAGTACTGGATATCTGATGAGTGGTTTCATCGTATTAAATATCGAATTTGATGGTATTATTAATGCGATGGTTGTTTTTCATTAATTACTTCAATTGATGTTGCCAATATTGATGTTTATATTTGGCATGCTAGACTATGACATATCGGGCGAAATCTAATGAATAAATTGGCCAAAGAGAATTTTTTTTTTTTAGGTTCTCTCAATAAGATAGATTCGCCTACATGTGAAAGTTGTCTAGCAAGAAAAACAACTAGAAACCATTTAAAAAGGAATTAGGGCTGAAAATCCATTGCAATTAATTCATTCTGATATTTGTGGACCAATGATTATGAGAGCTAGAAATGGTGTCTTATATGGTATAACATTCATAAATCATTACACTTATTTTGGTCATGTCTATCTGATCTCTCATAAATCTGAGGTATTAGATTGATAGACAGTAGACCATTCCTAGAACTCCGCAACAAAATAATGTAGTGGAAAAGAGGAATAGAATGTTATTGAAGATGGTAAGATCTATGATGGCACAAAGTAAATCTCCTAGTATCTTACTGGGGAGATACGCTCTTAACAGCTGCTTATATTCTACATATGGTCCTTATAAAATCATTATCTTCCATATCCTATGAATTATGGATAGGTAGAAAACCTGACCTTACTTATATGTGACCTTGAAGGTGTGCATGATATGTACATGATCTTTCCAGTATAATATGGAAAGCTGGGTGCTAGAGTAAAGAAGTGTATCTTAATTAGATACTCTGAGCACTTATATGTACTCATAGGAGAAAACTAAAATGGAAATATTACTAAATTAGAGTCACAAGATGTGAATTTCTTAATGAATGAATTTTTTTGTAGAGGTGAGGTTGAAAAGAAATTTCAAATTTACGAGTTGAACAATTCGGATGTTGTTCTATGTCCGAATATTTAACTAGAGGAAAATAGAGAGTTGTTTGAATACTCTATCCCTAGTGGGAGTGACAAAGCTATTGGAATAGCTGGTGCATTTGTTCCCAGTAGGAGCAAAGGGACTGAAGAGTTAGTACCCTCAAAATTATCAACTCGTAAAAACAACCGTAAGGTTATTCATTATCGTCGATTTAAGAATGCAAAGGATTCCTTACTCCAGTACTATCAGAAGTCTCATATAGACTATGATGTATATGAGCTTGATATCTACTATGCAGTTGGACTGATAGATAGATATCGTTCTAATTCTAGATAGAAACATTAGATTGCTATGAAAAGTATATTGACATATCTGGAAGAGACTGTTGATTACTCCCTGTATCACTCAGGTAGCAACTGCTTATACTAAAGATAAGAAATATCACAGTAAATCGAAGCACATAGAGACTAAGTAGAATTTCATCAAGGATATAGAGATGAAAAATGATGTAACAATTAAGTACATATCTACATGTGAGATGGTTGTGGATCCACTCATAAAAAAAATTGTGACAGGAGATGTATTTGTATCACATGCTACATCTTTGGGTTTACATAGATTGTAATGTTATAATTGTTACGTTAAACTATATTTGCTTTATAATTAGATACGTCATTATGGTTATATAAAACTAGCACATATTCATTTCACTTAGATTATATATGAAAGTATGTCGTCAGGTTTTGAGACTGGTATTCTTACACGTATAGTCGCCTTGGTTGTTAGGAGAGCAAGCCAAGATGAGACACATATTTTTTAGAGGATAAAAATGAGATTATTCTCTTAAGGGCTTGAAATATATGAAATGTCGCCTTGATTGTAATCAAGATGAGGTTCTACCTAAATCAATTATTGAACCGCTTGTGATGCATCCCCACCATCATGAGAACCTGATTAAGCCAGATGTGAGTTTCTTGATAAAGGCGCTTGAAGGGCGAGTTTTTAGAAACTCAGGTTAGGTGCTAGGAAAGCATCTGAACTAAGATCTGTACAGTGAATAATCTAATTATAAAAGACATACGCGTCCTTATTGAAGGACAAGATTCACTGTAACATGCGTTTCATACCGTGTGTGCTTATTGTGACCGACATGGAAAATGAGTGAATTTATCCCTGATTCCTCATTGTGTAAGTTCCATTGAAGTTTGTAAAACTTCTACTTATGTCCTTAGTGACTATTCACTTTGTCTCAAAGTAACAAGGTGATGTTTGTATCATTAGTGTGTCTTCTATGGCTATGATAATACGGCCTATGGGACATTACTATGATGTCAGTCATTTTTGTTGACTGAGGGACGAAAGTGAGACAGGAAGATTTAATGAATTTTATTTTGTTCCTATAGTTACTAGTCGCGACTAATTGCAATTTGGAATTGTAATTGTGATTACATGGAATAGTGAAGGATCAAGCATATTACGTTAAGGGATTAAATGTGCTTGAGCAAATAAAATTATATTAAATCTAGGACATAATAATGAACATATTTACAATCTCTTGTATAACAGTACAATTGAGATTTAAAAGACAAGCCACGTTGCATATATTATTGTTCATAGGTCACACGATGTATTTGCCTGTATGAATGCCTGTACTTCTTATCATAAAGGGGTCACTAGTGTTTTCTCTGTAAGTTCTGTTTGGCTCATCTTGTGTGAGTGGAAGATGTTGGATTATTGGGTTGTTGGGTTGGGTCCATTCAAGATAACCCAAACCCATAACCCGATCCATATAAAATGGATCTAGATAAGAACGAGTAACCGTTGGCGGTTATCAGAAAATAACCGCCACCCCTATAAATACTTGATGTATTTCATTTTGTTTATGATTGATGCAAAATCAATTTTCCACAACATACGTACAAAATACACAGAGTGAGTGAAAATAGAGAAGAAAACACATGACAAGGCAAATTACATTGTGATTTGAGGTTCCTTTCCGTCTATGTGATTGGAATCCGACCAGTTGAACAATTCAAAGAATCCAGAGGAATTTTCGCTGCATATAAACGGGTACGCTTTCGGTTCGTTTTATTGTTCTATACTGAATTTATATAATGCTATAAATTTCTTTCAGTTAAGATTAATGCCTTGCTTATTGATTGTGTCATGGCATGTGTCAGAAGATTGACTCAATTTATGTTGCCTTGCTTATTCTTTTAAAATGACTATTTATTCGTAATTTCTTGCCACATGTTGCTCAAATTGTTAACTCATTTATGCCACTCTGGTCTAATAAGATTTTGTAGGTTGGATGAACCACTATTTAACTAGTAACCAATATTATAAAAGATGCTTAATTGTTTGCAGTAGGCAGGTTTGCTGACTATGGCTTTTATATATATATGTAATTCACCTGTATAAAGGAAGTAGTTCTTTTTTTTTTTTTTTCGGTACAATAAAGGAAGTAATTCTTGAGTCTAGTCTTGCGATAGGCAGGGCTGCATAATTCACCTACTGCAAGACTAGGTTCAAGAACTACTTCCTTTATTGTATAAAAAAAAAAAAAAAAGAACTTCTTTTATATAGGTGAATTCTATATATATATATATATTCTATGCTTCCATGCAATGAAATTAAACAAGACCGGACTCAAGAACTACTTCGTTGATACAGGTGATAATTCTTGATGGAGAAACTAGTCTGAAGCTGGAACTTGTCGATCTCTCTGTTCAAAGTCAAAATTCATAAAATTTCAAAAAAAAAAAAAATATATTTGGACATTACCTCATATTAGGGGTAGACAAGTGCTGATCTCAATAGGACTGCTCAAACACGAATCAAATTTCTTTTTTTATTTTTATTTTTATTTTTTTGAAGTTCATCCTCAAAACTAAATGGCCAATCCTGACTCTATTGTCCCAACTGTACCAAACTTCCCAAACAACTCAACACAACCAATTATTATCCACCATGACAATGTTGCATTTCCTACTAGCATCGTACTGGACGAGACCAATTATCCATTATGGTCTCAACTTATAGACATGCATATAGGCACTCGCAACAAAGCTGGATGCCTTACCGGAGAAATAAAAAACCCCGCACCTGAAGATTCTACTTTTGCAACATGGATTACTGAAAATCAAAGAGTAAAAAGTTGGCTTATTAACTCAATGAGCCTGTTACTGATGCACTGATTTGTTCGTCTTTCCATAGCTAAGAAAATATGGGAGACTGTGTCAAAAACCTTCTGTGATGGATCAAACGAAACTCGTCTCTTTGAATTAAATCAAAAATCTTTTTCTATTAGACAAGATGGTAGACCATTGTCAACATACTACAATGAACTTGTTGCTATTTTTCAGGAGATTGATCATAGGACTACCTCTCAGGAAAAAATAGTTGAAGGAGTGGTTTAGTTACATTCAGCAATGGCTAGGCTTTGAGTTCATATTTTTCTAAATGGACTTGATTTTGAATTTGATCACGTTCGTTGAGAAATCTTACGAAAAGATGCAAAACTTGATTTGGAGAGCACTTATGCATATGTGAGGAGGGAGCATCTATAAAGACAGACAATGGGGGCTTTCGCCCAATCTCTGAGCACTCAGCTATGCAAACCAACCAAACTCAAGAAGGATCATCATCTGGCTCGGTGAAGAATCGCAATAATCAATCAACTGGAAAATCTAACAATCACATTTGTAGTCATTATGGTGAATTGGGTCATACGAAACAACGATGTTATGAAATCATTGGCTATCTTGAATGGTGGGATTTTTCAAAAAAAAAAAAACAAGAAAGAAGATTGCAGGGAAAGCTATGATGAAAAATGAAGTCCAATCAAATGTTGAGGACAAATTGCAACCTACAGCAAACATTGCTCACTGAGGCATTGTTGGTAAGGCAAATGTATTTTCTGCAACTTCTAAGAAAGGTACTTGGATTATTGATACAGGTGCATCTGATCACATGATTAGAGACTTTGGTCAGTTACAATCCATTTGTTCCTCTTCCCAATCTGTTATATCTATAGCTAATGGTAGTATCTCTCTTATTATTGAAGAAGGATATGTAATCTTGTCTAAAACTCTCACATTGAATTCAGTCCTGGTTGTTCCATCCTTTGACTATAACCTTTTGTCTATTGGCCAAATTACCTCTACTCTTGCTTGCACTGTAACTTTTTGGCCTTCATTTTGTGTTTTTCAGGATATTCTGACTCGGAAGATTCTTGGTTATGGTGTTAAATGAGGCAAACTCTATTAATTGGAATTAACAGAGAATGGAGGACAGAAATTCAGTCATGCATATCAAGCTAGCAGTGAAGAGAAAGCTTGAGCAACTATATGGTTATGGCACCGACGGTTGGGACATCTTTCTTTTGGATATCTTAGAAAATTACAATCGTATCTTTTTTTCAGTTTTAAATGATTCAGATTTTCATTATAATATTTGTGAACTGGCCAAAAGCCACCGTGTTTCTTATTTATAAAGTTCGAATAAAAGTTCAAAACCTTTTGCAGTTATATATTCTGACGTATAGGGACCTATAAAAATTCCTTCTATTTTTTGAGCTTGTTACTTTGTTACGTTTATTTATGAATGTACAAGAATGACTTGGGTGTCTTTGCTTCACAAAAGAAGTAATGTTTGTATAGCATTTCAAGAATTTCATAGTATGACAATATCAGAAACAGATTTGTGTTTGGAAAACTGATAATGCCATGGAGTTTGTAGATGCATCCCTTGGAAAGTTTCTAAACCAATATGGGATTCAAAATCAAACTTCTTACACCTATACTCCGCAACAAAATGGCTTGGTGAAAAGGAGGAACAAACATATATTAAAAGTGGTTCGTGCCTCTCTCTTTGGCATGAACATGCCTAGGTTCTATTGGGGAGAAACAGTCAAATCTACTGTATATCTAATCAATTGGTCACCCTCTCGAGTGATAGATTTTCAAACCCCTCAACAAAAAATGCAGTCTTTACTTTCAATTCCTCATCTCCCAAATCTTGAACCTAAAATCTTTGGTTGTACTGTATATGTTCACATTCCTAAGGTTTTGTGAACTAAACTTGATCCATGTGCAAAACGATGTGTTTTTGTTGGCTATTCATATTTTTAGAAAGGATATTGGTGTTATGATCCTCAAACTTGAAAATTACATGCGACCTTGGATGGCTCTTTTGGTGAATCAAAGCCGTATTATTCAAAGAGAGTTTCAACATCTTACTTTCACGGGGAGAACTCTAGTAAAGGGAATATGTTACAATATGGCGGTAGCAGAGATGAGTGTTTAGAACTAGAAGTGAATGAAAGGCTTGGGAGAAGTGGTCAACAAGGTGAACCAAATTTTGATAGCATCCATGAGGTGTTAGTTCATTCCAAGAATGAGTCATTAACTGAAGAATCAATGATACAGAGTTGCCTATGTTAACACCATTAACCAAAGAATCAAGTTAGAATGCTAATCCTCAGGTAATCTTGAATCCCACATCTGATAAGTCCCTTGATTCTTATAAGAATTTGGCTTCAAGATATCCACAGAGATCAAATAAGGGTATCCCAAAGAAACAATATGAACCTTACCCTAAAGCCAATATTTAATATCCAATCAATAATTATGTCTCTACTAATTGATTATTTGAATCGTATGCACTGACTATTAATAAATTATCCAATGTATCTATTCCTAGTAGTGTGCAGGATGCTTTGGGAGATTCAAAATGGACTAAAGTAATGAATGAATGAATGAATGAAGAAATGAAGACCTTGTGAAAGAACTCTACATGGGAACTTGTTTCATTACCCGAAGGTAAGAAAACAATCGGATGCAGATGGGTGTTCACCGTGAAACTCAGAGCAAATGGAAGCATTGACAGATATAAAGCGAGGTTGGTTGCAAAAGGTTATACACAAAAGTATGGGGTGGATTACCAAGAAATATTTGCACCGATAGCTAAACTTGACACAATTCGTATTCTCATATCCATAGAAGCAAATCGAAAGTGGTCTCTACAACAATTTGATGTTAAGAACGCGTTTCTTAATAGGGAGTTAGAGGAAGAAGTGTACATGGAGCTACCACCAGGTATGAAGTGTAGTTCTTTGAATAAAAACAAAGTTTGTAAATTAAAGAAATCATTGTATGGGCATAAACAGTCACCTAGAACCTAGTTTGAGACGTTCTCATCTGCAATGAAGGCATTTGGGTATAAGTAGAGTAGTTCAGATCATACTTTGTTTATAAAACACAAAGAAGGGAAGGTAACAGCTTTAATTGTGTATGTTGATGACATGGTATTGACAGGAAATGATCCAGAGGAAATGAAGTTGTTGCAAGAATATTTGGCTACTGAGTTCGAAATGAAGAATTTAGGACAACTTAAATATTTCTTAGGAATTGAAATAACAAGATCAGATCGTGGGATATTCCTTTCCTAACGAAAATATGTGCTAGATCTTTTGACTGAAATTGGAATGCTCGCTTGTAAACCAGCAGTAACGCCTATAAAAGTAATCACAAGCTTGGAATTTTTCCAAATCAAGTTTCAACAGACATGGGTCGCTATCAACGATTGGTTGGAAGGTTAATTTATTTATTACATACAAGGCCGAATATAGCCTATGCTGTGAGCATTGTAAGTCAGTTCATGCATGCACCAAGTGAAGAACATATGGATGCAGTATATCGAATCCTAAGATACTTGAAGGGTGTTCCTAGAAAAGGTTTACTATTCTTAAGAAATGGTGTCTCTGACATTGAAGGATACACGGATGTTGACTGGGCAGACGATCAAGCAACCAGAAAAGTCACGTCTAGTTACTTCACTTTTGTGGAAGGTAATCTTGTTACTTGGAGAAGCAAGAAGTAGAAGGTTGTTGCATGATCAAGAAGCTAAATTCCGAGGTATGGCTCATGGTATATGTGAATTGTTATGGATTAAAAGTGTTCTAAAAGATTTAGGGATTGAATATACCAAACCTATGAATCTTCATTATGATAATAAGGTAGTTATTGAGATTCCACAAAAACCTGTACAGCATGATCACACTAAACATGTTGAAGTTGATCGTCGTTTCATCAAGGAGAAGTTGGATTAAAAGATTATATAGTTTCCATTTGTCAAATCAGAAAATCAATTAATATATTAGCAATTTAATTTACACCACATTTTAAAGTATGAGTGAGTAATTATTTTTTTCATTATGTGAATAGTTCTCTCTTATTTATAAAAATAGATATTCAGATCATTTAGTAGTGCTTAATTTTGATAAATCCTAACATAGCTCTAATACATTTGATTGGTGTTACCTTTTAAAATATTAAAAAAATAGAAAAAGGAAAAAAAAAAAAAAAACTCCATGTTATAAAATATAAGAAAATAAAATATAATTGAGGAGAAATATAAAATGAAAACAATAGAATAAATAGGGAAAGGAAGAGAACAAAACAACACTGAATGTTATTATATTTCTCTCTCTTGTGTTTTTGGTAGAAAAGAGCATGAATGAGTAAAGCTACTTGTAGAGGGATGGTCGACTGGAAATGTTATTATATTTATTCTTTGAATACCATTAGTGTAGTCCATAGATAATTATTTATTCTTGTCATTTTAATATTTTTTTATATAGGATGTCCCAAATTTAAGACGGCTTGAACTTTCTGGATCTCAGCACCTGACTAGGATCCCAGAGTTATCAAATGCCCATCTTTGGAGTGTATAAACCTTCAATCATGCACAAACTTGCTTGACAGTGGCTCTTCTTTCCAACATCTCGACGGCCTTCGTTTGCTTTCTCTATATTCTTGTGAAAAGTTCAGTAGTTTTCCAAGGCTGGCGGGCAATATAGAGAACTTATATTTTCTTGGGTCTGCCATAGAAGAAGTTCCCTCATCGATTGAGAGTCTAACGAAGCTTTCAACTTTAGATCTTTCAAATTGTGCAATGCTCAAGCATATTTCACCTAACATTTGCAAACTGAAATCTCTTCGCTTACTATTATTTTGGGGTTGCTCCAACCTTGAGAGTTTTCCAGAAATATCGGAGATAATGGAAAGTCTGAAAGAACTTGATCTATCTAGGACAGCAATTAAAGAGCTGCCCCTTTCCATTGGCAATCTGAATAGGCGGTCAAAATTGCACTTGCGCTGCTGAAAAAGTCTTGAGACGCTTCCAAGTAGCATTTGTAGTTTGGGATCTCTAACCTATCTTGATATTGCTGATTGTTCAAAGCTGAACAAATTGCCAGAAAATATGGGAAGCCTAAAATCTTTGGTTTATCTCTTCGCATTCGGAACTACCATTCATTCACTGGGAGAATTAATCTAAGCGGAAATGACTTTCAAAGTCTACCAAAAAGCATCAAGCAACTTTCTAGGTTGCGGTGGCTTTATTTGAACAATTGTAAAATGCTTCAGTCATTAACAGAGCTTCCATTGGGTCTGTTACACGTGGAAGCAGCAAATTGCAAGCAGCTCCAGTCATTGCCAGACGCATCCTATTTTTCGGACTCAATAATTGCATGTGGTTCTTATGGAGGAAGATTAAGTTATATGTTCACTTGTTGCATGAACCTTAATCAAACAACATTCAGTGAAGTTCTGAAAGAGTCATTACTAATAATTCAATCTCAAAAGGTATTTCTCTCTTGCTCTACTAATTTGTCATTAAAATGTCATTTGTCTCTGATTCCAATGGTACTCTTGCTCGCTCATTAAGAATAATCTTGATTTTCACGTTACAGGAATTTACAGAGAAAATTCATTTCAACGTTACTTATTCTGGAAGTAACATTCCTCAATGGTTCACCTTTCAAAATTTTGGATCTTCCATTAATATCAAACTGCCTCTACATAATTGGAGTAATCGTAAGCTCAGAGGATTTGCTATATGCGCTATTCTTGTGATTGAGGAATTTTGCACTGAACCATATGTGGATGTCTTCTATGAGTGCCAAATCGAAACAAGTCATGGTGACACATCTAAATTTGGTGATAGTTTATTGGTTCTTCCTTATGATGCATATTCGAAGAAAAAAATCTCTTGCATAGATTATGTGGCATTTGGGTATCATGACTGTTCACATCAAGTTCAGTTTTGTACTGGTAATAATACACATTTTTCATTTGAGTTCGTCCCAAATCATGAATACAAAGTAAAATATTGTGGGCTACAACCAATATTTGTAGAGCCCATAATTTCTCTTGACCGATTTGGTGCCAACATATTCCCGAATGAGGAATTTAATGCCACCAATCAAGAATATGAGGAAACAATATTGGTAGAAGCACTCACTAAAACTAAATTGCTTCCAAAGGAGGCTGACACAAGTGCAAGAGGAGTTGGTTTATTGCACTGTTGTTGTTGTTGTTGGAGTTTCATTGGTGGACTTTGTGTTTTTGGGCTGCTGGGACTTCTTATGCTTCATCTATCAACTCTGTGTGAAATTTATTTGTCATATCATGCACAAAATATGTGAGGTACACAATTCAAGCAACTCTAAGTTGGTTATTCATATATATATTTTATATTTTTTCGTTTTAATTTAATTTATTATATCTATTCTTGATCTTAGCCTATATAAATTGATGTCCTTTTTGTTGTTTATTCAGTTTCTATGTTTTGTGTTTCATTCGTTGCGACTTATGTTTGTATCAATTATTCAGGGTTTCTGTTTTTTTTTTTTTTTTTTTTTTTTTTTTTTTTTTTTTAATTTTATTTTTATTTTATATATATTATGTTAGTATTTCTTGTCCCAAAAGGTAATAAAATTTCAAATTTCAATTTTAAAGTTTTTTTTTTTAGTTTCTAACACCTTTTAAAACAAATGAAACAATGTTTTTTTTTTTTAATTGTTCCATTTTTTGTTTATACATTCTGAAGTAATGATTAATGTCTGTCTAAATTTAAAATGATCCAAAAATCAATACATATTCTAAAGACAGCAATTTACTAATACACTAATACAATAAATGATATTTTATTCTTTTTTTTAGTTTTTAATTTTTATGTATGTTATCATTTCCTCACCAGAAGAATTTGAGCACTGCTTCTGCTGACTCTGCTTGTCCCATATGAATTTTCATCCTGAATTTGCAACTTGAGCTGCTGGAATGTTATAGATTGAAAATTGTAGATATCAGACAGCGAACGGTGTATGCATGTCTTGCTTCAAGCTCTAAAGTCTCAGCCTGCTTTTGTACGAATCTCTCAAACCCTGAGTGATCCTTTTTTGTTTTATGAATTCCATATATATATTCATCTCATATGATCTCTTAATACAATGATACTGACTTGAATATAATTGACTTGTTGAGGTTTGGTTGGATTCTGATCTTTTCCATGTATTGTATCAGATGGTGTAATAGCTAAGGAATTCATGAACAATGCTGCAGCTCAAATAAAATCCTTTTGCATTGCCACTATAAGAAGCTTCCAAGAAAGTAGAAAATATAGAGGCTAACTTCAGGTGTTGAATTAGATTGATTGTACTCAGTTTCTTTTGTTTCCTTCTTTTATTGATCATATCTTTTTTCCTCTATGGGATGTATTAGTTAAATGTTTTAACTGAATTAAAGCTCTGATAACATTTTTTTTTTTTTTAAATTTGTGTTTTTGGATTTGATTTTCGAAGAACACTACGTGGTGATTAAAATGCATGAAGAGATCCTTATGCATATATGCTGTTCCCCAAATGTTTTGTTGTTTGCTGGCCTTGAAGTAAATAAATGGATGAGTATCCATCAACAATTAATTTTTCATGAAATATGCATTATATTTTGAGATTTAAGTAATTTCTAACTTTTCATTGTATTTAAGAATTTTGTTTTCCAAACATGGTAGGATATCAGTTTCAATTAGAGATAGTAATAAGGGTCATGATATGAAGGGTCGACATTAATTTGTGTAAAATAAATAAGTGTGAGTTTGAGTTAAACGAATTCGTATCGTAATCATATCAACCCGTTTAACTTATTTATTAAACAAATCGAATTAGGTTTGCTTAAACAAATCGTGAGTTGACATAATTAAATTAGAGGTAAATTTATAATATTAGCATATTTAGAGAGTGTGTAATTATTCTTATATGTACACACATACACACACATATTTAACCAAACCCTAAATCTAACCCATTTCAAATTTATTATCATTTTTCCACAGCACCCACACCAAATACATTTAACCAAACCCTAAACCTAACCCATTTTAAATTCATTATCATTTTTCCATAGCACTCATACCACACACTCTCCCTCACAGTCATCACCCCTTATCCCTCATGGTTAACAATGCTGCGCCTTCTCCCTCATAGTCATCGCCCTTTTTCCCATTCTCCCTTACAGTCCCGCTTTCTCCTTTACGATCATCGCCCCTTTTCCCTATCACCGCCCCTCCTCCCTTTCTCCCTCACGATAGCTGCTTATTCCTTACGGTCACCACTTCTCCATGGCACCACCACTATATCCACCATGTCCACCATTAGATCTGCCACCTCAGTCTTTCAAAACGATTATTTTCCCTCACGGTCGCCGCCCCTTCTCCCTCACAATTACCCTTTCTCCACGATTCCACCACCATTCCTACCACCAAATCCATCACCTCTATCTCCCAAAGCGGTCATCCTTTGTATTTTGATTCTTGTTTTTATTTTATTTTTTAATAAAATGAAACTGGAACAAATAGTTGCATATCTAGCTAAACACTAGGAATTTACTTACCAAAAGTCATATTATCATTTTATTGGTGTGCCTAATTGATCTAGAATTGCTACTTGATGATTTATTCTATATAAAAGTTTTATTGAACTTAGTTATATGTATTTGAAACTTTGAGATTTACTTGTTTGGCTATAGTTACTTTCAAAATTCTAATCCAATACTAGATATGTGTTGAAATCACCATTGTATTTATTGTTTATGTTTGGTTAAACGAATTCATGTTTGGTCAAACGAATTACATGGTTAAACGAATTAAATGAGCTGAACAAGTTATATGAGTTAAATGGGTTAAACAGCTTAAATGAATCAACGAGTGATGGGTTAATGAGTGTAGATATTTTATTATTTAAGTAATAAACAAATTAATGTTGTCGTGTCATGTTATTTATTTATAAATGAATTAGTGTTGAATCCAAAAATATTGACCTGGTTCTTAAACGAATTTGTATCGAATTGATCAAATTCATAAACGAATCAAATAGAATTCAGCTCGATCTAACACGCCAATCCGTTTTGCCACCCTAGTTGAATTTCTAAGGTTGTAGAGTCTAGTACTAGTTTAAAATTTAACATCTCATTCGGTGATTATCAAAGCTATCAAATTTGTTCATATTATTTATGGATGGCGTTTCTTTTGGATAGATTGTGGATCTATCTATGTGGTCTCTTCTTTTCTCCTTTTCTCCTTTTCAATAAGTTTTTTCCATCTCGACAATATTGTCGTCATTGTTATCTTATGTCAATGGTTTGTTCACAACTCTCATTTTTATCATTAAAGAAATATGGTTGATTGTTTGGAATCTCATATGGTCTTTTTCTAACTCAAGATTTATGAGTACTGTTACTTATCCACAATTTTTATTATTCTTACTCATAGAGATATCATGTTTAGACCTTTTTACAGTTTTGGTTCAATTGTTGGGTTTTGGTTTTATGTTCCCTCACTTTTTTTTTTTTTTTTCCTTTTATTTTATATTAATAAATAGAATGTATCAACTCGATTGAAAGTGCACAACGCATGAAAGGTAGGCTTGTGGGTGCTAACATACAAAGTTGGATACTTCAAGTCTTTTTTGATGCAAACTCATCTCTCGCTTGGCCTTATTTAGAGTAATCATCAACAATAATTGTATATATAGTTTAAGATAACCCACCTTATCATTATAAATTGTCTGATTGGATAAATACACATATATGTTAAATTTTATATATATACAAATAAAGCCCTTAGATTAGTCTTTTCTCCTTGGCAAATGAACTAGTCAAGTTAGATTAATTATCAATAGTAATTGTACACATAATTAAAGATAATCGATGTGGTTGGTATGATTTTTCCTCCTAATGCTTCTATTCTGGACTTCTTCTTCTTTTAAGTCAATTAAAATTTGAAGATTTGCAGGTACATTTTACCATTTTATGGCACATTTGGTATGGATGAAATTGGTTTGTGCACGCTCATAAGTTATTGGATGTTGATGGGTGATCACTTGGTCTAAAGAGTATCTCATTGAATTTCAGCAAGTTAATATTTCGCCATTACAAACACACACTATGTTCAACGTTGGATTCCTCCACCTTCCAACTTGTTCAAAGTTAGTGTTGATGTTGCCCTTAATTCAATGACTAAATCTGTTGGCCTAGGAACTGTTATTAGGGACTTAGAAAGAAATGTCATGGCTGCTTGTGCAAGTCCTTTAATTTCAGGTTTCTCTGATGCTGAAGAAGGGCTTTGGCTGTTTTTCAAGATGTTCAATTTGCAGGCTTAATGCCAACGATGATTGAGTCTAATGCCTCTTTTGTTGTCAATCTCATTCGTTCTCATAAGGAGAATTTAGTTGAGATTAGTACGCTTGCTAAGGAGATTATTCACATTATCTCTCAACATTCTTTTCGATCCATCTAATTTGTTTCTTGTCTGACTAATCAAGTGACTCATGGTTTATTAAAGTAGGAATTTACTTGTAATATATAGAGGGTTAGTTTGGCTTGAGGAAGTGCCCTCTTGTATTTGATATGAAGAATATTGGGGCAATGGCTTGCTTCTATTAATTCCAAGAGGTAAATATATACAATTGTCATGGAGTCAATCTCTTGCAAATTAATGCTAATCTCCTAGAATTAAGAATTGACAGCTAATAGCTAATTCCTAAATCAGTAGTTAATTGACAGCTATTTACACGTAATTCTAATTCCTAAAATTAGGCAATTGACTTAATCTGCATTAATGATAAATTATTTATAATGACTAGCTGTTGTTTCTTTCTATATTTGATTCGATGGTTTCTCTAGATACTAGTGACAACTTGTAATTTTTTTCTTTCTTTCTTTTTTATTTATTTATTTATTTTTATTTTTACGAAAACTTGTAATTTTTCGGTTGAGTGAAGTGTTTCTTAAAAGTAATAACAATAATAATAAGATAATCCATCTTACTAATGTAGATTTGGGCCAATAGGCAAGCCTTGAAACCCAATAAGAAGAGGCCTAACTTACAACGACCCAGCAAGTCACAGGCTCTATTGTTTTTCCTTTTTGTAGTGTTTGGTTAGTACTTCAATAAATTTTTTTAACAGTTAAAAAATTTTCTTTTACATCTATTAAAATAAACTCAAATTTTAGATTTTCTATTAAAGAAGTTTTTAAGTGTTTTTTAAGTGTTTTTAAAGTATTGAAATATCAAAAATATCATTACGATATTTTATTAATTCTACTACAATCTTTTTAAATAAAAATATTGAAAAAACACATATTTAACACAATTTTTTCGTTTTTAGAAAAAAAAACACATAATTAACAATGTATTTTATGTGTTATTTAATAAATTAATTATATAATATTCATTTTGAAATTAAATAACTAAATAACTAATAATTTTTTTTCCAGCTCAAATTTTGAAAATTTACTGCTAAAATTTCAAATTCGAATAAGCTCTCGAATCTTGTTTACTAGATGTATAGCTTTTTTCATTCTTTGAACTCCTTTGAAAAAGTAGCCTTACCATTGAAAATATAAACAAAGATTCTCCTTATATGTTTTATTCTTCACTTGATTGAATAGTCAAAATGTTACACCTAAAAGTTTGGTGGTCTTGGAAATGAATGAAAATAAAATAATAAAATAAAACTAGAAACTAGAAATTATCATTTGCTTTGATAACTGTATACTTTATTGGTAATCTAACTTATATTAATGTGTGTTTGATTAGTTTTATATTAAAAAAAGAAAAGAAGAATCTTAAATGAATTTAAATTCAAACTATGAGTAGGTTGTAATTTTTTAAGTTGAAGTGTTTAATAACAAAATTTCATTTGACCTAATTACACACTTTAAGAGAAGTTATTGGATACATACATTTCTTTTGAATGAATTGTATATATCTTTTTTTATTTTTTATTATTTTTTTTTTATAGTTATAATAGAGAATGATAAAATTAATATAATATATGTATATGCAATACATAATTTTTACATATATTAATATACGCAAACATATTCAGTATATTATATTTTAATTAGTGTTGTAGAAATATTAATTTTTGCACCTACCCCTGACCATCCTCCTCTAAAGCTTGGTAAAGGAAATTTCATCCTAATTAAATTTCCTGCTCCACTTGCTGGAACCCACCAAACCGTCCAATAGATTAAAAAAGTCCTAATTCATTAATTTATATTAAAAAGACAAAAGTGCATATCATATTTGTCGCAGGAAAGTTCAAGGCAAGTAAGGGAAAAAAATTTACAAACTAGCAAGCAAAAAAAGTTATTAGAATAAATTTAATTGTTAAATATAAATATTTTATATTATAAATAGACAAAATTAGGGAAATGAGGATAGTCAATCTCCAACTCTAAATACAAGAATACTTGTGTGCAACTTTTGATAACTTTGTATGGGTTTTATTAATTTACTGATTTGATTAAGATTAATTAAATCAATTTTTTTAATAACAACTCTTAAAATGATTGTAAGGATGATTAATTGAAAAAACTTAAAATCAATCATAAGTAATAATGGAAGATTCTTATTAATCAATCTTACTCAAATCAAATCTGTATGGTATTTAAACCATATTTACGCTAATTCAATGAAACAGCATAGTGTCTCGTGCCTTTTTTCGGGGCTTTTGTTTTACTCCCTTCAGCAACCGAAAAAAGGCAAGCTAAAGTATCAAAAACATGTCTTGTTCAGACAAGACTCATGACTCATTCAACTGTTTATTTCAGTCAACCACATCAATTTTTTTAAGATCTATCTTCTGCTTCCTTCTCCATAAATTTGCAGCACATGCAAACTCTTTGGAACTCGATTCCGTACCCAAATGGGTGCATCACTTCTTCTTCCACCACCACCACTCATGAAGGAAGAAAGTTCAACGTCTTCATCAGGTTCCGAGGCGAAACACACGTGACAACTGCAAAAGCCACCTCTACCGAGCTCTCTCTCAGCACCACATCGACACTTTCGTCGATGACAGACTCGTTAGAGGAGACCAAATCTCACATGCAGATAAGGTTGAGGGAAACGGGGATAATATATTTTTATATTATAAATAGATAAAATTAGGGAAATGGGGATAGTCAATCTCCAAAATCTTCCCCCACATGCAGATGAGGTTGAGGGGCCGCCAACAACTCTAAATACGATTAAGAATACTTAGTGTGCAATTGATAAATTTGCAATCCTACAATAAAACAACGTCTTTATAATATGTTTAGCCTCCAACTGGTGATTGTTTAGTTAATTAATATGTTTGTGCTCTGTTTGAATTCACCACCACTGTTTTCTACACTAACATCTCTTGGTTGCTCTGTTAAATCAGCTTCAATAAATTTGGTTTCATCTTCGAGCAAACACAGATTTATAATTTCACTAATATATATTTATATGTGTATCCCATTTCATTATTTTGGTTCAGAATCAAATGATAAAATCAACCCCAGGGTTATTTATTTATTTATTTTAATATCATTTACATGTAACCATTGTTATGTTGAATGAGGGTTCTTTATCATTAAGTCACGTTCGATCCTAACATCAATTCCAATTACTAAACCCAATACATGTCATTAATTAATCATTGGAATTGTTGAAACTTGAGGCTTGTTCTCACCCATGCCTTCTGATGCCATATTTCTCAGTCACAATGTCGTCCAAACCCAGTAAAATTTTCAATTCCAATGCTGTGTGCGCTAAATTATGGCTTGGAAATGGTGGATCTCCAACAAAGAGCCGCGAAAAAAATTATTATTGTAAGAATAGATTAGTGCACTATATTAGATATAGCTAAATTATAATTTGGGAAGCAGGTCCAGGGCATATGCACAACTATCATAAAAATTACAATTACTCGTTTCATATTCTAAATGGCACCTTTCTTATATTATAATGTGAGTTTATGCTCCTTTTATGCTCATTCGCGGAAGTTTAAGCACAGACATTTTTAAATCTCATATACTAGCTTTTTCTTTTGCATCATCCCCACTTGCCCACTTGGTCAGTTTTCCTGTTCAATTATTATCAGTTTTTTCTCTGCCAAAGAAATTTAAATATTTCTGAACATGTGGAAACGACAATTAGAAAAGGATGAGACAACCTTAACGTGTTTAATTAAGGATTATAAGTGAAGAAACAATGAAGAAAAAAATTATATTTTCTAGACAACATTCAATTAAAAATTATGAATTTAAAAAAAAAAAAAAAAAGCAGGAGAAAGACTCGGTAAGATTGACTTTTTATTTTTTATTTTTTTTTTTTAATTTCTCTTCCTACTTTTGAACATACTAGACACTTTCTTTATATGATGAGTGAAATAACAAAGAAGTCGGTGAAAAGCAAAGAGATTCCTTTTAGACGTGTTGTAACACTTTCATCTACCATATCGGCATTACCATTGATCTCCATTGAAAACCTATGAACTCCAACAACGATCAACAACCATTTTAATTATTGATTTTGTAATTTTTCTATTAGTCCATTTTTTTATTCAAAATTTTTTAATATTAAATTTTTAAATAAATATAAGCTTGATCTTTTGATTAGAAATAAAATCTACTTATAATCTTTTCTTTTAGGTTTGATAGTTAAAAAACAAAAAGGTCAAATGTATCAAATTGATGATTTTTAGAAACTTTTGAGGTTGGACATAACAAAAATGCATTTGTGGTTAAAAAATAAATTTTATTAAAAATTAAGGATTAAATTAAAAACTTCTAAAAGGCTTTTTATTAATTTTGTTAAGGGAAAATACATAAAATGACCCATTTGACCAACTGAACTTCAAAACTAACCTTTGTGTTTTTGTTCGTACAAAAACGAGCATGAATGGACAAAACTGCCCTTAATGAAATGAAAGCTATAAGTCGAAGCAAATTGACAGAAGCTGAAAGTGTTTTGGTGAACCTCTCCTCACCCTTTCGTAACCTCTCCGGCCAACAGTCTCTCTCGCCAACCAGCTGTGCAGCAGTCTCTTCCTATCGATCGGCCTTTCATTCAATCACTTCTGATGGCGAAAATGTCTTCTCACTTCCCATGACCAACCTCTCTTCTCACTTCCCACAACCACCCTTTCTTCTGCCTTCCCTTGCTTAAGAAATGAAGAAGCATGATTTTGGGTTTTTGGATTGTCGAATAACTACATCGTTTTGCTTCTCTGTGGATGGGTAGTAGATTTGACTAGTTATAGTTGCTTTGAGTATGTGAATATGGTGATATAAACCAAGGATGAGGTATCGAAAATGGGTTCCCACTGTTTTGTGTAATTTATGTATGGTTTTGTGGAAATGATTAGAATGTGAAAGTTAGATTATATTGGTAATTATACTGTGAATCTGTATTTTAAGGATGAGATTTGTAACGAAGGTTGAGACGAGTTTAGAGGTGAAATCTTCATGTCAAAGGTAGGATTCCAAATTTTTAAGTTGGGAATCTCAATCTTCAGGTTAGGATTCTCAACCTGTAGATTGAGAATCATAACATTTACATTGAGAATCCCAATGTTGAGATTAGGAATATTAAACCTTTGAGTTAAGAATCCCGACTAGAAAGTTGGGATTCCCATTCTTAAGGTTAGGTATCGAAACCATTAAGTTTAGAATCTCAACTTATAGGTTAGGAATCTCAATTTTCAAGTTGAGAATCCTAACGTGGATATTCAATTAAGGTTGGGATTCCCAATCTAGAGGTTGTGATTTCTAATCAAAAGGTTGGGAATCCAAACTTTCCAGTTGGGATTCCTAACATGGATGTCAACTCTAGTTTGAGCATTACAACTTGGAGGTTAAGAATCTCAACCTCAAAGTTGAGATTCCCAATATTGATTTAACATCCAGGTTGGGAATCTCAACTCTTGAGATTGAAATTCCAAACATGGTTGGGAATCCCAACCAAGAGGTTGGGATTCCCAATCTTGATTTAATATCCACGTTGAGAATCCCAGCCTAGAGGTTGGGAATTCCAACCCTGAGGCTGAGATTCCAATTATGGATGTCAAATCTTTCAATTAGGATTCCTAATCTGAAAATTAAGAATGTCAACTTGGATGTTCTATCAAGGTTGGGATTCTTTACCTCGAGGTTGAGATTCCCAACCTAAAAGTTGAGAATCTTAATCTAGAAGTTCAAATTCTCAACTAGGTCAGAAATCGTGACATTTAATTTGAGAATCCCAACCTAAAGGTTCCATTTCCCAACCTTGATTGAACATCCTAACAATGTTTAATGTGTTTTGTATTACATTTATGAATGTGTTTAGTATGATATAATTTTTTGTTATATTTTTACACTTTCATCTAGTTGTTGATTGATGATATTTATTCAATGTTTGGTAAATTTAGTTTTACGGATCAATACGGGTAGTTATATAGCATTAGATATGAAAAAAATAAAATTTTGCTATGAAATGTGTACAAGTAATTGTTGTCGTTGAAACAAATGCAATTGGCATGGAGAACATAATGAAATTATACACTGTCATATTTGGGAGGTTGTGAGAGTAGTAAGTGTTGGAAAGAGTTAAGTTCTATGACTTTATCAAGTAATTGTGTATTGTCTGGCAAAAATATTTTTATGTACATACTTTTCTACAGCAGGTACTGAAATCATATATACATTCATGCGATAGTTGCAATTAAGACATAGAAGCATGTCTTAGATATATAAAGTATAACAGCAGGACTGCAATCACATGGTAAGATAATCACCAAAGGTAACCTTCAATGGATAGACCAGCAAATTTCCAGTGCTCTAGCAGCAAATTACCTATAAATAATGAAATTAAAAATAAAACAATTTGTCATGTAACCCCCTATATTCAATTTTATATTTCCTAGCTTTAGAAACTAAGTTATCGAATAAAAAATGACAAAATGGTCATTTAATGAATAAGAAATATAAATGAATGATAAAGTTGTAAATATGAATTGTATGTTTGGATATATAAAAGAAGTTGTGTGGTGATAAAATTATAGTCAAAGTGCATTTTCTTTACAGGTAAAATTTTTGGAATGTTTAATTTACAATCGTTATACTGTCAAAATTTTTATAAAAGTTGTTTTGAAAAAAGCAAAAAATTTATATCAACCCAATTATTTTAAAAAAAAATCAAATTTTTAAGTTTAAATGAGTAAACCGGCTAAGATAAGTTACGGGTTTACTTCTTGGGTTTCTTCAATCTGACGAGTCGGATTTAGGAAGTCCATTGAAGTGCCCGACAGGATCCTCTAAACGAGAGCTTAGAGAAGGTCTGGTTCGGGTCCTATCATATTAGTTACATAAAATCCATTTCTTACAATTCTATATCATGATCCATATACTAGTTCCATTTAAATATATCAATCTCTAAATAGCTATCGGGAACAAACAATAAAAATTTAACAAAAACAAATGCACCACTAACAGTAGAAAATTGTTGAGAAATTTGAAATGACATGAACCATTAAAACTTCTGCCTTATGTTATAAATCAACTATAGGAAAGTGAATGTTCTAAAAGTTCCAAAATGTAAACAAATTAAGCTACCTGATTCATAGCATTAAAAGTTGATTGTGTCACAAAAAATGTGGGTGCTGCTGAACCAGAATTTGTAGGGGCAGTAGTAGATGCAGTAGCAAGCATAATAGTCAATGCATCTAAAGAATATGAGTCCGTAAGAGAGGCATGCAAATAAATTTTACCATTGTCTGAAGTTGTGGGAGCCATACTGTTGGAGGGAGTAAGAGCAACATTGTTTGACATAGCCGCTACAGTTGACAAAGAAAGGCAAAAAGTTTATCAAAATACAAAATTTCACATTAACATCAAACCTAACCTCCAGCCAATCGCAGCACATCTTATCTTATCAAAGGATGCCAACCATTTGGTGAACCACTATGCTCACCTTTTCATGCAGCAAATTGTTAACAGCATGCATCTAACGCAAGAAATTCTATTGACTCACATCATCAAGTCAGCAATAGTCATTTAATCTAATGAGAACAATAGTCAATTGACTCAATCAAAGTCTATTCATTTACTTGTTAACAAATTTAGAACATATAAACAGTATATGGTACCTACATGTTTGGAAATGTTAACGACGATTGGAAAAAAAGAAAAATTAAACTGCATTAAGAAAGTTCAGATTCCATGTTTAGCTGCTAGTTGCATGCATACACCAAAACTACAATGCAAAGATAACAAATATTTACTTTTTTCACAGCATTATATTCTAATCGATCAACTTCCAGTTGGTACAAAGCAAAAACTAGCACTCTGTTCCTGATATGAATATAATCTTGGCATCAAAACTATTAGGCAACACTATATATTACAAGGCACAATCAAGAAATTTTAATAATACAAGCTTTTTCATCCGGTGTATAGGTAACCAAGTATAAGAACATATTGTCATTTTTTTGCATTTGAAATATTAGTAAATCACCTTAAGACATGCCAGAAACTCAAAACACCTTAATATGTAAGACACATAAAAGAATTCCTATTAAATATAAATTATTATAGATAGCAATCAATACCTTTGAGATTTGTGATATTTCTCTAATAAAGCAATCAAACATTGATCATGTGAGCAATCATCCAAGATCTACATTTGTCCACAATAATTTACTGACATAAGTCCTATAAATAAAACTAGCAAGTCTAATATAAATAAAACTAGCAAGTCTAATTCTTACATCCAAGTCACATATAGTAAACCAACCTCCACAATCTACAAAATATCATAGTTGGCAGCCAAATCATCGAAACGTACAAACCATGTGAAATAAAACTCATTCATTTTTTAGAAAGGGAAAATAACAAACAATTGAAAGATTAGTGTACACAAAGATCCAAATACTTTAACTGGATTGGGATCTATCTATTCCTGAGCTAGTTTATAAATTTCTACAGGCCATGCAACACTAAACATTAAAATCTTCTGAGCTGCACATTTTTAAAAGTTGCAAACCATGAGACTATGTGACTTTTACTTAATATCAAGTGATTCATTCCTCTTTTGCAATTGGAACACCAAACATGATTATTGGAACATTCATCATCATAAGATTGCTTAAAAGAGCAACATTCATTGACATAAACACTTTGACAATAATAGCAAACACACCAACAGGTTTACTAATAGGGAAACTCTCAAATTTACTTTCGACATTCACTGTATATTCAAACTAAAAGATGGATTTATTAGAAACATTTCAAACTATGACATCATAACAAATGACAACATCACAAGAATAGTTATCAAGATTGTGAATAAGGTTCCTAGTTTAGACAATCTTCGGGATGATTAGCTACACAATGTAAAGACTCAACTTTTACAAAGTAAACACCTTGGTAAAAAATGTATTAAGTACATTATAATATAATGATTGAGACTAAATTGATAAGTGTGTCCTGTAAACCAAATAGAAGCAGAAATGGTCATTTCGAAATTTGCTTCATAAAATTTAATTATAAGCTTTCAACTCATCAAGAAATGGAATTAAAACCATTCATGCGTAAAATGATCACATAATGCAAGTGCATATACAATACAGACCTCGACACTATGTTTTGTGAGCTGGTGCTCTTACTGTTGTCTCACCCTTATTTTCTCAACGCTTTCCTTTTCCTTGTAGGAGTTTGGTGGAAAGCGAAGGGCATGCATGGCCTCATTGTGCATGGTCATTTTTTTGAAAGCAATTCTACCCTTGAATGCAATTTGGGGTTCATTTGTGGAGTAGATGTCTCTTGTCTCCTTTGACATCATCCAACCATTTGCATGATGCACCGATTGCGCCATCTTGGCAACATCAGCTAGTGCACAAACAAGAATAAGAGATGCTGATGTTCGTAATGCAGTCCGTATGACATTGTGATGCAGTTTAAGTAGGAAATGAATGGTCTCCTTTGCACTGACAGTACTTGAAAATTTCTCAACAACAGATTTACAGAGCTGCAACACTATTACATGCCACTAACTTGTTAAGAAATGTAATATTCAGCAATCCAGAAACTAAGATGATTAGAAAAGAACTGAATCTGCAACAAACCCAAAGAAGAAAAGTTGAGCCAAACAAAAGTAAGAGTTTGTCTAGTAGAAAAAAAATCAGTTAATTCAAACAACCATACAAAAAAATTAAAAAAAAAAAAAGAATAATGATGATTTATTCCATAATTTTGATTTGCAATACCTGTGGAATGATCATAGAAAGATTTTTCTTCATCATATCCATGTTAGGATAAAAAAACAGTCGCGCTTGTGGATTTTGCACCTATCTTTTAGTAACATGCAACAATCCATTTTCCTACCAACACATTCACATTCTCATAACATCAACAAAAGATAAAGATATACATAACCATGCCAAAAATTGTATTTAAATATGATTTAAGCTATAACAACCACTATTAAAATCCTCACACAAACTATACGAAATCACAAATTCCAAACCTTTGTCCATAACTAACATCTAACCATGTAAAGCGAATTATTAATTAGATGACAGGCATTAGCATGCGATGAGGTAAATTGTGAGTAATTTCTCATGGTACAAGCATAACCATCAATGCAACAAATATAAGCAACAAAACTTTACTAGGAACTGTAGAAAATCATTTGCACCAGCATGCATCCATTAAAAAATCATTGTTTTAATCAATGAGTATTTCACTAAAACCAAATCAATAACAGCTACCAGGAACAAACAACGAAAATTTAACTAAAACAAATGCACCATAAACAACTATAGTAGAAAATTGTTGAGGAATTGGAAAGCACACGAACCATTAAAACTTCTGCTTTATGTTATAAATCTTATCTTTCGCTTTTACTTTAGCTTCCATCTTAGCAATCTTATCTATTAAATTTCTCATCTGTTGCTCTTTCTCAGATTTCATAGCTCCTATCTGAGCATGCAATATTTGCAACTCATGCTGAGCTGCAGCAAGTTCTTGTCTCAAGATACCATGGGTAGTAGTAAGCCTCTGGTTCTTCATTGCAAACTTCTGCATCTCCACAAGTTGTACAACAATTTTCTATTTCGTAACTTTAGGAGGCGACAACATAGCAAAAGCAAGAAAGGGACTCGACATTGGATGTGTTTTAGGAACAAATGGCTCAGGATGAATTATGCCAGAACCTAGAAGCGGACACCTTAAATGAGAAGGTGGGATTCAACCTTTGCTTCCTATCATCAACAGTAGCCTTCTAAAATGAAAACAAAGTAATATTACAAGAACATAAATAAATCCATTACAAAAATCAAGATCACAAACCATCCGCATGAATGTTCTTCAAAAGCTCTAATTCTATGATTTGACAAATAACCTCAAACATTCGTATTGATTCTAAGACCAATGCAGTCAAGGATGCACCATCAAATACAACAAAAACAATATCAATGAAAACATTGCAAAGATTTCTAACTCCTTCTACAAATTTCATCACTGCATAACACATTCATACTTTACATTATTACAACATTTTCATTCCATAAAATAAATGCAAAAACTACCAAAAGGGTATCAGTAAAACTTGCAAATTATGACAAATATATTCGAAATAATTACATGCCCAAATTCAAACCATATAACATTACAACTAGTTGACTTCTGAAATACAAAGTGGATGCACCACAAATTGAAAATTGAAAGTCCAAATCCATTCATTTTCTAAAACATTTTAAGTTATACCAATGAAACATGATATAAGCTTCACATGTCTACCAAACTAACACTCCAATTCGCCAAGTTTTAAAAATCTCAACTGCTGAGCAAGTTAGCTATCGCCAACAAATTTTCTTTAATCCAAACTACATTTCAGCAATCTAATGGACTTCACTCACATGCATTACCTATCATATGACATTACCGAAGAACATACAAACACAAAACTATTTTTTTTTTTTTTTTGGAAAGGAACACAAAACAACTTAAGCCTGTATCAAAATATTACAAACGAAAGAAATAAATAAAATAAAATATCAATCTTCAATAACTTGTCATTCATGCAAAAAAAAAAAAAAAAAAAAAAAAAAGAAGAAAAGAAGAAGCCATTTTCAATCTACCTAAAGCAAGAATTCACTTGATTGACATGATCTTTAATCATTCAACAACAAAACGCCTCTGATCCTACATTTCTCATCAACCAAACATCCAAATTTTTTTTTTCCTTTTTTCAACATTATTATGTACAAACCAATTGACTAACATGATCTTTAATCATTCAACAAAAAAACTTCTTTGATCCCACATTTCTCATCGATCGAAATTTTATTTTATTTTATTTTATTTTTTTCCACATTATTATATACAAACCAATCAAACATTGTTTGACTCAAAACATCAAACTATATATCCAACCATACAAATTAAGCATCATGAACAAATCACTCATTCAACAAAAAAATTAAAAAAATTAAAAAACAAAAAACTCAACTCCTTTAACTCACATTTTCTCAGCAACCAAACACTAACCAATAATCACAAGATCTCATCCCAGTCTCACAAACTTTAAATACCATTCAAGAACCTTCATTTCCACATAAAACTACACCTAACAATCTCAACTCAAAAACCCTAGATCTCACTTCCAACCCTAGAAACACAAAAAAGCATCGACACCCCACAAAAAGCAAAACACAAAAACATGAGGAAAAAAAGATCACATTTTGCAAGTGAAAAACAACAAGAACAAAGTTAAAGTTTATCAAGATAAGTACTTTGAAGTAGAAGCTTTGGTGGATGTGTCTCTGTCTGTGGTTTCAGATCTAAAGCTTCGATTTTTCTTGTTGTTCTTTTGGTTTCAATGAGAGAGAGAGAGAGAGAGTATGTGCGTTAATAGAAGACAGGGGTAAACGATGGTGGGTGGATTGGGCTTGCCTGCTCGATCGTCGGTGAAGGTTGGCAATCGATGGCATGCGACGGTTATGAGGTGGGACGGTGAGTCGGGCTTTCTACACTGTTTTTTTGATAGAAAATAACAAAAAAACTTGCTGAGAGAGAGAATGACGATGGGTAAGTCGGGTTTGCCTCACTAATCGTGGGTGTAGGTCAGCAATCGGTAAGATGCAATGGTAATAAGGTTAGAAAATGTGAGCAAAAGGTTGGGAATAGAAAGAGAGTGAACTGGTTGGTAAAGAGAGAGTGACTGAGACACAAAATTATAAACGGTAGGGTCAAGGGCATTTTCATTCAAAAAAGACAACGTGTAGTGCTTTGAAAAAAAAAAAAATCAAGATTGTAATGGGTTATCAAAAATGGGTTAGATTTCAACAAAACCCTTTTGTTAATTTATAAGTCATTAAAAAAAAAAAAAAACCCTTAATCCATACCAACCCATTTTTTTGAGTTTCCAATATTAGGCTCGTAAAAATAGAGACAAATTTGACTCTCTCTTTTTTATAGTAGCAATAATTATTGATCCACGTAGCTGGGCTTGTGGCTTTGTTGGTTGACCGCTTTCGTGCATCTTGTCAGAGGTTCTATATCAATAATAACTATCCTCCCATCATTAAATATATGGGGTTTTCTCCCACTTATGCATGAGATGTTTCTTTCTGTATGTGAATTTCTTTTTGAACCGCACCCAAAAATTAAATTTAGTTTGATCTCAGTTGATTCTTGAACTTATATCAATCATAAAATAATAATAATAATAATCGCTAGTCCACAAGAAAATGGAGAAAGATTTATAAATAATTCCCAATTTTTTTTAGAGAAAATGCATAAAATAGCCCATTTGGAAAGGGCAACCCGAGAAATAACCTTTTATTTTTTATTCTTATATAAAAGGTAGTGAATGGACAAAACTGTCCTTAATGAAATAAGAGCCATAGGTTGAAATGTAGTCACCTTGCTTCTTCTCAGCTTATGTCAACATGATATCGTCCTAAACTTCTTCATCCTAAACTCTCTGCTTGCATCTCACCGATCGCCAACCTCTACCCGCCACCGTCTAATTACCTGGTCTGCTTGACTCTCAACTCCGGCGAAGAACAGGTACTCTTTTTTTTTCATTGTCTCTGACAAAACGTGGCATCACCTTTTCTTCTCCCTCACAACCCCTTTTTCTTCTCTCCTTTACACCTTATTTTCTCAATTGTCGCCATGGATCATCATTTGGATTACTTGATTGCATCTCTCTCTCTCTCTCTCTCTCTCTATCACCATTATGTATCACCGTCTGGTCTACTTAACTACGTGCCTCTCTCTCCATCGTCGTCATGTCAAGTCTGATCTCTGCTAAACTATGCCTCTCTCACTTTGGTTTGCTTGACTATGTTTACCTGTTTTCTATTAATTCTCACTTTAATTTCGAAAGCAAAGGAGAAATGGATGGAGGTTTGAATAGAGGCAGTGAGGAGGAGGAAGGAGGTAGAGATGGCCTATCTATGGCCACGATGGATTGAGTTGATGGAGAGGCTAGTGAAGCAGAATTACTCTGATCATACGAGGAAAGATAAGGGCAATATGGTGAGAGAATTGGGGTTTGACGGTGGTGATGATGTTTTTTTTAAAGAGAATGGTGGTAGTGATGTTGATTTTAATGATTTGAAGCTTGTCCAGATTGCCTACTTGAATTTTAGGAACGACCGGTTTGACATCCTGAGATTTATGAAATTCGAAAGCTTCGATTTTTAGTATTAACTATTATGAATTTCTTGTTTATTGAATGCTTGGAGATGGATGTGATTTGAATGCTAAAGTTTGGAGTTTTACATCTGTTAATAAATGGATGTCATTTGATTACTACTTGCAATAGGGACCTTTGTTAGAGTTAGTAAATGAATGTTATTTGAATGATGAAATTTACAGAATGGACACGAAGAATGTTTACTTTGTTTTCAAATTTATGTTCCATGAGAGTTAAGATTCTCAACCTTTAGGTTGAAACTCCCAACTTTTGGGTTGGAATTCCTAATTTCAGGTTGAGATTTTTAACTCGAACGTCGAAATTTTTTGACTTTCGACGAGATTTACAGTAGGATTCCCAACCTGAAAGTTGGGAAATCCAACCTAATAGTTGGGAATCCTAATCTAAGTTGGGATTCTCAACCTCTAAATTATGATTCCTAACTTTAATTAGGAATCCCACCCTCCCGTTGGAAGTCGAGAAATTAGGATTCCCAACCTGAAGTTTGGGATTTACCACCCTAGGGTTGGGAATTCCAACTCAAAAGGCTAGGAGAGGTTGGGATTCCTAATCTTGGGGTTGAAATTCCCACCCTTTAGGTTGGAATTCCTAACTTCCCAACCTTTGGCAGGATCTAAAGTGGGATTTCTAATCCGGGGGTTGGGATTCCCACCCTTTAGGTTGGAATTCCTAACTTCCCAACCTTTGACAAGATCTAAAGTGGGATTTCTAATCCGGGGGTTGGGATTCCCAACTTGAGGTCAGGATCTAGGTTATGATTCCCAACCTCGAGGTTGGGATTCCCAATTACCAGGTTGAGAATCACACTCTAGATCCCGTCAAAGCTTAGTATTTTCCGACCTTAAAGTTGAGAATCTCAACCTTTCGATTGAGATTCCGAACCTAAAAGTTAGGAATCTCAACTTGGAGATTAGGAATTGAGTATTTTTTTTTTTTTTTGTACTTTCAAGTGATATACTAAATATTGATAATCTTCCCCTTTGAAAACCATTTTTATTTTGTGACACACAGTGCCTATTGCCATATGGCAAGTATGAGGACAAGATTAACCCCATAGTTGAAAAGGCAACCATTGAGATCAAAAAGCAATATGCAGTTTTTTATGCCAAGGTTCTAGGATTCCAAAAGGCTCATTGAAAGCCAAGAAGGTTTAAAGATGCCAAGCAAATCTATTTTGGCTTAGCATTTGGGTAGTCATGGTGCACTTGAGTTGTGCTGGTCGGTGATTGTGTTCTCTAACCATATTTCCTATTTGTGATTTGGGTTCCCCACTAGCTGTTTCAAGTGTTTGGTTTGCAATTTGAATTGATACAAGCATTTTGTGGGGTTAGTTCTTGTTGTGGTTGCAGTTACATGCTCTATGATAATTTGGGAATAGAACTTTTTAACTATAGGTGATTTTGTGAGACAACTTGGTTATATTTGGAATATTGAACGGTTTATTGTACATGCATTGCCATTGTCCTTTTGTATTGAGTGGTTAATTTTATTTTGGAATCCTGTTTGGTTTTAATAAACAAATATAAAACACTTGATGTTTAATCTTCAACGAAGATAATTTCAATATTATTGAATAGTTAATAATTTTCTTAAATCAGATAGTAATTGGCATAGAAAATAATTTTCCTGAATCAGAGATAAATACCAACTAATTATAAATGATCAATTGGAGTTTGTTTATCATCATTCATTTCCACTTGCTTTGCATTTGGAAAATCAAAATGTATTGGACGGCAGTTCCACCTATAAACAAATGCGCTTGGGAAGAAATGCATCTCATTCTAGTACTAAAGAATTGACTAAACAAGATTCCCATAGCTACAACATCAACAAAGAACACCAATTTTTTGGACTTATTACATGACTCAACAAGATTGTATAGCTTCAACACCTTTGCCATCACGTTGTTGAGCAATTCCTATTCTCTGCTTGTCTTCATCAGAGAATCGCAGCATCTGAACTATAAGATCCAAAGCCTAGAACCCAGCATACATGGCCATAAGAGGATCAGCCAATTAAAAGAGCATTTACAAGCAAGGCTCATTTAGATAGAACTATAATAACACTAAGAATTAGGATTTACAAGCAATTTGAAAAAATACATGACAAACATGGCAATATATCCAAGGTATTATGTAAACTGAAACCCGTTCATAATCCATCAAGGCAAAACAGATGATGTTGATGACGTAATTACTGGGGTGGCAACAACAAATGTTGGCCATAAGAAAACAGCATTGGCAAGAAGGATTTCAAGTCTAAACTTCTAATACTTAAGTGCAAGCGTTACAAGGCTGGCAGAAATTCCAATAAAGATAGTTGATGACATTCAACAACTACATTAAGAGTTTGAATCTTGAATGAGTAAAAGAAGAAAAAAAATCTTAATATGCTTGACAACATGACTTGGGAAGAGTTAAGTATCATGACCTGACAACATGACCTGGGAATTAGTACCAGAGTCAGACAAAAAAAAAGTAAATTCTACAAGGGCTAATATTTAGCATATGTAGTTGTCAAATTAAGCCAAAAAAAAAAAGACCAAACAATGACATTTTTAGATAATAATTTCAAGGCAACCTTACAGTCTTAACCTTCTTCTATAGATGCTATTAAAGTGTTGAAACTCGAGACTTTTTCAATGATTAAAGTGTTATTTACTAGTTTCAGTAGTACAACCAGTACCTGATAAATCCAGTTGGTCCCTTCTTCAACTGATGGCCTTTTTAAGATTTAGTATAAGTGCTAACTCTTGCTTTGGATTTCAATATATGCAAGACAAGAGCACTCCTCTCTGGAGTGTATCCATGTAATCACAATCAAAGCCGCAACCAAAATTGGAACACAAAAAATAAAATAAAGGTTAAAAGTGCAAATTTTATAATCATACAAAAAGTTTGAAAAATACACGACATTGCGGGAAAGAGATACTAAACCGTAACCTTTTATAACAAATGCTGCTTAAGACATGTTAATTCTTGTTTAGCTTTATCCCTTTCAAACCATATTTCCTTCAAATCCTTATTCAATTTTTGCAAAGATAGCTCCATTTCTTCTCTTCCAGGAAAACTTCCTGATGGTGGTGCCCCCTGGACATGAAAAAACTGACTGAATGAGGAGACAATATAACCACAAGTGCACCAAGTACAACAATGTTACTTAGCATTAACGTATGAGGGGACCAACATGCATAGACAAGAAGCATTTAACCTCACAAACAAGCATAAAAAGGTAACATGGAACACAGCCGACAAGACTTACTACACTCAAATTACTTGGTTGGTTCTTCTGAGGTTCTGATGCATCTAGAAAGATTTTGTTTGTTGAAGATTATATAGTAGACAAAGCAGCCTCAAGTTCACTCTTCTCCATCTACATATTGTAAAACTTAAGCAAATTTAGAAGTCTAAATCACAGAACAAGCAGTACGAATTTCCAAATGAATTATCATCTATATATCAGGATAAACTTCTTATATGAAAGTAAATTATAAAATGCACCAAATTATCAACCTTAAGTTCATTATTTTCCCTCTCCATTATAGCAATTACTCTCTTCAAACTCTGCACATTGTCACATACATCTTCACTCCCCCTCCTACTCAACTCCATTTGCAGTTGCCTTATTTCTAACAATTTTTCATTCAATTCATTCTATGTTTTTCTCATTTGCATTGAGGTTTGCCCACAACGAAGAAAAAATATATATAAGTAAAAGATGTGTTTCCTAATCATGATTCATGATAAAGGAAAGAAAATTTAATACACATCATCAAAATACTCATTGATTAAATACACTCCTGGTAGAAATCATTGATAAATGTAAAGATATGTTCATTGGATCAACAAAGAACCTAATCGACAGGTTGCTAAGGGTCTTTCTTACTTTCTTGCTAACATTCACAATATCATTCAGTTAGAAAATTAGGCTACTGAATTAAACAACAAAAATATGAATATGAAATGGAATATAGAAAGGAAGAGGAAAATGATGACCCCAACCTTCATTATCTAAACTAAGTATCCCTAATCGGAGGGGTTTTAACATCCATTATATAAGAATTTTTGGAAGTACAAAAAAATGTACTCAATTCCTAACCTAAGTACTCAATTCTCAATATTTAGGTTGAGATTTCCAACCTTCAGGTTAGGAATTCCCAACAACCTTCCTAACATCTGGGTTTGGGATTCCCAGGGTTAGGAGGGTAAGAGTCCCAAGTTGGGAGTTCAAACTTCCATGTTGGGAATCTCAACCTCCCAACTCGGAGGTCAACGAGATCTAGGGTGAAATCCCAACCTTTGAGTTTTCGATTGGGATTACTAACCCCCGGATTGGGAATTCTCAACCCTTTGGATGGTTTTCCAACCCCTAGATTGAGAATCTTATCGTAGGAGTTGGAAATCCCAACTTGTGGGTTGAAAATCTCATCCTAAAGGTTGGGAATCCTACCATGGGGGTTGGGAATCCTAATCTTCAAGTTGGAAATCCCAACCTGGAGGTTTGCCAAAATTCATCAATTGCAACTTGATCTACTAACCAAAAAATTCTCAATTTTCAAGCAAAAAAACCAAGTCATTAATCAGATCTGAACACAAATCATGTTCAAATGCAAATGTCTACTAAAATAAATTATATGTCATAAATCATCATTCAAATCAAAACCTAAACTCACATATTATACCAAACAATCACAATAGTACTCTATCATACCAAACTCTTAGCCCTTGAGATAGGTTGTCAGTGGCCCAGAATCTGTTTTATACAAGCAAGGGTTTGCTGTCAGAGACGTCAAAGTGGAGAACCAAAGATCTGATGATGGCGCGACCTGCAAAAAAGAATGCATGGTAGCGTGCGAATCTGATGGCGACAGCACAAAAAAAAAAAAAAAAAAGAGAAAATAAAGGAAGTATAAAACAAAATAAGAGGAAGAAGAAAAGAGAAGAGGAAAACCTCACTTGCCGATGAATCACTGTGGACAGCATTGTGGTGGAGAGAGGTTCGCATATCTCTGATGGTTGATAATCGACAGTGAGAGAGGAAGGCTTCATCCATAGATTTTTAGAGAGAGAATGACAGAACAAGGTTAGATAGAGAGGGAGTGAACGACAGCAGAATTTTGATGGGTTTGGTTGGTGGTGGGAGGAGGTGCGATGGTGAGGTTCGTCGGTGAAGAGGTGTGACGATGGGTCACAATTCCTAGAGAGAGAATGAGAGAAAAAAGTTTGGTGGTAAACGTGACACACAAAAGAGATGAGTTAGTGGTAATTAGTAGAGTAATCTAGGGTATTCTTGTCCAAAAAAGGTTAATCTAAAATGATTTAAAACAAATGAGTTATTTTTAAATTGGGTCATCAAAAATAGGTTAAATTTCAACAAAACCCTTTTTCTTTATACCGATGCTCTCACATTAAATTTTTATACCAAAGAGATGAAAAATTCCGTTAGACACCCACTTAGTTTTCTCGACCGTTCACGTAATTAATTTAATATTGACTAGATGGCTTTCATCCTGAATCGACATGTTGACTTGTCAGAGTTTCATCTACCGCGTTAACTCAACTTGCCTCCTCTCACACTTCACGCGTCTTTCATTCTCAGCCTAGCTTGATCATCAACTCTCTCTTAATTTTTTGTAGTACTCCCAAAGAATCTGTAAACTTTTGCTTCTCTATGGGCAATTTACAATCAAATCCTTCTTCTTCCACCCAGACCATTGAAAAAAAATATGAAGTTTTCCTCAATTTTAGAGGTGTAGATACCCGTTATGGTTTTACCAATTATCTCTATGAAGCTTTGTTTCGCAAGTCAATTGAAACCTTCAGAGATGAAGAAAAAATCCCAAAAGGGGATGGAATTGGGCCTACGCTTTTAAAAGCAATAAGAGAATCGAAGATTTCGGTGGCCATTTTCTCGAAAGAATATGCTTCATCCAAATGGTGCTTGCGTGAGCTTGTAGAGGTTATGGAGTGTAGGGAAAAGAATGGCCAAACTGTCATACCTGTTTTCTACAAGGTTACTGTAGACGATGTACGTTACCAGGAAGGGAGTTTCAAGGATGGTTTTGATCAACTTGAGAAAGAATTTCAAGAAAACTTGGAAAAGGAACAAGTTGATTCCGCCGATGTTGAGAAGCGTAAAAAAGAATCTTACGAAGAGATGCAAAAATGGAGACAAGCTTTGGAGGTCGCATCCCGTGTAAAAGGATGGCATGTAGAAGGGTACATCTAACTCCTACTTTATTTTATCTTATCCATTTATAAACCAAAAGTCCTGATTTTGCTCAAAATAAGTAAATACCAATCTTTATATTTATTCTGTTTGATAATATTCAGGTTATTGTTATCTCATCATAAATAATATTAAAAAAAATACCAATCCTTTTTGAAGGAATGGATCTAAATTCAATTTTTAATTTTTCATGTTATTTCTTGTTTCCTTTTCAAAATGGAGACCAATTGTTTTAAATATGATTACGTTTCTCAAGTAAAACTTCTGTAAATGGACCCGACCTTTTGTAAGTTGTAACTATTACTTATTATAGTAGATGTGGTTGATGTGGTTGCTGTGCTTTAGATTACCTGTGCATAATTTGTGTACAATCATACTTGGCATCAACTAAAGTTTGGAGTAGTTACATATTAAACTGATACCTGATGCCGGTAAAATGCACAATATATTTCGGTTACTTTATATGCTTCTGTTGTGGTCATTTCTGCTTATATTACTGTTTGCATTTTCATTTGGCAGGCCTGAGTCCAAAGTCATTGATGAAATTGTCAAAGATATATCTGAAAAATTGATGAGGGCATATAAACTGTCCCCATGTGATTTTAAAGGGTTATTTGGATTTGAGAAACGATTTAAGCAGGTTATGTCATTATTATCTCTTGACAATATTGATACTCGAATTATTGGGATTTGGGGCATGGGTGGTATTGGTAAAACAACTATTGCTGATGCCATTTTTCATCAAATTTCTAAAGATGATGAATATGGTAAGTGTTTTATTGGAAATGTCAGACAAAGACTGGAGCAATGTGGAGGATTAGTTAATGCGCTGCAACAAGAAGTTCTTTCTAAAGTATTAGATGGTCAAGACGTGAAATTAGATGGTGTAACTCTTCCCGAAGATATCAAGAGAAGGCTCCGTCAGAAAAAGGTATTCATTGTTCTTGATGATGTGGATGATTTTTTAAAATTACAAGAGTTAGCTGCAGGTCTTGATGGATTAGGCCGAGGAAGTAGAATCATAATAACAACTAGAAGAAGGGATATACTTAAAATGTGTGAAGTGAATGATGATTACTTATATGAGGTTAAGGGATTGTCCAATCAAGAAGCTCATCAATTGTTTTGTCAGTATGCTTTTGGACATAGCCCTCCTGTTGAAGATCTTATGGCACTCTCACATGAAACATTACAGGCTATCGATGGCAATCCATTGGGTCTTAAAGTGGCTGGTTCATCATTATTAGGATTGAACAAACAAGAGTGGCAAAGTGCATTAAACAGAATAAAGAAAAGCCCAGAAATTCTCAATGTGTTGCAAATTAGTTATAACAGATTGGCACCTGAACATCAGAATACATTTCTTGATATTGCATGTTTTTTTGTAGGGGAACATAAAGACTATGTAGCGAAAATAGTAGATAATTGTCCCTACTCATTGAAAGTCCTTTCCAACAGGTCACTTATAACAATATCAAAAAATAAGATCATACAAATGCATGATTTGCTACAAGAAATGGGTAGGGAAATTGTTTGTAAAGAGGATCTCAACAATCCAGGCAATCGTAGCAGGTTGTGGACACAAGAGGATGTTCTTGACACACTAAAGAATAGTGATGTGAGTCTCTAATCATTTTGTATTTCCTTTGCAGCTAGATTTCCATCTAAATTTGATGAATCTGTAGAATGGTACATTAGATGCAATTTGTGTTAATAAACTCACTTTCCACTCACCTATACACAAATCATTCACTCACTGCACGTAGACTTCTTCTGTGCTCTCTCTCATATTTGGTTCACACATTCACACTACACTCTTACAGCAATGCTACTCATATATCTATAGATCTTCAGTACTCTTAACACGTGCCTTCCACTCAAGTGCTAAAAATGAAACTAGTATAAACTAACCAACTTGCAAGAAATTCTTTTTTTTTTTTTTGAAAAGACCTACAAGAAGTTTGAACATTCTTGAATGTATATTGTAGCTCGACTTGGTATGTGATCTCTTTGGTGATAGATTATTGAATTGTCTGTAAAAAGAGTGTGGCTATTAACAGGATACATTTGGCAAAGATTTTGACTACTTAAAAAATTCATTAATAATTTCAAGTTTTCTCTTTGAATTTTCTTCCGTCTTATATTATGTTGTCGGATGTTAGGGGACCGGTTCAATAAAGACGAGGAAAGTATTTGCTATCTTATACTGTTAACAAAATACATTTGACAAAGATCTAGATACCAGTAAAGATGAGGAAAGCATTGTTCTTAAGAGAATTAGCCTGCAAGAATTTTGTCCACTTAGAGCGTTTATAAAATTATTATGATGTCTTCTATCATTTTATGATATATATTAACTCTTACTTTTCTTTTGGTTTTTAGGGGACAAATGCAATCAAAGGAATGTTCTTAGATATGTCCAAAATGATCAATGAGGAACATTTGAGTTCTCAAGCGTTTGAGAAAATGAAAAATCTTAGATTTCTCAAATTCTATGATTCCTATAATTATGCTTTCTATGGATCCAAGATATATAGCTCTAAATTACGTTTTCCAAATGGTATAAGTTATCTTTCTAATAAGCTAAGGTCTCTTAATTGGCTTGGGTGTCCTTTGAAAGCACTGCCATCTAATTTTATTCCAGATTATCTTGTTGTACTTAAACTGAGAGAAAGCAATATTGAAAAGCTTTGGGAAGACGAAGTGGTGGTAAGTTTATCATTTTAAGCATATGTTTTATTCCTTTCAAATATTCTATAGTTCACAATTAATTATTTATTTATTATAATCATTGGTGTTTTCTTTTACAGCGTGCCCCAAAATTGAAGTGGATTATTCTTACGGGTTGTCCATATCTCATTAAGGTCTTAGATCTCTTAGATGCCCCACTACTTGAGAAGATAGACATTCAATCTTGTGAAAGCTTGTTTGGCCTTCCCTCACATAATCATTTTCCATCTCTTACCTATCTTCATCTCTCAAGTTGCAACAAACTCACTAGGATCTCAGACCTCTTGGATGCCCCATTGCTTGAGAAGGTTGATATTCAAAAGTGCACAAACTTGATTGGTTTTCCCTCACCTATTCACCATTTCAACAACCTTCGCCAGTTGAATATGACGGATTGCAAAAATCTTCGTAGCTTTCCAAATAATATTTCTTTTCCATCCCTTGTAACTCTTGATCTCTCTTGGTGTCTTAACATTGCTAGAATCTCGGACCTCTTAGATGCCCCATCGCTTGAGATTATAAATCTTATTTCCTGCGAAAGTTTGCTTGACTTCCCACCTATTCGTCATTTCAACAACCTTTGCGAGTTGAATATGAGGGATTGCAAAAGTCTTCAAAACTTTCCAAATAAGATTCCTTTTCCATCCCTTGTATCTCTTGATCTCTCTGGGTGCATTAATCTTGCTAGGATTTCTGACTTCTTAGATGCCCCTTTGCTTGAAAAGATAAATCTTTGTAATTGCAAAAGCTTGCTCGACTTTCCCCCACCTGTTCACCATTTCGACAACCTTCGCAACTTGAATCTAAGTGGCTGCAAAAATCTTCAGAGCTTTCCAAATAATATTCCTTTTCCATCTCTTGTATCTCTTGATCTCTCTGGGTGCATTAATCTTGCTACAATCTTTGACTTCTTAGATGCCCCTTTGCTTGAGGAGATAAATCTTTGTAACTGCATAAGCTTGCTCGACTTTCCCCCACCTGTTCACCATTTTAACAACCTTCGCGAGTTGAATCTGAGTGGTTGCAAAAATCTTCAGAGCTTTCCAAATAATATTTCTTTTCCATCCCTTGTATCTCTTGATCTCTCCTGGTGCCTTAGCCTTGCTAGAATCTCAGACCTCTTAGATGCCCCATTGCTTCAGATGATAAATCTTGAATACTGCAGTAGTTTACTTTACTTTCCCGTAACTTTTCATCATTTCAACAACCTTTGTATGTTGAACCTGCGGGATTGCAAAAATCTTAGGAGTTTTCTGAGTAACAATATTCATTTTCCATCTCTTATATGTCTTGACTTTCATGGGTGCATTAAGTTCACAAAGTTTCCACATATCTCTGGGAATCTAAAGAGTTTGTATATGAGAAAGACTGCGATAGATGAAGTTCCCCCATCAATTGAGAATCTATCTAAGCTTGTTGAGTTGGATCTAGCAAAATGCACAAGACTCAAACATATTTCGATCAACATTTACAAGTTAAAAGCTCTTAGAGAGCTAAATCTTAGTAACTGCTCTACACTGGAGTGTTTTCCTGAAATCTTAGATATAATGGGGAGTTTGAAAATTATTGATTTAAGTGGAACAGCGATTAAGGGGCTACACCATTCGATTGAAAATCTTAGTGGACTTGAGATATTGTGTTTGAGGGAATGCAAAAACCTTGATGAAGTTCCCTCATCAACTGAGAATCTAACTAAACTTGTCAAGTTGGATCTAGCAAAATGCATATGTCTCAAACATATTTCGTTCAACATTTGCAAGTTGAAAGCTCTTAGAGAGCTAGATCTTAGCAATTGCTCTGCACTTGAGAGTTTTCCGAAAATCTTGGATATAATGGAAAGTTTGAAAATTCTTCAATTAAGTGGAACAACAATTAAGGGGCTACACCATTCGATTGAAAATCTTAGTGGGCTTGAGATGTTGTTTTTGAGGGAATGCAAAGACCTTGATGAAGTTCCCTCATCAATTGAGAATCTAACTAAACTTGTCAAGTTGGATCTAGCAGAATGCACAAGTCTCAAACATATTTCTTTCAACATTTGCAAGTTGAAAGCTCTTAGAGAGCTAGATCTTAGTAATTGCTCTGCACTTGAGAGTTTCCCAGAAATCTTGGATACAATGGGAAGTTTGAAAATTCTTCATTTAAGTGGAACAGCAATTAAGAGGCTACACCATTCGATTGAAAATCTTAGTGAGCTTCGTATGTTGTTTTTGAGGAAATGCAAAAACCTTGATGAAGTTCCCTCATCAATTGAGAATCTAACTAAACTTGTCAAGTTGAATCTAGCAGAGTGCACAAGTCTTAAACATATTTCATTTAGCACTTGCAAGTTGAAAGCTCTTAAAGAGCTAGATCTTAGTAATTGCTCTGCACTTGAGTGTTTTCCAGAAATCTTAGATGCAATGGGAAGTTTGAAAATTCTTAACTTAAGTGGAACAACAATTAAGGGGCTACACCATTCGAATGAAAATCTTAGTGGGCTTGGTATGTTGTTTTTGAGGAAATGCAAAAAAATTATTCAATTAAGTGGAATAGCAATCAAGGGGCTATGCGATTCGATTGAAAATCTTAGCGGGCTTGAGATGTTGTTTTTGAGGGAATGCAAAAACCTTGATGAAGTTCCCTCATTAATTGAGAATCTAACTAAACTTGTCAAGTTAGATCTAGCAGAATGCACAGGTCTTAAACGTATTTCGTTCAACATTTGCAAGTTGAAATCTCTCAGAAAGCTAGATCTTAGTAATTGCTCTGCACTTGAGTGTTTCCCAAAAATCTTGGATACAATGGAAAGTTTGAAAATTCTTAATTTAAGTGGAACAACAATTAAGGGGCTACACCATTCGATTGAAAATCTTAGTGGGCTTGATATGTTGTTTTTGAAGGAATGCAAAAACCTTGCTGAAGTTCCCTCATCAATTGAGAATCTAACTAAACTTGTCAAGTTGGATCTAGCGGAATGCACAAGTCTCAAACATATTTCGTTCAGCATTTGCAAGTTGAAAGCTCTAAGCGAGCTAAGTCTTAGAAATTGCTCTGCACTTGAGTGTTTTCCAGAAATCTTGGATAAAATGGGAAGTTTGAAAATCCTTCGTTTAAGTGGAACAACAATTAAGGGGCTACATCATTCGATTGAAAATCTGAGTGGGCTTGGTATATTGTATTTGAGGGAATGCAAAAACCTTGAGATGCTTCCGATTAGCATCTATAATTTGACATCTCTGTATATTCTCGATCTTTCTGGTTGCTCAAAATTGGAAAATTTGTTTGGGAACTCGGTGACTGATCTCTCAAACTGTGGAGAATCAGCAATAACTAAGCCTCTTATTTGCAGACTTAGTAATTGCAATCTATACTTCACTAATTGTCTGAACCTTAATACGACAACAGTTATCAACATTATGGAGCTCCAAATAAACCAGCATGGGAATATGACAACAAAGGTAATTACTCTATTAAATCCATCACACATTCTCTCTATTTGTCTCATTCAAAAAATTGATGATTTTCATGTTCCAGGGATGTGGAACTCAAGCTGTCAATCTTAAAATTTTTTACCCAGGAAGTGAAGTTCCAAGTTGGTTCAAACGTCAAACTAATGGATCTTCGATAAATTTTCAAATGTCAGGCGATGATGGTGTCAATGGTCATCTCATTGGATTGGCTGCATGTGCTGTTATTGAATTTGATGATGAAGGTTATGATCTTGAAGGTCTGACAATCAACATCAGATATTGGCACCGTCAGGATCACAGTCATCAAATTAATTCCATCATAGTCTCTTATGAACATGATATATTAACAGATCATGTCGCTTTATGGTATTTTGATGCTTCAGTTCTTAAGCTATGTGAAAGTGACTGCCCAAATTATTTATTTGAGTTCCTTTCTGAGAGTCCTATGTGCAGAGTGAAATATTGTGGGGTATGCCCAATATATGAGAAGCACAACATAACCCTATCCAGCATTGCTAATGAGACTTGTGGTGCCGCCGATCAAGATTTTGGGGAAACGTCTGTTAAAGAACAAGACAAACTTAGAAAATTCTCGGATGAGACCGAGACAAGTGTCAGATCTAGTAAGGATGTAATTGAACCACATTCCAAGAGAACTTGCGGCTAACCAAATCCAAATTCCTTATAAACAATGAGAGGCTACACCTATCTGTTGTTACATATTTCGACTTTAGCTGTTTGTTCCTGTAGCTGAGCTGCTCAAAATAATTCACCCAACATTTCATGCACTAAATCTACTGGGTAAGTAACTTAACAACTCCAAGTCTGTTGTTATAATCATCATAATGAGTTTCTTCTATCAAATTTCTTTTGGACTTTGGATGACATACATTATTGAATTCAATTTAAATATTTTATTTTTGTTTCTTTGACTTGATCTTTTAATTTCTCGTTCTTCTAGATATATAGAGTAGTATTTTTCGACATATTTTGCATTCCCATACAATGAGAAAATGAAGTTTTTTAAGGCAGCAGAACCACAGAGGCTAATCAAATATTATAATTAGTAAAATTGTTTCATAAGTAAATAAAACATATAAGAATATTGTCATAAAGTGAGAAAATGAAGTATTTTAGTAAGTGGAAATACAGTAGTTGATAAGAGATTCATGTCAATGAAAATAATGTACATAATTAGTTAGTTGGTACTTTTGTTATTTTGCTCAAAAATCAGATTTTCCTATCATCTTGCTGGGCAAGAAAAGATACCTTTTTTGTTCACTCTCTTCCCATAATTTTTCATGCTTGAATTAGAAAAGTAAGCTTCTGATAGAAATTGGAGAAATCTACCTGTATTTAGTTCAGAAGCATATCCTTTTGCTACCAAGTTCTCAATTTTTTATGGAAATATGAAAGTGTTTGTAAACATGTCAAAAGGAAAGCTAAAGACCAAGGAGCTTTTCAAGCTCTTGAAAAAGATGATTCTTATTACAACTTGACTGCTTCATCAGACCTCTGTGATTAGAGTACACTGGAGGCTGAGATGTAGACTATTACAATCTATTACCATTTCAGATCTGTCAGTTGAATCTTGAGTAACTGTCACTTGATCTGTTGCAGTAGCTCCAGCTCTTCCTTGATGATGAGAGGCAATGGCTTCAGTTTTCTCAGATAAGGTCTGCATCACAGTAACATTGTTACGTGACTTGGTGAAGTTCCATCTTTTTTGTTTATTGTCGCAATGAAAAATTACATAATATGTGCATTTGGGGCTCATTTGTTTCTTCCTTGAACAGATTGCATTGTTTGTGGATGATTGCTTTGTCGAATGCCTGCTAACAGCACATTAAATCCCTCCTAAGTCCAAAGTAAGTCATGTATATAGTGGAGGTTTTGTTGCGACAACTATCAATATATGCGGCAAGATTTATATGGTTGCCTGATTTTCAGGGTGGGTTGTATCTTTTATGCCCTTGTTTTTGGTCTTCTATGGTGTTGGTTGTGTCGCTTGTGCTGCTGGAAGCTTAAAAGTTGATAATTCTGGTTCCTTCCAGGGTTGATGATTGATCTACAGACATTTCATTTCTGGAAGGATTCCACTCCCATATGGTTTCTTTTTCTTTGAAGCAAAATCATCCAAACCCTCATATTTGTTACGGCAGCATCATGGCGGTTCAATTGCAAGGGTTTGGTATCTTTGTTCCGGTTCAAAGGCACATACCTGTTGTACATGATGATAACCTTGTCATTGTTCATCTTTGCGATGTCGTCGATGGTGATGCAGAGCTCGATCGGGTCAGTTTTCGGGATTGAGAGGCTGATGGTGATGAGACAACGACTGAGGTTGGGCAGTAGTTTGAGGTTCGTGCAGAGTCACTTGCTGGGTGATGGCCTTGATAGGGAGCGCTCCTCCAAGCCCAGAATGGCTCTTTGCCACCGTGAATTGCTCCTGTTAGTCTCTGCATTTTTTTATTCTTTCAGTTACATCAAGTTTCTAGTAAATTTTAGTGTGATTGATGATTGTACTCCATGTAATGGTGATAAAATGGTTTTTACATTGTTAATGTTCTTGCAGGAAAATGAATATTCTGTATTGGTTCAGATCGCTAGAAAATGGATTCTTCAAGACGGACCCATATCAGGTAGTACCTGAATGATTTAAATCTTGTTTTGCCATCTATCGGTTCCATTTGAACTTCACGTTTTGTGGAGTTTGAATGCTACCATCAGGTAAGTGAACAACTCATTGACTGTCCTGTTTTGTTACAGTTTTCATCATGCTGGATTGCGTATTTGCAATTTCTTCATGTTGCAATGTCATAACTTTAAATTTGACTCCACTTACATGTCCATTTAGATGATGAATTGTCACATGCTGCAGCTCTCAACTTGGGAAAAAATGCCAAGAGATCTTATATTCCAAGGAGATTAGTTATTGGCAATATGAGTATGTTTATACATCTTTATTAAATTCCTTGCTTGTTGACTTCATTGCTATTTTTGAATAATCTGTTCTTATAAATGTGGAATTCTTTTAGTGACGGTTTTGATCACTACTCTTTTAGATTTTGATGTTCTTCTTATTCATGCTATTCAGGTGATTGATGGTGAATGGATTCTGATGTTGGCAGATACGTTCGAATTGGCAATGGAAACCAGCTTGTTAAAGATCCAAAGCACGTGAATAGCAACGGAGAATGCTATTCACATGCTTCGGCTAGTGAGAAAGTGCGATGGATACTGCCAGATTGTGATTAACTAGGAAGCAGAAGCACTGTCAGTTTTTCAGAAGGTTTAGGAAATGCAATAAAAATGATGGAAAATGCCCATATATTCATGATCCTTCCAAAATTGCAGTCTGCACAAAATCTCTGAATGGTTTATGTTCCGATTCCAACTGCAAATTGACTCATAAGGTTTATTACTTTATTTGAACATTTTCTTGACAGATCATTGGAAACTTGATAAAACATCCACCATCTTTCATGTGGATTACTGTGGTGCAGAATTTACAGGGACTCATAAGGTTCATTAAGACCTAAGTTTCTTTCAATGATGTCATAGGTGAGTGTTGCTCACTATTGAACTTAGCCTTGCACTTTATTTGTCCAAACCATACATAGTCAAATATTTTTTGAAATCTAAGATGGTCATGTCTGGCCTATATACATACTAGTTTATTATGAATGGGCATTGACTTTGAGTACAGAATTATTCTAGTCCTATAATTAAAACTTTATTGTTTTTATATCCTATTTGGTGGCAGTGAAAAGAAAAAAGCAGTGTATTTAAATGATTATAGAGGTCCCTCTATTTGTTTGTTTTATTGGCAATAAAGAATATATTCAAACTATATGTAATTTATATAATCAGTGATAAATTACTTCAATATAATTTAATTCCAAATTTTTCCATCTAATGTATCTTGGGCAAGGTCTTGCTTTCAAGTGAGAAAATAGGGCTTCTTAGAAAAATGAAATACAGAGGCGATTTTTCTACTCTGCCTCGGATTCTATCATTTGTATATATGGTGAGTTTAAGTATCCCTTTGTTTTATGCAATGTTTTATAATCCCTTATATTTTTAGTTTATGCCCAAAAAATGAAGTTTAGTATTTTAATAGAATCAAATTTTTTATCACATATTTTTTTAAGGATATTGTGCGGATGATATAGTATTTCAAGATGATCCTAATGGATGCTCAAATTTCATGCCTTCAGCCGGCAATTAGCATTAGCAACCGGTGGGTGTTTCAACTTCAACGAATTTTAAAAGCAAATAAGAATTGAGTTGTAAGATTTGTAAGTACTATTCAAATCTTTTGATGTCTTTTAGAAAACAAGAGGCATTGAAGATTAAAAAGTTTTTTTTTTTTTTTTTTTTTTTTTGTTTGTTTGGTTTTTTGTTTTCCCCATTCTTCTTTCTAATTATTTTGTTGGCACCAGAAGATCTTTTCCTACTGGCTCTACTTCTGAAAGAAGACAAATTGAAAATCGAAGACAATCTAGCCGGAATGGTGCATAAACAGTTCTCAATTCTCAATTGTCTTATGTAGATAGGTAAACCTCATCTTGTAGAATATTTATTATATGAATGAAAATGTATATATTGTTAACTTTTATATAATTGATGCTATTGATTTAGAAAGTAAGTGAAAAATGATGAACTGATTGAGATGTTAGTACACAACATGTTTGTGCAAGGCAAGAATTTCTTGCATTTCCATTAGTAAATGGTTTTATATTGTACTTTACTTTAATCCATGGATTGAGTCTGATTGACGTTTAATTAATGTTGCACTGAATGGAATTCTTGATCTTCCAAGATCATATAGTGGGATGATATATATATGGTTATTGAAGTATCTGAATATAATTGGAATGCTACATATATGGTTATTGAAGGATTTGAAGATAATTGGATGCAGAAAGCTTTTCCATGATTCAAATATTCGGCTAGCTAGATATGGTAAACTCAATTATAGTTTTTAAGGAACCTAAATTAATTAATTAGTTCTATAGATGTTGTATATTAAATCTATCATCCAAATTTAAACATTTTGTTGTCATTCAAATATTGTATTGGATAATAAGAAATCATGCAATAGTTTTCTCAAAGGGCATTATAAGAAACTCTTGTATCAACTTTTTTAACAAATTATATTTATTTGACACTCTTGTATTGAAATTGTAACAAATTGAGGAATATTATGAGATATTTGAATATATGTAGCTTTATGTTTTGTCAACTATAGCTGTACATTACAAAAATTTCATAATATTTCAGACCATTACTATTGTCATAACCATTACTGACTTGTAAATCATGTTGACTATTAAAATTTGTAGGTTTTGGCAACAATTCTAATTATAAGTGTTTGATAACGGTCCAAAAAATGAAGATTTCCGTGTATTAATTATCAAATCATTAATTTCTTTGTCATTCTTAACTATGTACTTGTTGAAGCTATATATATGCTAAAATTTTTTCTTTTAATTGTTTAGCCTTTCATAATACATCACATTTTGTTCAATATTTTTATGAATTTATATTCGTTCCTAAGTTTATTTTATAGAGAGCTTTAGGGATATATAGCAATAGGCCAATGTTGTAGGGTCAATCAAGAATTGGCGAAGAGAGAGTTTTGGTAAAACTAGGACTTTCTTCATTTTGTTATTTTCTTATCACAAAAATTATTTTTAATTTTTATAATCATTATAAAATTAATATAGAATTACATGGTCTATATATGTGCATCTCAATTCCTTCTTTTTTCATAGTCTATATATGTGCATCTCAATTCCTTCTTTCTTCATAGTCTATATATGTGCATCTCAATTCCTTCTTCCGTGAGCAGATTGCATTGTTTATTTGGAATCAATTCATGATTGTACACCTGAGTGCTTGACAGCCTGCAAACAGAAGAAAATCTTCTCTAGTAAGTTTTATGGACACTTTCTCATTGTTTGAGTTTCTCGTATTAACTCTTTTTATATCTTTTTTTTTTTTTTTTGGGTATAATTAACTTTTCCATTATATCGTGTTTCTTAATTTATTGGTTGTTAATTGTGTGGTTATGTAGAACATTGCTGTGGCGATTGTCATTCTCTATTGATAGATGTACAATGTGACCTGCTTTTATTAATAGGCTAGCTAGATTGAGATACTGATTCCTTTTCTGTTCTAGTTTGATGTCTTGACAATTTGGTGCTACTATTGCTGCTTGAAGCTGATTTTTGGCTATGCAAAACTACGCATATGATACAGGTTTCTTTACTGGATTGATGATGTACCTGCAAATATAATTTTTCTGATATGTAGGATCTTCAAAGTCTCATATTGTCATTAGAAATGTAAGATCTCTATCTTTTCATTGTTATTTTATTGGAAAAGAAATGCAACCCATCTTTCTATTGGCTCTGCTTTTCCCATAATTTTCATGCTAGAATTGGAAAGGTGAGCTACTTAGATGTAAATGTTGCAGGAGTATGTTCTATTTCTACTACAACTCAGCCTCATAAATGAACGCATGGAAATTGTTGGCAGCGGAGATTTTGTGGAAGCACTGTTAGAGTTCGGTGAGCTAAATTCTGTTTGGTTTAGCTTAAAGAACTTGCAGTGGGACAATTGTGATGAAACGATAAATATGGATTTTTTTGGAGATATGTGGTGATAGTGGAGGGATTGGACCGTGTTCTGTTTCAACTCATTTATTAATTATCTTGGGCCTAGAGTTTCTTTTACTCATGCATATATATATGTATGTATATATATATAATGTATTTATGTTAGGGTGAGCGATAATGCTTTGTAGCCGTCCTAAACACTCTCCTTTGTACTCATTTTCGATCTAGTGAATTTCTTCTTCTCTGTCCTTGGTTTTTCTCCGATTTGGGGTTTTTTCTACGTAAGTTTTATGTGTTATTGCTTTGCTTTTTATTGCCTATTGCATCGGTTTTTATTTCAAGTACAATCAACAAAAAATATTTCTCTTTGTCAAATTGCTGCCTAGAGTGGGATTGCCAACTTGTGACTTTGAGTTCCATCTTCATCGCTTTAAAATGGGTCATGCAGCCGAGCAAAGTAAGTTCTGAGTGGAAATGCCTATTAATTTGAATATTATTCAAAACTTTCCTCAATGTGTGAGAATGAAATATGGGTGAATTGGGGCTTTGGATTTGAGAGTTTCCACTCCAATTTTTGTAAACTTTGTTTTATTAGTAAAAAAATTACTCTCTTGTCATCATCCGTGGATGTAGGTTACAAGCTCTGAATTTTATAATAGGTTCCATTGCCAACAATAAACATTAGAATAAGTAAATAACTTCAATACCTAATAATAAAGATAAAACTAACTGAATATTTACCAAGGCCAAGAGTCTTTTCTCATTGTCAATACTCAAGAGACATGAAGAGGATCAACAATAGTGTTTCCTTCAATTAGGAAGCTTTTATGGAGATGGACCTACAATTCGTAACTAGTTTTGGTCTGTGCCACTTCATTTATAGTAATCAAAGTGGTCTCTTCATTGATATGTTTATCCCAACAATGCAGAATAGCTCCACATGTTTGATAAACACTCATGGCCTTCCATAAAGTCAAAGCCTGTTTTCCTCCGTTTAGACATGGTTTCGACTTGTGGGTCGGAGAAAGCCCACTTAAGAGCTAAGATGAGAAAGTCTAGTTTTGGGCCTCGAAGTCCAATAAAGATTCTCATGTTTTTTGAATCCAAATTAGGAGAGACATTAGTTAATATGACCTGTGACGCAGTATAAAAACTAGAGTGTCCATAATAATTGCACCCCTAAAAAACTGTACGTACGCGCCCGAATAAGTAAATTTATGAAAACTCAATATTATCTTAAATAAAATTATTAAAATGGATAAATAAGATGTTAGTTCACCATAAATTATTAATTAATTTTTTAAGCATAATAGCTTCTAAGTTTCTCAAACTATTAACTTTTTTTGAGCTTAGAAAAATTTGAACAGAACTGAATGGAAAAAATGTGCCGAAAAGTCCTTGGCACTTGCACATGCAAGCATGAAAATTTATTTTTCACGTCAAGGCTTACAACAGTAGAAATTAGCATCCCTTAAGAGTAAAGCCATTTCAATATTTTGAGGCATTGCAACTTAGTGTGGCCTTAGGCAACTACTTATTGCCTATTTGGCATAGCTTTTGGAGGGTCCAAAAGCTCTTTTTAGAGCCCAAAAGTGACTTATTGTAGTATTTGGATAATTTCTCAAAAATAGCTTCCAAGTGAAGCTGGTATGAGGTGCTTCTCCTAAAAGAGGTTCTAAAGCAAAAACTAGAAGCCAAAAACTTTTAGTGAGTTTTTCATAACATCAATTTTACCCTTCAAACAATAAATACAAATATAACATTCCCACTCGTATCTGTCTTTATTCCCCTTTTCTTGCCTAATCTTGTTCTTCTCCTTTCTTACCAGATTTCGCCAGAGAAATCATAGGGTTCGCTTTAATCGATCTCTTTCTAACTTTGTATCCCTGCTCGACACCATGAATCCAATTGCATCGCTGTCACCACCCTACCTTCGTTGCCTTGCACTTTCGTCTTTTTTCATCTCTTGTCGTTATGTGTCTCACTCTCGTTGGTGTTGGTTGCTTGGCGTCTCTCATCAACCATCACCGTGGTAAGTTTTTCACTTTCAGTCACCCATTCTCATTGTTTAAGATTTTGAAAATTTTCGCTTGTCCTTTTATATGTTGTTTTGAACTGATGAGGTCATATTTTTGGCACTCCATGTGTATTTTCACGCATTTGAAGAGTAAGAGTGATTGTCATTGTTGTGGCTACTGTCTTACCGGTAACCATATTTTCCCTAATTTGTTGCTTAACAAAGTCAGTTTTGTCAATTTTCATGCAAACTACTATAATGTTGATGATGAGAGAGCTCGAAATTGTGAAATTATAACTCTGTGTGTGCTTTTGATTTGAATTGTTCCAATTGTTGAAGAAAACATCTACTAAACTAACAACAAGGACCACGTCTCTAATTTAACATCTCTGTCTAGCATTACAAGAAGTCTGTTATTACATATAGAGTTCAAAGTAATATCCTTGTAAACATAAATCTAATTAAAATATTCTCAATTTAGTTTTGCAAGATTATGATTTATAATGATTAGTGTTGGATTGTAGTTGTTTCAGATATGCGATGGCGATTGGTTGTTTATCGTGTAATGAAGTGAGTGTATTTGTTGTGATTCTTAGATGGTTGTGAGGTGTTGGTTAAGGAGGTAGACGGATTGTTATCTATGCTTGTAGATAAGAAAAGGAAAATGGAGCAAAAAGAGACTAGTATCTAGATACTTCATCACTTCTTGCATTGCCTTAGAAAGCAAAAGCTTGATGAGGTTCTTAAGGTTCTTGAATTGGTATTTTCATGGTGTAGTTGTGTGTATTTTTTTCTTGTTATGGTTTATACGGTTTTGTTTAAAATCAGAGATATTTTGTTTTTTGGCTCCAATGTGAATGTTGTTGTGGATGCTAGGTGGTTTTTGCATGTATTGTCATCATTATTTACATTGACTCATTGCAACCTCCTAATGGAACTTAAATAAGTTATCAGGGATCATAGGTGCCTTCATCAATTGTTAAAGAGGAGGAGTGTGGGCACCTATACAAGTTGGTATATATGAGCAACCCTCAGAAGCACCTCCACCTGTCTCTAGTTTTGTCATTCCTCTGGACACTAATTCTCTTGAAGAGGTTGCAAGTGAAAATTGGAGGGGAGACTTTGCAGTGTGTGCTTTCAATTGAAGTATTCTTTAATAGTTTTCTCTATCTTGTTTTGTCATTTCTTGGATGTTTTTTTATCATGACCATTAACAATGTTTCAAACTGCAAGGTGTCCACACTAGTCTTTCCATCATATCAATTTTTGCATCCATTATGTACTAATATCAAGTCTGTGAATGCAATAGGTTTACTATTCGAATATTTAGTTTGCTCCAATTGGATTGGTTGAGATGTACAACTCAAGAGGAACACTTGAAGCTATGAGTTGCAGCAATGATCCCTCTGGATGCTCCATAAAAGTTTTAAGTAAGAGGATGGGGTCTCTTTAGAGCCTATTCCAACAAAAAAAAGCAAGATCTTGTGTTGTAGGAACATAAGAAGAGGAATTCTTACAAAATGCCGAAGAGGAATTTCTGACATTCAATTTCCAGGGTGAATGCAGATCAAGAGACATTGAAATAGCTTACCGAGACTTCTAAATTGTATTCTCTAACATTGCTACTTTTCTCTTTTGTTTGAACGTATCAGAAATTGTTGTTGAAGTTACTTGATGTGTTCCTTAAAGTTTCTATAATGTAAAGGATGCTACATATGCAAAAATATTGTAGTATGTCTGTGTAAAAGTTTAATACTTGTCTTTTTTTTTTTTTTTTTAATAAAAAGCTTGAAACTTTTTGACTTTTTGTTAATCATTTGATGTATTGCATTGTGGTCATCTCGTTTTTAAGGTGCATTAACATATAAGTTACGTATATATCTATGTAGTAAATTATTTAAAAATAACATATATATAATATGTAGTGATAATTTGAAATATTTTAACTAAACACATTTAAAAGCTCTTTCAGGAGGGTATAAAAGTTATATTATGATTAGAAGAGGTTTCAGTAATATTCTAACCAAATAGTCTTGAAAACTGTTCTAAATCTAAAATCTCTTTTGAAATATATAATCCAAACGGTATTTGAAAGCTCAAACTTTTGTTTTTCTTCTTTTACTGTCAAAAGTCAAAATTAAAAGTTAGGCTAAAAGGACCCTAACACTATCAGAGTTTTTAACTAGGGGTCCTTTATTTTCAATGTCTAGAAGATGCACAAATCTATATAAACTCATTTCTAGTCTATCATCTACATCACAAATCTATCTATCCTCAGTACAAACTAATTAACTATTCTAAGTTGTTTTAACTATCACGTCAATGGCTACTTCATTGTATTTGGACTCCTGGATGATATTTGGTCTTGCATTAGCATTATCTATTGCTCCACTAGCTGAAGCTACAGCTCTCTTTGTGTTTGGTGATTCACTTGTGGATAGTGGCAACAACTGCTCGTGCGGATGCTCCCCTTTATGGGATTGATTATCTGATTCATTGATCTACAGGACGTTTCTCTAATGGCCTTAACATACCTGATATTATTAGTAAGTTTTTTTTTTGTAACGACATTATTTTTTATAAAATTTATATTATGTTGCCTATTTGGTATGTGAATGCATGCACATGCTCATAAATATGCCTTGATTACTTAGTCATTAAACATGTTATTATTGTTAGGTGAGCAAATTGGCCAGTCACAACCTCCATTACCATACTTGGGCCCTGAGCTAATCGGGCAAACACTTCTTATTGGTGCCAATTTTGCTTCAGCTGGGATAGGAATTCTCGATGACATTGGAATTCAATTTGTAAGTCACATGCCACGCCAATTATGAGTCTTCAATTTAAAAATCACCAACTTATGACATAATTATTTTATTTTATTTTTGTAGATAAATATAATTAGAATGTTTAGACAATTGGAATACTTTGAGGAATACCAACATCGAGTGATTGCTCTCATTGGAGGCCAACAAACACAACAACTAGTAAACAAAGCACTTGTACTCATCACTGTGGGAGGAAATGACTTTGTGAATAATTACTACTTGGTCCCTTTCTCTGCAAGATCCCGTCAGTTTTCTTTATCAGATTATGTCAAGTATCTCATATCTGAATACCGTAAATTATTAAAGGTAACAAACATCCCGCTAATTAACTTTGCTAAAATATTTACTCTATATTGCACTTTATAAATATTCTTCATAATAAATTAGGAAAAAAATCTAAAAGATCCCCTAAATGGAAAGTAAAATCATTCAACCCCATTTTTGAACATAAAAAAAGGTGATTTCATATTAGTTTTACTTTTAGAGAGTATTTTGATAATATCCCCAATAAATTATGACTGTCATTGTGCAGAGGCTATACGAGTTAGCACGTCAGGTTCTTGTGACAGAAACTGAACCATTGGGTTGTGTTCCAATGGAACTGGCTATGCGGGGTATATGGAGGATGCTTAGCAGAATTGCAGAGAGCTGCTGCCTTGGACAACCCTCAGCTTGTTCAGATGCTAGAAGGACTAAACAGAGAAATTGATGCAAATGTAGTTATTACAGCAAATACTCAACAAATGCGCATGGACTCGTTAGTGACCCTCAACCTTATGGTATGCTAATTAAACAGCTTTCATGTGTTTTCTCTGATTAGGTTTGATAAAAGTTAATAACATGGATCATAAATGTTGTATTTAAATTTTTGCAGGATTTACAATATCAAAGATAGCATGTCGTGGACAAAGACCATACAACGGGCTTGGTCTATGCACCGTTGTGTCAAATTTGTGCCCTGACTGTGACCACTATGCATTATGGGATCCATTTCATCCATCAGAAAAGGCAAACAAAATAATAGTTCAACAGATCATGAGTGGCTCTACTCAATACATGAGCACCATGAATCTTAGCACAGCATGGCCTTGGATTTCATCACCAACTGATCCACTCCTATAATTTTCTGAAACTATGATTGTCTAAATGTAAACACATGTATTAATAAATTTCTAAAGCAATCCTGATTGAGCTTGTGGTTACAAATGCTTCAAAGTGCACTGCATCTTTGGTTCTCAAATATCATGAAATAAAAAAAAAAAAAAATTATATTTATAAACCTAGAATATGTTTTTGAAAGAACAAAAAATTTACTGTGTAACTTAAATAACATAAAACTTTCTACGTCTATCAATGAGAACTTGATCTCCTACTTGAAACAACTATGAGTGTTTATTCTGAGTTGTAACCATAGTGAGTTCACAAGTATCGTATAGAGGAGTCCACCTATTTTCCATCATTCTCCATGCATTTTCCATCATTCTCCATGCACTTTCCACCCATTTTTCACCATTCTCCATCCATTTTCTACCAATTTTCCATTTTTCTACATCTTTTTTTCACTCATTTTCTATCATTCTTCATGCATTTTTCACCCTTCTTTGCCCATTTTTTACTCTTCTCCATGTATTTTCCACCCATTTTTTACCAACTCCATACAATTTTCACCCATTTTCACCTTCTCCATGCATTTTCCACCTTTCTCTGTACATTTTCCAGCCATTTTCACCTATTTTCCACTATTCTCCATGCTTTTTCCACCCATTTTTTACCTTTCTCCATGCATTTTTCACCCAGTTTCCACTCGTTTTCCACACTTCTGCATGCATTTTCCACCCTTCTGCATGTATTTTCCACCCATTCTCCACTCCTCTCCATGCATTCTACATTCATTCCCCACGCTTCTCCTTGCATTCTCCACCTATTACTCCCCTTTTCTCTTATGTTATTTCAAGTATTGTTCTATGATGTGAAATACAATTTTTGTAGTGTGTTCATTTTTATCTTCTTTAATGTGCAGATGGATTATGCTAAAATGTACAAGATTACAAAGCCCGAACATTTTTCCTCTAAAGTCTACTGCTACTCCAAACTTGCCTTTATCAAAGTGATAACAGAAAAGCTTAGTGAGGAGCAGCTGCAGATGTTCAACAACTCATGCTTTGGTAGACTCCTAGACATGAACGTATGAACTCGGAAGGCAGCCAGCTAACACAGAGTTGTCGAGCAATGAGATTGTTAGAAGGATCAGAGTTCACGGTGAGAATGTGAAGTGGCGTGCTGTGAGACTTGATATTGGAAATTTTTATTGTGTTATTGCTTAATTTTAGTTAGGAATATTATCTTTTCATGCCTTATCATCCGTGGTTGTATTATGTCTTAAGTTTTGTATATTTTTCTAGTAAAATTAAATTCATGAAAAAGTTAGCATTTTATTAAAGTATAAAAGGTTGTGCTTTTAAGTTTTTTCCTGTATTTAATATAATTGTTTCAAAATGGTCCTGCAACTGAACAAATCCTGTAAGTGAGAGGTAGCAAATAAACAAATCCTTTGAACTTCTTTTCTTATATTTGTATGCTGGATATATGTCATACGTCATTTGATAGCGTACCGACCATCAATAAACGCAGAGTGGACTAAACGAAATTAGCTTTGATATCAATCCAATCAGTCGCAATATAATCTGCAATATCATCAAGCCAAGCCAAACCAAATTAAACAATGTATGCCTCAGCTAAAATGGGTAATGCAGTTGTGCTTCTACTGGTACTGATAAGCTTGTGGAACTAGCATTAGCATGTAAGTAGATTCCTGATTTGGAGAATTCCAAGTGCTCCAAGTTTACAACCCTTACTTTAACAGTTTTCAAAGAACGTTTAGGTATCCATAACTGTAACACTTAGTAAATTATAAGTTGGTGAAATCTTGAAAATTTTACATCTGTGTCTAGAAAATGGTAATACAACATTTAATCAGTCCCTTCAGAATCAACGTTGAAGATGTACAGATAAGGAACTACAAATGTCTGCCCACTTGATTCTTGTTCTGATGAATCCATGGTTTCAGAAGGAGTGTTCCAACCCAACTGTTGTAGGTAGACTTCATCACAGGCTTCAATGTTCAATCCGGAGGCAAGAAAAAGTTCCATCTCATTCACAACTCGGTCTGTTCTTGCAATCAGAGAAGGTCTTGCTGTTTCATAGACTCCAAACATTCTGTTTTATAATTCAAAGAGACATCAGAAGATCAGAAGTCAGTTGTTGTGATGGAAACAAAAAAAGGGCAGGTTGTGTCAATACAATCACATGGGATTCCCCAGCTCCAAATTATATGATTGGCGCATCATCAATGCCTTCCATTTGTTCTAACAATAAAACAGATCAAATTACGTAGTAATCATGCTATCTCAATAAAGTCTGTGCATGATATGATATTTATGGGAGATCCATCCAATACTACTTTGTGAAAAGCATTCATCCCCATCTGACAAACACCACCAACTCATGGAAAATAAACTTTACAAAACTGAAAATCAAATATAATTGCCAAACTAATAAACTTCTTGAAAAGATATTTTGGAAGACCGATGTTTGTACTTCATCAATGATAAAACAATAGATGCACACATAGGAGCCAGAACTACCCGTAAAAGCAAAGGCTTTAGTACCTAGAGAATAATTTACATAAGGCTATTACTGATTATTGATAATATCATTCAATCATTTGATTTATTATAGGACTATGCTCATAAAAGGAACAGATAATTATAATTTTCTAGTAGAATGTCCTAGAATACTCTGGGCAGGATAAAGCAAAGAAAGAAACATTAAACCGATGAGCAAGTATACCTGCATCAGAGCTTGAATTTTCCTTCTCAGCCAGCTTTGTAGCTGTTGATTCGACTGAAGATACTAACGGGATTGCCAATACCGTGTAATGTTAAATATGTCATTTAAGATACCTGATTGAACACATAACAGTCTGAAAACATATATATGGATTGCAGGGGTTTGTCAGAAAATGACACAGCATACTGACAACGAGAGACCAGGAACACAACATCCAATGAAAAACTAATTAAGACCTGGTTCAGTGTAATAACACTGCAATCTGTACTTGTGAGCTTTCGAAATGACAAAACTGCAAACGAACAAAAGAAGCAAAGTAAATAAAGACATCTAATAAACACAAAATAATAACTTGAACAAAAGAGAAAAAACAAATGAAATTACCTATCCCCAAACGTTTGACTAATGTAATGCCTTTGAAAACTACTTCCATCGGATCCATGAACAATCCACAAGTTTTCTGTTTGCATATCGTTCAAACCATACCATCATTAGAGCACTATACATGCATACAATTCATTTATAAACAAAAACAAGTCTAGATGATTTTGAGCAACACTAACCTTGCATAATGGACACTCACAGACGAAAGCAGGCTCAAATGCTTCCTAGCAACCACTTTAGCTCGACGCACAATACAATTGTAACAAAACTTATCTACATTAAAACAAACAATAAAAATCCTATGGCTTAATGATTGAAAAGATCAAAACTTGAAACCATATTCGATTGCAAATGCAATCAAATCATCAAAACATCATACACCTTTATTTAACGTTTTAAACATACCCAATTCATGAAACTGGACAACAAACATCATTAAAGTGACAAATCAATTAATCCAGTTTCACTAAACTCAGTCGCAGTATCCAAAAACACTTCTATCTTTCCCCATTTCCACACCTGTTACCACGCTTCTCAATACCAATTTTCTCAACAGGTTTAGGCCCTTTCAAAGCCAAATTCCACCACCACAAACACTGTATAAGTGTACAACATCATCAATTCTAAAATCAATCCAGAAAGCAATTCACTTATACCAACACAACAATCAAAATTATTCAAAACATGTAAGCTAATTAATGATTTTTTTTTTCCTAGGCAATTATATATATATAAGAAATTAAATTTCATTAAATAAGTAAAAGAGAGCTGACTTGGAGAAGGGGCATTGATGGATGGGTGAGGTGAGAAGAGACAGAGAGACAGAGAAAGAGAAAAGATACCGGCCATTCAACGCCTCCGTCGTCGTCGTCGTAGCCGTTCAACCCCTCCGCGTCGTCGCCGTCAACCCTTCACGTCTCCTTCCTTCTCAGCCTGTTCAAAACCGACACAACAAAATCGTCGCCGTCGCTCCTTCTCGTTCCTTCTCCTTCACATCCCTTTCTCTCTCTCTCTTTCTCTCTCATTATCTTCTTTTTTCCATGCCCGCCGTTGACCTGCTGACCTTTCCAGCATCCGCCACATCGTCAAGCCTGATCACCGTTGAACCTGATGCTCTGTTTCTTCAAGCGCCTCATGCCCTGCTCTTCGTCAACCACCGCTGTCCAGCCGTCGTCTAATTTTTAAACAATAATTTTTAAAAATAATAAAAATGAAGAAAACAAGATGAATTTATGCTGAGCACAAAGAATTAAATGTAAGATACAATATTTAAAAAATAATAAAAATAAAAAGAATTTATCTCGATTATTATACACGTGATTATAAAAATTAATATAATAGAGGATCTCATTTATGAAATAGTATATAAACATTTTCACCGGATAATAGTTGATATAAAATTTAAATAACTGATCAGTTGGAGTTGCTTGAATGATTTACCTCAAAGATTGTCAAGTCGAAGATAGAAATGAACCAATAGTAGCATGCAAAATGTCCTCAATGAAAAAGATCAAGAGTCTGAATTGCTCATTGGGAGCATCTATTGGCTTCGGTGCAAATTTTCTTAGGTTGTGGTTCCACTTCCTTGTCATGATCATCAGAGTTGCCACTGCTCCATCTACTCGTTTCTTCTGCATCTATTGGATGTACTGCACAGTATTTCACTTTGCAACTGAGCTCTTCATAAAATGGTTGGGTGTAGGCTTGGAACTTAAATGAGACATCCACTTGGTCACTGTCACGGGCAGGTAGCTTCTTCAACCTTCTAGAAAATTCAATAAACCTGAGGGAAACATACGCTAGTAAGATGTGATCCGAGTGAGTGGATACTGTGAGGTGAATTATATCGTCACGCCTCTTCCCATTAAGGGAAAAATAGCCCCCATATTTTTCCGAACAAACATCACTAGTTTCAAAATGATAATTGCAGGAGACATAAGGACGGTCATAATAATTATAATCTTCTTCAAGACCAAGAACAGCGCGTATTGCAAATCCCATGCACTTCCTCATAACCCAGTTATCACGAAGCATTTGAATATTTACCGAAGATCCCGAACTTTGATACCTAAACCCTGCAGGAATTTCACTTCCAGGCATAAAAATGCTGAAGCCAAGTACCAGTTTTTTAGGTCCCTGTAACACAAATAACGTAAATGTTATTTCTAATGTGAGAGATAGCAAGGGCAAGAGTGGATTAAAATTTAGGTGAGAAAAATAACCTTAATCATTAGTAGCAACTCTTCAAAAAAATTGATGACTGCTTTATGATTAAGCTTCAGACAATTAGTAAGCATGACATCTAAAAAATCATTAAAGCACTCAAATTCAGTTGTATCTGGAAGTAACTGGCACAACAGCTTGCAATTCCTTGCACTCAAAAGTTCTAGACTTGATGGAACATTTTTTAACGATTGAAGCATGTTGCAGTTGTCTAATATCAGAGATCTCAACCCAGAAAGTTGTTTGATGCTTTTAGGCAAACTCTCGAATAAGTTCCCGCAAAGCTCTAGAATTTCCAATGAGGATAAAGAACAAATATCTTTCGGAATTTCTGCTAGATTGCAATCATTTATAGCTAGATTCCTTAAAGAGCGTAAACCTGATAAAGAAGGTAAGGTTGTCAAACCCCTCCAGAGAAAATATTTAAAGAGCGTACACCTGATAAAGAAAGTAAGGCTGCCAAACCCCTGCAGTCATAACATTCTACGATGCCAAGGTTCTTCAAACACCCCAAGTTTTCTGGCAAATTTTCTAGTTTCGAGCAACCAGAAAGAGAAAGGAAAGTTAGAGAGCTCAAATTACACAGGCTACTCGGCAGCGTCTCAAGATATTTACAACCACTCAATGATAGTATTTGAAGCCCAATCAGACGTTCAATGGAAGAGGGTAGCTCTTTAATTGCTGTTTCATCTAAACTAAGATGTTCCCAACATTCCGTTATCTGCAAGATTTCTGGAAAACTCTCAAGTTCAGAGCAACCGTCAAGAATTAGATACTTCAGAGATTTCAGTGTACAAATGCTGGTTGAAATACACTTGAGCCTTGTGCACTTTGACATATCTAACCAAACAAGCTCGTTTAGATTCTTAATTGATGAAGGAACTTCTTCTACTCCAGTTCCACATAAATATAAAAATCTTATATTGCCCGAAATCCGTGGAAACTTATTGAGATTAATGCAGTCACTGAGATCGAGATGTTCCAGAGCTTCAAAGTGAATATCGCTTGGAAAGCTCCTAAGATTTTCGCAACCTCTCAGATATAGAGAACGAAGGTTCCTGAGATATCGGATTGATGAGTGAATTTTAAGCAGGCTTTTGCAATTGCCAAGACATATCTCCTCAATCAATGGAATGTCTGAGAGATCAGGGATATTAGTGAGATGCGCAGAATAATAAAGATCAAGCCGCCTCAGTTTTGGTGCTTGCTGTAACAAAATATTGTAGAACAGTTGCAATAAGTAAATAATTTAATTGTGAACTAATATATCCAAATAATGATAATAGTGAAACATATGCCTAAAGGTTAAATTATACCTTAGTTCCTTCCCAAAGCTGCTCAACATTGCTGCAAGGAAGTATAAGTTCAACAAGCTTCTCAGGATCAAAACTTGGTGGTAGTACTTTGAAGGGATATCCATACCATTGGAAAGACCTTAGTTCGTTAGAAATATAATTTAGACCATTGGAAATGTGCACCTTAGAAATATATTTGAACTCTGCAAACTTGGAAAAGTAGAATTTGAGAAGTCTAAGATTCTTCATTTTCTCAAAGACTAGAGAATTCAAATATATATCCTTTAGTCCAGACATATCTAGGAATATCCCTTGAACTGCCTCGCTAACCTAACACATACCAAAAAATAAGTTATAATCTAAAATACAAAATAACATCGTGCATTTTTTTTTTTTTTTAAGATTTTCTTAAGCAGACAAAATTAGTCTACTTGATCTATTCAAGAAAAATTGGCAATCGACCACCAAAAGGATGACAAAAGAAGTCAAAGGTGCCTATAACTAGGGCTTTGCTTATTGTATCACTTCTTTCTTTTTTTTTTCCCTTTTTTTCTTGCACAAGCTTGTTGCATTACTTTTAGAAATTGAGTCGAAGACAAATATTAAGAGCGGCGATGTGTGAGCAGAGCATGGTGGTATGAGTGTAGTGGGAGTCACGTGTGAGGGAGGACATAGAATAAGTCAAGGTTACGTAGCGAGTGATTGAATTTTCTTGAGAGTGTTGATTCGAAAGTGAGTATAATAAAGATAAATTGCAGCAAGTGTATTATTTTTAGATTCATAATTGTTTTTTAAGAAAATCTAATTTTTTAACAAGTATACATATAATTAGATACCGACATCATTAAAAAATCTAATTTTTAAATAAGTATACATATGATTAGATACTCACATCATTATTCTTTAGCGCGCGAAGAGCATCCTCTTGTTTCCACAACCTACTGCGATTGCTTGGTTTGTTGGGTGATTCTCTACGAACAATTTCGTGACCCATTTCTTGTAGTAAATCATGCATTTGTATCCTATCACCATGCATTTGTGTCCTATCTCTTGATACTGTTACTAATGACTTGTCATCGAGAACACTCAAGGAGTAGTAACAATCATCTAGTATTTTTGCTACATAATCTTTATCTTCCCCTTTAAAAAAACAAGCAATATCAAGAAAAATATCCTTATCTTCATCATCTAGTCCATCATAACTAATTTTCAGTACATCATAAATTTCAGGGTTAAGAATTCTTTGTAATTTATCTAACGCACTTTCCCACTCTTGTTTGCTCTTTCCATTCAAAGATGAACCTAACACTTTAAGAGCTAGAGGATTTCCTTTAGCATGATTTACTATCCTATTAACCAAGAAATTAAGACTTTTATGAGGATAGTCTCGTTTGAAAGCCCATTTAGAAAAGAGTTCAAGAGAATTCCAGTATGATAATGCCTTAACCTCGTAGATGTTTTCTATGCCATACTTATGAAGCAAATGTTTATCTCTAGTTGTTAAAATGACTCTACTTCCTGAACCAAGTTGATTAAGCCCTCCAACCAAAATTTCTAATTGTTTCAAGTTATCCACATTGTCAAGAACAATGAAGACCTTTTTCTTTTGGAGCCTTTTCTTGATAACTGAGGGAATAGTTACAGCATCGTCTATTTTTATGTCTTGATCATTAAGTACCATAGAAAGAACTTTTTGTTGAAGCACACTAACTAATCCTCCACATCTTTCCAGTCTTGTTCTAACATTAATAAAACATTTAGCATATTCATCATTAGAAATTTGTTGAAAAATGGCATCAACAATAGTCGTTTTACCGAGACCCCCCATGCCCCAAATCCCAATAATTCGAATACCAGTCCCATCAAGACATAATAATGATTTAACCTGCATCAATCGTTCCTCAATTCCAAACAGTCTTCCTTTAAAATCACATGGGGACAGTTTATATGCCTTCATCAATTTTTCCCATATATCTTTGACTATTTTAGCAATGACTTCAGACTCATACCTGCCAAATGAAAATGCCAAACAGTAATATAAGCAGAAATGACCACAACAGAAGCACACTAAAGTAACTTAAATATATTGTACTTTTTACCAGCATCATCACATGGTATCAGTTTAATACGTAATGACTCCAAAAACTTTTAGTTGACGCTAAATATGATCGTATACAAATTATGCACAGTTAATCTAAAGCACACAACCACATCAACAATAATAATTAAAAGTTAGAGAAGGACGGGTCCATTTACAGAAGTTTTACTTCGATAAAAAATCATATTTAAAACAATTGATCCTCTTGGAAAGGAAACAAGAAATAAAATAAAAAATTTTAAAAATGATTTTAAACCCATTCCTTCAAAGAAGGATTGGTATAATTTTTTTTAATATTATTTATGATGGATAAATATAACCTGAATATTACCAATATGAATAAATTTAAAGGCTGATATTTACTTATTTTGAATAAAACCAGCACTTTCACTTTTGGTTTTATAAATGGATAAGATAAAATAAAGTACTGAGTTACGTTCAAAAATAAATAAACAAATAAATAAACTACTGGGTTAGATGTACCGATTTTCATAGGAATGATATCCGTTTACATGGGATGCGTCCTCCAAAGCTCGCCTCCATTGTTGCATCTCGTCGTAAAACACTTTTTTACGCTCCTCAACATCGGCGGAATCAAGCTGCTCCTTTTCCAACTTTTCGTCAAATCTTTTCTTAAGCTTAGCAAAACCATTCATGAAACTCCCTTCCAGGTCACCTACATCGGATACAGTAACTTTGTAGAAAACGGGTATGACAGTTTGGCCACTCTTCATACACTTCATAATCTCTACAAGCTCACGCAAGCACCATTTGGATGAAGCATATTCTTCCGAGAAAATGACCACCGAAATCATCGAATCTCTTATTGCCTTTAAAAGCTCAGGCCCAATTTCATCCCCTTTTGGGATTCCGTGATCATCCATGAAGGTTTCAATTGACTTGGCACGCAAGGCTTCATAGAGATTATTGGTAAAACCAGCACGGGTGTCTATACCTCTAAAATTGAGGAAAACTTCATGTTTTTTTTCGGTGGTCTGGGTGGAAGAAGAAGGATTTGATTGTAAATTGTCCATTGAGAAGCAAAAGGTTACAAACAGATTTTTGGGAGTACTGAAAAATGTAAGATAAGAGTTGACGATCAAGCTAGGGTGAGAATAAGAGATGTGTGAGGTGTCAGAGGAGACAAGTGAAGTTAAAGTGGTAGGTGACAGGTCAACACGTCTATTAATTAATTTAGTCAATGTTAGATTAAATTAATTAACTTAACAAAGAAGAAAACTAAGTGGGTGTCTAACGGAATCTTTTATCTTTGCTTTTTTATCTCTTGATTAAAAAATTTAGTGTGAGAGTATCGATATAAAAAATTGGAATTGTTTATAAATCTTTCTCCATTTGTTTTTGTGCGGACTGGTGATTATTACTACATTAAAAAGGAGAGAATCAATTTCGTCCCTTTTTTTGCGAGCCCAATATTAAAAAAAAAAAGAAAAAAAAAAGGATAGGTATGTATTAAATTTTAGGTATGAATTAATTTTTTTTAATAAAATATAAATTAATAAAAATAATAAGAAACTTTTATATAAATTTTTATTTTGATTCCTAATTTTTAATAAAATTTATTTTTTAATCACTAACATATTTTCATTATGTCCAACCTTCTAAGGATCATCAATTTGATTCATTTGGCCTTTTTTCTTGCTAAAAGTAGATTTTGTTTCCAATCAAAAGGTCAAAAATTAATATTAAAAAGTAAAATTTTGAATAAAAAAATGGATCAATAGAAAAATTACAAAGTCGATTAAAAAAATTTAAAAAAAGGGTTATTGTGAAGATGAACGACGATCTCGATATGGTGGGCCAGGTGGGGCAACCAAATAAACATCCATAAAAGTGAATGTCTACTTTTTCACTGGCCAGTCTTCAAGCAATTTTCTGGCCTCTTTCCTATGATTTTCTCGGAAATTTCTTTGTTTTTTTTTCTCGTAAGCAACACTTTTTGACTAGCAAGTCTTGAGCCAATTTTCTTGCCTCTTTCCTATGACTTTCTAGGAAATTTCTTTGTTTTCTTTTCTCGTAAGCAACATTTTTTTACTAGCAAATCTTGAACCAATTTTCTTGCCTCTTTCCTATGACTTTCTCGGAAATTTCTTTGTTTTCTTTTCTCGTAAGCAACACTTTTTGACTAGCAAGTCTTGAGCCAATTTTCTTGCCTCTTTCCTATGACTTTGTCACAAATTCTTTATTTTCCTTTTATAAAAATGAAGTTTTTGGTTTTTTTTTTTAAGTCAGATGCTTTTCCAATATATATATATATATGCACGTATAATTCAAACACCCCAGAAGATTGTATCAATAGTTTTTTTTTTTTTTTTTGCTTTTATAAGATTAGAATTAGTTTAATAAACTATTAAAATCAATCGAAATGAGAGCATTGATAATACGATTCAAGATATTATTTTCATATAAAAATAAATCACTCATATATAAATGAAAAAATGACTCACATAAAAATGAACAATCAATCCACATAAATAGACGAGAAAGTTTGTTATTTTTGGATGTAAAATCATATCAAAGGCATGAAACTGCTGATCTTTAAACCAACGAGACTGGCTATCATCTACTAGTTTTTCATAATACAAAATCAAAAAGTTAAAGTTTATTTATTTATTTTTTGAAAACAAAATGTTAAAGTTATTATTTCGGAAAAAGAAAAAGCTAAAGTTACTTTTCTGTGTGGGCTATAATTTCCACTTGGAAAATAAATAAACAAATAAAGAAGTAACGCGTGGAAAAACAAAACCCGATGATCAATAATGAATGCACAAGCAAAGTTGGGTAATGATAACCTTTGCCGTGAAGGCAAGGGGCATGTAAAATAAATGAAAAGTGATAAATGGCAAATTATTGAATGAATAAATATGGAAAAAATTTTAATTAATTCCTCACGTTTAGTAAAATATTATTTTTTTATTAATATTTATATTTTCAAATTTTATCATCTCTAATATTTTAAAAATATATTAATTTAATCACTCTAATAAAAAAATGGACAGTCAAACTTGACAAAAGTGACAGAAAAACGAATTTACTATTGAAATAATTTAAGATAGTTAAAATAATATAATTACTCTTTTAAAAATTGAAAATTATAAAATAATCATTTTCATTATTATAAAATTACTATTGATCACCTTTCAATCAAATTATGACACATCATTGAATCAAATTTTTTTTTTAATTTAAAAAAATGGTAGTGCTATTACAGACAAGTTTGATGTGTGTTATGTAGATGTGAAATTTCCATTTTGCCTTATTGTTTTCTTTCAAAAAAAAGTTTAATATTAATAAAACATTCACTTGTTACTGTTGAGCAACGATAACCAATACATATAGGGGTGGTAAAACGGATTGGCATGTCGGGTTGAACTGAATTCGATTCAATTCATTTATGAATTCGATCAATTCGACACGAATTCGTTTAAAGGTAGATCGACATTTTTGGATTCGATATTAATTCGTTTATACACGATTGACACGATATGAATTCGTTTAACTCGTTTAATCATTCAAATCGTTTAATCCGTTTAATTCATTAAACTCATTTAATTCGTTTAACCCGTTTAACCTGTTTAATTCGTTTAGCCCGTTTAATTCGTTTAACTCAAATATAATAAATAATATTTCAACTAAATATTAAATCAATTATAAAATCTATGCATTAAATCAACTATAAAATTTCATATCATCCACATTTAAAAATCACAACAAAATCAAACTCAATTGAAAGACAAATATAACAAATAATTCACAATCAAATATTTAAACACCTAATTCAATACATAAAAACCTAAGCATTAAATCAACTATATAAAATTTCATATCATCCACATTTAAAAACCATAAAAAAGGCAAACTTAATGCAAACACAAATATAATAAATAGTTTATAATCAAACATATAAACACCTAATTCAACACATAAAAATCTACACATTAAATCAACTACACAAAATTTCATATCATTTACATATAAAAATCACAACAAAATCAAAGTTAATACAAATCTATATAAATTAAAATGACATAACATTATCATTCTCCAACATCAAACTTTTGTCATTTAAAAATTTTTTCCCCATTGATTCAAAACTCCAAAAGGAACTTCAAGCTATACAAAAAACACAAAACACAAAATTAGATATCAACATTCACAATCTTAAAATTAAGAAATATAATTAAGAGAATTTACCACTAAGTGAAAGAATTTGGTATTAAGTCTTCTACTGATTCACTAGGAGCACTTGCATTAGGGGGAGCTTCATTAATACTTAAATTCAATAGATTTTCAGTGACGTTTTCTAGCGAAACAATCTCCTTCTCTACAATTATTAATGACGAAAGTAACTGAAAGATAATGAAAGATAATTATAAGAAATCACTAGCACAAAATTAGTGTTTTATCTCTACCAATTATCCAATCTCGAGTATAAATTATTGCTTCCACCACATCAAGTTTTAGTGTACTTCAGTATTGATCAAGAACTCGACCACCATTGCTAAATGCTGATTCTGATGAAACTATAGATCATAGGATGCATAAAACGTCACGAGCCATGACAGAAAGCTCAGGGGAGGGAGCTTCATTAGCCTTCCCAAATGCTAGAATGTCCAAATCAACTTATTTTTCAAGCCTTCGTTCTTCTAAATAAAACTCCAATTGTGTCTTGTGAGTTGTAATGCCTCTATCACCAAGTCTCATATCAAAATCCTATCAATATATAATTAATAACAAAATAAAATATCATTAGATAGATTATTATGGTAAAATAATATCGTGAATATATCATAAGGAAATTATATTATTTCTTACCATCAAAACCAAGTAATTCATCAATTGTGTTCACTTGTACATTAGTCACTTATGTATTAGGAGTTGCTGATGATGTGGTGGTCTTGGAGGTAGATGCCCTAATGGAACTTGTCATATACTCATCAAATAAAGAAAATAATTTACTTTTTACATGTACCAACTTTTCTAATCCATCAATAACATCATACAACATTTGAAACACCGTCTCAACAAATTATATCTGGTGATGGGGATCCAAGACAACAGCATTTGCCAAAATAACATAAAAATCAGCCCAATATTTCTGTAACTTTTTATACATTTGATTTGTCATTCTTTTAAAAAACTCATCGTCACTTTCTAAATATTGCAACAAAGTCAAATGCACCAAAAACACCTTAGGCATGTACAAGTTCGAAGTAAGATAATTTGAACCAAAAAAAATATTAGTTGTCTCATAAAAATAACGTAAAAACTTACAAATTTTCTCAACTCTATCCCACTCACTTACAGAAGGACAATGCTTGTAATTGTTATTGGTCAATTCTAAAGTACACCAAGCACGTCGATAATAAAAAACACTATCTAACATAAGATAAATTGAGTTCCACCTAGTAGGAACATCTTTTTGGACACCCTTCATCATGTCTAAATCAACTTGTTTGACACACTCCAAAAATTTTTGCTTCCTAACTTGAGACCCTCTCACATATTTCACTCTCATGAATTTTATACACACTCACATCTCTCTTTCAATCTATCCTGAACAATCAACTTAATAATATGGGTATAACAATGGATATTCATGAATTTTCCATCACAAACAAATGCTTTACTAATATTCAATTGACCTTTTAAATTATCAATAAAACAATTGTTTGATGAAGCATTATCCAACGTAATGGAAAAAAACTTCTTGTCAATACCCTACTCAAACAACAATGACATAACTTTATCAACAATACATACCCCATCATGTGGAGGAGACATAAAGTAAAAACTCATCACTCTTTTTTGTAGAACCCAATTAGAATCAATGAAATACGCAGTCATACACATATAACCATCAGTAGCTATAGAAGTCTATAAATCTGAGGTTAGACAAATTTTATTAAGGGCATCTAGTAACATTTTTTTTTAAAGTTTTGTTTACTTTTCTCAAACAAACTCAACACATCCGCTTTCACAGTGTTCTTAGAGATCATATGAAAATCATTAGTTAAAAACTCAACAATTCTTATCATTCCTTTCCACTCCACAAATAAAAAAGGCAAATCATGCAACACTAAAGTTTCAGCAACAAGTTTCCTAAATTCTTCTTAAGTCTTAGTCTTAAGTTGACGAACACCAACAAACCGAGATTTACTTTTTTCAATCACCATTTGACATATATCATGCGATTTATACTTAGGACAAGTAAGAGTCAAGTGTCTAATCATGTTACCTGTACCACTCGAGGTTGGGTAGAGATAGATTTGGTCACATCATTTGCATTTGCATTTATCCTTTTCCTTTTTATCCTTTGATATCATTTCGAATGACTTCCACACATGCAAAGTGCGCTCTCTCTTTCGAACAGTTTTAGTTTGATTTGACTTGCTTGAACTTCCCACATTTTCAAGCTTATTTTCAACTTCAAGCTCATCTTCCAGGTCGATGATATCGTTTTCGAAGTCAACACTTAGATCCATATCTGATAACCAAATAACTATGAAATCATATTACATTACATTGGAGATATATATATATATATATGAAAACTGACAAAAAATTGAAAACTACAATCGAAATACATAATACATAAAAATATCCATATATGAGAACCAAATAACCATAAAATCATATTACATCATACTGGATATATATATATATATAGGAAAACAGACAAAAAACTAAAAACTACAATTGAAATATAGAATACACAAAAAAATCCATATCTAAGAACCAAATAACCATGAGATCATATTACATTATACTGGAGATATATATATATATATATGAAAATTGACAAAAAACTGAAAACTACAATCAAAATACAGAATACACAAAAAGAAAATGAAAGAGAAGGAACCTGAAGCTGGTCAAGGTGGTGACTGGACTCGATGGTTGCCAAGAGCGAGACGGTGGTGACAATGACAGAGAAATGAGTGATTTTGTGGGATGGATCGACTCGTCGTCGGTGTCATTATGTCTTCGGTGTTGTCGCATCATCGTGTCATCATTTTAAGGAAGAAGGAGGAAGATGATGAAGTGGTGGACCGGTGGACGGTGGGTGACTATATATATAAATGTATAATTACACTTTAACGCTTTTAATATGTTAAATTATAATTTGACCCCAATTTTAACTGTGTCAACTCGCGATTTGTTTAACCAAACCCGATTCAATTCGTTTAACAAATAAGTTAGACGGGTTGACACGAATTCATTTAACTCCAACTCATACCTATTTATTTTTAACGAATTCGTGTCGACCCATCTTGTCGTAACCCATATTGCTACCCCTAAATACATGTATTAGCCCAAGTTTGTGATCAGTTTTATTGTCTTAAACTTCTCATATTTTTCCTCCAAAAATCATTCATCTTCAAAAATCTCTCATTTCTCTAAAACATATCAATGTTTATTTTTCACATTCATGGTTGCTTGCTCATATTATTTCAATTTTGTGCAATATTATATTATTACTAAAATAATAATATAATATTTTTAAAAAAAATTCCTTCATCTTTTACCTCTCATCATCTTTCTCATCTCCAAATTTATTTTCTATATTCATCAAAATCATCATCTCCATCATTTCCATTTAGCCAACATCACCCAAATTAAAGATCAACATCAAACAAAACATTTCTCAAATAAATAAAAAAAAAATCAAAGATTAAGCAAATTTAAAAAAAAAAAAAAAAATAGAGATGGCACCACCTTCTCCAATCAGTCTCCACCATCGGAGACTGGTCTTTGACGATGGAGACCCTTTAATCTCCATCACCGAAGTCGCGTCTTTGATGATGGAGAGCTAGAGAACTGGAGACTTGGTCTCCATAGATCTCCGTTGTAGAGACCAGGTTTTGGTCTCCATGGAACAATTTTTTTTTTTTTAAAAAAAAAAAAAAAAAAAACTATTTTTGTTTTTTATTTAAATTAAAAAATTTAAATATTAAATAAAAAAGTATATATATTATATTTATTTTTTATTTTTTTAATTAAATTATATTAATTGATCAAACTAACCATTCCTCTGTTAAGGTTGACTAATAGAAGAGTTAAATTGATACATTTTCGAAATGTTAGAAATGACGGGAATTCAAAATATAAACGTTAGTAAAAAAAATAATATTTTACTAAATATTAGGGGTTAAATTAAATTTTCTCCATAAATATCATGAGTTTAATTCTAATTTCTCAAGCATTAATCTCTGCTCTAGAGGCACATTTAACATTATGCAACAAAGGTAAAGTTTTTGTGGCTTTAAGTGACTGTTTGAATATGTGTTTGAAATTAGTGTCTAGACTTTTTTTTCTTCAAAAGAAAACCAGCTAAAAAGGTATTTTGTTAGAATAATATGATTTTTAAAAATGACCTTGAAAAATAAAAAAATAAATAAATGAAAATTCATTTACTTGACAAATATCACCAAATATACAGAAAATCAACTCCAAGATTAGTACAAAAATATATGTGTGGGAGACTTTCTCTAAATAGACTTTTAGTAGTTGATCTTTCAAAATAAACTTTTAGGAGTAGAGCTTTTAAGTTTTGTTCTGTATTTAGTATGTTTGTTTCAAAATGGTCCTGCGAGTGAACAAATCCTACGAGTGAAAGGCAGCAAATAGACAAATTCTTTGAATTTCATTTCTTATATTTGTACATAGGATATATGTCATTTGATAGTGTATTAACCATCAATAAACGCAAAGTGGCTAAACGAAATTAGCTTTGATATCAATCCAGTTGGTCACAATATAATCTGCAATATCATCAAGCCAAACCAAACCAAATTAAACAATGTATGCCTCAGCTAAAATGGGTAACACAGCTGTGCTTCTGCTGGTACTGATTAGCTTGTGGAACCAGCATTTAGCACGGAAGTAAATTCCTGATGGAGAATTCCAAGTGCTCCAAGTTTACAAACCTTACTTTAACAGTTTTCAAAGAACTTTTAGATACATAACTGTAACACTTGGTAAATTGTCAATTTATGAAATCTTGAAAATTTTTCGTCACCTAGCTGAAGTTTTTCATCAATAAAGAAGTCAATTTTTTTACGTGATAGGGCATCACGTAAGTGACTTATGAAACTGTAACGGACATCTTCCCCACGAAAACTGACAAGAGGTCATACTTTCCTCCATGGGTGATTGTGGAAGATGAACAAGTTGATGATGAAGCCCCCATTGATCAGAAAACCTACAAGACTTTTGCCACAAAGACTACAGGAAATAACAAGACTTGTATATTTTGAATAGATGTGTCACTTGATATTTATGAAAAAAAGTAATAATAATAAACTAGTGGTAGGCACTTTCCTGGAAAATAAACCAGTGTTAGGCACTTTCCTGGGAAATAAACTAGTGGTAGCTAGGCACTTTGCTGAAAATAAACTTAGTGGTGGGCACTTTCTTGCCTCCTCCCTCCAACTTTCCTCTTGAGATTCTCAATTAATTTGGACTCTTTCTAGTCTGAAAAGGCTCACAATCAGACTAGATTCAAAAGACAACCTGGTGAGAAATCAATAGAAGTGAATGTCCACTTTTTGACTAGTAAGTCTTCCGGCAAGTTTCTTACCTCTTTCCTATGACTTTGCCGGAAATTTTTTTGTTTTCTTTTTTCGCAAGCTAAGAACTTCTAATTAGAAATTTTATACTTTATTATAAAAATGAAGTTTTTGGTTTTTTTTTTTTTAAATCGGATGCTTTTGTAATATATATATATGCTCGCATATGTAAATGAAACCCCCGTAAGCATGTCCTATCAGTTTTGAAGAATACAAAATCATTAAAGCATAGAGAGTCCGAAAAGAAAGAATCAAAGAGTTAAAGTTATTTTTTCATGTGGGTTACAATTTCCATCAAAAAAATAAACAAACAAATAAAGAACTGACACGTGGGAATAGCAAACTCGATGACAAATAATGAATGCATAGGCAAAATTGGGTACTAATAACCTTTACCCTAAAGGGGCATAATAATATCAAGAAACAACCAATTAATTGGACATAAAATAAATAAAAATAGATAAATGACAAACAATTGAACGGAAAAATTTATTGGTCGCGCGTTTAATTCTAACTTTTTAAGTATTAATCTCTGTCCTAAAGGCACATTTAACATTATCCAACAAACACAATGTTTTTGTGGCTTTAAGTGACAACCAAAGTAACGTTTTTATGGCTTTAAGTGACTGTTTGAATATGTATTTGAAATTAGTTTTTAGATTTTATTTTTTTTTAAAAAAAAAAAAAAAAAAAAAAACCAGCTAAAAAGGCATTTTGTTAGAATAATATTATTTTTAAAAAATTAACTTGAAAAAACAAATAATAAATAAATAAAATTTCTTTTACTTGACAAATATCACTAGATATACAGGAAATCAACTCAAAGATTAGTATAAAAAAATATATGTTTGGGAGACCTTCTCTAAATGGACTTTTAGTTAGACATGACCACGGTTCGGTTCGGTTCGGTTCCGGTTTCGGTTCGGTTCCGGTTCCGGTTTCGAATCGACGGTTCCGGTTCTAAAAAAGTTAGAACCGGAACCTTAACCGAAATAAAACGGTTCCGGTTCGATTTTGGAACCGTTGGTTATGTAACGGTTCTGGTTCCCGTTTCGGTTTCAATTCCGGTTCTATAACGGTTTCGGTTCCGGTTCTAGTTCTGGAACCTTTTTTTTAAAACGACAATTTGAAATTTAAAAATTAATATTAAACTATATTTTAAAATTAAAAAAAAAAATCTATACACAAACGAAAACTACTTTTTACAAAAAAAAATAATAATAATAAATCGAAAATTACTTTTATATTTTATAATAATGACCTCCCTTTTGATCATGTTGGATCGTTTAATTGACCCTAACGGTTGGTTCTTGTTTTTTTCTGTTTTTTTTTTTGTTTTTTTATATTTATTTAAGAACCAGAACCGAACCGGAACCGTCGGTTCAAGGTGGTTCCGGTTCCACGGTTCTTTGAATCGACGGTCCCGGTTCCTTTAGAGTCAGAACCAGAACCGGAACCACTACAGTGACGGTTCCGGTTCAGTTCCGAATCGGAACCAAAACCTTATGTTCTGGTTCCGGTTCTATAGTGACGATTCGGTTCGAACCGCATGGTTCGAACCGAACCGTGGTCATGTCTACTTTTAGTAGTTGATCTTCTAAAAATAAAATTTTAAGAGTAGAGCTTTTTCAAAGAAAAATTGTTAATAATTTAGCTATTTAATTTTGAAAGTTTTGATGTATTTAATATATTAAAATGGATACTAGCAATATTTTCTCTTAAGTGTTTCGCTCTCTCTTTTACAATAAAAGTCTTCCTCTATTTATAGAGAAGGAAGAGCTACAAAAAAGAACAATCAGACAAAGCAACATAATCAATTACAATTAATGCTTCTGAATCACATTTAATGTTTCTGACTTTTGTCAGGTCAACTTTGTCAACACGTGGGGCTGGATGCTAACCCATACTGGTTAAGTGAGATTTCCTGGAATGAGGCTGTCATTAGGTGAAATAACCCTTCTTATCGTGCAAGATACGCTAGCTTGCTGTTCTGAGCTGGCATTGGGCGAACAGAGACCAAAAGCGGACTGAAGCTGCTGGGTAAACGGGCTGGTCTTGTAAGCGGACTGATCCTGCGAACTCGACACCGTTATAGTGGGAGAGATTATCAAACGATCTTGACGTCGCGATGCAGGTTGATGGACTCGACTTCGCAGATGGCTCCATCAGTCTTGCGAGCTTCTATATTAGGCTTTGCTTATTGGGCTCAGCAGCTTGAGCCACTAATCTCATGGGCTCCTGCCAGCCCATTTAGGTAATCCGAAAAACACCCACAACAAGTTTGTTGTTGTAATTGAGTTTATAGGATTAATGATAATAACTGAGATGTTACGTTTGTCAATCTACTGGCAACCCAAAAAATTTGTCAATGACAAAGTTAACTTTCTGATATGATTATGATGGATGACCAGGACATTGGACATTGGGTTTTTTTTTTTTCTTTCTATTTTTGATTCAATTTTTATTTAACTTCAGTTTTCAATGTTTTGATTTTTTTTAATATTATTTTGATTTAATACTGTTTATTTTAAATTTTAAATTTTATATTATATTATTTAAATCAAGTGTAAATCAGACATTTTAAAATTTTTTAACATTTTCATTAAAAAAATTAACGGTAGAGGGGATTTTGGACAAAAAATGAAACTTTAGTGGGAAAATGGATATTTTTTCAAACTAAAGAAGGTTTTTTGGGATTATCCCATTTTTTTAATATTATTTTGATTTAATACTGTTTATTTTAAAATTTAAAATTTAAATTATATTATTTAAATCAATGGTAAATCAGATATTTTATTTTTTTTTAATATTTTCATTAAAAAATTAACGGTAGGGGGGATTTTGGATAAAAATAAAATCTTAGTGGAAAAATTGACATTTTTTCAAACTAAAGTAGGTTTTTTGGGATTATCCCTTAAAAATAATTTTTTAGGAGTAAAGCTTTTTCAGAGAAAAATTGTTAATAATTTAGCTATTTAATTTTGAAAACTTTGATGTAATTAATATATTAAAATGGATATATAAAAATAGGAAGCTTTTTAATTGTAATATAGCTTTTAAATTGAGACAATTTGATGATTATGATAGTTTTTTTTTTTTTTTTTTTTGAATACATGAATTGTACTTGGGACAAGCCCAGAGGACAACCGGGACCAACCGGGACCAACCGAGATAGGACACTGAGGCACGACCCGGATAATAACTCTCAATTGGGAGGGATCAACACACCCAAAGATGGGTGGAGAGAAACCCACATGAAGGTGGGGGATCAACCCACACATACGGTGGGAGATAAAAGTATATATTTATATTATATAATATATATATATATTTGTTTGGATATTAGGGGAGGTGTCGAACCCAGGCCCCTTGACAAAGGAGGCATGGGTGGTTGCTGACGCCAACCAACGGCGCCAGCAACCAAGCGACATGATTATGATAGTTAAAAAAATGAATGATTAACACGATCATTTTTTTCTATAAATAATTATAAATATAAAATGGGGATACAATATAACAAGACTATGTATATTTCGAATAGAGGTGTGATTTGATATTTATGAAAAAAAAAAATAATAATAAACCAGTGGTAGGCACTTTCTTGCCGCCTACTTCGAAATTTCCTGTTGAGATTCTCAATGAGCTTATTATATTTTATCCATCATTCCTTTGAATTTCTTGGAATTTATTGTGAGGACTCTAGCTTAGTCTGAAAAGTTTCACAGCCAGACGGCCCAGACTAGATTCAAAAGACAGCATGATGAGAAGTCAATAAACGTGACTGTCTACTTTTTGACAAGTCAGTCTTCTGGCAATTCTCTTGTCTCCTTCCTATGACTTTCTCGGAATTCATAGGAAAGAAATTGGCACGTATTGATTAATGCCTTGCCATAACGTATTGATTGTGCCATGGCACGTGTCTGAAGTTGGAACTTGCCGATTCATTAATAGTTAAGATGATTTGGACATTACCTAATATTACGTTGGACAAGAAACTTAATTGAAGGGTTTGACATATAGAGAATATTGGATCATTTTTTTTCAATTGCGCTTTCCTGTTTGTTTAATCTATTTAAGCACAAGTAAAGACAAAAAAAATTGCAATTCAACTTTAACAAAACCGGTTGAACACCTCAAATTCATTAATATGTTAGCGATTTAATTTACATCACATTTTAAAGCATGAGTGAGTAATTATTTTTTTTATTATAAGAATAGTTGTCTCTTATTTATAAAAATAGATATTCAGATCATTAAGTAATATTTAATCTAGATAAATCCTAACATATCTCTAATACATTTAATTGGTGTTGGCTTTTAAAATATTAAAAAAAAAAAGGAAAAAAAATCTCCTTCAGGTTATAAAATATTAAAAAAAAATCAAATATAATTGAGAAGAAATATAAAATGAACACAATAGAATAAATACGAAAAGCAAGATAACAAAGCAACACCGAATATTATTATATTTCTCCCTCATTTTGTGGTACAAATGAGCATAAATGAGTGAAGCTATTTATAGAGGAACGGGTCAGCTAGAAATGTTGAAGTCGGTTAAGTCGCCACCCAACACAATCAATCAACTCATTCCTATAGTTTAACGAATAACAATTGCCTCAATTTTTCTCGTGTAGGTCACTTCTTCATCTCTGTATAAATCAATCCATTTCATATGAAATTAGTTCTTTGAGTTACGTCATTAATATTTTATTTCGATTGATTTTTATAATCCTCTCGATCAGTTTCAATTAAAAAAAAAATTACCTCAATTTGAATTAATCACGTTCATCAACTTTATAACACTTCATATGATGCAATATTCTGGCGTACAAACTTCGAGTACAATAATCAATGGTGGGGCTAAAGGGGTGTCGGTGGAGGCCACGGCATACCCAAAAATAATTTATTTTAAAATGATACACTTAATATATATATTAATTTTATAAAAAAATTACTCTCTAAATGTTTATATCAGTTAATTGGTATATACATATATATTAATTTTATAAAAAATTTACTCTCTAAATGCTTATATCAATTAATTGGCCTTTAATTTAAAACATTTTTCTGACTATCTTGACAATAATAATTTATAAACCATGTAATTATAATTAGCAACTATATAGCTGAAAACTAACATGTTTGACTAAATGATTTTTTAATATTTATTAAATTGATGGAAGAGATAACCTAAAAATAATGAGATCAATTGAAAGTAATACTGAATGTAAGGATTATGGAGTAATATTAAATATAAATAATTCTTGCAAGTTTTCTAATTCATCTTTAACTATATATATTTTCTAAAACTATATTGCTAATTTTCAATAGTAATCAATATAATGAAATTAGCCAATCAAAGAGCGAAAAATTTATGATTATATCGAAGTTTGATAGAGTATTACCATTTTTTTATTCTCTTCTACAAATCAAATTAATCTACATGTCCATTTTCCAATGTGAAACCATGACTTTTCACTCAAATAAATGCTCATCTTTTATTATCTTTTCTACTTTTCTGTGTAAACCAAACCATGAAGTATCCAAAGTCCACCTTAAACAAAATTCCCTTGACCTGTACTCCATCTTCGATTAAATCATTAAACATGCTGACCCACATACTATTGATTTTCTGTCCTTTTTTATGTAGCAATAATGACCCCAAGAAGATAAATATAGAGAAATTTATAAATAATCTCCAAATTTTATTATTTATTGTTAATTTTTTGTATCATGTTATACAAATTTTGTGTATATACACTTTTACATTAAATTCATTTTTTTAAAGAAGAAAAGTTAAACAAGGCCACATTCCCTTGCTAACAAACCAAGAAAGAGCTTGAATTTTTACCGTTCACAGGAATTTTATTAATAAAAAGTGAATATACTAGCAGTCTTGTAGAACTCAAGCAAAATTATTGTTTTAAATGAAAGAGAAAATGAAAATGTCAAAAAATAATTAATTTGCAAAATACATGGAAATATATAAATATAAAAAATATAGAAATTTTAGGGTTAATACATACTTCGCTAATCAACTTGGCACTTTTATGATTTACAGTAAAATTATATGTTATTTTATAGTTTTGTTTTTTTAATAATTCAGAGACTTATTTATAATTTTCTTGTTTTCTAATGTTCGGGCATTCTTTGAAATGTTTTTAATACCTCAATTGAAGGTGATTGCTTTGATAAATTTTACTCAATTTCTTACTATCCTTTGAAATCAACGAGTCATTGAAAATGTGATTTTCCTTTTTTACTGTGCTCCCTACATCATAAATCTTCTTCAAACTCTATAAAATAAATAACAAATGAAAAATCGAAGTGAAACCACATTTAATACTTCAAAAAAATTGAAAGAAGTTCAACTCATAAAAGGATCATAACCAATGGAAGACCTTTGAAATAATAATAAATGTAGATTGAAAAGTATGTGAGTAATGATGTTGACTGGATAGGAAAAAATTTGAGTAGGTTTATTTACAGGACAATATAAAACAATAAAATTAAAAATAAATATATTTTATGTATTAAACGCATCATGCATAAAATTCCTTAAAAGTAAAACATCTCTTTAATAGAGTATGTTCATAAAATAACAAATAGTATATAAGAGTCATATTGCTCTAAACATTTTATTGACTTGGGCTGCTTGCCTATCCTTGAAGCCCATAAAAATAAAAAGACCTTAAAACTTTCATGAACAAAGCCCGAAATGGACAAAGGAAAAGTGAACCGCCCTCTTCTTCTTTCTCTTTGTTTCCCTCCTCAATGGTAAGACAGACAGCCTCCCTCCTCCCTCGATTGTAAAACAAAGAAGGAAGTGCGTAAGTAAACTGTTTTAAATTTGGAGATGCTAGAGAGAGATGGATTTGTAAATCAATGAAAAATGACACTCATGAAAATTGAAACTCGCGATCGAATTAAGCGACCAAATGCCATTGGACTGTTGGTTGCTTGCCTAACTGCTTTCACTTCTCTATTTTTCTTATCTGTTTTTGATGTGGAGAAAATGAGAATCCTAAGGCTTATTTACAGACCTTCAATTGAGTAGTTGTGTCTTATCATGGAAACACATTTCTCCTAGAGAGACACGAGTTCTCTTACAAACACAAATTTCTTGAAAAAACATGATTTTTCCTAGAGAGATATGATATATCAGTGTACGAGGGTGCATCATTTTTGTGAAGAACCTTCTTATACTAAATTCTCTGTATTTAGTTAAGTCACTTTACTTTGTCAGATCATATTCCTTTAGACACGCTTAGGACAGAGAAATGATTCTTAATAAAATTTTAACTTATTTGTTAATTAATTTTAGTTTATACATAATTACATGAAGATAATCTTTAAAATGATTCTTAATTTTAAAATGAAATTTTGTTGTAAGTTGTTGTTACTTTTGTTATTCAATTATCAATGAACAAGTGAATTTTTCACTCTCAAGGTGTTATTATCTGATGCGTTTACTATATTTTCATATTCGAAATGTCATTTTCAATAATAATTAGTAGATGCATTTTTAAATTCGAAAAACATGAAAATTAAATTTTTGTTTTCAAATGAAAATGAGACCAAATAGATATATATTTCTCACTTTTTCTAAAAATTATCAGGCAAGTTAAAGTAAGTTAGCTTTTTCGGTAATGTAGAGGCCGTCTTGCTGCTCTAGCTGAGATTCTTTTAAGATGGATAGTTAATTAGTTGTTTTTTTGTTTTTGTAAGTTTTTAACACTCTTTTCTATCTTTAAATAATTCCACGATGAGTGTATTTTCATTGACTCGTAATTGTTAACTTTACTTAATTAATATGTTGGTGTTCTATTTGAATTCACCGCCACAATTTTCAACAATATTGTTGCTCATTTGTTCCGTTAATTTGGTTGTCTTCAATGTGCATTTTCACAAACATGTACATAATATATATTTTTATGTGTATCCCATTTCTTTCTTAATAGAATAGATTGCATTATTTTGAATTAGAAGCTAATGAGTGGTCAACAAAAAGAGGAAAATCAACCCCGGTTATTAACCCTAGTGTTATATTAATTAATCATGGGAAGTATTGAATCTTGAGACTTGTCCTCAACCATGCCTTCTAGTGTCCATATATCTTTTGTCACCACTCACAATATTGAGCAAATCCAGTAAAATTTTCTACTGCAATGGTGCATGTGTCAGTTATCGCTGGGAAATAGTGAACCTCTAAATAAGAGCTATTAATCAAAAAATAATAATCATTGTGAAAAATAGAATACAGAAACGCTCAAGCTTCGACCCAGCTAAAATTTGAAACTGTGTGGGCAGGTCCAAGGCATCTGTACAACTATTATGGAACTTACCATTACCCCTTTTATTTTCTCAATGTCAGTATGTCACCATTCGTACATTTTAATTTAATCTTTATATAAAATTCTTCTGAAATGCGTTCTTTTTTATTTTGTTTTTATGATTTGGTCACATGTAGAAGCTTAAACATAAACATTTTTTCCATCATCCCCACTTATTCATTTTTTTCCCCTTATTTATAATCCAAAAATTTTTCAAAACCGTTTAGTGAATTTGAATTCAAACTGAAGCCTTCGTTTAACCCTACAATCTTAGGAAAACAGTAAACTATAGTTTTTGACTAAATAAATATCCATGAGAATTTGAACCTTAAACTTTAAAAGAACAAATTATAAGGTTCAACCATTCTTACTAACTACTCATGGGTTATCATCCCTACTCACTCATTTGCTAATTGTTTCCCCACTTCATTACTATGCATTCTTTTCCTTGCACAAAATATAAATATTCTTTTAATTATTCACCTGATGTAGAAACAATAAAGGAAAAAGATAATTAAGATTCCCACGACGTGTTTGTCTAAGAATTCTTAGTTAAGATTCCCACAACGTCTATTCATTCTCTTGGAGAACCTACAAAAGGTGTTCCAATTAGGTGAAATATTGTAGGGTGCATCCTATGATCTTAAGGTCCACTAAAATTACTGGGGAGCAAGTGGTAGGAAACGTGACACTATGGTGACAGGATCATGAGGACGAACCGAAATCACATGCAAAGAGAACTTAGATTGAACCGAATCAATGCTCTAGATCAGCAATTGCGTGCTACAGTTGGCTTATTGTTCACTTTTCTTTGGTGAATTTTTTTAATCTTCGACGTAAGGTATTCAATCACCAAGTGATTTTTCATTAAAATTTAATATTGTATATGTCGATAGAATATTTATTTAATTATTATTATTTTTTTAAATAATTATTATTTATTTTAATCTGTTTTTCCTTTTTCTCTTTCCCTGTTCCCACTTTTCAGTCGATTTGTCTGCATGCATGGAGGACCCACATTTTTATCTTCTTTATGTGTTGGCAGTAACGAAATAATAACCTGGATTTTTTACGTTTCTACATTAATTTTTTACCGGCTTTCTATCATTTTCGTACTTTTTAAATTCTTTAGCTTCACAAACTTGAAAAAAAAAATAATTCTTTTAAAAGTATATTTTATTTCCTTAATATATATATAAATTTTTATCAAAATTCTTTTTTTTTTTCCTTTTAAAGCAGATGATTTGGACATTACCTTATATTATAGACAAGAAACCTAATTGAAGGGTTTGACATATAGCAAATATTGGATCATTTTTTCAATTACACTTTCTTATTTTTTAATCTTTTTGAGGACAACTAAAGACAAAAAAAAAAAAAAAAAAAAATTACAAATCACCTTTTAAGAGAATCGGTTGAACATCTCAAATTCATTAAAATGATAAGGGTTCAATTTACATCATATTTTAAAGTATGAGTGAGCAATTTTTTTTTTTTTTTTTTTATGAGAGTAGTTATCTTTTATTTATAAAAGTCAATATTCAAACTATTAAAGTAGTATTTAATTTTGATAAATCCTATCATAGCTATGATAGGTTTGATGGGTGTTAGCTTGTAACATATTAAAAAATAAAAAAGATGAAAAATCTTATTTATGTTATAAAATAAAAGCAAATGAAATATAATTGAGAAATATAAAATGACCACAATAGGGGAATAGTTCTGCTAAAAATGTTGAAGTCGGCTAAGCCACAACCCAACACAACCAATCAATTCATTCCGATAGTTTAACCAATATTGCCTCGATTTGAACCAATCACATTCTAGTTTATAATAAAATAATGGTAGAATTCATCCACTTTACAACACTTCATATGTTGTAATATTATGACCTACAAGCTTTGAGTACAATAGTCAAGGGTGAGGCTAAAGGGGTGTCGATGGAGTCCACAGCATACCCAAAAGTAATTTATTTTAAAATGATACACCTTTTTTTTTTTTGACAAAAAATTATATATATTAATTTTATAAAAATTTACTCTCTAAATATTTATATCAATTAATTGACCTTTAATTTAGAAACGTTTTTCTGATGGTCTTGACAATAATGATTAATAAACTATCTGTTTATTAGCAACTAAATAGCTGAAAACTAACATTTTTGATTAAATAATTTTTTAATATATATTAAATAGATGAAAGAGACAACCTAAAAATAATAAGATCAATTGAAAGTAATACGGTATGTATGGATTATGGAGTGAATATTCAATGTTATTAATTCTTACCAGATTTCTAATTGATCGTTAACTATATGTATTTTCTAACACTATATTACTAATTTCCAATAATGATTACTATAATGAAATTAGCCCATCGAAATCGAAGAGTAAAAAAATTTATGGTTATGTTAAAGTTTGATAGCGTATTCTTCTACAAATCAAATTAACCATACATGTCCATTTTCCAACGTGAAACCATGACTTTTGACTCATATATATGCTTATCTTTTATTATCTTTTCTAGTTTTCTGTATAAACCTAAGCATGAGGAATCCATAGTCCACCTATCAAAAAAAAAAAAAAAGATTCCCCTAGCCTGTTATTCCATCTTTGATTAAATCATTAAAAATGTTGACTCACATTACATACTATTTATTTTCTCTGCTTTTTATGTTGCAATAATGACCCCAAGAAGATAAATATAGAAAAATTTATAAATAATCTTCAAATTTTATTATTTATTGTTAATTTTTTTTTTGCATTATGTTATACTAATTTTGTATATATATACACTTTTACATTAAATTCATTTTTTAAAAGAAGAAAAATTAAACTCGGCCACATTCCCTTTCTAACAAATCAAGAAAGAACTTGAATTTTACCCGTTTACAAGAATTTTATTAATAAAAAGTGAATATATATACACATATGTTTTGAAATATAAAAAGTGAATATTTACTAATAGTCTTGTAGAACTGAAACAAAATTATTGTTTTAAATGGAAAAAAAAAAAAAAGTCAAAAATTTAATTTGCAAAGTGCATGAAAATATATAAATAGAATAAATACATAAATTTTACAAGATCAACACCAAGTAGATATGACCACGGTTCGGTTCGAACCGTGCGGTTCGAACCGAACCATCACTGTAGAACCGGAACCAGAACATAAGGTTCCGGTTCCGGTTTCGGTTCGGAACCCAACCGGAACCGTCACTGTAGCGGTTCCGATTCCGATTCTAACCTTAAAGGAACCGGAATCATCGGTTCAAAGAACCGTGGAACTGGAACCTTCTTGAACCGACGGTTTCAGTTCGGTTCCGGTTCTTAAATAAATATATAAAAAAAAAAAAGAACCAACTGTTAGAACCAATTAAATGGTCCAACATGATCAAAATAGAAGTCATTATTATAAAATATAAAAGTAATTTTCGATTTATTATTATTATTTTTTTGTATCAAAGTAGTTTTCGTTTGTTTATAGATTTATTTTTTTAATTTTAAAATATAGTTTAATATTAATTTTTAAATTTTAAATTGTCGTTTTAAAAAAAGGTTCCAGAACCGGAACCGAAACCGTTATAGAACCGGAATCGAAATCGGAACCAAAACCGTTACAGAACCGATGGTTCCAAAACCGAATCGGAACCGTTTTATTTAGGTTAAGGTTTCGATTCTAGCTTTTTAGAAACGGAACCGTCGGTTCGAAATCGAAACCGAAACCGAAACCGAACCGAACCGTGGTCATGTCCAGCACCAAGCACTTCCGTAATATAACTGTAAAGTTCAAGTACAAGTTTATTTTCTCTCTCAAGATCAAGTCTCTTGTTCTGCTCACTTCATCATTCCACAAAAAGAAAAGAAAAAGCGAAGTCTCTTGTTATTCTATGCTGTAACGTTGCTTCATCGAGCAGCAATGGGCGCTTCATCATCAACTTGTTCATCTTTCATGGCCACCGACGGAGGAAAGTATGATCTCTTTGTTAGTTTCAGCGGTGAAGATATCCGAGACAGTTTTAGAAGTCATTTCTGTAATGCTTTGTCTCGTGAAAACATTTACTTCTTCGTTGATGACAAACTTAAGAGAGGTGACGAAATCTGGCCGGCGTTTTCAAGAGCAATTGAACAATCAAGGATTTCGGTAGTCATTTTTTCGAAAGACTATGCTTCGTCGAAATGGTGCTTGCGTCAACTTGTAAAAATTCTTGAATGTAAGAAGACGAATGATCAAATTGTTTTACCCGTCTTCTATCAAGTAAATCCATCTGATGTGCGAAGTTTTGGGGATGCTTTTATTAACCATGAAAATATATCTGAAGATGAGAAGCAAATATGGAGAGCTGCCTTGACTGAAGCATCCAATCTATCAGGATTTGATTCCTCAAAAATTAGGTAACTCTATTTCTCTTTTATATCCATTTAGAGTTTACAAGTTCTAATTTTTGTCAATAGTTAATCTAATAAGTCTTAACATATATTTGGTAATTATTATCTAATTAGTAATTAAGAATCTCATGTACTTTTTTCAATTGCAATTCTTTCCAACTGACTGGTAATTGTTTGTTTTTCATTTTTGGTAGGCCTGAATCCAAACTTGTAGATGAAATTATTAAAGATATCTTAGGTAAATTGAAAGATATAGCGCCCTCAAGCAATCCAAAAGGCTTAATTGGAATAGATTCACGTATTGAGCGAGTTAAATCGTTATTGTGCATGGGGAAATCAGATTTTGAGGTTGTTGGAATTTGGGGCATGGGTGGTATAGGAAAAACAACAATTGCCGAGGCTGTTTTTGACCAAATTTCTGGACAGTTTGAAGAGAACTATTTCATTGCAAATGTTAGAGAGGCATCTAAAAGATGCGGCGGATTGGTTCGTCTTCGAGAAAAGGTTCTTTCTCAAATATTAGAGGAAGAAGAATATGTAGATTTTGGCACAACAAGCATATCGCAATTTAGGAAAAACAAGCTCAACCGTAAGAAAGTTCTTATTGTTTTAGATGATGTGAATACTTTGAATCAATTAGAAACTTTGGCAAAACAACTTGACGGATTTGGTCCGGGAAGTAGAATAATTATAACAACTAGAGATAAGCAATTGCTTCGTAATTGGAGAGTGAATAAGATATATGAAGTTGAGGCTTTTAAATATCATGAAGCTCGTAAGCTCTTTTGTAAATATGCCTTCAAGCAAAACTGCTCTCATAAAGATCTTATGGTGTTTGTTGACAAGGTAGTAAGTTATGCTAAAGGAAATCCTTTGGCTCTTAAAGTGATAGGTGCCTCTTTGTATCAAAGGACGGTACAAGATTGGGAAAGTGCATTGGATAAGCTGAGTAAAATCTCTGATCCTGATATTCAAAATTTATTGAAACTTAGTTATGATGGACTAAACAGGGAAGAGAAGGAAATATTTCTTGATATTGCATGCTTTTTTAAGGGAAGTGATAGAGATGTTGTCACACGAATACTAGATGGATGCTACTTTGCTGCAGAATTTGGACTTAGTGTGCTCATTGACAAGTCTCTTATAACAATATCATCATATAACCTAATCAATATGCATGATTTATTGCAAGAATTGGGTCATGAACTTGTTCGTCAAGAATCAAGCAATCAGCCGGGGGAACGTAGTAGGTTGCATAATCAAAAAGATGTTTGTCTTGTATTTCGGAGAAATACAGTAAGCGGTCAATAATTTTGTTTCATTTATTATATTAGAGTTACCCTGAGTCTTCACTTAAAAAGTAAGGTGTACATTTGAGTAAGCTAGCTTTCATTATTGTCTTAGGCTGTTGATGATGATTTTGGTTCAATTAGCTTTAGATTATTAATTACTCATAACCTTGAACTCTCTCTTACCCTTAACTACTTGAAACACAATTCAGTAGACTTGACCGCATCATGTTGTGCGTCATCATTCATAGTGTGTAAATTTGCATTCTTGTGAAATGATATCTTCCTGCAACTTCTTCAACGTATGCAGTGGTCCTTCCATTAAATTAAATTATTGATTAATTATAAAATGGAGTAACTTACTCTTTACTTTTTGCTTGTAAGAAAATTGAAGCAGTTAGATGTATTATTTTTATTGTTTTAGATGTTTCTAAAAGATAAATTATAAAAAATAAGTTGTAAAGGTCTTTAGAAAGTTTGAGCTTTTATGTTATAACTTATATTTATAACTTCTTTTATCTTTTGTTGTAAGGGTATGGAAGCAGTAAAAAGCATATTTTTGAATATGTCAGAAATGAAGGACATGTATATCGATTCTCTGATCTTTGAGAATACATGGAATCTTAGATTTCTAAAATTCTATAATGTACCCAACTATACCTCTAAAGTGCATTGCCCAAGTCATCTTCCTGATGGATTGAGATATCTCTATTGGGATGGATATCCTTCTAAAGCACTGCCATCAAGTTTTAATTCAGAACAACTTGTTGAACTTAACCTTTGTGGAAGCAAGCTTGAACAACTTTGGAATGGAGAAATGGTACAATTTTCATTTAAGTATATATATTTATTCTTTGAATAACATTAGTGTGGTCCATAGATAATTATTTATTCTTTTCATTTTAATATTTTTTAATATAGGATGTCCCAAATTTAAGACGGCTTGATCTTTCTGGATCTCAACACCTGACTAGGATCCCAGAGTTCTCAAATGCCCCATCTTTGGAGTGTATAAACCTTCAATCATGCAAAAACTTGCTTGACAATGGCTCTTCTTTCCAACATCTCGACTGCCTTCGTTTGCTTTCTCTATATTCTTGTGAAAAGTTTAGGACTTTTCCAAAGCTGGCAGGCAATATTGAGAACTTATATTTACTTGGGTCTGCAATAGAAGAAGTTCCTTCATCGATTGATAGTCTAAGCTTTCAACTTTAGATCTTTCAAATTGTGCAATGCTCAAGCATATTTCACCTAGCATTTGCAAACTGAAATCTCTTCGCTCACTATTTTTTGGAGGTTGCTCCAACCTTGAGAGCTTTCCAGAAATCTCGGAGATAATGGAAAGTCTGAAAGAACTTGATCTATCTAGGACAGCAATTAAAGAGCTGCCCCTTTCCATTGGAAACCTGAATAGGCTGTCAAAATTGCACTTGCACTGCTGCAAAAGTCTTGAGACGCTTCCAAGTAGCATTTGTAGTTTGGGATCTCTAACCTATCTTGATATTGCTGATTGTTCAAAGCTGAACAAATTGCCAGAAAATATGGGAAGCCTAAAATCTTTGGTTTATCTCTTCGCATTCGGAACTACCATTCATCACCTACCATCCTCTTTGACATTTTTGGAGAAACTTGAAGAATTGGATTGTTCTGGATTGAGAGGGTTAACATTGCCTCCTAAGTTAGGATTGTTGCACTCTTTAACAAAACTAAATTTAAAGGATTGCAATGTGATTGAAGTCCCTGAAGACATTGGTTGTTTGTCCTCACTGGGAGAATTAGATCTAAGTGGAAATGACTTTCATAGTCTACCAAAAAGCATCAAGCAACTTTCTAGGTTGCGGTGGCTTTATTTGAACAGTTGTAAAATGCTTCAGTCATTAACAGAGCTTCCATTGGGTCTGTTACACGTGGAAGCAGCAAATTGCAAGCAGCTCCAGTCATTGCCAGACGCATCCTATTTTTCGGACTCAATAATTGCATGTGGTTCTTATGGAGGAAGATTAAGTTATATGTTCACTTGTTGCATGAACCTTAATTAATCAAACAACATTCAGCGAAGTTCTGAAAGATTCATTACTAATAATTCAATCTCAAAAGGTATTTCTCTCTTACTCTACTAATTTGTCATTAAAATGTCATTTGTCTCTGACTCCAATGGTACTCTTGCTCGCTCATTAAGAATAATCTTGATTTTCACGTTACAGGAATTTACAGAGGAAATTCATTTCAACGTTACTTATTCTGGAAGTAACATTCCTCAATGGTTCACCTTTCAAAATTTTGGATCTTCCATTAATATCAAACTGCCTCTACATAATTGGAGTAATCGTAAGCTCAGAGGATTTGCTATATGCGCTATTCTTGTGATTGAGGAATTTTGCACTGAACCATATGTGGATGTCTTCTATGAGTGCCAAATCGAAACAAGTCATGGTGACACATCTAATTTTGGTGATAGTTTATTGGTTCTTCCTTATGATGCATATTCGAAGAAAAAAATCTCTTGCATAGATTATGTGACTGTTCACATTAAGTTCAGTTTTGTACTGGTAATAATACACATTTTTCATTTGAGTTCGTCCCAAATCGTGAATGCAAAGTAAAATATTGTGGGCTACAAGCAATATTTGTAGAGCTCATAATTTCTCTTGACCGATTTGGTGCCAATATATTCCCGAATGAGGAATTTAATGCCACCAATCAAGAATATGAGGAAACAATATTGGTAGAAGCACTCACTAAAACTAAATTGTTTCCAAAGGAGGCTGACACAAGTGCAAGAGGAGTTGGTTTATTGCAATGAATTGAGTGATTTTATATTATTTTCATTTTCAAGGGGTAGTTTGATAATATCCCCTATAAATTATGATCGTCATTGTGCAGAGGCTACATGAGTGGGCGCATGACAGGAACTAGACCATTGGGTTGTATTCCAGCGGAACTGTCTATGCGGGGTACAAATGGAGGATGCTCAGCAGAATTGCAGCCTTGTACAACCCTCAACTTGTTCAGATGCTACAAGGACTAGACAGAGAAATTGGCGCAAATGTATTTATTGCAGCAAATACTCAACAAATGCACACGGACTTTGTTAGCGACCCTCATGCTTATGATATGCTAATTAAACAGCTTTCATGTGTTTTCTCTTATTAGGTTTGATCATATAAAAGTTAATAACATGGATCATAAATGTTGTATTTAATTTTTTTTGCTGGATTTACAGCATCAAAGATAGCATGTTGTGGACAAAGACCATATAACGGGCTTGGTCTATGCATAATTTTGTCTAATTTGTGCCCTGACCGTGACCATTATGCATTCTGGGATCCATTTCATCCATCAGAAAAGGCAAACAAAATAATAGTTCAGCGGATCACGAGGGGCTCTACTCAATACATGAGCCCCGGCCCATGAATCTCAGCACCCCCTTGGCCTTGGTTTCCATCACCAACTGATCACACAATTCAATTTGCTATCGACTCATTTCTTCATTTCTAAAGTCGTATTTAATTTAATAGATTGTATTGAGTTTGATGTTTAAAGTTTATTTATGACCAAAAACCAATATTGTTGTGCAAAATCGCAAGTGAACGAGCCGAACAAGTAATAAAGTGATGAGAAAAGTATCGTCCCACGTGGATTGTTGTTAATTAATGCCTAAAATTGAAATAACTCAACTTTTATTTGGTAGACGAAATTGGATTTAAAGAGTTGATAATTAAAACTAAATTTAACTATAAATATGAATGAAATTTAATTTAATAAATTAAAACTCTAAGATTATGATTTCACCATAACTAATCTGTTCCTCCCCTTTGTTTTTTTTAACAAAAATTAACTATCCAGTTGCTAGTCGAGATTCCCTGAATTATTCACATAGCCTCTCCCGAGGTCTAAGGAAAATATCATATAAAGACTAACTGCTATGTTCTCATGCAAGTTAAAACATTAAAGGATTCATTAAGATTTATGGATCTCTTTTATAGACTACACAAACCATGCAAGTATATTCCTATCCTACATGTAATTTATGACATTAAATACAATGAACTAGACACATAAATCAGCTCCCGCTATCATTATGATTAACAATTCAACTAAATAGTGGTCAATTATTTAGAAGCATTAAGAACAATATTAAATGCATCAACCAAGATAGAAAACTCTTAATTGAATTGAACAAAGGTTTGGAACATCAAAGTTAGGCTACATCATAACCTTAGAAAACAAATCTACTCCATAATAGAATTTACAAAAACTAGAAGATTAAACATAACAAAAGATAGAAAGACTTAGTGGATTGAAGCTTCACCGTAGAATTTCTTCCTCTGCTTTGCTCCTCCTCTCCAAGCTCTCTCTCTCTCTTTCTCTAAACTACTTATGATTTTGGTTTGTGATGGAATACTTGAAATGGTGATTCTAAGGCCTATTTATAGGCCAAGTTCACCTACCAATTACATCATCGATTGCATCATTGTTTCCTGATTTTCCACCATTTTGCATCATCGCTTGCATCATCGTTCACCTACCTCATTCAAAATCAACTTTCATATTGCATCATTGCTTACATCATCGTTCACCTACCTCAGTCAAAGTCAACTATAATATTACATCATTGCTTACATCATAATTTTGATTATATCATTCCTTACATCAGCATGACATAATATTATTTCTAGAATACTCGATCTTTAAATTACGATAACTTTTTGATGCGATTTCTGATTCGAGTAATTCTTAAGGCGATGAACTGCTTCAAATGATATTTATTTTGTAGCGATGATCTTGTCTCGGACAATAGGATTTGGTGGGGTCCACGTGTGCATTTTTTACCAATTTTATTCTGAAAATAAAAATACAAAAATATGAAATAATTTACTTAATAAAAATAAAAATATCAAGAACTAAGTAAGAATTTAAGTTTAAAAAGATAAAATAACCCTATAAAAATAGAGTTATCAAATATACACTGGTTTTTTCACCAATAATTATTCAAGATAAAAAATTTGATTAATCCGTTTTATTTTTGTTTGTGCTTCTCGTTTGTTTCATTAGATTGAACGAATATAACTTAATACTAATATTGGAAACAACGAACAACCCAGTAAATACAGATAGAAGAGTATATTGATAATATGCATAACAAAATCAAATCTATATATTATTTTAATGATAATAAGCATTCACTGTAATAATTTTTTGAAATTGTGATTGTCTAAACGTAAACACCATGCGTATTAATAATTTTGTAGAACAGTCCTAATTGAGCTTGTGGTTACAAATGCTTCAATGTCTATTGCATATTTGGTTTTCAAATATCATGAAATAAAAAAATTAAAAAAAAATAATTGTGTTTATGAATCTAAAATATGATTTTGAAAGAACAAAAAACTCACTGTGCAACTTAAATAACACATAACTCTATGCATCTAACAATGAGAACTTAAACTCCCACTTGAAGCAACTATGGGTGTTTGTTATGAGTTTTAACCAGAGCAAGTTCACAAGTATTATGTAAATAGAGTTCACCCATTTTTCACCATTCTCCACGCATTTTCCACCCGGTTTCCACCATTCTCCACCCATTTTCACCCATTTTCCACCATTCTCATCCATTTTTAACCCATTTTCCATCGTTCTTCATCCATTTTCACCCATTTTCCACCCTTCTCCACCCATTTTTCACTCTTCTCCATGTATTTTTCATGCATTTTCCATCATATTCCATACAATTTCCACCAATTTTCCACCTTCTCCATGCATTTTCCACCCCTTCTCCATACATTTTCCATCCATTTTCACCCATTTTCCACCATTCTCCATGCATTTTCCACCTACGTTTTTACCTTTCTCCATACATTTTTCACCCAGTTTTCACTCATTTTCCACCATTCTGCATGCATCTTCCACCCTTATACATGTATTTTCCACCCATTCTCCACTCTTCTCCATGCATTCACCATTCATTCTCCACGCTTCTCCTTGCATTCTCCACCTATTATCCCTCTTTTCTCTTATGTTAGTTCAAGCATTGTTTTCAGATGTGAAATACAATTTTTGTAGTGTGTTTATTTTGTTTTCTTTAATGTGCAGATGGATTATGCTAAAATGTACAATATTACAAAGTCCGAACACTTTTCCTCCAAAGTCTACTGCTAGTCCAAACTTGTCCTCATTAAAGTGATAACTAGAAAAGCTGAGTGAGGAGCAACTACAGATGTTCTACAACTCATGCTTTGGTAGGCTCCTAGACATGAATGTATGAACTTGGAAGGCAGCCAGCTTACACAGAGTTGTTGAGCTATAAGACTGTTAGGAGGAACAGAGTTTGTGGTGGGAATGTATAGTGGCGCGCTCTGAGACTAGATATTGGAAATTTTGATTGTGTTATTAACTTATTGTCCATGGTTGTATCATATCTTAAGTTTTGATCTTTTTCTAGTAAAATTAAATTAATGAAAAAGTTAGTATTTTACTCAAGTATAGAAGGTTGTGCTTTATGGTTGTTTCAAAATGGTCCTACAAGTGAACAAATCATGTGAGCGAGAGGTAGCAAATAAACAAATTCTTTGAATTTCATTTCTTATATTTGTACATAGGATATATGTCATTTGATAGTGTATTGACCATTATTAAACGCCGAGTGGGCTAAACAAAATTAGCTTTGATATCAATTCAGTTGGTCACAATATAATCTGCAATATCATCAAGCCAAACCGAACCAAGTTAAACAATGCCTCAGCTAAAATGGGTAACACGGTTGTGCTTCTGCTGGTACTGATAAGCTTGTGGAACCAGAATTTGGCACGTAAGTAAATTCCTGATGGAGAATTCCAAGTGCTCCAAGTTTACAAACCTTACTTTAACAGTTTTCAAAGAACTTGTAGGTACATAACTGTAACACTTAGTAAATTGTAAATTAACGAAATCTCGAAAATTTTACATCCATGACTGGAAAATGGTTATCCAACATTTAATCGGTTCCTTCAGAATCATCGTGGAAGATGTACAGATAAGGAACTACAAATGTCTTCCCACTTGATTCTTGTTCTGAAGAAACAATGGTTTCACGAGGAGTGTTCCAACCCAACTGTTGTAGGTAGACCGCATCATAGGCTTTAATGTTCAATTCGGAGGCAAGAAAAAGTTCAATCTCATTCACAAATCCGTCTATTCTTGCAATCAGAAAAGTTCTCGCTGCTTCATAGACTCCAAACATTCTGTTTTATAATTCAAAGAGATGTCAGAAGATCAATTGTTGTAATGGAAACGAAAAAAGGGCAGGCTGTGTCAATACTATCACATGGGATTTCACATCTCCAAATTATATGATTTGTGCACCATCAATGCCTTCCATTTGTTCTAACAAGAAAACAGATCAAATTACCTAGTAATCATGCTATCTCAATAAAGTCAGTGCATGATATGACATATATGCAAGACCCATCCAATATTACTTTCTGAAAAGCATTCATCCCCATGTGACAAGCAGTACCAACTCATGGAAAATAAACTTTATAAAACTGAAAATCAAATACAATTGCCAAACTAAATAAACTTCTTGAAAAGATTTTGTAAGACCAATGTTTGTACTTCATCAATGATAAAACAATAGATGCACACATAAGAGCCAGAACTACCCAAAAAAAAAAAGGCTTTAGTACCTAGAGAATAATTTACATAAAGGCTATTACTGATTATTAACTGCCACTAATCCACTATTAGGTAATATCATTCAATCATTAGATTTATTGTAGGACTATGCTCATAAAAGGAACAGATAATTTTAACTTTCTAGTAGAATGTCCTAGAATACTCTGGGCAGGATATAGCAAACAAAGAAACATTAAACCAACGAGCAGGCACACCTGCATCAGAGCTTGAATTTGCCTTCTCAACCAGCTTTGGAGCCATTGATTCAGCTGAAGATGCTTACGGGATTTCCAATACCGTGTAATGTTAAATATGTCATTTAAGATACCTGATTGAACACATAACAGTCTGAAAACATATATATGGATTGCAGCGGTTTGTCAGAAAACGACACAGCAAACTGACAACTAGAGATCAAGAACCCAAAACATCGAATGAAAAACTAATTAAGACCTGGTTCAATGTAATAGAACTGCAATCTGTATTCGTGAGCTTTCGAAAAGACAAAACTGCAACCGAACAAAAGAAGCAAAGTAAATAATGACATCTAATGAACACAAAATAATAACTTGAACAAAAGAGAAAAACAAACAGAATCACCTATCCCCAAACGTTTGACTAATGTAATGCCTTTGAAAACTACTTCCGTTGTATCCATGAACAATCTCCGTGTTTTCTGTCTGCATCTCGTTCAAACGATACCATCATCAGAGCACTGTACATGCATACAATTCATTTATAAACAAAAACAAGTCGATGAAAGCAGGCTAGAATGCTTCCTAGCAACCACTTTAGTCCAACGCACAATGCACTTGTAACAAAACTTATCTACATTAGAACAAACAATAAAAATCCTATGCGTTCATGAATGATTGAAATAATCAAAACTTGAAACCATATTTGATTGCGAATGCAATCAAATCACCAAAACATCATACACATGTTTACCTACCCCATTTCAACTATCAACAATATCTCTTCAAATACATCAAAATATCTCACTTTACACATGAAGGCAACATCTTTGACTGTTTATACAAAAAGTTCTTCTTTATTTAACGTTTTAAACATACCCAATTCATGAAACTGGACAACAAACATGTTAAAGTGACAAACCAATTAATCCAGTTTCACTAAACTCAGTCACAGTATCTGAAAACACTTCGATCTTTCCTCCATTTCCACACCTGCTACCACGCTCCTCAATACCAATTTTCTCAGCAGGTTTAGGACCTTTCAAAGGCAAATTCCACCACCACAAACAGAGTATAAGTGTACAACATCATCAATTCTAACATCAACCCACAAAGCAATTCACTTATACCAACACAAAAATACAAAATTATTCAAAACATATTAGTAAAATAGTTATCTTTATTTTTTTCCTAGGCAATTATATATAAAAATAAATAAATAAATTTCATTAAACAAGTAAAAGGAGAGCTGACTCGGAGATGTGGTATGGATGGATGGTTGAGGTAAGAGGAGACAGAGAGACAGAGAAAGAGAGAAGACACCGGCCGTTCAACACCTCCGTCGTCGACGTTGTCGTCGTCGCAGCCGTTCAACGCCTCCTTCTCTCGCCCTCTGCGTCATTGCCGTCAACCTTTCACGTCTCCTTCCTTCCTCTGCCTGTCCAAAAATCACACAACAAAATCGTTGCCGTCGCTCCTCGTTCCTTCCTTCTCCTTCACATCCCTTTCTCTCTCTCTCTCATGAACTCCGGCGGGAATTAAATATAAGATACAATATTTAAAAATAATAAAAATAAAAGAATTTATCTCTATTATTATACACGTGATTATAAAAATTAATATAATAAAGGATCTAATTTATGAAATAATGTATAAACATTTTCATCAGATAATAATTAAATACTATAACTATTAACAAGTATAATATTAAACTGAAATAATCGATCAGTTGGAATTGCTTGAATGATTTACCTCAAAGATCGCCACGTCCAAGATAGAAATGAACCAACTGTAGCATGCAAAATGTCGTCAATGAAAAAGATCAAGAGTCTGAATTTGCTGATTGGGAGCATCTATTGGCTTCGGTGCAAATTCTCTTAGGATGCGGTTCCACTTCCTTGTCATGATCAACAGAACCGACGGATTCTGCTTCTGCATATATTGGATGTACTGCACAATGTTTCACTTTGCAACGGTGTTCTCCTAAGGAACCACTGACCCAGACTTCGAACTCAAGTGAGACATCCACATTGTCACTGTCACGGGCAGGTACCTTCTCCAACCTTCCAGAAAATTCATTAAACTCGTCAACGGAAACATACAATAGTAAGATGTGATCTGAGTGAATGGATACTTCGAGGTGATCCATATTGTCATGCCTCTCCCTAATAAAGGAAAAATTGCCATCATATTTTTCCGAACAAACATCACTAGTTTCAAAATGATAATTGCAGGAGACATAAGACACGTCATAATCATTACTATCTTCTCCAAAACCAAGAACAGCGCATAGTGCAAATCCCATGCACTTCCTCGTAACCCAGTTATCACGAAGCATTTGAATATTTACCGAAGATCCCGAACTTTGATAGCTAAACCATGCAGGAATTTCACTTCCAGGCATAAAAATGCTGAAGCCAAGTACCGGGTTTTCATATCCCTGTAACATAAATAACGTAAATGTTGTTTCTAATGTGAGAGACCGGAAGGGCAAGAGTGGATTAAAATTTAGGAGAGAAAAATAACCTTAATCATTAGTAGCAACTCTTCAAAAAAATTGATGACTGCTTTATGATTAAGCTTCAGGCAATTAGTAAGCATGACTTCTAAAAATTCATTATAGCACTCAAATTCAGTTGTATCTGGAAGTAACTGGCACAACAGCTTGCAATTCCTTGCACACAAAAGTTTTAGACTTGATGGAAAATTTGTTAACGATTGAAGCATGTTGCAGTTGTCTAATATCAGATATCTCAACCTAGAAAGTTGTTTGATGCTTTTAGGCAAACTCTCAAATAAGTTTCCGCAAAGCTCTAGAACTTCCAATGAGAATAAAGAACAAATATCTTTCGGAATTTCTGCTAGATTGCAATCATTTAAATATAGTTCCATTAAAGAGCGTAAACCTGGTAAAGGAGGTAACGTTGTCAAACCCCTGCATTCAAAACATCTTAACCACATAAGGTTCTTCAAACACCCCAAGTTTTCTGGCAATTTTTCTAGTTTCGAGCCACTGGAAAGATAAAGGTAAGTTAGAGAGCTCAAATTACACAGGCTACTCGGCAGCATCTCAAGATATTTACAACCCCTCAATGATAGTGTTCGAAGCCTCTTCAGATGTTCAATGGAAGAGGGTAGCTCTTTAATTGCTGTTTTATCTAAATCAAGACTTTCCCAACATTCCATTATCTCCAAGATTTCTGGAAAACTCTCAAGTTCAGAGCAACCAACAAGAGTTAGATGACACAGAGATTTCACTCTACAAATACTGGTTGAAATACACTTGAGCCTTGTGCACTTTGACATATTTAACAAAACAAGCTCGTTTTGATTCTGAATTGATGAAGGAACTTCTTTTACTCCAGTTCCACGTAAATCTAATCTTCTTATATTGCCCGAAATCTGTGGAAACTTATTGAGATTAATGCAGTCACTGAGATCGAGACATTCTAGAGCTTCAAAGTGAATATCGCTTGGAAAGCTCCTAAGATTTTCGCAACCTCTCAGATTTAGAGAACGAAGGTTACTGAGATATCGGATTGATGAGTGAATATTAAGCAAGCTTTTGCAATGTTCAAGACGTATCTCCTCAATCAATGGGATGTCTGAGAGGTCAGGGATCTTAGTGAGTTGTGGAGAACAATAAAGAAAAAGCATCTTCAGTTTTGGTGCTTGCTGTAACAAAATATTGTAGAACAATTGGAATAAGTAAATAATTTAATTGTGAACTAATATATCCAAATAATAGTAGTGAAACATATGCCTAAAGGTTAAATTATACCTTAGTTCCTTCCCAAAGCTGCTCAACATTGCTGAAAGGAAGTACAAGTTCAACAAGCTTCTCAGGATCAAAACTTGGTGGTAGTACTTTGAAGGGATATCCATACCATTGGAAAGACCTTAGTTCATTAGAAATATAATTTAGACCATTGGAAATGTGCACCTTAGAAATATATTTGAACTTTTCAAACTTGGAAAAGTAGAATTTGAGAAGTCTAAGATTCTTCATTTTCTCAAAGACTAGAGAATTCAAATATATATCCTTTAGTCCAAACATATCCAAAAATATCCCTTGAACTGTCTCGCTAACCTAGCACAAACCAAAAAATAAGTTATAGTCTAAAATGCAAAATAACATCCTGCATTTTTTGTTTTTTAAAGATTTTCTTAAGCAGACAAAATTAGGCTACTTGATCTATTAGCCACATTTCGACTTCAAGAAAAATTGGCAATCGACCACTAAAAAGATGACAGAAGAAGTCAAAGGTGCCTATAACTAGGGCTTTGCTTATTGTATCACTTCTTTTTTTTTTTTTTTTTCTTTTTTTCTTGCACAAGCTTATTGTATGAGTTTTAGAAATTGAGTAGAAGACAAATATTAAGAGTGGCGATGTGTGAGCAAAGCATGTTGGTATGAGTGTAGTGGAAGTCACGTGTGAGGGAGGACATAGAATAAGTCAAGGTTACGTAGTGAGTGATTGAATTTTCCTGAGAGTATTGATTCGAAAGTGAATCTAGTAAAGACAAATTGTAGCAAGTGTATTATTTTTAGATTCATAATTGTTTTTTAAGAAAATCTATTTTTTTAACAAGTATACATATAATTAGATACCCACATCATTAAAAAATCTAATTTTTAAATAAGTATACATATGATTAGATACTCACATCATTATTCTTTAGCGCATGAAGAACATCCTTTTGTTTCCACAACCTGCTACGATTGCCTAGTATGTCGGGTGATTCTTTACGAACAATTTCGTGACCCATTTCTTGTAGTAAATCATGCATTTGTATCCTATCTCTTGATATTGTTACTAATGACTTGTCAAGGAGAACACTCAAGGAGTAGTAACAATCACTTAGTATTTTTGCTACATAGTCTTTCGCTTCCCCTTCAAAAAAACAAGCAATATCAAGAAAAAGGTCCTTTTCTTCGTTATCTAGTCCATCATAACTAATTTTCAGTACATCATGAATTTTGGGGTTAAAACTTCTTTGTAATTTATCTAATGCACTTTCCCACTCTTGTTTGCTCTTTCCATTCAAAGATGAACCTAACACTTTAAGAGCTAGAGGATTTCCTGAAGCATAATTTACTACCCTATCTACCAACAACTTAAAATCTTTAGGAGGATAGTCTTGTTTGAAAGCCCATTTACAAAAGAGTTGAAGAGAATCCAAGTCCCTTAATGTCTTAACCTCGTAGATGTTTTTTACGCCACAGTTACGAAGTACTTGTTTATCTCTAGTTATTACGATGACTCTACTTCCTGAACCAAATTGATTAAGCCCTCCAGCCAAAAATTCTAATTGTTCCAAGTTATCCACATCGTCAAAAACAATGAAAACGTTTTTCTTTTGGAGCCTACGGTTGATAAATGTGGGTATATTGGGAGTGCCCAAGTTTACAATTTTGTCTTCCAATATACTACAAATAATATCTTTTTGTAAATGTACTAGTCCACCACATTTTTCTGACTCTTTTCTGATGTTTGCAAAGAAACAACCTTCAAATTGACTAGAAATTTGTTCAAAAACAGCTCTAATAATAGTTGTTTTACCAATACCACCCATTCCCCAAATTCCTACAACTCGGAAATCTAATGTTTCAAAGTCTAGTAACGATTTTACTTCCTCAATGCATGAATTTATTCCAACTAGACCTCCAATGTTACTTGAAGGCGATATACCATTCAGTATGTTTGAAACATCTTTGACAATTTCATCTACAAGTCTGGATTCAGGCCTATTAAACATAAAGCACAAACAATTAATGTTGTTAGTTACTTTAGATAAGTCACTACTTGGGCAAAATAATAAACTACAGCAAATCTTTCCTTTCTTTTTCCCCCGTAAGATTGAATTCCAAATTTTGCATTAAAAAAAAAAAACAGAAAAGACACTAAAATCTTATCGAATTGTATATTAAGATTTTAACATAAATCATTGTTAACAAATTTTGCACAAGACAGATTATGTGTCAAGTCTGCCATACGCTTGATTTTCACAGTGTTCAAAAGATCATAGAGCAAGTTAGCATGAAAAATGATCCAAGTACCGGAGAGTCTTAACATTAATGTTAATTATCAACAATAATATATATATATATATATAAATACACACTTATAAATTCTACATCTTTATGTTTGAAACATCTTTAACAATTTCATCTACAAGTGTGGATTCAGGCCTATAAAACATAAAACACAAACAATTAATGCTGTTAGTAACTTTGGATTAATCACTACTGGAGAAAAATAATAAACTATAGCAAATCTGTCTTCTTTTTCTTTCCCGTAAGATTGCATTCCGAATTTTGCATTACAAAAAACAGAAAAGATACTAAAATCTTTTTGAATTGTAAATTAAGATTTGAACAGAATTCATTGTTAACCAATTTTGCGCAAGACAGATTATGTATCAAGTCTGCCATACGCTTGATTTTCACAGTGTTCAAAAGATCATAGAGCAAGTCAACATGAAATATGATCCAAGTACAAGAGAGTCTTAATATTAATGTTAATTATCAACAATAATATATATGTATATATATATATATAGACATACACGCTTGTAAATTCTAAATGAATGTAAAACAGACTTACCCAATTACGGAGGAATTCCATCCACAAAGGTTGGATGCTTTAGTCAAGGCAGCTCTCCATTTCTGTTTCTCCTCTTCAGATATATTTTCATGGTTGACAAAAGCATCCTCGAAACTCCCTGTTTGTTTTTGTACATCAGATGGATTTACATGATGAAAGACAGGCATAACAATTTGCTTTTTTTCTTCTTTGCATTCAAGAATCTTTACAAGTTCACGCAAGCACCATTTAGAAGAAGCATAGTCTTTTGAGAAAATGACTAAAGAAATTCTTGATTCTTCAATTGCGCTTGAAAGCACCGGCCATATTTCGTCACCTCGCTGAAGTTTTTCATCAACAAAAAAGTCAATTTTTTTACGTGATAAGGCATCACGCAAGTGACTTATGAAACTGTAACGGACATCTTCCCCACGAAAACTGACAAAGAGGTCATACTTTCCTCGATGGGCGATTGTGGAAGATGAACAAGTTGATGATGAAGCTCCCATTGATCAGAAAAACCTACAAGACTTGTGCCACAAAGACTACAGGAAAAAACAAGCGATGTATATTTTGAATAAACTAGTGACAGGCACTTTCTTGCCTCCTCCCTCCAACTTTCCTCTTGAGATTCTCAATTAATTTATTATATTTTGAATTTCTTGGAATTTATTTTCTGTAGACTCTTGCTAGTCTGACTGGATTCAAAAGACGGCATGAGAAATCAATAGAAGTGAATGTCTACTTTTTGACTAGTAAGTCTTCTGGCAATTTTCTTGCCTCTTTCCTATGACTTTCTCACAAATTTCTTTCTGTTCCTTTCTCTTAAGCAAAGAATTTTTAATTTGAAATTTTAACCTTTTTTATAAAAATTTAGTTTTTGGGTTTTTTTTTTTTTTGGAATTCGGATGCTTTTCTGAGGTATATGCAACCGTATCATCGAAGCATAGAGAGTCAGAAAAAAAAAAATAAATAAATAAGTTAAAGTTATTCCACCCAAATAAATAAATACAAATAACGAACCGACACGTGGGAAAAGCAAAACCCGATGATAAAGAATGAATGCACAGGCAAAGTTGGGCAATGATAACCTTTGCCCTAACGGGGCATAATAATATCTAAAAACAATCAATTAATTGGATGTAAAATATATGGAAAGAGATAAATGACAAATAATTGAATGAATAAATTTATTGGTCGTGAGTTTAATTCTAATTTTTTTAAGCATTAATCTCTGCTCTAAACGCACATTTAACATTACCACGCAGAGTTAACGTTTTTGTGGCTTTAAGTGACTGTTATTTGAAATTAGTTTCTAAAAACGTGCTTCGTTAGAATAATATGATTTTTAAAAAATGAACTTGAAAAAAAAAAAACAAATAAATAAAGAAAATTTTATTTACTTGACAAATATCACCAAATACACAGAAAATCAACTCAAAGATTAGTACAAAAATATATTTTAGCAGACCTTCTCTAAAAGATTTTCAGTAGTTGATCTTTTGAAAATAAACCTTTAGGAGTGGAGCTTTTTCAAAGAAAAATTGTTAATCATTTGGTTGTTTAATTTTGAAAGTTTTTATATAAATAATATATTAAAAAGGATATATAAAAATAGGAAGCCTTTTAATAGTAATATAGCTTCTAAATTGAGACAATTTGATGATTATGACAGTTAAAAATTAATGGATGATTAACGCAACCCTTTTCTTTTTCTATAAATAATTATATAAATACAAAATGGTGATACAGTATAACAAATTAAGTAGATTCAAATTTGTAATAATCATAGTGAATGCTAGATGTTAGGATTTCCTTTGAGGTGTAGTTTGATATTTTATAGCCTTTTAGGTTTCAGTTTGTTGAAAAAGCTGGTTATGCCATGCCATTATTATTATTTTTTAAACCACTAAAGTTTGTCATGTTTAGACCAAGATAAATTAAACAATTAAATTGAGAGAGACATTGCTTTCTAGGTCAAGTCAAGTCTACAATGCCTTGTAGCATGGTTCTACACCCCATAAACAAATTCCTCCCACCAATTTATGTGAGCAAATCACCCACTTTGCATGGGTCAGTCCCTCACCTACTTGTGGAATGATTCCTCCCACATAGAAGCAGCTCTTCAGGTCGCATCATCGATGTCTCATCTCGATTGATTCCAGTAGTCCCCTGAGTCAATTTCAGTAATTTAAAAAAAAAAAAAAAAAACAAATCCACAAACCTCAATGTATGTTGGTAAGTTAGTTAATTTATAATCAAAATGAAGATTCCTAAAATGTTCTCAATTTTTAAACCTGCTCAACGTTGGTTTCAATTTTTACATTGTATATTTCTTTTTATATTTTTGGATAAATCTAATCAATACTTTTTAGTATATAGTTTTACCTAATAAAATAAAAAAGGAAAATTGTAATAAGAAGGCAATGAATATAAAATTCCAAGTTTTTTCTACTAAGTATACATTTAATAGAACTTCTTTACTAACAAACAAATTCCCTTTTTTAATTTCAAAATCTCTATTCATTTTTGTTTTTTTTTTTTTTTTTTTTTTTTTATTGTTTGGGTAGTACTTCAATAGATACTTTGAACAAGTACAAAATTTATTTTACATATAATGAAACTCAAATTTTAGATTTTATTGAAAAGAAGTTATTAAGTGATTTTAAAGTATTGAAATGTCAAAGATATTGGTATGATATTTTATTAATTCCATTACAATCTTCTAAATAAAAACTTTGAAAAGGCACATACTTAACTCCTTTTGTTTTTTTTTTAAGAAAAAAAAGACAGAGTAAACACTGTATTTTTTGTGTTATTAATCTGATAAATTAATTATATGAAATTTATTTTAAAATTAAATAACTAAACAAATAAACAATCAATATATTTTTTTTCAGCTCAAATTCTGAAAATTTATCGCTGAAAGTTAAAATTCGAATAAACTCTCCCAAACCGATCATGTGTGAATGGTTTGCAAGGAATCTTGCTTACTAGATGTATAGCTTTTTCTATTCTTTGAACTCCTTCGATGAAGCTGCATCATAATTGAAAATACAAACAAAGATTCTCCTTAGATATTTTATTCTTTGCTTGATTGAATAATCAAAATGTTACACCTAAAAATTTGAGAATGAATGAAAATAAAATAATAAAATAAAACTAGACACTAGAAACTAGGAAATATCATTTACTTTGATAACTATGTACTTTATTCAAAAAGTAATTGTATAACTTATATTAATGTGTGTTTGATTAGTTGTATATTAGAAAAAAAAATAATAAATTCAAACTAGAGTACGGTTGTAACTTTTTTAAATTGAAGTCTTTAATAACAAAATTGCATTCAATGACCTAATTATGTATATTAAAAGAACTTATTTGGTACATACATTTCTTTTGAATGAATTGCATATATCATATATATATATGTATTTATAATAGAGAATGATAAAATTATATATATATATATATATATATTACATAACTTTTTCATATATTATTCAGTATATTGTATTTAAATTAATGTTGCAGAAATAATAATTTTTGCACCTACCCTCGACCATCCCCCTCTAAAGCCAGGCAAAGGAAATTTCATCCTAAATTTCCTGCTCCACTTGCTGTAACCCACTATACCGCCCAATAGATTAAAAAAGTTTCTAATTTAATAACTTAAATGAATAATTCATTAATTTATATTAAAAAGACAAACATACATATATTATACTTGTGGCAGGAAAGTTCAAGGCAAGTAAGGGGAAAAAAATTACAAACTAGAAAGTAAAAAGAAGTTATTAGAATAAATTTAATTCTTAAATGTAAATATTTTTATATTACAAATAGATAATATTGGAAAAATGGGGATAGTGAATCTTCAAAATCTTCCATCAAAAGCAGATGAGGTTGAGGGGACGCTATTAACTCTAGATACGGTCAACAATAGTAATGCCAGCGTGTCCAAGTTTGGGCTCAAAATTCGAACCAAATAAATGACTTTTAAATTGCAGTTGTTAACTAATTGGTTATAAGTTCGAATCCTACTTGAGAAGATTGATTACTTTATTTCGAAATAAAAAATCCAAATGTCCAGATGAAAATATTTATTTTGATAGTTAAAAGTAGGCAACTCAGTTCCTTTTGTCTCTGTCTCTGTAGCATTCTATTTGTCACTTCATACATGATTTTTAAGAATTCAATATCTCGATTTAGGTTAATGATAATCCTTTGTTATTTGTAGTCAATTAAGATCGAATTAGTCAATTAAAAATTATTAGATGAACTACTACCAGAGCATCAAAGACAAAGTCATCAATCCTCCCAAAAGGCCATAATTACCTTAAACAAATATATTCATGAAATACTATTATCCAATATGATTTGAAAGTATAAAGTATTCATTTAATCCTATAATGATTGAGGCTTGAATGATTCTCACAGTTTCACAATTTTACTATAGCTGCTTTCTAAAATAACCTATTCATGACATTATTTGGATTAAAAATTCAAACGATTGGCTATGAATGATTTCTATAGTTACATAGCTCTTTCTGCATAAATAAATTAGAGACAAAAATATTGGACGAAGTTCCATTGATATAAACCGAGCAATAATGCTACTAGACTTATGTATATAAAATAAAAGTGTGACCCACCACTCAATTAATCCTGTCAAAACAGTTAAGTATTAATATCTTATAAATTAATATTAGTAGTATCGAATAGATAATGGACTTGAGTCAGTATTGTAGAAAAATGTGCACCTACTGAATAATAAAAGACTTATAATTCTCTCAATTCTAATTAACTCCTCCAAATGCATGCACACTTGACAGTCATGGTGATGACAATGATGCCCCAAATGAAAATTATGTTTCGTCTTTTTAATTCTTAACTCTATAATACGTCACTCTAAGTGGCTGTGCCTCAACAGCACAGCACATTTTTGCCTCACATGAACTGCACAAGTTCGAGTACTTTTCGTAGTAATGCAGACGATTTTCGTTGAGCCTTCTTGTATATGGATAAATTGTAAACAAATCCTTCCGGGTGGTAAACATAATTTTTCCTTTTAATAGGGGTCTGTGATCCATACCGTATCATAATATCTATGATAGTAATTCTGATAAATATAATTAGCTCGACAAAAAAAAAATCTCTATAACACTTCATAACAAGTTTGTACCGCTCAAAATTAAAAAAATTCCACTAGAATAGATTCTTTCTCTATAAAACGGAGCTCCAATGTAAGAAAAATTTGTCGTTTGTGGAACAAATTTTCCTGGAAATAACTAACTCCCTAGTCCTAAAATCTATCTTCAAATTGATCATTAGTCTCTATTGTTCTCTCTCTCTCTCTTATTGATATAATCTATTGTCCATTTTGAAATAGCTGATGAAGACCAATTCTTAATAAAAAAAATTATATTTAAAAATAAAATAAAAAATCGGGTCTTCACTATTGATGAATGAGCAGCTGATATATTCACCAAAGCATTATCTGAGGAGAAATTCAAGAAGTTTCGAGCCTTGATTGGTGTTCAATCCCTTGCTTGAATTAAGGGGGGAATTGTTGGAATAATTCAAGACTTGGAGGTCGTTTGTTTTTTTGTCTGAAGACTGAACAGTGCTACTGAAAACTAAAGACTGAATAGTGACTGAAATCTGAAATCTGAATAACATGTTTTTTTTTTTCTCTTATCTCTGAATATGTTGTAAACTTGTTTGTTTTCTAAATTTAAAATTGTCTGAAAATTAGTAAGTTGATATTTATATCCTTTCTACTATTTGTTGTTATGTAATTTTAAATAATTTAATACAAACATTTAAAAATAAATAATTTAATAAATTTTAAAATATTTTTTATGTACATTAATATAATGTTTTATTAATAATTAAAATATGATTAAAAAATAGTAGTATTAGCCATATTTATATTTAAATAAATTAATATATTTAAGAAAACAACTAAAAAAATGTTTAAATTGTAAATTAAAATATATTAGTTCAATTTTAAGATAATTTGGGATGAGATGTATTTAGATTTTACTTGTCAAATATATTTTTTATAAGTATCAAGGAAAAAAAATGAAAATTTGAGTAATATAAAGTTAGAATAAATTAGAAATTATATTATTTTTGGGAGGATAGATTTGGAATAAAAACTTTAAATGTTATTAAGGGGTCGTTTGTTTTTTTATCTGAAGACTGAACAGTGCTGCTGAAGACTGAAAGTTGAATAGTGATTGAAATCTGAAATCTGATTGACATGTTTGTTTTTTCTTTTCTTATCTCTGAATGTATAATAATCTTGTTTATTTTTTAAAGTTAAAATTATCTGATTATTAGTAATTTGACATTTATATCCTTTTACTATTAGTTGTTATGTAATTTTATTTAATATGATACAAACAATTGTAATAAATTATTTAACAAATATTAAAACACTTATATATAATATTTTTATTCATAATTAAAATAAGATTAATTATTATAGTAGAATCAATTAAGTTTATATGTTCAAATAAAAATAAGCAAAATAATCTTAAATTAAATTACTATTATAACAAAAGTTGAAATTGTAACTTATATATAGTATTTTTATTCATAATTAAAATAAGATTAATTAAAATAGTAGAGTCAATTAAATTTATATATTCAAATAAAAATAAATAAAATTGTTTTAAATTAAATTACTATTACAACGAAAATTGAAATTGTAAAGTAATATATATTTTCTGATATAATTAAATAAGAATAATCAAATACTTAAACAAATTGATTTGTAATTGGTCTCTGAGTTGTTGCATAAATATTTTATCAATAAAAATTCTTACCAGAATTTAATTAAAGAAATATAGTAATCCAGCTATAAAAAAAAAATTTGATGTTGAGATGTTTAGGGTTTTTACTTTTTAATGTTGTTTATTAAAGTATTAAAAGAAATTTTTATAATATAAAACTAAAACAAACTTGGAAACATATTATTTTAAGAAGGATAAACTTGAAATAATATATTTATAAATCATTAAGGGGTTGTTTGTTTTTGGCACTTAACACTTAATGGGTCTGAATTAGACCAATTAAGATATTTTTGTTTGTTTTATTAAGTGGTCAAACCACTTAAAACAACCCAAAAATCACTTAAAAAAAAAAGTAATATTTTCTGACTTTTCACTTAATACAAAATCACTGAATGATTTTATAAATATATTATTCCAAGTTTATCCATCCCAAAATAATATATTTCCAAGTTTGTCCTAGTTTTATATTATACAAATTTCTTTTAATGTTTTAACAAGCAATATTGAAAAATAGAAACCCTAAACATCTTAACATCAAATTTTCTTATAGTTGGATTACTATATTTCTTCAATTTAATTCCGGTAAGAATTTTTATTAATTTTCTTTATTAATCTACTTGTGGAGTAGCCTATATTGTGTTTATTTGTTAAAGTTTCACTATGTTGTTGGTGTTTTTGGTTTATGTATATTGATGAGAATTTGTTTGTGTATATCGAATTTGTTTGTGTATAACATAACCTTAAAGTTTCTCCTCTTGTTTCTTCTTTTAGTTTTTTTATCTCAAAGTTTTTATCGAATCTGTTATCGATGTATAACAAAACCTCAAAGTTTTTTTATCTCAAATATTCTATCAACTGTTATTTGTTAAAGCTTCACTGTGTTGTTGGTGTTTTTCATCCAGTATTTATGTTTTTGTGGGGATATAAAGTCAGTTTTGTGAGCTACTACCAAAGTATTTGCTCTTCACAGTATTTTTATTGTCTGATTCTGTTTTGTGGGGTATAAAATTTTGAAGCCCAAGTGCTATATACAGTTTGAGATCTCATATATACCTGTCTTTGCTATTCACAGTACTTTCATTGTCTGTTTTTGTTTTTGTGGGGTATAAAATTTTGAAACCCAAGTCTTATATGCAGTCTGAGATCTCATATATAGCTTTTAGACAGATAAGAAACAAGTGTTACATATATACCTATTGTTGGTGTTTAATTTATTTTTTTCATTATTATTGTCAGTGGTGTATATTGTCTTTGTCATGATATCATTGATTATTATTGTTGATTTGTTTATTTTATCAAAATTATTATGTATGCTGGTAGTTTAATTTATGATATAGTTGATTTTTTATGATAAGTTGAACTTTAAATTTTTATATAGATGTCTCAAAATAGCGAAAGTTGTAGGGCAAATTGGATTGATCCTATTCAAAGAAAGCATTTTATTGATCTTTGCATCCATGAGGTGAATAATGGTTTTAGATCATGAGGAACTTTAAAACCTTGTGCTTGGAAACGAATCGCCGAGAAATTGGAAAGTTTAGTTGGGAAAAAATTTTCTCAAAAGCAACTTAAGAATGGGTGGGACTATATGAAAAAACAATACCTCACATGGACAAAATTGATAACAACAACAGGGCATGGTTACAACTCTGTTACCTATACTTTTGACTGGCCAGCGGAAAGATGGGACGATTACATTAAGACAAATACTCTTTTATTTTATTTGTTTCATTAAACACTTCAATTGATTGAATATTTAGCTAATTAGCGTTTTATTTTGTTAAACAGAAATATCCGGATGCTAAACAATTTCACAATAAGCCCTTAACAAATTTTGATGAATTAGAAACTTTATTTACTGGTGTATCAGCTACAGGGACATATAATTGGAGTTCTGGTATGGAAGGAATTCCTGAAATGGGCAACACAACACCTACCTTATCATCTCCAATTTATTGTGAGAGTTATGTTAGGTTGCTAGAGGAGGACGAGAACATACCAAACACTCCACATTCAGAATACACCCCTTTAGATCACCCAAGTCAACTTGAGGAGAGACACATTGAGAAGAAACAAAAGAAAAGAAAAATTGATGAGACTCGTGAAGAAATTAGCAAGATAGTAAGTGTATTGGAGAAAAGTGATAATAATGGACCATCAATGACAGATTGCTTCTCAATTTTGAAAAGAATTCTAAATTATAAGGATCCATTGTATTTCACAGCAACTAATGCTTTATGCAAAAGAAAAGAATATCGAGAAATATGGATGCAAATGGATAGCGATGAAGAGCGTCTTGCATGGATTCAAAGCTTGCAAAAATAAATTTAAAACTTTTTGTCTTTCATTAATTTCCATTATGTTGATGTCATGTAATAATGGAACTATTATGGATGCTTGTTTATTTGCTAGTTTTATTTCCCATGAATTTTTTAAGGTTTTGTTGATCAGTTGTGACTAGATGATTTTGATGAATGAATTGTTATTTCTTTTATTTTCATTTCTCATTTACTTTTATTTTTTTTTTATTATAGATTTTCATGGAGAGTCCTCATTCTCATTCAGGTAGTTCTGATTCATTGTCATCAAGTGAGGATGATGATATGAATTTAAATGCTAAAAGAGAAGCTAAAAGAATTCTACAAAAACGTCTGATTACGTTATTGTCAAATTTCAGAAATGGACCATATAATAGGGTACCTACCTCTACTTCGTCACTTACAGGTTCACTTTTTGTTCAAGAACTCTTAAATAGTTCATCTATTACTTGTTATGAATTAATGAGGATGGAGAAGAATAATTTTGTTTCTTTATGCCACATATTTCGAGAAAAAGGGTGGCTGGTTAATAGTAGACATGTAAATGTTGAAGAGAAAATGGCAATGTTCCTCATGACTATAAGCCATAATCTTCGTAATCGCCTTATAAAAAATAGATTCCAACACTCGGGTCAAACCGTGCACAAATTATTTCATGAGGTTTTGATTGCCATGATGAAATTTTCCAAAGAAATGATAACTCCTCCATCATTTGATAACAATAGTAGTGGCATAGCTAATCATCGTTTAAGACAAATTTTCAAGGTACGTTTTCTTTATTTATTATTAATTATTATCAAAATTGTAATTGAAGCACATTTTAATTTTTATTACAATAATTATGTAGGGTGCTATTGGTGCGATTGATGGAACTTTAATTCATGCATGTATTCCACTTGATCAACAAATACCATATAGGGCTCGTGGGAGAGGGGAATGTTTCCAAAACATCATGGCAATTTGTGACTTCGACATGATGTTTAAATATGTTGTTGTGGGATGGGAAGGAACAGCACACGATTCAAAGGTCTTAATTGAAACCATTTGTAACCCTAGTCATAACTTTCCCATGCCTCTAGATGGTAATAAAATTCAATTAGATTATTCTTATATATTTTTAATGGCATGTAGTATACATATATTATGCTATTTAATTAAATTAATTTTTCATTTATTGTTAAATTAATTTTTCTTCAAATTTTTTGTTTTTCAGATCAATATTATTTGGTTGATGCTGCATATACACATACAAAAGGATTTATGGCACCATTTCGTCATGTTCGTTATTGGTTGAATGATTTTCGTAGTGGTGGTAGAGCTAGAGGAAGAGAGGAGATGTTCAACCATTACCATTCTAGATTAAGGAATGTTATTGAACGTGCTTTTGGTGTGTTAAAAGCACGTTTTCCAATACTAAAAATGATGGCACCTTACTCATTTGGCACGCAGAGAAATATTGTGATAGCATGTATGGCATTGCACAATTTTCTTCGAAAAATATCAATTGATGATGAACTATTCGTCCAATATGACAATGAGGAGCTTCAATTGGATGGTGACAATGCCAATGATCAAAGTCAAACACCAAGCACAAACAATGAATTTAGAAGATCAGATCAAGTGTTCATGCAACAATTCAAAGACCAAATTACAAATCAACTTGTTTAAATATTCGATTGTTCTTATTTAATTATAGTAGAAAATATATATTACTTTATAATTTTAATTTTTGTCGTAATAGTAATTAAATTTAAGACCATTTTGTTTATTTTTATTTGAATATATAAATTTAATTGACTCTACTATAATTAATCTTATTTTAATTATGACTAAAAATATTATATATAAGTTACAATTTCAACTTCTATTGTAATAATAATGCAATTTATAACTATTTTGTTTATTTTTATTTGAATATATAAATTTAATTGACTTTACTACAATAATTAATTTATTTTAATTATGAATAAAAATATTATATATATAAGTGTTGTAATACTTGTTAAATAATTTATTGTAGTTGTTTATATCATATTAAATAAAGTTACTTAACAACTAATAGTAAAAGGATATAAATGTCAAATTACTAGTATTCAGACAATTTTAACTTTAAAAAACAAACAAGATTATTATACATTCAGAGGTAAAGAAAAAAAAAAACAAACATGTCAATCAGATTTCAGATTTCAGTCACTATTCAGTCTTCAGTCTTCAGCAGTACTGTTCAGTCTTCAGACAAAAAAACAAACGACCCCTAACATTTTTTGACTTATCACTTAATACAAAATCACTTAATGATTTATAAATTTATTATTCCAAGTTTATCCTTCCTAAAATAATATGTTTCCAAGTTTGTTTTGGTTTTATATTATAAAAATTTCTTTTAATACTTTAATAAATAACATTGAAAAATAAAACCCTAAACATCTTAACATCAAATTTTTTTTTTTTATAGCTGGATTACTATATTTCTCTAATTAAATTCTGGTAAGAATTTTTATTGATAAAATGTTTATGCAATAACTCAGAGATCAAATTACAAATCAATTTGTTTAAGTATTTGATTATTTTTATTTAATTATATCAAAAAATATATATTACTTTACAATTTCAATTTTCGTTGTAATAGTAATTTAATTTAAAACCATTTTATTTATTTTTATTTGAATATATAAATTTAATTGACTCTACTATTTTAATTAATCTTATTTTAATTATGAATAAAAATACTATATATATAAGTTACAATTTCAACTTTTGTTATAATAGTAATTCAATTTAAGATTATTTTGTTTATTTTTATTTGAATATATAAATTTAATTGATTCTACTATAATAATTAATCTTATTTTAATTATGAATAAAAATATTATATATAAGTGTTTTAATATTTGTTAAATAATTTATTACAATTGTTTGTATCATATTAAATAAAATTACACAACAACTAATAATAAAAGGATATAAATGTCAAATTACTAGTAATCAGATAATTTTAACTTTAAAAAACAAACAAAATTATTATGCATTCAGAGATAAGAAAAGAAAAAACAAACATGTCAATCAGATTTCAGATTTCAGTCACTATTCAGCTTTCAGTCTTCAGCAGCACTGTTCAGTCTTCAGATAAAAAAACAAACGACTAATTTTTTTAATTATTTTTTGATAGTTTTAAGTGGTTTAACCACTTAAAAATACAAATGAAAACATCTTAATAGATACAATTCAGCACTATTAAGTGTTAAGTAGAAAAAATAAATAGCCTCTTGATCTTTTGGCACTAAGTGTTCCATTTAAATTTAGTTGCTATTTTTTAGCAGTAGTGCAGCAACAACTATCATGTTTGGTTAAATATTCTTATCAAGTTGTTAAGATTAGAACGTGTCCTATATTCTCATTTAAAAATGTCTATTTAAGTAGTTATGTGTTAATTTTTTAGTAGAGTTGTGAGAAATTATTTTAATTCAATAAAAGTTCTATTTACTCTCTGTTTTGTGTCCCTATCGTCAAAAGTAAGATAGAGTGAGAGTTTTATTTAACAGTAAATACAGATAGAAGAGTATATTGATAGTATGCGTAACAAAATCAAATCTATATATTATTTTAATGATAATAAGCATTCACTGTAATAATTTTTTAAAATTGTAATTGTCTAAATGTAAACACCATGTGTATTAATAATTTTCTAGAGCAGTCCTAATTGAGCTTGTGGCCACAAATGCTTCAATGTGTATTGCATATTTGGTTTTCAAATATCATGAAATAAAAAAAATAAAAAAATAAAAATTGTGTTTATGAATCTAGAATATGATTTTGAAAGAACAAAAAACTCGCTGTGTATCTTAAATAACACAGAACTCTCTGCATCTAACAATGAAAACTTGAACTTTCACTTGAAGCAACTATGAGTGTTTGTTATGAGTTTTAACTAGAGCAAGTTCACAAACATCATGTAAATGTAGTTCACCCATTTTCCACCATTCTCTATGCATTTTCCACTCGGTTTCCACCATTCTCCATGCATTTTCACCCATTTTCCACCATTCTCATCCATTTTAACTCATTTTCCATCTTTCTTCATCCATTTTCACTCATTTTCCACCCTTCTCCGCCTATTTTTCACTTTTCTCCATGTATTTTTCATGCATTTTCCGTCATATTCCATACAATTTCCACCTCTTTTCCACCTTCTCCATGCATTTTCCACCCCTTCTCCATACATTTTCCATCCATTTTCACCCATTTTCCACCATTCTCCATGCATTTTCCACCTATTTTTTGACCTTTCTCCATACATTTTTCACCCGGTTTTCACTCATTTTCCACCATTCTGCATTCATTTTCCACCCATTCTCCAATCTTCTCCATGCATTGTCCATTCATTCTCCACGCTTCTCCTTGCATTCTCCACCTATTATCCCTCTTTTCTCTTATGTTATTTCAAGCATTGTTCTAAGATGTGAAATACAATTTTTATAGTGTGTTTATTTTGTTTTCTTTAATGTGCAGATGGATTATCCTAAAATGTACAAGATTACAAAGTCCGAACATTTTTCCTCCAAAGTCTACTGCTAGTCCAAGCTTGCCCTCATTAAAGTGATAACTAGAAAAGCTGAGTGAGGAGCAACTACAGATGTTCTACAACTCATGCTTTGGTAGGCTCCTAGACATGATTGTATGAACTCGGAAGGCAGCCAACTTACACAGAGTTGTTGAGCTATAAGACTGTTAGGAGGAACAGAGTTTGTGGTGGGAATGTAAAATGGCGCGCTCTGAGACTTGATATTGGAAATTTTGATTGTGTTATTACTTAGTTTTAGTTTGGAATATCATCTTTCCATGCCTTATTGTCCATGGTTGTATCATATTTTAAGTTTTGATCTTTTTCTAGTAAAATTAAATTCATGAAAAAGTTGGTATTTTACTCAAGTACAGAAGGCTGTGCTTTATGGTTGTTTCAAAATGGTCCTACAAGTGAACAAATCATGTGAGCAAGAGGCAGCAAATAAACAAATTCTTTGAATTTCATTTCTTATATTTGTACATAGGATATATGTCATTTGATAGTGTATTGACCATTAATAAACGCCGAGTGGGCTAAACAAAATTAGCTTTGATATCAATTCAGTTGGTCACAATATAATCTGCAACATCATCAAGCCAAACCAAACCAAATTAAACAATGCCTCAGCTAAAATGTACTGATAAGCTTGTGGAACCAGCATTTGGCACGTAAGTAAATTCCTGATGGAGAATTTCAAGTGCTCCAAGTTTACAAACCTTACTTTAACAGTTTTCAAAGAACTTGTAGGTACATAACTGTAACACTTAGTAAATTATAAATTAATGAAATCTTGAAAACTTTACATCCATGACTGGAAAATGGTTATCCAACATTTAATCAGTGCCTTCAGAATCATCGTCGAAGATGTACAGATAAGGAACTACAAATGTCTGCCCACTTTATTCATGTTCTGATGAAACAATGGTTTCACGAGGAGTGTTCCAACCCAACTGTTGTAGGTAGACTGCATCATAGGCTTTAATGTTCAATTCGGAGGCAAGAAAAAGTTCAATCTCATTCACAAATCCGTCTGTTCTTGCAATCAAAAAAGTTCTTGCTGCTTCATAGACTCCAAACATTCTGTTTTATAATTCAAAGAGATGTCAGAAGATCAATTGTTGTAATGGAAACGAAAAAAGGGCAGGCTGTGTCAATACTATCACATGGGATTCGACATCTCCAAATTATATGATTTGTGCACCATCAATGCCTTCCATTTGTTCTAACAAGAAAACAGATCAAATTACCTAGTAATCATGCTATCTCAATAAAGTCAGTGCATGATATGGCATACATGCAAGATCCATCCACTATTACTTTCTGAAAAGCATTCATCCCCATGTGACAAGCAGTACCAACTCATGGAAAATAAACTTTATAAAACTGAAAATCAAACACAATTGCCAAACTAAATAAACTTCTTGAAAAGATATTTTGTAAGACCAATGTTTGTACTTCATCAATGATAAAACAATAGATGCACACATAAGAGCCAGAACTACCCATAAAAGAAAAGGCTTTAGTACCTAGAGAATAATTAACATAAAGGCTATTACCGATTATTAACTGCCACTAATCCACTATTAGGTAATATCATTCAATCATTAGATTTATTATAGGACTATGCTCATAAAAGGAACAGATAATTATAATTTTCTAGTAGAATGTCCTAGAATACTCTGGGCAGGATATAGCAAACAAAGAAACATTAAACCAATGAGCAGGCACACCTGCATCAGAGCTGGAATTTCCCTTCTCAACCAGCTTTGGAGCCATTGATTCAACTGAAGATGCTTACAGGATTTCCAATACCGTGTAATGTTAAATATGTCATTTAAGATACCTGATTGAACACATAATAGTCTGAAAACATTTATATGGATTGCAGCGGTTTGTCAGAAAACGACACAGCAAACTGACAACTAGAGATCAAGAACCCAAAACATCAAATGAAAAACTAATTAAGACCTGGTTCAGTGTAATAGAACTGCAATCTGTATTTGTGAGCTTTCGAAAAGACAAAACTGCAAACGAACAAAAGAAGCAAAGTAAATAATGACATCTAATGAACACAAAATAATAACTTGAACAAAAGAGAAAAACAAACAGAATCACCTATCCCTAAACGTTTGACTAATGTAATGCCTTTGAAAACTACTTCTGTTGTATTCATGAACAATCTCCGTGTTTTCTGTCTGCATCTCGTTCAAACCATACCATCATCAGAGCACTATACATGCATACAATTCATTTATAAACAAATCGATGAAAGCAGGCTAGAATGCTTCCTCGCAACCACTTTAGTCCAACGCACAATGCACTTGTAACAAAACTTATCTACATTAAAACAAACAATAACAATCCTATGCGCTCATGAATGATTGAAATAATCAAAACTTGGAACCATATTTGATTGCAAATGCAATCAAATCACCAAAACATCATACACATGTTTACCTACCCCATTTCAACTATCAACAATATCTCTTCAAATACATCAAAATATCTCACTTTACACATAAAGGCAACATCTTTGACTGTTTATACAAAAAGGTCTTCTTTATTTAAAGTTTTAAACATACCCAATTCATGAAACTGGACAACAAACATCGGTAAAGTGACAAACCAATTAATCCAGTTTCACTAAACTCAGTCACAGTATCCTAAAACACTTCGATCTTTCCTCCATTTCCACACCTGCTATCACGCTCCTCAATACCAATTTTCTCAGCAGGTTTAGGACCTTTCAAAGGCAAATTCCACCACCGCAAACAGAGTATAAGCGTACAACATCATCAATTCTAAAATCAACCCACAAAGCAATTCACTTATACCAACACAACAATACAAAATTATTCAAAACATATAAGTAAATTAGTTATCTTTATTTTTTTCCTAGGCAATTATATATAAAAATATATAAATAAATTTCATTAAACAAGTAAAAGGAGATGTGGTATGGATGGATGGTTGAGGTAAGAGGAGACAGAGAGACAGAGAAAGAGAGAAGACAACGGCCGTTCAACACCTCCGTCGCCGTCGTCGTCGTCGTCGCAGCCGTTCAACGCCTCCGCGTCGTCGTTGCCTGCCATTCAAGTCTCCTTCTCTCTCCCTCCGCGTCATTGCCGTCAACCTTTCACGTCTCCTTCCTTCCTCTGCCTGTTCAAAAATCACATCCCTTTCTCCTCGTTCCTTCCTTCTCCTTCACATCCCTTTCTCTCTCTCTCTCTCATGAAATCCGGCGGAAATTATGGGACCTAGACGGTGCCGGTCACCGATTAACCGGCGGAAATTGGCCGATATATTGGAATCTGCTTCTGCATATATTGGATGTACTGCACAATAATTCTTAAAAACAATAAAAATAATGAAAAGCACAAAGGATTAAATATAAGATACAATATTTAAAAATAATAAAAATAAAAGAATTTATCTCTATTATTATACACGTGATTATAAAAATTAATATAATAGAGGATTTAATTTATGAAATAATGTATAAACATTTTCACCAGATAATAATTAAATACCATAACTATTAACAGACATATTATTAAATTGAAATAACCGATCAGTTAGAATTGCTTGAATGATTTACCTCAAAGATCGCCACGTCGAAGATAGAAATGAACCAACTGTAGCATGCAAAATGTCGTCAATGAAAAATATCAAGAGTCTGAATTGCTGATTGGGAGCATCTATTGGCTTCGGTGCAAATTCTCTTAGGATGTGGTTCCACTTCCTTGTCATGATCAACAGATTTGCCACTTCTCCTTCTACTCGTTGCCTGGATATCTTGAATGGTGTAACCAAATATCTTAACAGAACCGATGGATTCTGCTTCTGCATATATTGGATGTACTGCACAATATTTCACTTTGCAACGGTGTGCTCCTAAGGAATTGTAGAGGCTGGCTACGAACTCAAGTGAGACATCCACATTGTCACTGTCACGGGCAGGTACCTTCTCCAACCTTCTAGAAAATTCATTAAACTCGTCAACGGAAACATACGCTAGTAAGATGTGATCTGAGTGAATGGATACTTCGAGGGGATCTATACCGTGATGCCTCTCCCCAATAAGGGAAAAATGGCCATCATCTTTTTTCCAACAAACATCACTAGTTTCAAAATGATAATAGCAGGAGACATAAAGATAGTATCGATCATTATAATCTTCTTCACAATCAAAAACAGCGCATAGTGCAAATCTCATGCACTTCCTCGTAACCCAGTTATCACGAAGCATTTGAATATTTACCGAAGATCCCGAACTTTGATAGCTAAACCATGCAGGAATTTCACTTCCAGGCATAAAAATGTTGAAGCCAAGTACCGGTTTTTCATATCCCTGTAACATAAATAACGTAAATGTTATTTCTAATGTGAGAGATAGGAAGCGCAAGAGTGGATTAAAATTTAGGAGAGAAAAATAACCTTAATCATTAGTAGCAACTCTTCAACAAAATTGATGACTGCTTTATAAAGCTTCAGGCAATTAGTAAACTTGACTTCTAAAAATTCATTACGGCACTTAAATTCAGTTGTATCTGGAAGTAACTGGCACAACAGCTTGCAATTCCTTGCACACAAAAGTTCTAGACTTGATGGAAAATTTGTTAACGATTGAAGCATGTTGCAGTTGTCTAATATCAGAGATCTCAACCTAGAAAGTTGTTTGATGCTTTGAGGCAAACTCTCGAATAAGTTTCCGCAAAGCTCTAGAATTTCCAATGAGGATAAAGAACAAATATCTTTCGGAATTTCTGCTAGATTGCAATCATTTAAAGATAGTTCCGTTAAAGAGCGTAAACTTGATAAAGGAGGTAAGCTTGTCAAACCCCTGCATTCAAAACATCTTAACGATTGAAGGTTCTTCAAACACCAATTTTTCTAGTTTCGAGCCACTGGAAAGATGAAGGTCAGTTAGAGAGCTCAAATTACACAGGCTACTTGGCAGCATCTCAAGATATTTACAACCCCTCAATGATAGTGTTCGAAGCCTCTTCAGATGTTCAATGGAAGAGGGTAGCTCTTTAATTGCTGTTTCATCTAAACAAAGGCTTTCCCAACAATACATTATCTCCAAGATTTCTGGAAAACTCTCAAGTTCAGAGCAACCATCAAGACTTAGATGGCACAGAGATTTCACTCTACAAATGCCGGTTGAAATGCACTTGAGCCTTGTGCACTTTGACATATGTAACCGAACAAGCTCGTTTAGATTCTGAATTGATGAAGGAACTTCTTCTATTCCAGTTCCACTTAAATATAGCTCTCTTATATTGCCCGAAATCTGTGGAAACTTATTGAGATTAATGCAGTCATTGAGAGCGAGATATCCCCTAGCTTCAAACTGAATATCGCTTGGAAAGCTCCTAAGATTTTCGCAACCGCTCATATCTAGACAACAAAGGTTACTGAGATATCGGACTGATGAGTGAATATTAAGCAAGCTTTTGCAATTTCCAACATATATACGCTCAATCAATGGGATGTCTGAGAGGTCAGGGATCTTAGTGAGTTTCGGAGAACCATAAAGATCAAGGCTCTTCAGTTTTGGTGCTTGCTGTAACAAAATATTGTATAATAATTGGAATAAGTAAATAATTTAATTGTGAACTAATATATCCAAATAATAGTAGTGAAACATATGCCTAAAGGTTAAATTATACCTTAGTTCCTTCCCAAAGCTGCTCAACATTGCTGAAAGGAAGTACAAGTTCAACAAGCTTCTCAGGATCAAAACTTGGTGGTAGTACTTTGAAGGGATATCCATGCCATCCGAAAGACCTTAGTTCATTAGAAATATAATTTAGACCATTGGAAATGTACACCTTAGAAATATATTTGGACATTAGAAATATAATTTAGACCATTGGAAATGTACACCTTAGAAATATATTTGGACATTAGAAATATAATTTAGACCATTGGAAATGTACACCTTAGAAATATATTTGGACACTGGTAACTCGGAAAAGTAGAATTTGAGAAGTCTAAGATTCTTCATTTTCTCAAAGACTAGAGAATTCAAATATATATCCTTTAGTCCAGACATATCTAGAAATATCCCTTCAACTATCTCGCTAACCTAGTACAAACCAAAAAATAAGTTTTAGTCTAAAATACAAAATAACATCCTACATTTTTTTTTTCTTAAAGATTTTCTTAAGCAGACAAAATTAGGCTATTTGATCTATTAGCCACATTTCCACTTCAAGAAAAATTGGCAATCGACCACCAAAAGGATGACAGAAGAAGTCAAAGGTGCCTATAACTAGGGCTTTGCTTCTTGTGTCACTTCTTTTTTTTCCCTTTTTTTCTTGCACAAGCTTATTGTATCACTTTTAGAAATTGAGTCGAAGACAAATATTAAGAGCGGCGACATGTGAGCGGAGCATGGTGGTATAAGTGTAGTGGGAGTCACGTGTGAGGGAGGACATAAAATAAGTCAAGGTTACGTAGTCAGTGATTGAATTTTCCTGAGATTGTTGATTCGAAAGTGAGTCTAGTAAAGACAAATTGCAGCAAGTGTATAAATTATACCCACATCATTAAAAAATCTAATTTTTAAATAAGTATACATGTGATTAAATACTCACATCATTATTCTTTAGCGCACGAAGAGCATCCTCTTGTTTCCACAACCTGCTACGATTGCCTAGTTTGTTGGGTGAATCTCTACGAACAATTTCATGACCCATTTTTTGTAGTAAATCATGCATTTGTATCCTATCTCTTGATATAGTTACTAATGACTTGTCACCGAGAACACTCAAAGAGTAGTAACAATCACCTAGTATTTTTGCTACATAATCTTTATTTTCACCTTCAAAAAAACAAGCAATATCAAGAAAAATCTCCCTATCTTCATCATCTAGTCCATCATAACTAATTTTCAGTGCATCATGAATTTCGGGGTTAAGACTTCTTTGTAATTTATCTAATGCGCTTTCCCACTGTCGTTTGCTCTTTCCATTCAAAGATGAACCTAACACTTTAAGAGCTAGAGGATTTCCTTTAGCATGATTTACTATCCTATCAACCAAGAAATTAAGACTTTTAGGAGGATAGTCTTGTTTGAAAGCCCATTTAGAAAAGAGTTCAAGAGAATGCCAGTATGATAATGCCTTAACCTCGTAGATGTTTTCTATGCCACACTTATGAAGTAATTGTTTATCTCTAGTTGTTATAATGACTCTACTTCCTGGACCAAATTGATTAAGTCCTCCAGCCAAAAATCCTAATTGTTCCAAGTTATTCACATCATCAAAAACAATGAAGATCTTTTTCTTTTGGAGCCTACGCTGGATAAACATAGGGATATTGGGAGTGCCCCAGTCTACGATTTTCTCTTTCAATATTGTACAAATCATTTCTTTTTGTAAATGTACTAGCCCACCACAATTTTCTGACCTTTTTCTGATGTTTGCATAGAAAGAACCTTCAAAGTGACTAGAAATTTGTTCAAAAACAGCTTTACTAATAGTTGTTTTACCAATACCACCCATTCCCCAAATTCCTACAACTCGGAAATCTAAGGTTTCAAAATCTAGCAATGACTTTACTTTGTCAATGCCTGAATTTATTCCAACTAGATCTCCAACGTTATTTGAGGGCGATATACCATTCAGTTTGTTTAAAACATCTTTGACAATTCCATCTATAAGTCCGGATTCATCCCTATCAAACATAAAGCACAAACAATCAATGCCGTTAGTAACTTTAGATAAGTCACTACTTTAGCAAAATAATAAACTATAGCAAATCTTTACTTTCTCTCTCTTTTCTTTTTTTTTCCCCCTTAAAGATTGAATTTCGAATTTTGCATTACAAAAGACAGAAAAGACACTAAAATCTTATTGAATTGTATATTAAACTTTTTAACAGAAATTATTGTTAACCAATTTTGCTCAAGACAAATTATGTATCAAGTTTGTCATACGCTTGATTTTCACGACGTTTAAAAGATCATAGAGCAAGTCAGCATGAAAAATATCCAAGTACCAGAGAGTCTTAACATTAATGTTAATTATCAACAATAATATATATATATATATGGGACTGGATTGGGGATATAAATTTTGACATAATTTTTCAATCATTAGATTGAAAAATAATAAATTGTGTAAATTAGTTATTAATTTTGAATTTGTACACTTCATTTTATTTTATTTCTAGCTTTGATTCAAATAAAAAAATTATCAATTCAATTTTTATTTAATCTTTTTCTTTTATTCAGTTAATCAAATCATACAAATAATATATGAATTTGAAGCTCTTAACATAAACTTTTAAATAAGATTTATATTGTATATATTTAAACAAATATATTGATGAAAATAGTTCAAAATCAAAAATCAATTAAAAAATAAATAAATAAATAAAATAAATAGAGAATAGGAAAGAAAATAATTGAAAAGAGAAATTGATGCACATGTAATAATCTGGTGTAACATAAATCCTCAACAACTTTTCTTTTCTAAAAAAATTTAAATCTATATCATTCATTACTTTTTAATTCGATAGTTGAATATTTATATCAAAATTTACATTCTCCGATCCTATCATACATATATATATAGTTGTAAATTATAAATGAATATAAAACAGACTTACCTAAATGCAGAGAAATGCCGTCCACAAAGGTTGGACGCTTCAGTCAAGGCAGCTCTCCATTTCTGTTTCTCCTCTTCAGATACATTTTCATGGTTGACAAAAGCATCCTCAAAACTCCCTCTTTGTTTTCGTACATCACGTGGATCTACATGATAAAAGACAGGCATGACAATTTGCTTCTTTTCTTCTTTGCATTCAAGAATCTTTACAAGTTCACGCAAGCACCATTTAGAAGAAGCATAGTCTTTTGAGAAAATGACTAAAGAAATCCTTGATTCTTCAATTGCACTTGAAAGCCCCGGCCATATTTCGTCACCTCCCTGAAGTTTTTCATCAATAAAGAAGTCAATTTGTTTACGTGATAGGGCATCACGTAAGTGACTTAAGAAACCGTCACGGACATCTTCCCCACGAAAACTGACAAAGAGATCATACTTTCCTCCATGGGAGATTGTGGAAGATGAACAAGTTGATGATGAAGCCCACATTGATCAGAAAACCTACAAGACTTTTGCCACAAAGACTACAGGAAATAACAAGACGATGTGTATTTTGAATAGATGTGTCACTTGATATTTATGAAAAAAAGTAATAATAAAAACTAGTGGTAGGCACTTTCCTGGAAAATAAACCAGTGTTCGGCACTTTGCTGAAAATAAACTTCGTGGTGGGCACTTTCTTCCCTCCTCCCTCCAACTTTCCTCTTGAGATTCTCAATTAATTTAGACTCTTTCTAGTCTGAAAAGGCTCACAATCAGACTAGATTCAAAAGACAACACGATGAGAAATCAATCAAAGTCTAGTAAGTCTTCTGGCAATTTTCTTACCTCTTTCCTATGACTTTGTCGGAAATTTTTTTGTCTTCTTTTCTCGTAAGCAAAGAATTTCTAATTAGAAATTTTATACTTTGTTATAAAAATGAAGTTTTTGGGTTTTTTTTTTTTTTTTAAATTAGATGCTTTTGTAATATACATGCTCCGATGCTCGCATATGTAATCGAAACACCCCATAAGGTTGTACTATCAGTTTTGAAGAAGACAAAATCATTAAAGCATAGAAAGTCAGAAAAGAAAGAATCAAAGGGTTAAAGTTATTTTTTCATGTGGGTTACAATTTTCATCCAAAAAAAACAAAACAAACAAATAAAGAACTGACACGTGGGAATAGCAAAACTCGATGACAAATAATGAATGCATAGGCAAAATTGGGTAATGATAACCTTTACCCTAAAGGGGCATAATAATATCTAGAAACAACCAATTAATTGGATATAAAATAAATAAAAATAGATAAATGACAAACAATTGAACAGAAAAATTTATTGTAATATAGAAATATTGTTTGGGAGACCTTCTCTAAATGGACTTTTAGTAGTTGATCTTCTAAAAATGAACTTTTAAGAGTAGAGCTTTTTCAAAGAAAAATTGTTAATAATTTAGTGTTATGGATAATTTAACGATCAGACTAATCGGGCCAAGAAGGATCTACAGTATAGGCCCAATTATCTGAAAGCCCAGAAAGCCATACAACCTGTCCATCCCTTTGATTGCGCATCTGATAGCTAAACTGATCGCTTGGTCATTCGCCATTCTGTTCGTACTTGGGGTCTCCTTACTGGTCGTCAATCTGGTCGTTGATAAGTTCGACAGCCTGCTCGGTAATCTACTCATTATTTCTGATCGCGAATATAATCGCATCCAGTTTTTTATTCTGATCACTTATTAGTTCGTTAGCGAACACGTTTGTAATATGATCATCTGTTCGCTCTATTTGCTTGCATAACTGCTTGACAATTTCTGATCATGATCATGTACCTGTTCGCTTATGAGGTTGTTTGTTTATTAATCTATCCGATTGTGAGAGAATTCAATTATGACCTACATCATCGACTCTTGAAACGTCTTTCAATCCGAAGCTTTATTTGCTCGCTAGCGCGATGGGTTACCCTGCTCACTGAGTATCCAGTCTTCGCCATATCTCCCAAATCGCGAGTCAACAAAAGTCGAAGATACCATGCAAGATACAGCTTAAGACGTGCCATGCACGCCATCTCTATCAGAGACTACGGTCAAGATTACGGTGATCTCATCTAACCCGCATAGGTTAGCCGCCTGAAATTACACTCGGGCAGAGTTCAAACCTGACAGTTTCAGCCGCATTTAATGTAGTTTCGGCCACATTAAATGCACTGTCAACCGCATTAAATGTAATCCATCATTGTAATATTAGTTTACTGTAGCTTTGTACCGTAGAACTTTAACTGTAGCAAATCCTTTTCCCTATAAATAGGGAAGGAAATTTCCTTGTAAAAGGGATCTTAAATCTTGAGTGCTGTTACTCTATCAAAATAGTGAGAGAGTGAACAGTGAATGTAAACATTTTTTTGGGCCGAATCACTTAAAAAATCCTCTGGTGTTCCCTTCTTCTCCTCTGACCACTTCTCCTCTACTTATAGCTCCAGTTAACGACCATCTTGTAATGAACAACATGAAACTGTAGCTTGGGCCCGAAACGAATCTCGATCGGTTGATTCCCAACGTCGACATTTAGCACATTTTTGCCTCATATGAAGTGCACGGGTTCGAGTACTTTTCACAGTAGTGCGGACAATTTTCGTTGAGCCTTCCTGTATATGGATAAATTGTAAACAAACCCTTCAGGGTGGTAAACATAATTTTTCCTTTTAATAGGGGTCTGTGATCCATACCGTATCATAATATCTATCATAGTAATTCTGATAAATGTAATTAACTCAAAAAAAAAAAAAATCTCTATAATACCTCATAACAAGTTTGTGTCGTCCAAAATTAAAAAAATACCACTAGAATAGATTCTTTCTCTATAAAACGGAGCTCCAATGTAAGAAAAATTTGTCGTTTGTGGAACAAATTTTCCTAGAAATAACTAACTCCCTAGTCCTAAAGTCTGTCTTAGCTCAAAAAAATATATATATATATCTCTATAATACTTCATAACAAGTTTGTACCGTCCAAAATTAAAAAAATACCACTAGAATAGATTCTTTCTCTATAAAACGGAGCTCCAATGTAAGAAAAATTTGTCGTTTGTGGAACAAATTTTCCTGGAAATAACTAACTCCCTAGTCCTAAAGTCTATTTTCAAATTGATCATCAGTCTCTATTGTTCCCTCTCTCTCTCTCTCATTGATATAATCTATTGTCCATTTTGAAATAGCTGATGAAGACCAATTCTTAATAAAAAAATTATATAATCTATTGTCCATTTTGAAATATCTCTCTCTCTCTCATTGATATAATCTATTGTCCATTTTGAAATAGCTGATGAAGACCAATTCTTAATAAAAAGATTATATAATCTATTGTCCATTTTGAAATATCTCTCTCTCTCTCTCATTGATATAATCTATTGTCCATTTTGAAATAGCTGATGAAGACCAATTCTTAATAAAAAAATTATATAATCTATTGTCCATTTTGAAATAGCTGATGAAGACCAATTCTTAATAAAAAAATTATATTTAAAAATAAAATAAAAAATCGGGTATTCACTATTGATGAATGATCATCAATAGTGGAGATCCAATTTGAATTTCTACTAAGGATAAACTAAGGTTGATGGTGAACCCAGTTAGATCAAGATTGAAGTTGATCAGATTAGGTTCACCAAATTAGATGTTTATCTGGTCGCCCCGCCATATCGACATCACTGTTGAAAACCAACGGACTCCAACAAAGATTAACAATGATTTTTTTTTTTAATTTTTAATTGATTTTGTAATTTTTCTATTGGTCCATTTTTTTCTGTTCAAAATTTTATTTTTTAATATTAATTTTTTAAATAAATATAAGTTTGATCTTTTGATCAGAAATAAAATCTAATTTTATTCTTTCTTTTAGTTTTTTTTTTTTTTTTAAAGTAATCTTTTCTTTTAGGTTTGATGGTAAAAAAAAAAAGGCAAATTAATCAAATTGATGAATTTTAAAAACTTTAAGGTTGGACATATTAAAATTGCGCTTGTGGTTAAAAATGAATTTTATTAAAAATTAGGAATCAAATTAAAAATTTCTATAAAACTTTGATATTATTTGCATTAATTTATATTTCAGTTGGGCTCCTAAAAAGAAGAGACAAAACATTCTCTGCTTTTTAAAAGTGGTGATGTTTTCACCTCTTTTTATAAATATATTCAATTGATGGTTGTTTTAATAGATTATCAATTATAAAATTAATTGCATTAATATTCCTTAAGTATCTTAAGATTGTACTAAACGACAATTTTAACATTTATTATACTAATATACCTTAAAAAATATTGACCACCATTAAATAACCACTTATTATGAAAATTCAAAACTGCTCCTAGTATATATTTTATTATTTTATTTTTGATTATAATACATATATATTTTTTAAAATTGTTGTATATATTTATATAATAAAAATCATATCATAATTATAATTTAGGAGCAAAGAGTTCTTTATAATTATAATTATGATATGATTTTTTATTAATTTTTATTATATAAATAATTAAAAATAAAATAATAAAATATATATTAAGGGAATTTTTTACTTTCATAATAAATGATTAGTCAATAGTTAGTTTTGATGGTAGTCAACAATTTTTAAGGTATACAAGTGAAACAAATATTAAAGTTGTCAATGAATTTAATTTTGAGATACTTGGACAACATTAGTGCAATTAACCCTATAATTAATAATCTTTTTAAAACAAACATTAATTGGGTGTGTGTATAAAAGGGGTCTACATATAATATTTAAGGGGTGGAAACATCGCCACTCCCTTTTTAATGTAGCAATAGTATCCAGTCAACAAGAAAACAAATGGAGAAAGATTTATAAATAATTTCCAATTTTATATATCGGTAATCTCACATTAAATTTTTGAATCAAAGAGACAAAAAAGCAAAAATAAAAGAAGGCTCATAAAAGTAGCTAGTTGTTGGCGTTGTTGATTAATTGCCATAGCCCCATGCCTTACGACATGAGTTCTATATCCAATAAAGATATCTCTCACCATTTTGTTTGGGTAGGTCCCCCTACGCTTGTGTGAGTCACTCTCCTATTTTTATGTGAGTCGATCCCCCTTGTATGGGAGTAGTTTATCTAATTGTATCACCAATATTTTATTCCAGTTGATCCCCGATAGTCCCCTGAGTCAGTTATAGTAATTAAAAAAAAAAAGGCTTGAAAAAAGAAGGGACTAGATTCTCCCTTTTTTCAGTGTAGCAATAGTATACAGTCCACAAGAAAACAAATGGAGAAAAACTTATAAATAATTCCTAATTTTTAATATCGATACTCTCACATTAAATTTTTTAATCAAAGAAGAAAAAAAAAACAAAGATAAAGTATCATGTTAAATTATTATAAAATCGATAGTATTGTACTTTTAATGTAAATTGGAAATAAAAAAAAAAAATCGAATGAAAATGAAAGTAATAAAAGATAAAAATATTGAACGCAAAATTTATGTGATAAAATACTCAATGTGACAAAAAACATCACAGACTAAAACTAAAAGAATTTTATTAAACCAATAAACTATAATCTCTTTTTAAAATTTGAGGAAAGAATTATCAAAAGAAAAAAAAAAAAGGAAAAGAAATTCATAATTTTAATTGAGAGTTGGGATGCATAATAAACTAATGCACATGGCTTTGTATGGGCAATCAAATGGCGTTAAGTTAATTAATTTAATATATAAGTTTTCTTCACTGTTGAGTGTATGGACTGAATGTGGCTGAGCCACCCACTTCGTCTATAAAATGGCTTTCATCCTTAACTTGATTTCACTTGTCTGCTCTCACATCTCAGTCACACGTCTTTCATTCTTAGCCTAGCCTGATCATCAACTCTCTTAAATCTTTTTTAGTGTTAGCATCCATTCTACTTCCAAAAATATGTTTGTAACCTTTTGCTTTACAATCAAATCCTTCTTCTTCCACCCAGACCATTGAAAATAAATATGAAGTTTTCCTTAATTTTAGAGGTATAGATACACATGTTGGTTTTACCTACAATCTCTATCAAGCTTTACGTGCCAAGTCAATTGATACCTTCATGGATGATCACGGAATCCCAAAAGGGATGAAATTAATTGTGCCTAAGCTTTTAAAAACAATAACTGAATCGATGATTTCGGTGGTCATTTCTGCCTATATTACTGTTTGACATTTTCATTTGGCAGACCTGAGTTCGAAGTCATTGGTTAAATTGTCAAAGATATATCAGAAAAATTGATGAGGGCATATAAACTGTCCCCATGTGATTTTAAAGGACTGTTTGCATTTGGGAAGCGACTTAAGTAGGTTATGTCATTATTATCTCTTCATAATACTTATATTTGAATTATTGGGATTTGGGGCATGGGCGGCATTGGTAAAACAACTATCACTGATACAATTTTTCATCAAATTTCTTATGATGAATATGGATTATATGGTTAGTGTTTTATTCAAAATGTTAGAAAAGGATTAGAACAAAGTGGAGGATTAGTTAGTGCACTGCAACAAGAAATTCTTTCTAAAGTATTAAATGATCAAGACATAAAATTACAAGAGCTAGTTGGAGGTCTCGATCAATTAGGTCTAGAAAGTATAATCATAATAACAACTAGAAGAAGGGATATCTTCATATATGTGGAGTGACTAATGAGTACATATATGAGGTTAAGGGATTGCCCAATCAAGAAGCTTATAAGATGTTTTGTGAGTATGCTTTTGGACAAGGCTCTCCTGCCCCCCCTGCCCGATAAAGATCTTATGGCACTTTCACATGGGATATTATGGACTATCGATAGCAAACCATTGGATCTTAAAGTGGCTGATTCATTATTATTAAGATCTAACAAACTAGAGTGGCAAAATGCATTAAGCATATTAAAGAAAAGCCCAAAAATTCTTGAAGTGTTGCAAATTTGTTATAATGGATTACAAGATGAAGATAAGCATACATTTCTTGATATTGCATGTTTTTATGTAGGGGAACCATAAAAACTATGTAGCAGAAATATTAGGTAATTGTTTTCACTCATTCAAAGTCCTTTCTGACAGGTCCCTTATAACAATATCAAATGATGAGATCATACAAATGCATGATTTGCTACAAGAAATGACTAGGGAAATTGTTTGTAAAGAGGATCTCAACAATCCAAACAATCGTAGCAGGTTGTGGACACAAGAGGATGTTCTTGACAAACTAAAGAATGGTGATGTGAGTCTCTAATCATTTTGTATTACCTTTACAATTACAAGTCCCTCTAAATTTGATGAATCTGTAGAATGGTACATTAGATGCAATTTGTCTTACTAAACTCACATTCAACTCACCTTCACACAAATCATTCACTCTCTGCATTTAGACTTCTTCTGTGTGCTCTCTAATATTCGATTTACACAGTCAGACTACACTCTTATTGCAATGCTGCTTATATCTGTAGATCCTCAGTACTCTTAATACGTGTCTTCCACTCAAGTGCTAGAAATGAAACCAATATAGAATAAGTTAACCAACCTGCAAGAAGTTTGAACATTCCTGAACATTTATTGTGGCCGGACTTCGTCTGACTTTGGTAGTAGATTATTGAATTATTTGAAGGAGGGCGGCTATGTATTAATAGAATACAATTGGCAAAGAGTTTGGTCTTAAAAAATTAATTAATAATATCAAGTTAGCTCTTTGAATTTTATGTTTTCTTATCCTATATTATTGGTGAAGAAGAACAATATGGTCAGCAACAAAAACAGAGCAATCCACAATATGGTCAACAACAAAAACAGAGCAATCCACCTCAGCACCACTCTCTGCAATTTTAGCATCCACACACTCTACAACATCAGCATCAACAACCTCCAATCCATGTCAGCATTCATCAAAAAGAACCTCAACCTCACGCAGCTCTCATACACCAACAGACCACCGGATTCCCTAACAAACTTGCCAGCCTAGACTCCTCAACAATTCTAGAAAGGAATAGAAGAAATATTTTCTATTTTAATTGATTAATTTACGACCATTGATCTTTTGTATTTTGTTAGATGATAGAAGTCTCTAGAATTCTTTGTGTATATAAATATTGTATTTCTCATAAATAAAAAATGCAAGAAATGCAATACAATTTGTTCCTGAAAAGTTTCAGCTAGCATCATTTCTAAAACTCTCTTTATTAGCTCTGGCATTTCTTCATACACTTACCTGATATCAAATTGTTTTTTCATGGTATCAGAGCCATCACAAACTCACGTCAACCATGGCTTCACAAGATTCATCTTCTTCTCAAACACCAAGCAACACACAAACTTTAACATCACTCAAACCAGCCCCTTCTTTAGATTTTCAATCACTCGCAAAAACCCTCTACTTCAACCTCCCCATTAAACTTGACAGAACTAACTACATCAATTGGAAAGCTCAAGTTCTTGCGGCTATTCGTGCTCTTGAACTTGAGGACTATATTTTCGATACTTTTTCACCACCTCCTAACCTATTAGAAGTTCAAAATGAGAATGTTACTGAGATCAAAGAAAATCCTGAGTATCGTACCTGGAGATGATCAGATCAGCTTTTCTTATGTTAGTTTCTCTCAACGATTGGAGAAGGAGTCATTGGTCAAATTAACCAATCGAAAACATCTCTTGAGACCTAGAAAACTCTTGAAAAAATGTATGCTCAAACCTCTATGGTAAGGATTTTACAATTGAAAAATCAGTTGGCAAATTTACAAAAGGGATCCATGTCCATAACTGACTACATGTTAAAAATAAAAAATCTGGGAGATGCTCTTTTGGTAGCAGGTTGTGAAGTACCTGAGGATTAACTCATTTTAAGTGCCTTAAATGGCCTTGGTCATGAATATGACCCTATTGTGGTCTTTGTTTCTCATAATGTCAAACTTACTACCCTACAAGATGTCTAATACACCCTCATGATGCATGAACAACGTATAGAACAACTAAATGCAGCCTCCCAAATTCATCTCACCTCATCACAGTCATTAGCTAATTTTGTTCAACAAACCAATACTTCAAACCCGAGAGGAGGTGGCCATTTTGGTGGAAGAGGTTCTTCGAGAGGAAAAGGTGGTAAAGGAAGATCTGGGCGTTGGAACAATCAAAGGATCTTTTGCCAACTTTGTTAGAAACCTGGACATGATGCGCTAAGGTGCTACAAGAGCTTTGATCAAAATTGGCATGGCAATCAGAACCAGAAAGTGCAGACCAAATACACTGATCAAGGGGCTAGTACGCAAGCAAATATTGCCCAACACTCAGCTATGATAGCCACCCTAGAAATGGTCACTGATTCAGCTTGGTATGCAGATACAGGTGCCACAAATCACATAACAGCTTATCTGAGCAACCTTGCCACAAGCAATGAATATAAAGGCTTGGACAAATTGGCAGTAGGAAATGGTAGTCTCTTACCTATTAATCACATTGGCAACTCCACACTTCAAACACACACAACACCTCAAAGAATCTTGACATTGAAACATATACTTCATGCTCCTAAAATCACTAAAAATTTGCTTAGCATTTCTAAATACTAAAAATTTGCTTAACATTTCTTAATTAACAAAATATAATGATTTGTTGGCTGAATTTTCTGCTGATTCATGTGTTTTTAAGGACAAGAACATAGGGAGCATTCTGTTGCGAGGGATTCACAGGGATGGCCTCTACAGCCTTGACTTCAACAGACCTTCAAAACCAATCTCTAGAGACAATTCAATCACACACAATTTGCCTTCAACAGCTAGAACAGCCCTCTCATCAAGCATACATAACCCAAAAAATTGTTCAAAAACAAAGTGCAGTAGTATTGAACAAGCTAAGCCAAAATAACAATAGTTATAGACTCAAATACAGTGTTGATGTTGCTGCCAAGGTCAATGTTGATCTATGGCATGCCAAACTTGGGCATCCTGCTTTACCTATTTTAAGAAAAATTCTTAATTCAATGAAGTTTAATCTTAAAGTCAGTCCAATCTCTTTCCGTGAGTCTTGCAAATTAGGGAAACTTAATAAATTACCATTTGTCAATCACAACATAATAGCCAAATTTCCATTAGAGATTGTGTACTCAGATCTATAGGGACCCTCCTCTTATCTATCCAATTCAGGTCATAGGTATTATATCTTGTTCATAGATGCTTGTACTAGATTAACCTGGATTTTCCCTTTAAAACTCAAGTCAGAAGCCCTTCAAATTTTTATAAACTTTAAAAACAATGTTGAGTTACAACTGAACAACAAAATTAAAACATTACATACTGGCATGAGGGGTGAATACAAGACTTTTCTTCCTTATCTCATAAACCAAGAAATACAACCCAGGTTTAGTTGTCCTCATACGCACCAACAAAACGAAGTCTCTGAACGCAAGCATAGACATGTTGTTGAGACAGGTTTAACCTTGCTTGCACATGCCAAAATGCCTCTCACATTTTGGTTTGAAGCTTTCAATACTGCTGCCTTTTTCATCAATAATCTACCCACACCCATTCTCCATTATCAATCTCCTTTTGAAAAACTTTTTCACAAGAAACAAAATTATGCATTTTTCAAAACCTTTGGTTGCTCATGTTTTCCGTATTTGAGATATTTTTCTAGTCACAAACTGAATTTTCACACAACAAAGTGCATCTTTATTGGCTATAGTCCATTGCACAAAGGTTACAAATGCTTAAGACCTGATGGAAAAATCTTCGTCTCTAGACATGTGGAATTCAATGAACTTGAATTTCCATATCAAGACCTTTTTACCACCAAACCTTCTACCTCCTCTCCACAACATAGTTTACCTGTTTTCATACTTAATCTTGCCTCCTCTAATCACACAAAACAACCTATCTCCAGCTCTATGACAGTCTCTGCATCAGATTGCTCACCAGTTCATCCAACAATGAGATTAGGCGAAAGATTTGAAACTGATCACTTGACATCACATGAATTTCTAGTTGAGAAATCGCCTTCAGGTATAAATCTTTTTGTTGATTTAACCACTCAAAATGCTCACCATCAGCCTTCCCTCAATTCTCAAAATCAAAGCCCTTTACCATCTATACCACCCACTTCCATTCACCCTATGAAAACTAGGTCCAAAAATGGCATTTTTAAACCAAAAGTCCTAGCCTCATTCTTATCAGCCACTGATATATATAAACCCTCCACTGTTAAAGAAGCCTTAGCCAATAAGCATTGGCTCTCTGCCATGCAAACAAAATTTATAGCCTTAGAATCCAACAAAACATTGGACCTAGTACCCTTTTCTCCTGATATGAACATTCTAGGTTGCAAATGGGTTTTTAGAACAAAATATAACCCAGATGAAACACTTGCTAAGCACAAGGCTCGCCTTATAGCTAAAGGCTTCCATCAAACACTTGGGATTAACTACCTAGATACCTATAGCCCAATTGTCAAAGCCTCCAATATATGCATTGTGTTTTCTCTTGTTGTAGCATATGGCTAGGATATTCAATAGGTAGATATTAACAATGCCTTTCTTAATGGTGAGCTTACTGAATTGGTCTGTATGCAGCAACCCGAAGGCTTTGTTAATCCAAATGCACCCACACATGTTTGCAAACTAAACAAAGCCTTGTATGGCCTTAAACAAGCACCTCGGGCTTAGTTCCATAAGCTTAAGACAACATTATTTGAATGGGGTTTTGTGAATTCAAAGTCGGATTCTTCATTGTTTTTCTGCAGGTCAGGTTCTTTTTTCACCATGCTGCTTGTTTATGTTAACGACATTCTTATCACAGGCAACAACTCAAAGCTAGTCCATCAAGTAATTGACAAGCTACATTCAACATTTGCCCTCAAAACTCTAGGATCTGTTGATTATTTTCTTGGTTTTGAAGCACACAGAACCTCTAATAGACTATTCTTAACTTAGTCAAAATACATATCAGACCTTCTTGCCAAAATCAGCATGACAAACTGCAAGGCTTGCTCTTCTCCAGTAAGTAAAAGTACAAAGTTGTCTTTACATGAAGGAGAACCATTCACTGATCCAACATTATTCCGTAGTGTCATTGGTGCCTTGCAATACCTAACCCATACCAAACCCGACATTAGCTTTATAATCAATAAACTAAGCCAATTTTTGGTCTCCTCTACTCACCTACATTGGCTAGCTTGCAAGAGGGTCTTAAGGTACTTAAAAGGTACTTCAACCTTTAGATTATGGTTCAAACATGTTACTCATCCTCTTCAATTATATAGCTTTTGTGAGTCTGACTGGGCAAGCTCAATAGATGATTAAAAATCCACAAGTGGTAGTTGTGTTTTTCTTGGGGCCAATCTGATCTCCTAGAGCTCTAAAAAGCAGACTGTTGTAGCTAAATCAAGTACTGAAGCTAAGTACAGATCTCTTTCTCAAGCCTCAACCGAGGTTCTTTGGCTAGCTTCTCTTCTTGCTGAGTTGGGTTTTACACTTCCTCACAAACCAATCATCTAGTGTGATAATACTGGAGCAAGGTCTCTTGCACTCAATCTTGTATTTCATGCCAGAACAAAACATATTGAAATCGATGTCCATTTTATACGAGACAAAATTGCTGCTGGACTACTTGAGGTTAACTACATTAGCACAAATGATCAAGTTGTAGATATTTTTACAAAATCCTTACCTACTAATAGTTTTCTGTTTTTGAAATCCAAACTGAATCTGGTCAAAAGCCCCAGGTTCAGTTTGAGGGCGAATGAAGAAGAACAATATGGTCAGCAACAAAAATAGAGCAATCCACAATATGGTCAGCAACAAAAACAAAGCAATCCACCTTAGCACCACTCTCTGCAATTTCAACATCCACACACTCTACTACATCAGCATCAACGACCTCCAATCCATGTTAGCATTCAACAAAAAGAACCTCAACCTCACGCAGCTCTCATACACCAACAGACCACCGGATTCCCTAACAAACTTGCCAGCCTAGACTCCTCAACAATTCTAGAAAGAAATAGAAGAAACATTTTCTGTTTTGATTGATTAATTTACAACCATTGATCTTTTGTATTTTGTTAGATGATAGAAGTCTCCAGAATTCTTTGTGTGTATAAATATTGTATTTCTCATAAATAAAAATGCAAGAAATGCAATACAATTTGTTCCTGAAAAGTTTCAGCTAGCATCATTTCTAAAACTCTCTTTATTTAACTCTAGCATTTCTTCATACACTTACCTAATATCAAATTGTTTTTTCAATTGGATGCTAGGGGATTGGTTCAATTGATGGGATATTCCTAGATATGCCCAAAATAAAAAATGTATATTTGAGGTCTTATTTTTACTAAACTCACTTAATTTACCTCGCCCTAATAAACTATTCACAATTCAGTCATTCATTCACCGCACCTTTACTTATGTTCTTGCTCCCACACACCCTTAAGCTTAATATTTGTAAATATTCGCTGAAAATGGAACAAGTAGAGTCTTTAAAGGCTTCAAAAAGTCGGTTAAACATGCTTGTATAGGTCATAACACTTCTTGTATTTGGCTTCTTGAAGAAAGATCTAGATGTCAGTAAAACGAGGAATGTTGCTTATAAGAGAATGAACCTACAAGAATTTTGTCTATTTAAAAAATTATATAAAATTTAAAAAGTTTTATACAATTATTATGATGTCTTCTTTCATTTTATGATAAATAATAACTCTTTCTTTTCTTTTGGTTTTTAAGGGATTAATGCAATAAGAGGAATATTCTTAAATATGTCCAAAATGAATGAGGAATATTTGAATTCTCAAGTGTTTAGAAAGATTAAAAAAAAAATCTTAGATTTCTCAAATTCTATGATTCTACTTTCTCTTAATCTTGGTAGAAGTATATACTATCTATATATCTAAGCTATATAGCTATAATGTGCATTTTCCACATAATATAAGTATCTTTCGAATAAGCTAAGGTCTCTTAATTGTCTTGGATATCCTTTGAAAACACAACCATCAAATTTTATTCCAAAAAACCTTTTTGAACTTAATCTGAGATATAGCAATATTGAAAAGCTTTGGGAAGACAATATAATAGGTTTAACATGTTTAGCATATGTTTTATTCCTTTTAAATATCCTATAGTTCACAAATAATTATTTATTTATTATAATCATTTTACTGTATTTCCTTGTTGCAGCATGCCCCAAAATTGAAATGGATTATTCTTATGGTTTGTCCATATCTCATTAAGGTCTCAGACCTCTTAGATGCCCCACTACTTGGGAAGATAGATATTCATTTCTGCAAAAGCTTTGCTTGGCCTTCCCTCCTATAATTATTTTCCATCTCTTACATATCTTCATCTCGAAAGCTGCAACAAACTCACTAGGATCTTAGACTCATGGATGCCTTATTGCTTGAAAAGATATATATTTGTAAGTGCAAAAACTTGCTTGGTTTTCCGTCACTTCTTGACCGTTTCAACATTCTTTGCAAGTTGAATATGAGGTATTGCCAAAACCTTTAGAGTTTTCCAAATAATATTCCTTTTCCATCCGTCGTATCCCTTGATCTCTCCTGGTGCATTAACCTAGCTAGGATCTCAGACCTTTTAGATGCCCTATTGCTTGAGAAGACAAAACTTTATAAGTGCAAAGCTTTGCTCGACTTTCCCCCACTTGTTCACCATTTTAACAACCTTGGCGAGTTGGATATGAGGGGTTGCAAAATTCTTCAGAGCATTCCAAATAATATTCCTTTTTCATCCCTTGTATCTCTTGATCTCTCTAGGTGTATTAATCTTACTAGGATCTCTGACCTTTTAGATGTCCCATTGCTTGAGAAGATAATTCTTTATAAGTGCAAAAGTTTGCTCAACTTTTCCCTACCTACTTACCATTTAAGCAACCTTCGTGAGTTGGTTCTAAGGAATTGCGAAATCTTCGGAGCATGCCAAGAATTATTCAGTTTCCATTGCTTATATCTCTTGATCTTTATGGGTGCTTTAACCTCTTTTTGATTAGCATCTATAATTTGACATCTCTAAAAATCCTCAATCTTTCTGGTTGCTCAAAATTGGAAAATTTGCCTAGGAACTCGGTGATTGAGAATCAACAACAACTAAACCTCCTAGTTGGAGACTTAGTAATGCGAACTATGCTTCACTAATTGTCTAAACCTTAATAAGACAACAGTTATCAACATTATGGAACTCCAAATAAACCAGCATAGGGATATGACAACAAAGGTAATTACTCTGTTAAATCAATCACACAAACTCTCTCCTTCTATCTCTCTCATTCCAAAAATTGATGATTTTCATGTTCTAGGGATGTGGAGCTCAAGCTGTCGATCTTCAATTTTTTTACCTAGGAAGTGAAGTTCCAGGTTGGTTCAAACGTCAAATTGATGGATCTTCGATAAATATTCAAATGTCAGGCCATGATGGTGTCAATGGTCATCTCATTGGACTGGCTGCAAGTGTTGTTATTGAATTTTATGATGAAGGTTATGATGATGAAAGTTACGATTTTAAAGATATCATCATCAGATATTGCTTCTGTTGCCATTGTGAGGATCACGGTGATTGGAAATCCATCGTAGTTTCTAATGAAAATAAAAACATTAATTGACTCAGATCATGTCACTTTAATTTTATTCTAATGTTTCAGTTCATGAGCTATGTGGTGAGTGCACAAATTAATTATTTAGGTTCTACCTTGAAGAGAATCATAATTGCAAATTGAAATATTGTGGGGTATGCCCAAAATATGAGAAGCACAACATAACCCTACCCAACATAAATAATGAGACCTGTGGTGCCGCCGATCAAGATTTTGGGGAAATGTCAGTTAAAGAACAAAGCAAAATCAGAAAATTTTCTGATGAGACCGAGACAAGTAGCAGATCTAATGAGGATATAATCAAAAATCGAACCACATCCTAAGAGAACTTTTAGCCACCTCCTTATAAACAACAAAGGGCTACACCCATATGTTGTTACATACTTTGACTTTGGTTGTTTGTTCCTATAGCTGGAGCTGCTCAGAATAATGTTTACCAGATATTTCATGCACTAAATCTACTGGGTAAGTAAGTTTACAACTCTAAGTCTGTTATTATAATAATTGCGGTGAGTTTCCTCTCCAAATTTCTTATGGACTTTGGATTACATACATTATTGAATTCAATTTACATATTTTATTTTTGTTTCTTTTACTTGATCTTTTAATTTCCCATTCTTCTAGATATATATGGTAGTATTTTTCAACACATTTTGCATTCCCATACAGTGAGAAAATGAAGCTTTTTTGGTAGCAGAACCATACAAGCTAATCAAGTATTATAATTGGTAAAACTGTTTCATATATAAATAAAGCATATTAGAGTATTGTCATAAAATGAGAAAATGAGGTACTTTAGGAAGTGGAAATACAGTGGTTGATAAGACATTAATGTCAATGAAAATAATGTACATAATTAATTAGTTGTTATTTTTATTATTTTGCTCAATGATCAGATTTTCCTGTCATCGATCTTGTTGGGCAAGAAAAGAAACATTTTCTGTTGACTTTGTTCCCATAACTTTTCATGCTTGAATTCGAAAAGTATGCTGCTGATAGAAATTGGAGGAAATCTAGTAGTATTTAGTTCAGAAGCTACCAAGGTCTCAGTTTTTGATGAAAATATGAAAGTGTTCGTAAACATGTCAAATGGAAAGCTAAAGACCAAGGAGCTTTTCAAGCTCTTGAAAAAGATGATTCTTATTATAACTTGATTGCTTTATCAGACCTCTGTGATTTGAGAACATTTCCTTGATCTGTTACTATTTCAGCTAAGTCAGTTGAATCTTGAGTAACTGTCACTTGATCTATTGCAGTACCTCCAGCTCTTCCTTGATGATAAGAGGCAATAGCTTCAGCTTGCTCAGATACGGTCTGCATCACAGTAACATTGTTACGTTACTTGGTGAAGCTCCATCTTTTTGTTTATTATCGCAATGAAAAGTTACCTAATACGTGTATTTAGGCTCATTTGTTTCTTCCTTGAACAGATTGCATTGTTTGTGGATGATTGCTTTGTTGAGTGCCTGCTAAGAGCAGATGAAAATCCTCCCGAGTCCAAGGTAAGTCATGTAAGTTGTGTTTTGTTATATGATGTTGCTATTAAAAACTCTATTGAGCTGGGCCATTTTATTGGTTGCTGATGCCGTCCTTTGAGTCTGTTTGGTGTGGCCGTATAGTGGAGGTTTTGTTGTGTCAACCATCAATATATGCAGAAAGATTTTACATAGTTACCTGATTTTCAGGGTGAGTTATATCTTTTATGCCCTGGTTTTCCGTCTTCTAAGGTGTTGGTTATGTTGCTTGCGCTGCTAGAAGCTTAAAACTTGATAATTCTGGTGCCTTTCAGGGTTCCACTCCCATATATGGTGAGTTTTTAAGCTTCTTGCAAAAATGACATACAGAGGCCATTTTCCCACTCTTATCTCGGATTCTTTCATTTGTATATATGGTGAGTTTAACTGTTCATTTGTTTTATACAATGCTTGATAATCCCTTCCATTTTTAGTTTATTCCTAAATGGTAAAATCTAGTATTTTAATAGAATCAAACTTCTGATCACATATTCTTTTAAGTATACTATGAGGATGTCATAGTACTTCAAGATGATCCTGATGTATGCTCAAATTTCTTACCTTCAGGTGGCAATTAGTGTTACTAATTGGTTGGTGTTTCAAATTCAGTTAATTTTAAAACAAATAAGAATTGAGTCGTAAGATTTGTCAGTATCATTCAAATCTTTTGATGTCGTCTTTTACCAAACAAGAGGTATTGAATATTAAAGAGGTTTCTTTGTTTTTTTTTCCCCTCGATTCTCTCTAATTATTTTGTTGAGCACTAGAAGATCTTTTTCCACTGGCTCTACTTCTGAAAGAAGATAAATTGAAAATGGAAGATAATCTAACCAGAAATGGTGCATAATGATTTATGCATATAGGTAAATCTCATCTAGCTTGCAGAATATTTATTAGATGAAATAAAATGTATATATGTTAACTTTTATTTTCTTATCACAATTTTTTTTTTTAAATTTTTATAATCATCATATAATTAATATAGAATTACATAGTCCTTTTATGTGCATCTCAATTCCTACTTCCTTGAACATACTGCATTGTTTATTTGGAAATAATTCATGATTGTACTATTGAGTGCTTGGCAGTCAGCAAATAGAAGAAGATCTTCTCAAGTTTTACGGACACTGTCTCATTGTTTGAGTTTCTCGTATTAACTCTCTTCATATCTCTGTTTTTTTTTGTACAGTTTGCACTTCAGCAGGACATTTGCTGTGGTAACCGGCATCCTCTATTGACAGGTATACAACGTGACCAGCTTTTAATAGGGTAGCTAGATGAGATACTCGTTCCTTTTCCATTCTGGTTTGGTGTCTTAACAAATTTGGTGCTACTACTGCTGCTTGAAGCTGAGGTTTGACTGTGCAAAACAATGTATATGAGGGAGGTTTCTTACTGGATTGATGATGTACCTGCATACATAATTTTTCTGGTATGTAAGATCTTCAAAGTCTCGTATTGTCAATGGAAATGTAAGATCTCTATTTTTCCTTTGTTATTTTATTGGGGAAGAAATGCAGGCAATCTTTCTATTAACTCTGCTTTTCCCATAATCTTCATGCTAGAATTGGAAAGATGAGGCGCTTAGATGTAAATGTTGCAGGAGTATGCCCTGTTTCTACTACAGCTCAACATCATAAATGAATGAATGCCTACAATTTGTTGGCAGTGGAGATTTTGTGCAAGTACAATCGACAAAAAATATTTCTCTTTATCAAATTGCTGCCTAGAGTGGGGCAACCTATGACTTTTGAGTCCATTTTCATTGCTTTTAAAATGGGTCATGCTGCTTGGCAAAGTAGAACTGAGTGGAAATGCCGATTAGTTTGTATATTATTCAACACTTTCCTTTTAATGTGAAAGTATGAATGTATCGGGGCTTTGGGTTTGAGAGTTTCCGCTCCAATTTTTGTTAACTTTGTTTTATTAGTAAAAAAAATTACTCTCTTATCATCATATGTGGATGTAGGTCACAAGACCGAACCACGTAAATTTCTTGTGTGTATTATTTTATTTTTATTTCTTTAATGTTTTAATCATTATTAATTTATCACTAATTTACGTGTTATATATATATATATATATTTACAGAATTTCTATGATTAGTGTTTTTTAACTTTAAAAGATTAGGTCGAACCAATTAAATTTACCTATTGCATTTGAATTGAATAGGAAAGAATATTTGTTTTAGAAGAGGGAGAGAATACAATGAATGATTTTGATTAATTCATCTTAATTTTTTAAAGTTAGGAGGAATTGACCATAGAAGTTCTATATATATATATATATTATTTGACTTTTTTTATCAGTAAATGTAATCACATTTACTAATTGTAATGATACATGTTTAGTTGTAATTACATATAATAAATTACAATCACATATTTTAAAATACAATCATGCAGTGTTTTTATCAAGTATATACATACCCTATATGTATGTTAGAAAGTGCACATATATATATATATATATATATATATATATATATATATATAAGGGATTAATTTTTTATTTTTGCACTACACCTTTGAAAATTTAGGATCGACCCTAGGTGTAGTGTGAGATTTGAACAAAACTAATTATATTTTATATTTGATACAACTAAATTAATTAGTATAATAATAGATTAAATTATTTTGCAAATAAAAATATTTAAATTCTCCATTAACAATTAAAACCTCTTTACAATTACGGATGAATAAAATGATGCTTTTTTGTAAATGATATTAAAAAATTAAAATATATTAAATTAAGTTTTATATATATTATAATTTTAAATATAAATAATTAATAAAATACATTATAAAAATATTATTATATTATTTTTAGTCAATAAAAATTATTAACATTTTAAATATAATTGTAATAAAACATATTAAATTATTTTAAAATACTATAAATATTGATTAAAAAGTGTTGCAGCGAATTTTGCTGTGGCAAAAAGATACTTTGCTGTAATACTTGCCCTTATAAGCTATCAAAGCTATTGAACTGTTGCATGTATTTTACATTTGCCACGATAGTCGTCCACACAAAAGTAATATTTCAACTTTGTCCTATGATGTTCACCTTTTAGAGATTCAAATATAAAAATAAGTTAAATTAAAAGATTATTTAGGTATCAAAAGAAGAAATAACGTCATAAGAGTAGCGTGAAATTTATCGTTATCAACATCTAATAATTTACAGCATATTATTAGCAAAGATTTTGTAAATCTAGATAAACCATGCATGTTAGATCAGGAGTATTTTATAAGCTCTAAATTTTCTAATAGGTTCCACTGCCAACATTAGAATAATTAAGTAAATAACTTCAATACCTAACAAGAAAGATAAAATTGACTGAATTATTACCGAGGCCAAAAGTCTTTCCTCATCCAATTATTGAGAGCTAAGATGAGAAAGTCTAGTTTTGGGCCTCGGAGTCCAATAAAGCATATGATTTTTTTATTAAAATTAGGAGTTGCATCAGTTAACATGACCTGTGACACAATATGAAAACTAGAGTGTCCATATTTCCACCCATAAAAACTGTATATTCACTCCCAAAAAAGTAAATTTATGAAAACCCAATATTACCGTAAATAAAATTTTTAAAATGTTTAAATAATTTGTAAGTGTACCCAAAAATTATTAATTAATTTTTTAAGTATAAAAGCTTTTTGGTTTTTCTAACTCTTAACTTCTTTTGAGTTGGAAAAATTGGAACAGAACCTAACGGAAAAAAATGTGCTGAAAACTCCTTGGCCCCTCCACATGTAAGCATGAAAATTTATTTTACAACATTAAGGCTTAAAGAAGTAGAAATTAGCATCTCTTAAGAGTAATTGAGTAAAGTCATATCAATATTTTGAGGCATTGAAAACTATAAACCAGCTAGGTGAAACTGTATGCATGGTTATTATTATGCAACTTGATGTGGCCTTGTACAACTACTTATACTAGCTACCTTTTTACTTGGGGCCCTTTATATTCAATGTCTAGAAGATGCACAAATCTATACAAACTCATTTCCAGTCTATCATCTACATCACATATCTGTCTATCTCAATACAAATTAATTGCTATTATATTCTAAGTGTTTTAATTATCATGTCAATGGCTACTTCATCGTATTTCAACTCTTGGATGATATTTGGTCTTGCATTAGCAGTATCTATTGCTCCACTAGCTGAAGCTAGAGCTTTCTTTGTGTTTGGTGATTCACTTGTGGATAGTAGCAACAACAATTACTTGGCAACAACTGCTCGTGCGGATGCTCCCCCTTATGGGATTCATTATCCGACTCATCGACCTACAAGACGTTTTTCTAATGGCCTCCACATCCCTAATATTATTAGTAAGTTTCTATTTGTAGTGACATCATTTTTATAAAAATATATATTATGTAGCCTATTTTGTATATGAATGCATGCACATGCTCATAAATATGCCTCGATTACTTGGTCATTAAACATGTTAATATTGTTAGGTGAGCAAATTGGCCAATCACAACCTCCATTACCATACTTGAGCCCTGAGCTAATCGGGCAAATACTTCTTATTGGCGCCAATTTTGCTTCAGCTGGGATAGGAATTCTCAATGAAACTGGAATTCAATTTGTAAATCACATGCCATGCAAATTATGACTCTTCAATTTAAAAATCACCAACTTATTATGACATAATATTTTATTTTATTTTATTTTTGTAGATAAATATAATTATAATGTTTAGACAATTGGAATACTTTGAGGAATACCAACATCGAGTGATGCTCTCATTGGAGATCGACAAACACAAAAACTAGTAGACAAAGCACTTGTACTCATCACGGTGGGTGGAAATGACTTTGTGAAAAATTACTACTTGGTCCCTTTCTCTGCAAGATCTCCTCAGTTTTCTTTTATCAGACTATATCAAATATTTCATATCTGAACACCGTAAATTATTAAAGGTAACAAATATTCTGCTAATTAACTTTGCTAAAATATTTACTCTATATTGTACTTTATAAATATTCTTCACAATATATTCGAAAAAATATATGAAAAACAGCCTAAATGGAAAGTAAAATCACTCAACCCCATTTTTTAACATAAAAAATGAGTTATTTTATATTATTTTCATTTTCAAGTATGATCGTCATTGTGCAGAGGCTATATGAGTTGGCGCATGACAGGAACTAGACCATTGGGTTGTATTCCAGCGGAACTGTCTATGCGGGTTACAAATGGAGGATGCTCAGCAGAATTGCAGCCTTGTACAACCCTCAACTTGTTCAGATGCTACAAGGACTAGACAGAGAAATTGGCGCAAATGTATTTATTGCAGCAAATACTCAACAAATGCACACGGACTTTGTTAGCGACCCTCAAGCTTATGGTATGCTAATTAAACAGCTTTCATGTGTTTTCTCTGATTAGGTTTGATCATATAAAAGTTAATAACATGGATCATAAATGTTGTATTTAATTTTTTTTGCTGGATTTACAGCATCAAAGATAGCATGTTGTGGACAAAGACCACATAACGGGCTTGGTCTATGCATAATTTTGTCTAATTTGTGCCCTGACTGTGACCATTATGCATTCTGGGATCCATTTCATCCATCAGAAATGGCAAACAAAATAATGGTTCAGCGGATCACGAGGGGCTCTACTCAATACATGAGCCCCGGCCCATGAATCTCAGCACCCTCTTGGCCCTGGTTTCCATCACCAACTGATCACACAATTCGATTTGCTATAGACTCATTTCTTCATTTCTAAAGTCGTATTTAATTTAATAGATTGTATTGAGTTTGATGTTTAAAGTTTATTTATGACCAAAAACCAATATACTTTAAACATCAAACTCGATTAATCCATTTTATCTTTATTTATGCTTCTCGTTTGTTTCACTAGATTGAATGGATATGACTTAACACTAATATTGGAAACAACGAACATCCCAATAAATGCAGATAGAAGAGTATATTGATAGTATGCGTAACGAAATCAAATCTATATATTATTTTAATGATAATAAGCATTCACTGTAATAATTTTTTGAAACTGTGATTGTCTAAATGTAAACACCATGTGTATTAATAATTTTCTAGAGCAGTCCTAATTGAGCTTGTGGTTGCAAATGCTTCAATGTGTATTGCATATTTGGTTTTCAAATATCAAGAAATAAAAAAAAATAAAAAAAAAAATTGTGTTCATAAATTTAGAAGATGATTTTAAAAGAACAAAAAACTCACTGTTTAACTTAAATGACACAAAACTCTCTACATCTAACAATGAGAACTTGAACTCCCACTTGAAGCAACTATGAGTGTTTGTTATGAGTTTTAACCGGAGCGAATTCACAAGTATCATGTAAATGGAATCCACCCATTTTCCACCATTCTCTATGCATTTTCCACCCGGTTTCCACCATTCTCCATGCATTTTCACCCATTTTCCACCATTCTCCATGAATTTTCACTCATTTTCCACCATTCTCATCCATTTTTAACTCATTTTCTATCTTTCTTCATCCATTTACACTCATTTTCCACCCTTCTCTGCCCATTTTTCACTCTTCTCCATGTATTTTTCATGCATTTTCCATCATATTCCATACAATTTCCACCAGTTTTCCACCTTCTCCATGCATTTTCCACCCCTTCTCCATACATTTTCCATCCATTTCCACCCATTTTCCACCATTCTCCATACATTTTCCACCTATTTTTTACCTTTCTCCATACATTTTTCACCCAGTTTTCACTCATTTTCCACCATTCTGCATGCATTTTCCACCCTTATACATGTATTTTCCACCCATTCTCCACTCTTCTCCATGCATTCTCCATTCATTCTCCACGCTTCTCCTTGCATTCTCTACCTATTATCCCTCTCCTCTTATGTTATTTCAAGCATTGTTTTAAGATGTGAAATACAATTTTTGTAGTGTGTTTATTTTGTTTTCTTTAATGTGCAGATGGATTATGTTAAAATGTACAAGATTACAAAGTCTGAACATTTTTCCTCCAAAGTCTACTGCTCGTCCAAACTTGCCCTCATTAAAGTGATAACTAGAAAAGCTGAGTGAGGAGCAACTACAGATGTTCTACAACTCATGCTTTGGTAGGCTCCTAGACATGAATGTATGAACTCGGAAGGCAGCCAGCTTACACAGAGTTGTTGAGCTATAAGACTGTTAGGAGGAACAGAGTTTGTGGTGGGAATGTAAAATGGCGCGCTCTGAGACTTGATATTGGAAATTTTGATTGTGTTATTACTTAGTTTTAGTTTGGAATATCTGCCCCCTTGATTCTTGTTCTGATGAAACAATGGTTTCACGAGGAGTGTTCCAACCCAACTGTTGTAGGTAGACCGCATCATAGGCTTTAATGTTCAATTCGGAGGCAAGAAAAAGTTCAATCTCATTCACAAATCCGTCTGTTCTTGCAATCAGAAAAGTTCTTGCTGCTTCATAGACTCCAAACATTCTGTTTTATAATTCAAAGAGATGTCAGAAGATCAATTGTTGTAATGGAAACGAAAAAAGGGCAGGCTGTGTCAATACTATCACATGGGATTCCACATCTCCAAATTATATGATTTGTGCACCATCAATGCCTTCCATTTGTTCTAACAAGACAACAGATCAACTTACCTAGTAATCATGCTATCTCAATAAAGTCAGTGCATGATATGACATATATGCAAGATCCATCCAATATTACTTTCTGAAAAGCATTCATCCCCATGTGACAAGCAGTACCAACTCATGGAAAATAAACTTTATAAAACTGAAAATCAAATACAATTGCCAAACTAAATAAACTTCTTGAAAAGATATTTTGTAAGACCAATGTTTGTACTTCATCAATGATAAAACAATAGATGCACACATAAGAGCCAGAACTACCCATAAAAGAAAAGGCTTTAGTACCTAGAGAATAATTAACATAAAGGCTATTACCGATTATTAACTGCCACTAATCCACTATTAGGTAATATCATTCAATCATTAGATTTATTATAGGACTATGCTCATAAAAGGAACAGATAATTATAATTTTCTAGTAGAATGTCCTAGAATACTCTGGGCAGGATATAGCAGACAAAGAAACATTAAACCAACGAGCAGGCACACCTGCATCAGAGCTTGAATTTCCCTTCTCAACCAGCTTTGGAGCCATTGATTCAACTGAAGATGCTTACGGGATTTCCAATACCGTGTAATGTTAAATATGTCATTTAAGATACCTGATTGAACACATAATAGTCTGAAAACATATATATGGATTGCAGCGGTTTGTCAGAAAACGACACAGCAAACTGACAACTAGAGATCAAGAACCCAAAACATCAAATGAAAAACTAATTAAGACCTGGTTCAGTGTAATAGAACTGCAATCTGTATTTGTGAGCTTTTGAAAAGACAAAACTGCAAACGAACAAAAGAAGCAAAGTAAATAATGACATCTAATGAACACAAAATAATAACTTGAACAAAAGAGAAAAACAAACAGAATCACCTATCCCCAAACGTTTGACTAATGTAATGCCTTTGAAAACTACTTCCGTTGTATCCATGAACAATCTCCGTGTTTTCTGTCTGCATCTCGTTCAAACCATACCATCATCAGAGCACTATACATGCATACAATTCATTTATAAACAAAAACAAGTCGATGAAAGCAGGCTAGAATGCTTCCTAGCAACCACTTTAGTTCAACGCACAATGCACTTGTAACAAAACTTATCTACATTAAAACAAACAATAAAAATCCTATGCGTACATGAATGATTGAAATAATCAAAACTTGAAACCATATTTGATTGCGAATGCAATCAAATCACCAAAACATCATACACATGTTTACCTACCCCATTTCAACTATCAACAATATCTCTTCAAATACATCAAAATATCTCACTTTACATATAAAGGCAACATCTTTGACTGTTTATACAAAAAGGTCTTCTTTATTTAACGTTTTAAACATACCCAATTCATGAACCTGGACAACAAACATGTTAAAGTGACAAACCAATTAATCCAGTTTCACTAAACTCAGTCACAGTATCTGAAAACACTTCGATCTTTCCTCCATTTCCACACCTGCTACCACGCTCCTCAATACCAATTTTCTCAGCAGGTTTAGGACCTTTCAAAGGCAAATTCCACCACCACAAACAGAGTATAAGTGTACAACATCATCAATTCTAAAATCAACCCACAAAGCAATTCACTTATACCAACACAACAATACAAAATTATTCAAAACATATGAGTAAATTAGTTATCTTTATTTTTTTCCTAGGCAATGATATATAAAAAAAAAAAAAAAAAATTCATTAAACAAGTTAAAAAAGAGCTGACTTGGAGATGTGGTATGGATGGAGGGTTGAGGTAAGAAGAGACAGAGAGACAGAGAACGAGAGAAGACACCGGCCGTTCAACACCTCCGTCGTCGCAGCCGTTCAATGCCTCCTCGTCGTCGTTGCCGGCCATTCAAGTCTCCTTCTCTCTCCCTCCGCGTCATTGCCATCATCCTTTCACGTCTCCTTCCTTCTCTGCCTGTTCAAAAATCACACAACAAAATCGTCGCTGTCGCCCCATGGCCGCCGTCGACCTGCTGACCAGCAGCCGTCGCATCCTCAAGCCCGATCACCGTTGAACCTAATGCTCTGTTTCTTCAAGTGCCTCATGCCCTGCTCTTCATCAACCACCGCTGGAGATGTCCAGCCGCCGCCGAACTTGTTGCTGCAATCATGTTCTTCATCTCCATGGCCGATCGATTCGCATCTCTTGTTCTTCATCAACCGCCGCAGCTCTGTTCTCCATCACCGCTGCCACTGATGGTCGCTGACTTGCAACTTTCTTTCTCCATGACTTGAGAACAGACTCTCTTTTTCGGCCGATATATTGGAATCTGCTTCCGCATATATTGGATGTACTGCACAATAATTTTTAAAAATAATAAAAATGAAGAAAACAAAACGAATGGTGAGCACAAGGGATTAAATATAAGATACAATATTTAAAAATAATAAAAATAAAAGAATTTATCTCTATTATTATACACGTGATTATAAAAATAAATATAATAGAGGATCTAACTTATGAAATAATGTATCAACATTTTCACCAGATAATAATTAAATACTATAACTACTAACAGGTATAATATTAAATTGAAATAATCGATCAGTTGGAATTGCTCGAATGATTTACCTCAAAGATCGCCACATCGAAGATAGAAATAAACCAACTGTAGCATGCAAAATGTCGTCAATGAAAAAGATCAAGAGTCTGAATCGCTGATTGGGAGCATATATTGGCTTCGGTGCAGTCTCTTAGGATGTGGTTCCACTTCCTTGTCATGATCAACAGATTTGCCACTTCTCCTTCTACTCGTTGCCTGGATATCTTGAGTGGTGTAACCTAATATCTTAACAGAACCGATGGATTCTGCTTCTGCATATATTGGATGTACTGCACAATATTTCACTTTGCAACAGTGTAGTCGTGGGGAACCTTGGACGCTGGCTACGAACTCAAGTGAGACATCCACATTGTCACTGTCACGGGCAGGTACCTTCTCCAACCTTCTAGAAAATTCATTAAACTCGTCAACGGAAACATACGCTAGTACGATGTGATCTGAGTGAATGGATACTTCGAAGTGAAATATATCGGGAGGCCCGGGCCTCCCAATAAGGGAAAAATGGCCATCATATTTTTTCGAACAAACATCACTAGTTTCAAAATGATAACGGCAGAAGACATAAAAACCGTATCGACCATAATGATCTTCTTCACAACTAAAAACAGCGCATAGTGCAAATCTCATGCACTTCCTCGTAACCAAGTTATCACGAAGCATTTGAATATTTACCGAAGATCCCGAACTTTGATAACTAAACCATGCAGGAATTTCACTTCCAGGCATAAAAATGCTGAAGCGAGGTACCGGTTTTTCATATCCCTGTAACATAAATAACGTAAATGTTATTTCTAATGTGAAAGACAGGAAGGGCAAGAGTGGATTAAAATTTAGGAGAGAAAAATAACCTTAATCATTAGTAGCAACTCTTCAAAAAAATTGATGACTGCTTTATAAAGCTTCAGGCAATTAGTAAACTTGACTTCTAAAAATTCATTACAGCACTCAAATTCAGTTGTATCTGGAAGTAACTGGCACAACAGCTTGCAATTCCTAGCACACAAAAGTTTTAGACTTGATGGAAAATTTGTTAACGATTGAAGCATGTTGCAGTCGTCTAATATCAGAGATCTCAACCTAGAAAGTTGTTTGATGCTTTTAGGCAAACTCTCGAATAAGTTCCCGCAAAGCTCTAGAATTTCCAATGAGGATATAGAACAAATATCTTTCGGAATTTCTGCTAGATTGCAATCATTTAAAGATAGTTTCGTTAAAGAGCGTAAACTTGATAAAGGAGGTAATTCTGCTAGATTGCAATCATTTAAAGATAGTTTCGTTAAAGAGCGTAAACTTGATAAAGGAGGTAAGCTTGTCAAACCCCTGCATATAAAATTTCTTAACGATATAAGGTTCTTCAAACACCCCAAGTTTTCTGACAATTTTTCTAGTTTCGAGCCACTAGAAAGATAAAGGCAAGTTAGAGAGCTCAAATTACACAGGCTACTCGGCAGCGTCTCCAGATATTTACAACCCCACAATGATAGTGTTTGAAGCCTATTCAGATGTTCAATGGAAGAGGGTAGCTCTTTAATTGCTGTTCCATTTAAATAAAGATCTTCCAAACATTCCATTATCTCCAAGATTTCTGGAAAACTCTCAAGTTCAGAGCAACCATCAAGCCTTAGATGAGACAGAGATTTCACTGTACAAATGCTGGTTGAAATACACTTGAGCTTTGTGCACCTTGACATATTTAACCAAACAAGCCCGTATAGATTCTGAATTGATGAAGGAACTTCTTCTACTCCAGTTCCACATAAATGTAAATATTTTATATTGCCCGAAATCTGTGGAAACTTATTGAGATTAATGCAGTCACTGAGATCGAGATGTTCCAGAGCTTCAAAGTGAATATCGCTTGGAAAGCTCCTAAGATTTTCGCAACCACTCAGATTTAGAGAACGAAGGTTCCTGAGATATCGGATTGATGAGTGAATATTAAGCAAGCTTTTGCAATTTCCAACTTCTATATGCTCAATCAATGGGATGTCTGAGAGGTCAGGGATCTTAGTGAGTTGTGGAGAACCATAAAGAAAAAGCCGCTTCAGTTTTGGTGCTTGCTGTAACAAAATATTGTAGAACAGTTGGAATAAGTAAATAATTTAATTGCGAACTAATATATCCAAATAATAGTAGTGAAACATATGCCTAAAGGTTAAATTATACCTTAGTTCCTTCCCAAAGCTGCTCAACATTGCTGTAAGGAAGTACAAGTTCAACAAGCTTCTCAGGATCAAAACTTGGTGGTAGTACTTTTAAGGGACATCCATACCATTGGAAAGACCTTAGTTCGCTAGAAATATAATTTAGACCATTGGAAATGTGCACCTTAGAAACAGCTGGAGCAAAGTATCCAACCTTGGAAAAATAGAATTTGAGAAGTCTAAGATTCTTCATTTTCTCAAAGACTAGAGAATCCAAATATATATCCTTTAGTCTAGACATATCTAGGAATATCCCTTGAACTGCGTCGCTAACCTAGCACAAACCAAAAAATAAGTTATAGTCTAAAATACAAAATAACATCTTGCATTGTTTTTTTTTAAAGATTTTCTTAAGCAGACAAAATTAGGCTACTTGATCTATCAGCCACATTTCCACTTCAAGAAAAATTGGCAATCGACCACCAAAAGGATGACAGAAGAAGTCAAAGGTGCCTATAACTAGGGCTTTGCTTATTGTATCACTTCTTTTTTTTTTTTCCCTTTTTTTCTTGCACAAGCTTATTGTATTACTTTTAGAAATTGAGTCGAAGACAAATATTAAGAGCGGCGATGTGTGAGTAGAGCATGGTGGTATGAGTGTAGTGGGAGTCACGTGTAAGGGAGGAGATAGAACAAGTCAGGGTTATATAGTGAGTGAGTTATTGAATTTTCCTGAGAGTGGTGATTCGAAAGTGAGTCTAGTAAAGACAAATTGCAGCAAGTGTGTTATTTTTAGATTCATAATAGTTTTTCAGGAAAATCTAATTTTTTTAACAAATACACATACAATTCGATAAGCACATCATTAAAAAAATCTAATTTTTTTACAAGTATACATATAATTAGATACTCACATCATTATTCTTTAGCGCGCGAAGAGCATCCTCTTGTTTCCACAACCTACTGCGATTGCTTGGTTTGTTGGGTGATTCTCTACGAACAATTTCGTGACCCATTTCTTGTAGTAAATCATGCATTTGTATCCTATTACCATGCATTTGTGTCCTATCTCTTGATACTGTTACTAATGACTTGTCACCGAGAACACTCAAGGAGTAGTAACAATCATCTAGTATTTTTGCTACATAATCTTTATCTTCCCCTTTAAAAAAACAAGCAATATCAAGAAAAATATCCTTATCTTCATCATCTAGTCCATCATAACTAATTTTCAGTACATCATAAATTTCAGGGTTAAGAATTCTTTGTAATTTATCTAACGCACTTTCCCACTCTTGTTTGCTCTTTCCATTCAAAGATGAACCTAACACTTTAAGAGCTAGAGGATTTCCTTTAGCATGATTTACTATCCTATTAACCAAGAAATTAAGACTTTTAGGAGGATAGTCTTGTTTGAAAGCCCATTTAGAAAAGAGTTCAAGAGAATGTGTAATATGTCATCCCTATTTGAGTATTGCATACGTATTGTACGCGTATGTCTCAATTATGGAATCAAGAAATAATTTAGAGTGTTCAAATATAAAATTGGATTATGATGAAATTTACCGATGCGATTTCGAGCCCAAGAAATGGTAAAATAATTTATTTAGAGGTATGAAAATGGTATAAAAGAAATATTGAAGAAAGGGTGAAATTGGAAAATTTTATAAAACTTGGGCAATAGTGTAAGGACTAAAACGTTATATTTTTAAAAGTTTAGGTTAAAATCGTAATTTTTACAAAGTTGAGGGGCAAATTACAATTCGACCGGATTATATCATCATCTTCTTCCTTCGGCCGACTCACTCCTTTCTCTCTCCTCGGATTTCCAGAAATTTCAGTTTCGCGAGCCCAACTTCAATCTCTCGTTCCGACCTCATCCGAGCTCCGTTTTGGCCGATCTTGGTACCGTTGGAAAGCTCGTGCGACGTAGATTCTATAGGTACCAATTTTGTCAATTTTTATCACCGTTTGGGTCTTCGTTTCAGTAGATGAAGTAAGGCGGTTAACCAACTTTTATTTTCTAGATTCCGGCGAAACAAAGCGATTTCGACGCCGATCGACCTCGTTTTCGTGATCAGTGTGTCGAGGACAACAAAACCCACCTTACCATACCTCCCACCACCGAGGTCGCCGGAATCCGACGTCGGAAAGTCGCCGTCGGCCACCACGTACGGCGGAGGTAAGATTTTCGACCTCCCGAATTCGAAATTTAGCTCCCGACGTGTCTACGGACTCGTTTTTAAGTGTAGAATTCATTTTTAGGGTTATTTTTCCAGTATGGCAGCCGTACTAAAAATTTTATATATTATATCACTTTGTAGATTTAAATTAGGACGGCGATAATTATATTTGGAATCGAGGAAACCCGAAAGCGTGTGATTTTGTGAATCAATAATAGGTGAGTGTTATTTAAAATATTTTGGATATAATGTTTTAAAGTTTATGTTATGATATGTGATAGTTTGATTTTGAAATAAATGAAATTATATGAAAAATATTTTGCATGGACTATAAATGATTATATGAGATGTGGATTTCTTAAAATTGAAAAGTTTATACAAGATAAGTATTTATGGTGAAAAATTATTTGATGGAAATATATATTGAACATATGGTATGCTTGGTAGATTTTACAGATATTTCCGGTTGAGGTTGAGTACCCGAAGCGTGCATTGGCAGTGTTGGGAGTGTCTGTCACTAACAGCGGGAGGAAACCCGCAAGGGGGGATTGTATCGAGTTAATTGTTCAGTTTAGTGTGTCGCCTAATGCACGTATAGGGTATATTATTAGCTAGCTTCCACCTGAGCGAGGAAAAATGCTGCTCCGTAGCGAGGGAAAAATTCCGCTACGTAATACCGGTTAGATGGTCTGAACGAGAAAAAATTCCGGGAAGGCCGGAGCGAGGCAAAATTCCGCTCCATACCTAGGATACCATATGGTACGGACCATTAGTGGTTGGCTCGTTTTATTCAGAGACTTTTCAAAAATAATAATGCCACCACTATTTATATTTTATGTAGAAAACTAAAATTATATGATAATTTATCGTATCTTTTCGTTTTATAATGGAATTGAATGATATTTACATAAATAAGTTATCCATGCATTTATCTGAAAAATGGTTTTGAGAGAAAAATTGATTTTTCATATTACAGCGATGAGAGGTTTATAAAGTATTTTAAAACTAAGGGAGGAATTTTTATAAAGATAAAATGAAAATAAAAACTTACAACACTCACTGAGCTCGTTTAGCTTATACTGTTTTATGTTTTACAAACAAAACCTCCCCAGGGGCAGATGCAGGTACAGGTACAGGTATATCAGGATCAGAGACTCCAGCCCAGGACTAGGCAGATTGAGTCGGAATGCTTTGTACTGCTGTGATTGGATAAATGTAGTTTATTTTGGGAAATACTTAATTAATTGTATATGATATAATAAAAACTTACAACACTCACTGAACTCGTTTAGCTTATACTGTTTTATGTTTTACAAACAAAACCTCCCCAGGGGCAGATGCAGGTACAGGTACAGGTATATCAGGATCAGAGACTCCAGCCCAGGACTAGGCAGATTGAGTCGGAATGCTTTGTACTGCTGTGATTGTATAAATGTAGTTTATTTTGGGAAATACTTAATTAATTGTATATGATATAATATATAAGTTTTTCTTATTTTTGAACATGTATGAGTAAATATAAATGCATGACGTACTATTTTGTGTTTTAAATTATTTTGAAAATTGATGACATGCTTGTGGTTGCTTGTGAATTGATAAATTGAAGGCCTGAGGCCCAGAAGTTTGGGAAAAACCAATTAATTTTAGAAGTGTTTAAAGTTTTTACCAAATTCGCAGGGTGGTAATTTTAGAAAAATAGTCGTTATGCTGCCCAAATTTTTACTAAGTCTATTATATAAATGTGTAATTAAAAAAGTTTTCAATAGGGAAAAACGGCTTAGCTTCACGGGAATCTTTCAGTCGGATTAAATATAGGCTGGAGGGTTACCGTGGGGTTGCCGGCAGGCTGCCGTCTGTACGGAAATGGAAGTGCAGAAACGGGGTCTGTCAGAATGCCAGTATGATATTGTCTTAACCTCGTAGATGTTTTCTATGCCACACTTATGAAGTAAATGTTTATCTCTAGTTGTTATAATGACTCTACTTCCTGAACCAAGTTGATTAAGCCCTCCAGCCAAAATTTCTAATTGTTTCAAGTTATCCACATCATCAAGAACAATGAAGACCTTTTTCTTTTGGAGCCTATGCTTGATAAATGTGGGTATATTGGGAGTGTCCAAGTTTACAATTTCATCTTCCAATATTTTACAAATAATTTCTTTTTGTAAATGTACTAGCCCACCACATTTTTCTGACTCTTTTATGTTTTCAAAGAAACAACCTTCAAATTGACTAGAAATTTGTTCAAAAACAGCTCCAATAACAGTTGTTTTACCAATACCACCCATTCCCCAAATTCCTACAACTCGGAAGTCTAAGGTTTCAAAGTCTAGTAATGATTTTACTTCCTCAATGCATGAATTTATTCCAACTAGACCTCCCAAATTACTTGAGGGCGATATACCATTCAGTATGCTTGAAACATCTTTGACAATTTCATCTACAAATCTGGATTCAGGCCTATCAAACATAAAGCACAAACAATCAATGTTGTTAGTAACTTTAGATAAGTCACAAATTGAGCAAAATAATGAGCAAAGATTTTTATGTTAATAATGTCAATGTGCTAATTTTTTTATAAGAGAAATTTAGGTTTGAGTGCTAATTTTTTTATAAGAGAAATTTAGGTTTGAACGATGCATGAGAGAGAAAAAATCTAACAATCTTAGTTATTCATTTTTTTAAATACTTATATGTCATTAGATTATTGAAATATTAACAAAATAAAATAAAATAAAATGATAGAGAATCTTGCTCCAAAACAATAAATTATAACAAACCTTTTCTTTCTTTTTTTTGGTAAGATTGAATTCCGAAATTTGCATTACAAAAGGCAGAAAAGAGACTAAATCTTATTGGATTGTATATTAAGATTTTAACAGAAATCATTGTTAACCAATTTTGCACAAGACAGATTATGTTTCAGGTCTGCCATACGCTTGATTTTCACGGTATTCAAAAGATCATAGAGCAAGTTAGGATGAAAAATGATCCAAGTACCAGAGAGTCTTAACATTAATGTTAATTATCAACAATAATATATATATATATATATATAAATACACACTTATAAATTCTACATCTTTATGTTTGAAACATCTTTAACAATTTCATCTACAAGCGTGGATTCAGGCCTATCAAACATAAAGCACAAACAATTAATGCTGTTAGTAACTTTGGATTAATCACTACTGGAGCAAAATAATAAACTATAGCAAATCTGTCTTCTTTTTCTTTCCCGTAAGATTGAATTCCGAATTTTGCATTACAAAAAACAGAAAAGATACTAAAATCTTATTGAATTGTAAACTAAGATTTGAACAGAATTCATTGTTAACCAATTTTGCACAAGACAGATTATGTATCAAGTCTACCATACGCTTGATTTTCACAGTGTTCAAAAGATCATAGAGCAAGTCAACATGAAAACTGATCCAAGTACGAGAGAGTCTTAACATTAATGTTAATTATCAACAATAATATATATATATATATAGATATACACACACTTGTAAATTCTAAATGAATATAAAACAAACTTACCCAATTACAGGGGAATTCCATCCACAAAGGTTGGATGCTTTAGTCAAGGCAGCTCTCCATCTCTGTTTCTCCTCTTCAGATACATTTTCGTGGTTGACAAAAGCATCCTCGAAACTCCCTGTTTGTTTTCGTACATCAGATGGATTTACATGATAAAAGACAGGCATAACAATTTGCTTCTTTTCGTCTTTGCATTCAAGAATCTTTACAAGTTCACGCAAGCACCATTTAGAAGAAGCATAGTCTTTTGAGAAAATGACTAAAGCAATTCTTGATTCTTCAATAGCACTTGAAAGCACGGGCCATATTTCGTCACCCCGCTGAAGTTTTTCATCAACAAAGAAGTCAATTTTTTTACGTGATAGGGCATCACGTAAGTGACTTACGAAACCGTCACGGACATCTTCCCCACGAAAACTGACAAAGAGATCATACTTTCCTCCATGGGTGATTGTGGAAGATGAACAAGTTGATGATGAAGCCCCCATTGATCAGAAAACCTACAAGACTTTTGCAACAAAGACTACAGGAAATAACAAGACGATGTATATTTTGAATAGATGTGTTACTTGATATTTATGAGAAAAAAAAATAAACTAGCGGCAGGCACTTTCTTGCCTGCTTCCTCCAACTTTCCTCTTGAGATTCTCAATTAATTTATTATATTTTGTTATCCATCATTCCTTTGAATTTCTTGGAATTTATTTTGTGCAGACTCTTGCTAGTCTGAAAATTTCACAATCAGATTATGTTCAAAAGAGAGCATGAGAAATCAATAAAAGTGAATTTCACTTTTTGACTAGTAAGTCTTCTGGCAATTTTCTTGCTCCTTTCTTATGACTTTCTCGAAAATTTCTTCGTTTTCTTTTCTCCTAAGCAAAGAATTTCTAATTAAAATTTTATACTTTATTATAAAAATGAAATTTTTGGGTTTTTTTTTTTCTTTTTTGAAATCGGATGCTTTTCCAATATATATGCATGCACATATTATTGAAACACCCCCATAAGGTTGTACTATCAGTTTTGAAGAATACAAAATCATTGAACCATAGAGAGTAAGAAAAGAAAGAATCAAAGAGTTAAAGTTATTTTTTCATGTGGGTTACAATTTCCACCCAAAAAATAAACAAACAATTAAAGAACTGACACGTGGGACAAGCAAAACCCAATAATGAATGCATAGGCAAAATTGGATATAAAATAAATAGAAAGACATAAATGACAAACAATTGAATGGAAAAATTTATTGATCGCGAGTTTAATTCTAATTTTTTAAGTATTAATCTCCGCCCTAAAGGCACATTTAACATTACTCAGCAAAGGTAACGTTTTTGTGGCTGTAAGTGACAGCCAAAGTTATGTTTTTGTGGCTTTAAGTGACTGTTTGAATATGTATTCGAAATTTGTTTCTAGATTTTTTTTTTTTAAAAAAAAAAATAAAAACCAGCTAATCAAAAAGGTGTTTTGTTAGAATAATACGATTTTTAAAAAGTTAACTTGACAAATATCACCAGATATACAGAAAATCAACTCAAAGATTAGTATAAAAAATATATGTTTGGGAGACCTTCTCTAAATGGACTTTTAGTAGTTGATCTTTTAAAAATAAAATTTTAGGAGCAAAGCTTTTCCAAAGAAAAATTGCTAATAATTTAGCTATCCAATTTTGAAAATTTTGATGTAATTAATATATTAAAATGGATATATGGAAATAAGAAGCCTTTTAATTGTAATATAGCTTTTAAATTGAGACAATTTGATGATTACGATAGTTAAAAAAATGAATGATTAACGCGATCATTTTTTTCTATAAATAATTATAAATATAAAATGGGGATACAATATAACAAGACTATGTATATTTCGAATAGATGTGTGATTTGGTATTTATGAAAAGATAATAATAATAAACTAGTGGTAGGCACTTTCTTGCCTCCTCCTTCCAAATTTCCTGTTGAGTTTCTCAATTAACTTATTATATTTTTATCCATCATTCCTTCGAATTTCTTGGAATTTATTTTGAGCAGAGTCTTGCTAGTCTGAAAAGTTTCACAGCCAGCCTAGATTCAAAAGGCAGCATGATGAGAAATCAATAAAAGTGAATGTCTACTTTTTGCCTAGTAAATTCCTCTGGCAAGTTTCTTGCCTCTTTCCTATGATTTTGTGGGAAATTTTTTTGTTTTCTTTTCTCGTAAGCAAAGAATTTCTAATTAGAAATTTTATACTTTATTATAAAAATAAACTTTTTGTTTTTTTTTTTTTTAAAACATGGGATGCTTTTCTAATATACATGCAAGCACGTATAATTGAAACACCCATTCTTTTTTATTCTAAGATAGAAACTGATATAAAAATCTATCGAAATCAATCGGGATGAAAATATTGATGATGCGGGTCGAAAGGAACTCACTTACACGGAGATTGAAAAAAATATTCATAGAAGTATAGAAGATTAATCCACGCAAATAAATGGAGGAGCCTGATATTTTCGGATATAAAACTATGCCAAAGGCATGGATTGCTGGCACTTAAACCAGCTACCATCTGCCTTCTTCAAGGCTGTATCAGTTTTGAAGAATCCGAAAAAATAAATCAAAAAGTTAAAAGTTATTTTGTCATGTGGGATGCAATTTCCACCCAAAAAAAAATAAACAAATAAAGAACTGACACGTGGGAAAGGCAAAACCCGATGATAAAAAATGAATGCATAGGCAAAGTTGGGTAATGATAACCTTTGCCCCTAAAGGAGCATAATAATATCTAGAAACAATCAATTAATTGGATGTAAAATAAATAGAAAGAGATAAATGACAAATAATTGAATGAATAAATTTATTGATGGTGAGTTTAATTCTAATTTTTTTAGCATTAATCTCTGCTCCAGAGGAATATTTAACATTATCCAGCAAAGGCAACGTTTTTTGTGGCTTTAAGTTATTGTTTGAATATGTATTTGAAATTAGTTTCTAATTTTTTTTCTTTTTAAAGAAAACCAGCTAAAATGGTGTTTTGTTAGAATAATATGATTTTTGAAAAATGAACTTGAAAAGAAAAATTAATTAATTAGTTAAAATTCTTTTACTTGACAAATATCACCAAATATACAGAAAACCAACTCAAAGATTAATAATACAAAAATATATGTTCGGGAGATCTTCTCTAAATGGACTTTTAGTAGTTGATATTTTGAAAATAAACTTTTAGGAGTAGAGCTTTTCCAAAAAAAAAGAAAAAAAAGTTGTTAATCATTTGGTTGTTTAATTTTGAAAATTTTTATATAATTAATATATTAAAAAGGATATATAAAAATAGGAAGCCTTTTAATAGTAATGTAGCTTTCAAATTGAGATAATTTGTTTATTATGTCAGTTAAAAAAATGGATGATTAATGTGAACCGTTTCTTTTTCTATAAATAATTATAAATAGAAAATGCTGATACAATATAACAAATTAAGTAAAAACAAATTTCTAATAATAATAGTGAATGCTAGACGTTAGGATCCGGTAGGTGTAGTTTGATATTTTATAGCCTCTTTGGTTTTAGTTTGTTGAAAAAGCTGGTTATGCCATGCCATTATTTTTTTTCCTTTGATGACCTTTTAAACCAGTTCAGACCAAGATAAATTTAACAATTAAATTGAAAGAGACATTGCTTTCTGGGTCAAGTCAAGTCCACCATGCCTTGGTTCTACACTATAAATAGTTTCCTCTCACCACTTCACGTGGACAGGCTATCCATTTAGTGTAGACCAATCTCTTTCCCTTGAAAACAGTTATCTAAATCACGTTATCAATATCTTATCTTAATTTCAATAATCTTTTGATCAAATCCAGTAATAGAAAAAAAAAATAACCACGGACCTCAATTTATGTTGATAAGTTAATTAATTTATGATCAAAATGAAGATTCCTAAAATGTTCAATTTAGAAATTAATTTATGAGCAAAATGAAGATTCCTAAAATGTTCAATTTGGGGTAATAGTTAAGATTAATACCTTGCTGTAACGTAGTGATTGTGCCATGGCACGTGTCTGAAGTCGGAACTGCCATGGCACGTGTCTGAAGTTGGAACTTGCCGATTCATTAATAGTTAAGATGATTTGGACATTACCTTATATTAGGTTGGACAAGAAACTTAATTGAAGGGTTTGACATAGAGAGAATATTGGATCATTTTTTTCAATTGCGCTTTCCTGTTTGTTTAATCTATTTAAGCACAAGTAAAGACAAAAAAAATTGCAATTCAACTTTTAACAAAACCGGTTGAACACCTCAAATTCATTAATATGTTAGCGATTTAATTTACATCACATTTTAAAGCATGAGTGAGTAATTATTTTTTTTATTATAGGAATAGTTGTCTCTTATTTATAAAAATAGATATTCAGATCATTAAGTAATGTTTAATCTAGATAAATCTTAACATATCTCTAATACATTTAATTGGTGTTGGGTTTTAAAATATTAAAAAAAAAGGAAAAAAATCTCCTTCTTGTTATAAAGTATTAAAAAAAATGAAATATAATTGAGAAGAAATATAAAATGAACACAATAGAATAAATACGGAAAGCAAGATAACAAAACAACACCGAATATTATTATATTTCTCCCTCATTTTTTGGTACAAATGAGCATAAATGAGTGAAGCTATTTATAGAGGAACGGGTCAGCTAGAAATATTGAAGTCGGTTAAGTCGCCACCCAACTCAATCAATCAACTCATCCCTATAGTTTAACGAATAACAATTGCCTCAATTTTTTCTCTAGCAGGTCACTCTATTGTCTCTGTATGAATCAATTCATTTTATATGAAAATAGTTCTTTGCGTTACGTCATTAATATTTTATTTTGTTTGATTTTGATAATTCTCATGATCATTTTCAATTAAAAAAAAAATTACCTCAATTTGAATTAATCACATTCATCAACTTTATAACACTTCATATAATGTAATATTCTGACGTACAAACTTCGAGTACAATAATCAATGGTGGGGCTAAAGGGGTGTCGGAGGAGGCCACGGCATACCCAAAAATAATTTATTTTAAAATGATACACTTAATATATATATATTAATTTTATAAAAAATTTACTCTCTAAATGTTTATATCAATTAATTGGTATATACATATATATTAATTTTATAAAAAATTTACTCTCTAAATGCTTATATCAATTAATTGGCCTTTAATTAAAAAACATTTTTCTGACTAAACCATGTAATTATAATTAGCAACTATATAGCTGAAAACTAACATGCTTGACTAAATGATTTTTTAATATATATTAAATTGATGGAAGAGATAACCTAAAAATAATGAGATCAATTGAAAGTAATACTGAATGTAAGGATTATGGAGTAAATATTAAATATAAATAATTCTTGCAAGATTTCTAATTCATCTTTAACTATATATATTTTCTAAAACTATATTGCTAATTTTCAATAGTAATCAATATAATGAAATTAGCCAATCAAAGAGCGAAAAATTTATGATTATATCGAAATTTGATAGAGTATTACCATTTTTTTATTCTCTTCTACAAATCAAATTAATCTACATGTCCATTTTCCAATGTGAAACCATGACTTTTCACTCATATATATATGCTCATCTTTTATTATCTTTTCTACTTTTCTGTGTAAACCAAACCATGAAGAATCCAAAGTCCACCTTTATAAAAAAGGGGTTTTGTTGAAAAATGATCTTTTTATGATATTTTATTTGTAAACTATTTTTTTTTTTTTAAATTTCAATCTTAAGGTAGATAATCTTAATTTTTAAATTCGAAATTTTAACTTTTAGATTGTGAATCATAATATTAATTCAAATCAATCTCAACTTTAAGATTGAGATTTTTTTTTAATAAAAAAAAGTTAATTTTGAAATCCGTCTTTTTAAATGAGTCATTTTTTATAATTTAAAAAAAAAAAAAATTCCCTTGACCTGTACTCCAACTTCGATTAAATCATTAAACATGCTGACCCACATACTATTGATTTTCTCTCCTTTTTATGTAGCAATAATGACCCAAAGAAGATAAATATAGAGAAATTTATAAATAATCTCCAAATTTTATTATTTATTGTTAATTTTTTGTATCATGTTATACTAATTTTGTGTATATACACTTTTACATTAAATTCATTTTTTAAAGAAGAAAGGCCACATTCCCTTGCTAACAAACTAAGAAAGAGCTTGAATTTTTACCGTTCACAGGAATTTTATTAATAAAAAGTGAATATACTAGCAGTCTTGTAGAACTCAAGCAAAATTATTGTTTTAAATGAAAGAGAAAATGAAAATGTCAAAAAATAATTAATTTGCAAAATACATGGAAATATATAAATATAAAAAAATATATAAATTTTAGGGTTAATACATACTTCGCTAATCAACTTGGCACCTTTATGATTTACCGTAAAATTATATGTTATTTTATAGTTTTGTTTTTTTAATAATTAAGAGACTTATTTATAATTTTCTTGTTTTCTAATGTTCGGGCATTCTTTTAAATGTTTTTAATACCTCAATTGAAGGCGATTGCTTTGATTGAGACAATTTGAGAAGTTTTCTAAATCTTACTCAATTTCTTACTATCCTTTGAAATCAACGAGTCATTGAAAATGTGATTTTCCTTTTTTACTGTGCTCGCTACATCATAAATCTTCTTCAAACTCTATAAAATAAATAACAAATGAAAAATCGAAGTGAAACCACATTTAATACTTCAAAAAATTGAAAGAAGTTCAACTCATAAAAGGATCATAACCAATGGAAGACCTTTGAAATAATAATAAATGTAGATTGAAAAGTATGTGAATAATGATGTTGACTGGATGGAAAAAATTTGAGTAGGTTTATTTACAGGACAATATAAAACAATAAAATTATTCCTTAAAGTAAAACATCTCTTTAATAGAGTATGTTCATAAAATAACAAATAGTATATAAGAGTCATATTGCTCTAAACATTTTATTGACTTGGGCTGCTTGCCTATGCTTAAAGCCCATAAAAATAAAAAGACCTTAAAACTTTCATGAACAAAGCCCGAAATGGACAAAGGAAGAGTCAACCGCCCTCTTCTTCTTTCTCTTTGTTTCCCTCCTCAATGGTAAGACAGCCTCCCTCCTCCCTCGATTGTAAAACAAAGAAGGAAGTGCGTAAGTAAACTGTTTTAAATTTGGAGATGCTAGAGAGAGATAGATTTGTAAATCAATGAAAAATGACACTCATGAAAATTGAAACTCGCGATCGAATTAAGCGACCAAATGCCATTGGACTGTTGGTTGCATGCCTAACTGCTTTCACTTCTCTATTTTTCTTATCTGTTTTTGATGTGGAGAAAATGAGAATCCTAAGGCTTATTTACAGACCTTCAAAGTAGTTGTGTCCCATCATGGAAACACATTTCTCCTAGAGAGACACAAGTTCTCTTATAAACACAACTTTCTTGGAAAGACATGATTTTTCCTGGAGAGATATGATATATCAGTGTATAAGGGTGCATCATTTTTGTGAAGAACCTTCTTCTACTAAATTCTCTATATTTAGTTAAGTCACTTTGCTTTATCAGATCATATTCCTTCAGACATGCTTAGGATAGAGAAATGATTCTTAATAAAATTTTAACTTATTTGTTAATTAATTTTAGTTTATACATAATTACATGAAGATAAGCTTTAAAATGATTCTTAATTTTAAAATGAAATTTTGTTGTAAGTTATTGTTACTTTTGTTATTCAATTATCAATGAACAAGTAATTTTTCACTCTCAAGGTGTTATTATTTGATACGTTTACAATATTTTTTGATAATAATTAGTAGATGCATTTTTAAATTCAAAAAACATGAAAATTAAATTTTTGTTTTCAAATGAAAATGATACCAAATAGGTCTATATTTCTCAATTTTTCTAAAAATTATCAGGCAAGTTACAGTAAGTTAGCTTTTTCGATAATGTAGAGGCCGACTTGCTGCTCTAGCTGAGATTCTTTTAAGATGGACAGTTAATTAGTTATTCTTTTGTTTTTGTAAGTTTTTAACACTCTTTTCTATCTTTAAATAATTCCACGATAAGTGTATTTTCATTGACTCGTAATTGTTAACTTTACTTAATTAATATGTTGGTGTTCTATTTGAATTCACCGCCACAATTTTCAACAATATTGTTGCTCATTTGTTCCGTTAATTTGGTTGTCTTCTATGTGCATTTTCACAAACATGTACATAATATATATTTTTATGTGTATCCCATTTCTTTCTTCGTAGAATAGATTGCATTATTTTGAATTAGAAGCTAATGAGTGGTCAACAAAAAGAGGAAAATCAACCCCGGTTATTAACCCTAGTGTTATATTAATTAATCATTGAAAGTATTGAATATTGAGACTTGTCCTCAACCATGCCTTCTAGTGTCCATATATCTTTTGTCACAACTCACAATATTAAGCAAATCCAGTAAAATTTTCTACTGCAATGGTGCATGTTGTGCAAAATTTTAAATACTCGCAAGCGCACGAATCTATTGTAAGATAGATTATGCAAGTACGAGATCGATCCCACAGAGATTGAGAAAAGATTAATCTAAATCTAAATTAAATTTAATTCTAATCTAGTTACAAAATATGGAAACTGAGAATTAACTAAAACTAAAAGGGCAAATAAAATTCAAAATTAATGAGATGAAAATATTATGCAAAACACAAGCAATGGAGAAAAGTCTGAGGTTCAGAATCTACCGTTATCAACCTATAATATTCTACTACTCAAAATATTATTCTTAAGATTTTGGAAAATAATTTAGAAATCAATCAATTATTTCCTTAGGATTTATCAATTAAACTTCAAAAATTAATCTTCTGTAATTCTTACTTCAAGACTTGAAATTAATAAGATCTAAGCATTACATGTATCCGATATATGAAAAACATATAATCAAAAATCTTATGTATAAACCTTTCCAATCCAAAGTCAAATTAATAAAATAATTTTGTAACTACCTGAAATACATGATATTAAAGGTGAAACAATTTTACTCTATCAATTGATGAAACTAAGAATTATGTAAACATTAAATATCAAAACAATTGAGAATAATACTTGAGTAGCAAAAATATTACAAAGTTAATAAGGTTTTATTTTACACCTCAGAAAAGAAAATTAAGCAATTATTGTAAATTCAGTAATTATTATAAATTTAATAACAAAGAATAAATTGAAACCCGGTATGATGTATATGAACTTTGGCTGCTGTCTTGTCTTGTTCTACTGCACTCTTGTTCTTCTTTTTCTCCACCAAAGCTGCTATCTTTTTTCTCCTCAGCTGTCTCAAAGCTCTCTTGTCTTCCTCTATTTTCTGTCTCCAAGCTTTCTTTTATACTATACCACTAGTCTCAATTTGTAAATTAAAAATTGTCTCAATAGTAAGATACCATTTTTTGTCTTTCCATAAATTACATAGTGAGCTTTGATTTTTTCCTCAAAATCTACTACTTTTTTTTTTTTTTTTTGCTTCCAAATTTGATTTTTTCTTCATTGATCAATTTCCTTGTCTCAACTAATTTCCTAATTGTTTGACAAATAATTTTAGGCAAAAATTGAATCTTTGATTGACTTGGATTTTGATTTAATCAAAATTGGAATTTTTCCTCATTCATCACACAAATTTTCTTTTATTCCTGTTCACCAAAAACACAACTAATTAAAATAAATTCAACACAAAATTGGACTAATAAATCTATATTTAAGGGTAATAAATATATATAAATTATGTTTATCAGTGCATGTGCAGTGAAACTCTAAATAAGAGCTATTAATCAAAAAATAATAATCATTGTGAAAAATAGAATACAGAAACGCTCTAGCTTAGACCTAGCTAAAATTTAAAACTGTGTGGGCAGGTCCAAGGCATCTGTACAACTATTATGGAACTTACCATTACCCCTTTTATTTTCTCAATGTCAGTATGTCACCATTCGTACATTTTAATTTAATCTTTATATAAAATTCTACTCTAAAATGCTTTTTTTTTTTTTTTTGATTTGGTCACATGTAGAAGCTTAAACATAAACATTTTTTCCATCATCCCCACTTATTCTTTTCTTTTTTTTTTTCCCTTATTTATAATCCAGAAATCTTCCGAAACCATTTAATGAATTTGAGTTCGAAACTGAAACTTTCGTTTAACCCTATAATCTTTGGAAAACAGTAAACTATAGTCTTTGACTAAGTAAGTATCCATGAGAATTTGAACCTTAGATTTTAAGAGAACAAATTATAAGGTTCAATCATTCTTACTAACTACTCATGGGTTATCATCCCTATTCACTCACTCACTTAGTAATTGTTGTCCCACTTCATTAATATGCATTCTTTTCCTTGCACAAAATATAAATATTCTTTTAATTATTCACCTGATGTAGAAACAATAAAGGAAAAAGATAATTAAGATTCCCACGACATGTTTGTCTAAGAATTCTTAGTTAAGATTCCCACAACGTCTATTCATTCTCTTGGAGAACCTACAAAAGGTGTTCCAATTAGGTGAAATATTGTAGGGTGCATCCTATGATCTTAAGGTCCACTAAAATTACTGGGGAGCAAGTGGGAGGAAACGTGGCAGATACGGTGACAGGATCATGAGGACGAACCGAAATCACATGCAAAGAGAACTTACATTGAACCATATCAATGCTCTAGATCAGCAATTGCGTGCTACAGTTGGCTTATTGTTCACTTTTTCTTTGGTGATTTTTTTTGATCTTCGACGTAAGGTATTCAATCAATCAACTCCAAGTGATTTTCTTTATGTGTTGGTAGTAACGAAATAACAACCTGGATTTTTTACGTTTCTACATTAATTTTTCACCGGCTTTCTATCATTTTCGTACTTTTTAAATTCTTTAGCTTCACAAACTTAAAAAAAAAAAAATAATTCTTTTAAAAGTATATTTTATTTCCTTAATATATATATATAAATTTTTATCAAAATTCTTTTTCTTTTGCTTTTTAAAGTAGATGATTTGGACATTACCTTATATTATAGACAAGAAACCTAATTGAAGGGTTTGACATATAGCAAATATTGGATCATTTTTTTCAATTACACTTTCTTATTTTTTAATCTTTTTGAGGACAACTAAAGACAAAAAAAAAAATTACAAATCACCTTTTAAGAGAATGGGTTGAATATCTCAAATTCATTAAAATGATAAGGGTTCAATTTACATCATATTTTAAAGTATGAGTGAGCAATTTTTTTTTTTTTTTTATGAGAATAGTTATCTTTTATTTATAGAAATCAATATTCAAACTATTAAAGTAATATTTAATTTTGATAAATCCTATCATAGCTATGATACGTTTGATGGGTGTTAGCTTGTAACATATAAAAAAATAAAAAAGAAGAAAAATCTTATTTATGTTATAAAATAAAAGCAAATGAAATATAATTGAGAAATATAAAATGACCACAATAGGGGAATAGGTCTGCTAAAAATGTTGAAGTCGGCTAAGCCACCACCCAACACAACCAATCAATTCATTCCGATAGTTTAACCAATATTGCCTCGATTTGAACGAGTCACATTCTAGTTGTAATAAAATAATGGCAGAATTCATCCACTTTACAACACTTCATATGTTGTAATATTATGACCTACAAGCTTTGAGTACAATAGTCAAGGGTGAGGCTAAAGGGGTGTCGATGGAGTCCACAGCATACCCAAAAGTAATTTATTTTAAAATGATACACCTTTTTTTTTTGACAAAAAATTATATATATTAATTTTATAAAAAATTTACTTTCTAAATATTTATATCAATTAATTGACCTTTAATTTAGAAACGTTTCTCTGACGGTCTTGACAATAATGGTTAATAAACTATGTGTTTATTAGCAACTAAATAGCTGAAAACTAACCTTTTTAATTAAATAATTTTTTAATATATATTAAATAGATGAAAGAGATAACCTAAAAATAATAAGATCAATTGAAAGTAATGCGGTATGTATGGATTATGGAGTGAATATTCAATGTAATTAATTCTTACAAGATTTCTAATTGATCGTTAACTATATGTATTTTCTAACACTATATTACTAATTTCCAATAATGATTACTATAATGAAATTAGCCCATCGAAATCGAAGAGTAAAAAAATTTATGGTTATGTTAAAGTTTGATAGCGTATTCTTCTACAAATCAAATTAACCATACATGTCCATTTTTCCAACGTGAAACCATGACTTTTGACTCATATATGTGCTTATCTTTTATTATCTTTTCTAGTTTTCTGTATAAACCTAAGCATGAGGAATCCATAGTCCACCTACAAAAGAAAAAAAAAAAAAAAAAGATTCCCCTAGCCTGTTATTCCATCTTTGATTAAATCATTAAAAATGTTGACCCACATACTATTGATTTTCTCTGCTTTTTATGTAGCAATAATGACCCCAAGAAGATAAATATAGAAAAATTTATAAATAATCTTCAAATTTTATTATTTATTGTTAATTTTTTTGCATTATGTTATACTAATTTTGTATATATATATACACCTTTACATTAAATTTATTTTTTAAAAGAAGAAAAATTAAACTCGGCCACATTCCCTTTCTGACAAATCAAGAAAGAACTTGAATTTTACCCGTTTACAAGAATTTTATTAATAAAAAGTGAATATGTATACACATATGTTTTGAAATATAAAAAGTGAATAGTTACTAATAGTCTTGTAGAACTGAAACAAAATTATTGTTTTAAATGGAAAAAAAAAAAAAAGTCAAAAATTTAATTTGCAAAGTACATGAAAATATATAAATAGAATAAATATATAAATTTTACAAGATCAATACCAAGCACTTCCATAATATAACTGTATACTTCAAGTACAAGTTTATTTTCTCTCTCAAGATCAAGTCTCTTGTTCTGCTCACTTCATCATTCCACAAAAGAAAAGAAAAAGCGAAGTCTCTTGTTATTCTATGCTGTAACGTTGCTTCATCGAGCAGCAATGGGCGCTTCATCATCAACTTGTTCATCTTTCATGGCCACCAATGGAGGAAAGTATGATATCTTTGTCAGTTTCAGCGGTAAAGACATCCGAGACAGTTTTAGAAGTCACTTTTGTAATGCTTTGTCTCGTGAAAACATTTACTTCTTCGTTGATGACAAGCTTAAGAGAGGTGACGAAATCTGGCCGGCGTTTTCAAGAGCAATTGAACAATCAAGGATCTCGGTCGTCATTTTTTCGAAAGACTGTGCTTCGTCGAAATGGTGCTTGCGTCAACTTGTAAAAATTCTTGAATGTAAGAAGACGAATGATCAAATTGTTTTACCCGTCTTCTATCAAGTAAATCCATCTGATGTACGAAGTTTTGGGGATGCTTTTATTAACCATGAAAATATATCTGAAGATGAGAAGCAAATATGGAGAGCTGCCTTGACTGAAGCATCCAATCTATCAGGATTTGATTCCTCAAAAATTAGGTAACTCTATTTCTGTTTTATATCCATTTAGAGTTTACAAGTTCTAATTTTTGTCAATAGTTAATCTAATAAGTCTTAACATATATTTGGTAATTATTATCTAATTAGTAATTAAGAATCTCATGTACTTTTTTCAATTGCAATTCTTTCCAACTGACTGGTAATTGTTTGTTTTTCATTTTTGGTAGGCTTGAATCCAAACTTGTAGATGAAATTATTAAAGATATCTTAGGTAAATTGAAAGATATAGCGCCCTCAAGCAATCCAAAAGGCTTAATTGGAATAGATTCGCGTGTTGAGCGAGTTAAATCGTTATTGTGCATGGGGAAATCAGATTTTGAGGTTGTTGGAATTTGGGGCATGGGTGGTATAGGAAAAACAACAATTGCCGAGGTTGTTTTTGACCAAATTTCTGGACAGTTTGAAGAGAGCTATTTCATTGCAAATGTTAGAGAGGCGTCTAAAAGATGTGGCGGATTGGTTCGTCTTCGAGAAAAGCTTCTTTCTCAAATATTAGAGGAAGAAGAATATGTAGATTTTGGCACAACAAACATATCGCAATTTAGGAAAAATAAGCTCAACCGCAAAAAAGTTCTTATTGTTTTAGATGATGTGAATACTTTGAATCAATTAGAAACTTTGGCAAAACAACTTGATGGATTTGGTCCAGGAAGTAGAATAATTATAACAACTAGAGATAAGCAATTGCTTCGTAATTGGAGAGTGAATAAGATATATGAAGTTGAGGCTTTCAAATATCATGAAGCTCGTAAGCTCTTTTGTAAATATGCCTTCAAGCAAGACTGCTCTCATAAAGATCTTATGGTGTTTGTTGACAAGGTAGTAAGTTATGCTAAAGGAAATCCTTTGGCTCTTAAAGTGATAGGTGCCTCTTTGTATCAAAGGACGGTACAAGATTGGGAAAGTGCATTGAATAAGCTGAGTAAAATCTCTGATCCTGATATTCAAAATTTATTGAAACTTAGTTATGATGGACTAAACAGGGAAGAGAAGGAAATATTTCTTGATATTGCATGCTTTTTTAAGGGAAGTGATAGAGATGTTGTCACACGAATACTAGATGGATGCTACTTTGCTGCAGAATTTGGACTTAGTGTGCTCATTGACAAGTCTCTTATAACAATATCATCATATAACCTAATCAATATGCATGATTTATTGCAAGAATTGGGTCATGAACTTGTTCGTCAAGAATCAAGCAATCAGCCGGGGGAACGTAGTAGGTTGCATAATCAAAAAGATGTTTGTCTTGTATTTCGGAGAAATACAGTAAGCGGTTAATAATTTTGTTTCATTTATTATATTAGAGTTACCCTGAGTCTTCACTTAAAAAGTAAGGTGTACATTTGAGTAAGCTAGCTTTCATTATTGTCTTAGGCTGTTGATGATGATTTTGGTTCAATTAGCTTTAGATTATTAATTACTCATAACCTTGAACTCTCTCTTACCCTTAACTACTTGAAACACAATTCAGTAGACTTGACCGCATCATGTTGTGCGTCATCATTCATTGTTTTGATCATGGTAACACAGTGTGTAGCTTTGCGTTCTTGTGAAATGATATCTTCCTGCAACTTCTTCAACGTATGCAGTGGTCCTTCCATTAAATTAAATTATTGATTAATTATTAAATGGAGTAACTTACTCTTTACTTTTTAGTTGTAAGAAAATTGAAGCAGTTAGATGTATTATTTTTATTGTTTTAGATGTTTCTAAAAGATAAATTATAAAAAATAAATTGTAAAGGTCTTTAGAAAGTTCGAGCTTTTATGTTATAACTTATATTTATAACTTCTTTTATCTTTTGTTGTAAGGGTACGGAAGCAGTAAAAGCATATTTTTGAATATGTCAGAAATGAAGGACATGTATATCGATTCTCTGATCTTTGAGAATACATGGAATCTTAGATTTCTAAAATTCTATAATGTACCCAACTATACCTCTAAAGTGCATTGCCCAAGTCATCTTCCTGATGGATTGAGATATCTCTATTGGGATGGATATCCTTCTAAAGCACTGCCATCAAGTTTTAATTCAGAACAACTTGTTGAACTTAACCTTTGTGGAAGCAAGCTTGAACAACTTTGGAATGGAGAAATCGTACAATTTTCATTTAAGTATATATATTTATTCTTTGAATAACATTAGTGTGGTCCATAGATAATTATTTATTCTTTTCATTTTAATATTTTTTAATATAGGATGTCCCAAATTTAAGACGGCTTGATCTTTCTGGATCTCAACACCTGACTAGGATCCCAGAGTTCTCAAATGCCCCATCTTTGGAGTGTATAAACCTTCAATCCTGCAAAAACTTGCTTGACAATGGCTCTTCTTTCCAACATCTCGACTGCCTTCGTTTGCTTTCTCTATATTCTTGTGAAAAGTTTAGGACTTTTCCAAAGCTTGCAGGCAATATTGAGAACTTATATTTACTTGGGTCTGCAATAGAAGAAGTTCCTTCATCGATTGATAGTCTAATGAAGCTTTCAACTTTAGATCTTTCAAATTGTGCAATGCTCAAGCATATTTCACCTAGCATTTGCAAACTGAAATCTCTTCGCTCACTATTTTTTGGGGGTTGCTCCAACCTTGAGAGCTTTCCAGAAATCTCGGAGATAATGGAAAGTCTGAAAGAACTTGATCTATCTAGGACAGCAATTAAAGAGCTGCCCCTTTCCATTGGAAACCTGAATAGGCTGTCAAAATTGCACTTGCACTGCTGCAAAAGTCTTGAGACGCTTCCAAGTAGCATTTGTAGTTTGGGATCTCTAACCTATCTTGATATTGCTGATTGTTCAAAGCTGAACAAATTGCCAGAAAATATGGGAAGCCTAAAATCTTTGGTTTATCTCTTCGCATTCGGAACTACCATTCATCACCTACCATCCTCTTTGACATTTTTGGAGAAACTTGAAGAATTGGATTGTTCTGGATTGAGCGGGTTAACATTGCCTCCTAAGTTAGGATTGTTGCACTCTTTAACACAACTAAATTTAAAGGATTGCAATGTGATTGAAGTCCCTGAAGACATTGGTTGTTTATCCTCATTGGGAGAATTAGATCTAAGTGGAAATGACTTTCATAGTCTACCAAAAAGCATCAAGCAACTTTCTAGGTTGCGGTGGCTTTATTTGAACAGTTGGAAAATGCTTCAGTCATTAACAGAGCTTCCATTGGGTCTGTTACACGTGGAAGCAGCAAATTGCAAGCAGCTCCAGTCATTGCCAGACGCATCCTATTTTTCGGACTCAATAATTGCATGTGGTTCTTATGGAGGAAGATTAAGTTATCACTTGTTGCATGAACCTTAATCAAACAACATTCAGCGAAGTTCTGAAAGAGTCATTACTAATAATTCAATCTCAAAAGGTATTTCTCTCTTACTCTACTAATTTGTCATTAAAATGTCATTTGTCTCTGACTCCAATGGTACTCTTGCTCGCTCATTAAGAATAATCTTGATTTTCACGTTACAGGAATTTACAGAGAAAATTCATTTCAACGTTACTTATTCTGGAAGTAACATTCCTCAATGGTTCACCTTTCAAAATTTTGGATCTTCCATTAATATCAAACTGCCTCTACATAATTGGAGTAATCGTAAGCTCAGAGGATTTGCTATATGTGCTATTCTTGTGATTGAGGAATTTTGCACTGAACCATATGTGGATGTCTTCTATGAGTGCCAAATCGAAACAAGTCATGGTGACACATCTAAATTTGGTGATAGTTTATTGGTTCTTCCTTATGATGCATATTCGAAGGAAAAAATCTCTTGCATAGATTATGTGGCATTTGGGTATCATGACTGTTCACATCAAGTTCAGTTCTGTACTGGTAATAATACACATTTTTCATTTGAGTTCGTCCCAAATCATGAATACAAAGTAAAATATTGTGGGCTACAACCAATATTTGTAGAGCCCATAATTTCTCTTGACCGATTTGGTGCCAACATATTCCCGAATGAGGAATTTAATGCCACCAATCAAGAATATGAGGAAACAATATTGGTGGAAGCACTCACTAAAACTAAATTGTTTCCAAAGGAGGCTGACACAAGTGCAAGAGGAGTTGGTTTATTGCAATGAATTGAGTGATTTTATATTATTTTCATTTTCAAGGGGTAGTTTGATAATATCCCCTATAAATTATGATCGTCATTGTGCAGAGGCTATATGAGTGGGCGCATGACAGGAACTAGACCATTGGGTTGTATTCCAGCGGAACTGTCTATGCGGGGTACAAATGGAGGATGCTCAGCAGAATTGCAGCCTTGTACAACCCTCAACTTGTTCAGATGCTACAAGGACTAGACAGAGAAATTGGCACAAATGTATTTATTCCAGCAAATACTCAACAAATGCACAGGGACTTTGTTAGCGACCCTCAAGCTTATGATATGCTAATTAAACAGCTTTCATGTGTTTTCTCTTATTAGGTTTGATCATATAAAAGTTAATAACATGGATCATAAATGTTGTATTTAATTTTTTTTGCTGGATTTACAGCATCAAAGACAGCATGTTGTGGACAAAGACCATATAACGGGCTTGGCCTATGCATAATTTTGTCTAATTTGTGCCCTGACCGTGACCATCATGCATTGTGGGATCCATTTCATCCATCAGAAAAGGCAAACAAAATAATAGGTCAGCGGATCACCAGGGGCTCTACTCAATACATGAGCCCCGGCCCATGAATCTCAGCACCCTCTTGGCCTTGGTTTCCATCACCAACTGATCACACAATTCAATTTGCTATCGACTCATTTCTTCATTTCTAAAGTCGTATTTAATTTAATAGATTGTATTGAGTTTGATGTTTAAAGTTTATTTATGACCAAAAACCAATATACTCTGGTTTTTTCACCAATAATTATTCAAGATAAAAAATTTGATTAATTCGTTTTATCTTTATTTATGCTTCTCGTTTGTTTCATTAGATTGAACGAATATGACTTAATACTAATATTGGAAACAACGAACAACCCAGTAAATGCAAATAGAAGAGTATATTGATAATATGCATAACAAAATCAAATCTATATATTATTTTAATGATAATAAGCATTCACTGTAATAATTTTTTGAAATTGTGATTGTCTAAATATAAACACCATGCGTATTAATAATTTTGTAGAGCAGTCCTAATTGAGCTTGTGGTTACAAATGCTTCAATGTCTATTGCATATTTGGTTTTCAAATATCATGAAATAAAAAAATTTAAAAAAAAAATTGTGTTTATGAATCTAAAATATGATTTTGAAAGAACAAAAAACTCACTGTGCAATTTAAATAACATATAACTCTCTGCATCTAACAATGAGAACTTGAACTCCCACTGGAAGCAACTATGGGTGTTTGTAATGAGTTTTAACCAGAGCAAGTTCACAAGTATCATGTAAATAGAATTCACCCATTTTCCACCCGGTTTCCACCATTCTCCACCCATTTTCACCCATTTTCCACCATTCTCATCCATTTTTAACCCATTTTCCATCTTTCTTCATCCATTTTCACTCATTTTCCACCCTTCTCCACCCATTGTTCACTCTTCTCCATGTATTTTTCATGCATTTTCCATCATATTCCATACAATTTCCACCAATTTTCCACCTTCTCCATGCATTTTCCACCCCTTCTCCATACATTTTCCATCCATTTTCACCCATTTTCCACCATTCTCCATGCATTTTCCACCTACGTTTTTACCTTTCTCCATACATTTTTCACCCAGTTTTCACTCATTTTCCACCATTCTGCATGCATCTTCCACCCTTACACATGTATTTTCCACCCATTCTCCACTCTTCTCCATGCATTCTCCATTCATTCTCCACGCTTCTCCTTGCATTCTCCACCTATTATCCCTCTTTTGTCTTGTGTTATTTCAAGCATTGTTTTATGATGTGAAATACAATATTTGTAATGTGTTTATTTTGTTTTCTTTAATGTGCAGATGGATTATGTTAAAATGTACAAGATTACAAAGTCCAAACATTTTTCCTCCAAAGTCTACTGCTAGTCCAAACTTGCCCTCATTAAAGCAATAACTAGAAATCTGAGTGAGGAGCAACTACAGATGTTCTACAACTCATGCTTTGGTAGGCTCCTAGACATGAATGTATGAACTCGTAAGGCAGCTAGCTTACACAGGGTTGTTGAGCTATAAGACTGTTAGGAGGAACAGAGTTTGTGGTGGGAATGTAAAGTGGCGCGCTCCGAGACTTGATATTGGAAATTTTGATTGTGCTATTACTTAGTTTTAGTTTGGAATATCTTTCCATGCCTTATTGTCCATGGTTGTATCATATCTTAAGTTTTGATCTTTTTCTACTAAAATTAAATTCATGAAAAAGTTTGTATTTTACTCAAGCATAGAAGGTTGTGCTTTATGGTTGTTTCAAAATGGTCCTACAAGTGAACAAATCATGTGAGCGAGAGACGGCAAATAAACAAATTCTTTGCATTTCATTTCTTATATTTGTACATAGGATATATGTCATTTGATAGTGTATTGACCATTAATAAACGCCGAGTGGGCTAAACAAAATTTGCTTTGATATCAATTCAATTGGTCACAATATAATCTGCAATATCATCAAGCCAAACCAAACCAAACCAAATTAAACAATGCCTCAGCTAAAATGGGTAACACGGTTGTGCTTCTGCTGGTACTGATAAGCTTGTGGAATCAGCATTTGGCACGTAAGTAAATTCCTGATGGAGAATTCCAAATGCTCCAAGTTTACAAACCTTACTTTAACAGTTTTCAAAGAACTTGTAGGTACATAACTGTAACACTTAGTAAATTGTAAATTAATGAAATCTCAAAAATTTTACATCCATGACTGGAAAATGGTTATCCAACATTTAATCGGTTCCTTCATAATCATCGTCGAAGATGAACAGATAAGGAACTACAAATGTCTGCCCACTTGATTCTTGTTCTGATGAAACAATGGTTTCACGAGGAGTGTTCCAACCCAACTGTTGCAGGTAGACCGCATCATAGGCTTTAATGTTCAATTCGGAGGCAAGAAAAAGTGCAATCTCATTCACAAATTCGTCTGTTCTTGCTGCTTCATAGACTCCAAACATTCTGTTTTATAATTCAAAGAGATGTCAGAAGATCAATTGTTGTAATGGAAACGAAAAAAGGGCAGGCTGTGTCAATACTATAACATGGGATTCCACATCTCCAAATTATATGATTTGTGCACCATCAATGCCTTCCATTTGTTCTAACAAGAAAACAGATCAAATTACCTAGTAATCATGCTATCTCAATAAAGTCAGTGCATGATATGACATATATGCAAGATCCATCCAATATTACTTTCTGAAAAGCATTCATCCCCATGTGACAAGCAGTACCAACTCATGGAAAATAAACTTCATAAAACTGAAAATCAAATACAATTGCCAAACTAAATAAACTTCTTGAAAAGATATTTTGTAAGACCAATGTTTGTACTTCATCAATGATAAAACAATAGATGCACACATAAGAGCCAGAACTACCCATAAAAAAAAGGGCTTTAGTACCTAGAGAATAATTTACATAAAGGCTATTACCGATTATTAACTGCCACTAATCCACTATTAGGTAATATCATTCAATCATTAGATTTATTATAGGACTATGCTCATAAAAGGAACAGATAATTATAATTTTCTAGTAGAATGTCCTAGAATACTCTGGGCAGGATATAGCAAACAAAGAAACATTAAACCAACGAGCAGGCACACCTGCATCAGAGCTTGAATTTCGCTTCTCAACCAGCTTTGGAGCCATTGATTCAACTGAAGATGCTTATGGGATTTCCAATACTGTGTAATGTTAAATATGTCATTTAAGATACCTGATTGAACACATAATAGTCTGAAAACATATATATGGATTGCAGCGGTTTGTCAGAAAACGACACAGCAAACTGACAACTAGAGATCAAGAACCCAAAACATCAAATGAAAAACTAATTAATACCTGGTTCAGTGTAATAGAACTGCAATCTGTATTTGTGAGCTTTAGAAAAGACGAAACTGCAAACGAACAAAAGAAGCAAAGTAAATAATGACATCTAATGAACACAAAATAATAACTTGAACAAAAGAGAAAAACAAACAGAATCACCTATCCCCAAACGTTTGACTAATGTAATGCCTTTGAAAACTACTTCCGTTGTATCCATGAACAATCTCCGTGTTTTCTGTCTGCATCTCGTTCAAACCATACCATCATCAGAGCACTATACATGCATACAATTCATTTATAAACAAAAACAAGTTGATGAAAGCAGGCTAGAATGCTTCCTAGCAACCACTTTAGTTCAACGCACAATGCACTTGTAATAAAACTTATCTACATTAAAACAAACAATAAAAATCCTATGCGTTCATGAATGATTGAAATAATCAAAACTTGAAACCATATTTGATTGCGAATGCAATCAAATCACCAAAACATCATACACATGTTTACCTACCCCATTTCAACTATCAACAATATCTCTTCAAATACATCAAAATATCTCACTTTACATATAAAGGCAACATCTTTGACTGTTTATACAAAAAGGTCTTCTTCATTTAACATTTTAAACATACCCAATTCATGAAACTGGACAACACACATGTTAAAGTGACAAACCAATTAATCCAGTTTCACTAAACTCAGTCACAGTATCTGAAAACACTTCGATCTTTCCTCCATTTCCACACCTGCTACCACGCTCCTCAATACCAATTTTCTCAGCAGGTTTAGGACCTGTCAAAGGCAAATTCCACCACCACAAACAGAGTATAAGTGTACAACATCATCAATTCTAAAATCAACCCACAAAGCAATTCACTTATACCAACACAACAATACAAAATTATTCAAAACATATAAGTAAATTAGTTATCTTTATTTTTTCCTAGGCAATGATATATAAAAAAAAAAAAAAATTCATTAAACAAGTTAAAAAAGAGCTGACTTGGAGATATGGTATGGATGGATGGTTGAGGTAAGAAGAGACAGAGAGACAGACAAAGAGAGAAGACACCGGCCGTTCAACACCTCCGTCGTCGCAGCCGTTCAACGCCTCCTCCACGTCATTGCCGGCCATTCAAGTCTCCTTCTCTCTCCCTCCGCGTCATTGCCGTCATCCTTTCACGTCTCCTTCCTTCTCTGCCTGTTCAAAAATCACACAACAAAATCGTCGCCGTCGCCCCTCGTTCCTTCCTTCTCCTTTACATCCCTTTCTCTCTCTCTCATTATCTTCCTCTTTCCATGGCCGCCGTCGACCTGCTGACCAGCAGCCGTCGCATCCTCAAGCCCGATCACCGTTGAACCTAATGCTCTGTTTCTTCAAGTGCCTCATGCCCTGCTCTTCATCAACCACCGCTGGAGATGTCCAGCCGCCGCCGAACTTGTTGCTGCAATCATGTTCTTCATCTCCATGGCCGATCGATTCGCATCTCTTGTTCTTCATCAACCGCCGCAGCTCTGTTCTCCATCACCGCTGCCACTCATGGTCGCTGACTTGCAACTTTCTTTCTCCATGACTTGAGACTTGCCGATTTGGGGAGTCTCTCCGAGGAAGGGCAAAACTCCCCCTACTTCCGTGAGACAGACTCTCTTTTTTCGGAACTAAAATCGAAAAAGGAGAGGGTTCCGGAAAGCGAACTCCGGCGGGAGTTATGGGACCCAGACAGTGCCGGTCACAGATTAACCGGCGGAAATCGGCCGATATATTGGAATCTGCTTCTGCATATATTGGATGTACTGCACAATAATTTTTAAAAATAATAAAAATGAAGAAAACAAAACGAATTTATGGTGAGCACAAAGGATTAAATATAAGATACAATATTTCAAAATAATAAAAATAAAAGAATTTATCTCTATTATTATACACGTGATAATAAAAATTAATATAATAGAGGATCTAATTTATGAAATAATGTATAAACATTTTCACCGGATAATAATTAAATACTATAACGATTAACAGGCATTTCATTAAATTGAAATAACTGATCAGTTGGAATTGCTTGAATTGCTTGAATGATTTACCTCAAAGATCGCCACGTCGAAGATAGAAATGAACCAACTGTAGCATGCAAAATGTCGTCAATGAAAAAGATCAAGAGTCTGAATTGCTAATTGGGAGCATCTATTGGCTTCGGTGCAAATTCTCTTAGGATGTGGTTCCACTTCCTTGTCATGATCAACAGATTTGCCACTTCTCCTTCTACTCGTTGCCTGGATATCTTGAACGGTGTAACCAAATATCTTAACAGAACCGATGGATTCTGCTTCTGCATATATTGGATGTACTGCACAATATTTCACTTTGCAATAGTGGAGTCCTGAGTAACCTTCGACGCCGGCTCGGAACTTAAGTGAGACATCCACATTGTCACTGTCACGGGTAGGTACCTTCTCCAACCTTATAGAAAATTCATTAATCTGGTCAACGGAAACATACGCTAGTAAGATGTGATCTGAGTGAACTTTACCGTATTGCCTGTTCCCAGTAAGGAAAAAATGGCCATCATATTTTTCCGTGCAAACATCACTAGTTGCAAAATGATAACTGCATCTGACAGAAACCAAGTCATAATCATTACTATCTTCTTCAAAACCAAGAACAGTGCATAGTGCAAATCCCATGCACTTCCTCGTAACCCAGTTATCCCGAAGCATTTGAATATTTACCGAAGATCCCGAACTTTGAGAGCTAAACCATGCAGGAATTTCACTTCCAGGCATTAAAACGCTGAAGCGACGTACCGGTTTTTCATAAACCTGTAACATAAATAACATCAATGTTATTTCTAATGTGAGAGACAGGAAGGGCAAGAGTGGATTAAAATTTAGGAGAGAAAAATAACCTTAATCATTAGTAGCAACTCTTCAAAAAAATTGATGACTGCTTTATAAAGCTTCAGGCAATTAGTAAACTTGACTTCTAAAAATTCATTACAGCACTCAAATTCAGTTGTATCTGGAAGTAACTGGCACAACAGCTTGCAATTCCTTGCACACAAAAGTTTTAGACTTGATGGAAAATTTGTTAACGATTGAAGCATGTTGCAGTTGTCTAATATCAGAGATCTCAACCTAGAAAGTTGTTTGATGCTTTTAGGCAAACTCTCGAATAAGTTCCCGCAAAGCTCTAGACTTTCCAATGAGGATAAAGAACAAATATCTTTCGGAATTTCTGCTAGATTGCAATCATTTAAAGATAGTTCCGTCAAAGAGCGTAAACTTGATAAAGGAGGTAAGGTTGTCAAACCCCTGCATTCAAAATTTCTTAACGATATAAGGTTCTTCAAACACCCCAAGTTTTCTGACAATTTTTCTAGTTTCGAGCCACTAGAAAGATAAAGGCAAGTTAGAGAGCTCAAATTACACAGGCTACTCGGCAGCGTCTCCAGATATTTACAACCCCTCAATGATAGTCCTTGAAGCCTATTCAGATGCTCAATGGAAGAGGGTAGCTCTTTAATTGCTGTTTCATTTAAATCAAGACTTTCCAAACATTCCATTATCTCCAAGATTTCTGGAAAACTCTCAAGTTCAGAACAACCACCAAGACTTAGAGTAGACAGAGATTTCACTGTACAAATGCTGGTTGAAATACACTTGAGCCTTGTGCACCCTGACATATCTAACCAAACAAGCCCGTATAGATTCTGAATTGATGAAGGAACTTCTTCTACTCCAGTTCCACGTAAATGTAAATATTTTATATTGCCTGAAATCTGTGGAAACTTATTGAGATTAATGCAGTCACTGAGATCGAGACGTTCCAGAGCTTCAAAGTGAATATCGCTTGGAAAGCTCCTAAGATTTTCGCAACCTCTCAGATTTAGAGAACGAAGGTTCCTGAGATATCGGATTGATGAGTGAATATTAAGCAAGCTTTTGCAATTGTCAACATCTATATGCTCAATCAATGGGATGTCTGAGAGGTCAGGGATCTTAGTGAGTTGTGGAGAACCATAAAGAAAAAGCCGCTTCAGTTTTGGTGCTTGCTGTAACAAAATATTGTAGAACAGTTGGAATAAGTAAATAATTTAATTGCGAACTAATATATCCAAATAACAGTAGTGAAACATATGCCTAAAGGTTAAATTATACCTTAGTTCCTTCCCAAAGCTGCTCAACATTGCTGTAAGGAAGTACAAGTTCAACAAGCTTCTCAGGATCAAAACTTGGTGGTAGTACTTTTAAGGGACATCCATACCATTGGAAAGACCTTAGTTCGTTAGAAATATAATTTAGACCATTGGAAATGTGCACCTTAGAAACAGGTGTAGTGAAGCATCCAACCTTGGAAAAGTAGAATTTGAGAAGTCTAAGATTCTTCATTTTCTCAGAGACTAGAGAATTCAAATTTATATCCTTTAGTCCAGACATATCTAGGAATATCCCCTGAACTGTCTCGCTAACCTAGCACAAACCAAAAAATAAGTTATAGTCTAAAATACAAAATAACATCTTGCATTTTTTTTTTTTAAAAAGATTTTCTTAAGCAGACAAAATTAGGCTACTTGATCTATCAGCCACATTTCCACTTCAAGAAAAATTGGCAATCGACCACCAAAAGGATGACAGAAGAAGTCAAAGGTGCCTATAACTAGGACTTTGCTTATTGTATCACTTCTTTTTTTTTTTCCCTTTTTTTCTTGCACAAGCTTATTGTATTACTTTTAGAAATTGAGTCAAAGACAAATATTAAGAGCGGCGATGTGTGAGTAGAGCATGGTGGTATGAGCGTAGTGGGAGTCACGTGTGAGGGACATAGAATAAGTCAAGGTTACATAGTGAGTGATTGAATTTTCCTGAGAGTGTTGATTCGAAAGTGAGTTTAGTAAAGACAAATTGCAGCAAGTGTATTTATTTTTAGATTCATAATTGTTTTTTAAGAAAATCTATTTTTTTAACAAGTATACATATAATTAGTTACCCACATCATTAAAAAATCTAATTTTTAAATAAGTATACATATGATTAGATACTCACATCATTATTCTTTAGCACGTGAAGAGCATCCTCTTGTTTCCACAACCTGCTACGATTGCCTAGTATGTTGGGTGATTCTTTACGAACAATTTCGTGACCCATTTCTTGTAGTAAATCATGCATTTGTATCTTATTATAATGCTCTTGTGTCCTATCTCTTGATATTGTTACTAATGACTTGTCAAGGAGAACACTCAAGGAGTAGTAACAATCACTTAATATTTTTGCTACATAGTCTTCCCCTTTCCCTTCAAAAAAGCAAGCAATATCAAGAAAAATGTCCTTTTCTTCATCATCTAGTCCATCATAACTAATTTTCAGTACATCATGAATTTTGGGGTTAAAACTTCTTTGTAATTTATCTAATGCACTTTCCCACTCTTGTTTGCTTTTTCCATTCAAAGATGAACCTAACACTTTAAGAGCTAGAGGATTTCCTGAAGCATAATTTACTACCCTATCTACCAACAACTTAAAATCTTTAGGAGGATAGTCTTGTTTGAAAGCCCATTTACAAAAGAGTTGAAGAGAATCCAAGTCCCTTAATGTCTTAACCTTATAGATGTTTTTTACGCCACAGTTACGAAGTACTTGTTTATCTCTAGTTATTACTATGACTCTACTTCCTGGACCAAATTGATTAAGTCCTCCAGCCAAAAATTCCAATTGTTCCAAGTTATCCACATCGTCAAAAACAATGAAGACCTTTTTCTTTTGGAGCCTACGCTGGATAAACATAGGGATATTGGGAGTGCCCCAGTCTACGATTTTGTCTTCCAATATTGTACAAATCATTTCTTTTTGTAAATGTACCAGCCCACCACAATTTTCTGACCTTTTTCTGATGTTTGCATAGAAAGAACCTTCAAAGTGACTAGAAATTTGTTCAAAAACAGCTTTACTAATAGTTGTTTTACCAATACCACCCATTCCCCAAATTCCTGCAACTCGGAAATCTAAGGTTTCAAGATCTAGCAATGACTTTACTTTGTCAATGCCTGAATTTATTCCAACTAGATCTCCAACGTTATTTGAGGGCGATATACCATCGATCAGTTTGTTTAAAACATCTTTGACAATTTCATCTATAAGTCTGGATTCATCCCTATCAAACATAAAGCACAAACAATCAATGCCGTTAGTAACTTCAGATAAGTCACTACTTTAGCAAAATAATAAACTATAGCAAATCTTTACTTTCTCTCTCTTTTTCTTTTTTGCTATAAGATTGAATTTCGAATTTTGCATTACAAAAGACAGAAAAGACACTAAAATCTTATCGAATTGTATATTAAACTTTTTAACAGAAATTATTGTTAACCTATTTTGCTCAAGACAAATTATGTATCAAGTTTGTCATACGCTTGATTTTCACGACGTTTAAAAGATCATAGAGCAAGTCAGCATGAAAAATATCCAAGTACCAGAGAGTCTTAACATTAATGTTAATTATCAACAATAATATATATATATATGGGACAAGATTGGGGACATAAATTTTGACATAATATTTTAATAATTAGATTGAAAAATAATAAATGGTGTAGATTAGTTATTAATTTTGAATTTGTAGACTTCATCTTATTTTATTTCTAGTTTTTATTCAAATAAAAAAATTATCAATTCAATTTTCATTTAATCTTTTTTTTTATTCAGTTAATCGAATCATACAAATAATATATGGATTTAAAGCTCTCAACGCTAACTTTCAAATAAGATTTATATTATATATGTTTAAACAAATATATCGATGAAAATAGTTTAAAATCAAAAATCAATTAAAATAAATAAATAAATAAAGTTAATAGAGAATAAGAAAGAAAATAATTGAAAAGAGAAATTGATGCACATGTAATAATCTGTTGTAACATAACTCCTCAACAACTTTTCTTTTCTAAAAAAATTTAAATCTATACCATTCATTACTTTTTAATTCGATGGCTGAAAATTTATATCAAAATTTATATCCTCTCATCCTGTCCCCATATATATATATATATATATATATATATATATATATATATAGTTGTAAATTCTAAATGAATATAAAACAGACTTACCTAATTACAGAGGAATCCCGTCCACAAAGGTTGGACGCTTCAGTCAAGGCAGCTCTCCATTTCTGTTTCTCCTCTTCAGATACATTTTCATGGTTGACAAAAGCATCCTCGAAACTCCCTCTTTGTTTTCGTACATCACGTGGATCTACATGATAAAAGACAGGCATGACAATTTGCTTCTTTTCTTCTTTGCATTCAAGAATCTTTACGAGTTCACGCAAGCACCATTTAGAAGAAGCATAGTCTTTTGAGAAAATGACTAAAGAAATCGTTGATTCTTCAATTGCAGTTGAAAGCACCGGCCATATTTCGTCACCTCGCTGAAGTTTTTCATCAACAAAGAAGTCAATTTTTTAACGTGATAGGGCATCACGTAAGTGACTTAAGAAACCGTCACGGATATCTTCCCCACGAAAACTGACAAAGAGATCATACTTTCCTCCATGGGTGATTGTGGAAGATGAACAAGTTGATGATGAAGCCCACATTGATCAGAAAACCTACAAGACTTTTGCCACAAAGACTAGAGGAAATAACAAGACGGTGTATATTTTGAATAGATGTGTCACTTGATATTTATGAAAAAAAGTAATAATAATAAACTAGTGGTAGGCACTTTCCTGGAAAATAAACCAGTGTTAGGCACTTTCCTGGGAAATAAACTAGTGGTAGGTAGGCACTTTGCTGAAAATAAACTTAGTGGTGGGCACTTTCTTGCCTCCTCCCTCCAACTTTCCTCTTGAGATTCTCAATTAATTTGGACTCTTTCTAGTCTGAAAAGGCTCACAATCAGACTAGATTCAAAAGACAACATGCTGAGAAATCAATGAAAGTGAATGTCCACTTTTTGACTAGTAAGTCTTCCGGCAAGTTTCTTACCTCTTTCCTATGACTTTGTGGGAAATTTCTTTGTTTTCTTTTCTCGCAAGCAAAGAATTCTAATTAGAAATTTTATACTTTATTAGAAAAATGAAGTTTTTGGTTTTTTTTTTTAAATCGGATGCTTTTGTAAAATATATGCTCGCATATGTAATTTAAACACCTCATAAGGTTGTACTATCAGTTTTGAGGAATACAAAATCATTAAAGCATAGAGAATCAGAAAAGAAAGAATCAAAGAGTTAAAAGTTATTTTTTCGTGTGGGTTACGATTTCCATCCAAAAAATAAACAAACAAATAAAGAACTGACATGTGGGAATAGCAAAACTCGATGACAAATAATGAGTGCATAGGCAAAATTGGGTAAGGATAACCTTTACCCTAAAGGGGCATAATAATATCAAGAAACAACCAATTAATTGGATATAAAATAAATAAAAATAGATAAATGACAAACAATTGAACGGAAAAATTTATTGGTCGCGCGCTTAATTCTAACTTTTTAAGTATTAATCTCTGTCCTAAAGGCACATTTAACATTATCCAGCAAACATATGGTGCGTTTACTTCACTTGGAGGAATCGGAATAGGAATCGGAATAATCTGGAATCGGAATGATTTGGAATCGGAATGAAGTATCGGAATCATATAAGTTGTTTACTTCAACTATAGGAATCGAAATCGAAATCAATATTATTTCCATTAAACTGTTTACTTTACTTTGAAATTGAAATGAATTAATTATAAGTTACAAAAATACCCTTAATTAAAATTATGGATTAATTATAATAATGTGTAGTTTTTTATTATAATATGTTTTTTTTTAAATATCAAATAAAAAACTACATATTATAATAAAAAAACTTAATATTATTTTAATAGTTTACTAACTTGGTGTGTAGTTTTTTATTATAATATGTAATTTTTTTAATATTAAATAAAAAAACTACATATAATAATAATAAAAAATTACATATTATTTTATTAGTCCATCATAATAATTAAGAAATTGGTGATGAAAAATTAATAGTGCGCAATTTTTTATTACAATATGTAGTTTTTTTTTTTTTAACATCAAATAAATAGATTTTTTTTTTAAATTTTTTTAAAAAGGGGTATAAGGGACATTTTATTTTGACAAAGGGAATGAGAATGGGATTTCCAAGTAGGTTGGGAGGAATGAGATTCCCATTCCACAACCCCAAATTGATGTGGGGTCCACATTTTCATTCCCATTACGGAATGGATTTTAAGCAAGTAAACAACATCAATCAATTTCATTCCCCATTCCCTTTGTTTAATCCATGAAGTAAACACACCAGCAATGTTTTTGTGGCTTTAAGTGACAACCAAAGTAACGTTTTTATGGCTTTAAGCAACTGTTTGAATATGTATTTGAAATTAGTTTTTAGATTTTATTTTTTTTTAAAAAAAAAAAAAAGAAAACCAGCTAAAAAGGCATTTTGTTAGAATAATATTATTTTTAAAAAGTTAACTAGAAAAAACAAATAAATAAATAAAATTTCTTTTACTTGACAAATATCACTAGATATACAGAAAATCAACTCAAAGATTAGTATAAAAAATATATGTTTGGGAGACCTTCTCTAAATGGACTTTTAGTAGTTGATCTTCTAAAAATAAACTTTTAAGAGTAGAGTTTTTTTTTTTTTTTTTTTTTTTATATATCTTAATTTAAATTAGACATATGTCTCTCTCATGTGGAGAGTTTTGAGTGTCTCCCAGTTGCATTGAGAGTTTGAGGGTTGTAGAGGGTGGTTTGGTTAGTGAGTGCAGATGGAAGAGCATCTTTCTGGTTTGTCTCTTAATGAAGAAGAGGATGAGGAGCTTGTTTTGGATGCAGAAGCTGGGGGATGGGGAGGGGGGGGGGAGGGGGAATTGGAGCTCTGCCTAGTTGGTCGGTTCTTGACAGATAAGATGATCAACTTCAACGCTATGAAGCATAGGTTGGCAAGTCTATGGAGGTCTGGTAAAGGAATCTGTATTAAGGAGATCAACTCTCATCGTTTTCTCTTCAAATTTTTCCACATCATTGATCTCAAACGGATCCTAAAGGGGGGTCCCTGGACATTCGACAATCATTTGCTTATCTTGTGTCAGATCAAAAAAGGAGAGGTACCGGCTCTTATCCCTCTCTATTATGTGCAGTTTTGGGTGCAAGTTCATGAGTTACCAGTGGGCTATATGTCTAGCGCGGTGGGACAACAGATTGGCAATTTCATCGGCCAATTCATTGAGTATGATCACAACAATGATGTGGGGTATTGGAGAACTTATATGAGAATCAGAGTGGCTGTTGATGTTCGCATCCCGTTGAAAAGGTGTAAGAAGATAAGGAAGAAGGAAAGAGATTGGTCAGTTATCACGTTTAAATATGAACAACTGAGCACATTTTGTTTCATTTATGGTACGCTAGGACACTCCGATAAGTTCTGTGCACGGCTGTTCACTACAGACGAGACTGAAGTTCAAAAAGAATGGGGAGTGTGGCTGCGAGCTCCGGGGAGGCGTAATTCCGGTCAAAGTGGGGAAAGATGGCTAAAAGAGTATCCCGAGGATGTTGGCGTGATGCATGGACAGAAGGAAGGACATAGGGCTGATCACTCGGGATTTGCTCATAATAGGCAGGCGACTAGCATAATTATAGGAGGAAAATCTGGAGACATTGATGTTAGTTTGAATAATATGGGAAAGAAGATATTGTAGGGAAGCAGCTCAAGTCAACGGGAGATTGATGGATCAATTCATCCAAGTGGGCTGGGGCTGATGCAGGTTGACGTGGTGGGCCAGGAAGAAATGGGCCTCGTTATGGGGGACGATAGGAAGAGACGTCGAGCAACTTTGCATGAAAATATGAGGCAGACCATGCAACATTCAGACAATCCTCAGGTGAATTCTGCATGCTTAGGACAACTAAAAGCTGGTGTTTCTATTGAAAGTCACAATGTTGGCAGCGAAGAAGACAACTTAGCTCAGGGGAATGTTATTTACCCAAACATTTGTTCAACGGCGGGACCTAGTTTCCAGGCTTGCCAAGAGTCATGATTTGTATTATGATACGAACCTGCCTAACTCCTCCTCAAAAGCTAGCTTGCAAGGGGAGGATTGCAAACCCATATATATAACACCCAAGACCACCCTCGCTAACCGATGTGGGACTCGTCATATTAGTTGGAACTGCCGGGGGCTTGGCAACTCCCGAGCGGTTTGTGCTCTTTGTGAGCTTGTTAAGTCTCTAAGCCGGATTGTGTTTTTCTTATGGAAACGATTGTTCATGCTTCGAAGATTGATGAAATAAAAATAAAATTGGGTTTTGATTATGCTTTTTGTGTTGATAGAATTGGTAGAGGTGGTGGTTTGGCTCTTCTTTGGCGTCGTTCTTTCCCTGGCACTATTGTTGGGTATAGTAACAATCATATTGATGTGCATGTTGATGAGAGGGTTGGAGGGCAATGGCCGTTGACTGGGTTCTATGGCTTCCCTGACAGCAATAGAAGAACTGATTCGTGGAACCTGTTGAGAGCTCTCAAACTAAGGTCTGATCGGCCTTGGTGTTGTATAGGGGATTTTAATGATTTGTTAAGGGTGGAGGATAAGCGGGTATTGTGCCTCATCCTCAGAGATTCCTACGAGGGTTCAGGGAAGCTGTTACGGATTGTTTGCTTCAGGATGTGCCACTACAGGGATATCAGTTTACGTGGGAACGAGGGAAGGGGACTGATCACTTTGTGAAGGAGCGCTTGGATCGTGCTTTGGTGGATGTGGCTTGGTTGCAGATATTTCCAGATGTGATCTTAAGAAATCTGGTAACGTCAGTCTCTGATCACACTCCTATTGAACTGGTTACTGCGCGTCAAACTGGGAGAAGACATAACAGCAAGTTTCGGTTTGAAAATAGCTGGTTGCGGGAGCCGAAACTGAAGGAGGTGGTTGCTGCTAGCTTGGATAATACACGAAATGGTACCTTGCTTGACCGGTTAAATGGGTGTGCTCAGGATCTTGCTAATTGGGGACGTGGAAAAACTTCAATGGTCAAGTCTAGAATTGGCAGTATAAAGAGGAGAATTGTGGGCCTTCGTGAGAGAAATGATAGCAGGGACGAGGAGGCCGTGCGCAAGCTGAGGATCGAGTTGGATGAGTTGTTGTTGAAGGAGGAGATGTACTGGAAGCAGCGTGCAAAGAATTTCTGGCTGCAAGGTGGTAATATGAACACAAAGTTTTTTCATGCGATGGCTTCCACTCGCAAACAGACGAATAGGATTTCAGGTTTGTTTGATAATTCAGGTGAGTGGATTGAGGATCATGAGGGTCTTACTCGTGTGATTAAGGATTATTTTGAGCATTTGTTTAATATGGATGGGTTTTACTCACATGAACTAAATTATGTGGTGCCTTGTATTTCGAGTGATGATAATGCTAAGTTGACAACTCCGTTCTCTATGGAGGAATTTCGTGAGGCAATTTTTCAGATGCATCCTGATAAGTCTCCGGGGCCGGATGTGTTGAATCCGGGCTTCTTTCAGTATTGCTAGCAGACTATAGGGGGTGATATTTTTAAGGCAGCTTCTGGGTGGCTTGAAAGGTGCGAGTTTCCGGCCTCGCTTAATGACACTTCAATTGTGCTTATTCCTAAATGTGAATCTCCTACGCGAATGAAGGATTTGCAGCCTATAGCTTTGTGTAATGTTGTCTACAAGGTTGTTGCTAAGGTGCTTGCAAACATATTGAAATCAGTACTTCCGAAAGTGATCTCTGATAATCAATCGGCTTTTGTTCCGGGAAGGTCGATTGCGGATAATGTGCTCACTGCCTTTGAGATTATTCATTTTATGAAAACGAAAACTAGAGGTAAGAAAGGGGAGGTGGCTTTGAAGATCGATATCAGCAAGGCGTATGATAGAGTTTCGTGGGAATATCTCGAAGCAATTATGGTTCAGATGGGTTTTAGTAATATTTGGGTCCGTTGGATTATGTTGTGTGTTTCAACGGTGTCTTACTCTGTGAATTTTAATGGGCAAGGTATCGGACCTATTTCCTCTAAGCGTGGTCTTAGACAGGGGGATCCCCTGTCACCTTATCTTTTTATTCTGTGTGCGGAAGGTTTATCTGCTCTTATTAATCAAGCTGATTGACGTGGTGACATTCATGGTTGCAAAGTGTGTCGGGGAGCACCTAATGTAACGCATTTGTTTTTTGCAGATGATAGTTTTCTGTTTTTTAAAGCTCAAAAGACTGAGTGTTTGCGAATCCAACAACTTCTATACAATTATGAACTGGCTTCGGGTCAAGCAGTCAATCTTCAAAAATCAGGTATCTTTTTCAGTTCCAATGTGTCAGCTGATACTAAGCTTGCTATTTCTTCTATGTTGGGGGTGTCTACTCCGTTGGATACAGGAAAATATTTAGGTCTTCCTTCTCTCATTGGTAAGAAGAAGAGAGCGATTTTTAATTTCTTAAAGGATAGACTTTGGCATTAGCTTAATGGATGGCAAGGGAGGCTTTTGTCTTTTGCGGGGAGGGAAGTTTTAGTTAAGTCAGTGGCTCAATCTTTACCTGTCTATTGTATGAGTTGTTTTTTGCTTCCGGTCTCCCTTTGTGATGAATTACAAAAAATGATGAATTCTTTTTGGTGGGGTTCAAAGACTGATGGTCGTCGAAGAATCAATTGGTTAAGCTGGAATAGATTGTGTGTTAGGAAGGAAAAGGGCGGTCTGGGGTTCAGGAATCTGAAAGCTTTTAATTTAGCTATGTTAGGCAAGCATGCTTGGAATTTCATCTCCAATCCAAATGCGTTGGTAAGTCGGGTGTTCAAAGCCAAATATTTCCCAAAGAGTGATTTTTTTAACGCCAGTTTAGGCTATAATCCAAGTTTTGTTTGGAGAGGCATTTGGAATGCCAAACTTGTGCTTAAGAAAGGGTGCAGGTGGCGGATTAGGGATGGGGGAAGTGTCAATTTATGGAGTGATCCGTGGCTAAAGGAAGATAGTGATTTTAGGATTGCCACCCCTATTATAGAGGGTTTAGAAGATTTGAAAATTCAAGATCTGTGGATTCTTGGAACTAGGGAATGAGATATAGAGTTGATAGAGAGTTTGTTTTCAGATAGGAATGCAAGGGCTATTTCTAGTTTAGCTCTGGGGAGTGTGGCAAGGGTGGACAAGGTGATTTGGCATTTTAGCAAGGATGGTATTTACTCGGTTAAATCAGGCTACAGAATAGCTTTGGAATTGGTGGATAGTTGTTTGGAGAGTACTGCCGGAGTTTGGAATAGATTGTGGGATTTAGATGTACCCCCTAAGGTCAAAATGTTGATGTGGAAAGTGTGTAGAGACTGTATTCCTACTAAGGAGAACTTGGTGACTCGTGGAATGCCTTGTGATCCAATATGTAGGTTGTGTGGGTTGGAAGTTGAAACTTTGATGCACGTGTTCTTTAATTGCCCGTTTGCTTCATGTTGTTGGAGGGAAGTTGGTATAGTTTTTTCTTTAACTAGTTGCAATGATCTTGGTATGTGGCTGTTGGATTTTTTGGCAGGGATAAGCAGAGAGCAGGCAGGCTGCGTAGCATCAGTCATGTGGGGAATTTGGTGTCAAAGAAATAATAAATTATGGCGTAATTTTTTGAGCTCCCTCGCTAAGATAGTTAAAGATAGTATGGATTTTGTTAAAGAATGGCAGTCCTTCAGGTGCATAGAGAAGGGTAGATGTCGTGATGTGAACCCCGTATATAACGATACGACACCCACCACCAAATTGAAACACAACCCCAAGAAAGATTAAAACAGGTTTATAAAAGAAAGAATTTTGACCCATTGATTATATGTCAATCAAAAAACCAAAGTTATAAAGAACTTTGACCCAATGATTAGAACTCAATCAAGAACCAAAATTATAAAAGAAGGATATTGACGCCACTCCCAAGACATAGATGAGAAGGTGAGAGATAAGTCATGGTTTGATCGCCACAAGCAAAACTTGATAAGATCACATGTTCATGAAGAACAAGAGAGAAAATTCACTCTCTCAATAAAACATAAGTGGCTGCCTCCTCATTCATCTTGTTATTTGCTTAGGGTTACAATCCTTTTTATAGGCAAAGAAATATAACATAATATAAAACCCTAACCCCCTAACAATTGGGCTCACTAAACATACTCATGGGTTTACAATAATTATTTATGGGCTTAAGTTAATTATAATATGTCAGCCCAAATAATATAAACCAAAATAAAAGAAGCTAACTTAACTTAAAAACCCATTACAATTAAAATAAGCTCAGCCCAAATTATTTAAATCCCAAATAACTCCAATAAAGCCCAAATAACTATAGTTTGCCTCTAATTGTCTTCCATTAGCATCCAAAGCCTTCATAATTAAGCCTCATTGCCTTAAATTGCCTCATTGTCCAATTGTCTCATGTTCCTCCATGATTGCTATCTTGGTTTCCATCATTCCCACTTTCCTCAAAACGATTTGTCCTCAAATCGTTACCCATCTTTGTTGTTGTTTGATGATTTGATTGACACCTGAAAAAAATGTTAGGGAAAGAACCTCACACACGCTCTCACATGTTTCACTTCAATCCCTCACGTGTTTGTCACTCGGCACTTTGATTTAACTCAACACTCCTTATCCACACATAAACTTTTTCCTTTTTTTTTTTTTTGGATCAAACCAAAACGCGCACAATAATAACATTAATAAAGAACTTGCAGAACAAATACCAAGATGATGAATCTTGCAACCAAGACCCTAGGCCATGTGAATCTTGCAAATCAAGAAATAGATAAGATGATGAATCAAGAATGGTGTGAACACAATAACACCATCAATGTATAGGCAGACCAGATCTGAAAAACAAGTGTGATAATTTGAACTGACTAGGACACAATGAACATCAATGATTGGTGACGCTGAAAACAGACACAAGCTGTAATAAAAAATTTGATGTGGAAATAAAATAACAAGGCTGAACGGTATATAAATTAAGCCCAATGACCAGATGATGCCGAGTCGATATGGCATGCAAACCAAAAGATAAATATTATCTTCTTTGACATGGTGGATGCGGCAGTACAAGAAACCAAAAGAAGACAAAATAATTCTAAAGGCTAATGGTGTGTGTTGAAGTAGCCATGAGCAAAGATTGATGAGCGAAATTAATCAATCAGAACAAAGAATAATTTATTGTTATATGACTAAAAAAAAATTAAAAGAGAAACAAAAAGATAAATTGATAAATCAAACCTGAATTAATTCCCAAAGCTCTGATACCAACTGATGTGAACCCCGTATATAACGATACGATACCCACCACCAAATTGAAACACAACCCCAAGAAAGATTAAAACAGGTTTATAAAAGAAAGAATTTTGACCCATTGATTATATATCAATCAAAAAACCAAAGTTATAAAGAACTTTGACCCAATGATTAGAACTCAATCAAGAACCAAAATTATAAAAGAAGGATATTGACGCCACTTCCAAGACATAGATGAGAAGGTGAGAGATAAGTCATGGTTTGATCGCCACAAGCAAAACTTGATAAGATCACATGTTCATGAAGAACAAGAGAGAAAATTCACTCTCTCAATAAAACATAAGTGGCTGCCTCCTCATTCATCTTGTTATTTGCTTAGGGTTACAATCCTTTTTATAGGCAAAGAAATATAACATAATATAAAACCCTAACCCCCTAACAATTGGGCTCACTAAACATACTCATGGGTTTACAATAATTATTTATGGGCTTAAGTTAATTATAATATGTCAGCCCAAATAATATAAACCAAAATAAAAGAAGCTAACTTAACTTAAAAACCCATTACAATTAAAATAAGCTCAGCCCAAATTATTTAAATCCCAAATAACTCCAATAAAGCCTAAATAACTATAGTTTGCCTCTAATTGTCTTCCATTAGCATCCAAAGCCTTCATAATTAAGCCTCATTGCCTTAAATTGCCTCATTGTCCAATTGTCTCATGTTCCTCCATGATTGCTATCTTGGTTTCCATCATGTCGGGCTCAGGAGACTAAGGGGACCAAGTGGGGTAAACCATCGCAAGGTTGGATAAAATGCAACATTGATGCTTCGGTTGTGGAACATTTGAAGTGGATTGGTTTGGGAATGGTAATTCGACAGGATGATAGTGGGTTTGTTATGTGTCGGTCTGAAGTGGTGCATGGATGGTGTGCTGCTAGAGAAGCGGAAGCTTTAGCTTGTTATGAAGCAATTTTCTGGCTTTTGTCATTACACGTTTCCAATGTAGTTTTGGAACTGGATGCCAAGGTGGTAGTAGACGCCATTTATTCTACCCGTATGGACTAGTCTGAGTTTGATTGTCTTATTGAGGATTGTAAAAGTTTACTGCAGCGTTGTAATAATTTTAGAGTTAGTTTTGTTAAAAGACAAGCCAACGGTGTTGCTGATGCGATTGCTAAGGCTGCCCGTTCCTATGCTAATCCGTCTGTTTGGCATAACACTCCTTCTTTTCTTGAAGAGTTGATTGCCAAGGACTCTTTTGATGCTATTTAATAAATCGTACTATTCTTTCAAAAAAAAAAAAAAAGAGTAGAGCTTTTTCAAAGAAAAATTGTTAATAATTTAGCTATTTAATTTGAAAGTTTTGATGAATATATTAAAATGGATATATAAAAATGGGAAGCCTTTTAATTGTAATATAGCTTTTAAATTGAGACAATTTGATGATTATGAAAGTTAAAAAGATGAATGATTAACGCGACCTTCTTTTTCTATAAATAATTATAAATACAAAATGGGGATACAACATAACAAGACGACGTATATTTCGAATAGATGTGTCACTTGATATTTATGAAAAAAAAAGTAATAATAAACTAGTGGTAGGCACTTTCTTACCTCCTTCCAAATTTCCTGTTGAGGTTCTCAATTAATTTATTATATTTTTATCCATCAGTCCTTTGAATTTCTGGGAATTTATTTTGTGTAGACTCTTGCTAGTCTGAAAAGTTTCACAATCAGACCAGATTCAAAAGACAGCATGATCAGAAATCAAATAGAAGTGGATGTCTACTTTTTGACTAGTAATTCTTTTGGCAATTTTCTTTCCTGTTTCCAATGACTTTCTCTTAAATTTCTTTGTTTTCTTTTCTCGTAAGCAAAGGATTTTTAATTAAAAATTTTATATGTTATTATAAAAATGAACCTTTTGCGTTCTTTTTTTTTTTTTTATGAAATCGGATGCTTTTCCAATATATATGCATGCATGTATAATTGAAACGCCCTGTACCAGTAGCGTTCCTTTTCTCTCTACGATAACAATTTATTTAGGAAACTATTGAAATCAATTAAAATAAAAATATAGATGATATAATTTAAAATATTACTCTCATATAAAAAAAATTTACTTATATAAAATAAAAAATGATCCATATAAAGATGGAAGGTCGGTCCGTATAAATAAACGGAGAAACCAGTTATTTCCGGATACAAAACCATGCGAGAGGCATGGATGCTGTAAACCCAACTGCCCGCTGCCATCTACAAGGCTGTACACGGTTTGAAGAATACAAAATCATTTAAAAATAAAAAAGTTAAAGTTATTTTGTCATGTGGGCTGCAATTTCCACCAAAAAATAAATAAACAAATAAAAGCCTGACACGTGGAAAAAGCTAAACACAATGATGTAAAAATGAATGCATAGGCAAGTTGGGTAATGATAACCTTTGCCCCAATATCTGGAAACAATCAATTAATTGGATGCAAAATAAATAGAAAGAGATAAATGACAAATAATTGAATGAATAAATTTATTGATGGTGAGTTTAATTCTAATTTTTTTAGCATTAATCTCTGTTCCGGAGGAACATTGAACATTATCCAGCAAAAATAACGTATTTGTGACTTTAAGTGACTGTTTGAATATGTATTTGAAATTAATTTCTATATTTTATTTTATTTTATTTAAAAAAACCGACTAAAAAAATGTTTTGTTAGAATAATATGATTTTTAAAAAATTTACTTCAAAAAAACAAATAAATAAATAAAATTTCTTTTACTTGACAAATATTACCAAATATATAGAAAATCAACTCAAAAATTAGTACAAAAATATATGTTTGGTAGACTTTTTCTAAATAGACTTTTAGTAGTTTATCTTTTGAAAATAAACTTTTATAAGTAGAGCTTTTTCAGAGAAAAATTGTTAATCGTTTGGTTGCTTAATTTTGAAGGTTTTTATATAATTAATATATTAAAAAGGATATATAAAAATAGGAATCCTTTTAATAGTAATATAGCTTTTAAATCGTGACCCTTTTCTTTTTTTTTTATAAATAATTATAAATACAAAATGGTGATACAATATAACAAATTAAGTAGAATAAAAATTCTAATGATAATAGTGAATGTTAGATGTTAAGATTTGGTCTGAGGTTTAGTTCGATATTTTATAGCCTTTTAGTTTCAATTTGTTAAAAAAGCTGGTTATTTTTTTTTTTCTTTGATTGCCTTTTAAACCTTTAAAGTTTGCCATGTTCAAACCAAGATAAATTAAACAATTAAATCGAGGGAAACATTGCTTTTTGGGTCAAGTCAAGTCCACCATGCCTTGTGGCCTGGTTCTACATTTCATATACAAATTCCTCCCATAAATTTGTGTGGGATGACCACCTACTTTCTATAGCAACCCTCTATCTCCGCGTAAACCGATCTGTACTGTAAAAGAGTAGCTCTTTAAATCGTACCATCAATGTCTTTTTTTGATTAATCTCTGTAGTTATTTGACATAATTCCAATAATAATAATAATAAATCCACATACCTCAATGTATGTTGGTAAGTTAATTAATTTATAATAAAAATGAAGAATCCTGAAATGTTAGATTCAAGGTAATAGTTAAGATTAATGCCTTACTATAACTTCTTAATTGTGTCATGGCATGTATCAGAAGATTGACTTAATGACAAGGAATGAGCTAGCTCGCCCTTTTAGGGAATTTCTATACTTACTCTTTTCAAATGACTGTTTACTCATGATTTCTTGCCACATGTTGCTCAAATTGTTGACTCATTTATTCCACTCTGGTCCAATAAAATGTTATAGGTGGGATGAACTACTATTTAACTAGCAACCAATATAAAAGATGCTTCATTGTTTGCAGTAGGCAGGGCTGCCGACTATGGCTTTTATATATATAATCTGTGCTTCCATGCAATGAAATTATATAAGACGTAACTCAAGAACAACTTCTTTTATACAGGTCATAATTCTTGCTAGAGAAACTGGTATGAAGCTAGAACTTGCCGATCTCCCTGTTCGAAGTCAAAATTCATAAAATTTCAAAAAATAAAAAATGAAAAACAAAAAAGATGTCTTGGACATTACCTTATATTAGGGGACAAGAAACTTAATTGAAGGGTTTGACATATAGCAAATATTAGATCATTTTTTCAACTACGCTTTCCTATTTTTTAACCTTTTTAAGCACAAGTAAAGACAAAAAAATACAATTCACCTTTTAACAGAATCGGTTGAACACCTCAAATTCATTAAAATGTTGGGGGTTTAATTTATATCACATTTTAAAGTATGAGCGAATAAATATTTTTTTTATTATAAAAATAGTTATCTTTCATTCATAAAAATATATATTCATATAGTTAAGTAGTATTTAATTTTGATAAATTCTAACATAGCTTTAATACATTTGATTGGTGTCAGCTTTTAAAAATATTTAAAAAATTAAAAAAATAAAAAAGGAAAAAAAATCTCCTTCATGTTATAAAATAAAAAAGAAAATGAAATATAATCGAGGAGAAATATAAAATGAACACAGAGTAAGGATTCTTTACCATTCTTTTTTTTGTTAATCTTTTGATAATCTAGTGACAAATCAGCATTTAAAAAAATGAATGATCAAGATTAATAGATTTTTTCTGTTTCATACATCACTCAAACTTAAATTATTCTCATAAAAAGATTAACATCATGTCGATATTGACAGAGAATCCTTATTCATGAACACAATAGTATAAATACGAAAAGGAACAGAACAAGAACAAAACAGCACCCAATGTTATTATATTTCTCTCTCTCTTTTTTTTTTGGTACAAATGAGCTTGGATGAGTGAAGCTATTTAGAGAGGAATAGGTCGGCTAGAAATGTTGATGTCGGTTAAGCCACCACTCAACACAACCAATCAACTCATTCCAATAGTTTAACCAATAACAATTACCTCAATTTTTGCACCCTGGTGACCTTTCTCACCTCTGTGTGAGTCAATTTCTTTCGTATGAAAGTAGCTTCTCAGACTACGCTATCATTATCTTATCTCGATTGATTCTGGTAACCCTAGATCAATTAAAAAAAAAAAAAAAAACCAATTGCCTCAATTTGAATTAGTCACATTCATCCACTTTACAACGCTTCATTTGTTGTAATATTCTGATGTACAAGCTTTGAATACAATAATCAAGGGTGGGGCTAAATGGGTGTCGGGGGAGGCCACGACATACCCAAAAATAATTCATTTTAAAATAATACATTTAATATATATATTAATTTTATAAAAATTTACTCTCTAAATATTTATATCAATTAACTGACCTTTAATTTAAAAACGTTTTTGTGACTGTCGTGGCAATAATGATTAATAAACCAGGTGATTTACATGATTATAATTAGCAACTATATAACTGAAAACTAACATGTTTGATTAAATAAAATTTTAATATATATTAAATTGATGGAAGAAATAACCTAGAAATAATAAGATCAATTGAAAGTAATACTGTCTGTAAGGATTATGGAGGCACATTTAACATTATCCAACAAAGGTAAAGTTTTTTTGGCTTTAAGTAACTGTTTAAATATGTATTTGAAATTAGTTTCTAGATTTTTTTTTTCTTCAACAGAAAACCAGCTAAAAAGGTGTTTTGTTAGAATAATACGATTTTTAAAAATTAATTTGAAAAAAATAATAATAAATAAATAAAAATTCTTTCACTTGACAAATATCACCAAATATACAGAAAATCAACTACAAGATTAGTACAAAAATATATGTGTGGGAGATTTTCTCTAAATAGACTTTTAGTAGTTGACCTTTGAAAATAAACTTTTAGGAGTAGAGCTTTTAAGTTTTGTTCTGTATTTAGTATAGTTGGTTCAAAATGGTCCTGCAAGTGAACAAATTCTACGAGTGAAAGGTAGCAAATAGACAAATTCTTTGAATTTCATTTTTTATATTTGCTGGAAAGCTTATTCACACTGCTCAGTCCATTCGAAATCCTTTACCTTTTTGAGTACTTCGAAGAAAGGGATACATTTATCTATCGCTTTTGAGATGAACCTGCTTAATGCCACGACCTAGCCAGTGAGACTTTGGACCTCTTTTATCTTGTTAGGGGATTTCATGTTGATGAGGGCTTGAATCTTCTTCGAGTTGGCCTCAATACCTTTGTCATTCACCATGAAACCTAAAAATTTCTCAGATGCTACCCCAAATGCACACTTCAACGGATTCAACTTCATTCAATAATTCCTCAAAACCTGAAACATCTCTGTCAGATCGTCCACATGGGATTCCGCCCGCCTTGACTTTACCATCATGTCATCTACATATACCTCCATTATTTTACCGATCTGCTCCTCGAACATTTTATTGACAAGCCTCTGATAGGTCGCTCCTGCGTTCTTGATTCCGAAAGGTATTACTTTATAATAATACAGGCCTCGGTCAGTGATGAATGACATGTGTTTTTCATCTTTCGGGCTCATGGGAATCTGGTTGTAGCCCGAATATGCATCCATGAAGCTCAGAAGCTGATGACCTATAGTTGCATCCACTAGTTGATCAATCCTGGGAATGAGGAAATTGTCTTTTGGGCATGCTTTATTGAGATCTGTGAAGTCAATGCACGTTCTTCACTTCCCATTTTTCTTCTTCACGAGCACCGGGTTGGCGAGCCAAACTGGGTGTTGGACTGCTCTGATGAATTTATTAGCCAGTAACTTGTCTATTTCTTCTTTAATGGCCTCAGAACGCTCCTTAGTCATGGGTCTTCGTTTTTGGCGAATTGGTCTACAACAGGGGTCGATGTTCAGTCTGTGCGACATAATCTTTGAGTCGATCCTGACCATGTCCTCGTGATTCCATGTGAAGACATCTAAATTTGCCTTGAGGAAATTGACAAGCTGACCCTTCACATCTGGCGCTAGGCCTCGACCCAGACTCAAATATCTCCCAGTATCCTCCTCACCGACCTGTACTAGCTCAAGCTCCTCAACTGGCCCTGATGTCCTGTCCGCATCCACTTCTCGGGGGTCGAGGTCGTGACTTACTCCCCCTTTACTTGCTTCATGTGACTTCCCCCCAGATACCATGTTGACCCTTTTGCTTGTCACTCCTATTTTTACAGCCTTTTCGTAACAACACCTTGCCGTATACTGCTCACCTCGCATAGATCCTACCCCGCTGGGTGTTGGGAATTTGATCATAAGAGCTCTTGTCGAGACGACCATGTCTAGATCGTTCATTATAGGTTTTCCCAATAACACGTTGTATGCGGATGGACCATCAATGATGAGGAAATCTGCCAATGTAGTCGCCTGACGAGCGGGGTCTCCTATTGAAAGCGACAATCTGACCCGACCCGACCCATGGGAATGACGGTGTCCCCGGTAAAGCCGTAAAGAGGTTCTGGTGATGGCCTTAGTTGACTAACTCCCAGGCCCAGCTGATCATAGCATCATTTGTACATGACATTTACAGAGCTCCCTGTATCAATCATGATTTTCAAAACTTCAGCATTGCTAATTCTTGCTCTGATAACGAGGGCGTCATTATGAGGCCAACGCACCTCCCTCGCATCCTCTTTGCTGAAAGTGATGTCTTTCGAGGTCGCCCTTGCCCTCTTCGCGAGCCCTTCCTGGTCGGTTCGTCCGGTTATCAGGAAGTGATTTGCTTCCCTCACATAACGCTCATAGGATTTATTAGATGATCCAACGATGTGAGGACCGCCATGAATGGTGAAAATGGTTTTTACGGTAGGATCAACATCCTGCTCTTGATCTTATTGATCTTGCTACACGGGTTGCTGGTTTTGCCGAGGGCGCTAATTTTGAGATTTGTCATGGGTAGGCCGCATCACATATTCCTTCAGACGGCCATTCCTTATCAGGTTCTCTATAGCGTCCTTGAGATCCCAACAGTCGGAAGTATAATGCCCTTTCTCTCTGTGATAGGCACAATACTTGTGGGGATTTTTGAATTTGCTGGGGAAGTCGGTGGGACTCGGTCTTCCAAAGTTCTCTTTATGCTTCTCAGTCTGAAAGATTCTATCCTGCCTGTCTGACAAGGTGCCGTAATGTCGGTATCGGTTCTAAGGTGGAGAACGATTTCTTCTGGGTTCCTTCCTGACCCGCTTTGCTACCTGATTGTTAGAACGATTCCTCCTGTCTTCGTTATTGCTCTGATCTCTCTTCTTGCCCTGATGGGAGCTGCTTGCCTCATCTTTATGATGACTAGCCTTCTTTGAGCCGAAAGATTCTTCCTACCCGATCTCTTTATGAGCTCGATCATAGAAATCACCTAAGTTTTTCACAGATGACTTATAGATGCTCTCGTACAGCTTGTCGTGCTTTCTGAGTCCAACCGATATCGCGGTCAAAATCCCCTCTTCAGATGGGCTTTCTACATTATTGACCTCGCTTTTGAACCTGCTAATGTAATCCTTTAACGATTCATCAGATCGCTGAAAAATTGTAACGAGATGGCAGGCCGGTGCGAGCTGCTTTTTTAGGGCCTTGTACTGGTCGAGAAACCTCTGCTGATATTCCTCCCAACTGCCAATGCTATGAGTGGGAGGTTTCTGAACCATGTCCGCGGAACGTCTCCAAACGTTACGGGGAAGACGCGACACTTCACCAGCGAACTGGTAGTTTGCAGGTCCATTTGAACATTAAAAGCATCCAGATGATCATAGGGGTCTGAATCTCTGTTATACTACGAGATGCTGGGGATTTTGAACTTGATAGGGAGTGGCTCCTGCTCTATTTCCACTGTAAAAGGACTCTTTGCCTCACTCCGTCTCCCTGGTTCCTGAGTCCCCGACCTTGCCTCCAGCTGCTGTATTATTTCTAAGAGTTGCTCAATTATCGGGTCTTGGACTCTGCGTTGTCTTGTGGAAGACTCCCTACTTCTTTGGCTCGCCCTGGTCAGAGAATGCTGATCATGTACCCTACATCTCTTGCCTAACTAGTGATCATCACCTTCTTTACGCGAGCCTTCCTGCCGCCGTCGCAATTCATTTTTGTTCCTCCGGACTGAAGCTCGCGGGTGCCCATCACTCACTTCAACTCGCCTACGTCCATCGTGACTGATTTTCACTCTCAACCCTAAAGGCTGGGCTGCGCCACGTTTTCTCTAGCTCGATGATTCTGGGCTTCAGGCCGTCTGTTCGATGAATGGATAGATCCCTCTAGGACAGGCACTTCTCTCGTAACCTCTTGCTCGGGAGGTGGGGCTACAGTCATTCTCGGGACATTTTGATCATGACCTCGAGTCAATGCTCTCAAAGTGTCTGCTATCTGTGTCATCGTGGTTTCTAACATCTCCTGGCGCCGAGCTAAAGCGTGTAAAATATCTCTACCTACATTAGAAGACCCTGCACCTGTTTCTGTTACCTGGGCGCGACGTCGCTGTTCTGTCTCCTTTGTCCTCTCGTTTATTGCATCAGAATTCCTTGTATTTCTTCCTTTTGCCATGGCAATTACAGACCTCCAATTGCAGTTGGGACCTCCAATTGCAGTTGGGCCCTCCTTTTAGTGCCAAAATATTGATGTGGGAAATCAGTCAATGAGATTCTTCGATCCCAATACCACAATGTAAGAAGATCTTGAATAAGAAATAGAAAAAGAGCAAAAAGAAGAAGCCAAGGAAGAAGAAAAACAACACAGATTTTAAAGTGGTTCGGACTTTTTAAACTGCCTACGTCCACTGTATTTCTATTTCTACAGAATACTAGCAATATTTTCTCTCAAGTGTTTCACTCTCTTTTTTACAATAAAAGTATTCCTCTATTTATAGAGAATGAAGAGCTACAGAAGAGAACAATCAAATAAAACAACATAATCAATTATAATTAATGCTTCTGAATCACATTTAATGCTTCTGACTTTTGTCAGGTCGACTCTGTCAACACGTGGAGTTGGATGCTAACCCATACTGGTTAGATGAGATTTCCTGGAATAAGGCTGTCATTAGGTGAAATAACCCTTCTTATCGTACAAAATACGCTAGCTTGCTGTTTTGAACTGGAACTGGACGAATAGAGACAAAAAGCGGACTGAAGCTGTTGGGTAAACGGGCTGGTCTTGCAAGCGGACTGATCTTGCGAACTCAACACCGTTACAGTGGGAGAGATTATCAAACGATCTTGATGTCGCGATGCAGGTTGACGGACTTGACTTCGCAGATGGCTCCATCAGTCTTGCGAGCTTCTATATTGGGCTTTGCGTATTGGGCTCAACGGCTTGAGCCACTAATACCATGGGCTCTTACTAGCCTATTTAGGTGATCCGAAAAACAGCCACAACAGGTTTGTTGTTGTGATTGAGTTTATAGGATTAATGATGATAACTGAGATATTACGTTTGTGAATCTACTGGAAACCCAAAAAATTTGTTAATGACAAAGTTAACTTCCTGATATGATGATAATGGATGACCAGGACATTAAACATTGGATTGTTTTTTTTTTTTTTCCTTCTATTTTTTATTCAATTTTTCTTTAACTTCAGTTTTCAATGTTTTGTTTTTTTTTTAATATTATTTTGATTTAATACTGTTTATTTTAAATTTTAAATTTTATATTATATTATTTAAATCAAGTGTAAATCGGAAATTTTAAAATTTTTTAACATTTTCATTAAAAAATTAACGGTATGGGGGATTTTGGACAAAAAATGAAACTTTAGTAGGAAAATGGACATTTTTTCAAACTAAAAAAGGTTTTTTGGGATTATCCCTTTTTTTTAATATTATTTTGATTTAATACTGTTTATTTTAAATTTTAAATTTTAAATTATATTATTTAAATCAATGGTAAATCGGATATTTTAATTTTTTTAATATTTTCATTAAAAAATTGACGGTAGGGGGGATTTTGGATAAAAATAAAATCTTAGTGAAAAAATAGATATTTTTCAAACTAGAGTAGATTTTTTGGGATTATCCCTTAAAAATAATTTTTTAGGAGTAAAGATTTTTCAAAGAAAAATTGTTAATAATTTAGCTATTTAATTTTGAAAACTTTGATGTAATTAATATATTAAAATGGATATATAAAAATAGGAAGCCTTTTAATTGTAATATAGCTTTTAAATTGAGACAATTTGATGATTATGATAGTTAAAAAAATGAATGATTAACACGATCATTTTTTTTTATAAATAATTATAAATATAAAATGGGGATACAATATAACAAGACTATGTATATTTCGAATAGAGGTGTGATTTGATATTTATGAAAAAAAAATAATAATAATAAACCAGTGGTAGGCACTTTCTTGCCTCCTCCTTCCAAATTTCCTGTTGAGATTCTCAATGAGCTTATTATATTTTATCCATCATTCCTTTGAATTTCTTGGAATTTATTTTGTGTGGACTCTAGCTTAGTCTGAAAAGTTTCACAGCCAGACTAGATTCAAAAGACAGCATGATGAGAAATCAATAAAAGTGAATGTCTACTTTTTGGCTGGTAAGTATTCTGGCAATTCTCTTGCCTCCTTTCTATGATTTTCTCGAAAATTTTTTTGTTTTCTTTTCTCGTAAGCAAAGAATTTCTAATTTGAAATTTTTTACTTCATTATAAAAATGATCTTTTTTTTTTTTTTTTTTTAATCGGATGCTTTTCTAATATATATGCATGCATGTATAATTGAAACACCCCGTAAGATTGTACCAACAACATTCTTTTTTATTCTAATGCATAAATAGATCTAAAGAACTATCGAAACCAATTGAAATAGAAATATTGATAATGTGGTCCGAAATGTTATTTTCATATGAAAGAAATTGGCACGTATTGATTAATGCCTTGCTATAACGTATTGATTGTGCCATGGCACGTGTCTGAAGTTGGAACTTGCCGATTCATTAATACTTAAGATGATTTGGACATTACCATATATTAGGTTGGACAAGAAACTTAATTGAAGGGTTTGACATATAGAGGATATTGGATCATTTTTTTTCAATTGTGCTTTCCTGTTTGTTTAATCTATTTAAGCACAAGTAAAGACAAAAAAAAATTGCAATTCAACTTTTAACAAAACCGGTTGAACACCTCAAATTCATTAATATGTTAGCGATTTAATTTACATCACATTTTAAAGCATGAGTGAGTAATTATTTTTTTTATTATAGGAATAGTTGTCTCTTATTTATAAAAATAGATATTCAGATCATTAAGTAATATTTAATTGGTGTTGGCTTTTAAAATATTAAAAAAAAAAAAGGAAAAAAAATCTCCTTCATGTTATAAAACATTAAAAAAAAAAGAAAAGAAATATAATTGAGAAGAAATATAAAATGAACACAATAGAATAAATACGGAAAGCAAGATAACAAAACAACACCGAATATTATTATATTTCTCCCTCATTTTTTGGTACAAATGAGCATAAATGAGTGAAGCTATTTATAGAGGAACGGGTCAGCTAGAAATGTTGAAGCCAGTTAAGTCGCCATCCAACACAATCAATCAACTCATCCCTATAGTTTATCGAATAACAATTGCCTCAATTTTTTCCAGTATAAGTCACTCATTTATCTCCGTATGAATCAATCTATTTCATATGAAAATAGTTCTTTGAGTTATATCATTAATATTTTATTTCGATTGATTTTGATAATTCTCTAAATCAATTTCAATTAAAAAAAAAAAAATTACCTCAATTTGAATTGATCACGTTCATCAACTTTATAACACTTCATATGATGTAATATTCTGACGTTCAAACTTCGAGTACAATAATCAATGGTGGGGCTAAAGGGGTGTCCGTGGAGGCCACGGCATACCCAAAATTAAATTATTTTAAAATGATACACTTAATATATATATATATATATATATATATATATATATAAATTTTATAAAAAATTTACTCTCTAAATGTTTATATCAATTAATTAGTATATATATATTAATTTTATAAAAAAATTTACTCTCTAAATGTTTATATCAATTAATTGGCCTTTAATTTAACATCATTTTTCTGACTATCTTGACAATAATAATTTATAAACCATATAATTATAATTAGCAACTATATAGCTGAAAACTAACATGTTTGACTAAATGATTTTTTAATATATATTAAATTGATGGAAGAGATAACCTAAAAATAATGAGGTCAATTGAAAGTAATACTGAATGTAAGGATTATGGAGTGAATATTAAATATAAATAATTCTTGCAAGATTTCTAATTCATCTTTAACTATATATATTTTTTAAAACTATATTGCTAATTTTCAATAGTAATCAATATGATGAAATTAGCAAATCAAAGAGCGAAAAATTTATGATTATATCGAAGTTTGATAGAGTATTACCATTTTTTTATTCTCTTCTACAAATCAAATTAATCTACATGTCCATTTTCCAATGTGAAACCATGACTTTTCACTCGTATAAATGCTCATCTTTTGTTATCTTTTCTTCTTTTCTGTGTAAACCAAACCATGAAGAATCCAAAGTCCACCTTAAAAAAAATTCCCTTGACCTGTACACCATCTTCGATTAAATCATTAAACATGCTGACCCACATACTATTGATTTTCTCTCCTTTTTATGTAGCAATGATGACCCCAAGAAGATAAATATAGAGAAATTTATAAATAATCTCCAAATTTTATTATTTATTGTTAATTTTTTGTATCATGTTATACTAATTTTGTGTACATGCACTTTTACATTAAATTCATTTTTTAAAATAAGAAAAGTTAAACAAGGCCACATTCCCTTGCTAACAAACCAAGAAAGAGCTTGAATTTTTACCGTTCACAGGAATTTTATTAATAAAAAGTGAATATACTAGCAGTCTTGTAGAACTCAAGCAAAATTATTGTTTTAAATGAAAGAGAAAATGAAAATGTCAAAAAATAATTAATTTGCAAAATACATGGAAATATATAAATATAAAAAATATATAAATTTTAGGGTTAATACATACTTCGTTAATCAACTTGGCACTTTTATGATTTACCGCGCGTAAAATTATATGTTATTTTATAGTTTTGTTTTTTTAATAATTCAGAGACTTATTTATAATTTTCTTGTTTTCTAATGTTCGGGCATTCTTTTAATACCTCAATTGAAGGTGATTGCTTTGATTGAGACAATTTGAGAAGTTTTCTAAATTTTACTCAATTTCTTACTATCCTTTGAAATCAACGAGTCATTGAAAATGTGATTTTCCTTTTTTACTGTGCTCCCTACATCATAAATCTTCTTCAAACTCTATAAAATAAATAACAAATGAAAAATCGAAGTGAAACCACATTTAATGCTTCAAAAAAATTGACAGAAGTTCAACTCATAAAAGGATCATAACCAATGGAAGACCTTTGAAATAATAATAAATGTAGATTCAAAAGTATGTGAATAATGATGTTGACTGGATGGGAAAAATTTTGAGTAGGTTTATTTACAGGACAATATAAAACAATAAAATTATTCCTTAAAGTAAAACATCTCTTTAATGGAGTATGTTCATAAAATAACTAATAGTATATAAGAGTCATATTGCTCTAAACATTTTATTGACTTGGGCTGCTTGCCTATTCTTAAAGCCCATAAAAATAAAAAGACCTTAAAACTTTCATGAACAAAGCCCGAAATGGACAAAGGAAAGTCAACCGCCCTCTTCTTCTTTCTCTTTGTTTCCCTCAATGGTAAGACAGCCTCCCTCCTCCCTCGATTGTAAAACAAAGAAGGAAGTGCGTAAGTAAACTGTTTTAAATTTGGAGATGCTAGAGAGAGATGGATTTGTAAATCAATGAAAAATGACACTCATGAAAATTGAAACTCGCGATCGAATTAAGCGACCAAATGCCATTGGAATGTTGGTTGCATGCCTAACTGCTTTCACTTCTCTATTTTTCTTATCTGTTTTTGATGTGGAGAAAATGAGAATCCTAAGGCTTATTTACAGACCTTCAACTGAGTAGTTGTGTCCCATCATGGAAACACATTTCTCCTAGAGAGACACGAGTGCTCTTAGAAACACAATTTTCTTAAAAAGATATGATTTTTCCTAGAAAGATATGATATATCAGTGTATGAGGGTGCATCATTTTTGTGAAGAACCTTATTATACTAAATTCTCTATATTTAGTTAAGTCACTTTACTTTATCAGATCATATTCCTTTAGACACGCCTAGGATAGAGAAATGATTCTTAATAAAATTTTAACTTATTTGTTAATTAATTTTAGTTTATACATAATTACATGAAGATAATCTTTAAAATGATTCTTAATTTTAAAATGAAATTTTGTTGTAAGTTATTGTTACTTTTGTTATTCAATTATCAATGAACAAGTAATTTTTCACTCTCAAGGTGTTATTATCTGATACGTTTACAATATTTTCATATTCGAAATGTCATTTTCAATAATAATTAGTAGATGCATTTTTAAATTCAAAAAACATGAAAAATTAAATTTTTGTTTTCAAATGACAATGATACCAAATAGGTGTATATTTCTCACTTTTTCTAAAAATTATCAGGCAAGTTACAGTAAGTTAGCTTTTTCGGTAATGTAGAGGCCGACTTGCTGCTCTAGCTGAGATTCTTTTAAGATGGACAGTTAATTAGTTGTTCTTTTGTTTTTGTAAGTTTTTAGCACTCTTTTCTATCTTTAAATAATTCCACGATGAGTGTATTTTCATTGACTCGTAATTGTTAACTTTACTTAATTAATATGTTTGTGTTCTATTTGAATTCACCGCCACAATTTTCAACAATATTTTTGCTCATTTGTTCCGTTAATTTGGTTGTCTTCTATGTGCATTTTCACAAACATGTACATAATATATATTTTTATGTGTATCCCATTTCTTTCTTCATAGAATAGATTGCATTATTTTGAATTAGAAGCTAATGAGTGGTCAACAAAAAGAGGAAAATCAACCCCAGTTATTAACCCTAGTGTTATATTAATGAGCAAATTACTGGATAATCTCCAGACATTTGCTTTATTGCAATTGGAAACCATTTTTACCTTTTGTAATAATGACCTCCCCTCTGCTGACAGTTTGACCACAATTGATCGTTAAGGTTAACTATAGTAAGGGTATTTTAGTCAATTTATTTGATTTTTATTTTTTTTAAAAAAATATATTAATTAATAAATAATTTAAAATTTTAAAACTTAAAAATATTTTAAAAATTAAATAATTTAAAGAAATTAAATTTAACCTATGTTTCTGGTTCATCAACATAATTTCTGGTCCAGTTCATCAACATTTCAGATATCTTTCTAGTTCATCAACAGCCGTATCATCTTCAAACAGAAACCACTACTATCATTGTCAAACAGACCCAAGAACACAACCATCAACACCATCTACAATAAACACAACCATCAACGCTATCACAAACACAATCATCATTAACACCATCAAAAACACAATCATCATCAACACCATAAACAGAGTAAAATTAATCACGCAAATACTCAGACGTCTGGGTTCCCAAACGGAAACCCAGATTGAATCTGGGTTTCTAATTTGGAACCCAGGCGTTTGAGAAGGAAACCCAAATCGATCTGGGGTCGAAAACCCAGACGTCGGGCGTCTGAGTTCCCAAACGGAAACCCAGATCGATCTGGGTTTCCAGACCAGATCTCTGGAAACCCAGATCGATCTGGGGTTTTCAGATCTCTGGAAACAACCCAGAGATCTGGGTTGCCAGATCACTGAAAACCTATATCGGTCTGGGTTTCCAGATCACTGGAAACCCAGATCGATCTGAAAACCTCTCAGATGCTCGATACCCAGACGTCGATCTGGGTATCCGGGCAAGAGAATGAGATTATGCAAATAAAGAGAAGAAGGAGAAGAGAGGGAGAGAGAGGGATACCGACCGGTGAAGAAAATGAAGAAAAAGAAGAGAAGAATGAGAGAAGAGAGAGAGAGAGAGAGAGCGACAGCGTAGAGAGATGAAAGAGTCGGTGGGAGTGTTTTATAAATGGGATCCAATCTCTCCAGATTGGATCTCCACCATCCATCTCATCAGATGGACGGTGGAGAGATTGGATCTCCACTGATTTTTTTTTTAATTTTTTTTATTTTTAAAATATTAAAGATTTTATTTTTAATTTTGATATTTGAAAATTAATCACCACCGTCCATCAACATATGATGGACGGTGCAGATCTTATTTCATTATTTTATTATTATTTTTTTAAATTTTAATTATTTTATAATTTAAAAATGATAAAATTAATTAGTTAGGGGTATTCTTGTCTTTTTGTTCTATTTTGTCATTTTTCGGTTATTTCAAACGGTCAACCATAGTCAAACCTTAGTAGAGGGAAGGTCATTGTTATAAAAAATAAAAATGATTTTCGATTGTAATAAAACAAATGTGTAGAGGGTATCCAGCAATTCACTCCATTGAAAGTATTGAATCTTGAGACTTGTCCTCCACCATGCCTTCTATTGTCCATATATATTTTGTCACAACTCACAATATTGAGCAAATCCAGTAAAATTTTCTACTGCAATGGTGCATGTGCCAGTTATCGCTGGGAAATAGTGAAACTCTAAATAAGAGCTATTAATCAAAAAATAATAATCATTGTGAAAAATAGAATACAGAAACGCTCAAGCTTAGACCAAGCTAAAATTTAAAACTGTGTGGGCAGGTCCAAGGCGTCTGTACAACTATTATGGAACTTACCATTACCCCTTTTATTTTCTCAATGTCAATATGTCACCATTCGTACATTTTAATTTAATCTTTATATAAAATTCCTCTAAAATGTTTTTTTTTTATGATCTGGTCACATGTAGAAGCTTAAACATAAACATTTTTTCCATCATCCCCACTTATTCTTTTCTTTTTTCCCCTTATTTATAATCTAGAAATCTTCTGAAACCGTTTAATGAATTTAAGTTCGAAACTGAAGTCTTCGTTTAACCCTACAATCTTTGAAAAATAGTAAACTATAGTCTTTGACTAAGTAAGTATCCATGAGAATTTGAACTTTAGACTTTAAGAGAACAAATTATAAGGTTCAATCATTCTTACTAACTACTCATGGATTATCATCCTTACTCACTCACTCACTAATTGTTTCCCCACTTCATTACTATGCATTCTTTTCCTTGCACAAAATATAAATATTCTTTTAATTATTCACCTCATGTAGAAACAATAAAGGAAAAAGATAATTAAGATTCCCACGACATGTTTGTCTAAGAATTCTTAGTTAAGATTCCCACAACGTCTATTCATTCTCTTGGAGAACCTACAAAAGGTATTCCAAATAGGTGAAATATTGTAGGGTGCATCCTATGATCTCAAGGTCCACTAAAATTACTGGGGAGCAAGTGGGAGGTAACGTGGCAGATATGGTGACAGGATCATGAGGACGAACTGAAATCACATGCAAAGAGAACTTACATTGAACCGAATCAATGCTCTAGATTAGCAATTGCGTGCTACAGTTGGCTTATTGTTCACTTTTCTTTGGTGAATTTTTTTTATCTTCGACGTAAGGTATTCAATCAATTAACTCCAAGTGATTTTTCATTAAAATTTAATATTATTATTATTATTTTTTTGAAATAATTATTATTTATTTTAATCTGTTTTTCCTTTTCCTCTTTCCCTGTTCCCACTTTTCAGTCGATTTGTCTGCATGCATGGAGGACCCACATTTTTATCTTCTTTATGTGTTGGTAGTAACGAAATAATAACCTGGATTTTTTACGTTTCTACATTAAATTTTTACCGGCTTTCTATCATTTTCGTACTTTTTAAATTCTTTAGCTTCACAAACTTGAAAAAAAAAAATAATTCTTTTAAAAGTATATTTTATTTCCTTAATATATATATATATATATAAATTTTTATCAAAATTCTTTTTTTTTTTTCCCTTTTAAAGTAGACGATTTGGACATTACCTTATATTATAGACAAGAAACCTAATTGAAGGGTTTGACATATAGCAAATATTGGATCATTTTTTCAATTACACTTTCTTATTTTTTAATCTTTTTGAGGACAACTAAAGACGGAAAAAAAAAATTACAAATCACCTTTTAAAAGAATCGGTTGAACATCTCAAATTCATTAAAATGATAAGGGTTCAATTTAAATCATATTTTAAAGTATGAGTGAGCAATTTTTTTTTTTTTATGAGAGTAATTATCTTTTATTTATAAAAGTCAATATTCAGACTATTAAAGTAGTATTTAATTTTAATAAATCCTATAATAGCTATGATATGTTTGATGGGTGTTAGCTTGTAAAATATTAAAAAATAAAAAAGAAGAAAAATCTTATTTATGTTATAAAATAAAAGCAAATGAAATATAATTGAGAAATATAAAATGACCACAATAGGGGAATAGGTCTGCTAAAAATGTTGAAGTCGGCTAAGCCACCACCCAACACAACCAATCAATTGATTCCGATAGTTTAACCAATATTGCCTCGATTTGAACCAATCACATTCTAGTTTGTAATAAAATAATGGTAGAATTCATCCACTTTACAACACTTCATATGTTGTAATATTATGACCTACAAGCTTTGAGTACAATAGTCAAGGGTGAGGCTAAAGGGGTGTCGATGGAGGCCACAGCATACCCAAAAGTAATTTATTTTAAAATGATACACTTTTTTTTTGACAAAAAATTATATATATTAATTTTATAAAAAATTTACTCTCTAAATATTTATATCAATTAATTGACCTTTAATTTAGAAACGTTTTTCTGACGGTCTTGACAATAATGATTAATAAATTATGTGTTTATTAGCAACTAAATAGCTGAAAACTAACATTTTTTATTAAATAATTTTTTAATATATATTAAATAGATGAAAGAGATAACCTAAAAATAATAAGATCAATTGAAAGTAATGCGGTATGTATGGATTATGGAGTGAATATTCAATGTAATTAATTCTTACAAGATTTCTAATTGATCGTTAACTATATGTATTTTCTAACACTATATTACTAATTTCCAATAATGATTACTGTAATGAAATTAGCCCATCGAAATCGAAGAGTAAAAAAATTTATGGTTATGGTAAAGTTTGATAGCGTATTCTTCTACAAATCAAATTAACCATACATGTCCATTTTCCAACGTGAAACCAGGACTTTTGACTCATATATATGCTTATCTTTTATTATCTTTTCTAGTTTTTTTTATAAACCTAAGCATGAGGAATCCACAGTCCACCTACCAAAAAAAAAAAGAAAGATTCCCCTAGCCTGTTATTCCATCTTTGATTAAATCATTAAAAATGTTGACTCACATACTATTGATTTTCTCTGCTTTTTATGTAGCAATAATGACCCCAAGAAGATAAATATAGAAAAATTTATAAATAATCTTCAAATTTTATTATTTATTGTTAATTTTTTTGCATTATGTTATACTAATTTTGTATATATACACTTTTACATTAAATTCATTTTTTAAAAGAAGAAAAATTAAACTCGGCCACATTCCCTTCTTAACAAATCAAGAAAGAACTTGAATTTTACCCGTTTGCAAGAATTTTATTAATAAAAAGTGAATATATATATACATATGTTTTGAAATATAAAAAGTGAATATTTACTAATAGTCTTGTAGAACTGAAACAAAATTATTGTTTTAAATGGAAAAAAAAAAAAAAAGTCAAAAATTTAATTTGCAAAGTACATGAAAATATATAAATAGAATAAATATATAAATTTTACAAGATCAATACCAAGCACTTCCATAATATAACTGTACAGGTCAAGTACAAGTTTATTTTATCTCTCAAGATCAAGTCTCTTTTTCTGCCCACTTCATCATTCCACAAAAGAAAAGAAAAAGCGAAGTCTCTTGTTATTCTATGCTGTAACGTTGCTTCATCGAGCAGCAATGGGCGCTTCATCATCAACTTGTTCATCTTTCATGGCCACCGACGGAGGAAAGTATGATCTCTTTGTTAGTTTCAGCGGTGAAGACATCCGAGACAGTTTTAGAAGTCATTTTTGCAATGCTTTGTCTCGTGAAAACATTTACTTCTTCGTTGATGACAAGCTTAAGAGAGGTGACGAAATCTGGCCGGCGTTGTCAAGAGCAATTGAACAATCAAGGATCTCGGTAGTCATTTTTTCGAAAGACTATGCTTCGTCGAAATGGTGCTTGCGTCAGCTTGTGAAAATTCTTGAATGTAAGAAGACAAATGAGCAAATTGTTTTACCCGTCTTCTATCAAGTAAATCCATCTGATGTGCGAAGTTTTGGGGATGCTTTTATTAACCATGAAAATATATCTGAAGATGAGAAGCAAATATGGAGAGCTGCCTTGACTGAAGCATCCAATCTATCAGGATTTGATTCCTCAAAAATTAGGTAACTCTATTTCTCTTTTATATCCATTTAGAGTTTACAAGTTCTAATTTTGTCAACAGTTAATCTAATAAGTCTTAACATATATTTGGTAATTATTATCTAATTAGCAATTAAGAATCTGTTGTACTTTTTTCAATTGTAATTCTTTCCAACTGACTAGTAATTGTTTGTTTTTAATTTTTGGTAGGCCTGAATCCAAACTTGTAGATGAAATTATTAAAGATATCTTAGGTAAATTGAAAGATATAGCGCCCTCAAGCAATCCAAAAGGCTTAATTGGAATAGATTCGCGTATTGGGCGAGTTAAATCGTTATTGTGCATGGGGAAATCAGATTTTGAGGTTGTTGGAATTTGGGGCATGGGTGGTATAGGAAAAACAACAATTGCCGAGGCTGTTTTTGACCAAATTTCTGGACAGTTTGAAGAGAACTATTTCATTGCAAATGTTAGAGAGGCATCTAAAAGATGTGGCGGATTGGTTCGTCTTCGAGAAAAGGTTCTTTCTCAAATATCAGAGGAAGAAGAATATGTAGATTTTGGCACAACAAGCATATCGCAATTTAGGAAAAACAAGCTCAACCGTAAGAAAGTTCTTATTGTTTTAGATGATGTGAATACTTTGAATCAATTAGAAACTTTGGCAAAACAACTTGACGGATTTGGTCCAGGAAGTAGAATAATTATAACAACTAGAGATAAGCAATTGCTTTGTAATTGGAGAGTGACTAAGATATATGAAGTTGAGGCTTTCAAATATCATGAAGCTCGTAAGCTCTTTTGTAAATATGCCTTCAAGCAAAACTGCTCTCATAAAGATCTTATGGTGTTTGTTGACAAGGTAGTAAGTTATGCTAAAGGAAATCCTTTGGCTCTTAAAGTGATAGGTGCCTCTTTGTATCAAAGGACGGTACAAGATTGGGAAAGTGCATTGAATAAGCTGAGTAAAATCTCTGATCCTGATATTCAAAATTTATTGAAACTTAGTTATGATGGACTAAACAGGGAAGAGAAGGAAATATTTCTTGATATTGCATGCTTTTTTAAGGGAAGTGATAGAGATGTTGTCACACGAATACTAGATGGATGCTACTTTGCTGCAGGATTTGGACTTAGTGTGCTCATTGACAAGTCTCTTATAACAATATCATCATATAACATAATCAATATGCATGATTTATTGCAAGAATTGGGTCATGAACTTGTTCGTCAAGAATCAAGCAATCAGCCGGGGGAACGTAGTAGGTTGCATAATCAAAAAGATGTTTGTCTTGTATTTCGGAGAAATACAGTAAGCGGTTAATAATTTTGTTTCATTTATTATATTAGAGTTACCCTGAGTCTTCACTTAAAAAGTAAGGTGTACATTTGAGTAAGCTAGCTTTCATTATTGTCTTAGGCTGTTGATGATGATTTTGGTTCAATTAGCTTTAGATTATTAATTACTCATAACCTTGAACTCTCTCTTACCCTTAACTACTTGAAACACAATTCAGTAGACTTGACCGCATCATGTTGTGCGTCATCATTCATTGTTTTGATCATGGTAACACAGTGTGTAGCTTTGCATTCTTGTGAAATGATATCTTCCTGCAACTTCTTCAACGTATGCAGTGGTCCTTCCATTAAATTAAATTATTGATTAATTATTAAATGGAGTAACTTACTCTTTACTTTTTAGTTGTAAGAAAATTGAAGCAGTTAGATGTATTATTTTTATTGTTTTAGATGTTTCTAAAAGATAAATTATAAAAAATAAATTGTAAAGGTCTTTAGAAAGTTTGAGCTTTTATGTTATAACTTATATTTATAACTTCTTTTATCTTTTGTTGTAAGGGTACGGAAGCAGTAAAAAGCATATTTTTGAATATGTCAGAAATGAAGGACATGTATATCGATTCTCTGATCTTTGAGAATACATGGAATCTTAGATTTCTAAAATTCTATAATGTACCCAACTATACCTCTAAAGTGCATTGCCCAAGTCATCTTCCTGATGGATTGAGATATCTCTATTGGGATGGATATCCTTCTACAGCACTGCCATCAAGTTTTAATTCAGAACAACTTGTTGAACTTAACCTTTGTGGAAGCAAGCTTGAACAACTTTGGAATGGAGAAATGGTACAATTTTCATTTAAGTATATATATTTATTCTTTGAATAACATTAGTGTGGTCCATAGATAATTATTTATTCTTTTCATTTTAATATTTTTTAATATAGGATGTCCCAAATTTAAGACGGCTTGATCTTTCTGGATCTCAACACCTGACTAGGATCCCAGAGTTCTCAAATGCCCCATCTTTGGAGTGTATAAACCTTCAATCATGCAAAAACTTGCTTGACAATGGCTCTTCTTTCCAACATCTCGACTGCCTTCGTTTGCTTTCTCTATATTCTTGTGAAAAGTTTAGGACTTTTCCAAAGCTGGCAGGCAATATTGAGAACTTATATTTACTTGGGTCTGCAATAGAAGAAGTTCCTTCATCGATTGATAGTCTAACGAAGCTTTCAACTTTAGATCTTTCAAATTGTGCAATGCTCAAGCATATTTCACCTAGCATTTGCAAACTGAAATCTCTTCGCTCACTATTTTTTGGGGGCTGCTCCAACCTCGAGAGTTTTCCAGAAATCTCGGAGATAATGGAAAGTCTGAAAGAACTTGATCTATCTAGGACAGCAATTAAAGAGCTGCCTCTTTCCATTGGAAACCTGAATAGGCTGTCAAAATTGCACTTGCGCTGCTGCAAAAGTCTTGAGACGCTTCCAAGTAGCATTTGTAGTTTGGGATCTCTAACCTATCTTGATATTGCTGATTGTTCAAAGCTGAACAAATTGCCAGAAAATATGGGAAGCCTAAAATCTTTGGTTTATCTCTTCGCATTCGGAACTACCATTCATCACCTACCATCCTCTTTGACATTTTTGGAGAAACTTGAAGAATTGGATTGTTCTGGATTGAGAGGGTTAACATTGCCTCCTAAGTTAGGATTGTTGCACTCTTTAACACAACTAAATTTAAAGGATTGCAATGTGATTGAAGTCCCTGAAGACATTGGTTGTTTATCCTCATTGGGAGAATTAGATCTAAGTGGAAATGACTTTCATAGTCTACCAAAAAGCATCAAGCAACTTTCTAGGTTGCGGTGGCTTTATTTGAACAGTTGTAAAATGCTTCAGTCATTAACAGAGCTTCCATTGGGTCTGTTACACGTGGAAGCAGCAAATTGCAAGCAGCTCCAGTCATTGCCAGATGCATCCTATTTTTCGGACTCAATAATTGCATGTGGTTCTTATGGAGGAAGATTAAGTTATATGTTCACTTGTTGCATGAACCTTAATCAAACAACATTCAGCGAAGTTCTGAAAGAGTCATTACTAATAATTCAATCTCAAAAGGTATTTCTCTCTTACTCTACTAATTTGTAATTAAAATGTCATTTGTCTCTGACTCCAATGGTACTCTTGCTCGCTCATTAAGAATAATCTTGATTTCCACATTACAGGAATTTACGGAGAAAATTCATTTCAACGTTACTTATTCTGGAAGTAACATTCCTCAATGGTTCACCTTTCAAAATTTTGGATCTTCCATTAATATCAAACTGCCTCTACATAATTGGAGTAATCGTAAGCTCCGAGGATTTGCTATATGCACTATTCTTGTGATTGAGGAATTTTGCACTAAACCATGTGTGGATGTCTTCTATGAGTGCCAAATTGAAACAAGTCATGGTGACACATCAAAATTTGGTGATAGTTTATTGGTTCTTCCTTATGATGCATATTTGAAGAAAAAAATCTCTTGCATAGATTATGTGGCATTTGGGTATCATGACTGTTCACATCAAGTTCAGTTTTGTACTGGTAATAATACACATTTTTCATTTGAGTTCGTCCCAAATCGTGAATGCAAAGTAAAATATTGTGGGCTACAACCAATATTTGTAGAGCCCATAATTTCTCTTGACCGATTTGGTGCCAATATATTCCCGAATGAGGAATTTAATGCCACCAATCAAGAAAATGAGGAAACAATATTGGTAGAAGCACTCACTAAAACTAAATTGTTTCCAAAGGAGGCTGACACAAGTGCAAGAGGAGTTGGTTTATTGCACTGTTGTTGTTGTTGTTGGAGTTTCATTGGTGGACTTTGTGTTCTTGGGCTGCTGGGACTTCTTATGCTTCATCTATCAACTCTGTGTGAAATTTATTTGTCATATCATGCACAAAATATGTGAGGTACTCAATTCAAGCAACTCTAAGTCGGTTATTCATATATATATATATATATATATATTTTATATTGTTTCACTTTAATTTAATTTATTATATCTATTCTTGATCTTAGTCTATATAAATTGATGTCCTTTTTGTTGTTTATTCAGTTTCCATGTTTTGTGTTTCATTCGTTGCGACTTATGTTTGCATCAATTATTCAGTGTTTCTGTTTTCTTATTTTTATTTTTATTTTATATATATTATGTTAGTATTTCTTGTCCCAAAAGGTAATAAAATTTCAAAGTTCAATTTTAAAGTTTTTTTTTTTTAGTTTCTAACACCTTTTAAAACAAATGAAACAATGTTTTTTTTTTTTAATTGTTCCATTTTTTGTAATGTAAACAATATTTTGTTTATACATTCTGAAGTAATGATTAATGTCTGTCTAAATTTAAAATAATCCAAAAATCAATACATATTCTAGAGACAGGAATTAACTAGTACACTAATACAATAAATGATATTTTATTCTTTTTTTTAGTTTTTAATTTTATGTATGTTATCATTTCTCACCAGAAGAATTTGAGCACTGCTTCTGCTGACTCTGCTTGTCCCATATGAATTTTCATCCTGAATTTGCAACTTGAGCTGCTGGAATGTTATAGATTGAAAATGGTAGATATCAGAAAGCGAATGGTGTGCACGTCTTGCTTCAAGCACTAAAGTCTCAGCCTGCTTTTGTACGAACCTCTCAAACCCTGAGTGATCCTTTTTTGTTTTATGAATTCCATACATATATTCATCTCATATGATCTCTTAATACAATGATACTGACTTGAATATAATTGACTTGTTGAGGTTTGGTTGGATTCTGATCTTTTCCATGTATTGTATCAGATGGTGTAATAGCTAAGGAATTCATGAACAATGCTGCAGCTCAAATAAAATCTTTTTGCATTGCCACTATAAGAAGCTTCCAAGCAAGTAGAAAATATAGAGGCTAACTTCAGGTGTTGAATTAGATTGATTGTACTCAGTTTCTTTTGTTTCCTTCTTTTATTGATCATATCTTTTTTCCTCTATGTGATGTATCAATTAAATGTTTTAACTAATTAAATTTCTGATAACATTTTTTTTCATTTAAATTTTGTTTTTTGCATTTGATTTTTGAAGGGGATACTACATGGTCGTTAAAATGCATGAAGAGATCCTTATGCATAAATGCTATGTCCCAAATGTTTGGTTGTTTGCTGGCTTTGAAGTAAATAAATGGATGAATGTCCATCAACAACTAATATTTTATGAAATATGCGTTATATTTTGAGATTCAAGTAATTACCAACTTTTGTTTGTATTTAAGAAGTTTTGTTTTCCAAGCATGGTAGGATATCAGTTTGAATATCCAAGGTTGTAGAGTCTGGTACTAATTCTAACTTTAATGCTTCATTTGGTGATAATCAAAACTATCAAATTTGCTCATATTATTTATGGATGGCTATTCGTTTGGATAGAATGTGGTTCTATCTATATGGTCTCTTCTTTTGTCTTTTTCAAAAAGTTTTCTTCGTCTCAACTACATCGTCATTTTTAATTTATTTCAATGGTTTGTACACAACTCTTATCTTTATCATTAAAGAAATATGGTTGATTGTTTGGCATCTCATATTGTCTTTTTCTAGCTCAAGATTTATGGGTGTTACTTGTCCACATTTTTTATTATTCTTACTCAGAGACTTAAAACAGTTTTGGTTCATTTGTTGGGTTTTGGTTTATGCCCCTCACTTTTTTTTTTGCCCTTTTATTTTATATTAATTAATAGAATGTGTCAACTCGAAAGTGTACAGCAGATAAAAGGTAGGCTTATGGTTGCCGACATACGTAGTTGGATACTTCCAAGTCTTTTTTGATGCAAACTCCTCTCATGTCTGGCTTTATTTACATTAATCATCAACAAGAATTTAGTTCAAGATCATCCATCTTATCATTATAAATTGTCTGATTGGATGAATACACGTTTATGTTGAATTTTATATATATACAAACAAAACCCTTGGTTTAGTTTTTTCTTCTAGGCAGAATGAACTAGTCAAGTTAGATTAACTATCAATAGTAATTGTACACATAATTAAAGATAATCCATGTGGTTGGTATGATTTTTCCTCCTAATTAATGCTTCTATTCTGGACTTCTTTTTCTTTTAAGTCAATTAAAATTTGAATATTTGCAGTACATTCTACCATTTTATGGCACATTTGGTATAGATGAAATCGGTTTATGCATGCTAATAAGTTATTGGACGTTGATGAGGTGGTCTAAAGAGTATCTCAATGAATTTCAGCAAGTTAATATTTCTTCCAACTTGTTCAAACTTAGTGTTGATGTTGCCCTTAATTCAATGATTAAATCTGTTGGACTAGGAGCTGTTATTAGGGACTCAGAAGGGAATGTCATGGCTGCTTGTGCAAGTCCTTTAATTTCAGGTTCCACTGATGTTGAAGAAGTCTTTGGCTGTTTTTCAAGATGTTCAATCTGTAGGCTTAATGCTAACAATGATTGAGTCTGATGCCTCTTTTGTTGTCAATCTCATTCGTTCTGATGAGGAGAATTTAGTTGAGATTAGATGAGAATTACTGAGGAAATTATTCACATTATGTCTCGACACTCTTTTCGATCCATCTAATTTGTTCTTTGTTTGGCCAACCAAGCGACTCATGGTTTAGCAAAATGGGATCCTACTTGTAATAAGGAAGTGCCCTCTTTTATTTTGATTCAGTGGTTTCCCTAGATACTAGTGGCAATTTGTAAATATATATATATTTTTTTAAATCAACAACTTGTAATTTTTTGGTTGAATGCAGTGTTTCTTAAAAGTAGTGGTAATGATAACAATAATAATATAATCCACCTGATAAATGTAGATTTGGGCCAATAGGAAGGCTTTGAAACCCAATAAGAAGGGGCCTAACTCTCATCGGCTCAGCAAGTCACAGGCTATATTGACTCAGTAATTGAGCTATGGACCGTAAAATCATTTACTAAAATGACAACCATTGTGAACATGGTTGTCATTGGCAAACCAATAAACTAGCTCAACGTTGGTCTCAATTTTTAAATTTTCTATTTCTTTTAATATTTTTGGATAAATTTTATTTGTTTCAGCAATTCTGCTTATATTTTACTGATAATTTTTGCCAACAATATTTAATCAATACTTTTTAGTATATAGTTTTACCTAATAAAAAAAAATTGTAATCAGACAACAATGAATCTAAAATTCCAAGTTTTATCAATTAAGTGTACATTTCATAGAACTTCTTTACTACTGAATAAATTCTTTTTTAGATTTCAAAATTTTCTTTTATTTTTTTTCTTTTTTGTATTGTTTAGTTAGTACTTCAATGGATTTTTAAGAGTTAAAAAAATTTGTTTTACATCTATTAAAAGAAACTCAAATTTTAGATATTCTTGAAAAGAAGTTTTTAAGTGTTCTTAAAATATTGAAATGTCAAAATATCATTATGATATTTTATTAATTCCATTATAATCTTTCTAAATAAAAACCTTGGAAAAACACATATTTAACACGTTTTTTCCTTTTTAGAAAAAAAAAAACACATAATCAACATTGTACTATTTTATGTGTTATTTAATAAATTAATTATATAAAATTTATTTTAAAATTATATAACTAAACAATTATTTTTCTTTTTTCAGATCAAATTCTGAAAATTTACTGCTAAAAGTTCAAATTCGAATAAACTCTCCCAAACCGACCATGAGTGAATGGTTTGCAAGGAAGCTTGTTCACTAGATGTATAGTTTTTTCCAATCTTTGAACTCCTTCGAAGAAACCGCGTCACCGTTGAAAATATGAACAAAGATTCTCCTTAGATATTTTATTCTTTGCTTTATTGAATAGTCAAAATGTTACACCTAAAAATTTGGTGGCTTGGGAATGAATGAAAATAAAGTAATAAAAGAAAACTAGAAACTAGAAAATATCATTTTCTTTGATATAACTATTTAGTTGGATAACTATGTACTTTATTTGTGATATAACTGTTGTAAAACTTTAATAGGTATAAACCTATACCATAATCTAGAAACTCATATTAAATCATTAAGAATAATTATAGAGAAAACATACCTGAATCCATGTTAATAATCTTGAGTAGGATTGGATCTTCCACAATCAAATCTCCTTAGTTGCTCTGTAGTTTTTTTCTACTTGAATGGGGAAAGAGAAAGAGAGCAATTTGTTGTGATTTGACTTGGGGACCATAACCCTTTATAATGTTCTTTATATACTAACCTAATTAGGTTCCCATTAACCCTAATCCTATTAGTATTAGGTTTCTACACATTAAAACTCATACCCAATAGATATTTCTAGAGCCCAATTAACAGATCACTTATTTGGCCCTATTAAAATAGATAGCCCATAATATAATTGTTATTAAATATGTAAGCCCACAATAAGAAATATAAAATATCCTAACAATCTCCCACTTGGGCTACATATGTTTCTTGAGACAATTATATTATCTATAATCTTAAGTGCGCACTGAAAAGCTATCCGTCTTGAAATATCTCTTTAGTTACAATCTGGTCCATCTACTATATTAGTATGAGATCAAAGCGACCTTTGTCACATTTATTCGTAACTAGACCCATCAATGGTCACCATACCAATATATTCAATGACATAGATCGAGTATGGATGCGTAGCATGGAAATTACATGCAATGTGATCTCAAACATGCCTATTTCCAACTGGTCCTACTTTAATCTTTAATGAGATCAAACATAAATAACATTCAGAGTTTATAATTAAACCATATACTTTATTCTGCAGAAAATAAATATAGAATATGTCTATTACAAAGAACATCAAAATACTAACTCCCACTAAACATGCACATCATCAGCTAAAATAACACCCATATGAGCAGTGTGCTCATGAAAGACCTTGGGTGGTAATCCCTTAGTAAGCGGATCCGCAATCATGGAGTTTGTCCCAATATGTTCTATAGTCACCTGACGACTCTGAACTCTTTCTTTAACAACAAGAAACTTGATGTCTATGTGCTTAGACTTCATAGAGCTTCTATTGTTGTTGGAATAAAGCACAGCTGAATTATTGTCACAATATATCTTTAATGGTCTTTCAATAGAATCCACAACTTGCAGCCCTGTGACAAAATTTCGCAGCCATATCCCATGATTAGATGCCTCATAACAGGCTATGAACTCAGCTGTCATGGTGGAAGAAGCTATGAGTGTCTGCTTAGCACTTTTCCAAGAAATAGCTCCACCAGCTAACAGGTAAATATAGCCCTACGTGGATCTTTTACTGTCTTAGCATCCAGCAAAATCGGAATCAGAATACCCAATGATCTCTAAATGTTCTGATCTCCGATATGTGAGCATGTGATCTTTTGTTCTCTGTAGATAACGCATAACCCTTTTGGCTGCTTTCCAATGATCCATCACTGGTTACTTAAATATCTACCCAACATTCCCACTATGAACGCAATATCTGGACGCGTGCATACTTGAGCATACATCAGACTTCCTACAGCTGACGCATAAGGAATCTTTTGCATTTCTTTTCGTTCCAACTCATTTTTAGGGCACTGACTGAGACTGAACTTGTCTCCTTTAACAATAGGGGTGTCTCCTGGTGCACAATCTTTCATGCCGAATCTATCAAGAACTTTTTCGATATAGCTCTTTTGTGATAACCCAAGGATACCTCGAGAGCGATCTCGTTGTATCTGTATGCCTAATACAAAAGAGGCGTCCCCAAGATCTTTCATGTCAAAATTCTTTGTCAGAAATCTCTTGGTTTCGTACAGTAAACCTATATCGCTACTAGCAAGTAGTATGTCATCGACATATAACACCAGAAATATGTATTTACTCCCACTGAACTTATGATATACATAATCTTCAACTTTATTTACCTCAAACCCATATGAGATAATAACTTGATGAAATTTGTGATACCATTGACGAGAAGCCTGTTTGAGACCATAGATGGATTTCTTCAATTTACAAACCATTTTCTTTAAATCACCGGATACAAAGTTTTCTGGTTGCATCATATATATTATTTCGTCAATGTCACCATTGAGAAACGCAGTCTTTACATCCATCTGATGTAGCTCTAAATCAAAATGAGCCACAAGTGCCATTATAATCCTAAAAGAGTCTTTCGTAGAAACCGGAGAGAAAGTCTCTTTATAATCAATGCCTTCCTTTTGAGTGAAACCCTTAGCAACTAGACGAGCCTTATATCTCTCAACATTGCCTTTTGAATCCTTTTTGGTCTTAAATATCCATTTGCAACCAATAGGTTTCGCACTTTCAGGCAATTCGACGAGATCCCAAACGTCATTGTTTTTCATGGAATTCATCTCATCATTCATGACATCAATCCATTTTTGAGAATTAGAACTTTGTGTGGCTTGATGAAAGTTGATTGGATCATCTTCCATCATTCCTATATCAACCTCATGTTCTTGGAGATAAACGACATAGTCATCCGGAATCGCATTTCTCCTTTCTCTAATGGATCGTCTCAATGGCATATCCTCTTGAGGTTGTTGAGTTTGCACTTCAGGTATAATTTCTTCATTTTGCACAGGGAGCTCTTCTACATTGTCATGAAATTCTGGATTTGCATTTTGAACAATGTCAGGGATAGAAGCCTGATCATTATTAATAGCAATATTAGGAAGAGAAACAAATTCCTCTTCAAAGACAATGTTTTTAACCTTATCTCCCCCCACAAACTCAACTTCCTCAAGAAATCTCGCATTTCCCGTCTCAAAAAATGATCTAGTAGTGGGATCATAAAACTTGAAACCCCTTGACCGTTCAGAGTACCCAACAAAGTAGTAGCTTACAGTTCTTGAGTCCAGTTTCTTTTCATTTGGCCTGTAAGGCCTTGCCTCAGCTGGACAACCCCAAATGTGTAAATGTTTAATACTAGACTTTTTGCCTGTCCATAATTCATAAGGGGTTTTAGCTACCGCTTTGCTCGGAACCCTATTAAGGATATATGCTGCAGTCTTTAGTGCTTCTCCCCAGAAGGATTCTGGTAAAGAAGAATGATTTATCATACTTCTTACCATGTCCTTAAGCGTTCTGTTTCGTCTTTCAGCAACACCATTCATGCTAGGTTTGCCTGGCATTATGTATTGCGGGACGATACTGCATTCCTCTAGGAATTTAGCAAAAGGTCCTGGACGTTGTTCACCGGATCCGTCATACCTACCATAGTATTCACCACCACGGTCAGATTTGACAGCTTTAATTTTCTTACCAAGTTGATTTTCAACTTCAACTTTGAAAGCCTTAAATACATCCAGGGCTTGAGACTTCTCATGTATTAAATATAGGTACCCATATCTTGAATAGTCGTCTATGAACGTAATAAAATACTGTTGACCATTCCAAGAGGCTGTAGGAAATGGTCCGCAAATATCAATATGAATTAGTTCTAAGACATCAGAACACCTGTTGGCACCTAATTTCTTAATGTTTGTCTGTTTCCCTTTAATACACTCAATACAGACTTCGAAATCTGTCAAATTAAGAGAATCAAGAATTCCATCAGACACAAGCCTCTGAATTCTCTGTTTAGAGATATGACCTAAACGCTTGTGCCATAATGTGACGGAATCCCTGTCAGTTAATTTTCGTTTTGTACCTCGTGAATTTATATACAAAGTTTCATTAATTGAGGCAATTGTATTCAACAAATATAGGTTATCATGCAAAGATAAAGAACCGGTACCAATAAGATTAGAATTTTGAAAAAGACTAAATTTATTATTTCCAAATGAACAAGAATAACCAAATTTGTCCAAAACAGAAATTGAAACCAAATTCCGTCTAAAAGACGGTACTACATAAGTCTCTTCCAAATTCAAAAATTGACCAGTCTTTAATAATAACCTAAAAGTTCCTATAGCCTCTACTGGAACTGTTTTGCCATCGTCCACATAGATGAATCTTTCAGCATCACTTGGCTTTCGGCTCCACAAGCAACCTTGCTTAGACACACTTATGTGAGTAGTAGCACCAGAATCTATCCACCAAGTGTGTTTAGGTACAGAAGCTAAATTAACTTCAGAATAAACTAGATTGAGAAGCATACTTTTCTTGACACGCCAGTTGGCGTATTTGGGACATTCTTTCTTTATGTGTCCAGCTTTCTTGCAAAAGTAACAGGTAAACTCTCTATCCTGTTTCTTTTGCATCTTATGCTGTGATGTCCCAACTGCAGCTTCTTTTCCTCTTTTCCTTTTCTTGTCCTTAGAGATAGTTGCTAAGTTAACACTTTCAACTTCGGACATAGAGCCCCTAAAAGTTTCCGAAATGGAACGTTTCATGATCATAAGACTCATGCGATTAGAACGGTCCCACTTCTCCATTCTCGCCTTTTCATCAGCGGAACTATTATCATTAAGAGAAGCAAGCCGTTCTTCTCGAAGCGCAAGGTCAAGATCCATGCAACCGAGAACAATCATAACGTTCTCTTTCCAAGTCTTGAAATTTGTGCCATTAAGCACAGGAATGGAATTAATATTGGCAGATATTGTTGAAGCAGAAGTAACTGAATCGAGAACAAAATCAAATACAGGCTCACAATCAATAATCATGTCATAACACAAAAATATATATATCAATTAATAAATTCATATATGACATGATTAAACGATTCCCATAATGGTGGGCCCTAAAACAAGATACCTAGCACAACATTGACATTTAGTCTTTGGACAGAAATATCAACTGTAAGTGGTACTCTCCGTGCAGTAATCAAATATTGACAATTAATCCTGTCAAGTAATAAGCCTTTCTTTGGACCGACTTATTACTCACATGGAAAACCTAATAATCGTCATATATTTATTACCATAGGTATATTCATTATTTGGTCAAACAATAACCTTCCTTTGGGCCGGTCATTATTTACATAAATAATAGACATACACATCTTAATATTCCAAAATAAACAAATTTACATTATAGAGGTTACTTTGGCAACATATAATTTTAATTCAATTTATTTTGAAACATCAGACTATTTTTTTTTTAATTTCCGAACCAAAATAATATAGTAGGCTGAATCACAACAAATATGTATACACATGGCAGTGAGCCCTTTCGTTTTATTCCATAAAACTAAGAGCATCTAAAATTAAATGACATTAAAACCAGAGAGACAAGCACATGCATGTTGTATAGGACAACACACGCACCACTTTATCTGAGAACAAGAAAAACTAATGTATATATTTTAATAATTGAACTAGAATGATGCGGCTTGCTTTAAAATAAATATATACATGTATATATTCTTGCTTTAACCATACTGAATCCAGTACAAAGAGAAATTGTGCATAGGAATAAAACAAAAGACCTCACGTCTGAATCCACACGGCACAAGGAAACCAAAACAAAACAAAACACAAGTCACTGCATCCATCATATAAATATATATATTTCATATTGGCTTTTGTCCTTTTCCCCAAAACATGACTCGTGACTTTCAACAAAGCATATTTATATATATATTCTGAATCTTTTCAAAACAAACAAACATTGTTAAACTGCCGCAAGCAGAAAATATATATATATATATATATTGTTTTCTTTAACAAGCGGAAAAACACACCATAATAAATTAAATCAATTAATTTTAATGATTCAATATGAGTAGGCTCTGATACCATTTGTTGTAAAACTTTAATAGGTATAAACCTATACCATAATCTAGAAACTCATATTAAATCATTAAGAATAATTATAGAGAAAACATACCTGAATCCATGTTAATAATCTTGAGTAGGATTGGATCTTCCACAATCAAATCTCCTTAGTTGCTCTGTAGTTTTTTTTCTACTTGAATGGGGAAAGAGAAAGAGAGCAATTTGTTGTGATTTGACTTGGGGACCATAACCCTTTATAATGTTCTTTATATACTAACCTAATTAGGTTCCCATTAACCCTAATCCTATTAGTATTAGGTTTCTACACATTAAAACTCATACCCAATAGATATTTCTAGAGCCCAATTAACAGATCACTTATTTGGCCCTATTAAAATAGATAGCCCATAATATAATTGTTATTAAATATGTAAGCCCACAATAAGAAATATAAAATATCCTAACAATAACTTTTATTAATGTGTATTTGATTAGTTGTATACTAAAATTCACTAAAAAAAGGTTGTATATTAAAAAAAAAATCTTAAATGAATTTAAATTCAAATTATGAATACGGTTGTAACTTTTTTAAATTGAAGTCTTTAATACCAAAATTTCATTCGATGACCTAATTACACACATTAAGAGAAGTTACTGGATACATATACATATTAAGATAAGTTATTGGATACATACATTTCTTTTGAATGAATTGTACACATCTTCTTTTTTATATTTATAATAGAGAATAATAAAATTAAATATAAGATACATATTGCGTATATTAATATATGCAAACATATTCAGTATATTATATTTTAATTAGTGTTGTAGAAATATTAATATTTGCACCTACCCATGACCTTCCTCCTCTAAAATTAGGTAAAGGAAATTTCATCCTAAACTTCCTACTTCACTTGCTGTAACCCATTAAACCGCCCTGTAGATTAAAAAATTCAATAACTTAAATGGATAATTCTCTTAGTTGCTCTGTTAAATCAGCTTCAATGAATTTGGTTTCATCTTCTACATGCATCTTTACACGCGCACGCGCACATATATATGATTTCACTAACACATATTTTTATATGTATCCTATTTCATTATTTTAGTTCAGAATCAAATGAGAAAAATCAACTCCAATTTTTTTTTTTATAATATGATTTACCGTATAATTATCGTTATGCTGAATGAGGGTTATTTACCATCAAGTTACCTTGGGTCGTAATATCAATTTCAATTCCTAAACCCATTACATGTCATTAATTAATCATCGGAATCATTGAAACTTGAGACTTTGTCCTCGTCCATGCCTTCTGATGTCCATATTTCTTTGTCACAATATTGACCAAACCCAGTAAAATTTTCGATTGCAATGGTGTGTGTGCCAAATCATGGCCTGTAAATGGTGGATCTCCAACATTGAGCCAGTAAAGAAATTATTATTGTAAGAATAGATTAGTGCACAATATTAGATATAGCTAAATTATAACTTGGTGGGCAGGTCTAGGGCATCTGTACAACTATCATAAAACTTACTATTACTCCTTTTATATTCTAAATGTCACCTATATTTTAATCTAAGTTTATGCTCCTTTTATGCTCATCCGCAGAAGCTTAAACACAAACATTTTAATGCTTTTTCTTTGCATCACCCTCACTTGCCCACTTGCTCAGTTTCCCTGTTCAATTATTTTAAGTCTTTTCTCTACAAAATAAATTTAAATATTTCTTAACATATAGAAACGACAAAAGAAAGGATTAGACATCCTTAATGTGTTTAATTAAGAATCATAAGTGAGAAACAATGGATAAAAAAGAAAAAATTCTCTAGAGAGCATTCAATTACAAATTATGAATTATAAAAATAAGAGAAAAAGCATGTGAAAGACTCGATCATGAGAAAGTAGTTAACAGTCGAATTTATGCTTTAATTATTGACTTTTTTTTTTCCCTCCTCTTCCCACTTCTGAACATACTGGACACTTTCTCTTCCTGATGAGTGAAACAACGAGGAAGCAGGTGAAAAGCAGAGAGATTCCCTTTAGATGTATTGTAATGCTTTTCATCTACCATTTTATTTATACTTCTCTATTCTCTCCTCTCACGTCTCTCATTCTCAGCCTTGGCCTCATCAATTCTCTGTGAAATTTTTTGTGTTACATCCATTATACTTGATTTAACCTTTTGCTTCTCAAATATATTTTGATTATTTTCACTGTACTTGATCCCTAAATTATTGAATTCTCATTAATTAGTTTCTTATACCAGTTGATCATTAATTAAATTTAATGGTTTTAAAGGTATTATTGTATTCCGACCAGTGTTCCAAAACTCGCGACTCGACCGGCAAGGCAGCGAGCAACGAGTACTCGGCAACTCTCGGGGAGTACTCGGTTTGATCATCGGTCAACGGTCAAACCGTTGGCCTACGGTCAAACTAGATCAAACCTATGTTATAATCTCATTTCCATCAATGTCACATAACATAAGTCACACAATATATTTCCAATCCTATGTTATAATCTCATTTCCATCAATGTAACAAACAAATCACAAATGTACAAAACCCTATATTATATAATCCATCAATCATCAATCCTAAACAAATATATGTGAAAAAGAAAAACAAAATCACTGGTGAAAGCAAAAAACAAAATGAAAAAACAAAAAAAAAATTGAAAACAAACAAAATGAGTAGACTCACGGATGGAGACGGCGACTACAGCAAGCGGAGTGATGGACGATAGCGGTAGCAGAAGTCGCACCTCACACACCACTCTGCGACAGCGACAGCACCGCAGCAGACGTCGCACACCAACAAACAACAGTGGCAGCAGAAGTCGCACACCAATAGGCGACAACAGGACCAGACTTGAGCACACCAACCAGCGGCAGCAGAACTCAGAAGCAGCATGGCGGGCAGAAGTAGAACGGCGGGTAGAAGCAGAACGCAGAAGATGAGAAGAAGCAGGCCAAAAGCCAAATCTGAGCCGACTAAGGCTCTCTAATGTAAGTGTAAAATACATGATGCCAAAATGGCGTCGTTTTGGCAAAAATAAAATTAAAAAAAAAAAGGTTGACTCGGCTAATCCTAGTTGGGCCGATTCGGGCCGATTTCCTACAGTAACCGATTTGAACCCCCTGATCTTGGGGTTCTCGGCTCGGAACCTGATCGAGCGGCGAGAACTCGACCGACTTGGCTGAGTTTTTAAACAATGATTCCGACACAATAATATTTAGTGGCAATGCTATATAAACGAATCCTTTATCCCTTGATTTTAATTAATACAAAATAAAAAGAAATACATTTTAGATCTCCACTGTTCATTAGATAAAGTGAATGGTGGATATCCATTTATAAAAATTAGGGATAATCCCAAAAAACCTGCTTTAATTTGTGAAAATATCTATTTTACCATTTTAATTTCATTTTTATTCAAATTACCCCCTACCATTAGTAAGTTAACAAAACTGTTGGAAAAATTATAAAAAGACAATTCTAACATTGATAAAACATTTTTATTTAACAAAAAAAATAATTATAACATAATATTTTGAATTAAAAAATTGATTAAAATAAAAAAGAGATCCATCGGACCATTTTCATCTCCAACCTTCAACCTCCATCTTCATCACCAACCATTCAACACATCAGCCATAAACTCCATCAAACCACCGCCGCCTGTCGCCACCTCTTTCTTTTTCTTCTTCCCTCTCTCTTTTTTCTCTCTCCCTATTTATGGGTTTCTAGAATTTTCTGGGCTTCCAGTCACTGACTGGACACCAAAGAAATTATGGGTTTCCATTTCTGGAAACCAAGTTATCATCAACCTAAAAAAAAAAACCACATTAACCACATCATCTATCATCGATCATCAACACCATTATTATCAATCATCAAGACAATTACCAACCAAAATCAAAATCAATCAAAGTCTGCAACCAAAATCAACAAAAGAGAAGCACAACATTGCAACCAGCAAACACCAGTGAAGAGAAGCAAGGCGAGGGGACACCGAGAGGGAAAGAGTGCGTTTGAGTGATGAACTGGAGAGGGAGAACGAGAAGGAGTGAGTCGTCCGTGTGAAGGATCGAGGATGGCGAGGACAAATTTTAGAGAATGACAACAAGTCAGCGAGGGGATGAAAGTGGGTGAAGGGACGGTGATGTCTGGTTTGATTATGAGAGGGAAATGTGTTGACTCGATGATGGTGGAATGAGTGCGTCAGAGTCATTAGTGGTGGAGATGGGTGATTGTAGCGATGAGAACAATGAAAAAAGAAGAAAAGAAGAAACGAGAAGGGAAGAAGAAAACACGGGAAGGGAAGAAGAAGACACAGGAAGATGGGTGGTGTCGACGACAATAAGGAGAAGAAGAAGATAAAGAAAAGAAAATGGTTTCCAAATGGTTTTTGTAAATAATCTAGGTTTTAGGTTTTCTTATTTTAATTTTTTAATTATAATATTATTTTATTTATTTGTTTTATTATTTTTTTTTAGGAATTTATTTTAGTAAGTTTAGTATTATATTATTATATTTTAAAAAGTTTATCTATTTTCAATTTTAATATTATATTTTTAATCAATTTTAATTTATTTGTTATCACATTTCCCTTTTTGTCCTTAAAGTCAAACGGTCAACATAGTCAACATAACAGAATCTATGACTGTCAGAGATATTATCGTCCTTTTACATACTTATAGAGGGTATTTTAAGTGTTTTTATTAACGTTAGAAGGGATTTGGATAAAAATAAAATTAGAGGTGGTAAAATTGATATTTTTGTAAACTAAAACAGGTTTTTTAGGATTATTCTTAAAAATTAATTATTAAAAAATACAAATTTTGAAAAAGAATTTAAAATTTTAAAAATTTATAAAATATCTGTATTGTCTATTTTGAAACAACGGATGAAGATCAATTCTAAAAAATATACATTAAAAAAATAAAATAAGAATTTGGATTTTTGCTATTGATGACTGATCATCAATAGTGGAAATCTAATTTGAATTTCTACCAACGATGGAGATAGAGGTCTGCCAAAGAAAAACTAAGGTCAATAGTGAACCTAACTAGATCAAGATCGAAGTCGATCGGATTGGGTTCACCAAATTGAATGTTTATATGGTTGCCCCACCATATCGACATCACCATTGATCTCCATTGAAAGCCAACATGCTCCAACAAAGATCAACTACCTTTTTTTTTTTTTAATTTTTTTATTGGTCCATTTTTTATTCAAAAATTTATTTTTAATATTAATTTTTTAAATATATATATAAGTTTGATTATTTTTATTAGAAATAAAATCTACTTTTAATCTTTTCTTTTAGCTTTGATAGTAAGAAAAAAGATCAAATGAATCAAATCAATTATTTTTAGAAACTTTTGAGATTGGACTAACAAAATTACACTTATGGTTAAAAAAACAAATTTTATTGAAAGTTAGAGATAAATCTAATTTTCCTTTAGTAGCTTGGTATAATAGTAAAAAAATACCTGACTCTAGAAAATAGCTAAGGAACCCTATAGTTTTTATAAATAGTAAAAAATCATCTACTGTTTATCAAAATAGCCGAAAAAAACCCTTATCATCAATTTGAACGTTAAGAGTCAATATTTGACTGTTAATCATGAATAGCAAAATCATCAATTCAGTGTAAAATAAGTTTAAAAAAAAAAATTGACAAATATATGAGTGCCACTTATCAGCATATTATATATATATATTAAAATAATTGAAAAAATTAAAATAAAAAATATTAACATTTTTTTAAACTGTCCATCATGTGGATATAATTAAAAAAAATAAAATTTTGTTAATAATTTTATAAAAAGTTACGTCCACCGTCCATCAACATGATGGATAATGGACTACTTAAAAAAAAAAAAAAAAAAAAAAAAAAAAAAAAAAACCCTTCTTCAATCTACATGAAAATAGCTATTTCTCTTTCTTTGATCTCCGACTCCGATCTTCCCTCTCTTCTTCACTTTTCATCTGCCACTAGGTTTAATTCGGACCCAACCTAAGTTAACCATCATCATCTCCTCTCTTTCGATGTCAATTCCCCTCCCTCCTCTACTCCTACCCTGCTGTTATACCCTATGGGTTTGATTCAAACCTATGATGATGATTCATCTAGGTTCAATTCGAATTCAAATGATGAATCATCATCATCTACTCTCCTCTGAGATTGATCTCCCCTCTCCTTTTTACACCTCTCCTGCTCCCTCTAGGTTCGATTTGTACCTTAATCGAACCCAGATGATGAACTATTATCATCTGGGTTCGATTCAAACCCAGATAATGATGTTTGTGTTTATGTTTGGTTTTGAACTTAATTTGATTTATGTGTTGATGATAGGTTTATGTGGTGATGATGTTTGATGTTTGTGTTTCTATGTTGGTGTCTTAGTGATAATGTTTGATATTTGTGGTGATCAAGTGTTTGCGTTTCTACATTTATGTTTTGATGTTTATTAGAGATTAGTTCCAAGCAAACCCAAACAAATCTAAGTTTTCAAGATTGGGAACCTAAATTTTTAGGATTTTCAGCAACTGAAAACCCAAAAAATTGGTTTTTCGAAGATTTTTTTTTTCTTTAATTTTAAGTATTTTTTTAAAAATTATTTTAGAATTTAATCTCTACTGTCCATCATAGATATGAACGGTAAAGATTAAAATAAATTATTAATAAATTATTAATTTTATTTATTAATTATTTTAAAGTTTTTTAACAATTTTTTTTGTCCATCAGCAGGACGAGTGCACAAGAAAACAAATGGAGAAAGATTTATAAATGATTCACAATTTTTTATCACATTAATTTTTTTTTTCCTGAAGAAATCACATTAAATTTTATAAGCAAAGGGATAAAAAGGCCAAGATAAAAGATTCCGTTAGACACCCGCTTAGTTTTCTTCACTGTTATGTTAATTAATTTAATCTCATATTGACTAAATGGCTCCCATCCTCAACAGACGTGTTGACTAGCCACAGTTTCATCTACCACTTGACTTCGCTTGTCTGCTCTTACACGCCTCAGTCACACGTCTCTCGTTCTCAGCCTAGCCTCAGCATCAACTGTACTAATTTTTTTTTTTGGTTAGTTTTGGCATCCATTCTACAAATCTGTTTGTAACCTTTTGCTTCTCTATGGCCATTTCACAATCAAATCCTTCTTCTTCCACCCGGACCATTGAAAAGAAAAATGAAGTTTTCCTCAATTTTAGAGGTAAAGATACCCGTGATGGTTTTACCAATTATCTCTATGAAAAATTGCTTCGCAAGTCAATTGAAACCTTCAGAGATGAAGAAGGAATCGAAAAAGAAACAATCCCAAAACAATCCCAAAAAGCAATAAGAGAATCGAAGATTTCGGTGGTCATTTTCTCGAAAGAATACGCTTCATCCAAACGGTGCTTGCGTGAGCTTGTAGAGATTATGGAGTGTAGGGAAAAGAATGGCCAAACCGTCATACCTGTTTTCTACAAGGTTACTGTACGCGAAGTACGTCACCAGGAAGGGAGTTTCAAGAATGGTTTTGATCAACTTGAGAAAGAATTTGAAGAAAACTTGGAAAAGCAGCAGGTTGATTCCGCCGATGTTGAGAAGCGTAAAAAAGAATTTAACCAAGAGATGAAAAAATGGAGACAAGCTTTGAAGGCCGCATGCGATCTAAAAGGACGGCACTATAAAAATGGGTAAATCTAACTCCTAGCTACTTTATTTATAAAACGATGATTCCTGATTTTGTTCAAAATTAGTAAATATCAGTCTTTAAGTTTATTGAGTTTGATAATATTCTGGTTATAATTATCCCATCATAAATAATATTAAAAGAAAAATTCCAATCCTTTTTGAAGGAATGGATCTAAATTCATTTTTTCATTTGTATTTGAGTTTCAATTGTAGGTCTAAGGAATAGCAATTTAATAACATAGTTGAAAAATTAGTATTTCTTGTTTGGTTTTGCTTGAGAAAGCTTACGCAGAGAGTAAAAACAAGTAAGGAGACAAGAGACAGCCCTGCCGAGGTTTCACTCGGCCCCCAACTTCACCATTGATAACAAACGCCATCTCAGAGGTTGAGATGCAATCCATCACTAATCTGATCCACCTTTCTGGAAACCTCATTTTAATTAAAAATTGCTCCACAAACGACCATTCTACCCGATCATACGCCTTACTCATGTCTAGCTAGCTTCAGTGCCATGTAGCTTTTACTGCCTTTCTTCCATCTTTGATGGCACGAAGGATTTCAAAAGCTGTCATTATATTGTCCACAATTGACTTACCTGGAACAAAAGCACATTGGTTAGCGGATATAATACTAGGCAGCACCAATTTGAGTGGATTAGCAAGGACTTTCGCCACGATTTTGTATATAACATTGCATAGGCTTATTGGCCTAAAGTCCTGCATTGTCATCGAGTTTTTCATTTTTGGAATCAACACAATATTAGTTTGGTTGAAATGCTAAATAGAAGCACCTTCATTAAGGATGTGCAAGCATGCTCTAGTAACTTCCTCTGCTGAGTAAGGCTGCATCAAATACTTATATTCCGACCCCTTAAGCTCAAAAGATATTGCCTCAGAAGCTCTCTGCAAATCAGATGGGATAGGAGAAGAAGATGTGTATAAATCCTCAAAATACTCTATAAAAACCCTGCTAATACCCTCCATGTTATCTACTTGCTGTCCAAACTTATTAAGCAGTCTTGTAATCAGATTTTTCCTTCTTCTTGAAGTAGCTTTGGCATGGAAATATTTCTGAACCGTCCGATCCTCCTATCCTGTACAGCGAAGATCCTCCAAAGCACAGTCTTCTATCACCTGTCTGAGTTGTCTGATCCCAAAGATTGATCTTTCTGAACCGCCCGACTTCTCATCAAACCGGAGGATCTCATTGAAATCGCCACCACATAGCCATGGAAGATTATCAAGTGTTCTCAGTTTCCTCAATAAGTCCATGAAACTTTTCTTGGGGATGGATTAGGGTGCTGATAAATCCCAGAGAAACGAGAGGTACCACCATCCTCATTCCTCACCTTAGCATGTATGTGCCCCTGAGAATATGACTGAATCTCAACTTGCTCATCATTCTTCCATAATAAAACTAGTCCACCACCCTTACCATTAGGCATTAGCATCCACAAACATACCACCGTCGACACCCAGTTTTTCTCTAATTCCAGTTGAAGTTCTTCCTTTCAATTTAGTTTCACAAAGGAAAAGCAATGATGGTGAGTGTTGTTCAATGACCCTTTTGAGGGCTTTGAACGTACGGGGATTCCCTAAACCCCGTACGTTCCAACATAGTATTTTCATGGTTCTCAGGCACCACCGTTTCGTTCTGAGAAGAAGAAACCGATACACACTTCTGTTTTTTACAACCCTCATCTGTCTCTACCAGGCCTACTTCTTTTCTCTTCTCATCTGCTGTTGTACACTGTTCAGGAGTTTCTACAACTTCAAATTCAGGATTGTTCCCACTAATACTGGTTGGTATCTTACGGGCAGCTCGTTTCCACTTCTTAGGTTTGATTGCTGAAGTTCCACTTGGATGGGAGTCAGCCCCGTATGCACCACCCCCTTTTCCTTCCGTGCCTGGTCAACTTTAATGTTCTCACCCACCTCTGTAGTGCCCCCCAGAGAAACATTCTCCCCTGCTTCTTAGTTGTCGACATTTGGCACTTTCTTCTTTTGGAACTGAAGTCTGAACCATCCCTGTTTCTCTACTTTTTCTCTAGAAAGAAGAGAGAGGACCATAGTGTAACATTGTTGTCAAGTTTGAACTTTAGTGCAAAATTGATACAAGTAGTTATTTTTAATTTTTTAGTTCTATTTGAGGTTTAAGTGTAAGGCTAAGCAATAGCAATTTAATAACATGAAGTATTTCTTGTTTGGTTTTGCTTGATTAATGTTGTTGTTTACAGGTATGAAGCGGAAGTGATCAAAGAAATTGTAGACGTGATTTTGAGAAGATTGAGTTTGAGTCCAACAGATTCGAGTGTTACCGGGGACCTTGTTGGAATTAACTCTCGTGTGAGGGAGCTTTTTAGGGTTTTAAAAAGTCTTTCTTCTCTTGTTCTTTTTATTTTTTTTTTTTGACCCGCGTTAATTGAGGGCCCCTTTTGGGTGTTTTCTTTCGCTTTCTCTGTCGCTTCCTTTTATTCCTAAAAATTAAAATTATATAGTTTTCCTTTAAAGTATTTGATTCCTATCAACATCCTCTTAAGTATTTTCCGACCAAGCACTTCGACATTGCTTTTCTTCCTTCCATTTGGGCCTCTCGCGGAACTGTTGATACTGCCGAAATGGACGATTAGGGATTGAAGACTCCAGCAGAAAGAGAGAAGGAGAGAGATGAACAGTGAAAAAGAGAAGCCTCTACCGTCTGCTTCCACTATGGAAGACAACCCAAAGAAGTCAACCTCTACTTTTTCTCTAGAAAGAAGAGAGAGGACCTTAGTATAACATTGTTGTTAAGTTTGAACTCTAGTGCAAAATTGATATAAGTAGTTGTTTTTATGTTTTTTGTAGTTCTATTTGAGTTTCAAGTGTAAGTCTAAGGAATAGCAATTTAATAACGTAGGAGTATTTCTTGTTTGGTTTTGCTTGATTAATGTTGTTTTTTACAGGTCCGAAGCGGAATTGATCAAAGATATTGTAGACGACATATCTAAACCAGGGATTACACACTTGGGCACTTTTCAGTGCACTTCATATGTTGTTTCACTGCAACATACCATCTAATTTATTTGGCTTTAGGTTTGGTTGACTATTTATGTACGGCGGTCTCCACAATTCTTACAAATACCTATAGTGCGATTTTCATTTATATTTAATCTTTTGCAACACAAAATTTATACTAGTCTAATTTTTTGAGAAAAAAAAAAATGAAACCCTAACGTGAACATATAGCAAGACTTGGTTTGATATGCATGTTCAATACTGACAATACCTGCGAGTCAAACAAATCATCAAAAGCCAAATTGAAGTCTTTACGCCAAATTCAGTAAAACTGGTTGTCTACCGCTTTTCTCCATTACACTTTTTACTACAATGTTTCATCTAATCAGTATTTTAAAACCCACCTTTTCAATGTATTACATATATACATACATACATGTATATATATATTGTTGTAATGCATGCCTTCCAATCAAGTGCTAAAAATGAAACCAGTAGAATAACCAACCTACGATAAGTTTGAACATTCTTAAATATTTATTGCAGCTCGACTTCTTCTATAATCTCTGTGGCGGTAGATTTCTGAATTGCCTGTTAAAAGAGTGTCCTTGTTAACATAATACATTTGGCAAAGATTTTGGCTGCTTAAAAAGATTCATTAATAATTTGAAGTTATCTCTTTGAATTTTATGTTGTCTTATACTATGTTATTGGATGTTAAGGGATTGGCTCAGTAAAGACGAGAAAAGTATTTGCTGTCTTATACTATTGATAGAATACATTTGGCAAATATCTAGATGTCATTGATGACAAGGAAAGTATTGCTCTTTAAGAGAATGAACCTGCAAGAATTTTGTCCACTTAATGTTTTATAAAATTATTATGATTTCCTCTTTCATTTTATGATATATATTAACTCTTACTTTTCTTTTGGTTTTTAGGAGACTAATGTAATCAGAGGAATATTCTTAAATATATCCAAAATGAATGAGAAACATTCGAGTTCTCAAGAGTTTAAGAAATTGAGAAATCTTAGATTTCTCATGTTCTGTGATTCTACTACCATTATTAATTACTATAATGCTTCCTGTCGATCCAATCGATTGCATTTTCCAAATGATATAAGTTATATTTCTAGTCAGTCAAGGTCTCTTAAATGGTTTTGGTGTCCATTGAAAACACTACTATCAAATTTTATTCCGGAGTGTCTCGTTAAACTTAATATGAGAGAAAACAATACTGAAAAGCTTTGGGGAGACAAAGTCGTGGTAAGTTTAACATTTTAATCATATCTTTGATTCCTTTTATATTCTATATAGTTCATAGGTAATTATTTATTTATTTTATTGTGTTTTCTTGTTGCTGCGTGCCTCAAAATTGAAGTGGATTAAGGACAGATTGTCCATTAACGTCTATATCTCATTAATATCTCAGTCTGTTTAGAACATCTTCAATACTCTTATAGATTGTATTTTAAAAAAAAAATAATATGTCATCATTATTAAGGGATTTACTTCCTATAGTATCATTTGATAGATATTCAAATTAAAAAATTATTCTCTAATATTTTCATATATTTTTATTTAATGCTTTCATATTTTTCATTTAATATTTTTATTATTTTTTTTAATTTTTAATTAGATTTAAAAATGAAAATTAATTAATTATTAATTTATTGATATAACTGTTTAATATATTTTCTATAAATAAATGATTATGTTGATAATATTTATCTTTTTATTTTTTATATTATTTCAACTAGATATTAATAAAAAATAGTTATATTAAAGAGAATTATTTTAACTCATCCTTGTCTTTTTACGTCATATGACATATTATTTTTTTATAATTTAGTGAGAGGGTAGACATTGAATACCGTGAGGGCTTGATTGGCCTTTCCTCACGTAATCTTTTTTACATCTCTTACGTATGTTCGGCTCTCACGCTGCGAAAAACGCATCAGGATCCCAGACTTCGACGCCCCATTGAAGATAGATATTGAGAACTGCGCAAACTTCTTTGGTTTTCCTTCACCTGCTCACCATTTCGACAACCTTCGTGAGTCGAAGATATTCATTTTCCAAATGATATTCGTTTTCCATCCCTTGTATCTCTCGATATCATTGGGTGCAATATGATAAATCTTGTTAGAGGCACCTTTGCTTGAGACGATAAATCTTCGTAACTGCAGTCATTTGCTCGACTTTCTCCCACCTGCTCACCATTTCGACAACCTTGGTGAGTTGAAAGATGAGTTGAACATTTGCATAAATGTTCAGAGATTTCTAAATGATATTCGTTTTTCATCCCTTGTATCTCTTGATCTCTCGTTCTGCAGTAACCTTGCTAGGATCTCTGATGTCTTAGATGCCCCTTTGCTCGAGAAGATAAATCTTTGTTACTGCGAAAGCTTGCTTGACTTTCCCCGACCTGCTCAACGTTTCAACAAACTTCGTTAGTTAATTCTGCGTGGGTGCCGAATGCTTCAGAGCCTTCCAAGTAATCTTCAGTTTCCATCACTTATATCTCTTGATCTTCGTGGGTGCATTAACCGCATTAGGATCTCAAACCTTTTAGATGCCTCATTAGGTATATCTCCCTTATGTGATTTGAATGGTCTAGTTGGGATATATCCGCGTATTCAAAAAGTTAAATTGATGATGGGGATAGGGGTGTTGGATTTTAGAGTAGTGGTGATTTGGGATAAAACAACCCTTGCTGATGCTGTTTTTGATCTAGTTTGTAGTGAGTTTGAAGGGTGTTGTTTCATTGGAAATGTTTGGGAAAAATAGGGGAAGTGTGGTGGGCTAGCTCGTTTACAAGAGGAGGTTCTGTCGAAATTGTTAGGTGAGGAGAATCTGAAATTTCGGACTCCTAATGTTCCGGAATCTGTTAGTCGTAGGCTTAAAAGTAGTAAGGTTCTCGTTGTTTTAGATGATATGACTAAGTTGAAACAACCAGAAGTTTTGGCTGGAGGGATCAATCAATTTGGTCCTGGAAGTATGATCGTTATGACATCTAGAGATAAACAGTTGCTTTCTAATTGTGGATCCCATGACATATATGAGATCGAGGCATTAGATGACCAAATCGCTTTTTGGCTCTTTTGTGAACATGCCTTCGACCAAGACCATTCTCCTGAAGACCTTCTGGTGTTTGCTCAGAAGATGGTAGATTACGCCAAAGGAAATCCGTTAGTGCTTAAAGTGTTGGGTTCCCTAAAGACTAAACGAGGATGGGAAAGTGCAGTGCATGAGTTTGAAAAGATTCCTAATCTGGAAATTAGTAATTTTGTTGAGAATTAGTTATGGTGGACTAGATCATCAACAACAGGAAATATTTCTTGACATAGCGTTTTTCTTTAAAGGAATGGGTATAAATTATGTAACAAAAATACTGGATCACTGTTATTCGTATGTGCAAGCTGGAATTAGTGATCTTGTTGATAAGTCGCTCATAATGATTTTAAAAACAAGTGAGATAGAAATGGATAGGGACATAGTTTGTGAAGAATCTGCCAGCTTTGCAGGCAAACACAGCAGGTTGAACAATCATGAAGATGTTTGAAACATACTAAACAAAAACACTCTAAGTGCCTCGTCAAATTTTGTTTCATTTGGGATATTAAATGTTCACTAATGAATTGATCCTAACCAAATTGGATCTTCATATGAAAAGATTTGTGTAAATTCTTGGAAACTCGGTGTATTTCATGCTTTATGTAACTCGTGCTTCACTTTTGCTGTTAGGGAACTGATAAAATTAAAGGGATAGTCCTAGACATATCCACAATAAAGGATATAGCTCTGAATTCTGAAGCATTTGAGAAATTGTACAATCTCAAATTTCTCAAATTCTACTATCAAACTCAATGTTCTGGACACTCTATGTCTGCCTCCAAAGTGCATGCTCCCCACGGCCTGAATAATCTTCCGATGAACTGAGGTCTCTGCATTGGCACGGGTATCCTTTGAAGACACAACCAACAGAGTTTAGCCCAAAGAATCTTGTTGAACTAACCTGCCTTATAGCAATCTTGAACAACTATGGGAAGGAGTTAAGGTACTAGCTGACTAATTAACATTTAGGTGTACTAGGTATTGTGTACATTTAGGTGTACTAGTTATTGTATGACTCTCAGATAACTGACACATTCATTGTTACAGGATACTCCATATTTAAAATTGCTTATTCTTATTCGCTCTCAGAACCTGACTAGCCTCCCAGACCTTTCATATTTGCCATGCCTTGAGGTTATGAATCTTGAAGATTGCAGAAGCTTGTCTGAAATTCCCATATCCATCCAACATCTTTACTGCCTATATTTCCTCTGTCTAAAGGGCTGTGAAAGTCTTAGGAGCATTCCAAGTAGCATTTGTAGTTTGAGATCTCTGTATCATCTTGATCTTTCTAATTGCTTAGAACTGGATAAGCTGCCAGAGAACTTGAGAAATTTAGAATGTTTGAAGTACCTGTTTCTAAATCACTGTGGTCTTAAGGAAATTCCTGAAGATGTTGGTGGTTTATCTTTGTTGGAACTTTTAGAGCTATGCGGGAACAAATTTGACAGTCTACCTACAAGTATTGAGCAACTTTCTAAGTTGAGAAGGCTCCTGTTAAACAACTGCAGTGTGCTTCAATCACTAACAAGGCTTCCATCAGGTCTACAATCTTTAGAAGCAGTGAATTGCAAGCAACTCCAGTCATTACCAGATACATCAGAATTGGCAGGAGTAATAAGAGAATGCTTCATTAAGGTATAATGTAGCAAGTTTTTATATATCTTGCTCTCTTTTCTTGTTTTCTTGTTAAAAGTACTTATGATCTTCAATTTTCATGTTACAGGAATACGAGAGAGCATTTTCTGTAAGTATTTGTTTACCTGGAAGTGTTATTCCTGACTGATTCAACCATCAAAGAATTGGATCTTTGATAACGATTCTACTGCCTTTCGATACAAGTAAGCTTGTGGGATTTGCTCTATGTGCTGTTATTGCATTTGAGAACTACAGTGATGATGGTCGTGGTGTTCGTGTCAACTTTAGAAGCCATTATAGTGATACAATGGATTTTTGTGGCTCATTGACTGTCTGTGATACCCGAGAGTATAACCATGCGATATCTATGTACTTTGATCGTATCGTACAAGGATATTATCCTTTCTCAAATGTCACTGGTTCCCTCTCAGTTGAATTCTGACCTCAAAATTTTGACAGGCAGCCTATAGAAGGTTGCAAAGTGAAAAATTGTGGAGTATGTCCATTATGTGCAGAAGAACCTACAGAAGCAAGGAAATTCTCAGATGAGACTGACACTAGTGGAAGTGAAAGTGGCAGACTTGATGTTGAAGAAATGGATCCACATCCTAAGATAATTGCAGAAAGCAAATTAACCCTCTTGATTGACGAAAAAGTTGATCCTTTCTATCACTATTTTTGTAATAGAGTTGGCTCGTTCCTCTTCTATTGTTTAAGTTTCATTTTCTGTCTCTTTTGTGGAGTTTTTGTTTTCGGAGTGCTGGTGTTTCTTGTGCTTCATTTGTCAACTCTTTGTGAAGTTTACTTGTGATCTCATATGCAAGAGAAGCAGGGTAGGTAATTCAAGCAACTCCAAGACTGTTACTAATATTATTGTCTTGTCTTCAACATCCTCTATCATGTTTATTCTTAATGAAGCAGTACTAATGCTTGAAGCTTTTTTGTCGAAAGGTAACACCACTTGAAGAATTAGTTCCTTTTTAGTGTTTCAGTTGTTCACTTTATTATCCCTCTTGTTATAGAGCTTTTGTAGTTTCTTCTATGAAACAATTCTTCCTTTTTAGTGTTTCAGTTGTTCACTTTATTCCCCCTCTTGTTATAGAGCTTTTTTAGTTTCTTCTATGAAACAATTCTTTGCTTTTATATTGTGAAGTGTGGATTCAAGAATTTGTAGATTTGTGATCATTCACAGTACCAAATTTATTCTAGAAACAGGACTTTTTACTAATGCAATAATTGTAATTTCATTGTCGTGCATTGTTTTTTATTTTTTCCGTTCATTTGGCACCAGTTAACTTTAAGTACTCGGGTACTTGGGAATATTTCCCTTCTCTGTTGGTTCTGCTTCTTCCATGAATTTTCATCTTAAATCTAAGCCATGAGCTGCCGGGAGGATAATCTAACTGCATATAGTACAAAAGTGGGCTGTGCCTCGACTACCGAGGTCTCAGTCTTCAATTGTATTCCTCCCTGCATATAGTAAGTCATGTAAGTTGTGCCTTGTTATACAATGTTTCTATTAAAAACTCTGTTGAGCTGGGCCATTTGTGCTATTTTATTGGTTGCTGATGCCGTCCTTTGAATCTGTTTGGTGTGGTTATATAGTGGAGGTTTTGTTACAACTATCAATATATGCGGTAAGATTTATATAGTTGCCTGATTTTCTGGCTGGGTTATATCTTTTATGCCCTTGTTTTCGGTCTTCTATGGTGTTGGTTATGTTGCTTGCACTGCTGGATGCTTAAAAATCGATAATTCTGTAGTTAGTTATGTTAGAATATTGTCATAAAGTGAGAAAATGAAGTATTTTAGGAAGTGGAAATACACTGGTTGATAAGAGACTCATGTCAATGAAAATAATGTATATAATTTTTTATGGAAATATGAAAGTGTCTGTAAACATGTCAAAAGGAAAGTTAAAGATCAAGCTCTTGAAAAAGATGATTCTTTTTATAACTTGATTGCTTCATCAGACCTCTGCGATTAGAGTACACTGGAGGCTGAGCTGTAGACTATTACAATCTATAACCATTTCAGCTAAGTCAATTGAATCATGAGTAACTGTCACTTGATCTCTTGCGGTAGCTCCAGCTCTTCCTTGACGATCTGCATCACAATAACATTGTTACGTGACTTGGTGAAGTTCCATCTTTTTTGTTTATTGTCACAATGAAAAATTAGCTAATATGTGCATTTGGGGCTCATTTGTTTCTTCCTTGAACAGATTGCATTGTTTGTGGATGATTGCTTTGTCGAGTGCCTGCTAACAGCAGATGAAAATCCTCACAAGTCCAAAGTAAGTCATGGAAGTTGTGCTTTGTTATATGATAATCCCTTCTGTGTTTAGTTTATTTTTTTTTTAGGATAGTGTGTGGATGTCTTAGTACTTCAAGATGATCCTGATGTATGCTTAAATTTCTTTTGTTTAGTTACAATAAATGATATTTACTAATACAATAAATGATATTTTATTCTTTTGTTTAGTTTTTAATTTTATATATTTTATCATTTCTCACCGGAAGAATTTGAGCACTGCTTCTGCTGACTCTGCTTGTCCCATATGAATTTTCATGCTGAATTTGCAACTTGAGCTGCTGGAATGTTGTAGATTGAAAATGGTAGATATCAGACAGCAAGCGGTGCAAATGCATGTCTTGCTTCAAGCTTTAAAGTCTCAGCCAGCTTTTGTACGAATCTCTCAAACCCTGAGTGATCCTCTTTTGTTTTACGAATTCCATACATATATTCATCTCATATGATTTCTTAATGCAATGATACTGACTTGAATATAATTGACTTGTTGAGGTTTGGTTGGATTCTGATCTTTTCCATGTATTGTATCAGATGGTGTAATAGCTAAGGAATTCATGAACAATGCTGCAGCTCGAATAAAATCTTTTTGCATTGCCACCATAAGATGCTTCCAAGAAAGTAGAAAATATAGAGGCTAACTTCAGGTGTTGAATTAGATTGATTGTACTCAGTTTCTTTTGTTTCCTTCTTTTATTGATCATATCCTTTTTCCTCTATGTGATGTATTAATTAAATGTTTTAACTAATTAAACTTCTGATAACATTTTTTTTCCTTTAAATTTTGTTTTTTGCATTTGATTTTGAAGGATACTACGTGGTTGTTAAAATGCATGAAGAGATCCTTATGCATAAATGCTATGTCCCAAATGTTTGGTTGTTTGCTGGTTTTGAAGTAAATAAATGGATGAATGTCCATCAACAATTAATATTGTATGAAATATGCGTTATATTTTGAGATTCAAGTAATTACTAACTTTTTGTTGTATTTAAAAAGTTTTGTTTTCCAAGCATGGTAGGATATCAGTTTGAATATCCAAGGTTGTAGAGTCTGGTACTAATTCTAACCTTAATGCTTCATTTGGTGATCATCAAAGCTATCAAATTTGCTCTTATTATTTATGGATGGTGTCTCTTTTAGACAGAATGTGGTTCTATATATATATAGTCTCCTTTTTTCTCTTTTTCAACAAGTTTTCTTCGTCTCAACAGCATTGTCATTTTTAACTTATTTCAATGGTTTGTTCACAACTCTTATGTTTATCATTAAAGAAATATGGTTGATTGTTTGGCATCTCATACGGGCTTTTTCTAGCTCAAGATTTATGAGTGTTACTTATCCACATTTTTTATTATTCTTACTCATAGAGATTTAACGTTTGGACCTTTTAACAGTTTTGGTTCATTTGTTGGGTTTTAGTTTTATGTCTCCTCACTTTTTTTTCCCTTTTATTTTGTATTAATTAATAGAATGTGTCAACTCGAAAGTGCACAACATATGAAAGGTGGGCTTGTAGGTGCAGACATACATGATTGGATACTTCAAGTCTTTTTTTATGCAAACTCCTCTCGTGCCTGGCTTTATTTAGATTAATCATCAACAATAATTGTATACATGGTTAAAGATAATCTGTCTTATCATTATAAATTGTCTGATTGGATGAATACACATATATGTTAAATTTTGTATATATACAAACAAAGCCTTTAGTTTAGTTTTTTCTTCTTGGTAGAATGAATTAGTCAAGTTAGATTAATTATCAGTAGTAATTGTACACATAATTAAAGATAATCCATATGGTTGGTATGATTTTTACTCCTAATGCTTCTATTCTGGACTTCTTTTTCTTTCAAGTCAATTAAAATTTGAAGATTTGCTGGTACATTTTACCATTTTATGGCACATTTGGTATAGATGAAATTGGTTTGTGCGCGCTAATAAGCTTTTGGATGTTGACGGGGTGGTCACATCATCTAAAGAGTATCTCATTGAATTTCAGCAAGTTAATATTTCACCATTACAAACACACACTCAAAAGGGAATGTCATGGCTGCTTGTGCAAGTCTTTTAATTTCAGGTTCCTCCGTTAACTGTTGAACAAGTCTTTGGCTGTTTCTAAAGGTGTTCAATTTGTAGCCTTAATGCCAACAATGATAGGGTCTGATGCCTCTTCTGTTGTCAGTCTCATTTGTTCAAATAAGGAGAATTTAGTTGCAATTAGTATGCTCATTAAGGAGATTATTCACATTATGTCTAAACATTTTTTACGATCCATCTAATTTGTTCCTCATTTGGTTAATCAAGTGACTCATGGTTTTGCAAAATAGGATCTTAGCTATAATAAATAGTTAGTTTGGCTTGGGGAAGTGTCCTCTTGTATTTTGATTCAATGGTTTTTCTAGACACTAATGACATGACAACTTGTACTTTTTTCTTTCTTTTTTTTTTAAAAAATCGACAACTTGTAAATTTTTGGTTGAATGAAGTGTTTCTTAAAAATAATAATAATAAATAAATAAGATAATCCATCTTATTTATGCAGATTTGGGCCAGCTGGTAGGCCTTGAAACCCAATAATAAGAGGCCCCACTTTCATTGGCTCAGCAAGTCGCGGGCCACCTTGACTGAGTAATTGAGCGATGGACCGTGAAAGGACAACAATTGTGAACATGGTTTTTGTATTTGGCAACCAATAAACCACCTCCATGTTCACCTCAATTTTTAAATCGTATATTTCCTTTTATATTTTTGGATAAATTTAATTTGCTTCTGCGGTTCTGCTTATATTATACAGATAATTTTTGCCAACAAGATCTAATCGATACTTTTTAGTATATAGTTTTACCTAATAAATTTTTTTAAAAAAAAAAATTGTAATCAGAAAGCAATGAATCTAAAATTCCAATTTTTATCTACTAAGTTTACATATAATAGAACTTGTTTGCTAGTAAACAAATTCCCTTTTTTAATTTCAAAATCTCTTTTCATTTTTTTTCATTTTTGCATTGTTTGGTTAGTACTTCAAAATTTTTTTTGAATGATTAAAATATTTATTTTACATCTATTAAAAGAAACTTAAATTTTAGATTTTCTTGAAGGAAATTTTCAAACGCTTTTAAAATATTGAAATATCAAAAATATCATTATGATATATTTTTTTAATTCCATTATAATCTTTCTAAATAAAAACTTTGAAAAAACACGTTTTTAACACGTATTTTTTCTTTTTTGAAAAAGATACATTATCAATAATGTATTTTATATGCACACCACCTCTTAGTAAAAATAGTGGAGCACCCCCTTAGATCCTAAAAGATCAAGGGTTCAAATCTTATATTTGTTGAATGTATAGATAATTTTCTATTAATTTAATATCTTTTTTCCATCATAAAAAAAATTGTATTTTATGTGTTATTTAATAATTTAATTATATAAAAATTATTTTAAAATTAAATAACTAAACAATCAATAATTTTTTCTCTTCAGATCAAATTCTGAAAATCTACTGCTAAAAGTTCAAATTCGAATAAGTTCTCCCAAACCGACCATGAGTGAATGGCTTGTAGGGAATCCTGTTTACTAAATGTATAGTTTTTTCCATTCTTTGAAGAAACCGCGTCGCAATTGAAAATATAAAAAAGATTCTCCTTAGACATTTTATTCTTTGCTTTATTGATAATCAAAATGTTGCACCTAAAAGTTTGGTAGTCTTGGGAATGAATGAAAATAAAATAATAAAACTATTTACTTTGATAACTATGCACTTTATTTTTCATATAACTTATATTAATGTGTGCTCGATTAGTTGTATATTAAAATTCACTCAAAAAAAAGTTGTATATTAAAAAAAAAAATCTTAAATGAATTTAAATTTAAACTATGAGTTCGGTTGTAACTTTTTTGAGTTGAAGTCTTTAATAACAAAATTTCATTCAAAGACCTAATTACACACATTAAGAGAAATTATTGGATACATACATTTCTTTTGAATGAATTGTATATATCTTCTTTTTATATTTATAATAGAGAATGATAAAATTAAACATAAAATATATATAATACATAGCTTTTACGTATATTAACATATGTAAACATATTCAGTGTATTATATTTTAATTAGTGTTGTAGAAATATTAATTTTTTCACCTACCCGTGACCATCCTCCTCTAAAACCAGGTAAAGGAAATTTCATTCTAAATCTCCTGCTCCACTAGCGATAACCCACTAAACCGCCCAATAGACTAAAAAGGTCCTGATTCAATAACTTAAATAAATAACTCATTGTTATAAAATTAAAATAAATAAATAAAATCAAGGGGTTAAAGAGAAGTTTACCAGGGACTTGATATAAAATTTGAATTAAAATATTGATAGCAGCAGGAAGAGAGATGCGAGAGAAACCATATAATAATTTAATAAAAGCAATAAAGTGGAGAGAGAGAAATGATAATAAGAAAAGCAGAAAATTAATATATCATTATTGATTGAGGCCTCTCATATATATACAGGTTTTAAGTCGGTTTAACCGACTCACAAAATATTTTTATATTATTATTATAATATCATCCAGAACTTTCACAATACTCCCCCTTGGATGATATTATTATAATACATTAAAAGTTTCTACCAATAAAAACTCAAAATCTAAACAAAAGATATTTTATGATCTGCTGGATCTAAAATATTATGATCTTCTGGATTTAATAATATTTGGATGTGCTTAAAATGACTACCTCATTAAAAACCTTGTCAGGAAAACCCAGTGGGATAAAACCTGATCGAAGGGAAAAAGAGTGCAGTGCACATATATCCACATTGATTTAATATACTCCCCCTGAAAAATGCTTCAAAATTAATTATGTAATTTACATACTCGACGCATCCCAATGCCATAAATCAATTTCTCGAATGTTGATGTTGGTAATGTTTTGGTGAATAAATCTGCTAGATTATCTGGGGAGCGGACTTGCTTAACATCAATCTGCTGGGTTTGTTGAAGCTCATGAGTATAAAAGAACTTTGGTGAGATATGTTTGGTTCTATCTCCTTTGATGTATCCTCCTCTGATTTGAGCAATACATGCAGCATTATCTTCATATATGATTGTGGGAGAATTTGAAGCATTAGATAGTTCGCATGTACTCTGGATATGGTGAATAACAGATCTCAACCATATACATTCTCGGCTCGTTTCATGCAGTGCAAGAATTTCAGAATGGTTGGAGGATGTGGCAACCAAAGTCTGTTTTGTTGAGCGCCATGAAATTGCTGTATCATTATAAGTAAAAACATACCCGGTTTGTGAACGAGCCTTATGAGGATCTGAAAGATATCCAGCATCAGCATAACCAATCAAACCTGCACCACTATTAGATTTTGAATAGAATAACCCCAAATCTGTTGTTCCACGAAGATATCGAAAAATATGTTTGATACCATTCCAATGACGCCGTGTTGGTTCAGAACTGAACCTGGCCAACAAATTCACTGAAAAAGAAATATCAGGCCTAGTACATTGTGCTAAATATAATAAAGCACCAATTGCACTTAGATATGATACTTCTGGACCAAGTATTTGTTCATCATCTTCTTTAGGTCGAAATGGATCATTTTTAGGATCAAGAGATCGAACAACCATAGGGGTACTCAAAGAGTGAGCTTTATCCATATTGAACCGTTTTAGGATTTTTTCAATATATGCTGATTGATGGATAAGTACTCCGTATGATTTATGCTCGATTTCCAAGCCGAGACAATATTTCGTTTGTCCCAAATCTTTCATCTCAAATTCTCTTTTTAAATAATCAGCAGTTTGTCGGAGCTCTTCAGGTGTTCCGATTAAATTCATATCATCAACATAAACTGCAACAATGGCAAATCCTGATTCTGTTTTCTTTATGAATACACATGGACATATATGATTATTAATATATCCTTCATTTGTCAGGTATTTGCTAAGACGATTATACCACATTCGCCCAGATTGTTTTAATCCATACAAGGATCGTTGCAATTTAATCGAATAAACATTTTTGGCTTTTGATTTGTATGCTTCAGGCATTTTAAATCCTTCAGGAATTTTCATATAGATATCAGTATCAAGTGACCCATATAAATATGCTGTCACTACGTCCATAAGCCGCATTTCGAGCCTTTCTGAGACTGCTAAACTGATTAAGAATCTAAAAGTAATTGTATCCATCACTGGTGAATACGTCTCATCATAATCAATCCCTGGTCTCTGCGAGAAACCTTGTGCAACAAGCCTTACTTTATGTCTTACAATTTCATTCTTTTCATTACATTTCCGTACAAATACCCATTTGTATCCAACAGGTTTGACATTTTCAGGCGTTTGAACTACAGGTCCAAAGACTTTACGTTTGGCTAAGGAACTTAATTCTGCTTGAATTGCATTTTTCCATTCAAGCCAATCGTGTCTTTGTCTACATTCATTAACAGTATGTGGTTCATAATCATCGTTCATAACTTTCAAAGCTACTGTATATGAAAATATATCATCGATGATTATTTCATTACGATTTCACATACCTTCAGCACAATTGATTGAAATTTCTTGATTTCCAGAATTTTGTGACTCATCAATTGTTTGTACCTCTTTAGAGGTTTTAGTCTCTTCAGGGATTGACAACTCTTCTGGAGTTGATCTTTCAGAGATAATGGATTTTGTAGCTTGAGTATTATTTTCAAAAGAATCAGAATTTTTCATTCTCCGTTTTCGGGGAATACTATCTTTTGAGCCCATTGGTCTACCACGCTTCTGACGTGCAGTAGTTGATTCATTTGCTGCGTTCTGATTACATTGTTCTACAGGAACAATTATTCTAGCTGGTGTATTGGCAGCTGGTATGTGTGATTTTGTCACTTTAGCAGCATCAGTAAATGCATCTGGCAACTGATTCGCAATCATCTGAAGATTAACTATTCTTCGTACCTCACTTTCACATTGGGTAGTACGAGGATCCAAATGAGATATTGTTGTCACATTCCATGACAGCTCATTTTTCTCTCCAATAGTTACATTTTTCTTGTGCTTCTCTTCAGGAGAAATTTTTCCTCCCCCTAATAGTGGGAAAGTTGTCTCGTCGAAATGACAATCTGCAAAACGGGCAGTAAAAAGATCACCTGTCAATGGTTCAAGATATTTGATAATTGAAGGTGAATTAAAACCAACATATATTCCCAAACGACGTTGGGGTCCCATTTTGGTTCTTTGAGGAGGAGCAATAGGGACCTGTACGGCACAACCAAAAATACGTAAATGAGAAATATCAGGTTGGTGCCCAAGTACAAGTTGTAATGGAGAGTACTGGTGATAAGCTGCAGGCCTAAGTCGAATCAATGTTGCTGCATGTAAAACAGCATGTCCCCAAGCAGAAACCGGTAATTTGGTTTGTAACAATAAAGTTCTAGCAATCACCTGGATACGTTTGATGAATGATTCTGCTAGACCATTCTGGGTATGTACATGTGGGACTGGATGTTCAACATCAATTCCGATTGATGTGCAATAATCATCAAATGTTTTTGATGTAAACTCACCAGCATTATCTAGTCGTATGCTCTTGATTGGATAATCTGGAAATTGTGCTCGGAGTCTAATGATTTGAGCAAGCAATCTAGCAAAAGCAATGTTACGACTGGATAATAAACATACATGTGACCACCTTGCTGAGGCATCAATTAATACCATAAAATAACGGAATGGTCCACTGGGTGGATGAATGGGTCCACATATATCTCCTTGTATTCTTTGCAGGAAAGATGGAGATTCAAAACCAACCTTAGAAATAGATGGTTTAATTACCAATTTTCCTTGTGAACAGACAGTGCATATATTGTCATTGGATAATAGAATCTTCAGGTTCTTTAATGGGTGCCCATGAGAATTTTCAATGATTCTACGCATCATCGTAGATCCTGGATGACCAAGACGGTCATGCCAAAGTCGAAATATTATTGGTTTAAACAGCTTCTGGCTTGAAACTACATAAGTTTCGATTGATCTCATAATTGTATAATACAACCCAGATGAGAAAGCTCTGAGTTTTTCTATAATTAGCTTCTGGCCTGAGATAATTTTAGTAATGCATAAATATTCAACATTTTTCTCATTTGTAGTTTCAATATGATATCCGTTACTACGTATATCTTTGAAACTGAGTAGATTTCTTCTAGATCTACTAGAGTATAATGCATCATTTATATATAATTTAGTACCATTTGTCAATAAGATTATGGCTCTTCCAGAACCTTCAACCAGATCTGCAGGACCTGATATAGTATTTACCTTGGCTTTGGCTACTGTCAAATTTGAGAAATATTTCTTATTCTGAAGAATAGTATGTGTTGTTGCACTGTCGACAATACATATATCTGCACCTTCCTTTTTGAGAATAGATAATTCATCCATATCCGTCTTTCATCATATAAACCATATGTTAGTACATCATTGATAACAAAATATAAAGCAAAATAAGTTATCTTACTTCTGGAAGATTACAAAAATATGTACTAATATAATAAAAGTAAATATGACTATATTAACTAGGCAACTTTCTAATTGGTATGGATATCTCCATCACCAATTGAGTAATCCATTTTCCCATCCGCATTATCAAGAAAATCTGATAATTCCAGGCTTGTGATATCTACAGGATCATCACCTTGGTCTGCAAAATTTGTATCAATTTTCTTTTCTTTCGCCTTTACAGAGGCTTGATACAGATCAACCAAATGCTTAGTCGTACGACAGGTACGAGACCAGTGTCCAGACATACCACATCTGAAACAAACATCTTCATAATGTTTAGGGGTATGTTTCTCTACATTTTTGCCCTTGTTATGTTTAGCATTATAAACATTCCACTTTTGAGAGATGTTTTTCTGGTTTCGATTACTTGAAAATTTATACCCCCCACGACCATGATTACTACGTCCGCGTCCACGTCCACGTCCATGACCTTTACTTGTACTAGCATTTGCTTCTGGCAGTGCAACTGCGCCAGCAGGGCGAAGTTCATGATTTTTCATCAGAAGCTCATTATTTTGTTCTGCCACTAAGAGACATGAGATTAATTCAGAGTATTTTGTAAACCTGCGTTCTCTATATTGCTGCTGCAGGAGCACATTAGATGCATGGAAAGTAGTATATGTCTTTTCCAACAGATCTGCATCAGTCAGTATTTCACCACACAAGTTCAGCTGTGAGGTTATCTTAAACAGGACAGAATTATAATCAGCGACTGATTTGAAATCTTGGAGTCTTAAATTACTCCACTCATGCCGGGCTCTGGGGAGGACGACGGTTTTCTGATGGTCATACCTATCTTTTAGATTTGTCCACAGAGTCAGTGGATCTCTAATTGTGAGGTATTGAGTCTTCAGGCTCTCATGTAAATGACGGCGGATAAAGATCATTGCAGTTGCTTTATCCTGTAGAGATGTTTCATTATTATCTCTAATTGTATCAGCTAAGCCCTTGGACTGCAGATACAGCTCTACATCAAGGATCCATGAAAGATAATTATTTCCTGAGATATCCAGTAGAGCAAATTCTGGTTTTGCGATATTTGACATGACTATACACATAAAATATCACAATTAGTGACATAATCAAAATGATATATTTGAAACTTCAGGTTGCCAAAAATTTCATTTATATTTTTAGAACTTCAGGTCAAAAATAATAACTTCAGGTTTTAGTAATATATATTTAGAACTTCATGTTCTATTGATTCAGATCCAGAACTTCAGGTTCTAGTACATTATAAATTTGAGAGAATAAAATATATGAAATATAAAGATATAACAGAGATAACAAATCAATTAATTAATAATATATTGAGCCGGCATAGCCGTGCATGAAATATATAATAAAAATAGTAAATAATAATAACAGAGCTGCACATATAGTATGTAATAATCAGTAAATAAATAAAATTAAATAGTTAGATCTGTAATGCATGATAATAATAATTGAGTCGGCAGAGCCGTACATTGGTTGAGTCGGCAGAGCCGTACATTGATTGAGTCGGCAGAGCCGTACATATATTGAGTCGGCAGAGCCGTACATTGATTGAGTCGGCAGAGCCGTACATATATTGAGTCGGCAGAGCCGTACATTGATTGAGTCGGCAGAGCCGTACATATATTGAGTCGGCAGAGCCGTACATATATTGAGTCGGAATATCAAGAACTTCAGGTTCAAGATCGTGCTGATAACGTGTTATAAAATTAAAATAAATAAATAAAATCAAGGGGTTAAAGAGAAGTTTACCAGGGACTTGATATAAAATTTGAATTAAAATATTGATAGCAGCAGGAAGAGAGATGCGAGAGAAATCATATAATAATTTAATAAAAGCAATAAAGTGGAGAGAGAGAAATGATAATAAGAAAAGCAGAAAATTAATATATCATTATTGATTGAGGCCTCTCATATATATACAGGTTTTAAGTCGGTTTAACCGACTCACAAAATATTTTTATATTATTATTATAATATCATCCAGAACTTTCACAATACTCATTAATTTATATTAAAAGGACAAAAATACATATTATATGCGTCACAAGAAAGTTCAAGGCAAGTAAGAGAAAGAAAAATTACAAACTAACAAGTTAAAAGAAGTTATTAGAATAAATTTAATTCTTAAATATAAATACTTTGATATTTTTACATTATAAATAGATAAAAGGGAATTTAGCAATTAGGGAAATGCATGGGGATAGTCAATCTCCAACGTTAAACACAGGAATAATTGTATGCTACTTTTGATAAATTTACAAGTATGTCGCTAATTCAGTGGTTTGGATAAAATTAATCAAACCAATTTTTTTAACAACATTAATGATGATCGAAGAATCTTACGATCAATCTAATAATGATAATTGGATATTTCTATTAGATAATTTTACTTCGGTAAAGTAGTCATATCCGGATTTACAATTATTCAATAAAACATCTATATTTTGGGGCTTTTGTTTTGCTCCTTTTAGCAACCAAAAAAAGACAAGCTAAAAATATCAAAAAATGTCCTGTTCAGACAAGACTCATGACTCATTCAACTGTTTATTCAAGTCAACCACAAAATTAACTTCCGTCAATTTTTGAAGATCTACCTTCTGCTTCCTCTCCATAACTATGCAGCGCCTGCAAACTCTTTGAAACTCGTTTCCCTACTCAAATGGGTGCATCGCATTCTACTTCTTCTTCCACCACCACCACTCATGAAGGAAGAAAGTTCGACGTCTTCATCAGTTTCCGAGGCGAAGACACACGTGACAACTTCAAAAGCCACCTCGAGCGAGCTCTCTCCCGGCACCACATCGAGACTTTCGTCGATGACAGACTCGTTAGAGGAGACGAAATCTCACCGGCCCTTTTGAGAGCCATTCAAGAGTCGAAGATATCCGTGGTTGTTTTCTCCACAGACTACGCTTCCTCGAAATGGTGCTTACGTGAGCTTGCAGAGATCATGAAGTACAAGAGACTGGACATGCAGATTGTCATACCTGTTTTTTACCGTGTAAATCCATCCGACGTACGAAAACAAACTGGTAGCTTTAAGGAGTCTTTTGCCAAGCATAATAAACAAGTATCCAAAGAAGAGGTGCAATCATGGAGGAATGCTTTGACTGAAGCATCCAATCTATCTGGATGGGATTCTTCTGTAACTAAGTAAGTTCATTTACAAGTTGATCAAGTTAAAACTTGTGTTGTATTAATATTTGGTTTCTTAGTTTGTGATTTATATTAACTACAGTGTTAATTGTTTGTTTTTTTACATTTTTTGTTGGTAGGCCTGAAGCTAGACTTGTAGAAGAAATTGTTAAGGATGTTATAAACAAATTGAATGGTATATCACCCTTATGCGATTTGAATGGTCCAGTGGGGATAGATTCGCGTATTGAGGAAGTTAAATTGATGTTGGGGATAGGGGTGTTGGATTTTAGAATAGTGGGGATTTGGGGTATGGGGGGTATAGGTAAAACAACCCTAGCTGAGGCTGTTTTTGACCAAGTTTGTAGCGAGTTTGAAGGGTGTTGTTTCCTTGGAAATGTGAGGGAAGAATCGGAGAAGTGTGGTGGGCTAGCTCGTTTACAAGAGGAGGTTCTGTCAAAATTGTTAGGTGAGGAGAATCTGAAATTTCGGGCTCCTAATGTACCGGAATTTGTTAGGCGTAGGCTTAAAAGTAGTAAGGTTCTCGTTGTTTTAGATGATATGACTAAGTTGAAACAACTAGAAGTTTTGGCTGGAGGGATTGATGGATTTGGTCCTGGAAGTAGGATCGTTATAACATCTAGAGATAAACAGTTGCTTTCTAATTGTGGATCCCATGACATATATGAGGTCGAGGCATTAGATGGCCAAAACGCTTTTCAGCTCTTTTGTAAACATGCCTTTGACCAAGACCATTCTCCTGAAGAACTTCTGGTGTTTGCTCAGAAGGTGGTAGATTATGCCAAAGGAAATCCGTTAGTGCTCAAAGTGTTGGGTTCCTCCTTCTATCAAAAGACTAAACGAGAATGGGAAAGTGCAGTGCATAAGTTTAAAAAGATTCCTAATCCAGAAATTCGTAATTTGTTGAGAATTAGTTATGATGGACTAGATTGTGAAGAAAAGGAAATATTTCTTGACATAGCTTTTTTCTTTAAAGGAATGGATAGGAATTATGTAACAAAAATACTGGAGGACTGTTATTCGTCTGTGCAATTCGGAATTAGTGTTCTTGTTGATAAGTCGCTCTTAACTATTTCAAAAACAAATGAGATAGAAATGGATGATCTACTACAAGAAATGGGTTGGGATATAGTTCGTGAAGAATCTGCCAAATTTCCAGGAAAACGCAGCAGGTTGAAAAACCATGAAGATGTTCGAAACATACTAAACAGAAACACTGTAAGTGCCTCGTGCAATTTTGTTTCGTTTGAGATATTAAATGTTCACTAATGAATTGATCCTAACCAAATTGTATCTTCATATGAAAAGATAAAAAAATTCTTGGAAACTCAATGTGTATTTCATGCTTTATATGACTTTTTCTTCGCTTTTGCTGTTAGGGAGCTGATACAATTAAAGGGATAGTCCTAGACATGTCCAAAATGTCCAAAATAAAGGATATAGCTCTAAATTCTGAAGCATTTGAGAAATTGTACAATATCAAATTTCTCAAATTCTACTATCAAACTCAATGTTCTGGACACTCTATGTCTGCCTCCAAAGTGCATGCCCCTCACGGCCTGCATTATCTTCCCGATGAACTGAGGTCTCTCCATTGGCAGGGGTATCCTTTGAAGACATTGCCAACAGAGTTTAGCCTACAGAATCTTGTTGAACTCAACCTGCCTCATAGCAATCTTGAACAACTATGGGAAGGAGTTAAGGTACTAGTTAACATTTAGGTGTACACTTTCTTCTGTCAATATATATTGTGTAAGTCTCAGATAACTGACACATTCATTGTTACAGGATGCTCCTTGTTTAAAATTGCTTATTCTTAGTCACTCTCAGAACCTGACTAGTCTCCCAGACCTTTCATATTTGCCATGCCTCGAGGTTATGAATCTTGAAGATTGCAGAAGCTTGTCTGAAATTCCCATCTCCGTCCAACATCTTGACCACTTATATTTCCTCTGTCTAAAGGGCTGTGAAAGTCTTAGGAGCATTCCAAGTAGCATTTGTAGTTTGAGATCTCTGTATCATCTTGATCTTTCTAATTGCTCAAAACTGGATAAGCTGCCAGAGAACTTGAGAAATTTGGCATGTTTGAAGTACCTGTTTCTAAATCACTGTGGTCTTAAGGAAATTCCTGAAGATATTGGTTGCTTATCTTCATTGGAACTTTTAGAGCTATGCGGAAACAAATTTGATGGTCTACCTGCAAGCATTGAGCAGCTTGCTAAGTTGAGAAGGCTCTTGTTAAACAACTGCAGTATGCTTCGATCACTAACAAGGCTTCCATCAGGTCTACAATCTTTAGAAGCAATGAATTGCAAGCAACTCGAGTCATTACCAGATACATCAGAATTGGCAGGAGTAATATCAGAACGCTTCATTAAGGTATAATGTGACAATTTTCTATATATCTTGCTCTCTTTTCTTGTTTTCTTGTTTAAAGTACTTACGATTTTCAATTTTCATGTTACAGGAATATGAGAGAGCATTTCCTGTAAGTATTTGTTTCCCTGGAAGTGTTATTCCTGACTGGTTCAACCATCAAAGAATTGGATCTTTGATAACGATTCGACTGCTGTTTGATACAAGTAAGCTTGTGGGATTTGCTTTATGCGCTGTTATTGCATTTGAGAACTATAGTGATGATGGTCGTGGTGTTCGTGTCAGCTTTAAAAGCCATTATAATGATACAACAGATTTTTCTGGTTCATTGACTGTCTGTGATACCCAAAAGCATAACCATGCAATATCCATGCACTCTGATCATATCGTACAAGGATATTATCCTTTCTCAAATGTCACTGGGTTCCTCTCAGTTGAATTCTGCCCTCAAAATTTTGACGGGCAGCCTATAGAAGGTTGCAAAGTGAAAAATTGTGCAGTATGTCCATTATATGCAGAAGAACCAACAGAAGCAAGGAAATTCTTGGATGAGACTGACACTAGTGGAAGTGAAAGTAGCAGACTTGATGTTGAAGAAATGGATCCACATCCTAAGATAATTGCTGAATGCAAATCGATCCTCTTGATTGACAAAAAAGTTGATCCTTTCTATCACTCCTTTTGTAATGGAGTTGGCTCGTTCCTCTTCTATTGTTTGAGTTTCATTTTCTTTCTCTTTTGCGGATTTTTTGTTTTCGGATTGCTGGTGTTTCTCGTGCTTCATTTGTCAACTCATTGTGAAGTTTACTTGTCATCTCATGTGCAAGATATGCAGGGTAGGTAATTCAAGCAACTCCAAGACTGTTACTAATATTATTGTCTTGTCTTCAACGTGCTCTATCATGTACTAATGCTAGAAGTTTTGTTTTGTCGAAAGGTAACACTAATTGAAGAATTAGTTCCTTTTAGTATTTCAATTGTTCACTTTATTATCCTTCTTGTTATAGAGCTTTTGTAGTTTCTTATACTTTGTGAATACTAAGAAACAATTCTTCGCTTCTATACTCTGAAGTGTGGATTCAAGAATCTGTAGATATGTGATCATTCACAGTACCAAATTTATTCTAGAAACAGGACTTTTTGCTAATGCAATAAATGTAATTTCGTTGTTGTGCATTGGTTTTTATTTTTTATTTTTCTTTTCATTTGGCACCAGTTAGAAGAATTTAAGTACTGGGGTACCTGGGAACATTTCCCTTCTCTGTTGGCTCTGCTTCTTCCATGAATTTTCATCTTAACTCTAAACCATGAGCTGCTGGGAGGATAATCTGACTGCATATTGTACAAAAGCGCTCTGTGCCTTGACTACCAAGGTCTTAGTCTTTAATTGTATGCCTCCCTCAAGCCCTGACATATATCAATGGTCTGTTGCTTTTCACAGGTGATTATCTTCTTGATCTACTCTTATCAAAAGATATATTTATGAATTCCATATGGAATTCATTCCATATGATATGTTTTATGCATATAAAGAATGTACATACATTGACTTTTATCTAACTGATAAGAATACAAATTAGAAAAGCATTAACCGTATATACTTTATGATCCCGTTTTTTCTGTGTTGTCATAATCATTACCATCTGTTTAAAGTTTATCACACCATGTTGATCTTTTGATGTGAGAATGAATGGCAGTGGCATTGTTAACTTTACGTAATATGTCCATTACTGGTTCATTTCCTTCTTTGGACAGATTGCGTTAACTGTGTAATGGTAGTCTTGATTGTGTTATTCAGTCCTTATCAACTTCAAGTCGAAGGCAAATTGCCAACTTCAAGTCAAAGGGAAATTCGCCCAGGTCAGCTGTGGATGTATGGCTTATTGTTTTGAGACTTTACTAGAAACACTGTCTTTAGTAGTGGAATTAAATCAAGTTTATATATGCCTTTATGTTCGTATTTGTTGTGGCTTGCTGTCTTGGAATTGTTTGTGCTACTACTGTTTACCAGAAGCTGAAGTTTGTTAGTGAGATTGTGTGCAGATGATTCTGGTTGCTTTCCAGGGTTGATGATCATGTCAGCTTTTCTTTTTCTCAGAATAACATTTTGGGAGTAGTTTTTATACCCTATGCTCTTCACAATGAAAGACATTTTAACTTGAAAAGTTTAGAACTAAAACTCTGACAGCTAAAACTGCGACAGCTCTATGCTCAAAATGGATAACATCTACATTGAATAAGTAGTATTGTTTCATTATTGTTTCATTTTCTATCAATTCGTATATTGTTTCTGCAGTGATCTGTTGTCTAGGTTGGTCTTCCGTGACACAGTATTTATCTTTTCACTGAGTGCATATTTGAGCTTAGATTTTACGAATTTTTTCTGTTTGATAATTCATTAAATTGCGGGACAGTTTTGGCTTACATTCGTTATTTACTTTGCTTCTTTAACAAAATAACACCCTTGCTGCTGCCTTGGCAGCTCAACTTTATGTTTTAGTAGATTTTTTCTGGAGGTTTGAGATCTGTCCAGTTCCTTACCAGACAATCCAATTAATAACTTTTAAAGGGTAATATTATCAATTTGTTCACATTAGGATCAGCCTGAAATTTAAGAAATGACTATAAAGTAATTGATGTAGCTGAAACATGAAGGGGGGAGATGTTCTATTCTGTTTTGTTAAGGAACAGAATTCTTATGGTTGAACTACCTAGAACAAGCAGGTTCAGGGCCTTGCCTAAATAGAGCAAGGTGAGAGTTGTTCAGATTGAGAACACTTGTTATATTATAAGTAAGTTGAGAGTTGAACCCTTTCATCCAAATGGAGGAGATGTATGTACCTAACACAATTGAAAATAGTAATGTCAGAGTGACAAAGTTTGGGCTCAAAATTCGAACTTAATGATTTGGCTTGTAAATTGCAGTTGTTAATTAAATGGTTATAAGTTTGAATCCTATTTGAGGAGATCGTTTATCTCATTTTGAAATAAAAAACCAAAATATCAAGATGAAAATGTATACTTTGATCATTAAAAGTAGGTAACGTAGTTCCTTTTGTCTCTGTTTCTGTAGTATTTTATTTGTCTTTCCGCCCATTTCATTCTACGGGTGCACCCACTACGGGTGCTCTCTAAAATAACCTATTCATGTCATTATCATTACATTATTTGGATTAAAAATTCAAACAATTGGGTATGTATTGTGTAATAAATCATAAAACAATAAATTTAGAATACTACCCATAATAATAGATGAAGAGAGAAATGAGAGAAGAAATAATGAATAGATTTAATTGATGTATTCAATCTCTATGGTTACGATATAGGTCTATTTATAGATAAATTGGTAGAATATTTTTATAATAAAATAACAATAATATAAGTTATTTCATAATAGAATAACAACTAATAAGATAAATAATATTATCACAAGGAAGTGGTGACAATACCATAATTAAGAATATTATCAAAGTGAAAGTGGTGATAAAACACATTTTCATAACACTCCCTCTTGATCGTACACCACTTGATAATACTCTTTGAAATTCTTGAATATGTTCAAATACTATCTCATTAAAAACTTTATCAGGAAAACTTAGTGAAACAAAACTTGATCGAAAGAAAAAAGAGTGTAGGATATAAAACTCCAAAAAGAGATGACATATTCTCCTTGATAAACTTTATGAGATGACACCATTTAAATTTTGCTAGTAAAAATCCAATGAGACAAAAATATAAGTAAAAGATAATTCATGATCTGTTGGATAAAAAATATAACAATCTTCTTAATTCAATAGTATTTGGACGTGCTTATAGGGACCGTCTCGTTAAAAACTTTGTTAGGAAAACTCAGTGGGACAAAACTTGATTTAAGGAAAAAAGAGTAAAGTACATATATGTCCATATTAATTTAATATACTCCTCTTGCAGGAATGCTTCATAGTCAATCATATAGTTTATATAATCGACGTATTCTAAAACCATAAATAGATTTCTCGAATCTTGATGTAGGTAATGTTTTGGTGAATAAATCTATAAGATTATCTGTCAAGCGAATTTGTTTAACATCAATCTGTTGGTTTCGTTGGAACTCATAAGTATGAAAAAACTTTGGTAAAATGTGTTTAATTCTGTCTCTCTCGATATATTCTCCTCTAATTTGAACAAAACATGTAACATTATTCGCATATATGTTTGTTGGGAAGTTTGATGTAGTGGGTAGTTCATATGTACTCTGGATATGATGATTGACATATTTTAATCATATACATTCTCGATCGGTTTTATGAAGTGCAAGAATTTCAAAATGATTAGATGATGTAATAACAAAAGTTTTTATAGAGCACCATGAAATTGTCGTACCATTATAAGTAAAAAGATATTCAGTTTGTGAATGAGCTTTGCGGGGATCTGAAAAATATCCAGTATCAGCATAACAAATCAAACCTGTACCACTAGCAGATTTTGAATAAAATAACACCAAATGTATTGTTCCACGAAGATAATGAAAAACATGTTTGATTTCATTCCAGTGACATTGTGTTAGAGTTGAACTTGATCAATAGATTTACTGAAAAAACAATATCAAATCTAGTACATTGTGTTAAATATAATAAAACATAAATTACACTCATATATAGTACTTCTGAACCAAATATTTATTCATTATTTTCTTTAGATTGAAATGAATTATTTTAAGGATTAAGAGACTGAACAACCATAAGGGTAATTAAGGAATGAACTTTATCTATATTGAAACATTTTAGGATTTTTTTAATATTTGTTATTTAATGGATAAGTATTTCATGTGATTTATGCTCGATCTTCAGATCAAGACAATATTTTGTTTGGCCAAAATTTTTCATTTTAAATAATCTTTTCAAATATTCAACAGTTTTAAGAGTTTATCAGGAGTTCTAGTTAAATTTATATTATTGACATCTATTACTACAATTGTAAATCCAGATTTTAATTTTTTTATTAACACATATGAGCATATAAGATTATAAATATATCTTTTATTTATCACGTATTCGTTAAAGTGATTATACCACATGTATCCAGATTGTTTCAATCCGTACAAGAACCGTTATAACTTAATTGAATAAACATTGTTGACTTTTGATTTATATGTTCAAGATATTTTAAATCCTTCAAGAATTTCATATAGATATCAGTATCAAGTGATCTATATAAATATGTTGTCACTATATCTATAAGACGCATTTGAAGTCTTTTTAAGACTGTCAAGTTTATTAAAAATCTAAAAGTAATAATATCCATCACAGATGAATAAGTTTCATTATAATCATTTCTTGGTTTCTGCGAAAAACTTTGTACAACAAATCTTACTTTATATCTTATAATCTCATTTTTCTCATTATATTTTTATACAAATACTCATTTGTACCCAACAGGTTTAACTTATGACATATGACAATATAAATAACATAATATAATTTTCTTAATGTATATAAATCATTTCAACATCTATTAAACTAATAAAATGTCATTTATACAACATTATTGTTTTTCACTTTGCAATATATAATATGTTCTTCTAGAGTCTTCATATATAATTGGTAAAATATTAATATAATATTTATGTATGCTTCAGGTATACAATTATTGTAATTTCATATTTCACCAATAACAAACACTTTTCTTTGTTTTGGTGTGAATTTCACTTTCAGTTTTTAAAATTTATTATGATCATTGAGATTTTATTGACCATAATCATTACCACGATTATTAGATGATTTAATATTTATTTCAGAAAATGATATTAATTAATCTAGTCATGCAAGATAAATGGCTTTTCACTTTATAATCATTAATATTATATTAAAAGGAAATTTCTATATAATAAATTTCTTTATGAATATCTTTAGAACTTCAGGTTACCAAAAATTTCATACTTTTAAAACTTCAATTCTAAAATCATGATAACTTCAAGTTTAATAAATTAAACTCTAAAATTTTAAGTTATATTAATTGAAATCCAGAACTTCAAGTTTTGATTGAATTTATTCAGAACTTTATATTCTGATAATATATAATAATAATAATAATGAATAGAATCTATAGAGTTGTATATATAATGTATAACAATAATAAAATTAGTATAATCACATATATAGTGCAGAGCCGTACATATAATACATAATAATAAATAATATTAGTATATTGAGTCGGCATGACCATACATTTATTGAGTTAATGTAGTCAAAGATATAAAAATAATAATATATAAATAAATATGAGCAGTAAGTAAATAATTCATAATGAGAATTTGTTTATTTAGCTGAATCATGCTGATAATGTGGTGTGTAATAAATCATAAAATAATAAATTTAGAATACTAATCATAATAATAGATGAAGAGGGAAATGAAAGAAAAAATAATGAATAGATTCAATTGATACATTCAATATCTATGGTTACAATATAGACCTATTTATAGGGAAATTAGTAGAATATTTTCATAATAAAATAACGATAACATAATTTATTTTCACAATGAAATAACAACCAATAAAGTAAATAATATTATCACATAAAAGTGGTTAGAGTATCTCCAATATAAGTATGGATTATAAAAAAATGGAGTATCACATATGATAAATTGATAGAAGGTTAAAAATAGTCTCTTCAATGTAAACTTTCCTAATCATTATCAAGCTGACACGACAAAAAAGAAAATAGAAGCTGTCAACCTCAATGTCTATTTCTAAATAGTCTCTTGGATAGTCGTATCAGTAATTAATAATTAAAATTTTTATTAAATAATATTTTATGATAATTTTTTTTAATGTTATATTCTTATTTGACTATTTATCATTTAAATAAATAGAATAGCATTAGAGAGCCATTTTAGGTTTGAGTGTCTTTAAATCTATATTTATACCATATAGGATGCATATTTTCTTGACATTGATTATGTATCCATTTTTTTTAAAAGACAATCCATATTTATATTGAAGATACTCTTATAACACTATAATTAAAAATATTATCAAAGTGAAAATAGTAACAAGACCACATTTTCATAACACCATGAATGATTTCTATAGCCCTTTCTGCTGAAATAAAATAGAGATAAAATATTGAACGAAGTTTCATGGATATAAACCGAACAACAATGCTGCTAGATTTATGTATACAAAGAAAAAAAGTGTGACCCACTATTCAATATTATCAAAACAGTTAAAACGGTTAAATATTAATATCTTATAAATTAATATTTGTAGTATCCAATAGATAATTGACTTGAGTCAACATTGTAGAAAAATGTGCACCAACCAAAAATGTACTGAATAATAAAAGACTGTCAATCCTCTCAATTCTAATTAACTTCTCCACACGCATGCACAGTTCACAGTCATGGTGACAATGGTGCCACACACGAAGACTATGTTTCATCTTTTTAATTCTTTACTTTATAATATACCATCCTTAATTAAACAAATGCCACTAGAATAGATTCTTTATATATATAAAGTGGATCCAATGTAAGAAAAATTTGTCGTTTGTGGAATAAAGTAACCAACTTTTCCTAGTCCTTAAGTTTATCTTCAAACTGATCATCAGTCTCTACCGTTCTGTTCACCAACTAAGTCCTGTAACTTTGCTGCACCATATTTGGTCTGATCAATGGGTGCTGCATCATCTACTTGTTCATCTTCCACCACCACAACAACCATCAACTTTTCCTAGTCCTAAAGTCTATCTTCAAAGTGATCATCAGTCTCTACTGTTCTGTTCACCAACTAAGTCCTGTAACTTTGCTGCGCCATATTTGGTCTGATCAATGGGTGCTGCATCATCTACTTGTTCATCTTCCACCATCACAACAACCATCCAAGAAAGAAAGTATGATGTGTTCCTCAGTTTCAGAGGTGAAGACAGTGCTAGTGACAGTTTCAAAAGTCATCTCTATGGTGCATTGTCTCAAAAACACATTGACACTTTTGTTGATGATGATGGGCTCAAGAGAGGAGAGGAAATGTCACCAACCCTTTTGAGAGCAATTGAAGAATCAAAGATTTCTGTGGTTTTATTTTCGAGTGACTATGCTTATTCAACAGGGTGCTTGCGTGAGCTTGCAGAGATTATTAAGTACAAGAGAATGAAAAAGCTCATTGTCATACCTGTTTTTTACCAAGTTGATCCATCTGATATACGGAAACAAACTGGAAGCTTTAAGGATGCTTTTGATAAGCACAAACAAGTATCTAGAGAACAGTTGCAGACGTGGGGAGAAGCTTTGACTGAAGCATCCAATGTATCTGGGTGGGATTCCTCTGTTACTAGGTGAGTTCAATTATGTTCTATTGCAAGAAGAAACAGTCTTAAACATTTGATCATTTTTACTTGGTAGCTTGCTTGGTATATGTTTGTGTTATATTGTTCTTATTAGGTTGTGATTGATTTTAATGTGGTATAAATTGTTTGCTGTTTGCAATTGGTAGGCCTGAATCAAGACTTATAGATGAAATTGTCAAAGATGTTTTGAAGAAATTGAATGATATGTTTGCCTCAACAGATTTTCGAGGTTTAGTTGGAATAGATTCTCGCATTGAGGAAGTTAAGTCATTATTAAGCATGGAAATGTTAGACTTCCGAGTTGTAGGAATTTGGGGGATGGGTGGTATAGGTAAAACAACCCTTGCTGGAGCTGTTTTCAATCAAATTTCTTGTTGGTTTGATGGTTGTTGTTGTTTCGTCGCAAATGTTAGGGAAGAATCAGAAAATTGTGGTGGATTAGTTCATCTAAGAGACAAACTTCTTTGTCAAATTTTAGGTGAAAAACTAAGCTTAGGCACTTCCCACATACCCCCATTTATTAAGCGAAGGCTCCAAAGCAAAAAGGTTTTCATTGTTCTTGATGATGTGAATAGTTTGAAACAACTAGAAATCTTGGCAGGAGGGCTTGACCGGTTTGGTCTTGGAAGTAGAGTTCTCATAACAACTAGAGACAAGCAATTACTTCTAAAGTTTGTTGCAGCAAATAACATATACAAGGTTAAGGCACTGGACGACCATGAAGCTCTTCAACTTTTCTGTAACTGTGCCTTCAAAGAAGATCCTATTCCTAAAGATATTATGGTGTACGCTCGTAGAGCAGCGGATTATGCCAAAGGCAATCCTTTCGCATTAAAAGTGCTGGGTTCCTCCCTGTATCGAAAGAGCGAACAAGATTGGGAAAGTGCATTGCATAAGTTAAATAAAATTTCTAAGCCTGAAATTCATAATATATTGAGAATTGGTTACGATGCACTGGATCAAGAGGAGAAGAATATATTGCTTGACATTGGGTGTTTTTTCAAAGGAGAGTACAGAAACCATGTGATAGAACTACTAAATAGTTGTTACTTCTCTGTACAAGCCGCACTTAGTGTCCTCGTTGATAAGTCGTTAATAGTGATATCAGCCAGCAAGATAAATATGCATGATTTATTGCAAGAAATGTGTTGGGAAATTGTTCGTGAAGAATCTCTTAACAACCCAGGGGAGCGTAGTAGGTTGTATGGTCATGAGGATGTTTGCCGCGTACTAAGGAGAAACATTGTAAGTGCCTAATTTATTTGGTTTTTTTTCATATATTAAATTGATGTTCATCACTAAAATTACCTTCATGATTTTGTCTTCAGTTAAGCGATTTTGTTTGTATTAAATTTAGGAGCTTTTGTATGTTTCTATGTCATAACTTATTATTTGCTTGTGGGTTTAAAGGGAACTGAATCAGTTAAAGGCATCCTCCTGGACATGTCTAAAATAAAGAGCATAGATTTGAATTCTCAAGCCTTCGAGAACATGAGCAATCTTAGATATCTCAAGCTCTATGATTGGACCCGACGTTTTGGAGACCCCACAAATATCTCAAAAGTACATCTTCCTGGAGGCCTGAATTCTCTTCCGGAGGGATTGAGGTACCTAAATTGGCACGGGTATCCTTCCAAAGGACTGCCATTAAATTTGAGTCTGGAAAACCTTGTGGAACTTGATCTTTTTGATAGCAATGTTGAACAACTTTGGGAAGGCAAGAAGGTATGAATTATATATAAGCATGCACATTTCATTCTTTGAATATATTCTGTGTAGTACACTTATAATTAATCACCTAATCCAATAATTTTTACTAAATTTTGTTACAGCACGTCCCTAGGTTGAGAAGACTTATTCTTGGACACTCTCAGCAACTGACTAGGATCCCTGACCTCTCAGGATCCCCAGATCTTGAGGTCTTAGACCTTGTAGATTGCAAAAGCTTGCTTGACATTAGCTCTTCTATCCAACATCTCGATAACCTTAATTACTTGCGTCTCGAGGGCTGTGAAAGTCTTAGAAGCTTTTCAAATGACGTTCATTTCGAAGCTCTTAAAAATCTTGATCTCTCATCATGCATTAATTTCATGAAGTTTCCACAGGTTTCGGGGAATATACAGATGTTGAGTTTAAAAGGGTCTGAAATCGAAGAAATTCCCTCATCGGTTGAGAGTCTAACGAAGCTCATTTTGTTAGACTTTTCAGACTGTTTCAGGCTTTCACATATCCCAACCACCATTTGTAAAGTGAAATCTCTACGTTTTCTAATTCTTAAAAACTGTTGCAAACTCGAGCATTTCCCTGAAATTTTGGAGACAATGGAGTGTCTAGAAACTCTTGATTTATCTGGCACAGCAATTAAAGGGCTACCTTTTTCAATTGAAAATCTGATTGGTCTTTCGAAATTATTTTTGAGGGGTTGCAAGAATCTTGAGACGCTTCCAAGTAGCATCTGTAAATTAGCATCTCTGATTGAGTTCGATCTTTCTGATTGCTCAAAACTTGACAAGTTGCCAGTGAACATGGAGAATCTCTCAGCAGGCAGAAGTGTTGAAAGTTCACTACCATCCTCTTCAACATGCTTGAGATCTGTTATAGAGTGTTTGGCATTCCGTCCTTCTTCAGGTTTATCATTCTCTTTGGAAGATTTATATTTAAACAAATGCAACCTGACAGAAATCCCAGAAGATATTGGTTGTCTATCTTCATTGAAAACCTTAGAGCTAAGCAGAAATGATTTTGAGAGTCTACCAACAAGTATCAAACAACTATCTAAGTTGCAAACGCTTTTATTGAACGATTGCAATATGCTTCGATGTGTGACAATGCTTCCATTGAATCTACTCGTTTTTGAAGCAATGAATTGCAAGCAGCTTCAGTCATTGCCAGATACATCCGAATTTGCAGAATTCATAACAACCGAACGCATCACTTGGAGGAGTTCACGCCTCACAAACTTAGAATTCATGTTCACTAACAGCCTGAAACTTGATGAGAAAACATTCAGCAATGTTTTCCAAGAGTCACTACAAGTAATTCAGCGAATGGCAACAGCAGGAAAGGTAATCTTATCGCATACTCCACCCCTTTCACTGTCTCTTAATTTATATCTTGTTTGAAATATTTATGGTTTGTTATAATGTTGTAGAGCTATCAAAAAGAGGTGCGCGTCAGCATTTCTTATCCTGGAAGCAAAATTCCTGAGTGGTTCTGCTATCAAAGTTATGGATCTTCAGTGAATTTTCAATTGCCTCCACTTAATTGCTCTGGTCATAAATTCCTGGGATTTGCTTTGTGCGCTGTTGTTGCATTTAAGGGATATTGTTACACCGGGCACTTTTCTTTTGGCATCCCGTACGAGTGCTGTTTTCAAACTGATCGTGGTGATCGGGTTACAGTCAAAGGCAAATTGACTGTTCGTGCTGATAGAAAGTATAATGACAGCATATTCATTGACTCGGATCACGTCTTACTAGGGTATGACGACTATTCACGTCTGACGTTACCTATAGATAACTTCGCAACTTGTACAGTTAAGTTCAAGGCTCCAGATGATAGCTCTCCAAGGATCCCTCTTAGAAATTTTTCAAAAATAGAAGATATATTCGGGGTTCCTGACAAAAGCCAAAATTGCAAACTGAAATATTGCGGGGTATGTCCAATATATGCAGAGCCTGAAATAGTCCAACCCAGCATTTCTGATGAGAAATTTGATTCCAATGACAATGATTCATTACCGGATCTTATGACAATTCCAGAAAAGAAACCAACACTCTCCATTAGCAACAAAATTGTTCCATTTTATAGGAGTTTGCGTGACAAAGTGGGTTTATGGCTCTTCTATTTTTGGATTTTCTTTGGGTGTCTGCTTTGTGGACTCTGTGTTCTTGGGATGCTGGTGTTACTTGTGCTTCAATTGTCCACTTCTTGTGAAATTTACTTGTCATCTCACCTGCAAAATACACAAGGTACATAATTTCCACCAATACCAAGTCAATTATTGACATTATTGTTCTATTATTTAACATGGACAAGCATATGGCAAGTCTAGTCTTCATGTAGGGATGATATCTGTGGTTCAATAGTAATTTTTGGTACAATTTTAACATTGCTTTTTTGACTATTAAAAATATCATTTTTGTGAATGTTGCCTCTACTCTAATGTGCAAAATATGCAGCATTCGTTGTTCATAGTTATATCTATTAGGACTTCTGCTATTGCCACGAGTGGACCTCATATTTTGTTTGTCTTTGTTTTTTTGTTTGATGCTAGTCAAAAGAATCTGAGAACAGAAGGAGCTGTTGATTGATTTACAACGGTGGATAATCTGACTGCCTATGGTGTAGAAGCGTGTCATGCTTCTACTGACAACGCCTCTGCCTCTAGGCCCTCTACAGATCCGTCAAACCTTGACTATCCGATATTCTGTAGCCTTTCACAAATATTTTATGATCCTCCTCTACCCTACAAAAAGCTGTAAATTTTAATTCCACACTTAAGTTCATCTCAGAGGACATGCTTTTATTTAAATAAAGAATGCACATATGTAAATTACATAACTTTAATCATCTGGTTCAATCATGCTTCGATTCTGATTTTTCGTATTCCACTCTAGGACGAACATGTCTATTATTATGATTCAGTAAAACTTCTGACCATCTTTTTTATATTTGATTACTATATGGTTGTGGAAGTGCCTGTAAAATGTGCAGTAAGACAATAACATTATTTTATGATTAACTTGGTGCATTATTCTGATCAAGTTGCAATCTTCACGTAAGTTTTGAGCTTTCACGATTTCATTTGACTTCTCCATTGACACTTAATGACATGGACTGATATGCATTGAATTTGATAGAAATCAATCGTCAAGTGTGGTTTTTTTGGTTTTCTAGTTGATTCCTATTGTTTCTTGATAAAATGAACTAGGATCTCATTTCTTTAAAATCAATTGTCATTCTTCATGTAAGTTTCGAGCTTTCACAATTTCATTTAACTTCTTCATTTATACTAAATGATGCTGATAGACATGAATCGACACCGATTGAAATCAGACGTAAGGTGTGGTTTTCTAATTTTCTTATTGATTCCCTTCGTTTCTTTGCAAAACAGGTTGAGTTTCCATTTTGCAAGGTCAAGATCCAATCTCCACGTGAGTTTTGTGCTTTTCCAATTTTATTTGACCACTCAATTGACACTAAATGGTGCTAATAGACACAATTCGGTGCTGACCAAAATCATGCATTAATTGTGCTTTTTAAAATTTTCCTATTGATTTCAATTGTTGTAATACGGTCTAAGCCCTCATTTTTTGAGGTCAACTTACGATCTCCATCCAAGTTTCGAGCCCTTTCAAGTCATTTGATCACTTAATTAATACTAAACGATGCTGATTGATATGAATCAGTGTTGGTCGAAATCATTTGTGAAGTGTGATTTTCTAATTTTATCTAATTTCTATTGTTTCATTGTAAAACGAGGTGAGATCTCCATTTTGTAAGATCAAGTTGCACTCTTCTTGTAAGTTTCTAGCTTTCCCAACTTTATTCGATCACTCAGTTGACACTAATTGTTGCTAACAGATATGACTCAATGTTGGTCGAAATCAGGCGTGAAGTATGGTTGTTCTAATTTTCTTGATAATTTTTATCTTTCTTCTCTACAAAATGAACTGACATCCCATTGTCCAATATTAGGTTGCATTCTCTATGTAAATTTCTGACTTTCCCAACTTCATTTGAATTCTCAATAGACACTAATAACGATAATCGACACGAATCAATGTTGATAGAAAGTATGCGTGAAGTATAGTTTTCTAATTTTTTCAATGCTTTCAAATGTTTTTTATTAATACTGATGAATCCTATTTCTTAAGATCAAGTTGCATTATTCATGTAAGCTTTGAGCTTTCCTGATTTCATTTGACTTCTTCATTGACATAAAATGATGCTAACTGATATAAATTGACGCTAATTAAAATCAGATATGAAATGCGGTTTTTCTAATTTTTTTGGAAAAATTTTAATTTAGTCCCTAACGTTAGACAAAATATTACTTTTTTACTAACGTTTGTATTTTAAATTTTCGTCATCTCTAACGTTTCGAAAATGTATCAATTTAGTCCATTTGACCAAAAAGATAACAGTTAAACGTGACAGACAGGACAAAAAGATGAATTTACTCTTGATATAATTTTAAAAAGCTAAAATGACATAATTACTCTTTTAAAAACTGATAATTACAAAATAATCATCCATATTATTACAAAATTATCATTGACTACCTTATAATCAAATTGTGACACATCATTAAATCAATTTTTTAAATTTAATTTATTATTAATAAATTTTTAATTAAAAATAATATTTTTAATATAAAATTAAAAAAAAAATTTCTTCATCTTCATCTTCTACCTCTCATCATCTTACTGATCTTCAATTTTATCTTCAACATTCATCAAAATCATCATCTCCATTATTTTCATCAAATCAACATCATCCAAATTAAATATCTAACATCAAACCAAATATCTTCCAAATCTTAAAAAAAAAAAAAAAAAAAAAATTGTTTATCCAAATTAAGAAAAAAAAAAATTTATGTAAATTAAAAAAAAAAAAAAAAACAGAAGAGACCAGTTTGTCTCCGGTGGCTGGAGACCAAAAATTGGTCTCCGGCTGCTGGAGACCAATTTTTGGTCTCCAATGTCCTGGATTGTTCTCCAGTCGCTGGAGACCAACTCCAGCCAAGCTAGACTGGTCTCCAGCCGCTGGAGACCAGCTTTCTGGTCTCTAGTGAGACCAGATTTGGTCGCTGGAGACCAGTTTTCTGGTCTCCAGCTCGGAGACCAAGTCTGCGGTGATGGATGGTCTCCATCGCTGGAAGGAGGTCTCCCATGGAGACCTCTTCTTTTGTTTTTGTTTTTTTTTTTCTTTGGTTTTTCTTTTTTAAACTTAAAATTTTTTTATATATTAAATTAAAAATATAAAAATATATATTATATTAAATATATATTAAAATTATATAAATATATTCAAGTTTAAAAGATCAAATTAACCCTCGTTGACTAACAGAATGACTAAATGAATACATTTTCGAAACGTTAGGGATTATAAGAATTCGAATTGTAAACGTTAGTAAAAAAGTAATATTTTATCAAACGTTAGAGATTAAATTAAAATTTCCCCATTTTTTTTTCTTTGGTTTCGTATTATTTCTTTGGAAAACGGGTTGTGTTTCCATTTTTATGTAAGCTTCGTACTTCTTTAACTTTATTTGACCACTCAATGGACATTAAATGACATTGACAAACACAAATCGATGCTAATTGAAATTAGGCTTCAATTGTGCTTTTGATAATTTTCTTGCTGATTTATGTTCTTGCTCTATAAAACGAACTCAGACCCCATTTTTTGAGGTTAAGAATCTCCATCTAAGTTTTGAGCCCTCCCGACATAATTTGACCATTCAGTTAACACTAAATGATGTTGACCGACATTTATCACTACTGACTAAAATCATACGTGAAATCTAGTTTTTCTAATTTATTGATGATTTCAACTGTTTCTTAGTAAAATGAAATGAAATCCCATTTCTTAAGATCAAGTCGCATTCTTCATGTAAGTTTTAAGCTTTCATGATTTTATTTGACTTTTTTACTGGCGCTAAATGATGTTAATTGACACGAATCGACGCTGACCAGAATTAGATGTGAAGTGTGGTTTTTCAAATTTTCTCCTTGATTCCTATTGTTTCTTTGCAAAATGGGCTAAGTTTCCTTTTTTCAAGGTTAAATTCCAATCTCCTTGTAAGTTTCATGCTTCTCCTACACAACTGACTTTGATAAGTGCCGATTCATGCATGCTAGTAACATTGGTGTCAATTGAGCGGTCAAAGAAGTCAGAAAAGCTCAAAACATACAAAGAGCAAGCAACTTTATCTTAATAACTGGGATCTTAGTTTGTTTTACAGAGAAAATACTAGAAATCAGCGATAAAATTAAAAAAACCACACTTCATGCATGATTTTAGTCAGCACTGCTTGATGTTAATCAACATCATTTATTATTAAGCGAGTAGTCAAATGATGTTAGAAGGGCTCGAAACTTAGATGGAGATTGTAACTTGACCTCAAAAAATGGGTTTTAATATGTTTTGCAAAGAAGCAACAAAAATCAGCAAGAAAATTTTAAAAAGCACAATTCAAGCCTAATATCGTTTAGCACTGATGTGTGTTTGTCAGCATGATTCAGTGTCAAGTAAGTGGTCAAATAAAATTGCAGTGTGATTTTTTTAATTTTTTCATTGATTTACATTTTTTTTCCTACATACAACGAACTGAGATTCCATTTTTCAAGATCAATTTTGCATTCTCCATTTAAGTTTTGAACTTTCCCTACTTCATTTGAATTTTCAATGGATACAAGATGAGTCAATACTAACCGAAATCGAAATCATGCGTGAAGTATTGTTTTCCTAATTTTATTGATGATTCCAATTGTAACAACATCTAAAAACAACAATTAAACATTCACTTACATATCTTTAAAAAAAAATGATGAAAACAGAAAATCATTTGATTAGTTGATAAATGTATATCAAACTTGTTGTAAATGATTCAACTAAGCTAGTCAACTAATAAAAATAAAAATATAATTATTACGCTAAAATACTCGGGTAGGTAATGCCATACCCATGTAACCACCGGGGAAGGCAAGATATTTTGTTAGAAACAACAACTCGATTAAAGCAAAAGATTTGAGAGTTACCAAGGAGGACAGCAAGCTAATTTATAATAATTTTTTTTTTTAAAAGAAAAATTTTAATTTATTTTCCTAGGAGGGGCTCATGTTGCCTCTGCCATTGTGCATAATAGAGTAACCAAAAATAAAATAAGTGTGTCATATAAAAGAAATTAAATATTGAAACAACACCTGAAATATCTTTGATATTATCTTTATATTGAGATTATTGATATTGAAAATATCCCTCAATATTTTAATATTTAAAAATATTTTCACCAATACTTTTATAAATTTAGAAAACTATACTAATACGTCCATGTTATTAACACCACCCCTTTAGCATGAGCAACCAAACGTAAGAAACTACTGTATAAATGTTAGCGGTCCAAGCGTGTCTACATCACTCCACGTAAGTTGCTGCTAAAAAATATAAGAAAGTTACGTTTAAACATTAATGGACCAAATGTATATGCATCATCCACCTATAGGACGGGTAATGAAAGTATATTTGCTTTTATAAGTTTAGAAAATTCTACTGATACATCCAGGTTACTAATGCCACCCCTCTAGCATGAGCAACCAAAAGTAAGAAACTACCACGTAAATGTTAGTAGTCCAAATGTATATAATATGAGTCACCCCACGTAGCGTGCTAATATAAGAAGGTTACGTCTAAATATTAGTGGACCAAATGTATATACATCACCCACACATAGAACGAGTAACCAAAAGTAAAATTGTTACGCATAAATAGTAGTGGTCCAAACCTATTTATACACTAGTACATAGAAATCTCTCTAATATTAATGTCACGACACAGACCTACTTAACGTAAATAACCAATAACAAAAATCTTATGAGTGTGGTGGATTACCATTGTAGTAGCAACCCTACTTGACTTGTTTATGTGTGTTAAGTTCGAAGATCGAAGCTCACTAAACGATTAAATGTATGTGATAAATTTTTTCCTTTATTTATAGTTTATTCCCCACCTTTTGGGTTCTGATCCTTGTTCGCGTTATAATGCCTATCGTTATTGATCTCGATTGTACTTGGAACCGGTCTCCCCCATTTAAAAAATTAAAAAAGCAGAAAAGAAAGAAAACAAAAAGCTTACGTCGTAGAAGAGAAATGGTTCGGACATAATGCGTGTTGTATTGGAAACTCTCTTTGAGACAGCACATGGGTACGAGTACAGCTTTTGTAATCCAAGTTGAGTTTGACTAACCAAGTGTTAGCCGACGGGCTTGACCGCTTGTGGCATCCAGCTGCCGAGCCACTTTGCGGGCGGTGCGGTGGTCAGTGGTGACTCGTTGTTCGGTCCACAATCATTAAAGAGATGTCTTCCCTTATCCAGTCATGAAATCCGCAATGAATTCTTATCCATTCTGGTCTATTTTATTTTTTGACGGGTCAACTTATTGGGATTTGCTTCACTACTTAGCTGGTGGTCATGTTCCTCTATAGCTGAAGTCCATTGGATGTTTCTCCTTCGCCAATTACAGTCCACCATGTCATGCATTAAATTGGAAGCTTAGGCCCACTTATTACTTTAGCGTTTTTTTTTTTCAAAAAAAAAAATATACCTTTTTTTTAAGTGAAAAAAAAAATGCTTATTACTTAGTTTTGTTCTGTAATTCTGTGGACTTTTCCACTAAATTCAGTGAAATAGTCCTATTTGAGAGTTTGACTAAAAATCTAAAATCAATATTACGAAACACTAAAGTTGTATAATTCAAAATTGTCTTTGTTAATGACTAATTTGACTAATAATATGCTAAGATTATAATTACAAATAAAAGAAGTAAAGGGACGAGTAATTTTAAAAGTAAATGATATCTCTTAATTTATAAAAGGGAAATCCTTAATCTTATTAAAATTTTAATAAAAATCATATTTTTATGATTAGAATAAGATAAAGGGATTTTGATTTATATTTTAGATTGTATCTCAATCTTAGTGATATTAATTAACTTAATCTATATTCATTGATATATGCTAAATGAAATTATAAAAAAAAAAAAATTGAGATTTCTAACCTTATATTTTTGAAATAAGAAAGGAAACAAAGAATTTGTAAATGAATATGGTATCCAAGATCTCCTTTTATTTTTGTTTATTATTTTTACTTTATAAAAAGTTGCTAAGGTATGTGATACACTTGATTGCATATGATTTTCTCTTATAGTAGACACAATTCATTCAATGTGGCCATGTGGGTGGGTCAAACACTGATGGGGTGGACCCAAAAACCATTGATTCCTATAAAAACCCATTTAAACCAAATCCATTTCCACTCCATTCCATCCACACTCCCAAACCCAAACATGAAACTCTCTTCCTCAAATCCTCTGATTTCTTTACACTTCCTCTTCCTCTCCCTCCTCGTCCTCCAATCCCTCAAAGCCACATCAGCCGCCTGCCACCCGGATGATGAAGCCGGTCTCTTGGGCTTCAAATCGGGCATAACCCAAGACCCGTCCGGCATGCTTAGCTCGTGGAAATCGGGTACGGATTGCTGCACTTGGGCAGGTATAACTTGCTTAACCAACAACCGGGTCACAGCACTATCTCTTCTCGGACAATCCAACAAGCCCAACAATTTCTTATCGGGTACAATATCGCCAAGTCTTGCCAAACTCAAATATCTAGACGGTATCTACCTACAAAACCTCCAAAACATATCCGGTAAGTTCCCAAATCATCTATTGGGATTGCCCAACTTAAAATTCGTCTACATCGAAAACAACAAACTTTCAGGTCCTTTACCCGAAACCATTGGTAAGTTAACCCAACTCGAAGCCCTAAGTTTCACCGGAAACCACTTCACCGGTCCAATGCCAACCTCAATCTCCAACTTAACTCAATTGACTCAACTAGTTCTCGGAAAAAACTTCCTAACCGGTAACATACCATCCGGAATCCGAAAACTTACAAAACTAACCTTTTTAAGTCTCGAACACAACAAATTATCAGGTACAATACCCGATATTTTCTCATCACTCACCAACCTTAGAATCCTGAGACTCTCTTACAACAACATTTCAGGCCAAATTCCTCCATCAATCCAATCACTAGCACCAAAGCTTCAATATCTTGAACTGGGTCACAATTGCCTTTCCGGGAAAATCCCGGATTTTCTTGGAAAATTCCAGGCTCTAGACACCTTGGACTTATCCCGGAACAGATTCTTCGGAATTGTTCCGAAAATCTTCGGAAACCTGACAAAAATATTCAATCTCGACCTCTCTCACAACTCTCTCATTGACCCTTTTCCTGTCATGAACGTTAAAGGCATCGAGTCACTCGATTTATCGTACAACAACTTCCATCTCAATCAAATCCCGAGATGGGTCAAATCGTCTCCAATAATTTTCTCTCTCAAGTTGGCGAAATGCGGGTTGAAGCTGAACTTGGATGACTGGAAGCCTGCCGAGACTTATTTCTACGACTACATTGACTTGTCCGAGAACGAAATATCGGGCAGTCCAGTCCAGTTGCTGAACCGGACAGATTACTTGGTGGGGTTTTGGGCTTCCGGGAACAAGTTGAAGTTTGATATCGGGAGGTTGAGGATTGTGGAGAGGTTGAAGTACTTGGACTTGTCGAGGAATTTGGTGTTCGGGAAGCTACCGACGGCCGTGTCGCAGCTTGAGAAGTTGAACGTGAGTTATAATCATCTTTGTGGGAAGATACCGGCGGCGAAGTTTCCAGCGTCGGCGTTTGTGGGGAATGATTGTTTGTGTGGTGCTCCTTTGCAGCCATGCAAAGTGTAAGTTCATTGTAGTTGGTAAGTAAAATAAGGTTGGACCTCTTATTTTTATGTATTTGTAATTTTTGTAAAATAAAATTATATGGCATTGGTTTTGTCACTCAATTTATAGACTCATAATTTAGTAAAGCATTTCGATATAAAAATATTCTTGAATGAAAAAATGTTAATGAGGACAAAATTACTAAATCAATTAATAAATTAAAATATTCTTTAGTCATTAAATTCATACGGTTAGATGATTAAAATCTAATTTTGTTCCAACTATCAAACCATAGTTAAAAAGAAAATAGGTAAGCAAATATTGTTACATAATTTTTAGCACAAGTTATATTTATTAATATAATTTATATATCTTAAAACTAAAAAAAAAATTAAAAAATAGAAAACTAACAGTGGTGATAACATTCCATCCACTACCTTCACTTTTGAGATAGTGCGTTCTGCCCACCCCCACAATTTGTGAGTTTTTTCGTATATCTAATTTATGTTTTAATAATTTGATTAGGCTTTTCACCATTCAATATAACTTTGTAAATGACCCTCATTCACATTAATTATCCAAATTCAATGTAATAACTGATTGGGGTTACAAAAATATTTTGTATTAGTATTTCAAAATTTTTATAAATAAATAAATTTATTCTAATAAAATTGCCATTGAAATTTTAATAAGTAATTTAATAAAGATATATTAATAATTTAAGAGAAATAACATATAAAATAATTAAATCCGGATCCCCGATATTAATGAGTGTACTTTTGATGTGGTGTTAGATTGGGTGATTGTCACGGCCTTTAACATATGTGAAATGACGTATCACTTTATCTCTTAGTTGTTTTCTTCTTCTTCCTCTTCAAGTTCTCCAAACACCCACTTCGCCAGACGACGTGCTTCTCTCTCTGCTTTCCGGGTAACTCTCTTCTTTCTCTTTTGTTTTTGCCGATTTGTGTTCCAAAAAAATTGTGTTTTGTTTGCGATCAAATGATGTATGTGAATGTAATTTGTCACTTCTTTGAACGACCCTCTTAGCTGATTTGTGAGTTACGGTCATAATTGATAGAATTGACATGGGTGGATTTTAGATCAAGAACCTTTTTTTTATTATATGTGTGTTTATGGGAGCTCAAGTTTCTTGATTCATGTGTCTCAAGAAATGAAACCCACTTGAATAATTCTTTCGTACTTCATTTGCTGACTGTGTTCTCAGTGTTTGATTTTTTGCCACTTAAGAGTTAGTTTGGTGTTCTGATTTGTAGTGAAGTAGACAAATTAATTATTTAATTAGTTTATTTGATAAATTAGAGTTGTATAGAAGCTTAGGATTCTGTTTCAGTGAATGGTTTCTGCACATGAGTGCAAGTCTTAGAAGCTACCAAGCTGAGAAATGGCTCATGCTAATTAGGTGTTTCACTTAATATTTACTTGGTCTTGCATTATTGAGAAGAAAATAGAGCAGCACTAGATGTTGGATTGTGAAGCTTGAATCAGTAATATGACGTTATACAGATGTAACGTAGACTTGGGGTCGAGCTTTTGTGTGCGTTTAATTTGTGTTTGCGGTTGCCTATTTGTCTACACTAGAACTTGATGACTGGTGGTTCTGTTAATAGATTTGTCTTTAGCACTAGACATTGGATTGTGAAGCCCGAATCAATAATATGACGTTGAACAGATGAAGACTTGTGGTCGACTTTTGTGTGTGTTTTGCAGTTGCCCATGCGTCTACACTAGAACTTGATGACTGGTGATTCTGTTAATATATTTGTCTTTAGCTTGAGCATGTAAAATTGTAAATACAAAAGTCATTTAATTAAAGTACAATGACTTTGTGAATCAGTTGATTCTTGATGTTTCTTGTAGTTTTGAAAGCTTTCATGTATGATGACAGCACAAGTTATGGATATGAAAGATGGTGTGTGTGATTTCCAAAAATGAGTCTGCTTTTTTATGTTATTCGGTTGAGCTGGGATTGGAGGTTGTAATGGCATTGTGTTCCTACCTATATATAATTCTTTTTCAATTTCCAGGAAAATTCATATATATGATGATTTTTAATGTTTCTGAATAATTTTGAATGTTGCAATTCTCTATGACAAGGAAGTTGATGACCATAACACAAATACGAACAACTTTTAATGCTTCAGACCTATTTTATTTACATCAACTTTCAGAATTGTAACATGAGGTTTGTTTTATAGGAATTAGGAAATTAGTTTATGATAAATTGTATTGCTATGTATTGCAATTAGAGGTCGTGGTATTATTTGACTACATTGTCCAGTATTCGTTTATATGAACAGAGGATGTACAAAGACCTTATTTATATGATGAAGAAAGTGAGGAAAAGCAAATTGAAAATCTTTAAGGGAAATTATATTTGGGTCTTGAGTGGTTTCTTGTATGGGATACCGGCTAGAGCGTATGCTCAAACTCATCCTAGAAGTACACATTACATGATAGTGTGGATGTTCTTTGGTCTGTTTCTTGAGTGGCTGTTAAAATATCAATGGATACATTCCTCCTAGAACACTGAACCATTTATGTTTCCATGCACATGAAGCGAAGATTAGATGGCTTTCAATGATGTGAAATGTAGACTATCTAACCTTTCCTGGTACGCCAAAATGAATATTTTACACATTCCTCCTAGAACACTGAACCATTTATGTTTCCATGCACATGAAGCGAAGATTAGATGGCTTTCGATGATGTGAAATGTAGACTATCTAACCTTTCCTGGTACGCCAAAATGAATATTTTACCTACTTGCGATTTATCTTATAGAGCCTAGAGAGTTTCTTGTTTGGTTGTTATTGCCTATCTAAGTAACTGACCATTGTTAGAAGTAGTGTCGAAACTCACTCCATGAGGTTGTAAGGTTAATATAGGCTTGATTTTATCTCTGATTTAGAGATCCATTTGCTTGATTGTCTACACCAGTGATGCATGAAAGTAAGTTGATTCTTGTTCTGTTTATTAAATCAAGTTAACAGCTTTTATTAGCATTATTGTTTATCATAGTTTTAAGTTGATTTTGTTTAGTTTATCATTGCAGTGAGATGTTCCATTTTGTTTGACACATTTCCTCGTCGCTATAATGGATGTTATGGAGAGTGAAATTAAGACCAAGATTACAGATTGTAAACCTGTGGAGAATGAGAGAGCATCTGTTCAAATAAAGGTACTGTTCTTTGCCAGAGCTCGAGATTTAACTGGCTTAACTGAATTGCCGCTGGATGTGTTATCCGGCAGTACCACTCAAGACTGCTTGAACAAGCTTGTTGCTAGGTTTCCAAGCTTGGAAGAGCTTCTTGGGAGTATGGTTCTCGCTTTGAATGAGGAATACACAAATGAGTCAGTGATTGTTAAAGACAAAGATGAATTAGCCCTTATACCTCCCATTAGTGGTGGTTGAATGTATTTTGTTCATTCAAAACAATAAAGGAAAGAGAATGGTGGTTAAATTTATGTTCAGTTATCAATATAACATAAACATCTGAATCTCAAATAATACACACAAAGTTAAGTATATAATGTTTTAAGTTGTATGGATGTTTTGCAGAGAGACAGAGTCTCTATTGTGTTAGATTTTGTTATGATATTAGTAGATTAAAAATGCAGGTGAATTATATTTTTGAGAAGTGGTAGAAACAGTGGAAGCTTCGCTGAAATTTTGTTATGATAGGTTTCATTAAAAATGTGAATTATAAGATGGAGAAATCTGGACTTTCCCACTTCCCTAATTAATTTTAATATTTCATTTATGTATCCGGATTTTGGGTAGGTGTGACAAAGTGGTAGAATATACTGAGAACATATTGAGAAGATAATGAGAAGAGAAGACTCATAATGTAATATATTTTACACATTTTTTTTGTTGTAGCTGTGTGTTTTGGCATTGCATCATCATAGAATGTCACCTTTTATTCATTTAAATGCTACAAAAATCGGTATTTGTTCATTGTTATGGGGTTTAGCTACTATTATGAAAACTATATAGTATAGTCGGCAAGCAGTTATAATGAATATCAATTTACTGTTTACATTAAAAACATCAAATTTTCTTTAAAATTTTTCCTATCTTTGTGAATTGGTTGATTAGATTCCAACTAGTATAAATAGCAATTGAAATGATACAGATCCTGTTTATGATAGTGTTCCCCATAATTATGAAAGATGGGTTTATCTGCGATCAGCGATTTGGTAAAAGGCCTTGTGTCCAACCAGCACGTGCATGACGTATCTATAGACAAAGAGAATAATTGTCACGCCTCTAAAGCTATAGGTATATTTGCTTTACAAATGCATTTCATATGAACTATATTTAAAAAGATAAAAAAAAAAAATGTAGTTGTAACTTTATATCAAAAAATGTAATTTATTTAATTTTATTTAATTATTTTTTTATAAATAAATATAACTCTATTAATGTGCTGTCCACTCAACAATTTTCACTGGTTTCAAACCTTTTAATTCTAAGGATGTACTTCAAATATAATTTTTATAAATCAACAATTAATGGAAAAATGTAAAGGGACAAATTTATTTTTTTTTTGTCAAACTAGAACAGAACAATTCTTTTTTTGCCTAAAAAATAAAAGTTACTTATTTTTTGTCGTAAATAAAATTTAAATCAATTATAACCCATTTTAATTTCAAAAAAAAAAAAAAAAAAAAATCACATATTCGACATTTCATGTAGATTACATGAAATGTATCGTAGATTCAAAACGGATTGGAAATGATTAAATTTTTCTAGCGAAATGACTAACTATTTTTTTTTTGATAAAAATGAATTTATACTATTTTTGAGACATTTTTTTTTTTTTGAGAATTTTTTTTTGAAACAATTTTTGAGACATTTTTAATATTTCACAAATATTATAGAACTAACCTAAACAATCAGGATCCTATTGGGACACGAAGACCCAAAATTACATTATTTTATTGTAACTGGGCCAAAAGCCTGGTTCGGCCCAAGCAATGGCTGATTATAAAGGGAAAGCCGACGTCGTTTTGGTCAAATAGTGGTAGTACTAGAAAAAGAATCATGCGTTCCATCGGCTTCCCTAATTATCAAAGCTATCTTCATCACGTCACCTGCAATCTTTTTAATTCACCGATCATTTTTATTTAAAAAAAAAAAAATCTGCCATTTATCACTACTTTTTTAACAAATCCACCCATGTTAGCTTCCTATTTAACTGACTTAACCAATTTAAGAAGTTGGTTATGCTAATTAGTGATCCATGGTAACTGGCTGTTGATGAGACTAATGGATGTTGATCTGTTCACAGCGCCTCTACTATGTCAAATGAAATCTAATGAGTGTTGAGTTATAAATAGATCAACTCGAATTTTACTCAACTCAAACCCATGCATTAGCTTTTTGGATTTAATGTGGATAGTCCAAACCCATTTGGTCCATTCAAACAATTACTTATTATTATCATTAATTTTAATTAATAATTTGATTTGATTAACGAGGAAAAACCAATAAACACCTAAAACATTAAAATAAGAAGATTAAGAAAAAATTATGGAATAAATATATGCAAATATTGAAATGTAAACAAGTTATAATACAATTATAATTAATGTGTAAAATTAAATTAAATTGAAAATAAACATTAACAATAATCCAATATATGCAAACACTGCCTAAAAATTTTTGATTAAAAAGGAAAAATAAATCTTCAAGTCTCACCATATGCTATTGCATATCAAACAATATAATTGATGGATAAAATTATCCAATAAAGTAGCGAAACTCTTGAAGTTATGGTATTTTAAATGATTATTTTTTTTGTATGGATTTGGTGTAATTTAGCTACGCGGCACAAATCAATAGACGAAGACACCAGAAATAAACAGAAGCAAACCGAAAAATAAGGACATTGGATTGGATTTGATGAGTGGTTGTCCGCCCTTGGCAGGTTCCTGTGGTGGTGAGGATGAGGATGATGATGGAGGAGTGGCATCTGCTGCCTGTGGTGGTGAAGATGAGGGACCTGGAGTGGCAGGTGATTTGCCCAAAACAAGGGTACCCTTGGCATTGACATTATCAGGTTGAAAATCATGCATTCTTGGCTGACCATCTACAACCGCACCACCAACTTGCCATACTTGGTTCAATTTCTTTGCTTTCTCTTCAACTTTCATGGATCCATAGATCACCAGGTTCCCATTGGAGCTCTCTTCCGCGCTCAAATCCCAAGTCTCAAAAGCCAGCTTGGATTCCGTGATGGAGCTATAAGAGGAGACGTCAAAGGTTTTGACAACAACTTTTTTGTCAGACTTGAATGCCAACAAAGCCTGGGATCCAATCATGCCTTGGCTTTTTGGGTTGATAGCCCAAGCCACCCACCCTTCAGGTTTCGCTGGAGGGGCCATGTAGGCGATGGAGAGTGATGAATTGGTGGCATTGTAGGTGTAGTGTAGGTATGCATCCAGGGTTGGCAGGTCAACACACTGGTCGAATTTCTTGTTGCTTTTCAAGGTCTGGGAAGTGCAAGTAAGTGAATGTGCAGGTGAGATTAGAAGAAGAATAAGAAGACACGAGAGCCCAACACCTAGGGTTGTGACACCAGCAACTGAAGAGGATGCCATTTTCAAGAGGAATGATGTTTACAATGATTTTGATGGGTATTTATTGAAACCTTAAAAGCTATAAAATATCAAACTACAACTCAGACCAGATCCTAACATCTAGCACTCACTATTATTATCAGAAATTTGTTTCTACTTAATTTGTTATATTAAATCACCACGTTGTATTTATAAATATTTTTAGAAAAAAAAAAAAAAACCGTCCGCGATAATCATCCATCTTTTTAAAACTGTCATAATCATCAAATTATCTCAATTTAAAAACTATATTACTATTAAAAGGCTTCTTATTCTGTTTCATTCCAAATTTATTCAAAATAGAGTCAGTTACTAGCTGATTTAACTAACCTCGGAAAATAGTTAAATTGGTTTGTTTGTTAAGGTATGCACTCTGACCAGGGTTTTCCTCAACTTATCATCTCTTCTCATTCATCAATTATCTCAGGTTCGCTAAGTTGTGATGGGCTTCCTTGCAAGTCTTTACAGTATTTCCTTCCAAATCTATAATTTAAAGAAAATATAATGAATATTTCAACAGATTAAATGAATGAATTTTATTTCAAGTCAACAGGTTTTCAAAAAGGTAAATAAAGGGCAAGCCTGGAGAAGCCATGCCAAACGTACGTTTAACAGCTCGAAACTCATTTTCCTGTGTTTCGTGTTTTCTAATGAAAACACTTTAAGGAAATTGATTTCATCAATTTTTGTTTTTATAAAACATAAACGATTTTAAAAACAATGCCAAAAGTACGTTTATTAAACACATTTAATCCTAATTTTTATATACCCTTTTTAATATATTAATTATATAAGAACTTTCAAAATTAAACAACCAAATGAACAAATTTTCTTTCGAAAGCTCTACTCCTAAAAGTTTATTTTCAAAAGATCAGCTACTAAAAATCTATTTAGAGAAGGTCTCCCAAACATATATTTTTATACTAATCTTTGAGTTGATTTTCTGTATATTTGGTGATATTTGTCAAGTAAAAGAAATTTATTTATTTATTTGTTTTTTCTGAGTTCATTTTTTCAAAATCATATTATTCTAAGTTTCTAGCAAAAAATCTTTAAGCTGGTTTTCTTTAAACAAATATATATATATATATATATTAAAAACTAATTTCAAATACATGTTCAAACAGTCACTTAAAGCCACAAAAACGTTGCGGTTGCTAGGTAATGTTAATATGTGTCTTTAGAGTAGAGATTAATGCTTAAAAAATTAGAATTAAACTAGCAAATCACTAATAAATTTATTCATTCGATCAGTTGTTTATTATTTATCTTCTCTATTTTTTTTCAGGTCCTATTAATTGATCGTTTCTAGATATTATTATGCCTCTTTAGGGCAAAGGTTATCATTACCCAACTTTGCTTATGCATTCATTATTTATCATCAAGTTTTGTGTCAGTTATATATTTATTTAACTCTTTTTTGTGTGGAAATTGTAACCCACAAGAAAAATTAACTTTAACTTTTTGATTTTTGATTTTTTTTCTGATTCTCTATGCTTTATTAATGATTTGGTATTCTTCAAAATTGATAGTACCCTTACGGGTGTTTCAATTATATTTGCATGTATATATAGTAGAAAAACATCCGATTTCAAAAAATAAAAAAATAGAAAAACATCCCAAAACTTCATTTTTATAAAAAAGCATATAATTTATATTTAGAAATTTTTTGCTTACAATCAAAGAAAACAAAGGAATTTTCAAGAAAGTCTTAGAAAAGAGGCCAGAAAATTGTCAGAAGTTTTAGAAAAACTTCGATACTTTCATAGATTGTACTTATTTATTTTTTTAAAAAAAAAATGTCAAGTTCAACAATTTTCGAGAAAGTCATGAGAAAGAGACAAGAAAATTGTCAGAAGATTTAGAAAAATTTCGATGCTTTCATAGATTGTATTTATTTATTTATTTAAAAAAAAATATCATGTCATTGAACCTGCTTCCTACATAACATAAATATAACTCAATAGATAATCAAATTAAAAATTGTTCTCTAATGCTTCCAATTAAAGTGCACACTTTGATGAGGTACTAATAATTTTTCTTTTTCTTAACCACAATATTTTGTTAATCGTTAACCACAAACAAGTTTCAACTTCATAATACAAATTCTTCTCAATTCAATCAAACTCATCTCGCAAGTTTTATTTTATGTTTCATTATTTAATTTCATTACTAAACCCTTATTTGTATAGTTTTTTACTTTTTTTTTTCAAATATCTGTTAATAAAATCAATGTTGATTTTTGATTATATTTAATTAGATTGATTTTTTCTTATATTTTTAGTAAATTCTCAGCTCTTTTTTATTGAGTTATTTTTCATTAATCATATGAATGTAATATCAATTAATATATATTGATGGACTTGCATACCACTTGGTTTATGATGATTATTTTACATAGAAGTTGGATGCAGTTGGAAAAGATGAGTTGAGTCATTTACAAAAGATGATTACAGTTGTGAAAATGTTTGCATATGGTTGTCCAACCCATCTCCTAGATGAATATGTTGAAATTGGAGAAAGCAATGTAGTCAAAGCCTAAAGCGCTTCTATGATATAGGCACACATTACTTAACAAAAATATTATGCATACAAATACGTAGGGAATAAAAAACACACACACAAGTACAAGAACAACAAATTAATCATGGTACCCTCTATAATTGTCAAAGTCCATTGCCAAGGCGGTCAAATTTTAGACTACATATCCATAGCAGTATACTTCACAGAAAGAATTACTAAACTATCATCCATCAAACCCGCCTAATGTAGCAGGTGAGTGACTGCATTTGTTAAAGCATAATAACCCTGTATCTTAGTGCATGGTTCCATATCCCATTATCTCTTTTTCACCAAATAATTGTATGGGTTGTCCTCTTACTTTGTGTGGGTCTTCTTTCACTTATATGTGGGATGCTCTCTTCTGTATAAGAGCTGATCCTCTAGTTGTATCTCAAAATCAAATTTCATCTAGTCTTGATTGATTTTTGAACTTATATTAGTTCTAAAAAAAAAAAAAATTCCCTAATGAATCAAACAAGTTCATTTCCCATTATCATTCTAAAGTAAACACAATTCTGAAAAAAAATAAAATATTACAAATGATAAATAGATATTATGTTAAAGTAAACTTCTCCTTTCTCTAATGTATTTATCACTGTTAAACGTCAAAATGAGATGGCCAAAAAGGAAATGGAAAGTTAAAATGTGTCAACTGCCTACTATCGGGCAGTCATTCTACTGCTAATTCACCAAGTCTAAGATTTCTTCTAATCATCATAGTATCATACCAACTCTCTCTCTCCAGCTTGCTCTTAGTACTGTGTTTACACGGAGCTTTGTCTGGACCAACCAAAGGTACCGATCTTGGGTTTTGCTTGCTTACTTTGTTTTTTTTTTTTTTTTCTTTGTTTTAATTTATTTTGAGTATTTCTTCATTTGACATGCTGTGTTGAGCTATATATATCCGATCCAGTTTATCGGCTTTGTGTTGTTCTTTGATTTGTTTTTGGTTTTTGGATTGTGGGTTAATCTTGGTTTTTTGTGTAAATGTCTCTTGTTGCTTGAATTTGTCTAGTTTTGATAAATAAAAGGTGGGGCTTTTGTTGTTTGATTTGTTTGTTTCATTGATGGTTGGAAGAAAGATTGAATTTTTATTATGTTTTATGAGTTTTTATGATGTTTGTGAGATCGGTTATTGGTATGGAGCTGAGAAGAATTTAGTTGTGTTTTTGGTGCTTTGGTGTTTGATCTTGTTCATGTATTGACATAGCCTTGAGTTTGTTTCATTGGTTGGTGGAATTGTTGAGCATTTTCTAGTTTGGTTTTTCGTTGATTATACACATTTGCTTTGCAATTCTACTGTTAAGGTATCGTGCAGTTTTAATTAAGACATTTTAGGTTTGATGCCCCTACATTGGGTTTTGAAGGACTTGAGGAGTGACTAGTGATAGTTGCCAACTAAATGGAAGATATTTTCTGCTCAATGTCGTCTTGAAATTTGTTTCTTACATGAAATCTAATAAAAAAAGTAGACATTCACTTTTATTGATTGCTCATGCTGTCTTTTGAATCTAGTCTGATTGTGAAACTTTTCAGACTGGCAAGTGTCTACACAAAATAAATTCCAAGAAATTCAAAGGAACGATGGAATCAATACTCGATTGCAAGCTTGTAAATGTTGGAGCTCGACATTCTTAGGTAACAAAATGTAATAAATTATTTGAGAATCTCAAGAGGAAAGTTGGACGGAGGAGGCAAGAAAGTGCCTACCACTTGTTTGTTTTTTTCATAATTAAGTGACACATCTATTTGAAAGATACATCGTTTTAAATTGTTATTTCCTGTAGTCTTTGTGGCAAAAGTCTTGTAGGTTTTCTGATCAATGGGGGCTACATCATCAACTTGTTCATCTTGCACAATCACACATGGAGGAAAGTATGATCTCTTTGTCAGTTTTCGAAGGGAAGATATCCGTGACAGTTTCATAAGTCACTTACGTGATGCCCTATCCTGTAAAAAAAAAAAAATTAGCCTCTTTGTTGATGAAAAACTTCAGCGAGGTGACGAAATATGGCCGGTGATTTCAAGTGCAATTGGAGAATCAAGGATTTCTTTAGTCATTTTCTCAAAAGACTATGCTTCTTCTAAATGTTGCTTGCGTGAACTTGTAAAGATTCTTGAATGCAAAAAAAAAAAACAAGCAAATCGTTATGGCTGTCTCTTATCATGTAAATACATCTGACGTACGAAAACAAACGGGGAGTTCGATGATGCTTTTGTCTACCATGAAAATGTATCTGAAGGAAGAGAAGAAACTGTTGGTTTTTGGCTAAATTAGCCATAAAAGGAATCCCACATCTAAAGAATAGAATGTGGTGGGATGTTTGGTGGACTATAAATAAGTCCTTTAGCTAATTGATTTTGTACCCCAAAAATAAACAAGAATTGTAAAAGATCCATACATTTGTATTATTCTTGTTTTCTCCCCATATGTTTCTGGGTTTTTGGATCTTACCCAGATTTTGTAATATTTTGCTTTGGAGCTAGTGGAAGTTTTTCAGCAGCGCCCGTGGACGTAGGTTTTATACCGAACCACGTAAATTCTGGTGTGTTCTTTCTTTTTTCGCTTTACATTTATTTTTCTGCTTTTTTGCTTTATTAATATTTGTTATTTATATTTAATAGCTAGCATTAGTAGTTGTGTATTTGTTTAATTTTCGCTGCGCACAACAAGTGGTATCAGAGTCCTATGTTTCGATTGATCTAGGAAATTGTCTAGGGCATTAGCTAGCTATTAAATATTTGTTTGTAGAGCTTCGGTGTTATTTTGGAATAGTTACAATTTAGGGAAGCTCTGTCAAAAAGACTATAATTGTCTAAGGAGACTGGATTTTAAGTGGGACCGTTTGTGACCCCTCCAGCCTTTCCTGGGAGCTTACCTTTTGAGTACTATTCATTTGATCACCAAACTATTGGCATAAAAACTTTTGGTGTAAAGCAGAAATGTCTTCATCTTCACATGTAAAAATTGAAGTAGAGAAATTTGATGGTCGAAATAATTTTGGCCTATGGCAAAGCGAAGTTACGAACGTCTTGTATCAACAAGATTTGGATATTGTTCTGGAAGAAACAAGATCAGAGAATATTGAGGAGAGAGATTGGGAGAGGCAAAATGCGAAGGCATGTGGTTTAATTCGCTCATGTCTCTGTAGAGAGCAGAAGTATCCGTTCATGAAGGAAACCTCTGTTAGTAAATTGTGGAAGGCGCTAGAGAACAAATATATGAAGAAAAGCAATGAGAATCGGCTATATTTGTTGAAGAGGTTGTACCGTCTTCAGTTGAAACCAGGTTTGAATATCAATGACCATATTGATAATTTCAACCGTTTGTTAGCTGATTTGTTGAATTTGGATGAAACGTTCAAAGATGAGCAGAAGGCCATGCTGTTGATAGGATCTCTTCCTGATGAGTTAGATCATTTGTGCATTACACTTATTCATGGGAAAGAAAAATTGTCCTTTGAAGAAGTGTGTGCAGCTTTGCTTAATTATGAAATTCGCAAGAAAGATCAGAAAGAGAATAGGGATGAATCAGCAGAGGCGCTTACAGTTAGGGGAAGAAGTAAGAGTCGAAAACAGGAAAGAAGGGGCAGATCACAGTCAAGGAAAAGACCTGATAAAGATGAATGTGCCTTTTGTCATGAGAAAGGGCATTGGAAGAAAGATTGTCCGAAGCTGCAGAAGAAAGATAAGGGCAAGGGTAAAGCTACTTCCGATGTATATGTAGCCGAACATGAGGAAGAAGATTTTGTGTTGGTTAGTCTATCATCAACATCTGGATCTGGTGAGTGGATTTTAGATTCGGGTTGTACTTATCATATGTGTCCACATAAGGAATGGTTCTTCAACTTCGAAGAGCTAGATGGTGGAATTGTACTCATGGGTAATGATAACTCATGCAAAACTAAGGGGATAAGTTCAATCTGATTGAACAATCACGATGGATCAACCTGAGTTTTGACAGAAGTTCGGTATGTTTCAGATTTGAAGAAGAATCTCATATCATTGGGAGCCTTAGAATCTAAAGGCTACACGGTATCTATCAGAGATGGAGTTATGAGAGTGGTATCTGAGGCTTTGGTGGTAATGAAAGGTACAAGGAAGAACAACTTGTACTACTACAATGGTAGTACAGTTACTGAATCAGCAGCAGTAGTATCAGAGAAGGATGTTGATTCAGATATGATCAGGTTATGGCATATGCGTCTGAGACATGCAGGTGAGAAAGCTTTAAGCAGTTTGGTGAATCAAGGCTTGTTGAAAGGAGTAAAAACGTGCAAGTTAGATTTTTGTGAACATTGTGTTCTGGGAAAGCAGACGAGAGTGAAGTTTGCAACTGCAGTTCATGATACTAAAGGTATTTTGGATTATGTTTACTCTGATGTGTGGGGACCCATAAGGACAGCCTCCTTGGGTGGTAAACACTATTTTGTTACATTTGTTGATGACTTTTCCAGAAGAGTTTGGGTATACACGATGAAGAATAAGGATGATGTACTTGGGATTTTCCTTAATTGGAAAAAGATGATTGAGACTCAGACTGGGAGAAAGATTAAGTACCTCAGAACAGATAATGGAGGTGAATATTACAGTAAATCTTTTCGAGAGGTCTGTCAAGATGCGGGTATTGTACGTCATTTTACAGTTAGACACACACCACAACAGAATGGGGTGGCAGAACGCATGAACCGAACGTTGCTAGAGAAAGTTCGGTGTATGTTGTCCAATGCTGGGTTGGGCAAGGAGTTTTGGGCTGAGGCAGTGACTTATGCATGTCATCTCATTAATCGCTTACCGTCAACAGCGATCGGTGGTAGAATTCCATTGGAGGTATGGTCTGAAAAACCTGTTACTGATTATGATTCTTTACATGTCTTTGGTTGTTCTGCTTATTATCATGTAAAGGAATCTAAATCGGATCCGAGAGCAAGGAAAGTTATATTTGTGGGGATGTCTTCAGGGGTGAAAGGGTATCGCCTTTTATATCCTAATTCGAAGAAGATAATCTTCAGCAGGGATGTTACTTTTGATGAGTCTTCGATGCTGAAAAAGAAAATAGAAGATATTGTTGAGGGTAATCCGCAACAGGTGGAGTCTACTCGGAAGTAGGTGGAGTTTTTTCAGAAACAGATAGAGTCAACAAATAATCCAGCTAGAATTGTTGATGCAGATGATGACACTCCTATGATCGAGGAGGTTACTGAAGAAGAAGGAAAAGAAGAGGTTCCTACCCAAGAACCTTCGCAGCAACAAGAATCAATTGCAATAAATAGGCCAAGACGTGAGATTCGCAGACCTGTTCGTTTTGCTGATATGGTGGCCTATGCACTTCCAATTGTAGATGATGATGTTCCTTCCACTTACAGAGAAGCAGTCCAATGTTCTGAAGATGATAAGTGGAAGAAAGCTATGGATGAAGAAATGCAGTCTCTTCGGAAGAATGAAACTTGGGAGCTAGCTCAAGTACCGAAGAATAAGAAGACAATTGGGTGCAAATGGGTGTTTACTAAGAAAGAGGGATTTCCTAACAAAGAAGATGTCCGCTACAAGGCAAGGTTTGTGGCGAAAGGCTATGCTCAGAAGGAAGGGATTGACTACAATGAGGTATTTTCTCTAGTTGTGAAACACTCTTCCATTAGAATTCTATTGGCCCTTGTAGTTCAATTGGATTTAGAACTAGTTCAAATGGATGTAAAAACTGTATTTTTACATGGTGATTTAGAAGAGAAAATCTATATGACTCAGCCAGATGGATTCAAGGTTGCTGGTAAAGAAAATTGGGCTTGTAAATTGAATAAATCGCTTTATGGCTTGAAACAGTCTCCGAGACAATGGTATAAACGATTTGATCAATTTATGATAGGTCAAGAGTACACCAGAAGCAAATTTGATAATTGCGTATACTTTCGAAGGCTACAAGATGGTTCCTTCATCTACTTGCTCTTATATGTTGATGATATGCTGATAGCTTCTAAGAGCAAAGTGGAGATTGAGAAGCTGAAGACTCAGTTGAGTTCAGAGTTTGAAATGAAGGATTTGGGTGAAGCTAAGAAGATTCTCGGTATGGAGATTAGCAGAGATAGAGGAAAAGGCAAGGTTTGTTTGACTCAGAAGCAATATCTGATGAAGGTATTACAGCGTTTTGGTGTATCTGAACAGTCAAAACCTGTAAGTACGCCACTTGCTCCTCATTTCAAGTTGAGTGCATCATTATCTCCGAGTACTGATGAAGAACGAGAGTACATGTCTCGTGTTCCGTATTCTAATGTGGTTGGTAGCCTGATGTATGCTATGGTGTGTACAAGACCTGACATTTCGCAAGCAGTTGGAGTTGTGAGCAGGTATATGCATGATCCTGGTAAAGGACATTGGCAAGCTGTGAAATGGATTCTACGGTACTTGTTAAAAATCGTAGATTTTGGTTTGGTATTTCAGAAGGAAGATTCACTTGGTCAGTTTGCAATCGGATATGTAGATTCAGATTATGCTGGTGATTTGGATAAACGACGGTCAACTACTGGATATGTATTCACTCTTGCGAGAGCTCCTGTAAGTTGAAAGTCTACTTTACAGTCAACAGTTGCTTTGTCTACGACAGAAGCAGAGTATATGACATTGACAGAGGCTGTGAAGGAAGCAATTTGGTTACAAGGATTACTGGTAGAGTTGGGAGTGGGACAGAAGAATATTGCTATTTACTCGGATAGTCAAAGTGCCATTCATTTAGCAAAGAATCCGGTATTCCATGTTCGCACCAAGCATATTGATGTCCGATATCACTTTGTGCGGGAAATTCTGAGTGAAGGGTCGATTCTCTTACAGAAAATTGGGACTGCTGATAATCCTGCGGATATGATGACCAAAGTGGTGACAGCAATCAAGTTCAACCATTGTTTGGACTTGATCAATATTTTGAAAGTCTAAAAGGCATATATGAAGGCATTGCTGAAGGCTAATACGCCAAGGTGGAGATTTGTTAGTTTTTGGCTAAATTAGCCATAAAAGGAATCCCACATCTAAAGAATAGAATGTGGTGGGATGTTTGGTGGACTATAAATAAGTCATTTAGCTAATTGATTTTGTACCCCAAAAATAAACAAGAATTGTAAAAGATCCATACATTTGTATTATTCTTGTTTTCTCCCCATATGTTTCTGGGTTTTTGGATCTTACCCAGATTTTGTAATATTTTGCTTTGGAGCTAGTGGAAGTTTTTCAGCAGCGCCCGTGGACGTAGGTTTTATACCGAACCACGTAAATTCTGGTGTGTTCTTTCTTTTTTCGCTTTGCATTTATTTTTCTGCTTTTCTGCTTTATTAATATTTGTTATTTATATTTAATAGCTAGCATTAGTAGTTGTGTATTTGTTTAATTTCCGCTGCGCACAACAGAAACAGTTATGGAGAGCTGCCTTGACTAAAGCATCCAACCTTTGTGGATGGAATTCCTCAGCAATTACGTAAAGCTTGTTCTATATTCATTTAGATTTTACAAGTTTTTTTTTTTAATTGTCGACAGTTAACAATAACGTTAAGACACTCGATAATTAACAGTAATGGTATGGCAGACTTGAGTCATACTCTGTCTTGTGCAAACTTGGTTAACAATGATTTCTATTAAAATCTTAATACACAATTGGATAAGATTTTAGTCTGCTTTCTGTTTGTTTGTAATGTAAAATTTGGAATTCAATCTTATTGGGGAAAAAAAAAAAAAAAAGAGGAAAGATTTGCTATAGTTTATTATATTGCTCAAGTAGTGACTTATTTGAAGTTACTAATTAACAGCATTAATTGTTTGTTCTTTATGTTTGATAGGCTTGAATCCAGACTTGTAGATGAAATTGTCAATGATCTTTCAAACATACTGAATGGTACATTGCCCTTAAGTAATTTAGAAGGTTTAGTTAGACTAAATTTACTCATTGAGAAAGTAAAATCATTACTAGACTTTGAAATGTTAGATTTCCAAGTTGTAGGAATTTGGGGTATGGGTGGTATTGGTAAACAACTATTATTGGAGCTGTTTTTAAGCAAATTTCTAGTCAATTTGAAGGTTGTTTTTCGCAGAATTAGAAAAGAGTCAGAAAAATGTGATGGGCTAGTACATTTACAAAAAAAAAAAATTATTTGTAAAATATTGGAAGATGAAATCCTAAACTTGGCACTCCCAATATTATACCCACATTTGTTAAGCATAGGCTTCAAAAGAAAAAGATCTTTATTATTCTTGACGATGTGGATAACTCAAAACAATTAGAAATTTTGGCTGAAGGGCTTGATCAATTTGGTCCAGGAAGTAGAGTCATAACAACTAGAGATAAACAAATATTATGTAATTGTGGCGTAGGTAGCATCTACGAGGTTAAAGCATTAACGTACTTGGATTCTTTTCAACTCTTTTGCGAATGGACTTTCAAACAATACTATCCTCCTAAAGATTTTAAGTTGTCAGTAGATAGGGTAGTAAATAATGCTACAGAAAATCCTCTAGGTTTTAAAGTGTTGGGTTCATCTTTGAATTGAAAGAGCAAACAACAGTGGGGAAGTGCATTAGATAAATTGCAGGAAAGTCTTAACCTTGAAAGTCATCATGTACTGAAAATTGGTTATGATGGACCAGATGATTAAGAGACGGATATTTTTCATGACATTGCTTGCTTTTTGAAAAGGGAAGATAAAGGCTATGTAACAAAGATATTAGATGATTGTTACTAATCCTTGAGTGTTCTCACTAAAGTCAAGAAATTGTTTGTAAAGAATCACCCAACAAACTAAGCAATCGTAGCAGGTTGTGGAAACAAGAGGATGCTCTTTGTGTGCTAAAATTTTTTGAGTATCTACCTATATGTGTACTTGTTAAAAAATGCAGGATGTTGTTTTGTAATTTATGGTATAACTTATTCTTTTGTTTATGTTAGGAGATTGCCGCAGTTCAATAGATATTCCTAAATATGCCTAAATTAAAGGATTGAACTCTCCAGTCTTTGAGAAAATGGAGAATCTTAGATCTCTCAAATTCTACTTTTCCATTGATGAAAAGGTTTGAGACTTCAAATATGTCTCTAAGGTGCACAATTCCAATGCTCTAAATTATATTTCTGACGAACTACAGTCTTTCCAGTGGTATGGATGTCCCTTAAGAGTACTACCATCAAGTTTTGATCCAGAGAAGCTTGTTGAACTTGTACTTCCCTACAGCAATTTTGAGCAGCTTTGGGAAGGAACTAAGGTACAATTTAACCTTCAAGCACATGTTTCACTATTATTATTATTTCGACACATTAGTTTGCAATTAAATTATTTACTTATTCCAATTCTGTGTTACAATATTTTGTTACAGCAAGCACCAAACCTGAAAGTGGCTTATTTTTTGTCATTCTCCACAACTCACTAGGGTCCCTGACCTTTCAGACATCGCATTGATTGAGAAGATTATCTTGAAAATTACAAAAGCTTGTTTAATATTCACTCATCAATTCAATATCTTAACAACCTTCATTATCTAAATCCGAGGGGTTGCGAAAATCTTAGGAGTTCTCCAAGCAATATTCACTTTGAAGCTCTGAAATGTCTTGATTTCAGTGACTGCATTAATCTCACACAATTTCCACAGATTTAGGGCAATATAAGAAGGCTATTTTTATGTCGAACTGGAGTAGAAGAAGTTCCTTCATCAATTCAGAATCTAAACAAGCTTGTTCTGTTAGACATGTCAGAGTGCACAAGGCTCAAGTGTATTTCAACTAGCATTTGTACAGTGGAATCTCTGAATCATCTAACTCTCGAGGGTTGCTCTGAACTTGAGAGTTTTCCATAAATCTTGGAGATAATGGAATGTTGGGAAATTCTTGATTTATGTGAAACATTAATTAAAGAGCTACTCTCTTCCATTGAACATCTGAATAGGCTTAAACAACTATCATTGTGTATTGCACACAAGAAATTTACCTGGTTTGGTCTTGTGACCTATGTCTACCGACGATGGCAAGAGAGTAATTTTTACTCATAAAACAAAGTTTACAAAAATTGGAGTGGAAACTCTCAAACACAATGCCTCAATACATCCATATTTTACTCTCACATATAGAGGAAAATTTTGAATAATATTCAAACTAGTCGGCATTTCCACTCCGTTCTACTTTGCAAGGGCTGCATGACCCATTTTCAAACAATGAAGATGGACTCAAAGTCACAAGTTGGCAGCCCCACTCTAGGCATAGCTCACAATATAGCTCTCAATAACTTTCAATTTTCTATTGATAAATGAGCAATTTGACTAAGAGAAGTATTTTTTATCGATTGTACTTGCACAAAATCTCCACCACCAAGAAATTGCATGCATTCATGTATAAGGCTGACTTGTAGTAGAAACAGAGCATACTCCTGCAACATTGACCACCTTTCCAATTTTAACATGAAGATTATGGAAAAAGCAAAGTCAATATAAAAATTGGTTGCATTTCTTTCCCAATAAAATAGCAAAGAAAAGATAGAGATATTACATTTTCATTAACAATAAAAGACTTTGAAGATCCTACATATCAGAAAAATTATATATGCAGGTACATCATCAATCCAGTAAGAGACCTCTATCATGTGCATTGTTTTGCACAACCAAACCTCAGCTTCAAGCAGCAGCAATAGCACCAAATTTGTCAAGACACCAAAACAGAACAGAAAAGGAATGAGTATCTCAGTCTAGCTAGCCTATCAAAAGCAGGTCACGTTGTATACCTGTCAATATAGAATGATAGTCGCCACAGCAAATGTTCTGCTGAAGAGCAAACTGTACCAAAAAAAAAAAAGGGGATATAAAAAGTGTTAATACGAGAAACTCAAACAATGAGATAGTGTCCATAAAACTTACTTGAGAAGATTTTCTTTGCAGGCTGTTAAGCACTCAGCAATACAATCATGAATTGTTTTCAAATAAACAATGCAGTCTGTTCAAGGAAGAAGGAATTGAGATGCACATATATAGACCATGTAATTCCATATTAATCATATGATGATTATAAAAATTAAAAATAATTTTTGTGATAAGAAAATAACAAAATGAATGGTTCTAGTCTTACCAAAACTCTCTCTTGGCTGATTCTTAATTGACCATGCAGTATTGGCCTATCCTTATATATCCCCGAAGCTCTCTACAAAATAAACCTAAGAATGAATATGAATTCATAAAATATTAAAGAAAATGTGATGTATTATGAGAGCTAAAAAATTGAAAGCAGAAAACTTTAGCATATATATAGCTTTAACAAGTACATAGTTAAGAATGACAAAACAAATTAATGACTTGATAATTCAAACATAGAAATCTTCGTCTTTTGGACAGTTATCAAACACTTATAATTAAAATTGTTGCCCAAACCTACCAATTTTATAGTCAACATGATTTACAAGTTGGTAATGGTTATGACAACAGTAATGGTCTGAAATATTATAAAATTTTGGCAATGTATAGCTATAGTTGACAAAACATAAAGCTACATATATTCAAATATCTCATAATGGTCCTTAATTTGTTACAATTTCAATAGAAGAGTGTCAAATAAATATAATTTGTTAAAAAAGTTCATAAAAGAGTTTCTTTTAATGCATGATTTTTTACTATCCAATCAAATATCGAAACGACAACAAAATGTTTAAATTTTGATGATAGATTTAATATACAACATCTGTAGAACTAATTAATTAATTTATGTTCCTTAAAAACTATCCTAAAGTTTACCATATCCAGCTGAACATTTGGATCATGGAAAAGCTTTCTGCATCTAGATTATCATCAGATACTTTAATAACAATATATATAGCATCCCAATATATGATCCTAGACTTTGAAATAAAATGATCAAGAATTCCATTCAGTGCAACATTAAAAAAATGTCAATCAGACTCAATCCATGGATTAAGGTAACATACAATACAAAACCATTTACTAATGGAAATGCATGAAAGTTCTTGCCTTGGGCAAACATGTTGTCCACGAACATCTCACTTAGTTCATTGTTCACTTACTTTCTAAATCAATAGCATTAATTACGTGAAAGTTAACATATATATATTTTAATTCATACAATAAATATTCTATAAGATAAGGTTTACCTATCTGCATAAAGCAATTGAAAATCAAGAATTGCTTATGCACCATTTCCGGCTAGATTATCTTCTATTTATAATTTGTCTTCTTTTAGAAGTAGAGCCAGTAGAAAAAGATTTTCTGGTGCCCAACAAAATAATTAGAAAGGAGGAAAAAAACAAAAACAAGACAAAAAAAAAACCTCTTTAATCTTCAATGCTTCTTGTTTTGTAAAAGACATCAAAATATTTGAATGGTGCTGACAAATCTTACAACTCAATTCTTATTTGTTTTAAAATTAGCTGAAATTGAAACACCAAGTAGTAATGCTAATTGCTAGCAGAAGGCAAGAAATTTAAGCATACATCAGGATTATCTTGAAGTACTAGGGCATCCGCATAGTATCCTTAAAAAAATATGTGATCCAAAGTTCGGTTTCATCAAAATACTAAACTTTATCAATTGGGAATAAACTAAAGATAGAAGGGATTAGCAAACATAGCATAAAACAAAGGACCAGTTAAACTCACCATATATACAAATGAAAGAATCCAAGGCAGAGTAGGACAATTGCCTCTGTATTTCATTTTTCTAAGAAGCTCCAATTTCTCACTTAAAAGCAAGACTTTGCCCAAGATACATTGGACGGACAAATTTGGAATCAAATTATAATGAAGTAATTTATCATTGATTATATAAATTAAATATAGTTTGAATATATACTTTATTGCGAATAAAACAAACAAATAGAGAGACCTCTATAAGCATTTCAATACACTGCTTTTTTTCTTTTCACTGCCACCAAACTGGATATAAAAACAATAAAAGTTCTAATCTAGCAAAATCTTGCCTTTAAAATAATTTTATACTCAAAAGTAAACGCCTTTTTATAATAAACTAGTATATAGGCAAGACATGACCATCTTAGATTTGAAAAAACATTTGACTATGTACAGTTGAACAAATAAAGTGCAAGGCTAAGTTCAATAGTGAGCAACACTCACCTATGACAGCATTGAAAGAAACCTATGTCTTAATGAACCTTATGAGTCCCTGTAAATTCTTCACCACAGTAATCAACATTAAAGATAGTGGATGGTTTTTCAAGTTTACAATGATCTGTCAAGAAAATGTTCAAATAAAGTAATAAACCTTATAAGTCAATCGGAATTGGAACATAAACCATTCAGAAATTTTGTGCACACTGCAATTTTGGAAGGATCATGAAAATAGGTGCATTTTCCATCATTTTTACTGCATTTCCCAAATCTTCTGAAAAACTGACGGTACTTCTGCTTCCAAGCTAATCGCAATCTGGCAGTATGCAAACTCCATTGCACTTTCTCACTAGCCAAAGCACGAATCCGTTTCTTTGGATCTCTAACAAGCTGGTTTCCATTGCCAATTCGAACATATCTGCCAGCATCAGAATCCATTCACCATCAATCACCTGAATAGCATGGTTAAGCAGAACATCAAAACCATCACTACAAGAATTCCATATTTTTGAGAACTTATTATTCAAAAATAGCAATGAAGTGAACAAGCGAGGGATTTAATAAAGATATATAACGAAGGATTTAATAAAGATATATAAACATACTCATCATTGCCAATCACTAATCTCCTTGGAATATAAGATCTCTTGGCATTTTTTCCCAAGTTGAGACCAGCAGCATGTGACAATTACATGGACATGTAAGCGGAGTCAAATTTAAAATTATGACATTGCGACATGAAGAAATTACAAATAAGCAAACCAACATGATGAAAACTGTAACAAAACAGGACAGTCAACGGGTTGTTCACTTACCTGATGGTAGCATTCTAACTTTACAAAATGCGAAGTTCAAATAGAACCAATAGCTGGCAAAACAAGATTTAAATCAGTCAGGTACTGCCTGGTATCCTCTGAAGGGTCCGCCGTGAAGAATCCATTTTGTAGCGATCTGAACCAATGTGGAATATTTGATCTCCTGCAAGAACATTAACAATGTAAAAACCATTTATCACCATTACATGGAGTACAATCGTCAATCACACTAAAATTTACTAGAAACTTGATGTAACTGAAAGAATAAAGAAATGCAGAGACTAACAAGAGGATCCGGGGGGGGCAAAGAGCCATTCTGGGCTTGGAGGAACGCTTCCTATCAAGAAGGCCATCACCCAGCACGTGACTCTCCCTATCAAGACCATTCGGATGAAAGACCTTTGAAATCATTTGATATATCTACATGACTTTGGAGGCCGTGTTTGGTTCCCAAAAAATATACCATATGGGAGTGGAATCCATACAGAAACGAAATGTCTGTAGATCAATCATCAACCCTGGAAAGGAACCAGAATTATCAATTTTTAAGCTTCCAGCAGCACAAGCAACATAACCAACACTGTGGAAGACCGAAAACCAGAGCATAAAAGATGTAACCCAGCCTGAAAATCAAGTAACTACATAAATCTTTCTGCATATATTGATAGTTGCCACAACAGAACCTCCACTATATAACCATGCCAAACAGATTCAAAGGACGGCATCAGCAACCAATAAAAAGCATATATGGCCCAGCTCAACAGAGTTTTTAATAGAATCCTCAAATAACAGAACACAAACTTACATGCTTTACTTTGGATTTGGGGAGGATTTTCATCTGCTGTAACAGCAGGCACTCAACAAAGCAATCATCCACAAACAACGTAATCTGTTCAAGGAAGAAACAAATGAGCCCCAAATGCACATATAAGGAAATTTTTCATTGTGATAATAAGCAAAATGATGGAACTTCACCAAGTCACATAACAATGTTGCTATAATGCATGTTAAGGATACTCCTGAATCAAAGCACAATCTCAGCAAGCATGATCAAATCAATTCCAACATTCAAGCACACAATCTCAGCACTTGTCAATTAGTCATGAAACCAAAATGATTTGCTTTCCATTCTTTGCTATCAACTGATTGATTTAGTATCACATAAATCACTCCTTGCAATTAGCATAATTGTAATATTCACTTCAAATGTATGTTTGTATATATATACACCAACAGTGAATACAGTAAACAAGTTTTGTTCTTTAATCATCAACAATAGTGTTTTCTTTATAATGCAGACCGTATCTGAGAAAGCTGAAGCTATTGCCTCTTATTATCAAGGAAGAGCTGGAGCTACTGCAACAAATCAAGTGATAGTTACTCAAGATTCAACTGACTTAGCTGAAATGGTAATAGATTGTATTAGGCAACAGCTCAGCCTCCAATGCGTACTCTAATTGCAGAGGTCTGAATGAAGCAATCAAGTTATAATAAGAATCATCTTTTTCCAGAGCTTGAAAAGCTCCTTGGTCTTTAGCTTTCCTTTTGACATGTTTACAAACACTTTCATATCGAGACCTTGGTAGTAGAAGCAGGATATGCTTCTAAACTAAATACAACTAGATTTCCTCCAATTTCTATCAGCAGTTTACTTTTCTAATTCAAGCATGAAAAATTATTGTAACAAAGTTAACAAAAAAGTTTTCTTTTCTCGCCCAATAAGATAATAGGAAAATCTGATCATTGAGCAAAATAATAAAAGTAACAACTAACTAATTACGTATATTATTTTCATTGACATGAATCTCTAATCAACCACTATACTTCCACTTCCTAAACTAATTCATTTTCTCACTTTATGAAAATATTTGAACATGCTTTATTTACATATGAAATAGTTTTACCAATTATAATACTTTATTAGCCTTTACGGTTCTGCTGCCTAAAAGACTTTATTTTCTCACTGTATAAGAATGCAAATTATGTTGAAAAATACTACCATATATATCTAGAAGAATGAGAAATTAAAAGATCAAGTCAAAGAAACAAAAATAAAATATTTAAATTGAATTCAATAATGTATATCATCCAAAGTCCATAAGAAATTTGACAGAAGAAACTCATTGCAATGATTATAATAACAGACTTGAAATTGTTAAGTTACTTACTCAATAGATTTAGTGCTTGAAATGTCGGGTAAACATTTTTCTCAGCAGCTCCAGCTATAAGAACAAACAGATGAAGTCGAAATATGTAACAACAGATAGGTGTAGGCCTTCATTGTCTATAAGGAGTTTGGATTAGCTTAGCTGCAAGTTCTCTTTGGTTTGATTACATCCTCATTAAATCTGCCACTTGTCTCAGCCTCATCCAAGAATTTTCTGACTTTGCCTTGTTGTTTAACACACGTTTCCCCGAAATCTTGATCAGCAGCACCACAAGTCTCATTGGCAATGTTGGGTAGGGTTATGTTGTGCTTCTCATATATTGGGCATACCCCACAGTATTTCACTCTGCCTATAGGACTCGTGTTGAAAAGGTAGAACTCAAAACAATAATTTAGGCACCCATTTTCACATAACTTAAGAACTGAAGCATCAGAATACAACAAAGCAACATAATCTCTAAATGTTTCATCTTCATAAGAAAGTTCGATGCGTTTAATCCAACGTCTGGAATCCATACAACGACAACGATAACAATAATTGATGGCCATTGTCAAACTTTTAAAATCATAACCTTTACCATAAAATTTAATAACAGCACATCCAGCCAATCCAATAAGATGACCATTGACGCCATCATGGCCTGACATTTGAATATTTATCAAAGATCCAACAGTTTGATGTTTGAACCAACCTGGAACTTCACTTCCCGGATAATAATATTTAAGATTGACAGCTTGAGCTCCACATCCCTAAAACATGAAAATCATCCATTTTTTAAATGAGAGAGATAGAGAGAGAGAGAGAGTTTGTGATGAATTTAACAGAGTAATTACCTTTATTGTCATATCCCTATGCTGGTTTATTTGGACTTCCATAATGTTTGAGAGATTAGTCACCGAGTTCCCAAGTAGATTTTCCAATTTTGAGCAACTGGAAAGATCAAGAGTATTCAAAGATGACAAATTATAGATGCTAATCGGAAGCATCTCAAGGTTTTTGCATTCCCTCAAAAACAACATTTGAAGCCCACTAAGATTTTTCATCGAATGATGTAGTCCCTCAATTGTTGTTCCACTTAAAACAAGAATTTTCACACTTCCTATTATATCCAAGATTTCTGGAGAACACTCAAGTGCAGAGCAATTTCTAAGATTTAGCTTTCTAAGAGTTTTCAACTTGCAAATACTGATTGAAATATGTCTGAGCCTTGTGCATTCTGCTAGATCCAACTCAACAAGCTCAGTTAGATTCTCGATTGATGAGGGAACTTCATCTATTCCAGTCATTCTCATACACAAACTCTTTATATTCCCAGAGATACATGGAAACGTTGTGAGATTAATGCACCCATGAAAGTCAAGACATGTAAGAGATGGAAAATAAATATTATTACTCGGAAAACTCCGAAGATTTTTGCAACCCTGCAATTCCAAATTACAAAGGTTGTTGAAATGTTGAAAAGGTGCGGGAAAGTAGAGCAAACTACTGCAGTCTTTAAGATTTATCGTCTTAAGCAATGGCGCATCTAAAAGGTCTAAGAACTCAGTGAGGCTATAGCACCTAGAGAGGTCAAGAGATACAAGAGACCGAAAATGAATATTTTTTGCAAAGCTTTGAAGTTTTTCACAATCCCTCACATTCAACTCACGAAGGTTGTTGAAATGGCGAAAAGGTGGGGGAAAGTCAAGCAAGCCTAGGCAGCTATAAAGATTTATCTTCTCAACCAAAGGGGTGTCTAAGAAATCGGCAATCCTAGCAAGATTGATGCACCTAGAGAGATCAAGATATACAAGGGATGGAAAACCAACATTATTTGGAAAGTTCCGAAGACTTTTGCAATCCCACATATTCAACTTGCGAAGCTTGTTGAAATGGCGAATAGGTGGGGGAAAGTCAAGCAAGCTTTGGCAGCTACAAAGATTTATCGTCTCAACCAAAGGGGTATCTAAGAAGTCAGCGATCCTAGTAAGATTGATGCACCCAGAGAGATCAAGATATACAAGGGATGGAAAACGAACATCATTTGGAAAGTTCTGAAGATTTTTGCAGTCCCTTATATTCAACTCCCGAAGGTTGTTGAAATGGTGAATAGTTGAAGGAAAACCAAGAAAGTTGTCGCAGTATTCAATGTCTATTTTCTCAAGTAGTGGGGCGTCTAAGCCGTCTGAGATCTTAATGAGATATGGACAGGCCTTAAGAATAATCCACTTCAATTTTAGGGCATCCAAAAGGTCTGAGATCCTAGTGAGTTTGTTGCAGCTTTTGAGACGCAGATAGGTAAGAGATGGAAAATGATTACATGAGGGAAAACCAAGAAAGCTGTCACAGTATTCAATGTCTATTTTCTCAAGTAGTGAGGTGTCTAAGCCGTTTGAGATTTAATGAGATATGGACAGGCCTTAAGAATAATCCATTTCAATTTTGGGGCATCCAAGAGGTCTGAGATCCTAGTGAGTTCATTGCAGCTTTTGAGATAAAGACAGGTAAGAGATGGAAAATGATTATGTGAGGGAAAACCAAGAAAGCTGTCGCAATATTCAATGTATATCATCTCAAGTAGTGGGGCGTCTAAGCCATCTGAGACTTTAATGAGATATGGACAGGCCTTCAGAATAATCCACTTCAATTTTGAGGCATCCTGCAACAAGAAAACACAGTAAAATGATTATAATAAATAAATAATTATTTGTGAACTATAGAATATTTAAAAGGAATAAAACATATGCTTAAAATGTTAAACATACCTTATTGCCTTCCCAAAGCTTTTCAATATTGCTATATCTTAGATCAAGTTCAACAAGCTTCTGTGGCATAAAATTTGATGGTAGTGCTTTCAAAGGACACCCAAGCCAATTAAGAGACATTAGGTTATTTGAAAGATAACTTATATCATTTGGAAAAAGTATGTTAGAGCTATATGGCTCGGATCTAAAACTTGATGATCCATAGAAAGTAGGATCATAGAATTTGAGAAATCTAAGATTTTTCATTTTCTTAAAAGCTTTAGAACCCAAATGTTCTTCATTCATTTTGGACATATTTAAGAATATTCCTCTGATTGCATTAGTCCCCTAAAAATTGAAAGAAAGCAAGAGTTAATAAATATCATAAAATGAAAGAAGACATCATAATAATTTTATAAAACTTTTAAAGTGGACAAAATTTTAGTAGGTTGATTCTCTGAAGAGCAGTGCTTTCCTTGTCTTTACTGACATTTAGATCTTTCTTTAGAGACTCAAATATAAGAAATTTTATGACTTATACAAGCATGTTTACCCGACTTTTTGAAGCCTATAAAGACTACTTGTTCCATTTTCGGCGAGTATATGCAAATATTAAGCTTAAGAGTGCACGTAAGTAGAAACATAGAGTAAGTAAAGGCACGGTGAATGAATGACTGCATTGTGAATGGTTTATTTGGGCAAGTAATAAATGAGTCTACTAAAAATGAGACCTCAAATATGCATTCTTTATTTTGGGCATATCTCCCATCAACTGAACCAATCCCTAACATATTCCAATAACATAGAATAAGACAGTATAAAATTCAAAGAGATAAATTGAAATTATTAATGAATTTTTTAAGCAACCAAATCTTTAACAATTATATACAGTTAATGGCTACACTCCTTTTACAAACAATTCAGTAATCTAACACCAAAGAGATCATAGAAGAAGTCGAGCTGCAATAAATAATCAAGAATTTTCAAACTTCTTACAGGTTGGTTTTTCTCTACTGGTTTCATTTTTAGCACTTGAGTGGAAGGCATGTATTAATAGTACTGAAGATCTATAAATATATGATTAGTATTACAGTAAGATTACTGTAGTGTGACCGTGTGAGTCAAATATGAAAGAGAACATAGAAGAAGTCTATGTGTAGTGAGTGAATGATTTGTGTAAAGCTGAGTGGAAAGTGAGTTTAGCAACACAAATTGCACTTAATGTACCATTCTACAAATTTATCAAATTTAGAGGGACATCTAGTTGTAAAGGCAATACAAAATTATTAGAGACTCACATCACCATTCTTTAGTGTGTCAAGAACATCCTCTTGAGTCCACAACCTGCTACGATTGCCTGGATTGTTGAGATCCTCTTTACAAACAATTTCCCTCCCCATTTCTTGCAGCAAATCATGCATTTGTATGATCTTACATTTTGATATTGTTATAAGTGACCTGTCAGAAAGGACTTTGATCGAGTAGTGACAATTATCTAATATTTTTACTACATAGTCTTCATGTCTCCCGACAAAAAAACATGCAATATCAAGAAATGTATCCTTATCTTCTTGTGCTAGTCTATCATAGCTAGTTTGCAACACATCGAGAATTTCTGGGCTTTTCTTTATTCTACTTAATGCACTTTGCCACTCTAGTTTGTTCAATCCTAATAATGATGAACCGACCACTTTAAGACCCAATGGATTGCCGTTTATAGCCCATAATGTCTGATGTGAGAGTGCCATAAGTTCTTTAATGGCAGGGCTATGTCCAAAAGCATGCTGACAAAACAACTGATGAGCTTCTTGATTGGACAATCCCTTAACCTCATAGATGTAATCATCATTCACTCCACACATTTTAAGTATATCCCTTCTTCTAGTTGTTATTATGATTCTACTTCCTGAACGTACTCCATCAAGACCTGCAGCTAACTTTTCTAATTTTGAAAAATCATCCACATCATCAAGAACAATGAATATCTTTTTCTGATAGAGCCTTATCTTAATATCTTCGGAAAGAGTTACACCATCTAATCTTATGTCTTGATCATTTAATACTTTAGAAAGAACTTCTTGTTGCACACTAACTAATCCTCCACATTGTCCCAGTCTTTGTCTAACACTTTGAATAAAACACTTACCATATTCACCTTGAGAAATTTGATGAAAAATGGCATCAGCAATAGTTGTTTTACCAATACCACCCATGCCCCAAATCCCAATAATTCGAATATCAGTATTATCAAGACATAATAATGACATCACCTGCTTAAGTCGTTTCTCAATTCCAAACAATCGTCCTTTAAAATCACATGGGGACAGTTTATATGTCCTCATCAATTTTTCCCATATGCCTTTGACAATTTTATCAATGACTTCGGACTCAGGCCTGCCAAATGAAAATACCATACAGCTATATAAGCAGAAATGACCACAAGAGAAGCATACTAAAGTAACTAAAATATATTTTGCTTTTTACCGGCATCACATGGTATCAGTTTAATACATAGCAACTCCAAAAAATTTTAGTTAATGCTAAATATGATCGTATACAAATTAAGCACAGGTGATCTAAAGCACATCAACCACATCAATCACATCAACTATAATAAGTAATAGTTAGAAAGAAACGGGTTCACATACAGAGGCATTACTTGATAAAATATCCTAATTAAAACAATTGGACTTTTTTTTGAAAAGAAAGCAAGAAATGGCATGAAAAATTAAAAAATGAATTTAGATCCATTCCTTTAGAAAAGGATCGGCAATTTTCTTTTAATATTATTTATAACCAGAATATTATCAAACTGAGTAAACTTGAAGACTAATATTTAGTTATTTTGAACAAAATCAGGACTTTTGATTTTATGAATAGATAAGATAAAACAAAGTAGGAGTTAGATGTACCCTTTTACATGCCATCCTTTTAGTTTGGATGCGTCCTCCAAAGCTTGTCTCCATTTTTGCATCTCTTCGTAAAATTCTTTTTTACGCTTCTCAACATCGGCGGAATCAACTTGCACCTTTTCCAAGTTTTCTTCAAATTCTTTCTCAAGTCGATCAAAACCATCCTTGAAACTCCCTTCCTGGTGACGCACATCGTGTACAGCAACCTTGTAGAAAACAGGTATGATAGTTTGGCCATCCTTTTTCTCACACTCCATAATCTCTACAAGCTCACGCAAGCACCACTTGGATGAAGCATATTCTTTCGAGAAAATGGCCACCGAAATCTTCGAGTCCCTTATTGCTTTTAAAAGCGTAGGCCCAATTTGATCCCCTTTCGGGATTTTTTCTTCATCTCTGAAGGTTTCAATTGACTTGCGAAGCAAAGCTTCATGGAGATAATTGGTAAAACCATCACGGGTATCTACACCTCTAAAATTGAGGAAAACTTCATATTTTTTTTCAGTGGTCTGGGTGGAAGAAGAAGGATTTGATTGTAAATTGCCCATAGAGAAGCAAAAGGTTACAAACAAATTTTTTGGGAGCACTATAAAAAAATTAAGAGAGAGTTGATGATCAAGCAAGGCTGAGAATGAGAGATGTGTGAAGTGCGAGAGGAGACAAGTGAAGAAGTTAACGTGGCAAATGAAAGTGTGACAAGCAAACACGTCCAGTGAGGATGAAAGCCGTTTAGTTAATATGAGATTAAATTACTTAACAGTGAAGACAACTAAGCGGGTGTCCAACGGAATCTTTTATCTTTGCTTTTTTATCACTTTGATTAGAAAATTTAGTGTGAGAGCATCGACATAAAAAATTGGGAATTATTTATAAATCTTTCTCGATTTGTTTTCTTGTGGACTGGTGATTCTTGCTCCATTAAATTGGAAGGAATCAATTCTGTCCCTTTCTTTACGAGCCCAATATCAAAAAGTCAAAAAAATCGACAGGCATGGATTAAGTATTTATTTTTACGAAATATAAATTAATAAAAATAATAAGAAACTTTTTTAGAAATTTTTATTTTGATTCCTAATTTTTAATAAAATTTCTTTTTTAACCACAAACATATTTTTGTAATGCCCAATCTCAAAAGTTTCTAAAAATCATCGATTTCATTCATTTGACCTTTTTTCTTACCATCAAACCTGAAAGAAAAGATTAAAAGTAGATGTTATTTCTAATCAAAAGATCAAACTTATATTTATTTAAAAAATTACTATTAAAAATTAAAATTTTGAATAAAAAAAAATGGACCAATAGAAAAATTACAAAATCAATCAAAAAAGGGTTGTTGATCTTTGTTGGAGTTTGTTGGTTTTCAACTGAGATCAACCATAATGTCGATATGGTGGGGCAATTAGACAAACATCCAATTTTGAGAGCCTAACCATATCAACTTCGATCTTGATCTAGTTGGGTTCACCATCGACCTTAGTTTATTCTTGGCAAACCTCCATCTTCATCATTGGTCGAAATTCAAATTTGATTTCTACTATTGACAACCATTCATTAATAATGAAGATCCGAATTTTTATTTTATTTTTCAAATATATATAAAAATATTAGAATTGATCTTCACAAGCTATTCTGAAATGTACCATAGAGATATTTTATAAATTTTTAAAATTTTTAAATTCCTCTTCAAAATTTACATCTTATAATAATTATCTTTTATGAATGGATATCCACCATCCAGTATTTCATCTAATGGACAATGGAGATCTAACATATTTTCTTTTTGTTTTGTATTAATTTAAATAAAGGCATAAAGCTGGATTTGCTTATACAATGTTGCCACTAAATATTCTTGTGTTTGAATACAACAATACCTCCAAAACCATTAAATTTGATTAATGATCAATTGCTAGAAGAACTTAATTAATGAGAATTCACTATTTTAGGGATCAAATATAGTGAAAATATATTTGAGAAGCAAAAGATTACATTAAATAACGAACGTTACACAAAAAATTTCAAAGAGAATTGATGAGGCCAAGGTTGAGAATGAGAGATGTGCGAGAAGAGAACAAATAAGTATAAGTAAAATGGTAGATGAAAGTGTTACAACACGTCTAAAGGGTATCTCTCTGCTTTTAAGCTCTTTCCTTGTTACTTCACTCATCACGTAGAGAAAGTATCTGGCATGTTCAAAAGTTGGAAGAGAAAGAGAAAAATAAACAAAAAAAAAAAAAAGTCAATAATTAAAGTGTGAACTCAACTTTTAACTATTTTCTTCTGATCGAATCTTTCACTTGCTTTTTCTCTTAATTTTTAAATGAACGCTATCTAGTGAATCTTTTCTTTTCTCTCCATTTTTAAAATTTGAATAAAAAAATATACCAATAGAAAAATTATGAATCAATTAAATTTTTCTATTCGTTGGTTTTCAACAGACTTCAATGGCGATACCGATATGGTAGATGAAAGTGTTACAACATGTCTAAAGGGAATCTCTCTGCTTTTCACACCCTTCCTTACTACTTCAGTCATCATGTAGAGAAGTGTCTAGTGTATTCAAAAGTGGGAAGAGAAGTATGCATGTAGGAACAAGTACAAAAATAGCATATTAAATTAATGACTTAATATTTATGTCATTTTTAAAAAAATGTAACAATTGAGTCCTAAATCATGTGTAAAAATATCAAAATATCCTTATAATAAATGTAACAATTGAGTCATTTTTCAAAAAATGTAGCATTCTCACAAATCTTATCAAAAATATTTGTGTAAAAAAAAAAAAAAAAAAAAGACTTGGGACTCAATTATTAATTTTATTAAAATGAGACAAAATTTTCAATCTAATATTTAAAAGTGTCATCTAGTGATATTTTCTCATATATATATATATAATCAGTAATTAAAGTATGAACTCAACTTTTAGCTATTTTGTCTTTATCGAATCTTTCAACTACTTTTCATCGTATTTTTATAATTCATAATTTTTAATTTAATGCTATATAAGGAATCTTTTCTTTTTTTATCCACTGTTTCTTCACTTATAATTCTAAATTAAACATGTTAAGGATGTCGTATCTTTTTCCTTTGTCATTTCAACATGTCAAGAATATTTAAATTTTTTTGGTAGAGAAAAGACTAAAAATAATTGAACATGGAAAGGCAAGTGGGGATGATGCCAAAGAAAAAGCTAGTATATGAGATTTAAAAATGTTTGTGTTTAAACTTCTGCGAACGAGCGTAAACTTAGACTTAAGTATAAGAATGGTAACATTTAGGATATAATAGTGATATTAGTAACTTTTATGATAGTTGGGCAGATACCCCCCTGCCCACCAAGTTAGAATTTAGCTTTATCTATTATTGTGCACTAATCTATTCTTACAATAACAATTTTTTTAGTGGCTCTTGGTTGGAGATCCTCCATTTCCGAGCCATAATTTGGCACAGAAAGCATTGCAATTGAAAATTTTTCTGGGTTTGGTCAATATTGTGACAATGTACATCAGAAGGCATGGCTAAGGACAAGTCTCAAGTTTCAACAAATTTAATGATTAATTAATGACATGTAATGGGTTTAGTAATTGGAATTAATATTACCGCCTAATGTGACTTGGTGGTAAGTAGCTCTCATTTAACTTGGTAATAATCTAAATTTAAGTACACCGTGAATGATATTTTAAAATATATATAAAGAAACTGGGTTTGATTTAACAGAGCAATTGAAAAGACTAGTGCAGAAAACAGTGGTGGTGAATTCAAACAGAGCACAAACATATTAATTAAGTGAGGTTAACTAAACAATTACCAATTGGACGCTAAACAATCAATGAAATTTTTTTTCAATTGGGAATAAATTAAAAAGAGAAGAGATTGCTAAAAACTAACCAAAAAACAAAAACGCAACTAACCAGCAATCCATGTAAAAGGAATCTCAGCCAGGGCAGCAAGATGGCCTATGCATTACCAAAGAATTACATACTTCTTTACCGAAAATCTCTGTAAGTCCATGACAGAGCCAAATATAGTCATGCAAAATGGGACTTCATCATTGATCAAGTGCCTGGATTTGCATACAGATTTTCTTTTATGGATGTAGTTCCTCTTCCGCATCGTGATAACTAGATCAGTTACCTCTCATTCACCTTGTTTTCACAATATATATGACAGTTGACTGCTTTGTGATTGAGCTTCAGGCAGTTAGTAATCATGAATCTTAAATCTGTACCACCATGGTACAGCGCTCAAATTCAGATGCATACGTTAATGACTGGATCAGCTGCATGCAATTCACTGCTTCTAAATGTTATATACTTAATGGAAGCTCTGTTAATGATGGTATAGTACAATGTTTTAACTTCTCATATTTCAACTTAGAAAGTTGCTTGATGCTTTTGGGTAGTCTCTCACTATCGTCTCCGCTTAGCTCTAAATCTTTCAACAAGCGCAGACTTCCAATATCTGTTTTTGGTATCTTCATAGAAGAATAATGATATTAGAATTGATTATTAGATTTCAATACAAATAATTTTTTAACCAAGTCTGCACAAAATAGGCTTACCTTCTTGTCAAGTAGAGATTATTAGTCAACCTAGCGATTGTTGTGGGTATATTTGGAGCTGCATAAATGGGCTAGTAAAAACCCAATGAACTAATCCAACGAACCGACCCAGTTAACAAAAGCCCAGTCCACCAACATCCAGCTTGTAGAAATGAGCTCTCAGTTCATTGATTGTATTTCTCAGGTCGCTGGTCAACCATGATTAAGGTCACTGATCAACCATGGTCAAGGTTGTCTTATGCTCAGCTTTAAGTCGTTCAGAATAAGGTCTAGCTCGTAGCTCGAAGTTCTCATTAAAAAAAAAAAAAAAAAAATTCTTCTAGTAATGTAGCAGTCTAATTGGAGAAGGAGTCAACTACCAGAATTGAAAGTAAAATCAAACTCTATTTCAGTGGGATCTATCCCTAAATTGATGAACACAATTTTGGAAGCATAATTAATGTAGAATTCTTTTTTGTTCTAAATATACTCAAATTGTAACACCTCACGCTATAAATAGGGGTTGAAAGTTCATTGTAGAGACATGAAAACACTCAATAATATACTATAACTCTGCAAAAATAGTCAGAGGAACAGTCGTGGACGTAAGCATCTTTTTGAGCCGAACCATGTCCCCTTTGCATTCCTGTTCTTCCTCTTTTTTTTTTTGCTTCTGTTCTGTTTATTTGCAGTGTTGAGTCAAGAACCCGGGTCGACCGAATTTATACGTCGATAGCAATATTCTTGATTTGAAAGGAGAGCATAGATGCTTTATATTTAGATTGGCAAATAGCTGTTAAGAAGATCAAACTAGCATGTGGAAGGATCACATTACCATTGTCTTAATTTCATGATAAATGATAAGTAGCAAATACATAACAAGCAATTTCGACTTGCATTAATTATTGACAAATTTAAAACTTGTTATTAATGAATGGATGCAGAGCAAGTTCAGATTTACATAACTAATTACAGATGAATCTCATCCAGATAGATAGGATACTTTAGTCAAGGCAGCTGTCCATATTTGCTTCTCTTCTTGAGATACATTTTGATGATTAACAAAAGCTCCTTGCTTGACTCCGTATATCAGATGGATTTATATTATAATAGAAGACTGGTATAACAATTTTGTCCAATTGTTTTCTTACATATAAGAATTTTTACAAGTTCTCGCAGACACCATTTGGATGTAGCATAATGTTCTAAGAAGATGACTACGGAAATATTTGATTTTTCAATTGCTTTTGAAAATGCTGGCCAGATTTCATCTCCTCTATTAAGTACGTCATCAACAAAGAAGTCAATTTGTTGACGAGACAAAGAATCACAAAGATGGCTTTTAAAATTATGACGGACGTCTTTTCTGCTGAAACTAATGAAGACATCATACTTTCTTTCATGATTGGTTATGGAAGAACAAATCGATTGCGAAGTGCCCATTGATCCAAAAAAAAAATACAAGAATGAACTTGGGCTGCAAAATGTTACCGGGGAAACAAATGAACATTGATGTTGAAAGTTGATGTAACAATATACTAAATGTAAAGTTAGGTTATACATACATTTGATGAAAATATGAGTGATTGTATTCTAAAATTATTGGTTATAATTTATTGCATCTTTATTATATGTGATCACAACTAAATAAGTTGGATCACATTTACAATATTTGACAGGCAAAATCACATTTACAATCTGGATGGGTATCGTCATCTAGGTTCGATCTAGGTCTTTGAACCCAGTTTATGGTGGTGGTTCATGGTCTTTGATTTAGGTTGTTGGTGGAGGCTCGCATAATAAAGACTCACGTTTAATGGAGGTTGGGTCTAGTCTTGATCTGAAGGAGATAGGGTGGGTATTGTTTTGTGATGGTTGGAGTTTGGATGGTTTTTTATGGTGGCTGTTGCGATAAAGACAGTGAGACGAAAGATAAATGTTGCATTTGGGTTAGACGAAGACTAGGAGATGTTTTGTGGTGGTGGTTTGTGATATTGGAGGTATTATGTGGTGGTGGTTTGTGGTGATGGTATATGGGTTCAACCCACAGTGCTCCAATGAAAATATGAGAATCTAGATCTTCAATCTCATTTTTAATCTTCATATTACTATTTTTTAGATTTGTTTTTCATTAAATTAATTATAAAAATCAATGTTTTATTTTTTTTTTTCAAATTTCCCGTTATTTCATCAAATGGACAGTAAAGATTTATTATCAATTTAATATTTTGATTTCAATCAGGGTAAAATTGTCATTTTAATATTTTGATTGAAATGAAGGGTAATTAAGTCTTTTCCCATTTTTTGTTTGATTTAACTATTAGTTAACTGATGGTAGAAACATTTTGAAGTGTTTTCAAAACATTAGGGAGGATAAAAGTTGTTTTTGAAAGATATTTAAAATCCTGATATTTTTTCAATACCTCGGGGATGAAAATGAAGTCTTTCTTTAAATTAAAATGCAAAAATGGTGACGTTGGGAAAATGAAAGGGGTAACGGTAAGTTACAGGATAGTTGTACAGATGCTATGGACCTGCCCACAAAATTTTAAATTTTAGCTAGGTCTAAGCTTGAGCATTTATGTATTCTCACGCTGATTATTATTATTATTATTATTATTATTATTATTAATAGCTTTTCTTTGGAGGTCCACCGTTTCCAAGCGATAATCGGCACACGCACCCATTGCAACAGAAAATTTTACTGGATTTGCTCAATATTGTGAGTCGTGACAAAGAAATATGGGCACCAGAGGACAAGTCTCGAGATTCAATACTTCCAATGATCAATGAATGAAACATAATGGGGTTAATAATTGGGGGTTGACGTTCCTCATTTTGCTGACCACTCATTTGCATCCAATTCAAAATAATGCAATCTATTCTAGGAGGAAATAAATGGGATACACATAAAAATATATATATATTACGTATATGTTTGTGAAAATGCACATAGAAGGCACAAACCAAATTAACGGAGCTAATGAGCAACACTAGTGTTGAAACTTGTGGCGGTGAATTCAAACAGAACACAAACATATTGATTAAGTGAAGTTAACTAAACAATTATAAGTTAAAAGCTAAACAATCAATGAAAATATACTCATCTTGGCATTATTTAAAGATAAAAAGAGTGCTAAGCGAAAGAACAACTAACCAACTGTCCATCTTGAATGAATCTCAGCCAGAGCAGCAAGATATATTGCCGAAGAAGCTTGTAACTTATTGTAACTTGCCTAGCAATTTTTTGAAACAACTAAGAAACATAGACCTGTTTGATATCGTTTTCTGTTTTCATTTTCTATTTTATCATTTTCATTTGAAAAACAAAAATTTAATTTTCATATTTTTCGAATTTAAAAATACATCTAGTAATGATTATTGAAAATGATATTTTGAATATGAAAATATAATAAACGTATCGGGTAACAATACATTGAGAATGAAAAATTATTTATTCATTAATAATTGCATAACAAAAGTAACAATAACATACAACAAAATTTCATTATAAAACTAAGAATTGTTTTAAAGATTATCTTCATATAATTATATATAAATTTAATTAACAAATAATTTTTTTTTTTGAAAGCAAATTAATATCATTAACTCAAAACAAAAGTACATCAGAAGATAACAAAGCTCCTAACCAACTAGGAGGCTCAGACCAAACAGAGTGACTAGCATGAGAATGAGCAACTCTAGCAAAAGCATGAGCAAACTCATTAGCTTGTCTGTTAACAAAGACCATAGAAAATAAACTTTCTTCAGCTAAAAGAAAAACACAGTCTTGAACAATGGAACCAAATTCCGTAATGTCCGCCGAATGTGAATTCACTGCACCCACCACCAGCTTAGCATCAAGCTCAAAAATGACATTATGATAGTTCAAGCCTTTAATCCATGAGAGGGCTTCACGCAAACCCATTGCCTCAGCTTCCCTGACTTCAAACAGACTATCAATCAGACGAGTTGCACACCCTAAAAATCTGCCATCCTTATTACACAACACCATTCCCAAACCAATACAGAGTTTATCCTGAAAAAGAGCTGCATCCAAATTACATTTTAACATACCCGCAGAAGGAGGAATCCAACTGTCAGACCTGTGCACATTTGCAGAAACAGAAGGAACAATGTCTTGGTGAGATTGAGCTGCCAACCAATCACACAGAAAAGAAAAGCCTGAAAAAATTATCTGCACTGGAGAATGAGACTTATTCTGCCAAATCCTAGAATTCCTCTCACGCCAGATGCTCCATAGAGTAGTGCAAATCTTACCCAAAATGGAAGTCTCACTAGAGACCAAAGTTTGAAAAAACCAATCCTTAACACAATTAAAGCGATCAATATTTAACAAAATATTTGCCTGTCTCCAGCATTGTTGTGCAAAAGGACAAGAAATTAAAATATGCCACGCATCTTCCAAACCATGCCCACAAAACACACAAGAGGTAGTAAGAGGAATACCTCTTTGTTGTAACTTCACACGAGTAGGAAGGACATCACGACAAGCTCGCCAAATAAACAATTTAATTTTTGGGGGAACAACCATACTCCACATCTGAGACCATTTACCCGAAATTCTATGCAGCAAATGAAAATAACAAACTTCAAGAGCCATTCGATATCCTGTCTTGATAGAGTAAACACCATTCTTGCTGTACCTCCAAATTCTTCTGTCCTTAGCCGGCCTATATGACAATGGAATGCTAAGAATTGCAGCCACATCGCGGGGAACAAACAAATCATTTAACAACTCAATGTCTCATTCAAAACATCCAGGAATCATAAGGTCATTAACAACAATATTTTCCATCTCAGGGATTATTGGAGTTTCAAACCGCTGATTGTTTGAGTCTTTCAACCAAGCTTCATTCCACATATTAATACTTTGGCCATCCCCAATCTTCCATCTACACCCTTTCTCAAGCAATACACGAGAAGTCCAAATGCTCTTCCAAGTAAAACTTGGATTATAGCCCAACTGGACTGAAAGAAAATCCCCTCTAGGAAAGTGTTTGGCTTTGAAAATTTGACTAACAAGAACATTAGGTTCAGAAATAATTTTCCAATCTTGTTTTCCCAGCATTGCAAGATTGAAACCATGCAAATTATGAAATCTCAAGCCTCCATGTTCCTTCCTTACACAAAGCTTATCCCAATTGAACCAATTAACGCCACGACCGCCATTTTGCTTCGAACCCCACCAAAAAGAATTCAACATACGCTACAGCTCATCAGCAAGCGAGTTAGGAAGAAGAAAAGTGCTGAAACAGTAGTTTGGAATTGATTGCACCACTATCTTAATAAGAATTTTTTTTTCTTCCTACTAATAAGAGAAGGAGCACCCAAATATCTACTGGTATTCAACGATGCATGAACCCCAAGAATATTTGATAAACAAAAACGGACCTCCTCACCAACATTAGAACTGAAAAAAATACCAGATTTGGAGAAGTTAACAGCTTGACCCGATGTCTTTTCATAAATGGATAATAAAGTCTTCATTAACACACACTCGTTCTCTATAGCTCTAAAAAAGAAGAAGCTATCGTTAGCGAATAAAAGGTGAGAAATACATGGGGCTCCTCTGCAAACTCGACAACCATGAAGAGAACTTCTTCTTTCAGCTTTCTCAATTAGTGCAGATAGACCTTCCGCACACAAAATAAAAAGGTATGGCGAGAGAGGATCCCCTTGTCGTAGACCACGATCCGAACAGATAGGACCCATTTCAGACCCATTCAAAAGCACTGAGTAGTTGACCGTAGTGACACATAACATAATCATATCCACCCACCTGATCGAAAAACCCATCTTCAACATGATATTCCTAAGAAAACCCCAATCCACACGATCATAAGCCTTACTAATATCTATTTTCAAAGCAACATCTCCCACTTTGCCTCTAGTTTTCCTCTTCATATAAGGGATAAGCTCAAAAGCAACCAACACATTATCTTGGATAGCTCTACCTGGAACAAAAGCTGATTGAAAATTCGATATCAACCTAGGCAGAAGCAACTTTAACCGATTCGCCAAAACCTTAGCCATAATTTTATAGAGCACATTGCACAAAGCAATCAGCCTTAGATCCTTCATGGTGGATGGAACCTCACATTTTGGAATAAGAACAATATGCGTATCATTCAAAGAAGTAGGGAATTCCAATCTATTTAACCAACCCACACAAGCTCTAAAAATATCAAAACCAATAAGAGGCCAAAACCTTTGATAAAAGGCAGGATTAAAACCATCCGGACCAGGTGACTTATCCGGATGCATTTGAAAAATAGCATTCTTAAATTCGTCGATCGAAAACGGCTCTAAGAGAACCGTATTATCATCATCAGAGACCTGAGCTTCAACACAATCAAGAATCGGACCATAACAACCCAAACTGTCTATAAACAGGTTCTGAAAATAGTCTTTAGCAAGGTTACCTAAGTCTTCATTAGTCTCATACAATATACCATTGTCATCACAAAGTCTATGAATTTTATTAGTCTTTTTCCTAGTTGAGGTAGAAGAATGAAAAAAACGAGTATTAGAATCACCTTCCTTGAGCCAGAAACTTTTAGCTCTTTGCTTCCAATAAATTTCCTCCTGAAGAAGAAAATTGGATAAATCATTCTTCAAACGAGCTACCCTTTCAACTGACGCTACATCGTCTTTAGATCTAAGCTTCTCAATTTCAGCCTTGTAAAACTCAATATTTTTTTAAAAAAGTTGCGCAAGATTTTTACCCCAACTAGCTAACATAGCAGTACAAGATTCCAATCTGCTGACAACATCCATAGTCTCAGTCGACACCCAGTTACTTCTAACAACCTCACCCAAATCATTTTCTGTTAACCATGCATTCTCGAATCGAAAGCGATGCCTATGAAAAACTTCCGTATGAACATAAGTTTCAAGCAACAATGGAGAGTGATCCGAAATAGGGGCAACCAGATTCAAAAGTAGAACTTGAGGGAACCGTTGAAACTAAGAATCAGACACTAAAGCACGGTTAATACGCTCTTCAACACTATGAGCTGAACCCTTTCCTCTTTCCCACGTATAAGGATACCCCAGAAGAGGCAAATCATGAAGAGAACAATCCAACACAACCTCTCTAAACCCTCTGTATAACCAAGCGGGATGCTCCACCCTTCCTTTCTTAGTTTCTAAGTTCAACATATCATTGTAATCCCCTATACAGCACCATAGAAGATTAGAGGAAGCATGAAGAGATCGAAGAAATTGCCAAGAGTCTTTGCAACGATTACGCTCAAGAAACCCAGAAAACCCAGTTATCCTCCAATTACCCATCTCCTCATCTTGTACTTCCATGTCTATATGATTCCGAGAAAACCCCAAAACTGAAAATTTGTTTGACACCTTCCACAGAACAGCTATACCTCCACTACGGCCCTCCTTATCTACAGCAAAAGCACCAGAAAAACCCAACTTAATACGAACTTCTTCAATTTTATTAGCATTAACCAAAGTTTCAAACAAAAAAACAATATCAGGCTTACGAGACTTAACAAGATCGCAAAGTGCATGAACTGCTCGAGAGTGGCCCAACCCTCGATAGTTCCAGCTGAGTCCTATCATGGCTACTGGCAGGCCTGTTCACCAGGTTCTGCCAATAAAAAAGGCCCATTTGGGCATGATTTATTCTTACTACCCTGAGTTGGTTCCAACTTTGTAGAATCCATCTTGGAAACTACATCCAAGACCCTATCATCCTGTTGGGCTTCAACTAACGGGCTTCCTCTCCTTCGCTTTCTATCATCCAGCAACTCCAACCCACTCTCTTCTAAATCACTCGTTGACTTTAACCCACCCTCCCTATTAGTAACTCCATCACCTTCCTTACCTACACGTTGCACTAAAATAGGCTGAAAATTCTCCCAATTACTGCCCGCAATCACCTTCCCGCTAATTTCTCCAATTTGATTATTTCCAATAATAGGCAGGACATTGACTATTCTCATCGGCGACTCATAGCCACCAACACCACCATCAGCTGCCTTGCCGATATCATCTCGAAGCCACTTCTCGCCACTTGGTCCACCAAACCTCTTCGCTGATGCCATGAGCCAAAACCCCCATTCCTTCTTCAAATCCTCCTCTGCCACAGTAAATCGTTGTTCACAAAATCTATCAGAATGACCAAGATAACCACATAAAAAGCAAAACATACTAAGCCTTTCATACTTAAAATTCAATAAACCAGTCCCCTTGTGGCTTACGAATCTTCTTCCAACGTTTCAACGGTTGTCTGACATCGATAGAGACCCAAATTCTCATATAGTTCTTCCAAAATCCAGAATTGTTATTGGAGTCATACTCTAGAAATTTGCCGATGAAGTTTCCTAATTGTTGCCCCACATTAACTAACATGAACCCAACTGGCAAATCATAAACTTGCACCCAGAAATCCACAAAAACTAGAGGTATGCGAACTGGAATCTCCCCAGGTTGAAGTTGATGAAGGATAAGAAGATGGTTATCATAAGTCCATGGTCCACCTTCTAACACTCTTCTCAAATCCACTAAATGAAAAAATTGAAACAGAAATAGAAAAGGTGTGACCTCTCTGATGCAAATTCCTTTTCCCGGTTGCCAAATGCTCGCCAACCTATTCTTCATTATATTAAAATTTATTGATCGATCTGTTAAGAATCGACCAACCAAACAGAGCTCACAGTCGCCATTCGCTGTATTTTCCTCACCAGTGTCCAGGACAAGTTCTTCTTCCTCATCTTTTGACAAAGAGAGGTTTTCAAAGTGGACATCCATGACAAGTAGCAAAGATAAAAAGTAACCCGAAAAAAAGACAAAAACTCTCAAACAAGGAGAGGAAAACGAGAGTGACTTAATATACCCATGTCACAAATAAGTTAAAATTTTATTAAGAATCATTTCTTTATCCTAAGTGTGTCTGAACAAATATGATCAAATAAAGTGATATGACCACATGCAAAGGATTCATTATGAGAAGGTACATCATAAAAATGGTGCACCCTTAGACATTAATACATCATGTTTCTCCAGAAGAGTTGTGTGTATGACTTGAATCTAAGTGAACCGAAAAGAATAATTGAGCTCAAGTGAAATGCATAAACCAGCCCAATTTAACGCAAGCCTGATTTATATATTGATTTAAGATTGTTTAACTGCACCCCCCATTTATTCTTTAGGCACTCCAGTTGTTTAATAAAAATATATATATGTAAAGCGGTGGACTCAAGTGAAGGTCAAAAGCATTATATAAATATGAGAGTGAGTTAGTGGAGTTTTATTTTATTTATTTATTATTTTTTTTTTCCATGCAAAACAAGTCCGTGTTGAACTTGAATGTGAGAGAGAGTGGATGCTGGACAGAAACCACAAATGAGAAAACAGATTTAGTGGTATTTTTCTTAAAGAGAGTGACAAGTGTCACGTGTATAAGCTGACTCAAAAATTGAGATGATCGTGTAGATCTGGCAAACAATTTACACAGAACTGAAACAGAGCGCCAGGAAGAAAGAAAGAAAAGAAAAATCGTGAGGAAGAGAAAATGAAGAAAACTTCTGAATGCTTGCATTGAATACTTGAGTGCTCGATTTATTCAAATAAATGATTTTATTTTATTAAAAGTTGGATTCCAAAAAATTAGTTAATTTTTTCATAAGTTCTAAATTGAGTTTTATGTGATTTTAAAGTGGATTCAGGATGATAAAGAATCAAATAGAAACTCATTTTACATTCAAATTTGAGTAAATAAGTCATGTGAGTCAATTGTTTTATTTAAATTGAATTATTTAATTATAATTATTTGTATTTAAGTGTTTATTATTTATTGCAAATGAATGATTACACAAATTATGTTTTGCGATTGAAATGAAAATTTATTATAAATTTGTATATATGTAGATGTATAAGAAATTCCAATTAGAAATTATATTTTGCAACTTAAATGTATTATAAGAAATGTTTAGAATATTTATAGTAATATTGTGTTACGTTTCAAAAAAGAATATTTGTTTATGATTTTGATCAAAGTATTTATTGAGAATTATATGTATATTCAGAAACAGAATTATATATATTTGCATATAAAAATTGTATGAGATTTAAGAATAAAAATAAAGATATTTTCATAACATTAAGGTTGTATCCTCCCCTTTAACAATCAGATAGACTTCACGTGTGTAAAATCTAAAGAGTCGTTCAGCACGTCTATGACAGATGTCTGAAGAGTCATAAAGTCGCCCAATATGTGTATGGTTAGATGTTATATCTCGTTTTGCGTGTGTGTTGAGTATTTCTATCACGTATGACCGGATTCCCCTGGATACTAGTTAGTGTAGATTTTTATATTACAGATGTTTACAATTTTATTATGAGATTGGGAAACACGTGTATCAGAGTCATAAGTCCATGAATATGATTCCAATGGAAGCTTGAAGCTTGGTGATCAAATAAAAAAAGTCCATGTAGTATTTGAAAAATATATAAGAAAAGTTTTGGTCAGATAAGCTTATGTTTTATAAACCAGATTCCAAAATAATTTCTTGTTGTTTTCAAAGAAGTTTTATATTGATAATAGTTTCAGAATACATTTTATTAAAGATATAATGATGATTCATATAGATATTACTATTTTATTATGATATGAGAATTATTTATTATTACCATAAATATGTTATGTTTTATTTAGAAATATTTTAGAAAAGTTATATCCACTCTTTGGGTGTTATCACTTACTCTTGACAAAACACATTTTTTCAGGTATTCGTAGGTTCGTATAAATTATTGCTTATCATGAGAAAGGCAACATAATAATGACAAAAATTGCATTATTATTATTTTTAAGTAAAAACATTTTTATATCAATATATGTTATTTTTCGTAAATGTGTTTTCAAAATATTTTTACAAATAAAATATATTTTTAAGATATTTAATAAATATTTTGATTATTCAGTCCAAGGGTCCAACTCGAGAAACTTACAGATTTTCAATTTGTTCAATATATATTTATAAAGCGACCATGAGATTTATGATAACTTTTCTAAAATGTTTTTACTAAACCCAAAATTTTATTCAAAAAGATATCAATTCTCATGAGATTCTCTTGGACTCGAGAGAGGAGTCAGGAGGGATCTTATCATTGTGTCTCTAAGAGAAGTTATGTTTCTCGAGGAGAGTTATGTCTCCAAGAGAAATCATGTCTCATTAGGAGAATTATGTCTCCATGATGAGACACAACTGCTCAGTTGAAGATCTATAAATAAGTCTTAGAATTCTCATTTTCTCCACACCAAAAACATAGAAGAAAAATAGTGAAATGAAAGCAGTGAGCAGACTCTGCATGCAACCAATAACCTAATGACATTTGGTCACTCAAATCGATTGTGAGTTTCAATTTTCATTAGTGCCATCTTCCATTTGATTTACAAATCCATCTCTCACTACAATCTCCAAATTTAAAATAGTTCGCATGCGCACTTCCTCCCTTGTTTTACAACTGACAGATCAAGGAGGTTGTCTTACAATTGAGGAGGGAAACAAATAGAAAGAAGAAGAGGCAAGTTGACTTTTCCTTTTCTTCTCAACAAATAGTTTGCTGAAGAGCAAACTGTACCAAAAAAAAAAGAAAAGAAAAGAAACATATGAAAAGAATTAATACAAGAAACTCAAACAATGAGACACTGTCCATAAAACTTATTTGAAAAGATTTTCTTTGCAGGCTGTCAAGCACTCAATAATACAATCATGAATTGGTTCCAAATAAACAATGTAGTCTGTACAAGGAAGAAGGAATTGAGATGTACATACACAGACCACGTAACTCTATATTAATTATATGATGATTATAATAATTAAAAATAGTTTTTGTGATAAGAAAATAACAAAATGAATAGTCCTAGTTTTACCAAAACTCTCCCTTGGTCGATTCTTAATTGACCATGCAGCATTGACCTATCCTTATATATCCCTGAAGCTCTCCACAAAATAAACCTAAGAACGAATACAAATTCATATAAGATTAAAGAAAAGGTGATGTATTATGAAAGCTAAAAAATTAAAAGCAAAATACTTTAGCATAGATATAGCTTTAACAAGTGCATAGTTAAGAATGCCAAAACAAATTAATGACTTGATAATTAATCAATGGACATCTTCGTCTCTTGTGCAGTTATCAAACGCTTATAATTAGAATTGTTGCCAAAACCTACAAATTTTATAGTCAACATGATTTACAGTCAATAATGGTTATGGCAACAGTAATGGTCTGAAATATCAGCTATAGTTGACAAAACATAAAGCTACATGTATTCAAACATATGATCTCAGACAATGAAATAAAATGATCAAGAATTCCATTCAGTGCAACATTAATTAAATGTCAATCAACTCAATCCATGGATTAAAGTAAAGGACAATACAAACCCATTTACTAATGGAAATGCAGAAAGTTCTCGCCTTGGGCAAACATGTTGTCCATGAACATCTCGATTAGTTCATTTTTCACTTACTTTCTAAATCAATAGCATTAATTATATAAAAGTTAACATATATATATTTTAATTCATATAATAAATATTTTATAAAATGTGGTTTACCTATCTGCATAAAGCAATTGAGAATCGAGAATTGCTCATGCACCATTTTCGGTTAGATTGTCTACCATTTTTAATTTGTTTTCTTTCAGAAGTAGAGCCAGTAGAAAAAGATTTTCTAGTGCCCAACAAAATAATTAGAAAGAAGGAGGAGAAAAAAAAAAACAAAAACAAAATAAGGAAACATTTTTAATCTTCAATGCCTCTTGTTATGTAAAAGACATCAAAAGATTTGAATGGTGCTGACAAATCTTACAACTCAATTCTTATTTGTCTTAAAATTAGCTCAAATTGAAACACCAACCAAGTAGTAATGCTAATCGCCAGCTGAAGGCAAGAAATTTGAGCATACATCAGGATCATCTTGAAATACTAGGACATCCGCATAGTAGCCTTAAAAAAATATGTGATCAAAAGTTTGATTCCATCAAAATACTACACTTTATCAATTGGGAGTAAACTAAAAATAGAAGGGATTATCAAACATTGCATAAAACAAAGGACCAGTTAAACTCACCATATATATAAATGAAAGAATCCGAGGCAGAATAGGAAAATCGCCTCTGTATTTCATTTTTCTAAGAAGCTCCATTTTCTCACTTGAAAGCAAGACTTTGCCCAGGATACACTAGACAAAAAAATTTGAAATCAAATTATATTGAAGTAATTTATCACTGATTATATAAATTAAATATAGTTTGAATATATACTTTATTGCTAATAAAACAAACAAATAGAGAGACCTCTACAATCATTTCAATACACTGCTTTTTTTCATTGCCACCAAACTGGATATAAAAACAATAAAAGTTCTAATCATAGGACATAGCAAAGTCCTGCCTTTAGAATAATTTTATACTCGAAGTAAACGCCCTTTTATAATAAACTAGTGTATAGGCAAGACATGACCATCTTAGATTTGAAAAAACATTTGAATATGTATAGTTTGAACAAATAAAGTGCAAGGCTAAGTTCAATAATGAGCAACACTCACCTATGACAGCATTGAAAGAAACCTATGTCTTAATGAACCTTGTGAGTCCTGGTAAATTCTTCACCACAACAATCAACATTAATATGGATGCTTTTTCAAGTTTACAATGATCTGTCATGAAAATGTTCAAATAAAATAATAAACCTTATGAGTCAACTTGCAGTCGATCGGAATTGGAACATAAACCATTCAGAAATTTTGTGCGCACTGCAATTTTGGAAGGATCATGAATATATGTGCATTTTCCATCATTTTTACTGCATTTCCCAAATCTTGTGAAAAACTGACAGTACTTACACTTCCTAGCTAATCGCAATCTGGCAGTATGCAAACTCCATCGCACTTTCTCACTAGCCAAAGCATGAGCCCGTTTCTTTGGATCTCTAACAAGCTGGTTTCTATTGCCAATTCGAACATATCAGCCAACATCAGAATCCATTCACCATCAATCACCTGAATAGCATGGGTAAGCAGAACATCAAAACCGTCACTACAAGAATTCCATATTTTTGCGAACTTATTATTCAAAAATAGCAATGAAGTGAACAAGCAAGGGGTTTAATAAAATATATAAACATAGTCATCATGGCCAATAACTAATCTCCTAGGAATATAAGATATCTTGGCATTTTTTCCCAAGTTGAGACCAGCAGCATGTGACAATTCATCATCTACATGGACATGTAAGTGGAGTCAAATTTAAAATTATGACATTTCGACTTGAAGAAATTAGAAATACGCAAACCAGCATGATGAAAACTGTAACAAAACAGGACAGTCAACGGGTTGTTCACTTACCTGATGGTAGCATTCTAACTCTACAAAACGTGAAGTTCAAATGGAACCAATAGCTGGCAAAACAAGATTTAAATCATTCAGGCACTACCTGGTATCCTCTGAAGGATCCGTTGTGAAGAATCCATTTTGTAGCGATCTGAACCAATGCTGAATATTCATTCTCTTGCAGGAACATTAACAATGTAAAAACCATTTTATCACCATTACATGGAGTACAATCGTCAATCACACTAAAATTTACTAGAAACTTGATGTAACTGAAAGAATACAGAAATGCAGAGACTAACAAGAGTAATCCGCAGGGAGTGAAGAGCCAGTCTGGGCTTGGAGGAGTGCTCCCTATCAAGAAGGCCATCACCCAGCACGTGACTCTCCCTATCAAGACCATTCGGATGAAAGACCATTGAAATCATTTGATATATCTGCATGACCTTTGAGGCCGTGTTTTGTTCCCAAAATATATACCATATGGGAGTGGAATAATCCTCGCAGAAACGAAATGTCTGTAGATCACCCTGGAAAGGAACCAGAATTATCAATTTTCAAGCTTCCAGCAGCACAAGCAACATAACCAATACTGTGGAAGACCGAAAACCAGGGCATAAAAGATATAACCCAGCCTGAAAATCAGGTAACTACATAAATCTTTCCGCATATATTAATAGTTGTCACAACAAAACCTCCACTATATAACCATGCCAAACAGATTCAAAGGACGGCATCAGCAACCAATAAAAAGCATATATGGCCCAGCTCAACAGAATTTTTAATAGAATCATCATATAACAGAGCACAACTTACATGCCTTACTTTGGATTTGGGCAGGATTTTCATCTGCTGTAACAGCAGGCACTCAACAAAGCAATCATCCACAAACAATGTAATTTGTTCAAGGAAGAAACAAATGAGCCCCAAATGCACATATAAGGAAATTTTTCATTGTGACAATAAGAGTATCTCCAATGCAAGTATGGATTGTGAAAAAATAGAGTGTCACATAGGATAAATTAATAGAGTGTTAAAATTAAGCTCTCCAATGCAAACTTCTATAACCATTATCAAGCTCACGTGGCAAAAAAAAAAAATTGAGGCTATCAACCTTAATGTATATTTTTAGAGAGCCTCATTGACAGTCATGTTAGCAATAAATAATTAAAACTTCCATAAAATAATATTTTATAATAATTTACTTTAATAATATTTTATTCTTTGACTATTCATCATTGAAATAAATAGAATAACATTAGAGAGCCTTTTTAGACTTGAGTATCTATCAATTCATATTTGTGTTACATAGGATGTACATTTCCTTGACATTAATGATATGTCCATTTTTTTTAAAAGACAATCCACATTTGCATTGGAGATGCTCTAAGCAAAATGATGGAACTTCACCAAGTCACATAACAATGTTACCATAATGCATGTTAAGGATACTCCTGAATCAAAGCACAAACTCAGCAAGCATGATCAAATCAATTCCACCGTTCAAGCACACAATCTCAGCAAGCAAAATCAAATCAATTCCAACATTCAAGCACACAATCTCAGCACTTGTCAATCAGTCATGAAACCAAAATGATTTGCTTTCCATTCTTTGCTATCAACTTATTGATTTAGTATCATATAAATCACTCCTCACAATTAGCATAATTGTAATATTCACTTCAAATGTATGTTTGTATATATATAGACCAACAGTGAATACAATATACGAGTTTTGTCCTTTTTTCATCAACAATAGTGTTGTCTTTATAATGCAGACCGTATCTGAGAAAGCTGAAGCTATTGCCTCTTATCATCAAGGAAGAGCTGGAGCTACTGCAACAAATCAAGTGATAGTTACTCAAGATTCAACTGACTTAGCTGAAATGGTAATAGATTGTATTAGTCAACAGCTCAGCCTCCAATGTGTACTCTAATTGCAGAGGTCTGAATGAAGCAATCAAGTTACAAACACTTTCATATTGAGACCTTGGTAGTAGAAGTAGGATATGCTTCTGAACTAAATACAGCTAGATTTCCTCCAATTTCTATCAGCAGCTTACTTTTCTAATTCAAGCATGAAAAATTATGGAAACAAAGTCAACAGAAAAGGTTTCTTTTTTTGCCCAACAAGATGATAGGAAAATCTAATCATTGAACAAATAAATAAAAGTAACAACTAACTAATTATGTATATTATTTTCATTGACATGAATCTCTAGTCAACCACTATATTTCCACTTCCTAAACTACTTCATTTTCTCACTTTATGACAATATTCGAACATGCTTTATTTACATATGAAATAGTTTTACCAATTACAATACTTGATTAGCCTTTATGGTTCTGCTGTCTAAAAGATTTTATTTTCTCATGGTATGGTAAAGCGAATTATGTTGAAAAATACTACTTTTATATCTAGAAGAATGAGAAATTAAAAGATCAAGTCAAAGAAACAAAAATAAAATACTTAAATTGAATTCAATAATGTATATCATCCAAAGTCCATAAGAAATTTGACAGAAGAAACTCATTGCAATGATTATAATAACAGACTTGAAATTGTTAAGTTACTTACCCAGTAGATTTAGTGCTTGAAATGTCGGGTAAACATTATTCTGAGCAGCTCCAGCTATAAAAACAAACAGATGAAGTCGAAATATGTAACAACAGAGAGGTGTAGTCCTTCATTGCTTATAAGGAGTTTGGGTTAGCTTAGCTGCAAGTTCTCTTTGGTTTGATTACATCCTCATTAAATCTGCCACTTGTCTCAGCCTCATCCAAGAATTTTCTGACTTTGCCTTGTTGTTTAACACACGTTTCCCCGAAATCTTGATCAGCAGCACCACAAGTCTCATTGGCAATGTTTGGTAGGGTTATGTTGTGCTTCTCATATATTGGGCATACCCCACAATATTTCACTCTGCCTATAGGACTCGTGTTGAAAAGGTAGAACTCAAAACAATAATTTAGGCACCCATTTTCACATAGCTTAAGAACTGAAGCATCAGAATACCACAAAGCAACATAATCTCTAAATGTTTCATCTTCATAAGAAAGTTCGATGCGTTTAATCCAACGTCTGGAATCCATACAATGACAACGATAACAATAATTGATGGCCATTGTCAAACTTTTAAAATCATAACCTTTACCATAAAATTTAATAACAGCACATCCAGCCAATCCAATGAGATGACCATTGACACCATCGTGGCCTGACATTTGAATATTTATCAAAGATCCAACAGTTTGATGTTTGAACCAACCTGGAACTTCACTTCCCGGATAATAATATTTAAGATCGACAGCTTGAGTTCCACATCCCTGAAACATGAAAATCATCAATTTTTTGAATGAGAGAGAGAGAGAGTTTGTGATGGATTTAACAGAGTAATTACCTTTATTGTCATATCCCTATGCTGGTTTATTTGGAGTTCCATAATGTTTGAGAGATTAGTCACCGAGTTCCCAAGCAGATTTTCCAATTTTGAGCAACTGGAAAGATCAAGAGTATTCAAAGATGACAAATTATAGATGCTAATCGGAAGCATCTCAAGGTTTTTGCATTCCCTCAAAAACAACATTTGAAGCCCACTAAGATTTTCCATAGAATGATGTAGTCCCTTAATTGTTGTTCCACTTAAAACAAGAATTTCCACACTCCCTATTATATCCAAGATTTCTGGAGAACACTCAAGTGCAGATCAATTTCTAAGACATAGCATTCTAAGAGCTTTCAACTTGCAAATGCTGATTGAAATATGTTTGAGCCTTGTGCATTCTGCTAGATCCAACTCAACAAGCTCAGTTAGATTCTCGATTGATGAGGGAACTTCATCTATTCCAGTCATTCTCATACACAAACTCTTTATATTCCCAGAGATACATGGAAACGTTGTGAGATTAATGCACCCATGAAAGTCAAGACATGTCAGAGATGGAAAATAAATATTATTACTCAGAAAACTCCGAAGATTTTTGCAATCCCGCAATTCCAAATTACAAAGGTTGTTGAAATGTTGAAAAGGTGCAGGAAAGTAGAGCAAACTACTGCAGTCTTTAAGATTTATCGTCTTGAGCAATGGGGCATCTAAAAGGTCTGAGAACTCAGTGAGGCTATGGCACCTAGAGAGGTCAAGAGATATAAGAGACGGAAAATGAATATTTTTTGCAAAGCTTTGAAGTTTTTCACAATCCCTCACATTCAACTCACGAAGGTTGTTGAAATGGTGAATAGGTGGGGGAAAGTCAAGCAAGCTTTCGCAGCTACAAAGATTTATCTTCTCAATCAAAGGGGTGTCTAAGAAGTCGGCGATCCTAGCAAGATTGATGCACCTAGAGAGATCAAGACATACAAGGGATGGAAAGTGAACATTATTTGGAAAATTCTGAAGATTTTTGCAATCCCACATATTCAACTTACGAAGGTTGTTGAAATGGTGAACAGGTGGGGGAAAGTCAAGCAAGCTTTGGCAGCTACAAAGATTTATCGTCTCAACCAAAGGGGTATCTAAGAAGTCGGCAATCCTAGCAAGATTGATGCACCTAGAGAGATCAAGATATACAAGGGATGGAAAATGAACATTATTTGGGAAGTTCTGAAGATTTTTGCAATCCGTTATATTCAACCTCCGAAGGTTGTTGAAATGGTGAATAATTGAGGGAAAACCAAGAAAGTTGTTGCAGCGTTTAATGTCAATGTTCTGAAGCGATGGGGCATCGAAGAGGTCTGAGATCCTAATGAGTTTGTTGCAGCTTTTGAGACGAAGATATGTAAGAGAAGGAAAATGATTATATGAGGGAAAACCAAGAAAGCTGTCGCAATATTTAATGTCTATCTTCTCAAGTAGTGGGGTGTTTAAGCCGTCTGAAACCTTAATGAGAAATGGACAGCCCCTAAGAATAATCCACTTCAATTTTGGGGCATCCTGCAATAAGAAAATGCAGTAAAATGATTATAATAAATAAATAATTATTTGTGAACTATAGAATATTTAAAAGGAATAAAACATATGCTTAAAATGTTAAACATACCTTATTGCCTTCCCAAAGCTTTTCAATATTGCTATATCTTATATCAAGTTCAACAAGCTTCCGTGGCATAAAATTTGATGGTAGTGCTTTCAAAGGACACCCAAGCCAATTAAGAGACATTAGATTATTTGAAAGATAACTTATATCATTTGGAAAAAGTATATTAGAGCTATATGGCTCGGATCCAAAACTTGACAATCCACAGAAAGTAGGATCATAGAATTTGAGAAATCTAAGATTTTTCATTTTCTTAAAAGCTTTAGAACCCAAATGTTCTTCATTCATTTTGGACATGTTTAAGAATATTCCTCTCATTGCATTAGTCCCCTAAAAATCAAAAGAAAGTAAGAGTTAATATATATCATAAAATGAAAGAAGACATCATAATAATTTTATAAAACTTTTAAAGTGGACAAAATTCTTGTAGGTTGATTCTCTTAAGAGTAGTGCTTTCCTTGTCTTTACTGACATCTAGATCTTTCTTTAGAGACTCAAATATAAGAAGTTTTACGATTTATACAATCATGTTTACCCGACATTTTGAAGCCTATAAAGATTGCTTGTTCCATTTTCAGCGAGTATATGCAAATATTAAGCTTAAGAGTGCGCGTAAGTAGAAACATAGAGTAAGTAAAGGCATAGTGAATGAATGACTGCATTGTGAATGGTTTATTAGGGCAAGTTATAAGTTAGTCTACTAAAAATGAGACCTCAAATATACATTCTTTATTTTGGGCATATCTCCCATCAACCTGAACCAATCCCTAACATATTCCAATAACATAGAATAAGACAGTATAAAATTCAAAGAGATAACTTGAAATTATTAATGAATTTTTTAAGCAGTCAAATCTTTGCCAAATGTATTCGGCTAATGGCCACACTCCTTTTACAGACAATTCAGCAATCTACCATCAAAGAGATCATAGACGAAGTCAAGCTGCAATAAATAATCAAAAATTTTCAAACTTCTTGCAAGTTGGTTTTTCTCTACCGGTTTCATTTTTAGCACTTGAGTGGAAGGCATGTATTAAGAGTATTGAAGATCTATAAATATATGAGTAGCATTGCAATAAGAGTACTATAGTGTGACCGTGTGAGTCAAATATGAGAGAGAACACAGAAGAAGTCTATGTGTAGTGAGTGAATGATTTGTGTAAAAGTGAGTGGAAAGTGAGTTTAGCAACACATATTGCACTTAATGTACCATTCTGCAAATTTATCAAAATTAGAGGGACATCTAGTTGTAGAGGCAATACAAAATGATTAGAGACTCACATCACCATTCTTTAGTGTGTCAAGAACATCCTCTTGAGTCCACAACCTGCTACGATTGCCTGGATTGTTGAGATCCTCTTTACAAACAATTTCCCTACCCATTTCTTGTAGCAAATCATGCATTTGTATGATCCTATTGTTTGATATTGTTATAAGTGACCTGTCAGAAAGGACTTTGATCGAGTAGTGACAATTATCTAATATTTTTACTACATAGTCTTCATGTCTCCCGACAAAAAGACATGCAATATCAAGAAATGTATCCTTATCTTCTTGTGCTAGTCTATCATAGCTAGTTTGCAACACATCGAGAATTTCTGGGCTTTTCTTTATTCTACTTAATGCACTTTGCCACTCTAGTTTGTTCAATCCTAATAATGATGAACCGACCACTTTAAGACCCAATGGATTGCCATTAATAGCCCATAATGTCTTATGTGAGAGTGCCAAAAGTTCTTTAGTGGGAAGGCTATATCCAAAAGCATACTGACAAAACAACTGATGAGCTTCTTGATTGGACAATCCCTTAACCTCATAGATGTAATCATCATTCACTCCACACATTTTAAGTATATCCCTTCTTCTAGTTGTTATTATGATTCTACTTCCTGAACCTAATCCATCAAGACCTGCAGCTAACTTTTCTAATTTTGAAAAATCATCCACATCATCAAGAACAATAAATACCTTTTTCTGACAGAGCCTTTTCTTAATATCTTCGGGAAGAGTTACACTATCTAATCTTATGTCTTGAGCATTTAATACTTTAGAAAGAACTTCTTGTTGCAACACACTAACTAATCCTCCACATTGTTCCAATCTTTGTCTAACACTTTGAATAAAACACTTACCATATTCACCTTGAGAAATTTGATGAAAAATGGCATCAGCAATAGTTGTTTTACCGATACCACCCATGCCCCAAATCCCAATAATTCGAATATCAGTATTATCAAGACATAATAATGACATGACCTGCTTAAGTCGTTCCTCAATTCCAAACAGTCGTCCTTTAAAATCACATGGGGACAGTTTATATGTCCTCATCAATTTTTCCCATATATCTTTGACAATTTTATCAATGACTTCGGACTCAGGCCTGCCAAATGAAAATGACAAACAGCTATATAAGCAGAAATGACCACAAGAGAAGCATACTAAAGTAACTAAAATATATTTTGCTTTTTACCAGCATCACATGGTATCAGTTTAATACATAGCGACTCCAAAAAATTTTAGTTGATGCTAAATATGATCGTATACAAATTAAGCACAGGTAATCTAAAGCACATCAACCACATCAATCACATCAACTATAATAAGTAATAGTTAGAAAAAGACTGGTCCATATACAGAAGTATTACTTGACAAAAAATCCTAATTAAAACAACTGTGACTTCTTTTTGAAAAGAAAACAAGAAATGGCATGAAAAATTAAAAAATTAATTTAGATCCATTCCTTTAAAAAGGGATCGGCATTTTTCTTTTAATATTATTTATGATGGGATAATTATAACCAGAATATTATCAAACTGAGTAAACTTGAAGACTAATATTGAATTATTTTGAACAAAATCAGGACATTTGGATTTGTAAATGGATAAAATAAAATAAAGTAGGAGTTAGATGTACCCTTTTACATGCCATCCTTTTAGTTTGGATGCGTCCTCCAAAGCTTGTCTCCATTTTTGCATCTCTTCGTAAAATTCTTTTCTCCGCTTCTCAACATCGGCGGAATCAACTTGCTCCTTTTCCAAGTTTTCTTCAAATTCTTTCTCAAGTTGAGCAAAACCATCCTTGAAACTCCCTTCCTGGTGACGCACATCGTGTACAGCAACCTTGTAGAAAACAGGTATGACAGTTTGGCCATTATTTTTCTCACACTCCATAATCTCTACAAGCTCACGCAAGCACCATTTGGATGAAGCATATTCTTTCGAGAAAATGGCCACCGAAATCTTCGATTCCCTTATTGCTTTTAAAAGCACAGGCCCAATTTGATTCCCTTTCGGGATTTTTTCTTCATCTCTGAAGGTTTCAATTGACTTGCGAAGCAAAGCTTCATAGAGATAATTGGTAAAACCATCACGGGTATCTACACCTCTAAAATTGAGGAAAACTTCATATTTTTTTTCAGTGGTCTGGGTGGAAGAAGAAGGATTTGATTGGAAATTGCCCATGGAGAAGCAAAAGGTCACAAACAGATTTTTTGGGAGCACTAAAAAAAATTAAGAGAGAGTTGATGATCAAGCAAGGCTGAGAACGAGAGACGTGTGAAGTGTGAGAGGAGACAAGTGAAGAAGTTAACGTGGTAGATGAAAGTGTGACAAGCAAACACGTCCAGTGAGGATGAAAGCCATTTAGTCAATGTGAGATTAAATTATCTTTGCGTTTTTATCACTTTGAATAGAAGATTTAGTGTGAGAGCATCGACATAAAAATTAAAACGGAATCTTTCTCCATTTGTTTTCTTGCGGACTGGTGATTCTTGCTCCATTAAAATGGAGGAATCAAAAAGTCAAAAAAATCGACAGGCATGGATTAAGTATTTATTTTTACGAAATATAAATTAATAAAAATAATAAGAAACTTTTTTAGAAATTTTTATTTTGATTCCTAATTTTTAATAAAATTTCTTTTTTAACCACAAACGTATTTTTGTAATGCCCAATCTCAAAAGTTTCTAAAAATCATCAATTTCATTCATTTGACATTTTTTCTTACCATCAAACCTGAGAGAAAAGATTAAAAGTATATTTTATTTCTAATCAAAAGATCAAACTTATATTTATTTAAAAAATTACTATTAAAAATTAAAATTTTGGATAGAAAAATTACAAAATCAATTAAAAAAGGGTTGTTGATCTTTGTTGGAGTTTGTTGGTTTTCAACTGAGATCAACCACGATGTCGATATGGTGGGGCAACTAGACAAACATCCAATTTCAAGAGCCCAACCTGATCGACTTCAATCTTGATCTAGTTGGATTCACCATCGACATTAGTTTATCACTGGCAGGCCTCCATCTCCATCGTTGGTCGAAATTCAAATTGGATATCCGCTGTTGACAACCATTCATTAATAGTGAAGATCCAAATTTTTATTTTATTTTTCAAATATATATAAAAATATTAGAATTGATCTTCACAAGCTATTATGAAATGTACAATAGAGATATTTTATAAATTTTTAAAATTTTTAAATTCCTTTTCAAAATTTACATCTTATAATAATTATCTTTTATGAATGGGTATCTACCATCCAGTATTTCATCTAATGGACAATGGGGATCTAAAATATTTTCTTTTTGTTTTGTATTAATTTAAATAAAGGCATAAAGCTAGATTGGCTTATACATTGTTGCCACTAAATATTCTTGTGTTTGAATACAACAATACCTCCAAAACCATTAAATTTGATTAATGATCAACTGCTAGAAGAACTTAATTAATGAGAATTCAATATTTTAGGGATCAAGTATAGTGAAAATATATTTGAGAAGCAAAAGGTTACATCAAGTAACAAACGTTACACAAAAAATTTCAGAGAGAATTGATGAGGCTAGGGTTGAGAATGAGAAATGTGAGAGGAGAGAATAAATAAGTATAAGTAAAATGGTAGATGAAAGTGTTACAACACGTCTAAAAGGTATCTCTCTGCTTTTCACCTCCTTCATTGTTACTTCACTCATCATGTAGAGAAAGTATTTGGCATGTTCAAAGTTGGAAGAGAAAGAGAAAAAAAAAAAAAAAAAGTCAATAACTAAAGTGTGAACTCAACATTTAGCTATTTTCTCCTCATTGAATCTTTCACCTGCTTTTTCTCTTAATTTTTAAATGAACGCTGTCTAGTGAATCTTTTCTTTCCTCTCCATTTTTAAAATTTGAATAAAAAAATGTACCAATAGAAAAATTACAAATCAATTAAAAAATTTTTAAAATAGTTGTTTATCTTTGTCAGAGTTTGTTGGTTTTCAATAGACTTCAATGGTGATGCCGATATGGTAGATGAAAGTGTTTCAACACGTCTAAAGAGAATCTCTCTGCTTTTCACCTCTTTCCTTGTTGCTTCACTCATCATGTAGAGAAAGTATCTAGTGTATTCAAAAGTGGGAAGAGAACTGTGTGTGTGTGTGTGTTTAAAGTCAGTAATTAAAGTGTGAACTCAACTTTTAGCTACTTTGTCCTTATCGAGTCTTTCAACTACTTTTCGTCTTATTTTTATAATTCATAATTTTTAATTGAACGCTATATAGGGAATCTTTTCTTTTTATCTCCACTGTTTCTTCACTTATAATTCTAAATTAAACATGTTAAGGATGTCGTATCTTTTTCCTTTGTCATTTCAACACACCAAGAAATATTTAAATTTCTTTGGTAGAGAAAAAGACTGAAAATAATTAAACATGGAAACTGAGCAAGTGACCGAAAATAATTGAACATGGAAACTGAGCAAGTGGGCAAGTGGGGATGATGCAAAAGAAAAAGCTAGTATATGAGATTTAAAAATGTTTGTGTTTAAGCTTCTGCGAACGAGCGTAAACTTAGACTAAAGTATAAGAATGGTGACATTTAGGATATAATAGTGATATTAGTAACTTTTATGATAGTTGGGCAGATACCCCCCTGCCCACCAAGTTATAATTTAGCTTTATCTAATATTGTGCACTAATCTATTTTTACAATAACAATTAATTTAGTGGCTCTTGGTTGGAGATCCTCCGATTACGAGCCATAATTTGGCACAGAAAGCATTGCAATTGAAAATTTTTTCTGGGTTTGGTCAATATTGGGACAAAGAAATATGGACATCAGAAGGCATGGCTGAGGACAAGTCTCAAGTTTCAACAGTTTTAATGGTTAATTAATGACATGTAATGGTTTTAGTAATTGGAATTGATATCACTGCCTAATGTGATGTAACACCCCTACCCCGACATCCCCCGTCGGTACGAAGATTGAGGCGAGGGACGTTACCTTTTTTCATTTTCAAATTTCCTTTTTATAAAATTCTATTATTTAGAAATTCATTTACAAAAGAGCATTTATTATAATTTTTTTATTTACAAACGATGATTTAACTTCAATGAAAATTTCAATGAAAATCCAGTAGAGTTTCCTCTATTTTTCTGAAAATTCGAAATTTACAAAAACTTGCAAGGAAAACAAAGACACTTCTAAAAGTTCATTCATTTTCTCAATCTTCCATTCGGACCTTCCGTTCGTCTCCACTTTCATTTCATCACACAAATATTTATAATCACATATTTAATAAAAATCATATGAAATAAATATAAATTGTTACTTTTAAAAAAAGAAATAAATTTATTTATAGAATCTCTTTACAATATCGAAATCTTTTATACCATTTATATACATTATCAATTACAAAATTTCATGAATACATATTTATAAATAGCCATATATACATATATATACATGTGTATCAGCACATGTAATGTGGACAAATGTGACTCGTGGGAAGCGCGGTAACCGTTTTCTCCTTCGTCTCTACTAGTGAAATTTAAAATACACTATTAACTACCATTTTAAATTTTGTATCAAAGTTACACTACATAATCAATTTACTACCAATTACATATACAAAATATATAAACTCATTTATTTTAATTTATACTCATACAATTTTCATTACGCTCTAACGTTTTTCAAAATACAAGTCGTAAATCAATATTGCACAATTTTTCAAATATTTTCAAATAAATTCCAAAGATCACAAATTTCAAGTGAATCCATATATAAAACTCAATCATTGTCATTCTTAATCATATCAACTCGATTTCCTTTATATTTTTCAGTGCTTTTCGTAAATTATGACACGATACCATGGATTGGTAAATGGATCTTCTGACATTGGTCACTCGGTGGCTACTTGCCATTATAAACGGTATTCCTGGCATCGGTCACTCGGTGACTATCCGTAAGGTCGCATATCGTAATCGGGTCTCCTAACATCAGCCACCCGATGGCTACTCGCTAAAATCAACGGCGTCCTTGATATCGGCCACTCGGTGACTACCGTCGAGTCGCATATCACAATCGGTTTCAACTTCAGGATCGGACACTCAGTGTCTCTCATAATCCGTCCATCGAACATTGTGTATCGTATCAATGTAATGGTGCAATATTATTAATCTGCTTTATTCATATACCAATTACTAATCCTCACCTACCAATGTTCAGATTTATTCAGACCTTTCTTGATTTTGATTATTTACCAAAAACTTTATATTTCGAATAACTTCTATCTTTACATAACATTTCTTTCAGAATGCGATGCACACAATTTCAATCACCCTATTTTCCTCATTTAATCAAATTATCAATATAAACATCATAAAACCACATTTTTTATTCAATTATCTCATCATATCTTCTCCGATATGTCCGTGCATTTTTTTCGATATATGCTAGGTCAAGGCACTGAACTTATCCATTTTTTTTCATCTCTTTCCATTTCTTTTTCGTTTTCATTTGAAATCTAATAAAATCATATTTAAACACTCTTCGTTACGATTTAATTGAAAAATACTACATATTTCAAAATCAAGCATAAATTTTCAATCGCGTAAATTTTTAATTACATATTTGTAATAATTTTTCGAACTCTTTCAAAACTTAAATCCTTATCATTTCAAATTATGATTTTACCCCTAGTTTTGACATCAAAACGTAATAACATCATTCCTTTTCTTTTAATTATTACATAATTATATATAAAATAACACCAATACCCTTGAATTTCAAAACTAATATACATTCGACTTAAGAACCAGTTTTAAAATCTTTACTTTTCATGCATTACTTCCTCACATAAAGTATTCAACAATCATTTATTTAACACATAAATAAGATTGAAGTGACAAAAATACTCATAGGTTATTCACTAGTGTGCATACAGTCTATGGAACTAAATTATTATTATTATTATATTTTAATTGGGCTTGAATTTGAGATATCATCTCAAACGCCTACGTACCCATTCCAATATTGAGATCAAAGCCTTTGTAGTTCACCCAACTTTTATTATAATTTATCAAAATAATTCACAGTACACCCAATCTCTATTTTTAGCCATACATGTATATTTCTCAAACTTTTTATTTTTCATTACATAAGGTCACAAAATTATTCACACTATGATTTTCACATGAACATAAAATCAAATCAATTAAAAAATAATAATAATATCATACAATTTACTAAATCCTTAATTTATTTTCAATGCATAATAAAACTAAAATATACGTAAATGTATTAAAAATCTCATTTTATTCATTTTCAAATCTTAAATCCTTTTATATGCTAAATAGAAATATAATTATCAAAATACATATTCTATAATCCAATTATAAATTATAATACAAAATAAATAAATCAATAAACTAAATAATGCTCAAATAAATCAAATTTGAGACATATATAAACTTTTTTTTAATCTCAGAACATAATTTATAATCTATAAAATCAATTAACTCAAAAATTATTTACTTGAAGTAAATAATAAAATTTGAAATATAAATAAACATAACTCAATAAATTTAAATAAAAAAATTATCCACTCATATAACTCTTTTGCCCATTTTTGGATCTAAAACGTGTTCTTCTTTGACTTTTGGATCCACCTTATCTGAATAATCGAGCACCTAAAATATTTTAAGTTTATTATTTGTTTTCTTCCTTCCTACTGTCTGTCGAACAGCTCCCTTTTTTTTTTTTTTCTTCTACTGTCTGCCGAACAGCCTCTTCTTTCGTACCCCCTCTTTATTTGCTTTTAATGGCTATTATATACACAAACAAGAGAGAGAAGCCACCGCCTCATGTACAAACCTTTTTTGTTTTTTTCGTATGCTTCTCCTTATTGCCGAGCAAAACACACGCACCCATATATATATATACGCACACAGTACCCCACGTTCACATCATTATCTCCATTCATCGCCTTTCTTTTTCATTTTTCATTTTTTCAATTTTTTTAATATTGTATTATTATTATGTGTCCATTCTTACCTACTAACAAATATATATATGTATATATATATTTCCAATGGATCCCACCACTTATATATTTATATTATTATTATATCATTATCACAATTATCTTAAAAGAATATTTATCTACTTGGATAATATTTTATTAACATTAATGAATTTTCATTTTAACCCCCTATAATAATTTTTTCCTTTTAACCCAACTTTTTTAATTTCTTCCAAGAATATCATCCAATTGAATATTTATCGACAAACTTCTATACTTCTAAAATTAAAATCAAACCAAATCAATAATAATAAATTAAATTTCAATTAATCTCGTAGATCCAGTTAGATTGGGGCCTTACAAGTCATCCTCCCTTATAAAATTTCATCCTCGAAATTTAGGAACCATATTATTTCAAAATATCTTACTCTAAAGTCATTGCTTTTATTTAATTATCAATAACTATAATAATTCGATTCTAGATAAATCTCTAATTTTTTTCACATACATAAGATCGTAATTTTACACTATAACAATTCATACCTACAATTATTCTGAATAATAATTATTTATAACATTCTAAATAATAATAATAATTATTATTATTATTATTATTTTGAAATTCTTTCAAAATTTTTCGGGGACAATATTTGGACTTCCTACATACTTCTAGTAACCTCAGTGACTATTAAAAATAGTTTTATACCCCATTTCGGCTCTCCGTTTTTCACTAAATCATTCTTGACGATTTCCGAATTGACTCTGATTAAATCCAAATCTCCTTTGAGAGTGTCGTTTGAGTTTCTAAAATACTTCTTGAGCATTTTAGTACTCATTTGACACTTTCAAGGTTTTTAAAATTTTTTTAACATCCGTCCGAATTTCTGATCGGATCCGAAAACTACTTCATTTTACTCCAAACAGACTCATTTTTTATCCGTTTCAGTTTTCGTAAATTCCAATAAAGCTTTCAAGACTTTTAATATATGAAACCCATTTTTTCAAAAATTACTATTCACACAAACAGTTTTCGTCCGAAAATACTATTTATCTGAAATTACTATTCATTAAAATTTTTACTTTTACTGATTTTCGGGATCCAATTATTAAAAATTAATATTCACTAATCACTATTCATCATGAAATACTATTCATCAAAACATAGGGTATATTTGGGGCGTTACATGTGACTTGGTGGTAAATAACCTTCGTTCAACTTGGCAATAATCTAAATTCAAGTGGTTATACGGTAAATGATATTTTAAAATATATATATAGAAAATGGGATTGACTTAACAGAGCAACTGAAAAGACTAGTGTAGAAAACAGTGGTGGTGAATTCAAACAGAGCACAAACATATTAATTAAGTGAGGTTAACTAAATAATTACCAATTGGAGGCTAAACAATCAATGAAAATTTTTTTTCAACTGGGAATAAATTAAAAAGAGAAGAGACTGCTAAAAACTGACAAAAAAAACAAAAACGCAACAACCAACAGTCCATGTAAAAAGAATCTCAGCTAGGGCAGCAAGATGACCTATACATTACCAAAGAATTACATACTTCTTTACCGAAAATCTCTGTAAGTCTATGACAGAGCCAAATATAGTCATGCAAAATGGGACTTCATCATTGATCAAGTGCCTGGATTTGCATACAGATTTTCTTATATGGATGTAGTTCCTCTTCCTCATCGTGATAACTAGATCTGTTACCTCTCCTTCGCCTTGTTTTCGCAATATCTTCAATGGAGGCTACCAATTTCTCAATGGAATTGATGGGCTCACTATATATTGGACATACATTGTACAAGATCTCCATTACGATCTTCAAGCCTGAAATTAAATGAGATAGTCACATAGGTATCATCATAGCCAACTAGCACATCATTTTTCAAAAAGAAATGATACCCTATTACTATGTGATCCAAGTAACCGAATATTCTATGGTCAAGCTCTTGTTCAGAGGATATGGCAAATTTGCCATTAAAATCAATCCTATCACCATAGTTGGTTTCAGAATGACACTGATAGTTGAGTGCTTTGTGATTGAGCTTCAGGCAGTTAGTAATCATGAATTTTAAATCTGTACCACCATGGTACAGCGCCCAAATTCAGATGCATATGTTAATAACTGGATCAGCTGCATGCAATTCACTGCTTCTAAATATTATATACTTGATGGAAGCTCTGTTAATGATGGTATGGTACAATGTTTTAACTTCTCAAATTTCAACTTAGAAAGTTGCTTGATGCTTTTGGGTACTCTCTCAATATCGCCTCCGCTTAGCCCTAAGTCTTTCAACAAGCGCAGACTTCCAATATCTTCTTTTTGGTATCTCCATAGAGGAATAATGATATTAGAATTGATAATTAGATTTCAATACAAATAATTTTTTAACCAAGTTTGCACAAAATAGGCTTAGCTTCTTGTGAAGTAGAGATTATTAGTCAACCCAGCGATATTCTTGATTTGAAAGGAGAGCACAGATGCTTTATAGTTAGATTGGCAAATAGCTGTTAAGAAGATCAAGCTAGCATGTGGAAGGATCACATTACCATAGTCTTAATTTCATGATAAATGATAAGTAACAAATACATAACAAGCAATTTCGACTTGCATTAATTATTGACAAATTTAAAACTCGTGATTAATGAAGGGATGCAGAGCAAGTTCAGATTTACGTAACTAATTACTGATGAATCTCATCCAGATAAATAGGATGCTTTAGTCAAGGCAGCTGTCCATATTTGCTTCACTTCTTGAGATACATTTTGATGATTAACAAAAGCATCCTCAAAGCTCCTTGCTTGATAGACTGGTATAACAATTTTATCAATTTGTTTTCTTACATCTAAAAATTTTTACAAGTTCTCGCAGACACCATTTGGATGTAGCATAATATTCTGAGAAGATGACAACGGAAATCTTTGATTTTTCAATTGCTTTTGAAAGTGCTGACCAGATTTCATCTCCTCTATTAAGTACGTCATCAACAAAGAAGTCAATTTGTTGACGAGACAAAGAATCACAAAGATGGCTTTTAAAATTGTGACAGACATCTTTTCTGCTGAATCGAATGAAGACATCATCGATTGCGAAGTGCCCATTGATCAGGAAAAAAAAAAAAAATGCAAGAATGAACTTGGGCAGCAAAATGTTACTACAGAGAAGAAAACAAATGGACATTGATGTTAATTGAAAGTAGATGTAATAATATACTGAATGTAAATTTATATATATATATATTATTTTTATAATCAAATATAATCAAGTATACCTAATTGTATTTGAATTAAATAAGAGATAAAATTAGTTGGTTCTTATATTTTAAATCAGGTATACCCGATTAAAAAAGCACTATATATTATGATTTTATTATTAGTACCTCCTAATTTTAAAAAGTTAAGACAAATCAATTAAATTTATCTATTGTATTCTCTCCCCTAAAATAAATTATCTCTCCTATTTAATTCAAATGCAGTTGATAAATTTAATTGGTTCGTCTTAACTTTTTTTAAGTAAGAAAATATTGGTAGTAAAATCTATATATATGTATATATATGTAGAGCAGGATCAGAGGACACAAATTTTGACACGATTTGTTGACCATTGATTGAGGAAGATTTCAATGGTTTAAATTTATTCACACCATTATATACAACTCTATTTTACACTTTACAAAAATTAATAAATCATTGGTTAGTAATTTATGTCAATAAATCATTGGTTAGTAAAATCGATAAATCATTAATCAAATAAATCAATAAATAGGTCCATACAATAAAATTAAATTATCAATCAATAAAATCAATAAATCAATCATTCGATCGGTTCATACAATAAAATCAATAAATCATTGGTTAGTAAAATCAGTAAATCATTAATCAATAAATCAATCATTCAATTGGTCCATATAATAAAATCAATAAATCATTGGTTAGTAAAATCAGTAAATCATTAATCAATAAATCAATTATTTGATCGGTCCATACAATAAAATCAATAAATCATTGGTTAGTAAAATCAGTAAATCATTAATCAATATATCAATCATTCGATCAGTCCATACAATAAAATCAATAAATCAATCATTCGATCAGTCCATACAATAAAATCAATAAATCATTGGTCAGTAATTTTAGTCAATAAATCATTTGTTAGTAAAATCGATAAATCATTTATCAATAAACCAATCAATAAATCGGTCCATACAATAAAATCAAGTTATCAATAAATAAAATCAATAAATCATTGGTTAGTAATTTTTGTCAATAAATAATTGGTTAATAAAATCGATAAATCATTAATCAAATAAATCAATAAATCAATCAATATATCGGTCTATACAATAAAATCAAGTTATCAATCAATAAAATCAATAAATCATTGGTTAGTAAAATCAGTACATCATTAATCAATAAAATCAATAAATCAATAATTCGATCGGTCCATATAATAAAATCAATAAATCATTGGTTAGTAAAATCAATAAATCAATTATTCAATTGATCCATACAATAAAATCAATAAATCATTGGTTAGTAAAATCAATAAATCATTAATCAATAAATTAATAAATCAATCCAAAAATCGGTCAATAAATCAATCAATAAAATCAATAAATCAATCATCAATGTCATTACAGATCCATTTTTTTTTTCAATTTTACCCTTAGGAGCTTGGCTCAACTTCAGTTGATCAACTATTGAAGGAACACTCTGGATCGATTTTCTACTATGCCTTTTCAAGAGTTGTGAAAAACCGATTTCGATATTCCAGACGTAAATCATTGGTTAGTAAAATCAGTAAATTATTAATCAAAAAAATCAATAAACCGATTTCTGTTTTCCAGACGTAGTATAAAACTGATGCAAAATCGGTTTTATAGTACTTGAAAATATTGAAGGAAAGTGAGGACCGGTTTTTCATGGTACCTGGAAAATCAGAAATGATTTTTCAATGTCAATAGAAAGTTGATCCTCACTTCTATGTTATCATCTGATGATCGGGTTTTTACAGCTCCTAGAAAACTGATATCGATTTTTTAGCTACTCTAAAAAATCGATCCAGTGTCTCCATTCTTTTTCACTTGTAATTTTAACACATTGAAGGTTCCCAGTAACTGATTGGTGATTGAAGAAGCAATTTTAACAAGTACTAATCTTCATTCATTAAATTTCATGTCAACTGATCTTTATTTATTTCATGATATTAATGACAATGCATTACGAATAAATTTCCTATTATTCATTCATTTATTAAAAACTAAAATAAATAACGAATCCGATTATAATATATCAATTTAACAAAATAAGTTAAAATATACATGAAATAAAAGTTCAATGTCAATGTCTACTTATTGTTTTCATCATTATCAACCTCTGGATTTGGAGTAGGAAATCGTAGGGGACATCGACGTTAGTTGTGTCTAGTCTCATGCCACAAGCAGCATCTTTAGGATGGTGGAACCTTGACTATTGAAACCAGTTTTTTTCTCCACTAAAACGCATTGATTGTGCACTTACAACACTCTCTATTCAAATATAATAAAATAAAATAAAATACAATCATATCTAAGTACATATAACACCAAAATTTAATTTACAACATTTCAAACACAAATATAGCAATAACTAAAAAAATAGCTAATTTCGGTTTTTCAGGATAATCGGTTTTTCACAGGTCCGTTATCGGTTTTTCAGTGATTGAAAAACCGTTATAGGTTTTTCACAGGTTCGCTATCGGTTTTTCAGTGACTAAAAAACCGATACGTCTCTTCACTCGGTTTTTTAGTCATTGAAAAATCGATTATCAGTCATGAAAAATAGATTTCGTTGCAGATTTTGTAATTTTCGTCCTAGATAACGAATACCAACACCATTACAACCAATAAATTCTTATAGTTTTTTATTACGCAAATATGAACAAAATAACCCAAAAACTAACCGAAAAAACATATATTAATCCTTTGACACGTAAATGCTTCAAGAATCTTGTAATCCTTTAATGGATGAAACTTGAATGTTCAAAAATTTTCAATGGCTATTGTGAGGAAGAAGAAGAAGAGGAAATATGGACAATCAATGGTGAATCAAATCTTAGAAACCATTAATGGATAAGAATTGAGAAGAGAAAATATGGAAGATATTGTGAGGAAGAAGAATGTTAGTTTCATAATTTCAATCTTGGGCATTTGGATAATAGAAACTTAAGGGTATTTTCATAATCTTGAGTATATAATGGAACTAATTTGTTTGAATGGCTAAAAATAATTTTTTTTTTTTTTTAAATACGGGATAAAAACAAATTTGAGCTTTTTTCAATGGATGTTTGTTGTAATTTTCACTTTTTTTTTTGGAAGAGAGTTAGTGTAGTGACATGGTCAATTAACGAAGGAAGACAAGACAAAAGAGACAAAATGGGCAAATGTCATTTGGTGGCATGAGTAGCCACGTGTTGGCCGTGCAAAACAAATCAGTGTTGAACTTGGATGTGAGAGAGAGTGGATGTTGGACAGAAACCAAAAATGAGAGAACAAATTTAGTGGCATTTTTTTGTTTGTAAAAGACAGTGACAAGTGTCAGTGTATAAGCATACTAAAAAATCTGGATGTTTGTGTAGGCACACATAGTTGAAAAGAAGCACATGGCAAACAATTTGCGCATAACTGAAACAGACACCAGGAAGAAGGAAGAAAAGAAAAATCGTGAGGAAGAGAAAATGAAGAAAAATTCAGGATGCTTGTATGGAATATTTAAACGCTTGATTTTATTTTAATGAGAATTAAATTCCAGCAAATTAGTTATTTCTTACATAAATTTTATGTTAAGTTTTATATGATTTTAGGCTGGACTCAAAATGATTAAGAATTAAATAAGAACCTTTTTTAAATTCAAATTTGAGTAAAAGGGTTATGTGAGTTGATCCATTTTTTTTAAAATTGAATTATTTAATTATAATGATTTACATTTAAGTATTCATTATTTACTAAAAATGAATGATTACATGATTCATGTTTTATAATTGAAATGAGAATTTATTATAAATTCGTATATATGTATACGTATAAGAAATTCCAATTAAAAATTATATTTTCAGCTTGAATCTATTATAAAAAAATGTTTAAAATATTTATAATAATATTATATTATTTTTCAAGAAAGAATATTTATTTATGATTTTGATCAAAGTATTTATTAGGAAATATATGAATATTCAAAAATAGAATTACGAAATATATGAATATGAAAATTGTTTGAGATTTGAGAATGAAAATAAATATATTTTCAAAACACTAAGGTTGTACCATTTTCTCTAATGGTCAGACAAATTTCACATGTGTAAGTCCTAAATAGTTATCCAACACGCTTAAAATAGATGTCCAGAGAGTCATAGAGTCACCTGACACATGTATAGTCAGATCTTATCCCTCGCTTTGCATGTGTGTTGAGTATCTTTATCACATATGATCAAGTTCCCCTAGATACTAGTTGGTGTAGATTTTCATATCACAAATGTTTATAATTTTATTATGAGACTAAGGACCACATATATATATATATATATATATATATATATGAGTCATAAGTCCATGGATAAGAGTTCAACAGAGGCTTGAAGCGTGATGGTCAACCTAGAGAAGCCTATGCAGTTTTCAAAAGAGAAATAAGAAAAGTTTTGATCAAATAAGCTTAAATTTTGTAAACCAAATTCCAAAATGGTTTCTTATCATTTTAAGAGAAGTTTTATATTGATAATAATTTCAAAATATATTTTATTAAAGATATAATGATAATTAATAGAGATGTTATACAATTTATTATGATATGAGAATCATTTATTATTACCATAAATATGTTATGTTTTATTTAGAAATATTTTTAGAAAGTTATATTCACTTAGTAGGCATTAGCGCTTACTCTTTTATAAAACTCATTTTTTTAGGTATCCGTTGTAGGTTTATACAAATAATTACATATCATGAGAAAGGCTACATGGGATAACAAAAAATGCATCATTATTATTTTTAAGTAAAAATATTTTTGTATCAATGTATGTTATTTTTACTTAACTAGATTTCATAAATATGTTTTCAGAATACTTTTACAAATGAAATATCTTTTTCAGATATTTTATAGATATTTTGATTATTTAGTCCAAGGGTCCAACCCGAGAAATGTATAGATTTTCGATTTGTTTAATACATGTTTATAAAGCAACCATGAGAGTTCGTTGTGGGTTCTAAGGATAGGCAACAACCAACCCAAGTCAATAAAATGTTTAGAGAAATATGACCCTCATATACTGTTTGTCATCTTATGAGCATATTCTATTAAGAGATGTTTTATTTTGAAAAATGTTATATATGACACAATCAATGCCTAAAATATATTTATTTTTAATTTTATTGTTTTATATTGTAAATAAACCTACTCAAAATTTTTCATATCCACTCAACATCATTTCTCATATACTTTTTTCCAACTATATTTATTATTATTTCGTAGGTTTTGCATTTGTTATAATCCATAGTTCAACTTCTTTCAATTTTTTAGGAGTATTAAATGTGGTTTCACTTTTATTTTTCTTTCATTATCTATTTTATAGAGTTAGAAGAAGATTTGTGATGTAGAGAGCACAATGAGATAGGAAAATCACACGTTCAATGACTTGTTGATTCAAAGAACACCGAAAAATTGAATAAAATTGCAAAAACTTCCCAAATCGTTTTAATCAAAGCAATCTACCTTCAACTGAGGTATTACAAACATTTAAAAGAAAACCCTAACATCAAAAAAAACAAAAAAATTGTAAATAAGTCTCTAAATTATTTAAAATATATATATATAAAACAACACATAATTTTATGGTAAATTATAAAAGTGCTGATTTAACCTGTGAAATATATATTAACCCTTTTAAATCTAAAATTATTATTTCAATAACAAATTGATGCAATGCAAGCAGGGGTTTATGGTCCTTAGGGACCATCCAACTGTCCAAAAGGCTTAAAAGTCCTAGTTTGACTAAAAAGTTCAGAAAATGTCCGATTTCGACAAATAATATCACTTTTCCAACTTTCCAAGTGAAAACAACGTTTTGAATATATATATATATATGAAGTTGAGAACACTTACATTAGTGATAAATTAATAAAGATTAAAACATTAGAGAAAAAATAATAGAAATAATGTATATAAGAAATTTACGTGGTTCGGTCTTATGACCTATATTCACGGACAATGATAAGAGAGTAATTTTTACTAATAAAACAAAGTTTACAAAAATTGGAGTGGAAACTCTCAAACCTAATCCCCCAATACATCCATATTTTACTCTCACATATAGAGAAAGTTTTGAATAATATTCAAAGCACTCGGCATTTCCACTCAGTTCTACTTTGCTAGGCTGCATGACCCATTTTAAAGCAATGAAGATGGACTCAAAAGCCACAAGTTGGCAGCCCCACTTTAGGCATAGCTCACAATATAGCTCTCAATGACTTTCAATCTTTTTATTGATTAATGTGCAATTTGACAAAGAGAAATAATTTTTATCGATTGTGCTTGCACAAATTCTCCACTGCCAACAAATTGCATGCATTCATGGATTACTGACTTGTAGTAGAAACAGGGCATACTCCTGCAGCATTGATCGCCATCCAATTCTAGCATGAAGATTATGGGAAAGGCAAAGACAATAGAAAGATTGGATGCATCTCTTTCCCAATAAAATATCAAAGAAAAGATAGAGATATTATATTTCATTGACAATATGAGACTTTGAAGATCCTGTGCATATCAGAAAAATTATATATGCAGGTACATCATCAATCCAGTAAAGAAACCTCTATCATATGCATTGTTTTGCACGGCCAAACCTCAGCTTCAAGCAGCTGCAGTAGCACCAAATTTGTCAAGACACCAAACCAGAACGGAAAAGGAATGAGTATCTCAGTCTAGCTAGCGTATGCCTGTCAATAGAGAATGACAATCACCATAGAAAATGTTCTGCTGAAGAGCAAACTGTACCCAAAAAAAAAAAAAAAGAGATTATGAGAGTTAATACGAGAAACTCAAACAATGAGACAGTATCCATAAAACTTACATGAGAAGATTTTCTTCTATTTGCAGGCTGTCAAGACTCGGCAGTACAATCATGAATTGGTTCCAAATAAACAATGCAGTCTGTTCAAGGAAAAAGGACTTGAGATGCACATATATAGACCATGTAACTCTACATTAATTATATGATGATTATAAAAATAATTTTGGTGATAAGAAAATAACGAAATGAATAGTCCTAGTTTTGCCAAAACTCTCTCTTGACTGATTTTTCATTGAACATGCAGCATTGGGCTATCCTTACATGTCCCTAAAGCTCCCTACAAAATAAAACTAGGAATGAATACGAATTCATATAAAAGAATAAAGAAAAAGTGATGTATTATGAAAGCTAAAAAATTAAAAGCAAAAACTTTAACATATATATAGCTTCAACAAGTACATGATTAAGAATGACAAGACAAATTAATGACTTGAGAATTAATACATAGAAAACTTCATCTGTCGGGTAGTTATCGAACACTGATAATTAGAATTGTTGTCAAAACCTACAAATTTTTATAGTCAACATGATTTAGAAGTCAGTAATGGCTATGTAGTAATGGTTTGAAATATTATCAAAATTTGGTAATGTACAACTATAGTTGACAAAACATAAGGCTAGATATATTCAAATATCTCATAATCGTCCTTAATGAATTTGTTACAATTTCAATAGAAGAATATCAAATAACTATAATTTGTTAAAAAAGTTGATACAAGAGTTTCTTATAACACCTTTTGAGAAAACCATTTCATGATCATGATTTCATACCATCCAATCAAATATCCGAATGGCAACAAAATGTTTAAATCTTAATAATAGATTTAGTATACAACATCTATAGAACTAATTAATTAATTTATGTTCCTTAAAAACTATAATTGAGTTTACCATGTCTAGCCGAACATTTGGATCATGGAAAGGCTTTTTGCATCTAGATAATCATCAGATACTTCAATAACCATATATCTATTGTTCCAATATATGATCTTGGACAACGAAATGAAACGATCAAGAATTTCATTCAGTTCAACATTAATTAATTATTGATCAGACTGTAGAAGAAGAAACCAGTGACAAGCAGCAGAGTAAGCATTGTACATCTCAAAAGCCTTGTACAACTCAACAGCTTTGTAAACAACTAAATGATGATATCAGCAGCAAAGTAAGCATTCAGTTACAAGATGCTCATAAGAAAGCCATACACTGCGGCACATTGAATCAGTTTGAAGAATGTCCTAGAATTCTTTAGAACTTCTCAGACACCAGAATTTGTTGCAATTCTGTTTTGATAAGATTAATCATAGCCATTGATTGATTTGTAATTTGTTGGATTATAGATTTCTCTAGAATTCTTTTGGTGTATAAATAGGTCTTCTCTCTTTAACATTCGGTATGTAAAAAATGAGTCATTCAATACATAATTCATTTAGACATTTTCATTCTCTGTTTTGTTCTTAAGTTTTGCTTATTTCATCGAACATCTATTATGTTTTCACAGACTCAATCCATAGATTAAGGTAAAATACAATAAAAAAACCAGTTACAAATGAAAATGCATGAAAGTTCTTGCCTAGGGCAAACATGTTGTCCACGAACATCTCAATTGGTTCATCATTTAATTTTCACTTACTTTCTAAATCAATAGCATTAATTATATAAAAGTTAATATATATATGCATTTTAATTCAAATAATATATATTCTACAAGATGGGGTTTATCTAGTTTATCTATGCATTAAGCAATTGAGAATTGAAAACTGCTTATGCACCATTTACGGCTAGATTGTCTTCCATTTTCAATTTGTCTTCTTTCATAAGTAGAGCCAGTAGAAAAAGATCTTCTAGTGGCCAACAAAATAATTAGAAAGAAGAATGAGAAAAAAAAAAAACAAAAAAAACAAAATCAAAAACAAAGAAACCTCTTTAATCTTCAATCCCTCTTGTTTTGTAAAAGACATCAAAAGATTTGAATTAATGGTCCTAACAAATCTTACAATAAATTCTTAGTTGTTTTAAAATTAGCTGAAGTTGAAACACCAAGTAGTAATGCTAATTGCAGCTGCAGGCAAGATAATTGAGCGTACGTAAGGATCATCTTGAAGTACTATGACATCTCCACAGTATCATTAAAACGGTATGTCATCAAAAGTTCAATTCCATTAAAATACTAAATTTTATCATTTGGGAATAAACTAAAAATAGAGGGGATTATGAAACAGTGCATAAAATAAAGGAATAGTTAAACTCACTATATATACAAATGAAACAATTCGAGGCAGAGTAGGAAAATCGTCTCTATATTTCATTTTTCTAACAACCCCCATTTTCTAAGTTGAAAGCAAGACATTGCCCAAGATACATTGGATGGAAAATTTTGGAATAAAATTATATTGAAGTAATTTATCTTTGATTATATAAATTAAATCTAGTTTGAATATATTCTTTATTGCCAATAAAACAAACAAATAGAAAGACCTCTATAATCATTTAAACACTGCTTTTTTTTTTTTCTTTTCACTGCTACCAGACAGGATATAAAGACAATAAAAGTTCTAATCATAGTGAAATGACCTATTCACTACGCAGTATCAAATTTTAACAAAAATGTTATATCACAAAAATATAAGAATGTTGTAACACGTTTAGGACCAGAATGTTGCAATACATTCAATTCAACATGTTACGACACAACATAGAAATAAAGACAATAAAGTAAAGAAATAACATAAGTACATTTTTAACGTAGTTTGATTTTACCCTACATCTCCGAGGCTTTGCTCAGAGATATCAACTCATTAATGAACCTTTTCAGAGTATAACCTAATATTGTATTATCCGACCTAAAACTCCCTCCTAAAATTGATGTAAAATAAGTACTCGTTTACTTCATGAATTGTAGCAAGCTTTTCTTGCCTTCAATAGTCTTGAACTCCCTTCAATTACTGTATACCTGTCTCCTCTCGAAGGCTTAACTACTTGTCATCCTGACAAGTTTCTAGGCACAAACCTAGTTCAATTCACTCACTTAATCTCACAAAAATAACTTATAGAACATGCTCTCTAAGTTTTACAAGCAAACACTCAATGTCACTATCTAATCACTCTGCTTGCTTTTTTTTTTTTTTTTTTTTTGAACTGATATGTTTTGTATTTATAGCAAAAATGTGCAATAGTTAACTATAAAAGAAACATAAATAAATCAGTTATAAATTAGATAATTATGAGTTAAAAAAATCATATATTTATCGAAAGATAAATATCTCAAATAAAGAAAAACATAAATCCTATTTTTTAGCAATGACCGCATCCTTTTATTTTACTTATCCAAACTTGGTCAAGAAGTTTATTCTTCTTCTTAATCTCTTTGACAATAAATCTAAAAGTAAATAGATAATCTCATGAAAGATGATATTAAAGAAGATATATATAAGAGATAAAACTATCAAAGATATTTCCTGATTTGATCAATTTGCAACCTGCCACTAGGAAAAGTGTTGTAACACAAATTGTGTTATGATCTTGCAACATTTTTCCTAGCCTCATGTTATAGCATCCCAGAGTCTATGAGTTATGCTACTTACAGTAAACTGCCTTAAATAAGTTATCAATACTTTATGCACAAGCTGTGCATAACACATAGGACATAGCAAAGACTTGCCTTTAGAATAATTTTGTACTCAAAGTACATGACCTTTCGTAATAAACTAGTACATAGACAAGACATGACCATCTTAGATTTGAAAAAACACGACTACGTATAATTTGAATAAATAAAGTGCAATGCTAAGTTCAATAATGTGCAACACTCACCTATAATAGCACTGAAAGAAACTTGGGTCTTAATGAACCTTATGAGTCCTTGTAAATTCTTCACCACAGTAATCAACATTAAAGATGGTGGATGCTTTATCAAGTTTCCAATGATCTATCAAGAAAAAGTTCAAATAAACTATTAAACCTTATGAGTCCAACAATGCCAAGAATATCATCATGTACAATAGGTATGCGCGTGGATGCCTCACCTAACGGCGGCAGCGGATCTTCAAGCGAAGAACAGTGACATCCGATGAAAGACCATTGACACCCTATGATATATCTGCATGACCTCTGAGGCCGTGTTTGGTTCCCAGAAAAGAAATCACATGGGAGTGGAATTCTTGCAGAAACGAAACGTTTGTAGATCAATCATCAACCCTGGAAAGGAACCAAAATTATCAGTTTTTAAGCTTCCAGCAACACAAACAACATAACCAACACCTTACAAGACCGAAAACCAAGGCATAAAAGATATAACCCGGCCTGAAAATCAGGTAACTATATAAATCTTTCCACATATATTGATAGTTGTCACAACAAAACCTCCACTATATATCCACACCAAACAGATACAAAGGACGGCATCAGCAGCCAATAAAATGGCATAAATGGTCCAGCTTAACAGAGTTTTTAATAGAAACATCATATAACAAAGCACAACTTACATGACTTACCCTGAACTTGGGAGAATTTTCATCCGCTGTTAGAAGGCACTCGACAAAGCAATCATCCACAAACAATGTAATCTGTTCAAGGGAGAGATAAATGAGCTCCAAATGCACTTATTAGATAATTTCTCAATGCGACAATAAACAAAAAAGATGGACTTTCACCAAGTCAGTAACAATGTTACTGTGATGCAGACCTTATCTGAGGAAGCTAAAGCTGTTGCCTCTTATCGTCAAGGAAGAGCTGGAGCTACTGCAACAGATCAAGTGACAATTACTCAACATTCAACTGACTTAGCTGAAATGGTAATAGATTGTAATAATCTACGACTCAGCGTCCAATATACTCTAGTCACAAAGGTCAGATGAAGCAATCAAGTTACAATAAGAATCATCTGTTTCAAGAGCTTGAAAAGCTCCTTGGTCTTTAGCTTTCCTTTTGACATGTTTACAAACACTTTCATATTTCCACAAAAAAATGAGACCTTGGTAGTAGAAGCAAGATATACTTCTGAACTACATACAACTAGATTTCCTCTAATTTCTATCAGTAGCTTACTTTTCTAATTCAAGCATGAAAAATTATGGGAACGGAGTCAATAGAAAAGGCTTTTTTTTTTTTTTTTTTGTTCGTTGCAAAACAAGATGATAGGAAAATTTCATTTTTGAGTGAAGGATAAAAGTGACAACTAACTAATTATGTGTCGATGTTAGATTCTGGTCGACCATGTTCTTAAAGCCCAATATTTGCAAATAACATAAAACAAAAGGAGAAAGTAGAAAAAAGGGCAAAGAGAAAGAACAATGCACACAGAGTTCTACGTGTATTTCACGAACTAATACATGTTCTCGTTGCTGCTGGTGAATTTCTTTAGAAGCAGCAGCCTCAGGTCTGAGCACATTTTGTGTCTGGGCCTGTGCCAACGTGCTAACTGCATCTGCAAACTACTGCACTATGTTTTCCAATGCCTTCTATCACTGGTGCCACTCCGGTAGCCCCCCGGCTGAAGGGATCATCTGTGGTGGTTGATAAGGGGCCAGTGGAGGCATACCTCCAGCAGCGCCATCAGTAGGGACATGAGATACCCCTGCAGCGGAAAGAGTTACGCTCCCTATCGGTTGAGCATCATGCTGTTAGCGGTCAATCTGTCTTTCTGGCTGATCTGCCGCTATGTCAGAGCCTTTGGTTGTTCTTTCTTTTTGCCCTTTTTCTACTTTCTCCTTTTGTTTTATGTTATTTACAGGTATGTGGCTTTAAGAACCTGGTCGACTAGAATCCAACGTCGACATTTTTGGTAGCAGAAGAAAGGCCTAAACTGTAGATTTCTTTAAATTTTCAGACTGTCATGGCAAAAGGAAAAGAGAAATGACATACTGTGACTCTACCAAAATCATCAGAGAAGCAATCATGGATGTAGGCAATCATTGGGCCGAACCACGTAAAAAACTTTTGTGCATTATTCTTCCTTTCTGCTCTATTGTTTTTTGTCTTGTTTTCAATTATTTGCAGGTATTGAGCTTGAAGAACTTGGTTGACTAAATTCACACGTCAACGTTATGTACATTATTTTCACTGGCATGAATCTCTTATCAACCATTATACTTCCACTTCCTAAGGTACTTCACTTTCTCACTTTATGACAATCTTCTTAGAGCATCTCCAATGCAAGTGTGGATTGTAAAAAAATGGAGTGCCACATAAGATAAATTGATAGAAAGTTAAAAATAGTCTCTCCAATGCAAACTTCCCTAACCATTATTAAACTGACATGGAAAAAAAAAGAAAATAGAGGCTGTCAACCTCAATGTCTATTTCTAGATAATCTCTTGGACAGTCATATCAGCAATTAATGATTAAAATTTTCATTAAATAATATTTTATGGTAATTTTATTTAATAATATATTTTTGTTTGACTATTTATCATTCAAATAAATATAATAGTATTTGAGAGTCATTTTAGACTTGAATGTCTATAAATCCATATTTGTGTCACATAGGATGCACATTTTCTTGACATTGATTATGTGTCCATTTTTTTTAAAAGATAATTCACATTTGCATTGGAGATACTCTTAGATGTTTTATTTACATATGAAACAATTTTACCAATTATAATACTTGTTAGCTTCTGTGGTTCTGCTACCTAAAAAACTTCATTTCTCACTGTATGGGACTGCAAAATATGTTGAAAGTATGACCACACATATCTAGAAGAGTGAGAAATTAAAAGATGAAGTAAAAGAAACAAAAATAAAATATTTAAATTGAATTCAATAATGTATATCACCCAAAGTCCATAAAAAATTTGACAGACTAAACTAATTGCAGTTGTTATAATAATAGACTTCTAGTTGCCAAGTTATTTACCCAGTAGATTTAGTGCATGAAATGTTGGGTGAACATTATTCTGAGCAGCAGCGGGTTCAGGAACAAACAGCTGAAGTTGAAATATGTAACAACTGATAAGTGTAACCCTTCGTTGTTATAAGGAGTTTGGATTAGGTCAGCTGCAATTTCTCTTGGGACGTGGTTCGATTACATCCTCGTTAGAATTGTCACATGCCTCGGCCTCATCCAAGAATTTTCTGATTTTACCTTGTTCTTTAACAGACGTTTCTCCAAAATCTTGATCGGCGGCAACACGTCTCATTAGCAATGTTTGGTAGGGTCATGTTGTGCTTCTCATATATTGGGCATATCCCACAACATTTCACTTTGCCTATAGGACTCGTGTAGAAAAGGAAGAACTCCAAAAAATAATTTGGGCACCCATTTTCACATAGCTTAAGAACTGAAGCATTATAATACCACAAAGCAACATAATCTGTAAATGTTTCATCTTCATAAGAAACTTTGATGGAACATATCCAACGTGTAGAACCCAAACAATGGCAACGATGGCAATTACTGATGTTGACTGTCAAACTTTCAAAATCATAACCTCTACCATAAAATTTAATAACAGCACATGCCGCCAATCCAATGAGATGACCATTGACACCATCATGGCCTGACATTTGAATATTTATCAAAGGTCCATTAGTTTGATGTTTGAACGTTAACCAACGTGGAACTTCACTTCCCGGGTAATAACATTTAAGATCGACAGCTTGAGTTCCACATCCCTGAAGCATGAAAATCATTAATTTTTTGAATGAAATAGATAGAGAGAGAGTGTGTGTGATGGATTTAATAGAGTAATTACCTTTGTTGTCATGTCCCTATGGTGGTTTATTCGGAGTTCCATAATGTTGATAAATGCTGTCTTGTTACGGTTCAGACAATTAATGAAGCACTGTTTGCATTTACTAAGTCTGCAAATAGGAGGTTTATTTGTTCCAGGTTCTCCACAGTTTGAGAGATAAGCCACCGAGTTCCCAAGCAACATTCCAACTTTGAGGAACCAGAAAGATAGAGAACATTCAACGATGTCCAACTGTAGATGCTCATCGGAAGCATATCAAGGTTTTTGCATTCCCTCAAATACAACATTTCAAGCCCACTAAGATTTTCAATTGAATGGTGTAGCCCCTTAATTACTGTTCTACTTAAAACAAGAATTTTCAAACTTCCCATTGTATCCAAGATTTCTGGAAAACACTCAAGTGCAGAGCAATTTCTAAGATATAGCTTTCTCAGAGCTTTCAACTTGCAAACGCAGATTGAAATATGTTTGAGCCTTGTGCATTCTGCTAGATCCAACTCAACAAGCTTAGATAGATTCTCAATTGATGACGGAACTTCATCTATTCCCATCGTTCTCATATGCAAACTCTTTATATTCCTAGGGAAACTTTGTGAGATTAATGCACCCATGAAAGTCAAGACATGTAAGAGATGGAAAATAAATAGTATTACTCAGAAAACTCCAAAGATTTTTGCAACCCTACAAGTTCAAATTACGAAGGTTGTCGACATGTTCAAAAGGTGGGGGAAAGTAAAGCTAACCACTGCAGTCTTCAAGATATATCCTCTCAAGCAATGGGGCATCTAAGAAATCAGAGATCCTAGCAAGATTAATGCACTCAGAGCAATTAAGAAAATCAAGGGATGGAGAAGGAATTTTATTTGGAAAGCTCTGAAGATTTTCACAACCCCTCAGATTAATGCACCCAGAGAGATCAAGAGATACAAGGGATGGAAAAGAAATATTATTTGGAAAGCTCTGAAGATTTTCGCAACCCCTCAGATTCAACTCACGAAGGTAATTGAAATGGTGAATAGGTTGGGGAAAGTCAAGCAAGCATCTGCACCAAGAAAGATCTATCATCTCAAGCAATGGGGCATCTAAGGAGTCAGAGATCCTAGCAAGGTTACTGCATGCAGAGAGATTAAGAGATATAAGGGATGGAAAAGGAATATTATTTGGAAAGCTTCGAAGATTATCGCAATCACTCAGGTACAACTTGCGAAGGTTGTTGAAATGGTAAACAGGTGGGGGAAAATGAAGCAAGTATTCACAGGATTGAATATCTATCTGCTCAAGCAATGGGGCATCCAAGAAGTCTGAGATCCTAGTGAGTTTGTTGCAGCCTTTGAGACGAAGATATGTAAGAGATGGAAAATGATTATGTGAGGGAAAACCAAGAAAGCTGTTACAATATTCAATGTCTATCTGCTCAAGTAGTGGGGTGTCTAATATGGACAGGCCCTAAGAATAATCATCTTCAATTTCGGGGCATCCTGAAATAAGAAAACACAATAAAATTATTATAATAAGTAAATAATTATTTGTGGACAATAGAATATTTAAATGGAATAAAACATATGCTTAAAATGTTAAACCTACCTTATTGTCTTCCCAAAGCTTTTCAATATTACTATGGCTCAAATTAAGTTCAACAAGGTTATATGGAATAAATTTTGACGGCAATGCTTTTAAGGGATACCCAATCCAATTAAGAGACTTTAGCTTATTTGAAAGATAATTTATTTCATTTGGAAAATGCATTTTATTAGAAAGAGAATTTACATCAGAGTTAGATAGGCCATATCTTAAAAACATACCAGATAGGCCGTACCTAAAAAACATACGTTGGTACCATCTATCGAAAGTAGAATTATAGAATTTGAGAAATCTAAGATTTTTCATTTTCTTAAAGACTTGAGAACTCAAATGTTCATTATCCATTTCGGACATATTTAAGAAAATTCCTTTGATTGCATTAGTCTCCTACAAACCAAAAGAAAAGTAAGAGTTAATATATATCATAAAATGAAAGAAGACATTATAATAATTTTATAAAACTTTTTACATTGACAAAATTTTTGTAGGTTAATTCTCTTAAGAGAAATACTTTCTTCGTCTTTACTGTCATCTAGATTTTTCATCAGAAACTCAAATACAAGAAGTTCTGCAACTTATACAAGCATGTTTAACCAACTTTTTTAAGCCTATAAGAACTGTGTTCATATACAAGCATTAAACTTAAGAGTGTGTGTAAGTAGAAACATAAAGTAAATGTGCGGTGAATGAATGACTGCATTGTGAATGGTTTATTAGGGCAAGTTATAAGTGAGTCTACTAAAAATGATACCTCAAACATACATTCTTTATTTTGGTCATATCTAAGAATATCCCATCAATTGAACCAATCCCCTAACATCCAATAACATAGCATAAGACAGCATAAAATTCAAAGAAATAACTTGAAATTATTAATGAATTTTTTAGGCAGTCAAATCTTTACCAAATGTATTAGGTTAATGGCCACACTCCTTTTACGGACAATTTAGCAATCTACCACCAAAGAGATCACAGACGAAATCGAGCTGCAATAATATTTAAGAATTTTCAAATTTCTTGCAAGTATGTTATTCTATATTGGTTTCATTTTTAGCACTTGAGTGGAAGGCATGTATTAAGAATAGTGAAGATCTACAGATACACGAGTAGCAATGCAGTAAGAGTGTAGTGTGACTGTGTGAGTCAAATGTGAGAGAGAGCACAAAAGAAGTCAAAGTGCAGTGAGTGAATGACTTGCGTAAATGTGAGTGGAAAGTGAGTTTAGTATCACAATTTGCACCTAATGTACCACTCTACAAATTCATGAAATTTGGAGGGACTTATAATTGTAAAGGCAATACAAAATGACTAGAGACTCACATCAACATTCTTTAGTGTGTCAAGAACATCCTCTTGTGTCCATAGCCTGCTACGATTTCTTGGATTGTTGAGATTCTCTTTACGAACAATTTCCCTACCCATTTCTTGTAGCAAATCATGCATTTGTATGATCTTATTTCTTGATATTGTTATAAGTGATCTGTTAGAAAGGACTTTCAACGAATAGGGACAATTATCTAATATTTTTGTTACATAGTCTTCATGTTCCCCTACAAAAAAACACGCAATATCAAGAAATTTATGCTTATCTTCATCTTCCAATCCATCGTAACTAATTTGTAATACTTTGAAAATTTCTGAGCTCTTTAGTATACTTAATGCACTTTGCCACTCTTGTTTGTTCGATCTTAATAATGACGAACCAGCCACTTTAAGACCCAATGGATTGCCGTTGATAGCCTGTAATATCTCGTATGAGAGTGCCATAAAATCTTTAGTGGGAGGGCTTTGTCTAAAAGCATACTCACAAAACAACTGAAGAGCTTCTTGATTGGATAATCCCTTAACCTCATATATGTAATCATCATTCACTCCACAATTATAGAGTATATCTCTTCTTCTAGTTGTTATTATGATTCTACTTCCTGGGCCTAATTGACCAAGACCTCCGGCTAACTCTTGTAATTTTAAAAAATCATTCACATCATCAAGAACAATGAATACCTTTTTCCGACAAAGCCTTTCCTTGATACGTTGGGGAAGAGATACACCATTTAATTTTATGTCTTGATCATTTAATACTTCATAAAGAACTTCTTGTTGCAGCGCACTAACTAATCCTCCACATTGTTCCAGTCTTTGTCCAAAATTTTGAATAAAACACTTACCATATTCATCATAAGAAATTTGATGAAAAATGGCATCAGCAATAGTCGTTTTACCGATACCAGTCATGCCCCAAATCCCAATAATTCGAGTATCAGTATTATCAAGACATAATAATGACATAACCTGCTTAAATCGTTCCTCAAATCCAAACAACCCTTTAAAATCACATGATAGTTTATATGCCCTCATCAATTTTTCCGATATATCTTTGACAATTTCATCAATGACTTTGGACTCAGGCCTGCTAAATGAAAATGCCAAACAGTAATATAAGCAGAAATGACCACAACAAAAGCATACTAAAGTAACTGAAATATATTCTGGTTTTTACCTGCATCACATTGTATCAGTTTAATATGTAATGACTCCAAAAAATTTTAGTTGATGCTAAATATGATGTATGCAAATTATTCACAAGTAATCTAAAGCTCATCAACCACATCAACTGTATTAAGTAATAGTTAGAAAAGTGTGGGTCCATTTACTGAAGTGTTACCTGACAAAAAATCTTATTTAAAAATAATTGGTCTCATTTCAAAAAATAAAAAAGAAGGGTCTCCGTTTTGAAAAGAAGCAATAAATAACTTGAAAAATTAAAAAATGAATTTAGATGAATTCCTTCAAAAAAGGATTGGTATTTTTCTTTTAATATTATTTATTATGGAAAAACCATAACCTGAATATTATCAAACCGAATAAACTTAAAAAAGACTGATACTTCCTTATTTTGAACAAAATCAGGACTTTTAGTTTTATAAATGAATAAGATCAAATAAAGTAGGAGTTAGATGTACCCTTCTATACGCCATCCTTTTAGATCGCATGCGGCCTTCAAAGCTTGACTCCATTTTCGCATCTCTTCGTGAAATTCATTTTTACGCTTGTCAACATCTGCAGATTCAACCTGCTCCTTTTCCAAGTTTTCTTCAAATTCTTTCTCAAGTTGATCAAAACCATCCTTGAAACTCCCTTCCTGGTGACGTACATTGTGTACATCAACCTTGTAGAAAACGGGTATGACAGTTTGGCCATTCTTTTTCTCACACTCCATAATCTCTACAAGCTCACGCAAGCACCATTTGGATGAAGCGTATTCTTTCGAGAAAATGACCACTGAAATCATCGAATCTCTTATTGTTTTGAAAAGCTTAGGCCCAATTTCTTCGGCTTTTTGGATTCCTTCTTCATCCATGAAGGTTTCAATTAACTTGGCACGCAAAGCTAAGTAGAGATAATTGGTAAAAACATAACGGGTATCTATACCTCTAAAATTGAGGAAAACTTCGTTTTTTTTTTTCAATGGGCAAAGGATTTGATTGTGAAATGCCCATGGTGAAGTAGACAGACTTTGAGTACTAAAAAAGTTTAAGAGAGACTTGATGATAAGGTAGGCTGAGAATGAGAGATGTGTGAAGCGTGAGAGGAGACAAGTTAACGTGGTAGGCGGAAATGTGACAAGTCAACATGCCTGTTAGGGATGAAACGCATTTTATTGACTCGTGGGAGGCTCACCCAGATTTAGTCAATATGCTTAATGGCGAAGAAAACTTATATTAACTTTTCAAAACCACTTTTATTTTTTTATTTTACTTTTTTATAATAAATTATAACAAGAGGGTATGGAACCTGCCAATGGCAGGGGGCAGCAATTGCGCCCGCTGCCTTGGCTTCAAAGCCGCCTATGTTTAACCTTTCTTTTATCAAAATGCCCTCTTTTTTACCAATTCTTCCCTTTTCAAATAAATTATTTGCATCTTATACCCTTTTTTACCCAAGTATTGGATGGATAATTTATTGACCGGGGCTATTTAGTTAAAAAAGGATATGGGATGCAAATAGTTTGTTTGTGAAGATAAAAACAAATTTTCTTTTTGAGTAGGGTGAAAACGATTTTACTTTTGAAATGTGGATAATTTTTTAAATTCTCACAGTAAAAATAAAAAAAAAATATATTTCTTCAAGGCAATTATCTAACTTAGATATGGAGCTGATGTGGCGGAAAATTTTTCAAAATATGAAAATGAGTTTTTCAATTAAGAAACTCTCTCATAGATGCTAACTAGGATTGTCATTTTTTTTTAATCAATTAAAAATATGAAGATTTGTCATTTTCTCTCCATTTAATTGTAAAATATAAAAGATAAAATAGTATGACACATATTTTATAATGATTGGTCAAAAGTTGACACATATTTTATTTTAGATAATTACTTTGGACATGAAAATATGTATTTCGATATTTTTCTTCTCAAAATGGATCTATATTTAAAAATGGTTTACATTTCAGTAATAGAAATTAAAAATTACATAATAGTATTGGAAATGCTCTAATGAACTGAACTCAGATTTACAACTTTTGAACTTGGAATTCATAACCAAATGAGAACTTGCATTGAATTGGGAATAAATTTAGAATTTTTAAGGGAAAAATCTAACAAATCCCCTAAAATAAAAAAATATTATCAATTCATCTCAACTTTTAAAAATATTAATAAAAAAACCTCTGTCGTCGTTCCAAAAGTGATTTCATCCAAAATTTAAGTGGTTTTGTAATAAAACCATGAAAAGACAAAGATAACCTTACTAAATTGAAAAATTAAAAAAACATTTATAATTAAACAATTATAATTGAATATAATTATTTAGTATTTAAACATTTAATAAATATAATAATTAAAAATTTATTAAAATAATTAATGAACAATTAAAAACAATTAGAATAAAAAAATAGATTTTATATTCTTATATTCAAACCAATTAAAATTATTTTTTTTATTAAAATAAAAAAAATGGGTAGCCAAGGAAAAGAATTAAAAAAAAAAAGAAAAAGAAAAGAAAAGGAAAAGAGAAACCAATTAAAATCTAACGTAAAATCAAAAGGAAAAAATTTTAATTTAGTCCTTAACGTTTGGTAAAATATTAATTTTTTACTAACATTTGTATTTCGAATTCTCGTCATCCCTGACGTTTCAAAAATGTATCAATTTAATCTCTCCGACCAAAAAGATAACAGTCAAACGTCAGATAGAACAAAAAAATGAATTTACCCTTGATATGATTTTAAAAAGTTAAAATGACGTAATTACTCTTTTAAAAATTGATAATTACAAAATAATCATCCCTATTATTACAAAATTATCATTGACCACCTTCCAATCAAATTGTGACACATCATTAAATCAATTTTTTAATTTAATTTATTATTAATAAATATTTTAATTAAAAAATAATATTTTTAATATAAAATAATAAAAAAAATTCTTCTTCCAAATCTAAATTATTAAATATCTAACATCAAACCAAACATCATCCAAATTAAATATCTAACATCAAACCAAACATATTCCAAATCTTAAAAAAAAAAAAAAAATGTTTATCCAATTAAAAAGAAAGTTTATGTAAATTTAAAAAAATAAAATAAAAAAAGAGACGTCTCGGCGGCTACGATCAGATTCTAGAGACTTTCGCGGAGAAGCTAGTGAAAGAGCGGTCATTTGTCATGGCTACATCCAATGGAGGCTTTCTTCACACTGACCCCCCTACACCACCAACTCTGCTTCCACCATGGCTTTCTAATTCCAATGGAGCCTCAACAATCAGGCCTCCATCCCCATCTATAACCCTGAGTCTCTCTCCCTCGACAGTGGTAACAACTCCTCCAATTCCATGGCTGCAGCCTGAGAAAGGCCCTGATAATGCCCCTCTCGTTCTGGGAAACATGCCACCTCATGGATCAGTCCCTACTTGTGAAGAGAACCTTAGGATGTCAGAGCTGATGGACTACTGCAGAGAGTTGGACGAAGGCCACCGCGCTTGGGCAGCTCAAAAACTGGTCTCCATTTTTGGTCTCCAGCGACTGAAGACTTGATCTGGTTGCTGGAGACCAGTTCTGGTCTCCAGCGAGCTGGGGACCAGATCTCCCAATTTGGAAAGAATCCTAACTCATATTAGAAAGTTTTCAGTTTTAGGTGACGTGACATCAAAACTGAATAATCCAGTGCAAGGGAAAATGCATAAATTGACCCATCTGGAGAGCTGAACTCCAAAACTAACCTTTTTGTTTGGTGTTGTACGGAAAAGAGCATGAATGGACAAAAATGCCCTTAATGAACAATGGGTTTAATTAAGAATCAGTAAAATTGATAGGCCTCACAGTTGTTGGTCTCTCCCGTCCAGCAGACTCTGCCCTCCCGCCAACCAGTTGTGCAGCAATTTCCTCCGGTTGAGTGGCCGTCTATTCTGTCACTGTAATGACGACTAACATGGAGTCGCATTTTCGACGGCCAATGTCTCTGGTGAGTTCGTAACGTCGTCTCTTCGAAGCAATGCAGCAGTGTCCGTCAACAAGCCTGACATCTTTTTGCAGTACCGACGGACAATATCTCTTCTCACCTCTCAGAGCCAACCTCTGTTCTCACTTCCCGCGGCCAACCTTTCTTGGGTCTTCCCTTTTAAGAAATGAAGGAGCGTTAACCAAATTTTGGACTGTCCAAGAACTGACCACAGCTGACACTCTACTTCACTGCGGGTGGGTAGGGTATTTGAGTAGTTATGTTTGCTTTTGGTATGTATGTGACTAACTGACTATGGTGATATGAACCAAAAGTGTGTTCCAGTTGTTTTGTGTACTCTTGTGTGTGGTTTTGTAGGCACGATGAGATTTGAAAGTTAGATTGTATTGATAGCTGTAAGGTGAATATGTACTGTGAGGGTTAACATTGTAATGGAGGTTGAGGTGGGTCTAGCAGCGGAGTCTCCACGTTACGGGTGGGAATGTAAACTTTTAGCTATGGATTCTCAAGTTTCAGGTTGGGATTCATAATCTGTAAGTTGCGATTCGTACCTTTTATTGAGAAGCCGAACTATCAGGTTAGGATTCTTAGACCTGTTATTGAAATGCTGAAGTAGAAGGTTAATTTGCAGTCTTCTAGTTGGGTTTCTTAAGATAACAAGTTTAGAATTCAATCTTGATAAGCTTGGGGATCCCAATTTTTAGGTTGAGTTTGTCAACCTTATAAGATATGCAGTTGAAAATTTGAATTTTTTTTGTTGGGATTCCCAATATAAAAGGTGAGAATGCATGGTTGAGGTTGGGAATTACAAAGTTGAAGTCGGGAACCACATTTTTACACTTGGTTTTATATCTAAGGTTGAAATCTCAACCTCGAAGTGGGAAAAGCCAACTTTGAAGTTGAGATTTCAACTTTGCATACATAACCCACCAGTAAGTTGTGATTCCTAACCCTCAGGTTGGGATTCGTAACCTAAAGTTGGGATTGACAATATTAAAAGTACTTGCAGGTTGGGGTCCCAACCTGGAACTGACCCCGAGGTTTGGGCTTATCAACGTGGACGTCGGATCAAGATTGGAATTCCCAACGATTTTTTGTTCAATTCCCAACCTCCGCGTGGGGATCTGAACATGAAGGTTTAGATATTCACTTTGGGGTTTGGAGCTGAACAGAATGGTTGTGATCTCAACCTTTAGGTTGGGAGAGCAACCTTAAGGTTGTACTCGCAACCATTATGTTGAGAATACAAACCTGATCGTTGGGATATTGTAGACATTTGAAATCTTTATCTTATGGTTGTGACTCCTTACCATAACACTGATATATTCCAAAGTTGAAGTTGGGAATCCATGGTTGAGGGATTTACAAAGTTGAAGTCGGGAATCACATTTTTACGATTGGTTTTATATCCAAGGTTGAAATCTCAACCTCTGAGTTGGGAATACCAACTCTTACGTTGAGATTCCAACTTTGCCTACATAACCCATTGTAAGTTGTGATTCCTAACCTTTAGGTTGGGATTAGTAACCTAAAGTTGGGATTTACAATGTTGAAACAACCTACAGGTTGGGAGTCCCAACCTCCAACTGACCCTGATGTTGGGATTATCAACATTGACGTCGGATCAAGATTGTAATTCCCAACGATTTATTTTCAATTCCCAACCTACACGTTGTGATCGGAACCTTGAGGTTGAGAGATTCACTTTCAGGTCTGGAGATTAACCGAAAAATTGTGATCTCAAGCTTTAGGTTTGGATGTCAACCTTAAGGTTGTACTCGCAACCTTTTAGTTGAGAATAGAAACCTGATTGTATTCATATTTTAGACATTTGAAATCTTTGTCTTATGGTTGTGGCTTCTTACCATAACGTTGATATATTCCAAAGTATACTCCAAATATAAAGTTGGGAATTCCAATTTATAGGTTGTGATTAGGAACCTTGATTAAATATCAAAATCAAAACAAAATTGAGAATCCCAACCTTTTGGTTGGGAATCCCAATAATAATGTTGAGATTTCAAATTTTAGGTAGTAATCCCTTCAGGTTGGGATGTCCAAATGACGGTTGAGAATTATAACCTAAAGTTGGGAGTCTTACCTTTCAGATTGGGAGTCCCAACCTTCATCCCAACCTTAAGGTTATGAATCACAACCTTAAGGTTGGAAATCACAACCTTAAGGTTTGGAATCCGAACCTTAAGGTTGAGAATCCCAACCTGAAGTTGGTGAATGTGAATTTGTTTTGTTATTTGCAGCAAGGTTGGATCAACATGGGTTCTGGGGATTGTGACTTCCTTTTTTGTTGTATAGCATTTTATATACAAGTATTAAAACAGTACCATGCACGGTTAACAAATGGTGATTGTGGTTGTAAAAAAAGTCATTGGTGGGGAATTTATGATAAAATTATAAACTGCCTAGTATATCAATTTAATTTAATTGCCGAGTTCCACATCTGAATATATATTTACTGACCACACTGCTGCTTTAATTGTATAGGTAGAGTCATTCAATATGATGGTCAGTGGAACAATAATGGAGGAAACTTTCGGTATGAAGGTGGCAAGATAAGAGGAATTTTATTGCCGAAGAATATAGCGTATGAAGAATTGCAAGATGTTGTATGTCGTGCACTTGATATAAAACGTGCTGAGTTTGCAATTACGATGAAGTTCATATATAAAATGTGTGATGCTGGCCCACCGATTGAACTGATGACTGATAGTGATGTTCAGTTCTTTATCGGTGAAGTTAGTGATGTCCAGACGAGGAATGCATTGTGCATTACAATGGAACGTAAATGTGGCTAGACAGCAGCCTTGTCAGCTGATGAGGCGGAATATGTGAAAAATCCTAGAGTAGATGTTGCTGTAGAGACAAATATGGGCACTGAAGTTGTGGTTCCTATTGACAACATCATGACTGATGAAGATGTTATCGGGGTTGATAACTATGCAGATCGCGTTTTTGATCATAATGGGTACGATGGTGCAGATGTGTGGACAACTCCAGTAGCTGGTTTGGAAGCATCACCAACTTATAGGGCAAACAGTTATACTAAGAAGAACCTGAAATCAGAAACGGTTGAGTGGGATCGTGATAATGCAATGACACTTCGACTCGTCGTGGAGAAGATGGTGGATGTTCTGACAGTGTCTTCGACGGTGTAAAAGATGTTCGGACGGGTGATATTTTCGGTAATAAGGAAGAGATCCAACTGAATATGAGAATGTTAGTTGTTGGTAGACAGTTCAATATCAGAGTGAAGAAGTCCACCAAAAACTTGTTGGTTTTGGCTTGTGTTCAGAAAGGTTGCAAGTGGTGGTTGCGTGCGACAAAACTTGCAGGGTCACCAGCTTTTCGCGTGCGTAAGTACATTCCACAGCACACTTGTTCTCTTGATTCGCTCGTTTTTCACCGTCCACAAGCAACAAGTAAATTGATTGGTCATTGTATCAAATGGAAGTATGCGGGTGCTTCGCAATGTTACCGTCCAAATGACATCGTCCAGGATATGAAGAAAAGGTATGGGATGAGTTGTACTTATAATAAAGCATGGCGGGCTAGAGAGGTAGCTATGACGTTGGCTAGGGGATCACCTGAACAATCCTATAGTATGCTTCCGTTGTATTGTGCAATGTTGGAAATGAAAAATCCTGGGACTATAACTGAGATTGAATGTGATGCTTCTAATCGGTTTAAGTACTTTTTCATGGCATTAGGAGATTCTATTACTGGATTTAGAGCGTCCATTCGGCTTGTTATAGCTGTTGATGGAACTTTCTTAAAATCCAAGTATAAAGGTACTCTATTTATTACTACTTGCATGGATGGAAATAACCAAGTCTATCTACTAGCTTTTGGGATTGGAGATTCCGAAAATGATAATGCATGGATATGGTTTATGACAAAGTTGCGTGTGTCTATTGGAGAAGTTGATGATCTAGTGTTCATTTCAGATCGAAACACAAGTATAGCATTGGCCATTGCACATTCGTTTCCAGTGGCATTGCATGGAATATGTATGTATCACCTCGGACAAAACATGAAGGCCAATTGTAAAAGTGGTAATGTGCATCAACTGTTTTACAAGGCTGCCAAAGCATATCGTGTTTCAATGTTCAATGAAGTCATGTCCCAAATTACAGCACTTAATGGTAACGCGGCTGAGTACTTGATTGTTGCAGAACCTACCAAATGGGCTAGATGCGAGTTCGATGGTAGAAGGTATTCCATTATGACAACAAATATTGCAGAGTGTTTGAATGCAATTTTAAAGGAGGCACGAGATTTGCCGATCATGAAGTTAATAGAGCATATACGTGGCCTACATCAAAGATGGTTTTGGGAAAGGCGGGAGGAAGCTGCGAAAATGCCGACGCTAATGACACCTTGGGTTGAAAGGAAGCTGCGACATAGGATAAAGAAAGCTGATCGTTATCCTGTGCAGCCCGTTGATATAGATAGGTATCTTGTCATCGACGAATTTTTGAACCCGATTGTGAACTTGCGGAGTAGAACTTGTGACTGCAAAAAATTTCAGGTCGACCAACTTCCATGTGCACATGTCTTGGCAGTCTGTATTACTCGCCATCTATCCTATTACGACTATTGTGCTGCGTACTATAGCCGTGAAACATTAGCAGCAGCATATGCACATTCCATTCATCCGCTTGGGCCTAAAGACGAGTGGATTTGGCCTGAACATCTGCAAGTTCCAGTCGTCCTACCACCTGAAGGTCGTAAGCCTCGTGGACGCCCTACTAAAAAAAGAAAACCTTCGCAAAGTGAAGGAAAAAAACAGTCAAAGTGCAGTAGGTGAGGTGGCTTCGGACACAACAGACAAAAGTGTAGCGTACCTATTCCGGTATGCGAAGCCGCTGCATGAAACTTGCAAGACATCAACTCCATTCCCTTCATTTTGTACAGGGCAAGTGACGGATTTTTTGGCCTCTATTGTTTGCAGCATGTAATTGGTTTGTTTTTTGGTCATCACATGTAGCTGTGCACTTTTGTATATGAATACTACACCAGTGTAATCAGATGAAATCAGTGTCACGTATTTGGTGCACTTGCTTCAACAGTTACACTGAATGCCAGTGTCACGTATTTATAAGTATGTTTGTCAAAAATATAAGTATATCCTGCACTTCTATTTCCCCTGACTGTTGTAATTCCATATTGTTGGTTGTCAACAGTTATGTATATTTTGTCAGCAATATAACTGTATATGTCCACTTGTATCTACCCTTTGTGAATGTGTTCGAATAGGACTATTATCAAACCTTTTGTTATATTTTTTGTTTTTATTTCCTCTTTGTAACAATGGTTCATTTGTCATATGTTCGTGGCCTGAACATGGAAATCTGAATGTATTTTACTTTCTACTAAGTTGTTTCAACTTCTTCAGTAACATTTGTCCATAGTCACAAGTCCAAAGTCCAAAATTTGTGAATGGAAACATGGTTTTACAGATTGCATCACAACTCAAAGAACTAATGTCAAAGTAATGTGCATCAATTCCAATCCTGGGCAGTACAGCATGCAACTAAAAATAAAAGGCCAAAAATGTATAATATAGAATAAAAATATAAGAATACAAATAAAGAACTTTGCATGATTTAAATGTAATGTGACAATTACTAAAAAACAAATAAGCAATACAGTGTCAGTAGCCCAAAAAACAAGGTGTTTTCAACATTCGCGTGGGGTTACCCCATGATCGCACTTCAAAACATTGGAACAATTACAACTAAACAGCATAATTAAATGTCTGTCAACCAATGTGTAACTTTACAAGTAAAAAACTGAAATGTATTGCCAATGTTCGCAAAACATTGCGCGAAAACTAGGCACGATTGACAGGATTTGAGGTTTAGCATGCTTGTTTGCAAAAACTCAAATGTGTCATCCACAATCCAAGCCTTTCATGCAGTTTGCACGTCAAAATAACTACAAGCTGTTGTATCCTGCCTCATTCCTACTTTGGTTTGCACGTCAAAAAAAGTACAACATGTTGTATCCTGTCTCATGCCATACAATAGTTCACCAAAAAATAAGCGATGCTGCTGTCATGGAATCACAAACCTGGTCAACAGCAGAAATCACAAGCAAATACATTGCGTCAGACGGACGGTGACAAAATAGTATCAAAGTTATAAACAGAAAAAGTCAACAGAAGAAGTCATCATGATAGATGATTAACGATTAAGGTGAACAATATTACCCCCCCCCCCCCCCAACTGACGAGACGCCATCCACAGGTCGAGACCTAGTTGCTGTCGGAGTTGGCGTACACGGGATTTGTCGAATGACTTCAGTGACTGACCATGCGCCATGTGTTCAGCCAACTTGATCACGAAGATGCCACAATCACCACTATTACACAATAGGAAACAACATACGCGTTAGCAAGCGACGTACCTATAAATGCCAATGTGTCATGCTGCTGCATGTCGTACACCTCTTACCCAAAAGCTTGTTCTGGCGTGTCGTCGCACCGCGACACGAACCATCCATTCTTCCGATACCAGTCTGCAGTCATGTGGGTATCATTCCCGTAGTGGTCAGTCTTCTGAAGGAGCAGTGGCAGTAGCATTTGTATGGGTAGCAAAAACTTTTCCCAAGTGCGTATATACGTGCCTAGTGAGTCAAACAGGGTTATCATTCGCTCCTTGAAGTGTACTTTCACCAGTACCCAATGTACACCCCTGTGATTGAAGGGCATGTATAGCTACCAACATGACAAGTAGAACAGAATCAGAAATTACTAAGAGAATGGCACATAACAAGTAAAATAACAACACCGAAGCACCCAATTAACGTCTGTACCGTTGTAAGTCCTGCCCACGCGGTCATGGCAACCTCTCCCGATGTGGCTCTACTACCGGCCACCTCTCCCCGGGCGTATCTTATGCACATGTCATCATCGGCCCAAATAGGTTTCTTCTTAATATAAGCATCCCATTTCCCTAACAAATGTTGCTACAAATATTCAAAAAACATGTGAATTAGTAAGGGAAAAATTTTTGCAATTTCACCAATAAGTTGACTGTATATGAAGAGACATAGTCACCCCAAACAAAATATCTGTGGTTGTGAATGCTTCCATCTTGGTAGTAGGGAATCGCAGCGCCTTCCATCTAATCAACCAGAAAGCAGTATCCATATGCTGTAAACCACAAAAATGCAGACGGTTAAATTGAGTACTCGTTTTATATATCTTACATACCTACTTTCCATATATATTTAGACGCACCGAATCTTGCAACCACTGATTGTCTTTGCACAACTCCCTAAACCACTGCCGGTTGCAGTCACCTGTGGGCAAACGAACCGTTTCTCTACAGTAACAAACCCATTTGTGCCACCTGGTTATATAGTATCGAAAAAATTATATAAATGACAATAAGGAGTAATTAAGCGAGGCAGAAACATACAAGTCATTCGGAACATGCTCGTCACGCCATGCGTTAAATGCCTACAGGTCGCTATCGGCCAGTTTACGAAATTGTTCGTACTTGGTGCGCTTTCTGGGAACAACTTGAATTTGCTGAAATAGAGACGAAATTTGTGGACCCTTTTTTCGCTGTCTTCTGAAAAACCTTGTTTCCGGTATAATATTCAAACTTACATCCGACGGTGGCGAAGGCCACCCTAGAATTGCTTTGCTTGGGACGCTACGGTCCAATTTCATGTTCCCCCTCAAGCTGTCTACCCTCGCTTATGTTGCCTTGGCACTGCCTTCTGCCGCATGACGCAACGACGTTTCAGCCACTTTTATCGGGTCACCTTCCAACATTGATAACAAGACAGACATATGTTGACCCTTATCTTGCTTTATTCAAAAACTGGAAGACTGTGGTAAAATCTTCACACTTGCATCAGAAGGCGTGGCAGGCGACATTAGCCATGCTTTTGTTGGGACGAATGGGGTGAACCTCATTTCGTCACAGAAACTATCCACCTCGTCATGGGTAGCATCTCCCCGCATGTCTGCCCCAACTGGCGCTGCTCCTTCCACCCCAGGACTGCATCCAGTTCTTTCATGTTGTATGTCATCGGTGTCCTGTCAAGTAAAACATGGTCAGTACATGTTACGATAAATTACTAATAAGTAACTAACACTAACCAGCTCTGCAGTGTACCTTCGAAGCAGGTGCCTTCGAAGGCAAAGGAACAGCATTGTTTCTAAATAAAAAGTCGATAATCATATCAACCTTGTTGTTTGTTTCGTGCATGACATCGACTGTTTCCTACACCTTCATATTTGTCTCTTCAACCTTGTTGTTTGTGGCCTGCAGTATATTCATCATGTCTTGCTTAACCTACTCCACCTGCTTTTGGATGGCTTCTAATTGACCACTATGACAACCATTGTTATCCTTGGTAGCCTGTATAAAATTCAACATGTAATGATGGGTGGTATACTAAATACTAAAGCAGATATTTGGCAAGTATTAAAATCTAACAACTACTCCACCTGAGTATACGGTCGTCTTCCGGTAGCCTGCGCCTTCCGAATAAGGGCTGCAGTGGCCTTGTCGATGTTAACCTTCTCACCTGTGGTAGTACTAGCAGAGGCGCCACTATCAGATGACAGCTGGGCTGCACCCTCGTCCGTGCTAACGAAATACTTCCAGTATTCCTCTTTTTCTTCTGCTGTCGTGGCCTCCAACGTAGGGTGCGTTTGAAACTAGCATGCAACGATAAAACAAATATTCAAAACAGCAACTACAATGCAGGGCGCCTATTAAAATCAGTAAGATATATACATACATCCGAGCGATATAACAGCTTAACAATATCTCCTGACTTTGGGATTGCCATAGAACTCCAATTGATGATTCGGGGCAGCAAATTGCTGGCTTTCATTGCAATTTGTTGCCCAATGGTTGGAATTGCTTCACAAGCCCATATCTACAAGTGCACAAACAAACAGCAAATCTTATATGCAAACAAACCAACCATTTCAAAGCAACATAAACTAAAAACAAGAGACATAAACCTGAAATGCATATGGGAAACCGGACAAAGAATAGAATGCATCGTCTGCCTTGATTTGCTGCCCTTTATTTCGTTTTGCAGCCTTATCAGCCATTTTCTTAAAATCCTTTTTCATGCCACGCAATGTCATCTCGTAGCAGCATCGACCCTAAGGGTATTTGTTGAATGCGTTGACATCATCCAATAACCGAATGTGCTCCCTTCGAATCAGGTTCTAGGGATCCTTCCCAAGTAACACGGTCTCTAAAAAGTACAACAATCCAAGTTTGACAATGTCCTCGTCATTATCCGTCGTAGCACCCCTGAATGTCATGTCCAGACTTTTGTTTGAAACTTTACCGGTACTAGGAAAAAATCTTTCGCTGAACTTCTCACCAAATGGACATTCATCATCTAACCCGTCGGACGAGTATGGCCCACAATCAAGTCCTGTGATGATGCCAAACTCCTGCATAGAGAATTGAATGACATTGTCATACGGAAGTGCAAACCACAGCTCATCCGAATCATCACGATCCACTTGCCGGAGAAGCAAGTTATGCACTAATTGACCGGCAAACCTCAGGTCCTTTATGTGTAACAGTTTACCAAAACATGAGGTGCTGAACATCTCCAATTGCACGTCATTTAACTTTTTCGCTATCACTTTTACGGCTCTCAACTTGGAGAAGCATGTAACTTTTGAATTAAAATGATCGGAGTCCATGATCTTTGGGATTGACACTGCAGATTCCATTTGCCCAACCTGTATTTATAAAAGAACACATTAAAATTTCATTACTGCATTTAATCATTAAAAAGTATTAAAACATATATCATATCAGTACATATTCGGTTGTATACCAAAGAACATATAAAGCACAGACAATTACGTTACATCATCAACGACTTCACACCTGAAAACAACACTAACCAAGCCCCAAATCAAGGAACCTATAGATTGTCGATCTCACTTGGGACGTCCCAATTTTGCAATTTGGGCATCCCAATTTACGAGATGCAATCCCACATTGAAGGTTGGGAATCCTAACCTTCAAGTGTGGAATCTCACCTTTCAGGTTGGTTTCAACTTATAAATCCCAACATAAGGGTTAGGAATCCCAACTTGAAGCTTCAGAATCCCCACATGCAGCTTACACTTCCAAACCTCCAAATTGGTTTTGTACTTGGCGGGATTGTTTACAACGACTTACTATCCCTTTTTGCAAAGAACCACCACAAGCACCAAATTATCCAACACAAACCAACAGTTTGAAACTCTCTGTTTACAATACCCAAAAACGACAACTTCAATCCAAAATTTTACAACATTCAAAACACAAACTCAATAATTTTAACAACCTGAACCACAACAACAATCCAATAGTTTACAAAAGTGTGTCAGCTATTCTTACTGTAAAAAATTTTCCTCGCTGTCGCGGTTCTCAGTCACCACACACTTGTTTCCTTGTTGTCCTTTGCGTTTTTGCCTCTTCTTCCCTCAATGTCTTCCTTCTTCTTCTCTCTTCCTCGTCTTCTACAACTTTCGGTCGTGTAGGGTTTCTACGACAGAAAATAACGCAAAAAACTTACACGACTAGAGAACGACGGTGGATGGGTCGGCCTTGCGTTGTCCGTCGTCGGTGGAGTTCGCTAATCTCTGGCATGCAACGGATATGAGGTGGGACGGTGGGTCAGCCTTCCTACACTGTTCTTTGACAGACACTAACACAAAAACCTGCCAACACAGAGAATGACGCAGGGACCGTCGGGTTTGCGTCGTCGGTCGTGGGTGGCGATCGGCAACCGGTACAATGCGACGGTGATGAGGTCGGACAATGACTTGCAAAACGTTGGGAATGGCCAGATACTGAACAGTTTCTTAGAGACACAGTGATCGACACTAAAATTTTAAATGGCATGGTAAGGGTATTTTCGTCCCAAATAAGTCAGCGTCCAGTGCTTTAAAAAAAAAAAAGGTCAAGGTTGCAATGGGTCACACAAATTGGGTTACTTTTCAACAAAACCGTCTTCAGCCCTGGTCTCCAGCGACTGGAGACTTGATCTAGTTGTTGGAGACCAGTTCTGGTCTCCAGCGAGCTGGGGACCAGATCTCGCAGTTTGGAAAGAATCCTAACTCATATTAGAAAGTTTTCAGTTTTAGGTGACGTGACATCAAAACTGAATAATCTAGTGCAATTGCCCAAGTCAGCCAATTTTGGTAATATTTCTGCTCATTTTCACTAAAAACATAATATTTCCTAATACGATATTGGAAATAAATTATTAACTAAATAATTATAATGACTATAAAATATAGGATTGAATCTATCAAGATTTATCTTAATGTTGTAAATGAAATTTCATGAACATGATGCTACTGAAGCTTTCTTGTTATGGGTTGTAACACTCTCTTACACTATAACAAAACAGGGCAAATTGGACAGATTTCCCCTAAGGTTAAATGAAATTGCACTAGTATGTGAAGTTTCATCATAATAATAGTAAATTATCTTAAGTTTTCAAAAGTGTAACACAAGCACCCCCTACTGTTACAAGACCTTTAAGGACTTTTTGTTAAACAAGGATAAATTTTTTCATTCGCAAATATTAAATATTATATTAATAAAATAACAATAATTGTTTTTTAAAAAAAAAAAAAAAGAAAATCCAATGTAGGATTGATCTCCATCCAATCGAAGATCTCCGTCTTTGATGTAGTTTATCTAGAACTCCATCAAAGATTTGGTCTCTAAATATTCATCGCATGGAGACTGATCTCTATATGATGGAGACCAAAGATCTAGTCTCCATCACTAGACCAAATTTCTGGTCTCTTATTGCGATAGAAACTTGGTCTTCATCACATGGAGACCGGTCTCCATGCAACTAAGCCTATGTCTCCATTGCGATGGAGTTGAAGGTGATTAGTTAGAGATTACGATTATTTTTAAATTTTCAAATTAAAAATATATATTTATTATTTAAATAAAAAATAATAAAATTGAAGGGTATTTTGATCAATTCGTATATTTGACTGAGACTTAACTTTATGTCATACTTTTGAACGCTTAAGGTAATTTACTGTAATTATGGTCAAACTTCTCATATTAGTGCAATTTTATCTAAACTCGGGAGTGCTTACATAATTTACCCAACAAAATATGGTTCCCTATATCAGTGTTGTTTTCTGAAAAAATTCATACTATTGTTAGTGCCTGTTTGGCATAGCTTTTGGACCATCCAAAAGCTCTTCCTAGACCTAAAAGCCATTTTGAGGATCGTTTGGGTTTCTCTTGAAAAGAGCTTGGGAAGTTTAAAAGCTTTTCCAGCTGAAGTTGCACCCCTAGTGCTTTAAAGGGAAGAGTTTTTAGAAAACACGTGAAGCTGTTTTCACTTTTAATGAAACTTTCATATTCCCAAGTTTACCCATATAATAGTGTATCACAAACTCATATTACCTTATATATCCTATCAAATTTTCATTCTTCTTTCTCATATCTTGCCTATTTCCCTCTTCTCTCCACTAGAAACGACTCTACTTCACATCTCTTGCCTACTACCAAATCAGAGAAAGCTTTTTTGTAGATCACGTCAACACGAGCGTGGTGCACCAGTTGTATAGTTATTTGTAATGAGTTAACTATCACCTGTCCATGCTAAGTCTGACTTAAAAACAAAAACAGAAATTGTATTGGACAAAACTACAAGTGAGTTGCACTAGAAATTGTACCAGACTCAAAAACCTGTGTTGTACTAGACTCAAAAACCTGTGTAGGTGGTTGTTTTGAGATTTTTAATTGGATCCACCCATTTGTTTGTTTGTTTGTTTGTTTTATTTTTTTCTTTATTATATTGCTTATTAAAAAAGTCACCACCATATTGTCTAGATCTATTAATCGAACCATTTTGTTTTTTAATTTAAATGTATTCATTAATAATTCAAATATTAAAAAAAAAAAATCAATATTAAATTTATTTCATTTCTTTTGTTTTTATTAATAAATCGGTTTCTCATTAATAAAAAGTTTCAAATTGTTAATAAATTGTCTTTCAAAAAAAATGTTAATAAATGGTATTAGTAGTTAGGTGTACTTGAAAGCAAGGTTAAAAATGTCATGTTACAATTAAAAAAGATTTCACCATATTTCAACCAAATACTTTAAAAAGCTCTTTCTGATACAAAAGCTTTTTGAAAATGTGTTATTCAAACGGTAATCCAAAAGCTCAAGCTTCTACTTATCTTCCTCTACTGTCAAAAACCAAAAGTAAAAGCTATATCAAACGAGCCCTTAATCACCTTGAAATGCTTATAAAAGTTGTTGGCTATGTTTAAAATTTCTTACACATTTAATCTTTTGTTTGTGAAATTGCATATTGCGACAGAAGAGTGATATGTACAAATGTGACCAGCATCAGTACTATCGTCCCGTGATTTCATACATCGGCATAACAAGTGAATTATGTGAACCCTCATGGATTAGTTTAGTGGGTAGTGGCAAAGACTGTTGTTTCTAACTTATTACGCAGTAAAGGGTGTTAAAATGATAAAAAGGGAAAATCAAGCAAAGTAAATAGACAAATAAAAACACGCAAGGTATTCAGGAAATTCCTAGCATATCAACACTCTTTCCACTATGAAGAGATGTTTATAATTGGAAACGCTCTTTCTTTTCTCACCAGACACGAAACACTCACATACAAGGGTGTTTATGATAGCTCAAAGGTAAAAACAAAACACTTGTAATTAACATTAAAAACTATCTTGTGTAAGAAACAGAAAACCTTCTTTTATAAAACTTCTAATCCGGTTAGGATTACTTTATTTACAAGAAGTTAAAATAAAAATTCCCCTTGGAGAGGCGTTGTCTCATAGGCTCTCGCAAGCTGATTGGGCAGCTCAACCCCCAATGCATATAAATAACTCTATAAGCAGACCCCACACTTCGACAAATAAATGGTACACCCTCCTCGACACAACTCTATATTTTTTAACAACTAATTCAAGACTCAAGTGGAAGAGACGTGACTTACACCCACAACCTTCACGATACATATCTAAAGGACAATACCAATAGATTGGCCTTATCGATTTAATACACCACCTACTTGGGCCTGATTGTCACCTGAGCCCACCAAATGAGTTGCCAGCCTAGGCGTCATCTTTTTCACACCAATTGGGCTTCTGCAACGTTTTACCACTACAAAATCAAGGTAAAATAACAAAGCTAGGCGAGGATCCCAACTGTCGTCAAAGAACTTGTAATGAAAGTGGGGAAGAATCAACTAGAACTATTCCATGCTTCTTCATTTATGTAGCACAAGAAGATTATACATTCCAAAAAAATTATTAATCAAAATTAGATTGTGTTTACATTATAATGTACATGCTAATAATATTGCAACTGTCACTTTTACAATTTTCAATTTTATATTGCTATCCACTTAATTGGAGCAAACCAATTTGTCCTGTGTCTACTCAATATCTTTTACAGCATCCTGCAATGCACAAGGAAAATAATGTATTCATTAGATTTATATCATGAATAAGAATGTATCAATAGAGTGAATTTTGAAATTATGGGGAAATGTGATTCAATCCATTAATTTTATTTCCTTCCGTTCACAGATTTGTTGCTTGGAATGGGCATGTTCACCATGGTTCACAAAAAACTGGTCATAAATATAAGCTTTAATAATGGCTTTGGAAGAACGCACTTAATATATACTTCCAAGAAAAACACTACTTAGCAGGACTTTTTCGATGTAAATGCAACGAGTGCATTTTAAAAAGCTAATTTAAACTGTTCCTCCATAAAATGTTTCACATGTTTTATTTTTTTATTTTTTCTCAAATAGCATTCAACCATTTCAAAGTGCTTTTGATATTGTGAGAAGCACTCAGACAAGCAGCATAAGATGTTCAAGACATGCAAATGCTAAAAGACAATGAAAAAGTAATCAAGTCATAGAACAATCACATATTATTATAACAACAAAATTTTGTTGGTGATATTATATGCTTTGGTGACATTAGAAATGAGGTACTCTGACATTTTGGTCATGTAGCAAAAACAAGAAAAACACGGAATTACCTTTGCAAGCTGGGTAACGTAAGCTGCAGCCAAGGCTGTGGCCAACAATCCCAACCCAAGTGTCCAGACATAGCAGACCATTCCTCCAGCTAAACCAATTTCAGACTCATCTTGCTGGAATTATTAAACAGAATGAATATTAATAAAATTAGACAAATAAATCAGGCAAAAGTAGTTGATATATATATATATACACATATATATATAATCATTTTCCTAAAAAGTACACGAAAAAAAGATCCTCAATGGAAGACTTATTAAAAGAATCTAGGAATTTCTGTGTACTGACTTTACATGGGAATTTGTAGGATTTTTAATTTTGGCCCTATTTATGGAAAATTTTGATAAGATAGCGAAATTTTTAAGAGCCAGGGGTATATAATTCTACGACCAGCATGTAGAGCTCCAATTTGGATATATGCGTTACTGATGACTGCACAACCTCCCCTCAGGTGAGGTTGCATGGGAATCAAGAAAAAGCAAAGCACAAACAGGGAATCTGCACCGAATATATGGATGGGACCCCAAGAGATATATAATGACTCTTTGTGTGAAGGTGGATCATTTCAATGCTGACTCATAAATGGGATTAAAGTCTGAAGGCCAAATGGATTGTTAAACATCTTACGCCAGCAAAAATAGCTCTCTGGTCCAGTTTCTGGACAACTTACTGAAAACAATGCTAGATTTGAATAGAATGAACTTGCAAGGATAAGTCACTCCCACAAGGTTACGGTCCTCATTATTGTACCATAGAAATAACATCAAGATATCTGATCTCTCATTATTTACAACTTTAAATAAAATGACAAAGAAAAACTTACAATAATTGCCCGCCTGAATGCTCCAGCACTCACATAAGCCCGTGTTTCCTGGAAGCATCCCCAACCAACTGCACGACAATTACTGGTTGAAATTGAAACTGAGTCAGAACAAGACGTCATATTGAAATAGCAGAGAATCATATTTTTCGAATTCAGGTGTAAATATTAACATCATATAGCAACTTTATGTTACACAAAAGCTCATTCAAGAATTATAATAAAAAATACAAATCTACTTTGTTCACAAAGGTTGTTGGACAAAGAAAATTTTCAGAGTCAGACTTCATTTTAATCAATAGAAGTTGATTAACAGTATATCATCAAAACAAGTCTCAATTGTACTCTCTAAATAAGTACGGAAAGGTCCTAAAACAAATCGTTTAAAATAGCCAGTATGAAGTAGTAAGTTCTGGGGCTCATTAAATGAATTAAACATAGTTTGAATATTCTTTATTGCCAATAAAACAAACAAATAGAGAGACCTCTATAATCATTTAAATACACTGCTTTTTTCTTTTCAGTGCCACCAAACAGGATATAAAAACAATAGAACTTCTAATCATAGGACACAGCAAAGTCCCGCCTTTAGAATAATTTTGCACCCAAAGTAAATGCCTTTTTATAATAAACTAGTATATAGGCAAGACATGGCCATCTTAGATTCGCAAAACCATTTGACTATGTATAGTTTGAACAAATAAAGTGCAAGGCTAAGTTCAATGGCGTGCAACACTCAACTATGACAACATTGAAAGAAACCTAGGTCTTAGTGAACCTTTTGAGTCCCTGTAAATTCTTCACCACAGTAAAAAACATTAAAGATGGTGGATGCTTTATCAAGTTTCCAATGATCTGTCAAAAAAATGTTCAAATAAAGTAATAAACCTTATGAGTCAATTTGCAGTTGGAATTGGAACATAAACCATTCAGAAATTTTGTGCAGACTGCAATTTTGGAAGGATCATGAATATATGGGCATTTTCCATAATTTTTATTGCATTTCTCAAATCTTGTGAAAAACTGACAGTACTTCCGCTTCCTAGGGAATCGCAATAAACTCCGTCGCACTTTCCAACTAGCCAAAGCACCAGTCCATTTCTTTGGATCTCTAACAAGCTGGTTTCCATTGCCAATTCGAACATACTGCCAACATCAGAATCCATTCACGGTGAATCACTTGAATAGCATGGATAAGCAGAACAGCAAAATCTAAAAAAATATTGCAAGAAATATGTAGTTGGCGATACCATTGAGCAAAATAATATGGAACCAAAAATGGCAAAACAAGATTTAAATCATTCAGGTTCTACCTGATATCCTCTGAAGGGTCTGTCTTGAAGAATCCATTTTGTAGCGATCTGAACCAATGCGGAATACTCCTTCTCCTGCAAGAACATTAACAATGTAAAAACCATTTTATCACCATTACATGGAGTACAATTGTCAATCGCACTAAATGCGGAGACTAAAAAGAGCAATCTGCGGGGGGCAAACAGCCATTCAAGGCTTGGAGGAGCGCTCCCTATCAAGGCCATCTCCCAGCACGTGACTCCGCACAAACCTCAAACTACAGCCCAGCCTCAGTCGTTGTCTCATCACCATCCGCCTCTCACTCCCGAGCACTGACCCGATTGAGATCTGCATCACCATCAATGACATTACGAAGATGACAATGCCAAGAATATCATTATGTACAACAGTCAACAGGTATACGCCTTTGTACCGGAACAAAGATGCCAAAGACGCTGCCGTAACAAATATGAGGGTTTGTTTTGGTTCTTCTTACGGCTGGGGTTTGGACGATTTCGCTTCAATGGAAAACAGAGTACACTCCTAGATCATTGTATTTTGGTGGAGCAGACAGGGGAGGGTTTAAGGTTTCGGGACAGATTCAACAGAAAAGGTTTCTTTTCTTGTCCAACAAGATGATAGGAAAATATGATCATTGACCAAAATAATAAAAGTAACAACTAACTAATTATGTACATTATTTTCATTGACATGAATATCTTATCAACCAGTGTATTTCCACTTCCTAAAATACTTCATTTTCTCATTTTATGATAGTATTCTAATAAGCTTTATTTACATATAAAACAATTTTACCAATTATAATATTTGATTACCTCTGTTTCGACCGCCTAAAATACTTCATTTTATCACTTAATGGGAATGCAAAAAAGGTTGAAAAATACTACCACATAATCTACAAGACCGAGAAATTAAAAAATCAAGTCAAAGAAAAAAAAATAAAATATTTAAATTGAATTCGATAATGTATATCATCTTAAATCCATAAGAAATTTGACAGAAGAAACTCATCACAATGATTATAATAACAGACTTGGACTTGTTAAGTTACTTACCCAGTCGATTTAGTGCATGAAATATTGGGTGAACATTATTCTGAGCAGCTCCAGCTATAGGAAAAAACAACCGAAGTCGAAGTACATAACAACAGATAGGTGCAGCGCTTTGTTGTTTATAAGGATTTTGGATTAGGTTAGCTGCAAGCTCTGTTGGGATGTGGTGCAATTACATCCTCATTAGATCTGCCACTTGTCTCGGCCTCATCCGAGAATTTCATGATTTTGCCTTGTTCTTTAACAAACGTTTCCCCAAAATCTTGATCAGCGGCACCACAAGTCTGATTAGCAATGCTGGGTAGGGTAATATTGTGCTTCTCATATATTGGGCATACCCCACAACATTTCACTCTACAATTAGGACTATTGTCTCCAAAGTAGAACTTAAATACATAATTTGTGCACTCACAACATAGCTCAAGAGCTGCAGCTCTATTAGAATACCATAAAGCGATATGATCCGAGTTTACACCTTCATAAGGAATTACTGAGAATATGAAGGAATTAATCCAACAACTACCATCCTTACAATGGCAGCAACAGCGGCGATAATTGATGCTGACGATCCAATCTTCATCAATACCTTCATCATCACAACTTTCATCGTCATAACCTTCATGACCATCACTATCATCATGAAATTCAATAATAGCATATGCAGCCAATCCAATGAGATGACCATTGACACAATCATGGCCTGACATTTGAATATTTATCGAAGATCCATCAGTTTGATGTTTGAACCAACCTGGAACTTCACTTCCCGGGTAAAAAAATCGAAGATCGACAGCTTGAGTTCCATATCCCTGGAACATGAAAATTATCAGTTTTTTAAATGAAAAAGATAGAGAGAGAGTGTATGAAGGATTTAATGGAGTAATTACCTTTGTTGTCATATTCTTATGCTGGTTCATTTGGCGTTCCATAATGTTCATAACTGCTGCCTTGTTAAGGTTTAGACAATTAGTGAAGCACATACAGTAATTGATAAGTCTGCAAATAGGAGGTTTAGTTGTTGATGACTCTCCACAGTTTGAGAGATCAGTCACCAAGTTCCCAGACAAATTTTTCAATTTTGAGCAATAGGTAAGATCGAGATTATGCAGAGATGTCAAATTATAGATGCTATTCGGAAGCATCTCGAGGTTTTTGCACAGACCCAACCACATATGCTCAAGCCCAGTAAGATTTTCAATCGAATGATGTAGCCCCTTAATTGCTGTTCCACCTAAATGAAGTAACTGCAAATTTCCCATTATATCCGAGATTTCTGGAAAGCACTCAAGTGCAGAGTTACTTAGATCTAACTCTGTAAGAGCTTTCAACTTGCAAATGTTGAACGAAATATGTTTAAGACTCGTGCATCCTCGTAGATTCAACTCGACAAGTTTAGTTAGATTCTCAATTGATGAGGGAATGTAATCAAGGTTTTTGCATTGCCTCAAACACAACATTTGAAGGCCACTAAGATTTTCAATCGAATGGTGTAGCCCCTTAATTGCTGTTCCACTTAAATCAAGACCTTTCAAACTTCCCATTATATCCGAGATTTCTGGAAAACACTCAAGTGCAGAGCAATTACTAAGATCTAGGTTTCCAAGAACTTTCAAATTGCCAATGCTGCTTGAAATATGGTTGAGCCTTGTGCAGTTTGCTAGAACCAACTCCACAAGCTCAGGTAGATTCTCAATTGTCGACGGAACTTGATGTATTGCAGTCTTTTCCATATGCAACTTCTCTATATTCCCAGAGATAAGTGGAAACTCTGTGAGCTTAATGCACTTATGAAAGTTAAGACATTTAAGAGATGGAAAATGAATATTATCACTCGAAAAACTTGGAAGATTTTTGCAATTTTTCAGGTACAAATTACAAAGGCTGTTGAAATGTTGAGCGGGTCGAGGAAAGTTAAGCAAGCTTTTGCAGCCATCAAGATTTATCATCTCAAGCAAAGGAGCATCTAAGACGTCAGAGATCTTAGCAAGTTTAATGCACCCAAAAAGATTAAGAGATGCAAGAGATGGAAAAGGAATGTTATTTGGAAAGCTCTCAAGATTTTTGCAAAGGCTCAGATTCAGCTCATGAAGGTTGTTAAAATGCCGAGCAGGTGTCGGAAAGTCTCGCAAACTTTCGCAGTATTCAAGATTTATCTTCTCAAGCAATGGGGCATTTAAGGGGCTTGAGATCTTAGTAAGGTTAATGCACCCGGAGAGATAAAGAGATATAAGGGATGGAAAAGGAATATTATTTGGAAAGCTCTGAAGATTTTCGCACCAAGAGAGATCAAGAGATACAAGGGATGGAAAAGGACAATTTGGAAAGCTCTGGAGATTATTGCAATGCGTCATATAAAACTCGCGCAAATTGTCGAAATGGTGAGCAGGTGAGGGAAAACCACGTAAGTTCGTGCAGCATCGAATATCTATCTTCTCAAGCAATTGGGCATCCAAGAGGTCTGAGATCTGAGTGAGTTTGTAACAGCTTGAGAGACGAAGATATTTAAGAGATGGAAAATGATTATATGAGCGATGGCCAAGGAAGCTTTGGCAAATTTCAATGTTAAGCAAGCATTGGCAGAATTCAATGTCTATCTTCTCAAGTCGTGGGGCCTCTACGAGGCCTGAGACCTTAATGAGATATGGACAGGCTTTAAGAATTATCCACTTCAATTTTGGGGCTCTCTGCAATAAGAAAGCACAATAAAATGATTACAATACATAAATAATTATTTGTGAATTATAGAACATTTAAAAGGAATAAAACATATGCTAAAAATGTTAAAACTACCTTTTTGCCTTCCCAAAGCTTTTCAATATTGCTATGTCTCAGCTTAAGTTCAACAAGCTCCCGTGGAATAAAATTTGACGGTAGTGCTTTCAAAGGATACCCCAACCAATTAAGAGACCATAGCTTATTAGAAAGATAACTTATACCATTTGGAAAAAGCACATTAGAGCTATCGGGCTTGGAAGTATGACGAAACATATAGGAAGTAGAATCATAGAATTTGAAAAGTCTAAGATTTTTCATTTTCTTAAACGCTTCAGAACTCAAATGTTCCTCATCCATTTTGGACATATTTAAGAATATTCCTCTGATTGCATCAGTCCTCTAAAACCAAAAGAAAAGTAATAGTTAATATATATCATAAAATAAAAGAAGACATCATAATAATTTCATAAAACTTTTAAATGGACAAAATTCTTACAGGTTGATTCTCTTAAGAGCAATACTTTTCTCTCCTTCTTTACTAACATCTAGATCTTTCTTCAAAAACTCAAATACAAGAAGTTTTACAACTTATACAAGCATGTTTAACTAACCTTTTGAAGCTTGAAAGGACTTTGCTTGATCCATTTTTAGCAAGTATATACAAATATTAAGCTTAAGGGTGTGTGTGAGCAGGAACATAGAATGAGTAAAAAGGTGCGATGAATGACTGACTGAATTGTGAACATTTTATTATGATAAGTTAAAAGTAGGTCTAGTAAATATGAGACCTCAAATATATATTCTTTAGGCATATCTAGGAATATCTCATCAACCGAACCAATCCCTAAACATCCAATAACATAGTATAAGATAGCATAAAATTTTAAGAGATAACTTGAAATTATTAATGAATTTTTTTCAATAGCCAAAATCTTTGCCAAGTGTATTATGTTAATAGTCATACTCCTTTTATAGATAATTCAACAATCTACTACCAAAGAGATCACAGACTAGTCAAGCTGCAATAAATGTTCAAGAATGTTCAAACTTCTTGCAGGTTGGTTATGGTATACTAGTTTCATTTTTAGCACTTGAGTGGAAGGCATGTATTAAAAGTACTGAAGATCTATAGATATATGAGTAGCAGTGCAATAAGAGTGTAGTGTGATTGTGTCAACCAAATGTGAGAGAGCACTAGAGTGGAAGGCATATATTAAGAGCACTAAAGATCCATGGATATATGAGTAGCATTACAGTAAGAGTGTAGTATGACTATGTGAGTCAAATATGAGAGAAAGCACGGAAGAAGTCTAAGTGCACTGAGTGAATAATTTGTATAAACATGAGTTTAGTAACACAAATTGCACCTAATATATCATTCTACAGATTTTTCAAATTTAGAGGGACATCTAGTTGTAAAGGCAATAAAAAGTAATTAGAGACTCACATCATCATTCTTTAGTGTATCAAGAACATCCTCTTGTGTCCACAACCTGCTACGATTGCTTGGATTGTTGAGATCTTCTTTACAAACAATTTCCATACCCATTTCTTGTAGCAAATCATGCATTTGTATGATCTTATCATTTGATATTGTTATAAGTGACCTATTAGAAAGGACTTTCAACGAGTGGCGACAATTATCTAATATTTTTGCTACATAGTCTTTATGTTTACCTACAAAAAAACATGCAATATCAAGAAATATATCCTTATCTCGTTGTTCTAATCTGTCATAACTAATTTGCAACACTTTGAGAATTTTTGAGCTTTTCTTTAATACACTTAATGCACTTTGCCACTCTAGTTTGTTTAATTCTAATAATGATGAACCGGCCACTTTAAGACCCAATGGATTGCCATTGATAGACCATACTATCTCATGTGAGAATCCCAGACAATCTTCAGTGGGTTGGGCATACTCACAAAAGAGTTGAAAAGCTTGACAATAGGACAAGCCCTTAACCTCATATATGTAATCATTATTCACTCGACAATTATGAAGTACATCCCTATTTCTAGTTGTTATTACGATTCTACTTCCTCGGCCTAATCCATCTAGACCTGCAGCTAACTCTTCTAATTTTAAAAAATTATCCACATCATCAAGAACAACGAATACCTTTTTTTGACGGAGCCTTCCCTTGATGTGTTCGGGAAGAGTTACACCTTCTAATTTTATGTCTTGACCATTTAATACTTCACAAAGACATTCTTGTTGCAGCCCACTAACTAATCCTCTACATTCTTCCAGTCTTTGTGTAACATTTTGAATAAAACACTTATTATATACATCATCAGAAATTTGATGAAAAATGGCATTAGCAATAGTTGTTTTACCAATACCACCCATGCCCCAAATCCCAATAATTCGAGTATCCGTATTATCAAGACATAATAATGACATAACTTGCTTAAATTGTTCCTGAAATCCAAATAGTCCTTTAAAATCACATGGGGATAGTCTATATGCCCTCAGCAACTTTTCCAATATGTCTTCGACAATATCATTAATGGCTTTGGATTCAGGCCTGCCAAATGAAAATGCCAAACAGTAATATAAGCAGAAATTATCACAATAGAAGCATGCTAAAATAACTAAAATATATTGTGCTTTTTACCAGCATCACATGGTATCGGTTTAATATGTAAGGACTCAAAAAAATTTTAGTTGATGCTAAATATGATCGTACACAAATTACACACAGGTAATCTAAAGGAGATCAACCACATCAACTATAATAAGTAATAATTACAGGTCCATTTACAGAAGTATTACTTGACCAAAAAACATATTTAAAACAATTTGTCACCCTTTTGGAAAGGAAACAAGAAATAATATGAAAATTTAAAAAAATTAATTTAGATCCATTCCCTCAAAAAGGACTAGTATTTTTTTTTTAATATTATTTATGATGAGATAACTATGACTGAATAAAATTGAAGACTGATATTTACTTATTTTGAACAAATCGGGACTTTTAGATTTATAAATGGATAATATAAAATAAAGTACTAATTAGATGTACCCTTTTACATGCCATCCTTTTACACGGGATGCGACCTCCAAAGCTTGCCTCCATTTCTGCATCTCTTCATAAAATTCATTTTTACGCTTCTCAACATCGGCAGAATCAACCTGCTCCTTTTCCAAGTTTTCTTCAAATGTTTTCACAAGTTGATCAAAACCATTCTTGAAACTCCCTTCCTGGCGACGTACATGGTGTACATCAACTTTGTAGAAAACAGGTATGACAGTTTGGCCATTCTTTTCCTTACACTCCATAATCTCTACAAGCTCACGCAAGCACCATTTGGATGAAGAATATTCTTTCGAGAAAATGACCACCGAAACCTTTGATTCTCTTATTGCTTTTAAAAGCGTAGGCCCAATTTCATTCCCTTTTGGGATTCGTTCTTCATCTCTGAAGGTTTCAATTGACGTGCGAAGCAAGGCTTCATAGAGATAATTGGTAAAACCATCACGGGTATCTACGCCTCTAAAATTGAGGAAAACTTCATATTTCTTTTCAGTGGTCTGGGTGGAAGAAGAAGGATTTGATTGTAAATTGCCCATAGAGAAGCAAAAGGTTAGAAATAGCTTTTTGGGAGTACCAAAAAAATTTAAGCGAGAGTTGATGATCAAGCTAGGCTGAGAATGAGAGATGTGTGAAGTGTGAGAGTGAACTGAAGGAGTTAACGTGGCAGATGCAAGGAAGAAAGTTAGTCAACACGTCTGACAAGGAAGAAAACCATTTTATTGACTATGGCAGTGGGTGGCTCACGCGCACCTAATCAGTATGTTTAGTGTAATTTGGTATAATTTATCTATTAATTAAAAATATATTTTTAATGTTAAAAACTTCACTTAATTTTTTTTGATAGTTTGGTTAACATTCTAATAAAATTTTTAGAGAATTAAAAAAATTAAAAAAAAAATCTATTTAAAAACACTTAAAATTCGAATTTTTTCAAGTAGATTTTTTGAGTTTTTTTTTTCTTTTAAAAATTAAAATATCTAATTTATCTTTATTTTATTTTATTAATATCTCTATATCTTTATAACCCTATTATACTTTCTTTATAAACATAAACACATGATCTCTTTTTTCATTCATTTTTTATTTTATAAAAAATCTGAGAACTCCTTTTTAACCAATAATTTTTTTATATTTTGTGCTTTTTTTCTTTCAATTGTTTTTTATTGATAATAAAATTTTTTTGTTATTGATTCATTGATATATATATCCATACTGTAATTGGTATATGTAAAAAAACAAAATCTTTTTATTTCTTTTGAAAAAAAAATAGAAAAATAAAATCAACCAACAATCCTGAAATAAAATACAGGTGAAATTTACAAGAACTGTAAATTTGATATTAATAAAAAAAATTGAGAAATATAACATTTTTATTTTTTGAAACTAATTAAACTAAGAGTGAAAAATTAGCAGAGAGCAATAAATACTTTTTTACTACTATAATTGATTAATTTTTTACAATTGAGATTGAAGTAATTACATTTCTACAATACATATACTACTTTTCTTATGTCCTCATTAGTAAATTAATAATATAAAAATACTTCAAAAATAATTTAACTAAACCGTCTATAATTTAAAAATATTTTTTAATTGATAACTAAACAACCAACAACTTTTTTTTCAAAATATCTACTTTTAAAAGATATACTTCCAAAATATTTACTTCAAAAAGCTATACCAAGTGGACCCTTACTGGCAAAGAAAACTTATGTTAACTTTTCAAAACCACTACCCTTTTGCGCCTCTTTTCTCAAAATACGCTTTTTTACAGAATATTCCTCCCTTTAGATAAATTGTTTGCATTCTATATCTCTTTTACTAAAATACTCCTAAATGGATGATTTATTGACATATTACCAATCAATTTTGTTTAATAAATTTTGTTCTCTACACTAGCAACAATTAATCAAATAAAAAAGGCTATATATATATATATATATATGATAGTATAATACTAAAATAAATAACTTTTAAAGCATCGCTATAGTTAAATTACATATCAACTAGATTGACATTTAATTAACTACCAATTATTCATATTTTCTAAATTTTAAATTAAATTCTGTTTGTATTAATTTTTCTAAATTAAGGAGTCATTTGTTTTTTTCATTTAAAATTTATAGTACTGAATTACACCTATTAAATTATTTTCGTTTATTTTTTTAAGTGGTCAAATCACTTAAAAGTGTAAAAAATAACTGAAAAAATTAGTAAAAATTTTTAATTTTTTACTTAATTGTAAATCATTTAATGACAGTTAAAAGTTTTTATTCCAAATCTATCATTCCCAAAACAACATAATTTTAAATTTATTCTAATTTTATATTACTCAAATTTTCTTTCTTTTTTCCCTTGATATTTACAAAAAATATATTTGAAAAGTAAAATATAAATGCATTTCATCCCAAATTCTTAGAATTAAACTAATATATTTTAACTTACAATTTAAACATTCATTTTTTTAGTTATTTTCTTAAGTATATTAATATATTTAACTATATAAATATGGTTAATACTTCTATAATTTTTAGTCATATTTTGATTATGAATAAAATATTATTATTATGTACATAAAATTTTTTTAATTTTATTAAATTATTTATTTTTTTATGTTTATATTAAATTAATTAAAATTATATAATAACAAATAATAAAAAAGATATAAATGTCAATTTAATAGATTTCAAACAATTTTAAATTTGAAAAATAAACAAGTTTATAATATATTTAGAGGTAAGGAAAAGGAAAAAAAAAACATGTTTTTCAAATTTCAAATTTTAATCACTATTCAATCTTTAGTCTTTAGTAACACTATTTAACCTTCAAATAAAAAAATAAACGACCCTTAAATATTAAATTTTATATCTATTTATTATTATTATTATGTAGCTAATCTCACAGAGGAAAAAATCTTTCATGAGACTGTTTAACAACTGATGTAGTGTGACAAACCAATAAAATTATATCATTTCATTTTCTCTTAGTCTTACTATTGATCTTTTTATTTTTTCTTACTATTTTTATTTATTTAACATATCATATTAATCGTAGGATAATTCTATTAAAAAGTTTCTCCTTACGGAGAAATAAGGCAATAAGGGACTCTTGTCCCCTTGCTCCATGTGACTGGAAAGTTGATTGAAGACTTGGGTGTTGGGAAAGTTGATTGTCTTCAATCCACTTTCTTGCCTCCTTCCTCCATGTGAACACTGTGGGTGGTCATCAACACACACCTGTCAAAACCATATATGAACATATATACTCTTCAACAGGCCAGGGGAATCTTTACCTTCTGCGTTTTTCCTCTTTCGTTGTTTCTTCTCTAATGGGGACGAGAAAAATAAAGAGCAAGTGTGTGAAAGCTTTAGGTCCTCAAGTCCATAGCTTTTTTTTCCCTTCAATTGAATAAACTGTAAAGTTTTTTTATTTTTTCTTTTTTATTATAAAACATATATATATATATATATATATATATATATTGAAAGCGGTGGACTCCACCATTTAATAAATTGGTTAAAGTCAAGCTAGCTGGCAAGTAAATGTTGAGTAATTGCTTAGTCACTTTTTGCTTTATTATAAATGTGTATTAGCTTTGCGCAAATTTCAATTTGAATGAAGGCATAAGTAATTTGCTTTTCTTTTATGCAATCTCTCTCTCTCTCTGTACTACAATTTTGCTTCTACTTAGGTTTATTTTTTAGGTTTGACAATACGTTATCATTACAATCCAAACAAATATGGGTAAATTATTTATTTTTAAAAGGAAAGGTACAAATATATGTATTATCGACGGTGCAACAACTTATATTACTCTTCAAAATAAGAAATATTTTTTAAATTTGTTAGTGACAAAGCTAAGGTGAATATTATATCAAGTCCTACAAACTTAATAAAAGGGTTTTAAAAGAGTCATTATCTTGTTAACAAATGGTATCAAATTGTATATAAATAGTGCATTATACTCAAGTAGATCCAGAAAAAATCTACTCAGTTTTAAAGATATACATAATAACAGATATCATATTAAAACTACAAATGAGAAAAAAAATTGAATATTTGTGCATCATTAAAATTATTTCAAGCCAGAAACTTATTTTAGAAAAACTTAAAGCTCTCTCATCTAGATTATATTATACAATTATAAGATCAATTGAAACATATATAGTTTTAAGCCAGAAACTTCTAAAATCAATAACGTTTCAATTTTGACATGACCGTTTTGGTTATCTAGGATCACAATGATACGTAGAATTATTAAAAACTTTCATGGACACCTATTAAAAGAATCTAAAGATTCTATCATCCAATGAGAATATACGTAGTTTTGTTCACAAAAAAAAATGGTGGTTAAATAATTCATTTTTAAGGTTGGTTTTGAGCTTCCATCTTTTCTACAAAGAATTCAAAGAGATATATATAGACCTATTCATTCACCAAGTCAACGATTTCATTACTTCATGGTATTAATTGATGCATCTGCAAAATAGTCACATGTATATTTATTGTCTAGTTGTAATATTGCTTTAACTAAGTTGCTTGCTTAAATTATTAGACTTTAGGCACAATTTTTAGATTATTCAATTAAGATCATATGATTAGATAATGCTAATGAATTCACATTGAAAACATTTTATGATTATTATACATTAGTTGGAATCGATGTTGAACATCCAGTTCTACATCTACATATCCAGAATGTTTTAGCAGAATCATTCATCAAGCGTATCTAGGTAATTATAAGAACTTTGTTGTTGCAAACAAAATTACCAGTTTCTACCTGGGGATATGTTGTTTTACGTGCAACAACATTGATTCGTCTTAGGCCGACAGTCTATCACTAGTAATCTTCTTTACAATTTGTGCTTGGTTCTCAATTTGATATTTCTCATTTACGTATTTTCGGTTGTACTATACAAATTCCTATTGCTTTTCCTCAATAAACCAAAATGGGATCTCAATGTCGTTTGGGGATAAATGTTGGCTTTAATTCACTTTCAATTATTAGATATCTTGAACTATTGACAGTTGATCTTTTTATCGTTTATTTTGTATATTGTTATTTTGATGAGACAACATTTCTATTATTGGTGGGAGAAAAAATTTCTCTTGAAGAGAAATATAAGAAAATATCACTATTTGAGAGAAAAATGAACTCTTATAAAATGTGACAAAAACATCTCATCTAGATCCTCGTACCACCCAATGTGAAAATGAAATACGAAGAATAGTTAATTTTCAAATGATTGTAAATCAGTTGCTAAATACATTTACAAATGTAACTAGAGTAACAAAATCATATATACCAACTGTCAATGCACCAGCTAGAACAATTGTTTCTGTAAAACAATGAAATCAGAATACAGCAAATGAATCATCTACTACACGCCAGAAGCATAATAGACCAGTTGGTTCAAAAGATAATATTCCTCATAAACGAAAAATGAAAAATCACAATTCCATTAAAAATAAAACTCAAGCTACAAAATCTACATTCTTGGAAAAACAACTCCAGAAGAGCTACTAGTCCTTGAAGAGATTGAAACCCTTAAAGAGATGCGAACCACTACAAGCTACAAAATTCTAAAAATTCTAAAAATAAAGAAATTTAATTGAATTTTATAGAAGATATGTGGAATAGTGATGAAACAATTATCGCTAATATATTTTCATATACAGTAATTGTTCAAATTATGAACGATGATTGTGAGTCACATATGGTTGATGAATATCGACAAATACATGATTGGCATAAATAAAAAGATGCAATTCAAGCATAATTGAATTCTTTAACCAAATGTAAAGTATTTGGACTTATAGTCTAAATGCCTAAAGACGTCAAACTTGTTGGATATAACTGGTTATTTGTACAAAAACAATTGAGAAAAATAAGATCGTAAGATCTAAATTAAGACTTGTTACAAAATGTTTCTCTTAGAGACCAAAAATTGATTATGATAAAACGTATTTACCTGTGATTGATATAATTATTTTTAGATTTTTAATAAGTTTGACAGCCTCAAAAGGGCTCCAAATACGTGTTATGGATATAGTAACAACCTATTTATATAGGTCACTTGATATTAATATCTACATAAAAATTCCTAAATGATTCAAAATGCGTGAAGCATATAAATAAAAAACCAACAATGTTTATTCATTTAAGTTGCAATGGTCCTAATATTGATTAAAATAATCTAGGCGCATGTGGTATAATCACCTTGGCTAATATTTGATAAATGAATGATATATTAATAATCATATATGGTCATGTGCAATCTTAAAGAAATTAGAATCTAGATTTATAATTATAGCAGTATATATCAATAACATGAATTTAATTAGAACTCTTGAAGAACTTATAAAAACTACTGAATATTGTAACAGTATATATCCATCCTTTTAGTTTGGATGCATCCTCCAAAGCTTGTCTCCATTTTTGCATCTCTTCGTAAAATTCATTTTTATGCTTAAGTATTTATTTTTACTTTTATCAAAAAGTCAAACAAATTGACAGGTATGGATTAAGTATTTATTTTTATGAAATATAAATTAATAAAAATAATAAGAAACTTTTTTAGAAATTTTTATTTTAATTCCTAATTTTTAATACAACTTCTTTTTTAACCACAAACGTATTTTTGTAATGCCCAATCTTAAAAGTTTCTAAAAATAATCAATTTCATTCATTTGACCTTTTTTCTTACCATCAAACCTGAAAGAAAAGATTGAAAGTAGATTTTATTTCTAATCAAAAGATCAAACTTATATTTATTTAAAAAATTACTATTAAAAATTAAAATTTTGAATAGAAAAAAATGGATCAGTAGAAAAATTACAAAATCAATTAAAAAAGGGTTGTTGATCTTTGTTGGAGTTTGTTGGTTTTCAACTGAGATCAACCATGATGTCGATATGGTAGGGCAATTAGACAAACATCCAATTTCAAGAGCCCAACCTGATTGCCTTCGATCTTGATCTAGTTGGGTTCACCATCGACCTTAGTTTATCCTTGGCAGACCTCCATCTCCATCATTGGTCGAAATTCAAATTGGATCTCCACTGATGACAACCATTCATTAATAGTGAAGATTCGAATTTTTATTTTATTTTTCAAATATTTATATAAATATTATAATTGATCTTCACAACTATTCTAAAATGTATGATAGGGATATTTTATAAATTTTTAAAATTTTCAAAGTCCTTTTCAAAATTTACATTTTATAATAATTATCCTTTATGAATGGATATCCACCGTCCAATATTTTATCTGATGGACAATGGAGATCTAAAATATTTTCTTTTTGTTTTGTATTAATTTAAATAAAGGTATAAAGTTGGATTTGCTTATGCAATGTTGCCACTAAATATGCTTGTGGTTGAATACAACAATACCTCCAAAACCATTAAATTTGATTAATGATCAACTACTAAAAGAACTTAATTAATGAGAATTCAATATTTTAGGGATCAAGTATAGTGAAAATATATTTGAGAAGCAAAAGGTTACACCAAATAACGAACTTTACACAAAAACTTTTAGGGAGAATTGATGAGGCAAGGCTGAGAATGAGAGATGTGAGAGGAGAAAACAAGTATAAATAAAATGCTAGATGAAAGTGTTACAACACATCTAAAGGGTATCTCTCTGTTTTTCACCTCCTTCCTTGTTACTTCACTCATCATATAGAGAAAGTATCTGGCATGTTCAAAAGTTTGAAGAGAAAGAGAAAAATAAACAAAAAAAAAAAAAAAGTCATGAATTAAAGTGTGAATTCAACTTTTAACTATTTTCTCCTCATCAAATCTTTTACTTGCTTTCTCTCTTAATTTTTAAATGAACGTTGTCTAGTGATCTTTTCTTTTCTCTCCATTTTTAAAATTTGAATAAAAAAAATGTACCAATAGAAAAATTACAGATCAATTGAAAATATTTTAAAAATAGTTGTTGATCTTTGTCGAAGTTCGTTGGTTTTCAACAGACTTCAATGGTGATGCCAATATGGTAGATGAAAGTGTTACATCTAAAGGGAATCTCTTTGCTTTTCAACTCCTTCCTTATTACTTCATTCATTATGTAGAGAAAGTCTCTAGTGTATTCAAAAGTGGGAAGAGAAGTATGTATATATACATATATATATATATATATATAAAGTCAGTAATTAAAGTGTGAACTCAACTTTTAGTTACTTTATCCTTATCGAGTCTTTCAACTACTTTTCGTCTTATTTTTATAATTCATAATTTTTAATTGAACGCTATATAGGAAATCTTTTCTTTTTTTCTCTACTGTTTCTTTACTTATAATTCTAAATTAAACATGTTAAGGATGTCGTATCTTTTTCCTTTGTCATTTCAACATGTCAAGAAATATTTACATTTCTATGGTAGAGAAAAGACTGAAAATAATTGAACATGGAAACTGAGCAAGTGGGCAAGTGGGGATGATGCAAAAGAAAAAGTATATGAGATTTAAAAATGTTTGTGTTTAAGCTTCTGCGAACGAGCGTAAACTTAGGCTAAAGTATAAGAATGGTGACATTTAGGATATTATAGTAATATTAGTAACTTTTATGATAGTTGTGCAGATGCCCCCTGCCCACCAAGTTATAATTTAGCTTTATCTAATATTGTGCACTAATCTATTCTTACAACAACAATTTTTTTAGTGGCTCTTGGTTGGAGATCCTCCATTTCCGAGCCATAATTTGGCACACAAAGCATTGCAATTGAAAATTTTTCTGCGTTTGGTCAATATTGTGACAAAAGAAATATGGACATCAGAAGGCATGGCTGAGGATAAGTCTCAAGTTTCAACAATTTTAATGATTAATTAATGACATGTAATGGGTTTAGTAATTGGAATTGATATTACCGCCTAATGTGACTTGATGGGAAATAACCCTCGTTCAACTTGCTAATATTCTAAATTCAAGTGATTACACTGTAAATGATATTTTAAAATATATATATAGAAACTGGGATTGATTTAACAGAGCAACTGAAAAGACTAGTGCAGAAAACAGTGGAGGTGAATTCAAACAGAGCACAAACATATTAATTAAGTGAAGTTAACTAAACAATTACCAATTGGAGGCTAAACAATCAATGAAAATTTTTTTCAACTGGGAATAAATTAAAAAGAGAAGAGATTGCTAAAACCTACCTAAAAAACAAAAACGCAACTAACCAACAATCCATGTAAAAAGAATATCAGCCAGGGCAGCAAGATGGCCTCTGTACATTACCAAAGAATTATATACTTCTTTACCGAAAATCTCTATAAGTCCATGACAGAGCCAAATATAGTCATGCAAAACGGGACTTCATCATTGATCAAGTGCCTGGATTTGCATACAGATTTTCTTATATGGATGTAGTTCCTCTTTCTCATCGTGATAACTGGATCAGTTACCTCTCCTTCGCCTTGTTTTCGCAATATCTTCAATGGAGGCAACCAATTTCTCAATGGAATTGATGGGCTCACTATATATTGGACATACACCGCAATGATTCACTTTGCAACCTTGTACAAGATCTCCATTACAATCTTCAAGCCTGAAATTAAATGAGATAGTCACATAGGGATCATCATAGCCAAGTAGCACATCATTTTACAAAAAGAAATGATACCCTATTACCATGCGATCCAAGTCACCGAATACTCTATGGTCAAGCTCTTGTTCAGAGGATATGGCAAATTTGCCATTAAAATCAATCCTATCACCATGGTTGGTTTCAGAATGACACTGATAGTTGACTGCTTTGTGATTGAGCTTCAGGCAGTTAGTAATCATGAATTTTAAATCTGTACCACCATGGTACAGCGCCCAAATTCAGATATATATGTTAATGACTGGATCAGCTGCATGCAATTCACTGCTTCTAAATGTTATATACTTGATGGAAGCTCTGTTAACGATGGTATAGTACAATGTTTAACTTCTCAAATTTCAACTTAGAAAGTTGCTTGATGCTTTTGGGTACTCTCTCAATATCGCCTCCGCTTAGCTCTAAGACTTTCAACAAGCGCACACTTCCAATATCTTCTTTTTGGTATCTTCATAGAGGAATAATGATATTAGAATTGATAATTAGGTTTCAATAGAAATAATTTTTTAACCAAGTTTGCACAAATAGGCTTAGCTTCTTGTAAAGTAGAGATTATTAGTCAACCCAGCGATATTCTTGATTTGAAAGGAGAGCATATATAGATGCTTTATATTTAGATTGGCAAATACCTGTTAAGAAGATCAAGCTAGCATGTGGAAGGATCACATTACCATAGTCTTAATTTCATGATAAATGATAAGTAGCAAATACATAAAAGCAATTTCGACTTGCATTAATTATTGACAAATTTAAAACTTGTGATTAATGAATGGATGCAGAGCAAGTTCAGATTTACGTAACTAATTACAGATGAATCTCATCCAGATAGATAGGATGCTTTAGTCAAGGCAGCGCCTGTCCATATCTGCTTCTCTTCTTAAGATACATTTTGATGATTAACAGAAGCATCCTCAAAGCTCCTTGCTTGATTCCGTATATCAGATGGATTTATGTCATAGAAGACTGGTATAACAATTTTATCAATTTGTTTTCTTACATCTAAAAATTTTTACAAGTTCTCGCAGACACCATTTGGATGTAGCATAATGTTATGGGAAGATGATTATGGAAATATTTGATTGGTTTGTTTTAACTTTTTTAAGTTAGGAGATATTGATGGTAAAATCTATATATATGTGTATATATATATATGTAGAGTAGAATTGGAAGATACAAATTTTGATACGATTTGTTGATCATTGGATGAAGAAAATTTCAATTGCTTAAATCTATTCACACCATTATATACAATTCCATTGTACACTATACATAAATATTTTTTCTCCCCTCTCTTCATCATTAAACCATCCCTACTCTCTCCAATTAATATTAAAAAATCACTATTTAAATTATATTTTTCTCATCCAACCCAATATATTTAAATTATATTTAAAAACCCACCAAGAAAATAAAAAACAATACTGCAGCTAATTTTTTTAAAAACTTGGTAAATTAGTTATTTAAAGGATAATGATTTATTTTTTAAATAGTTTAAAACAAAAAACCTTCACTACAAAAGATTTTCACTAACAGTTAAAAAAAAAAAAAAAAAAAAACTTATTTCAAACACAATTTCTAACCAAAATAAGTAAAATAGATTTTGTTTTCCGAAAACACAAAACACTTAAAAAAAAAAAAGAAAAAAAAAAGGCCGCCGTTGAATCACCTTTCAAGTAAACTTGAAACACAAAACCACACTTGCCATCTGTTGCTACTATTGACAACACTGGTCTTTATAACATTACTCTATTAAAACTTGTCATAGAGATTGAAATAGATTTATATGTTTGTGTCATTGATCTTGTTAACATAACTCTATCAAACTCAAAATAAAAATGTTGTAGAAACAGAGAAAGACCCGAGTCAAAGATCAAAACTTTGAAGCGAAACGGCAATCACCCTTAACAAAGTTTAAAGCTTGCAAATGGCAACAGATTAAAACACGTCAATGGTGGCAACAAGTGGCAAATGTGGTTTTGTGTTTCAAGTTTACTTTGGAAATGATTTGATCGTTATCTTCTTTTTTTTTTTTTTTTTTTTTTTCCTTTTTTTTGGTTAAGTGTTTTGTGTTTTTGGAAAACAAAATTTATTTTCCTTACTTTGGTTAGATATTGCTTTTGAAATAGGATTTTTTTTTTTTTTTTAATTGGTAGTGAAAATTTTTAGTTCCGAAGATTTCTTGGTATAAACTATTTTTTAAAAAATAAATCGTCCTTCAAATAATTAATTTATGAAGTTTTTTAAAAAATTAATTGCAGCATCATTTTTAATTTTCTTGGTTGTTTTTTAAATATAATTGGGTAGGCTGAGAAAAATATAATTTAAATAGTGGATTTTTAATATTAATTGGAGAGATGAGAGATGGTGTAATGATGAAGACAGAAGGACAAAAAAAATATGTATATAGAGTGTAAAATGGAGTTGTATACAATGGTGTGAGTAGATCTAAACTATTGAAATTTTCCTCATTCAATGGTCAACAAATCATGTCAAAATTTGTATCCTCCAATATTGTCTCTCTATATACATATATATACATACTTATGGGTTCCCTTAGGTGCACTTAGAGAATTGATATACTTAATAAAAACATGAGTGATTATATTATAAAATTATTGGTTATAATTTTTATATCTTTACTATATCTGATTGTAACTAAATGAGTCAAATCACATTTATAACAATAAATAGGTAGAATCATATTTATGATCTAGGTGGGTTAACCTAAATCGTCATCTGGGTTCTATCTAGGTCTTTGAACCCAATTCACGGTGCTGGTTCATGGTCTTTGATCTGGGTTATTGGTGGAGGCTCACATAATAAAGACTCACATTTGATAGAGGTTATGTCTAGTCTTGGTCTAATGGAGACAAAGTAGGTGTTATTTTGTGATGGTTGGAGTTTGGATGGTTTTTTATGGTGGTTGTTGGAACAGAGATAGTGAGACGAAAGATAAAGGTTGCATTTGGGTTAGATGAAGACTAAGAGATGTTTTATGGTGGTGGTTTATAGTGATGGCATATGGGTTCAACCCAGAATGCTCCAATGAAGATCTAGGAACCCAAATCTTCAAAGATCTGGGTTCTAGATCTTCAATCTCATTTTTAATCTCCAAATTTACTATTTTTTAGATTTTGTTTTCATTAAATTAATTATAAAAATTAATGTTTTTCAATTTTTTTTCCAATTTCTTCCCTTATTTCATCAAATGGACAGTAGAGATTTACTGTTAATTTAATATTTTGATTTCAACAAGGGTAAAACGGTCTATTGATGTCCAGATTTGGCTCCCTAGTTAACAAGGTTCATTTTAGGCCCAAGCTGCAGTTTTAGGTAGTTGAAATGGAATACGTGAAGTAAAAAGGAAACATCAAGGAGAGATCAAAGGCGAGGAGCAGAAAAGTAAGACGATTTTAGAGTGGTTTGGCGCAAAAAGATGCCTATGTCTACTGTTCATTCTCTCACTATTTTAGCAGAGTAACGGCACTCAAAAAATTGACATTTTTTTATAATGAAAATCCTCCCCTTTTTTATAGAGAAAGGGGAGGTGCTATAGTAAAATAGAATAAAATAAAAGCATACAGTAAATTGAAAATACAATGATGAACCGCATTTAATGCGCCATGATTTCGTTTAATGCGGCTGACAGTGCATTAAATGCGGCCAAAACTGTCACTTCTGAACTTTGCCCTAGTGAGACTTCAGGTGGCTGGTCTGTACGGATCACGAGAGGCTACCGGAATCTTGGTTGTGGTCTCTGGCAAAGATGGCGTGCGTGACACATCTCGTGTTGTATTTGCATGACATCTTTGACTTCTGCTGACCTGGGACTTTAGGAGTCAAGGCTGAGACAATATCTCTAGTGGACAGAATATTTAGATGGGATGGCGAACAGATGAGCTACTGGCGGAACGGGCATCTTTGACAGTTTGGGAGGCGGATCATGAATTAATACTTCCCCAGCCAACCATAAAATTAGGCAAGCGGTTTTGTAAGTGACAGGCGTGCGAGCGTGCTCAGAAGTTATCGAGTAGCAAAGAGAGCAATTCTGGGCGAACATACCCGAGTGGAATAGATTCTGTCGGTCACCTTTCCAATGAGCAGTTTAAGCGAATAGAATTGGCGAACAGGTGTAGCACGCGGCTCAGACGGGTAGGCATAGCGATTAGTCCAAGCGAACAAAACTGGCGATCAGTTTGGGCGAACAGAACTAACGGTTAGCCTGAGCGATCAGACTTGGCGGACAACCTGAGCGTTTAGATACAGCGATCATGACATCAATACTTATTCGCGAATAGACTAACGATCATAAAAGGGATTTGGGAAGTGCTGAAAAATGGAGGGTAGGCTTGGCGAGCGGATCCCCTGTCAGGAAGGTGGACTGGAAGAAGATTGGATCGTTGAGCCTTTGGGCCATTGGGCCTATACTATTGCTCTCCCCTGACCCAGATGATTTGATCGCTAAATCACTCATAACACGGTCATTTTAATATTTTGGCTTAAATAAGGGGTAATTGAGTCTTTTTCATTTTTTTTGTTTGGTTTAACCGTCAAATAATTGACGGTAGCAACTTTTTTAAAGTGCTTTCAAAACATTAGGGAGGATAAAGACTGTTTCCAAAAGATATTTAAAATCGTGACATTTTTTGATATCTCAAGGACGAAAATGAAGTTTTTTCTTAAACTAAAATGTGAGAACGCTGACAATGGGAAAATGAAAGGGGTAACGGCAAGCTACATAATAGTTGTACGGATGCCATGGACCTGCCCACACAATTTTAAAATTTAGCTAGCCCTAAGCTTGAGCATTTATGTATTCTCACGATAAAATAGCTCTTCTGTGGAGGTCCACCATTTCCAAGAGATAACGGGCACACGCACCATTGCAATAGAAAATTTTACTGGATTTGCTCAATATTGTGAGTCCTGACAAAGAAATATGGGCACCAGAGGACAGGTCTCGAGATTCTATACTTCCAATGAACATAATAGGGTTAATAACCGGGGTTGATGGTCCTCATTTTGCTGACCACTCATTTGCTTCTAATTCAAAATAATGCAATCTATTCTAGAAGGTAATAAATGGGATACACATAAAAACGTAATATATATTATGTATATGTTTGTGAAAATGCACATAGAAGACACAAACCAAAGCAACAGAGCCAATGAGCAACACTAGTGTTGAAAATTGTGGCGGTAAATTCAAACAGAACACAAACATATTAATTAAGTGGAGTTAACTAAACAATTATGAGTTGAAAGCTAAACAATCAGTAAAAATACACTCATCTTGGCATTATTTAAGGATAAAAAGAGTGTTAAGTGAAAGAACAACTAACCAACCGTCCATCTTAAAAGAATCTTAGCTAAAGCAGCAAGATACATTACCGAAGAAACTTAAAACTTGTTGTAACTTGACTAGCAATTTTTAGAAACAAGTGAGAAACATAGACCTATTTGGTATCATTTTCTGTTTTCATTTTTTATTTTATCGTTTTCATTTGAAAAATAAAAATTTAATTTCCTTTTTTTTTTAATTTAAAAATGCGTCTAGTATTGATTATTGAAAATGATATTTTGAATATGAAAACATAACAAATGTATCAGGTAACAATACCTTGAGAATAAACAATGATTTATTCATTAATAGCATAGCAAAAGTAACAATAACATACAACAAAATTTCATTATAAAATCAAGAATTGTTTTAAAGATTATCTTCGTACAATTATACATAAAATTAATTAACAAATAAGTTAAAATTTCATTAAGAATCGTTTCTCTCTCCTAAATGTGTTTGAATAAATATGATTAAATAAAGTGACATGGTCACATGTAGAAGATTTAATATGAGAAGATGCACCACAAAGATGGTGCACCTTACACACTATACATCATGTCTCTCTAAAAGAGTTGTGTATCGAAGTGGATAAAAATGAATAATTGAGCTCAAATGAAATGCATAAACGCGCCCAATTTAGTGCAAGTCCAGTTTATATTTTGATTTAAAATTGTTTAACTGCACCCCTATTCATTCTTTCTGCACTCCAGTCCTTTAATAAAAATATATATGTATACTGGTGGACTCGGTGGACTCAAGCGAAGCAAGAAAGAAAGATAAAAAAAAAAAGAAAAAGTGACGCAAGAAAGAGAGTGGTCAAAAGCATTATATAAATATCTGAGTAAGTTAGCGGACTTTTTTTTTTTTTGAAAGAGAGTTAGTGGAGTTACATAGTCAATTAGTGAAGGAAGAAAAGACATAAGAGACAAAATGGGCAAATGCCATTTGGTGGAATGCGTAGACACGTGTTGGCCATGCAAAAAAAGTCACTGTTGAAACTTGGATGTGAGAGAGAGTGGATATTGGACAGAAACCGAAAATGAGAAAACAAATTTAGAGGCTTTTTTTTATATATATAATTAAAAAAAAAAACAAGAGAGAGTGGCAAGTGTCACGTGTGTAAGCATACTAAAAAATTGAGATGTTTTTGTAGATATACAAAGTTAAATAGACGCACATGGCAAACAATTTACAGAGGACTGAAACAGAGCACCAGGAAAAAAGAAAGAAAAGAAAAATCATGAGGAAGAGAACACGAAGAAAAATTCATGATGCTTGTATGGAATATTTGGGTGCTTGATTTATTTAGATAAGTGATTTTATTTTGATAAAAGTTTGATTCCAAAAAATTAGTTAATTTTTTCATAAATTCTAAATTGAGTTTTATGTGATTTTAGGATGGATTCAGAATAATGAGAAATCAAATGGGAACCCATTTTAGATTCATATTTGAGTAAAAGAGTTATGTGAATTGATCGTTTTATTTTAAATTGAATTATTTAAGTATAATTATTTATATTTCGGTGTTTATCATTGACTGACAATGAATAATTACACGAATTATGTTTTATTGAATTGAGAATTTATTATAAATTCATATACATATGTATACATATAAGAATTCCAATTATAAATTATATTTTCAGTTTGAATTTATTATAAGAAATATTTAGAATATTTATAGTAATATTATGTTATGTTTCAAGAGAGAAGATTTGTTTATGATTTTGATCAAAGTATTTATTAAGAATTACATTATATTCGAAAATAGAATTACGTATATTTGTATAGAAAAATTGTTTGAGATTTAAGAATGAAAATAAAGATGTTTTCAAAACATCAAGATTATACCCTCTCATTTAATAATCAAACAAGTTTCACGTGTGTAAATTCTAAAACGTTGCCGTGGATAGGAGTCTAATAGAGGCTTGAAGCATGATGGTCAAACCAGAGAAGCCTATGCAGTATTTGAAAAAATAGAATAAAAGTTTTGATCAGATAAGCTTATGTTTTATAAACCAGATTCTAAAATGATTTCCTGTTTTTAGAGAAGTTTTATACTGATAATAGTTTCAGAATATATTTTATTAAAGATATAATCATGATTCATATAGATGTTACAGTTTTATTATGATATGAAAATAATTTATTATTACCATAAACATGTTATGTTTTATTTATAAATAAATTTAGAAAAATTATATTCATTCACTAGGCGTTAGCACTTACTATTCTATAAAAACCCATTTTGTCAGGTATCTATCATAGATTCGTGCAGATTATTACATATCGTAAGAAAGATTACATGGTGATAACAAAAAATGTATTATTATTATTTTTAAGTAAAAACATTTTTGTATTAGTGTATGTTATTTTTACTTAATCAGATTTTGTCAATGTATTTCCAAAATACTTTTACAAATGAAATATCTTTTTTAGATTTTTTATGAATATTTTCATTATTCAGTCTAGATGTCTAACCCGGGAAACGTACAAATTTTCGATTTGTTAAATATATATTTATAAAGTGACCATGAGATTTATAATGAATTTTCTAAAATGTTTTTAGTAAATCCCAGATTTTATTTAGAAAGACGTTAGTTTTTACAAGATTCTCTCGGACTCGAGAAAGGAGTCGAGAGGGGTCTTGTCATTATATCTCCAAAATAAGTCATATCTCTCTAGGAGAATTATGTCTCTATGACAAGACACAACTGCTCAGTTAAAGGTTTATGAATAGGTTTTAGCTAGAATTCTCATGTTCTCCACACCAAAAACATAGAAGAAAAACTCTGCATGCAACCAACAATCTAATAGCATTTGGTCATTCAATTCAATCATGAGTTTCGACTTTCATTAGTGTCATCTTCCATTTTATTTACAAATCCATCTCTCTCTACAATCTCCAAATTTAAAATAGTTTGCATATGCACTTCCTTCTTTGTTTTACTATTGAGGGAGGAGGGAGGTTGTTTTACAATTGAGGGGGGAGGGAGGTTTACTTTTCCTTTTACCATTTTTGGGCTATGTTCATGAAAGTTTTTGAGGTTTTTCTTTTGTGGGCTTTAAGGACAAGCAACCAGCCCAAGTCAATCAAATGTTTAGAGAAATATAACCCTCATATACTGTATGTCATCTTATGAACATAGTCTATTAAGGAAATGTTTTATTTTGAGAAATTTTATATATGATGCAATTAGTGCCTAAAATATATTTATTTTTAATTTTATTGTTTTATATTGTAAATAAACCTACTCAAAATTTTCCCTATCTACTCAATATCATATTTCAAATACTTTTTCCATCTATATTTATTATTATTTCAAAGGATTTGCATTTGTAATAATCCATAGTTGAACTTCTTCCAATTTTTTAGGAGTATTAAATGTGGTTGCTTTTTTATTTTTAATTCATTATCTATGTTATAGAGTTTGAAGAAGATTAATTTGTGATATAAAGAGCGCAATGAGATAGGAAAATCAAACGTTCAATGACTTGTTAATTCCAAGAACACCGAAAAATTGAATAAAATTGCAAAAACTTCTCAAATTGTGTAATCAAAGCAATCTACCTTCCCCTGAGGTATTACAAACATATAAAAGAAAACTCTAACATCAGAAAACAAGAAAATTGTAAATAAGTCTCTGAATTAATTAAAAAAAAAAAAACTGTAAAACAACATATAATTTCAGAGTAAATCATAAAGTGCCAATTTAACCTGTGAAATATATATTAACCTTTGTAAATCTAAAATTATTATTTCGATAACAAATTGATGCAATGCAAAAAGAGAGGGAGTTTATGATCCTTAGTGACCATCCAACAGTCCAAAAAGCTCAAAATTCCTAGTTAGACTAAAAAAGTTAAATAATGTCCGATTTCAACAAATAACACTACTTTTTCAACTTTTTTAAGTGAAAACAGTGTTTCGAAAATATATATATATGGGAACACATACATTAGTGACAAATTAATAGAGATTAAAACATTAGATAAAAAAATAATAGAAATAATGCACACTAGAAATTTATGTGATTCGGTCTTGTGACCTACGTCCATGGATGATGACAAGAGAGTAATTTTTACTAATAAAACAAAGTTAACAAAAATTGGAGTGGAAATTCTCAAACACAATGCCCCAATACATCCATATTTTACTCTCACATACGGAGGAAAGTCTTCAATAATATTGAAACTAATCGGTATTTCCACTCAGTTCTACTTTGCCAGGCTGCATGACCCATTTTAAAGCAATGAAGATCGACTCAAAGTCACAAGTTGGCAGCGCCACTCTAGGAACAGCTCACAATATCGCTCTCAATAACTTTCGATCTTCTATGTATTGATTAACGGGCAATTTGACTAAGAGAAATATTTTTTATTGCTTGTACTTGCACAAAATCTCCACTGCCAACAAATTGCATGCATTCATGTATAAGGCTGACTTGTAGTAGAAATTGAGCACACTCCTGTAACATTAATCACCTTTCCAATTCTAGCATGAAGATTATGAGAAAAACAGAGTCAATAGAAAGCTTGGCTGCATTTCTTTCCCAATAAAATAGCAAAGAAAAGATAGAGATCTTACATTTCCATTGACAATACGAGACTTTGAAGATCCTACACATCAGAAAAATTATATATGCAGGTACATCATCAATCCAGTAAGAAACCTCTATTATGCATTGTTTTGCACAGCCAAACCTCAGCTTCAAGCAGCAGCAGCAGCACCAAATTTGTCAAGACGCCAAACTAGAACCAAAAGGAATGAGTATCTCAGTCTAGCTAGCCTATTAAAAGCAGGTCTTGTTGTATACCCGTCAACAGAGAATGGCACTCGCCACAGCAAATGTTCTGCTGAAGAGCAAACTGTCAACCAACCCCACCACCCCCTCAAAAAAAAAAAAAAAAAAAAAAAAACAAATTTTAAGAGAGTTAATACAAGAAACTCAAACAATGAGACACTATCCATAAAACTTACTTGAGAAGTTTTTCTTTGCAGGTTGTCAAACACTCAGCAGTACAATCAGAGTTAAAACACACATTTAGAAAAACAAAATTGAAAATTTTTGGATTCTCTTTTTTTCCCCAATATATCCCAATTTTTAAAATTTTTTTTTTTTTCAAAAATGTTGAAAAAAAAAAAAAAAAGTTTATAAACCCAAAAGAATTCTTAATTTCTTTTTTTTTTAAGTCTATTTCACTCTTTTTATTGTTCATCCAAAAAATCACATCAGAATTCAATAAAATCCGTTAGTTTTCATCAAACATGCTTGAAGTGTGCATCATAGAAAGTTCTCACTTAATATCTCTCTCTATATATATATATGAGACATAGAAAAGGAATGCCTAAATAGGAGCCCAAATTCAACCCGACTAATTGTTTAGTCTTTATATAAATTACAACTATATTTTTCCAAGGTGAGACTGTGGTTTGTACTTCAGACAACTTCCTAACAGTTATTTCATTGCATCGTAATGTTCGTGAATTTTTATACGATGGTCATGAATTTTCCTATAAAGTATATGGTTCTTAAAATTAAGAGGGAAATGATGAATAAGCGAAAGTCAGATATGCGTAAGGTGTGAAAGACAAAAGTGAAAGTAAAAGGCTGTGGTCATGAAACTACAGTCCAAACTTCCATGCGCTGTCCACAACAATTTTTTTTACTTTGAAAAGATGTGCTGTTGTCCACAACTTAATCATGTGATGTACACAACTTTTTCTTCTTTTAATTGGGTAAATTTGTAAGACCCCTTAAGATATTATTTATTTCTATTTATTAAAAATACAACATATGTTCTAATCATTTAAATTGGGGATTATCAAACTAGTATTAAACTCATCATATTACATTAAAAAGCATTCTATAAGATGATAAAAAGTTTAATAAAGACTCTATATTTGTTCTTTCCATTATAATAAGATTTCAAAGCATTGCATAAAAGAATTATAATTATTTTTTAAGACATAAAATGTTAATATGAATGCATTATAATAATAAATATTAATGATTTATTAAAATTTTCAATAATTTTTCGTATAACACCGCCAAATTAATTGATTAAATAATTTTAATAATTAAAGTGAGAAAAAAAATTATTGTGAGAGTATACATATAAAAACCTAGAGATTATTTATATATTTTTCTTCCTTTCATGATTATTGCCACATAAAATTGTGTCTGTTCTTTTTTATGATTGTCTCTTTGAGCCAGTACGACAGGTGAATTATTGCAAAGGTATAGATATAAAAATCTAAAGATTATTTATATTTTTCTTTCTTTCTTATCTTGTTGTGATTATTATTTCATAAAAAGAAGACAGAATCAATTGTCTCTTCTTTTTATGAGTGTCTCTTTCTTTTTATGAGCCGAGGTACCCTAAGGTGAAAACAAAATGGATGGATACAGAATATGATTCTGATTTTTATTTATGGGAATTTAGCAAAAATGCCCTAAATACAAGATGAAATGACAAAACTGCCATCTGATGTAATTAAATTGCAAATATGCCCCAAAATGACTTAAATGACCTTATGACCTTATAACATAACAACACAAGATCTGGCTGCATTTCACGCTGACCCGAAACAAGGCAAGCAGAGGCTCACGGTAGACGCTCTCACCCAGACCCGAAACAAGGCAAGCAGAGGCTCACGGCAGACGCCTCTCACGCAGACCCGAAACAAGGCAGGCAGAGGCTCACGGCAGACGCCTCTCACGCAGACCCGAAACAAGGCAGGTAGACTCTCCGTCGCTGCATCTCACGGTAGACCCGCAACAAGGCATCTCACGGCAGGCAAACCTGCAACTTGCTGCATCTCACTGTCACGGCAGACAGACCCTCCCTTTGCTGCATCACGGTAGACCCGAAAACAAAGCTTCTCCTCTTGCATCTCACGACAGAACCTCCCCTTGCTGCATCTCACGGCAGACCCGAAAACATTGCATCTCACGGCAAGCGACTTTATTGCGTTATGGAAGACGTCTTTTTGTTTCTGGGTTTTTGTTTTTGCATGATTTTCACGAAGCAATAATCTACTATGTCTTTGATGGTCTCATTTTCAAGTTGGAGGAGATGGGCATCAACTTTTCTGCTTCTATTTTGATTGTTGAGGAAAAACCACAACAATTTATTTATAAGACGAAAAATGCCTCTTCCTCTTTCGGGTCAGAAAAAATTCCTCTTCGAGTGACTGACCTGAAGAGGAAAAAAGTCCTCTTCAAGTCAGCCACTCGAAGAGGAAGTTTTCCTCTTCGGGTCAGAGGCTGACCCGAAATCGGGTCAGCCACTGACCCGAAGAGGAATTTTTTCCTCTTCGGGTCAGTGGCTGACCCGATTTCGGGTCAGCCGCTGACCCGAAGAGGAAAACCTCCTCTTAGGAAAACTGACCCGAAGAGGAAAAAATTCCTCTTCGAGTCAGAGGCTGACCCGAAATCGGGTCAGCCCCTGACCCGAAGAGAAAATTTTTTCCTCTTTGGTTCAGTCTCCGACCCGTATATACTGACATCGTTTCCTTCATCTTTTTTCTCCAAACATATCAAATGAAATTGAAAATAAAATTAACTAAAAAACATTACTAACCTCGAAACCGAAATTCCTTCAACTTTCTTCACAAAAGTGAAGGTGATTGTTTTGGAGAATATTGTAATGGAGGAAATGTGTTTATATTTGATTATTGCAAATGATGTTGATTTTGTATGATGGTTTATTTGTTTGTAAACAAAAGATATGGACGAAATGATGGTGATTGTTTCGGACAAAAATATGAACGAAATGGGAGTTTTATTATGCGATGATTTTATTAAAAGTTGGTTGGTAAAAAATTAATGATGGACAAAATGAGTTAGTTAGAGTATTAATGAGTTAGTTATAATATTTATATTTGCTCTTCGGGTCACCCTCTGACCCGAATAGTAAATACCTCTTCGGGTCAGAGGTTGACCCGATTTCGGGTCAGTCTCTGACCCGAAGAGCAAATATTTGTTCATCGGGTCAGAAGCTGACCCGAAATCGGGTCACCCTCTGACCCGAAGAACAAAATTTTACTCTTCGGGTCAGCCTCTGACCCGAAATCGGGTCGACCCGATTTCGGGTCACCCCTGACCCGAAGAGTAAAATTTCTCGAATCCCTCGATTTCTGGTTCAGATTATTTCAAGCTGGCCTTGCCGTCGCCGATGGAGGGGCGTAGCCCTGTCGACATTGATCTGACGTCGACGTTCAGGCTGGTGGTGAGTGAGATCGGGCTGGTGGGGTGTGGAATCGGGCTGGTGGCAGATTTAATGGGGAGGGGTAAGTTTCTCAAGGGTATTTTTGTCCTTTTGGGGCAGTTTTGCAATATTATTTCTGTTAATGGCATTTATGTAATTCTGAATGCGCGTTAGGGCATTTTTGCTAAATTCCCTTTATTTATTTAGAATTTCTAAAATTAAATATTAAATTATTAGAATATTACCATTTATATATATTTTTTACTTATAAATATTAATTTCTATTATTTTTTAAATGGATTATTATTATTTTAAAATACATTAATCTTTATTTATAATATTTTATATTTTAATTATTTATTTTATATAAATAAAATGATATTTTAATTTTTAAAAAAGAGATAAAGGAGAAATCGCCTTCCCGTCACTATCAATTGCTGAGAAGAATATTGACCTCCTCTTGCATCAATAGTACAGGCCAGAGGCCTCTATCATTGGGATAGAGGGGGTTGGCGACCTTGTACTACTTGAATAGAGGCCAACAGCCTCCTCTTATTCGAACGGGAGGAGGCCACAATGTCCTCCTCCATCAGACGATTGAATGACATTGACCAGCCTTCTCCAATTCTAAGTGGTGGCTAGCAACCACCATCATGGGTTCTAGGGTTAAGTTTTTATAGTTAGGTTTAGAGTTTGATAAAAATTGAGAATTTTTTTTGTTAAAATTTTGATTAGAATAGAGAATTTTTAAATTAACAATAGACTTTTTAATTGAGATATAAATAAGAAAATTTGATTTTTTTTAAGAAAAAAAGATATTTTTTAACTTAAGTGAAGACGAAGATAAAAACATAAAAATAAATAAACTAAAATTACTTTAATTAAGATTTAACTGCAAATAAGACTTTTTAGGAAAAAAAACAAATTGCCTCTTAAAATAAGGTCTTAAAAGACTTAAGACATTGAAACAAACACCACCTAAGTTTTCTTTTATTTTTTTCAAAGGGATGTCCCTAACATGAATTAGCGTTCACAAAAGCATCCAGTGGCTTTCTTTTTCGGATTTTTCAAATTCACAAGTGTAGATTAGATTCAATTTGAATTTTCTAGGGATTGGATTTTAAAGAAAAAAATTATAGTCGATGATGAAAAAATAGATGATCAAGCACCCATTGATCAAACCAAATATGGTGCAACAAAATTACAGGACTTAGTTGGTGAACAGAACAGTAGAGACTGATGATCACTTTGAAGATAGACTTTAGGACTAGGAATTGGCTACTTCCAGGAAAATTTAGTCCACAAACGACAAATTTTTCATACATTGGATTTCCACATTATAGAGAATCTATTCTAGTGGCACTTCCAGGAAGTTACAGGAATTAATTTCTACAATCTGCTTTCCACCCACAAGCTTTCAATCCACTTTCTTGCCTCCTTCCTCCATGTGACTAGCCACATTTAGTCAATACGCTTAACGGTGAAGAAAACTTATATTAACTTTTCAAAACCAACACTCTTTTGCCCCTCTTTTATCAAAATACCCATTTTTTACCAAATACCCTTTTTTTTTTAAACTTACTATGTGCATCCTATATTCCTCTTTTAGCAAAATGCCCTTAGATGAGTAATTTATTGACGGGGACTATTTGGTAAAAGAGGGGTATATAATGCAAGTAAGATATAGGATGTAAATAGTTTGTTTATGGGATAAAAACGAGTTTTCATTTTGAGAGGGTGCAAAGGAATTTTACTTTTGAAATATGGGTAATTTTTAAAATTCTCATGACAAAAAAAAAAAGAAAAAAAAAAGAAAAAAAAAACTCTATGCAATTATCTAACCTAGATATGAAACAAATGCGGCAAAAAAAAAATTCAAAGAACATGAAATGAGTTTTCAATTGAGAAACTTTCTTATAAATGTTTATTAGGATTTCTCAAATTTTTCAACCAATAAAAAATACAGAGATTTGTCATTCTCCCTGAACAAGAGAGTATGACATATATATTATAATGACTGATCAAAGGTGGACATATGTTTTATATTACATAATTGAATTGGAGATGGAAATATGTATATCTATATTTTTCTTGTCAAAGTGGATCTATATTTAAAAAAATGGTTGATGTATCAACAATTAAAACTTAAAAATACATAATAGCATTGAAGATACTCTAATGGACTGAACTTATATTTACTGCTTCTAGAATCAGATTCAGAATCAAATGAGAAATGTAGTTGCATTGAATTGGGACTAAATTTAGATTTTTTAAAAGAATTAGTATGGTTTTTATTTGTTTAAAATTGACAATAATTCTATATATCTCATCTTTAATATCCCAAATAATGACATGTCAATTAATAAATAAATATATTTTTCAAATGAAATAAATAATCATAAATGAGTAGTAAGCAATTATTCAAAATTTAATTATAAGTAATTTTCTTTTAACAATATTAACTATTGGGGTTAATTGTAAAATATAAAATATTCAAATTGGATTTGAATTTATTTACATTCATTTCTTTCTCTCAGCTTTTTTATCAATCCATTTGTTCTTAATTTACCAATAATTTTGTTTAATAAATTTTATTTTCTATACCAGAAACAATTAATCAAATAAAAAAGAAGATATATTTGACATAAAATATATATATTCATTAGAAGTTTGATATGATAGTATAATACTAAAATAAATAAGATTCAAAGCATAACTGTAGTTAAAGTGAAGATTCCCTTGGCCTATTCCAGAGAACGTTCATCTACCGTTTTGACAAATATGTGTTGGTGACCACCCATTATGATGTAGATATTCACATGGAGAAAGGAGGAAAGAAAAGACTCTTGCCTTCCCAGAAATTTGATTGAAGACTTGTGTGTCTCACAGTTCTTCAATCCACTTTCTTGCCTCCTTCCTCCATGTGAACACAGTGGGTATTTGTCGAAGCCGTAGGAGAACGTACTCTTCAATGGGCCAAGGGAATCTTTACCTTTTGCGTTTTCTTCTTTCATTGTTTCTTCTCTAATGGGGACGAGAAAAATATTAAAGGCAAGTGTGAAAGCTTTAGGTCCAAGTCCATAGCTTTTTCTTCCTTCAATTGGATAAACTGTAAAGGGTTCTATTTTTTTTTGAGAAAATGTATAAAATAACCCATTTTTTAGAGTCAATTTGAAAATTAACATTTTTTTTTTTAGATTGAAAAAATCTCAACCCTGAAGTTGAGATTGATTTAAATTAACACTATGACTCACAACCTGAAAGTTGATATTTCGAACCTAGAGATTGAGATTCTTTATCTTGAGGTTGAGATTTAAAAAAAAAGAAGTTATTTTTCAAATGGATTATCAAAAAAGAATTAGATTTCAATAAAACCCTTTTTTTTTTCTATTTTATTATAATATCACACACATACATATATATATATATATATATATATATATATATATAACAGCTCAAATTGGAAATATTATTAAGCTAAATAAGTAACTATCACTCAACTATATCAAAGAGTAATTTTGTAGAACTCCTTTTTTTTTTTTTTTTTTTTTTAAATATCATTTATAATGTAACACACTTGAAGCTAAATCATTGTTAAGATAAATAAGGGCTCTTTACCGTTCGATAAAATTTGACAGTAATATAATTTGTAAAACTCTTATCAAATAATAAAAAAAAAAAAAACCTATTACTTTTTAATATTTCAAGACACAATATGTAAGATAAAATTAATATATGGGTCCACAACAAACAGACTAGCATTTTAGAGTTGGACCACTGACGCTTGGCAATTCTTCTGTATTGACTATCCTGCCTTTGCTCCTTCCCTTCCAATTTCCTGCGACTTGGCATACAAGTTTCTACTTGTAGGTCTTTCAACTCAATTTATTTTCTTGTCTTCTTCCTTTCTAACTTTTTCATGACTTTCTATTTCTTATATTTTTCTTTAACAAATAATGAAACTTGGATATGAGATAAATGAAATTTGGACACACATAGTTACCTAAAATTTTATAAACATCAATTAGGTTGAAAATTGCTGATAATGTGATCAAAAGTGTTTTTACATTGTTAGTTAAAATTTCTCTTATCAATTATATGACAAATCTTACATATACATACATACATATTACACATTATCCTAATTGAGGTTTGCCTTTTTACAAAGAGATTTAACTTTATTTTTTGATAACACTTTACCCCCTTCGTTAGTAAGAAAATGATTAACTTTATCGTTAGATTGTATATTTTAGTGAAATGATTAAAATATCACTAATAGATTAAAAATTACAAAATTAGTTAAAAATACATTTAAAAATTAAAATAAAATTTTAAATTTTAAAAATTAAAATCTCTATCGTCCATTACAACTACTAATAGTAGAGATTTTGTGTAAAAAATAATAATAAATAAAAATAAGTAAATTTTAAAATTGTTGAAAAAAATTAAAGATTTGGATTCGAATTTTGAGCTCAAAACCATTGGAAACCATCTACCAAATGATTTCAAATAAAGCCTGAAATGGAGATGGAGATTTGAACCTCCATCTCCACCACAACAAAACAAAGATGAAGGGGTCAGCCTCAATCTTTGCTTATGTGAGCAACCATGGGGAGGCAGAGCCACCTTGGGAAGGCCCATGTGAGCCTCCCTTCAACAGATTTGAGTTCCAAAACCAGGATCTCTTTTATTGTTATTATTATTATTTTCTTTGTAATTTTCTTTTAAGAAATCAATATCACCTCCCATCGAGATCACAACTTTTTTTATTTTTTATTTTTTTTTAAAAAAATCTTTTTATTTTTAATTATATATTCATTTAAATTAATAATTGAGTGGTATTTTTGTCATTGTATATAAAATTAATGGTCAAACATCAATATTGATTAACCTTGGCTAACAGGTGGATAGAATCTTTTATTTAAAGAAAAACTTCAATTCGTTTGTAAAAGCTAAACAATATGCGGGCAATGTACAATTGCATATAAAGTAATTGCATGAAACCCCCCGAGGTTTACGAAAAAACAAATGAAAATATATTTACTCTTTAATTACACCAAACCCCCATGTTGTTAGTCAATTTCCTTCCATTTTAACAGTTGATTAAAATTTTCAATTAAATGACCATTTTACCCTGAAATGAATCCAACTCTTTTGACTCCACTCAATTTCTCTCCCAAACCCTACCAGATCCCTCTACCGCCAACCCTTCTCTACAGCTACGACTTCACCGTCGTCGACATGGAGCATGGCTTCGTTGCCCTCACCGTTGCGCGAACGACATCGTCTTTCTACGATTCGTCGAGATCTTCTTCTCCTCCATTCTCGTCGAGATCTCTTTCTCCTCCATTCTTGCTGAGATCTCCAACCTAGCCGGTTATGATTCGTCGTCGTCAACATGGAAGATGGTCCCGGTGGCATCTCCGTTGCCTTCACCATCGCGCGAACGCCAACGCCTCTCTTCTTCTTTCTCCCTCTTCCCTTTCTTCTTCCCTATCTCTTTCCTCTCTATTTCTTTTTTCTCTCTCCTTTTTGGACTCAAACTCCACCGCTCTAGTCTCCATCAGACGAAGACCAGAATGGTTAGGTCTCCTTCGCCTGAGATCCTGGTCTCCGATGAAGGAGACCTTGGTTTCTGGACTTTAATTTCTTTTAACATATATATATTTTTAAAATTGTTAATGTTGTTTATGATTTTGTGATGTTTGTCTGTTGTTGTTGCTGCTAATTTTGTGGTAATGTTGTTGCTACAGATTTTGTTGTTGAAGAATTATGATGCTGATGAAGAATGATATTTGTTGTTGTTAATTTTTCTGTTTTTAATGATCTGGTTAAATATGATGCTGATGATTTTGGTTAAACATGAACTGGTTGGGGTTTTACTATATCTTCATTCTCTTTTTTTTTTTTTTAATTTCTCTTTTCGGAAGACCTGGGTTCCTCCAAATGTTCAAGTTGAAGATCTGGAACCCAGATCTTCAATCTTAATTTTTTTCAATTTTTTGGACAACATATTTTTTTAAACTTTTCAATTAATCTCCCGAAGAATTTTTTTGTTTAATTTTTCATTAATTTTTAATTGGTTTTTTCTTTAATTTTGAAATTTAAAAAAATTTAAAAAGTTAAATGACGAAATTACCCTTAAGTCAACTTAATTTAACTAATTTTAACGAAGTTTGACTAACGGAGTGTGGGTATTGTGTAATAAAATAGTAAATTTATTTTCTCCTGTTTTTTGACAAACCTCGGGGAGGTATCGTGCAATTACTTCATTTGTGTGTGTATGTGTGTGTATATATAATGTTTCTGTTGAGTGCCCCTTATTTTATTATAATGAGCACCTTTGATGAAATTTCATGAAGTTTTATCTGTTTTTATAATAATTTTTATACCCATCATAAGGAAATTAAAATACATATGAAAAAAATTGAGAATTTTTTGAAATCTTATTTTTTTCCAATATATCCCTATTTTTAAATATTTTATCTTCAAAAATGTAGGAAAAAATAGTTTACAAACCCGAAAAAATTCTTAATTTTTTGTTAAGTCTATTTCACTCTTCCTATCATTCATATAAAAAATTGCGAATCAATAATCATAAATAACAGTATATATGTTACATTTAAAGCATAAAAAACAATGGGAAAAAAATTGTAAGGCGTACCCGTTTTTCAGCAAAGTTTGATCTGGATTCCGTGTTGTTCAACTGGGTCGGAATTCAATCACTAAATATGAAATGAAAACTTAATTCACAATGTGAAGTACTTTGTCCTGTTTTCTCATTGGTTTTTGGTTTTCTTCACTGCTTTTGTTTTCTTTTGCATATGTTGTATATATCACACACACACAGCAACAACAAAATCTGATGCCCATCAATTTATTTATATCAATATAACTGTTAGGTGCAGTTATAAACCCACCAAAAAATTATCATAAAACTGTCAATGAATGACAGTTAAGTAATCTGATCCAACTATATGATGGATTATGGATCTGGGTTCGGGCTTTTTGGGCCATCTTGGGTGAACCCAATCCAAGCCCATATAACCCAACAAAAATCACATCAGAATTCAATAAAATCCATTAGTTTTCGTCAAACATGCTTAAAGTGTGCATCATAGAAAGTTCTCACTTAATATATATATATATGAGACATAGAAACGGAATGCCCAATTCGGAGCCCAAGTTCAACTGGACTAATTGTTTAGTCTTTATATAAATTACAACTATATTTTTCCAATGTGAGACTCTGGTTTGTACTTCAACCAACTTCCTAACAATTATTTCATTGCATCGTAATGTTCGTGAATTTTTATACGATGGGCATGAATTTTACTATAAAGTATAAGGTTCTTAAATGTTCTTAAACTGTAATTATTTAAAATCATTTGCTTTTTACCTTGTTACTTCAAAAAAATATATTTGGACACGTTAAGCTAATTATATGGTCCTTTTTCTTATACTGAGCTATTTTTCATTGGTTCTTTTCCTATTTCGCTTCTTATTAATCAAATCTTTGTTGTGTGCAAAGTTGTTTAAGCAGTCCCCACAATGAATGTTCATGGCAAAGATAATGCCATAGTGGCAGTAGTATACAGAGATCACATAGCACAATCGAAAGAAACTGATTCTTCTACATTTATTTGACACATATTAGTATGACAAATAAGCTTTAATACTATCCATAAATGAATGAGAGAAATTGTTAATGTATGAGAGAGAAAAATATAACAATCATGATCATTAATTATCTCTTATACTTACGTACCACTAGATTATGAAAAATCTAGGAAACGAAAAAAGGTTAGGAAAGAATCCTAACTCATTTCAGAAAGTTTCCAGCTTTAGGTGACATCAAAACTTAGTAATTCAATACAATTGCACAAATCAGCCAATTTTGGTGCTATTTCCCTTCATTTTCACTAAAAAAATAATATTTCTTAATCTGATAATTATTAACCAAATAATTCTAATAATTATAAAATATAGGATTGAATCTATCAAGATTTATCTTAATGTTGTTAATGAAATTTCATGAACATGATGCTACTAAAGCTTTCTTTTTATGGATTGTAACTCTCTTACACTATAATAAAATAAGGCAAATTGGACAAACGTCTCCCGAGGTTAAATGAAATTGCATCAATATAAGAATTTTGATCATAATTATAGTAGATTACCTTAAGTTTTCAAAAGTGTAACACAAACACACCCTACTGTTACAAGACCTTTAAGGACTTTTCGTTCAATAGGGATAAAATGGTTCGTTCACAAATATTAAATATTATATTGATAAAATAACAATAATTATTTAAAAAGAAATTAAAGATCCAATCAGGAATTATATATCCACCTAGTCGAAGATCTCCATCCCCAATGGAGTTTTAGCTAGAACTCCATCAAAGATCTAGTCTCCAGATGAAGACTAAATCTCTGGTTTTCATCGCATAGAGATCGGTCTCAATACGATAGAGACTAGAGATTTAGTCTCCATCGCTAGACCAGAAATCTGGTCTCTATCGCGATGGAAACTTGGTCTCCGTCACGTGGAGACCGGTCTCCATTCGACAAAACCTATGTCTCCATTGCGATGGAGACCACGTGGTCTCCATTGTCATGGAGACTTAGAGGTTTCTATTGTTGGAGATTAGCTCAAAGAGTGTAGACTGGTTAGAGATGATATTTTTTTTTTTTTCAAATTAAAAATACATATTTATTATTTAAATTAAAAATTATAAAATTAAAGGGTATTTTGATCATTTCATATCTTTGACTAAAACTTAACTTTATATCTTATTTTTGAATGTTCAAAGTAATTTATTGTAATTATGGTTAACTTCTCGTATTGGTGCAATTTTATCTAATCTCGGGGCATTTACGTAATTTGCCCAATAAAATATGGTTCCCTGTATCGGTGTTGTTTTTCTGAAAAAATCGATACCATTATTACCTTGAAAATTGAAATGCTTATAAAAGCTGTTGGCTATGTTTAAAATTTCTTACGCGGTCAATCTTTTGTTTGTAATATTGCATAATGTAACAAAAGAGTGACATGTACAAACGTGATTCGCATCAGTACTATCGTCCAGTAATTTCATATATCGGCACAAGAAGTAAACTACGTGAACCTGGATGTTTATAATTGAAAGCGATCTCTCTCCCTTTCTTTTCTCGCCACACACAAAACCCTCACATACAAGGATGTTTATAATAGCTCAAAGGTATAAATGAAGACACTTTCAATTAACCTTAAAAACTAAGTTGTGTAAGCAACAGAGAACCTTCTCTTATAAGACTTCTAATTCGATTAGAATTACTTCTTTTACAAGAAATTAAAATAAAAATTTCTTCTCCCGCCAGCTAAATGGGCAGCTCAGCCCCCCATGCATCTAAATAACTCTATAAGCAGACTCCACACTTGAACAAATAAATGGTACTCTCCTCAACACCACCACAACTAATTCAATATTTAAGTGGAAGAGACATGACGTACACCCACAACCTTAATGATACCATTGAATGGGCCTTATAATTTGTACACCACCTACTTGGTCCTGGTTGTCACTTGGGCCATCAAATTGGTTGCCATCCTGGGCTTCCTCTTTTTCAAACCAATTGGGCCTGTGCAACTTTTTACCATTACAAAATTATGAAAAATAACAAAGCTAGAAGAGGATCTCAACTCTGGTCAAAGAAGCTCGAATGAAAAAGTGACGAGAAAAATCAACTAAAACCATTCCATGCTGCTTCATTTATGTAGAACAAGAAGATTATGCTTTCAAAAAATAATAATAATAATAATAATCAAAATTAGATTGTGTTTACATTGCAATTTACATCCTAATAATATTGCAACTGTCACTTTTACAATTTTCAATTTTATATTGCTATCCACTTAATTGGAGCAAACCAATCTGTCCTGTGTCTACTCAATATCTTTTACAGCATCCTGCAATGCAAAAGGGAAATAATGTATTCATTAGATTTATATCATGAATAAGAATGTATCAATAGAGTGAATTTTGAAATTATGTGGAAATTTAATTCAATCCACTAATTTTATTTCCTTCCATTCACAGAATTGTCGCTTAGAATGGACATGTTAACGATGGTTCACAAAATACTGGTCATAAATATATGCATAAATAATGGCTTTGGAAGAAAGCGCTTAATATATATACTTCTAAGAAAAACGCTACTTAGCAGGACCTTTTCTATGCACCTGCAACAAGTCCTCTTTTAAAAAGCTAATTCAAACTGTTCCTCTATAAAATATTTCAGAATGTTTTTCATTTTCTCAAGTAGAATTCAACCCTTTAAAAGTGCTTTTGATGTTGTGAAAAGCACTCTGATAAGCGGCATAAGATGTTCAAGACAAAATTATCATGACTAGAAGACAATGAAAAAGTAATCAAGTCAAAGAACAATCACATATTATTATAACAAGTAATAAAATTTTGTTGGTGATATTATATATATGCTTTGGTGATATTAGAAATGAGGTATTCTGACATTTTGGTCATGTAGCAAAAACTAGAAAAACATAGAATTACCTTTGCAAGCTGGGTCATGTAAGCTGCAGCCAAGGCTGTGGCCAACAATCCCAACCCAAGTGTCCATAGCTGACCATTTCCTCCAGCTAAACCAATTTCAGACTCATCTTGCTGGAATTATTAAACAGAATGAATGTTAATAAAATTAGACAAATAAATCAGGCAAAAGTAGTTGATATATATATATATATGTAATTCTTTTCCTATCCTCGATGGAAGACTTATCAAAAGAATCTAGGAATTTCTGTGTACTGACTTTACATGGGAATTTGCAGGATTTTTAATTTTGGCCCTATTTATGGAAAATTTTGATAAGATAGCGAAATTTTTAAAAGCCAGGGGTATATAATTCTATGACCAGCATATAGCGCTCCAATTTGCATATATGCGTTACTGATGACTGAACAACCTGCCCTCAGGTGAGTTTGCATGGGAATCAAGAAAAAGCAAAGCACAAAGAGGGAATCTGCACTGAATATATGGATGGGACCCCAAGAGAGATATAATGACCCTTTGTGTGTAGGTGGATCATTTCAATGCTGACTCATAAATGAGAGTAAAATCTGAAGGCCAAATGGATTGTTAAACGTCTTACGCCAGCAATAATAGCTCTCTGGTCCAGGTTCTGGGCGACTTACTGTGAACAATGCTAGTGTGCACAATAAAGGCATAAGATGAGCAGATTTGAATAGAATGAATATGCAAGGATAAGTCACTCCCACAAGGTTACGGTCCTCATCATTGTACCATAGAAATAACATCAAAATATCTGATCTCTCATTATATAAAACTTTAAATAAAATGACAAAGAAAAACTTACAATAATTGCGCGCCCAAATGCTCCAGCACTCACATAAGCCCATGTTCCTGGAAGCATCCCCAACCAACTGCACGACAATTACCGGTTGAAACTGAAACTGAGTCAGAACAAGATGTCATCTTGAAAAAGCAGAGAATCATACTTTCCGAATTCAGGTGTAAGTATTAACATCATATAGCAACTTGATGTTACACCACCAAAGCTCATTCAAGAATTATAATTGAAAAAAAATATATACTAATCTACTTTGTTCACACATGTTGTTGGACAAAGAGAAAATTTTCAAGGTCAGACTTCAATGTAATCAATAGAAGTTGATTAACAATATATCATCAAAAAGGTCCCAATTGAACCCTCCAAATAAGTATGGAAAGTCCTAAAACAAATCGATTAAAATAGCCAGTATGAAGTAGTAAGTTCTGGGACTCATTAAAACTAACTGGAAAACCAAAAACCTTGTCATGCAATTTTTTTTTTTTTTGGAAATATTGTCATGCATGTTTTGACAAGGTAAAATTTGGCCAATAACGTATAACAGTAGCATCCTACATGTTGATGATATAGTCTAACTTAGAAAAAGAAGTAAAATACTATAATATGCTTCAAACAAATAATCTGACAAAAGAACATATTATAATCACATTCCAGCTTTTTCATGCTGGCAATGAAAGCTGCAATGGCATCTTCTCCTATTCCAACCAAAATGCAGACACCAACAAAGTATTAAAATATTGCTATAGATTTTCAAATTAGCTAGAATGTGATAAGCATCGAACAATGACATTTGCAATGTAAAAACAAAGCAAATAGGAAACACTAAAATTGGATACCTTCCAAGAACATAAGGTACAAACTTTACGGATGTCAAGCCATACAAATAGTTGCCCAAAGAAAATGGAAGCAACGGGCTCAAACGAAGAAGGGTTACAACCCTGAAGCCATTTTCTCCAATTGCTTTGTCAATTGCAAGAAATTTTTTGTTTCCTTCGACTAGTTTAAGAATACGTTCGCGGGCAAAATATCTGGCAATCAGAAAAGCAACACTTGCTGCCACCTAGTAAGGTTAAGAGACTATTAGAATTAAACCAAAACACTTTGTTATCTTCAAATATTTTATAGAATGAAAAAGCCAGCTCACCGTTCCACTGATTGATACTATGATGGTGCCAATGACAGAGCCAAAAAGAAGTCCAGCTGACATAGTCAATGGAATGGCAGGAATTGCAAGAATCTGGCACACCATTCATTATTCAATATCAGTCTTAATAATGAATGACTGACATTATACTTTGAAAATCATTCATTATTTACATGCGCACACACACGTACAAGTGTACACATGCACATTCACCCCAAGTCACATGCCTAATGTTAGCAACAATGATCTTCTAACATAAACAAGTGACCCAAATGAAGAGTTTGTATAGAGTGAAATGCATACCTCCAATCCTGCATAAACTGCCACAAATAAAGCATATCCAGCTGGGCCATAACCTGTTGATTGCAAAAGACAGATGCCATAAAAAACTCCCAATAAGATTCTTCAAACAAAAAACAAAAAAGAAACAAACAAACAAACAGACAAAAGCTAACAGAAGCCCATTACACAACAACCAATTATCATTCAATTATATCAATTCCAATAACAACCAATGCAATACTCACAAAACTAACAACAACATCATAATTGAACACAAAACTTCAATCAAATTATAAACTTTGCACCCACCAACGAACAAGGCAATAAAAAACAAGTCTTGAACTTGTACAGAACAAAACATTGAAACAAAGGTAACAAATTTTATCACCAATCAACAAAATCCTCACTAAAACAACCAAAACCTCAAAAGGGTGTCTAAATTTGACAGCTTTACCTTCAATGAACCCAGAAAACTGGTTCAAAAACGCATTGATCTGGTCCTTATAGACATACCCAACAGTGCCAAACCCACCAACAACACCCACCAGCAACACACCAGCTAAAAGAGTACCCTTCACAGCAGTGTCACCTTCCAGGCCCCCATCACCATCTCCTCCTCTGACCTTCTCATCATCATCATTGCTCTTTGGATTCAAAAACCAGCCTGAGCTACGAGGAGCATTAGTAGTCTTCTGGAGGGTGGTCTGCTGCTGCTGCTTCTTGGACTGTTTCAATGAAGAACAGGTTTTTAGGAATTGGAAGCGCTTGTGGGGTCTGAAGCTGAAGAGAAATGAGTTGGAGGAGGTGGAGATGGGGGAGGAGTGGAAGCTGTAAGTCAGAAGACACGGCGGAGAGAGGGGTGGCTGAGGCCGTGGAATGAGGATGTGCATGGTGGTGGTGGTGGTGGAGGAGAACGAAGGTGAGAGACACAAGGGATTATTAGTTCCAGTGCCTTCGGGTTATTTTGTGGAAAAAAATGTGCCATGTCAAGTGCTTATTTTGCTTTGTGAACTCAAAACGCTCGTGTTTTATGATTTGTTGGATTTCACTGGTGGTCAGGGTTGAGCGTTCCTAAGATTTGTTGATTTTTGATAAGAAATGTGTGAGTGTTTGTGTTACTTGTTGGTGTATGGAGCTTTTTGTGCACTGGGAGTCTTGTTGTGCCGTGTGTACGAACAATTATTTGGGGGTGAGTCAGCTGCCATCTCATGAGTTGGATTGCTGATTTGTGATAAGCTATGTCATGATAAGATATGATATGGCTGGCCATGTCAGGGAGTAGAGAGTGAGGTGGCTGGCCATATCAACCAGTATTTGTGACATGGATGAACATATAATCGTTTCGTGATCTAGCTCTAGCCAATGCAATCTGAGAATCAGAGTGCATGACACGTCATGCCACATCAAGTACCATCGTGTGATATGGACAAAGATACTAATGAGTAAAAACATGGTTATGGATTATTCTGATATTAACTATTAAGCTAATATGTAATAGAAAAAATTTCAGTAAATAACACAAAAATAAAAACGTGAATTTAGATAATGACACTGAAAACTGAATTGAATTTTTTTTTTTTTCAATACAAGCAATATTTCATGGAGTGTCATCCAATTTTCTAATTTCCAAACTCGCTTCATTTTTGGTACTAGAAAAAAAAAAAAAAAATCGCAACATAATATTAATAAATTAATTTATGATATGATCATGTGAATTACATATCTTTTCACAGTATCAAACTTCTCATATATCATTTTAAAATTCATACAGACAAACCCAAAACAAGAGAAGGATAATAACAATAATAACTATACAACGATGCTAGACCGCTTACGTTTTGGATCTCTACTTAATCTAAATTCATGGTGTTTCAATGGAGTAATAGATTCCAAATAACAAAATAACAAATTTCTACTAAAATTTGTTGATTTAGAGCACGAAAATTCATATTCTAAGTCCACGTATATACCGTAAATATTGATTGCACATATATGTAAGAAACTTTGAGCTGAGTTTAGGCGATTCAAGCTATATTTCTTTCCCTATTTTCCACATGCAGTTGAGAAGAGCAATTGACAAAATCTGATGGAGGATCTCCTTTCAGGTCAAGAGGGTTGTATTCTGGCTTTCGTATGAAAGATGAGAATTTGTGGAGCTGATTACTGAGATTAGCCTGCAGTAACTGAGGGTGGCAGAGGTCTGCCCTTTCATAAACTTTGAAAGCAGCGCTTGTAGCGAGATTTATCTGTATAAAAATATAGGAAAAGCATGTATAAAGCAAAAGTTATATTCAATCCTTGAAGGTACAAAACATTCCATTGTTGAAAGTAAAAATATGTAAGAAATTAGCCTCAAAAGCGACGATATGGTGATGAAGAAAGCAACGAGAAAATATGTGTAATTTCTGCAAACTAGTTCCATTACAGTTAAAAATACAACATATCATAGACGAGTAATGATCATAGGTTGTGAACACAAATACTTGATTATGAAAACAAAGAGGCAGGTTGAGCCTTAATCCATGTCAATTAGATGGAATTTACACATCTAGGAGTGACTATAAAATGGTCTTTTAGTGAAAATGGAAGGTAGGTTTGTATATGCACGAGCACAAGGATTATATTTATCGATAGAGCAGATACTCGTCTTCACAGCTGCACTTTTACCTTAACACAGTAGGGAGTATAAGCACAGATGGAAGGCTATACACACAGTCAGTATCCACTAAAAAATGTCCATTATAAAGCAGATATTTAGTCAAAATCAATCATAAAAATCAAACTGTCTATTGATTAAAGAACCTACTAAAGATAACAATTCTACCACAAAATGCATCAGAACCATTTAGAGATCAAGTCAAAATACCACAAAATTTCCCTAACATGAAGATGATGCATAGAATTACAAACTAATCGAACAACAGTTTAGATTAGTTAGATTAATCAAACCGTCAGCCTATGCCGTTACAATGTTAAAGGGAACCAAAATAACCTCTAACAAATCTCAATCAAAAGTAAAAGTACAAAACCATTACCAAAACATGTACCAAGTCACAGATACATACAAAGCTCGACCCAGAAGAAGTTAATATTTACCAAATGAAAGTTTTACATCAACCTACACGCCAACGCCCTACTCACAAAATGATAGGCTAACTAAATAAAACACAACTTCACATACCGTCACCACCTCCAATGACCGAAAGAATCCAAATTCCCCGTTTATTGAACTCATTGCCTTAATAATCGTGCTAAGGACACATATTAAAACAACCCTTATCAAAAAATGCAAAGCAAATCTTTTCACAGTGGCTTCAAACAAGCCTCAAATAATCCTAACCAGTCTAACACAGTATGCAAAATCCATGTCTTAAAATCAACATTCACAAATCCCTACCATTCAAGTAACCACAGCAACAACAAACACATTACAAATCCAACAAACTAACAACTAATCAACACAAAAAAATACATATACAAACAAAACTAGAGTAATCAGAGTGAGTACCGTCTTTGAAGCTGCTTTCAACAATGTTTTGGCTATAGGCAGTACACAAAACCTTTTTTTTCAAAAACAAAAAACATATATTAGCAAGTGTAAAGACAGTAAGTGAGTGTTCTTATAATTTAAAAAAAAGACACAATCTTGTTTTGCCAAAAAAACAAAAGGGAAGGTGGATATTGCGGCAAAAGACGTAGAGAAAAGGGAAACATACATTCCACGGCCGCCAGCGAGAGCTTCCTCAGATGGGTCGGTCCAGTCATCGAACCTGAAAAAAAACAAAACAAAACAATAATGAGAAAAAGTTGTATCAATAGAGACAAGAAGAGAGAGAGGTGAGAAAGTAGACGTACACCCAACCGTAACGTCGATCAAATAAGAGACGTTTTGATGATAATTTTGAAGAAGAAGAAGGGACTGTTATACATGTCTTCGAGTTCGTGGAGTCCATTGGTTTTTGCTCTTTGGAGAAGGAAGGCATAAGAAGAGAAGATATAACAGCGGAATGGGCCAGGCCTGGCCCATTTAGAGGCCCAATTCAAAAACAATTCCCTGATTATGTATACATGAACACAGATCCTACAAAACTGCCAGCGACCGTGGCTGCGCTTCCGGTGGATGTAATCGTCGTCGTACTCTGTAGACTGCAGGTGAAGACTCTCCTCCACTTTAGGAGCTTGTCGAAGGCAATTCCGTTCGATAATCGACGGCCCCAGATTTCATCAACTGCCATCTTCAATATCAGTCCTTGTAACACGGATTTATTCTTGAAGGTGCATACCACAAACTCGTCCGCCTAGACTTGGATTCAGTAGACAATGCTTGCAAACTAGAACGCCCTTTTGAGAATTGGGGACATGGGTTTCATGTTCATGTGATTGGTTCTTGTGATGAATTGCTTGCTCTGTCAAACACTAGTCAAAATAGCGTAGGTCTGTGGAACATATCAACTAAAAAGCACCGGCTTTTGCCCAGATGTTTGAGTGATTTCGATGAACGTTTCAATTCCAAACATGGGTTTGGTCGTGATGCTGCTAGTGATGACTATAAGTTGGTTAGGATTGCAAATTTCTATAGAACTAATGTCACTGAAGTTAGTGTTTATAGTTTGAAAGCTAATTGTTGGAAGAGGATCGATGGTTGCCCTCCTTGTAGATACCGCTTACGTGATATGGCAGCTCTTGTTGAGGGTACTTTGAATTGGGTGGGGGAGTTGGTGGAAGTTGAAGACAGGAGAAAGGACTTGATTGTGTCTTTTGATCTAAAGAACGAAAATTTGTTTGAGGTGTCACTTCCTGATACGATTGCGGAAATTGAAGGATCTGGATTGCGGTTAATGGTTTTCGGAGGATGTTTGTGTCTCCTCTACGGTTATCCGAATCAGCTTGTTTTTGATATATGGGTTATGAAGGAATATGGGGTAAAGGATTCTTGGACTAAAATGTATTCGTTTTCATAGGAGGATCCAGTCGAAAATCTAGTTCTTCTCATTACTAAAAGCCTGTGTTTATTCAAAGCATGGAGATAAGATTTTCATTTTTCCAAACTATGGAGGCGTCTTTCGGTATGACTTGGAAGATAAAAAATCTGAGATTGTTGGAATTAATGAATTGCTAATGGATATTTCAAGTGTAACCATTTATGTGGATAGTCTTGTTTCACCTAATGTTAATAAATAATGATTACATGGAGAAGAGAAAGAGGAAGAACAAGTTAGAAGAGAATGATAGGGAATTTTTTGGGTAGTAGATATCGTGTAAATGAATGTAATAGCAGCAGACCATGTAGATATGTGTTCTAATAATTTTGCGAAGTTCTATTCTCCTTAGGGATGTTTTTTGCTTGCTGAAATATGGAATACTAGTAGATTAATGGATGAACTCTCTGCTTTCGATCCCGAGTTTTATTTCATCTTGGCTTGTTTCCTTCAACTGTCTAGAAATGATTCAGAAAAACTCGTGGTCAGCATATTGTGGCGTATATGGTTCCACACGAACAAATAATCTCTTATCCACACAGGACATGATTGCATAAGCGCATTTCTATCTTCTAGCTTGTCATCAAGCAAAATCCGTTCCTAAGCAGGTTCCTACTTGTAGTCAAGTGGCATCCTCCAGCTTTAGGTATTTTTAAAATCAATTCAGATGCTACTTTGAATGTGTGGGTTCGTGATGTGCAGTGGAAGTTTTGGCAGCTTCTTGTCGTAAGATGCGGGCTAACTTTCCAGTGCATTGCGGTGACTATGGCTTGTCTGAAGGGCTTGCAGCAGGCTTTGGAGATTGGTTTCTTTTACTTGTAGTACTTTTTAAAAGATTTTTTATACTCTATAAAGTTTTATAATCTTCGAATATAAAATTTAGTTTTGAATTTAAATGAAAACCGTTTCCTATCAATCGTTAGTTGATTGTCATTAACTTCAATAGAATACATATATTTTTGAGTATTTTTAAAATTTTACTAAAAATAAAAGAGTCTTAAGTTAGAATTATCTCTTATATGGAAGGGTCGAAATAAGAGATTATTCTATTGGATATATACATATTTAACCGATATTTGATATTTTGATTGAAATAGTTATAGCCTTCACAAAATCATATTAAAAAAACTATTAGTCCAAGTGTCAGGATTATGTTGAATACCTGCATTGAATATCCAATAACCAAAGCATACATAGACACAACTTATTTTAAGGCAAAAGATACAAATGTCACTAGCAAATATATGTTGATTGCTGACACGTATTTAAGACAACCTTCCAAATGGAGAAAGTATAAACTAGAAACAGAAGACGAAACTTCTTCTAACCAAATTTGCTCATTCTCATCAGAAAGAGCCAACTTAGCGAGTGTCTGAGCAACAGAGTTGGCTTGCCTCTATGAAAAAGGAAAATTTACAAACAACACGAACTAACAAATCTACTTCAGAATGAGAGGCCACTTCAGAATAAATGAGACACGCAAAATATCAGAGTCAAATTCCATACAACGAGGAAAAATATCAATCTCCAAAGCCTACCATAAGAGCAAAAGGATGATTGTGTAAAGAACAAACATACAATGAGAAAAAACATACGATGTCTACTTAGTACTTCGAAGATATTAGTTATTACACTTAATTACTACCCGAAAACGTAATAACCTAATCATCTATTAACCTTAGGTGAAACAAGACTATCCATATAAGTAGTTGCACGCGTGATATAAGTCGGCCATTCATTAATCTCAACAATTTCATCTGTTTTCTTATTCAACTCATGCCAAAAAACTTCCCCATTAGCTTGATAAACCAAAACTTTATCGCTGCTCTTCGAACAAGCAAAAGCTACAGTACCAAGATAAAAATCCCCAAGCGCAAGCAACGTCTTTTCCGACAACCTAAACAATTTAGTCCAGGACTCCTTCACCCCATATTCTTTCATTACCCACACATCTAAAGCAATCTCAGAAGAATAAAAGTTGCTCAAACACAAACATCCATCCAAAACCATGATATGAAATTCAGCATCAGCTTCAGCTACATCCCCTATATCGGGCAATGGCACCTCGTAAAATTTTTCACCCTTCAAATCAAATGACATGACCCTGTATTCATTTGTTTCTAAAATTGCCACCACCGAATTCAACGCACCACCAACAAGAACCCCGATTTCGTTAACATAGTAGTCATGATAAGGAGGGCAATTTTCAATCCTCCTCCAAGAATTAGCTTTCAAACTATAAACAATAACTTGAATCATATAATTACTATCTTCAATAACCCTAACCAACTTATAATCATCAGTAGCAGCATCATACCAAACCCATCAAAGACATCATAATATATATCATAATCAGTCAAAAATATGGGCAAGATTTGGTGTTTTCTAGTTGATATGTTCCACAAACATATGCTAGTGTGACTATTGAATGAGACAGCAAGCAATCCATCACAAGAACCAATCACACGGACAGGTCCCCAACACTCAAAAGGGAGCTCTAGTTTGAGAGCATTATCTGCTGAATCCAAGTCTATGGAGAAGAGATTAGATTGAAAGGGCATACCTAGTCCTTCTACAATGAGTCTTCTTCGATTCAAGGAGCGGTGATAGTGAAGATAGCGGTTGACGAAATCTGGGTCGTCGATTATGGAACGGAATTTCTTTGACACGCACCTGAAGCGGAGGAGAGTCTTCACCGAAAGTCTGCAGAGTATTTCGATGATTACGTCCTCTGGAATCGCTGCAGCCATTGACGCTTAGGTCATCTGTCTACTGATTTGGAGTTCAGTTTAGGGTTTATAATCGAAGCAATTCCGTTCCATAATCGACGGCCCAGATTTGCCAAAATGTTGATGAGCGTTCCATTGACGATTGCATTCACTGGGTCGTGTCGGTCTACTGGCTGGAGTTCAATTTAGGGTTTATAATGAAATAAAAGTTAGTGGGTTGAGACTTTACACGTAAATTTGTTTTATTTGAATAATGGGCATTATTAATTTTGTTTATGGAAAGGGACTTCTAAGGAATTTTCTGTGTGACTTAATCATAAATTAATGATTAATATCGAACCATGCCGAAAGATTATTTATGAAAAATCACAAAGAAATGTAATTGTATATAATTTTATTATTAAAATTTACATTAAGATCATAATACTGTTGAGAGTAAAAATAATTATTCATGATTAATAGGAGAGTGTAAATCGAATCCATAATTTGGTGCATGAATGAGATGAGTATATCAGTGTGACTACCCATTTGTAATATTATTAATAAAATTTAGTCAATTAATATAATAAAAAAATAGTCAATTAATTACTACTTTTAACTTAGCTTATACATAATATCTAATAAAACTATATATATGTATTGTGACATATATATGTATATATTTAAAAATTTGAATAAGAAATTTGTTAAAACTTGACAAAAACAATAATTATAAATATGATATAGATAATAATAATTATTACTAATAAGGGATCTCTTCACATTTTGTGATTTTTTTTTTCCTGAGAGACATTTTGTGACTCTATAATCATTAGTAAGATCAAAATTCTTATTACATATGTGGAAAGAGAATGTATAAATTATAAATCTCCAAACTTTTTTCTTTACAATTTCAATTTTATAATTTTTCCTTCAAATCCAAAAGAGAAAACACATGATTTACCAAATTTGTTTTTAAAGTTGATTTCTAAGAAACAAACTCTCCAAACACCCAGATAGATCAGCCCCCTTCTCTCTTTTCATTTACAGGTACTTTTTTCCTTCTCACAACTTCAAGCTTGTTGCTTTTCCTTGAAATCTATTTCAATTTCTGCATATATAGAACAAGCTGGTTGCTGGGTCTGCTTTAAATGTCTTTATTGTCCATTGTATGTGCACAATAGATCAAAAAAAAATTAATTTTGCACTTAGACAAATTCGGTTCAAGTCGTTTTTTTTTTAAATGCCCATTAGCTGTTTGTGGAAATGTGAGTTAGAAAACGTATTTTTCATCTTAAACAAGGAAACAAAGATGGTATTTTTGTAACAATTAAATAGGCTTTTGTTGATTTATTTATCTGGGTTTTTGGTTATTTGTAGGATTGTAATGTGTATACATACATACAGACAGTCTTTAACTTGATTTCATGATGATTAGCTAAGTATTCGATCCGGCTTACATGTTCTTTTGATATATTTGTAATGGTATTCCATTTAATGCATATAAATTATAAGCTCTTCTTTTTGTTGATGAAAAGTTTGATCTTTGCTGCATTTGTCATGGTCATGTTAGTTTGTGAATATAGAAGTTGGTGGTAAAAGTACCTAGATGTAGAATTTGATGGATAAAATGATGTTATGTATGTCTTCTTTGGTAAAATTTTATAATGCAAACTGAATACATTGTTTTACCTATATGTTTTTATAACTAGGAATTTAGGATTTGTGTATTTAGTCATGAGATATATGTTTTAGTTACCGTTTAGCTTGCAAATTTTGGTGTATTTAGTCATGAGATGTATGTTTTAGTTACCATTTTGTGAATTTAGGATGGTATCTTCTTCTCAACTTTGGCTCTATAATTGCCCTTTTTGTAGAATTGAAGTTGTATTTTTGCCTTTATTTTCATATATATTACATGTATGTGCTCTCTTTTCGTTGCTTTTATTTTCAATTTTTTCAGTTTAGCAAAATCTTCCTTAAAAATTATGAAACTTACGTTTTTGTGTTACCTTAGAGTGGAAGGGAATAAAGTTATAGACAGTTGTTCGTGCTATTCAATAATCTTTGAAGAAAAACTTAGAACCAAAGTTGAGAAAAAGATACAATGGGAGCCTCTAGTGGACCTAGGCTCTCAGGGATACAGAAGCAAGTGCTTAGTCTATACAGAGGTTTTCTCCGAGCCGCCCGTTCGAAGTCTGGTGAAGATCGACGCCAAATTGAGTCAATTGTGTCAGCGGAGTTTCGCCGCAACTCAAAGGAAATAGACCGCAAAAATTTCATCTATATTGAGTACTTAATTCGTCGTGGAAAGAAACAGCTTGAGCAGCTCAAGAGCCCAGATATTGTTGGATTGTCGTCCTTGAATGCGAGTTCATCTCAAACCAATAAATCCTAAGGTTTGAACCACCAATATTGACTAAGAGACTAATTCGTTCCGTTTTTTAGTATCAAACTAAATTTTATTTCAAATGATTCTGATTCATTATAGGAGAAAAAGGGAACAGTACCCACGATTTCTACTAGTGATGGGACACTATTGAGACAATGTAAAGTAATTCTCCTTGTTTGAGTGTCTACTTCATGCCAGATTAAGAAGTACACAGAAAGGCTTCCCATGTAGATGGGTGTAGACATGATACTGGTGATGATGGATACCGGATTCCAGTAACCCGGCATTCTTCGGATGACAACTTTGAGGAGTTTTTCATCAAATTTTTTTATTGAAAGCAGCTAAACAAACACAGGAATTCAACCACTTTTTCAGGGCAAGCAAGCCTACTTTACATGTAATCCCTATTGTTGGCATCTCTTCAATAAAATGTCTGATTTACTATCAAGTTTGTCTTCATCTCTCTCTCTAGACAAGAGGTCGACGTACCATCTTCAATAATATGATTGATACTCTATCTTGCAATACCACATGATGTGGTATGGTATGAAAACCACAATAATACCATCTTCTGTGGAATAGATATTTAATCACATATAAATTTCATGTCATTAATATACATATATATATATATATATGTGTGGAAGAATTTCTTATACAGTTGTAATGTTCCATCTACATGAACACAATTCAGAGAAGACACATCAATCACTTTGTCAGTTTTAGCATAAGGTAACGCTGCTTGTGAGATGAAACAAGAAAATGTCACAAATTTGTAATTTAGTCCTACATTTTTACTCATTAGTGATGCCAGTAAAAAGGTCTCAACACTAATTCACTTATCTCCATAATTGAATTTGTTTAACTTCTTCCTCAAGCACCATTTACCAAACAATAAAACACCTATATATATATGTAGCAAACAATGAGCAGATTGCAGGCATGGTGCCAACAGAAAAATACATTTGGCATATCCCTCAAAATAAGAGAGAAATCCTTGTGATTATTTCTATGTACACCATTTTATTAATCAACATATGTTACATACAATAGAGATTCAATTTATCTAGTTTGTATGTGTGCCTATTTTTACTTTTATTTACACAAAGATAAAGAAAACATCGTGTGAGAAACTGAAGTTTACAAATCATTGCATCACTAAGATCCATCCCATGAAAGTACCACTTTCGCCAGCTCTCTTAGATTTCCAGGCAAAGCGTGGCATATCAACTCAAAATTATCTGTTAGGCGGCAATGGTGTATGAACCTTGATGATATGACATGGTTAGTGGTAGAGAAGGTTCGTGATGTGCAGTGGAAGTTTTGGCAGCTTGTTGTCATAAGATGCAGACTAGCTTTCCAGTGCATTGTGGAGACCATGGCTTGTTTGAAGGGCTTGCAGCAGGCTTTGGAGAGTGGTATCTTTCCTGTTTGTGTGGAATGCGACCCTGCTGGTGATGTGAGTCTCATTTGGAGTAGCCCCTCGTTCCCAAGTGGGTTTGTTAATTCAACTTATGTACTTTCTACTCCAAAGGTTGTCTGGCATATTATATGAGCAAATATTTAAGTTATATGTGTATTTTGCCTTGACATTCAGTTAGTAGAACTTCAAAGTAAATTATAGCGAGTGTTATCATCCTTATAATTTGGCTTAATTCATGGTTTGATAAAGACTAGAACCTTCCGCTAGAAGGTATCGATGTCGGTTCATAACCTAAAAGAATTATGGAAGCAAATTTCATGGGATTTGTACTGTATTCAGTACTATCTTGGCATTTGGTTATCGAATTATATTGTATATTCTATATCAAATAATAAAATAAATTATTTCTAGTGCCATGTTGAGAAATAAAGGATTAATTACACAAAAAGTAAGCTGACATATTGCATAATTGCTCCAATGATGACGGCTTGTCAATAGTTACGCAAGTGCTCTTGATCGAGGCTGACTAACATGTGAACATTTGAAAGGTAAATTGGTCATTTTGTAGATGAAAAAAAATCAAGTGAATAAAAAATATGATATCAATATTGTTACATTTGTCATCCATAAATATGATTTCAACGTCCATGTTTTATTAAAAACTTTTATTACAAAAAAATCCACTTACAAAATGGCTTATAAGAACAAATTATTAAATTTAGAATCCATTTTAAAATTTTATTGTTTTGGTTTTTCTAAATGATAATTTAACAATTGTGAGTTATCATGGGATTAGTAAAGTTTTTACCCTTTCATTGCGAAGAAGAATGGTTCTCTTTTTTATTTTCTTCTAGATTTTTATAATTGGATTGTAACTTTTCCATTTTCTTCTAGATTTTTATAATTGGATGGTAACTTACTTATTTAGATCAATACTACAAACCTAGTGATCAAAACAATTTAAGATTCTACAAGGTGAGTTTTCACGAACTTAAACCATATTATCACCAATTGAAATTTTATCTTTTCGATTTTATTAATTTCTTTTACTTGCAGTACTTTTAAAAAGATTTTTTATACTCCATAAAGTTTGACAATCTTCAAAAATAAAATTTAGTTTTGAATTCAAATGAAAACCTTTTCCAATCAATCGTTAGTTGATTGTCGTTAGTTCGATAGAATAAAAATATTTTTGAACTAAAAATAAAACACTAGTCTAAGTTATATATATACATATATATAACGGATATTTGATATTTTGATTGAAATGGTTGTAGCCTTCACAAAATCATATTAAAAAAACTATTAGTCCAAGTGTCAAGATTATGTTGCATACCTGCATTGAATACCCAATAACAAAAGCATCCACAGGCAAAACTTATTTTAAGGCAAAAGATAACTAGCAAATGTATGCTGATACGTGTTTAAGACAACCTTCCAAAAGGAAAAAGTATAAACTAGAAACAGAAAATGGAACTTCTTCAAATCAAATTTGCTCATCGTCATCAGAAAGAGCTAACTTAGCGAGTGCCTGAGCAACAGAGTTGGCTTGCCTCTCTGAAAAAAAAAAAATTTACAGACAACGCGAACTAACAAATCCACTTCAGAATAAATGAGACACGCAAAATATGAGAGTCAAATTCCATGCAAACAGGAAAAATATCAGTCTCCAAAGCCTACCATAAGAGCAAAAGGATGATTGTGCAAAGAGCAAACATACAATGAGAAAAAACATACAATGTCTACTTCAAAGATATTACACTTAATTACTACCCAAAACGTAACCACCTAATCATCTATTAACCTTAGGTGAAACAAGACTATCCATATAAGTAGTTGCACGGTTGATATAAGTCGGCCATTCATTAATCTCAACACTTTCAACTGTTTTCTTATCCAACTCATGCCAAAAAACTTCCCCCTTAGCATGATAAACCAAAACTTTATCGCTGCTCTTCGAACAAGCCAAAGCTACAGTCCCAAAATAGAAATCCCCACGCACAAGCAACGTCTCTTCTGACAACCTAAACAATTTAGTCCAAGACTCCTTCACCCCATATTCTTTCATTACCCACACATCTAAAGCAGTCTTAGTAGTGCAGCTCACACACAAACATCCATCCAAAACCACAATATTGAACTCAGCATCAGCTTCAACTACATCCTCTATATCGGGCAACGGCACCTCATAAAAATTTTCACCCTTCAAATCAAATGACATGGCCCTGTATTCATTTATATCTAAAACTAACACCACCCAATTCAAAGCACCACCAACAAGAGCCCCCATTCCGTTATTCACGGAACTACCAACAGGATTCCTGAATCTGTTGACAGTGCGGTTACGATAAGGAAAGCGATCCTCAATCCTCCTCCAAGAATTAGCTTTCAAACTATAAACAATGACTTCAATCATATAATTACGACGGTCAACAATCCTAACCAACTTATAATCATCAGTAGCAACATCATAACCAAACCCATCAAGGACATCATCAAATATATCAAAATCACTCCCAAATTTGGGCAAGATTTGGTGTTTTCTAGTTGATATGTTCCACAAACATATGCTGGTGCCACAATTGAATGAGACAACAAGCAATCCATCACAAGAACCAATCACACCGGGAGGCCCCCAACGCTCAAAAGGGAGCTCTAGTTTGAGAGCATTAGCTGCTGAATCCAAGTCTATAGAGACGAGATTAGCTTGTTTACCTGGTCCTTCCACAATGAGTCTTCTTCGATTTAAGGAGCGATGAAACTGAAGATGGCGGTTGATGAAATCTGGGTCATCGATTATGAAGCGAAATTGCTTTGACACGCACCTGAAGCAGAGAAGAGTCTTCACCGGCAGTCTGCAGAGTATGTTGATGATTATATCCTCTGGAATCGCCGCAGCCATTGATGATTAGGTCGTCTGTCTACCGATTGGAGTTCAATCTAGGGTTTATAATGAAATAAAAATTAGTGGGTTGGGACTTTACACGTAAATTTGTTTTATTTTAATAATGGGCATTATTAATTTTGTTTATGGAAAGGGATTTCTAAGGAATTCTAAAATAATTTTCTGTGTGACTTAATCATAAATTAATGATTAATATCAAATCATGCCCAAAGATTATTTATGAAAAATCACAAAGAAATGTAATTATATATAACATTATTATTAAAATTTAGATTAGTAACATCAAATCATATCATTATCGGGAGTAAAAAAATATACCTATAATTAATAAAAGAGTGTAAGTTGTACTCATAATTTGAAGCATAATGAGATTATTTTAACACTGTGCCTACCATATTTGTCACAATATTATTAAAATTTAGTCAATTAATATAATAAAAAAATAGTCAATTAATTACTACTTTCAACTAAGCTTATATATAATATCTAATAAAATTATATATATGCATTGTGATATATATATATAAAAATTTGAATAAGAAATTTATTAAAACTTGACCAGAACAATAATTATAAATATGATCTAGATAATAATATCAATTACTAATAAGGGATCTCTTCACATTTTGTGAATTTTTTTTTTTTTTTTTATCCTGAGAAACACATTTTGTGAATTTATAATCATTAATAAGATCAAAATTCTTATTACATATGTGGAAAGAGAATGTATAAATTATAAATCTCCAAACTTTTTTTCTTTACAATTTCAATTTTATAATTTTTCCTTCAAATCCAAAAAAGAAAACACATGATTTACCAAATTTGTTTTTAAAGTTGATTTCTAAGAAACAAAATCTCCAAACACTCAGATAGATCAGCCCCTCTCTCTCTTTTCATTTACAGGTACTTTTTTCCTTCTCACAACTTCAAGCTTGTTGCTTTTCTTTGAAATCTATTTCAGTTTCTGCATATATAGAACAAACTGGTTTTGGGTCTGCTTTAAATATCTTTATTGTCCATTGTATGTGCACACTAGATCAAAAAAATTTAATTTTGCACTTAGACGAACTTGGTTCAAGTCGTTTTTTTTTAAATGCCCATTAGCTGTTTGTGGAAATGTGAGTTGGAAAACGTATTTTTCATCTTAAACAAGGAAACAAAGATGGTATTTTTGTAACAATTAAATAGGCTTTTGTTGACTTATATTATCTGGGTTTTTGGTTATTTATAGGATTGTAATGTGTATACATACCGACAGTCTTTAATTTGATTCAACTTGATTTCATGATGGTTAGCTAAGTATTCAATCCGGTTACTTACATGTTCTGTGTTTTGACATATTTGTAATGGTATTCCATTTAATGCATATAAATTATAACTCTTCTTTTTGTTTATGAAAAGTTTGATCTTTGCTACATTTGTCATGGTCATGTTAGTTTGTGAATATAGAAGTTGGTGGTAAAAGTACCTAGATGTAGAATTTGATAGATAAAATGATGTTATGTATGTCTTCTTTGGTAAAATTTTATAATGCAAACTGAATACATTGTTTTACCTCTGCTTGTTTGAGTGTCTACTTCATGCCAAATTAAGAAGTACACAGAAAGGCTTCCCATATAGATGGGTGTAGACATGATACTGGTGGTGATGGATACCAGATTCCAGTAACCGGGGCATTCTTCGGATGACAACTTTGAGGAGTTTTTCATCAAAATTTTTTATTGAAAGCAGCTAAATAAACACAGGAATTCAACCACTTTTTCAGGGCAAGCAAGCCGCACTTTAGATGTAATCCCTATTGTTAGCATCTCTTCAATAAAATGTCTGATTTACTATCAAGTTTGTTTTCATCTGATTTACTATCACGTTTGTTTTCATCTCTCTCTCTACACAAGAGGTCCACGTATCATCTTCAATAATATGATTGATATTAGATCTTGAAATACCACATGATATGGTAAGGTATAAAAGCCACAGTAATACCATCTTTTGTGGAATAGATATTTAATCACATATAAATTTCATGTCATATTAATATGACTGGATACATATATACATACATACATATATATATATGTGCAAGAATTTCTTATACAGTTATAAGGTTCCATCTACATGAACAGAATTCAGACAAGACCCATATCATTCACTTTGTTAATTTTAGCATAAGGTAATGTCACTTGTGAAATGAAACAAGAGCACGTCACAAATTTGTAATTCAGTCCTACATTTTTACTCATTAGTGATGCCAATAAAAAGGTCTCAACACTCATTAGTATTCACTTATTTCCATAATTGAATTTACTTAACTTCTTCCTCAAGCACTGTTTACCACACAATAAAACACCTATATATGTAGCAAACAATGAGCAGCTTGCAGGCATGGTGCCAACAGAAAAATACATTTGGCATATCCCTCAAAATAAGAGAGAAATCCTTGTGATTATTTCTATGTACACCATTTTATTATTCAACATATATGTTACATACAACAGAGATTCAATTTATCAAGTTTGTATGTGTGCCTATTTTTACTTTTATTTACACGAAGATAAAGAAAACATCGTGTGAGAAACTAAAGTTTACAAATCATTGCATCACTAAGATCCATCCTATGAAAGTGCCACTTTCGCCAGCTCTCTTAGATTTCCAGGCAAAGCGTGGCATATCAACCCAAAATTATCTGTAAGGCAGCAATGATGTATGAACCTTGATGATATGACATGGTTAGTGGTAGAGAAGGTTAATACTAAGGTTGATATCTTGACATAATCAGCTGCACTTGCATTGATCTAGGATATATAACTGTGCACGAAACCGGTTCCTGTTCATGATGTCGTCATAAACTTGTTAGCTCTTCTTGAGAAGTTTCTAGCCATATTTCTGTCAGAGAATGTCAATGGAAGCTCTTCATCAGCAGTCTCTCTTTGATCAGACCAACCTGTGGAACTGCTTTCATTCTTCATGTTGCTTCCACCAGATTCCATGAGTGAACTAGGGTCTTCAGGTATTTGTCGATACAAGTGTCTCAATATGAAGAGGGCAGTATCATAATCCCTCCAGTAGTTTCTGTAAACCAAGATTCAGCAAGTAAAAGGAAAATTTTCACCAAAATTTATACACATCAGGCATATTATGAGATACCACATTCTGTTGAATAAGCAAAGAATAACCAGAATATGTACAATAATGTTATGTAATCCCAGAATACGTGTGTAAACTAAAATCTTCTAGTCAAAGTACTTACGTATGAGCTCCTATAGCTTGTAAATACGGATGTTCGAATGTTTTGTCCTGCACACCCAATACAGGAAATCACATTAGGAGCAACATGAGCTAGCAGTCATGTATATCATAAAGATAAAATATCCTGTTTAAAATTAATGAAAACAAAGCAATCAGGAAAACTAGTCTATGTTGGGACGAAACATCCAACAATGCTGTAAGCCAAATTATCAAGGAAGCACAAATATTAGCGGTATAAACACACAAATACACGCTAAAAAGAATATTGGTGGACATAAAATAACAGCATAAAACATTAAATGCTGGCATCAAATCAATTACACACTTGAAGCATGTGATCTATGCGTCCTTCTTCACTTCCTGTTAGCCTCTCCATCATTATAGAACCATACGACCTTTCGTACTTTTCTTCAGGATACTCTTCTCCTTCTACAACATACATTCAAAAAATAATGAGAGAAAAGGAAAACCGTTGAATGCATTACAAAATTACAGATATGAAATCAATAGATTATGTGACTTTTCTGTTGCAGACATCAGGATCTAGTATTTGTGTTCTATTCTTACATCCTTTGGCCCCTTCTATGATAGATATTAATACTTTATGTGAACAAAAGGAAAAGAGATTACACCAAAAAAAAAAAAAATTGGAACAACAAAGGAGATTTATTACCTTCTAAGTCATTGGCCTTTTTTGACTGACAAGCTGTAAGAATTTTTATCTGCTTCAACAACATAGTACTCAGAACTTCAATAGTTTTGTCACAAAAGCTCAGTTTATATATATCCACCTAAATAGTAAAAAAAAGGCAAATCTATACAACCATTTTAGTAATTCTAGAAATCATAACTCACAGAAACAAGAAAATACTCTACTTGAAAAACCTAATCTATCTCAACAAGAAAATAACATCTTATTCAAACAAGTATTTATGAAACTCTGTTCACCAAGGTTCTTGTGTTTTCAGCTGCTACATTTTTATCCCTGCATCTAAAAAAATTATTGCAATGTTTATCTTCTACCGGCTCCCATCAATGTTACTGGAGGGAAACATGCAACTCAAAGGCCATCTAGGCTTCAATTATGACCAAATTTCACCCATCAGAGGGCTGACTTCCTCCTGCTTGTGGAGGCATCAGCACTCAGATGAACTTGATTAATTCCTGTAAATGCATAGGTGTGTGTATTTTGGTGCCAAAAAAATCTGTCCCTAAAATGTACCGTAGTTGAGTATCACATGATGAGAAGTTGCAATTTCATTGATTGGTGCAAGTGGCGTAAGCAAAGATAAAAGTTTAACACTATTGCAACAAGAACACAGTCGGGTAAAAACAACAAGCTATGTATAAAACATTTAAAAAAAAAAAAAAAAGAAAGAATACCACACACACACACTCGCACTCACACAAGAGCTCATGCATAAAAAGAAATTAGAGAGAGAGATTGACATCTAAAAGTTTAAATGCCCACCCTTAAAGAGTTGAAATGATCCCTTATAGCCTGGGAACGAGCAGCTAAATCTCCAGTGAATTCCTACACCACATAATATGAAGTCATGATCAAAAAGATGTGAATGGAATAGAGAAAAAAAAAAACAAATTTAATCAAATATTACAGAGTGCAAAAGTGCCTTACCTGAAACCCAATATGCAACCTCTTTCCACCTCTGTGGTAAGGGATAATAACTGGGCGTTTGTTGAGGTATTCCTTACAAACAAGGGGTTCTACTCTGTAAGACATTCAATGTAACTTCCATAACACGTCCAGGATTTAACATAAATTATCATACCAATGGAAAAACTGAACAGGAATATATTTTCTTAAAAGAAAAAATTAAGGAATACACGCATATCACTTGATCAAAAAGCCTTCAATAGTCAAATTATTTTGTGCAAAGTCAGATGAGTGCAGGTGCATGTAATTCTTTTTGTGTCATTCCATCACCAGAAGTCTGAATTAAGTGGGTGAATCCTAAATCACCTAGTATCAGCAAGAATTTGGAGCATTTTATTCAATGTTTAAAATGTGCGGACTTTGGCCTATTAAATCTTTTTTATATATGAGTCTATGAGAGGGATGATATAAGGAGAAGAAGAACATAGAGATTACATGAATAAAGAGACAGATAAAAGAAGAAGTATCCTAAAGAATGAGAGAGTGAAGTTTGGAAGTCAGAGAATCAGGAAAAGATAAAAAATGAGAAAGAAGAGCAGAAGATGGATAAAAACTTGAAACTCACGACAGAGAAGAAATAAGTGCAAGAGAGAGGAGTTAAACAGAATACATCTAAATATTCTTCAAATTACATTTTCTATCTTTAGTATTATCCCATTGAAGCTCTTTAATGCAACTGGGGGGGCTTTCACATTAATAGGTGAAATAGTTGTGTCTTATTATACCCAACATTTCCAAAGTACATATGGCAGGAATGGAGAAAAATAAGATATAAAATAGCAATAAAATAAATGAGCAAAGACAAACCTATATGCAACAGGATCAAATGGGTGAAAAATGTTGAACATTTGACAACAAGCTGGCATCTCTTCACAAATATTTTCTTCTTCCCAATAATCTCGTCCTTTTCCTGAACAAAGAATATGAACTCATATCTCATAAAACTGGATTTTTAGTGTTTCAAATAAGAGACCAATGACAGTTCTCTAAAAACAAAACACATGTAATGAGAGATATACCTCTTAAGGATAGTTCAAACAAATAGTTTCAACTACTAAAAAAGCATGTTTGACTAGACAAGCATGACTACACTTATTTTTATCAGAGATCTACGAACTTTTATGAAGCAATGCAAATGCCAAATGTTGAAAAAAACTCACACACACATATAGTGTCAGCTAAAGGTTCATTAATGTAGAAGTATATAAGAATGAAAAGTATTCAGTTTTCAATCAAGAATAAAGTCATAAAGTAATCCTTCAAAGAGTTTTTCATGACAAAATGCTAAGTTCCCATCTCCATGTTCAAGTAGAATAAGTCAAATAACCAATAAGTTAAAAAATTTCATAAATTTCAATATTGTCCTAATTCTTTGATTTATCTGACAGTAAAAGTTATCTCTTCAGGCCGATTTATGTAAGTAATTGTGGCTCCATAATCGAACAAGAGTTATACTTCATTACTTGCCCAAATATTAAATCATATAACATTAAGTAACATGGAAATATTCTGCATGTCAATCAATGTTTAAATAATTGCCAAAAAAAACAATAATAATAATAATAATAAGATTGCTGAGAATTACCAATCCCAATACGCATATTACGGAGTGCAAGGAAGACACCAAGAGGTGATCCAACAGCAAAAAATGTGTCAACCTGATGTGTAAAGTTCAACTCAAATCAATAACAAGATCATAAGAAAATAAGAAAAAAAAAATTCTTCTTTTGTATAAAGATTTGAATTTAAAATCTATCAAATGGCTTCTTCAGAGAAAGCTCTTTTATTATAAAACACAAATAAAAAGATATTTTAGAAAAAGGTGAGAAATGATTAGTCTCTAACCTTGAATTCAAGTTTTGTATACTTAATATAAGGGGTATAACTCATTGGTGCATCATCTAGCTTGCGCGGCGGCTCCTCATGTATAGGCTTTGTTGGCTTGTTTGAAGGCAGCCCCTTATTTTCCGCTAAAGCAAAACATAAGAACACACAGATATCAAAACATAAGAGCTCCTTTCAAAATAAGAACAAAACAAAGATAATGTGAACATCAAAGGTCAACCCAAAACAACCAATGCTAGTACCTCTACCATCATTCTGTGATTCCAATTCTGCTATTTTTGCTTTTAGGGTGTCAATCTGAAACATAATATTATATTAAACATGGTGTATATGATTATGAAGAAACATTTCTTACTTTTGAATGAAAACAATCAGTGGTTGAAGCAAAACTTATAATGATTAATGATTATATATTACTGTTCATATAAAGCCATGCAGAAAATTTACAGATTCACACCTCTTCCCTCAGAAGATTTATAGCTGTGTCCTTATCGCTGGTATCTGTGCACTTCCCCAAAGCCATTTTGTTCACACCGACATCAGGAGCACCGCAGTTTAAGAAGGTAGGTTCATTTAAGTCACCCTTTTCTGGATAGAGTGTGTCACAAGAACTTTGAACCCACTTATTACCATCTCCCTTATCAACTGTTTGTTCGGAGTCCAGAGCTGTTGCAGTGACTTCATCTAAATCTGACACGCCAGGACGGTCAATAAAGGGAAAACTGTTATCATGAGCTTCATGTATCAATTCTGTTGATTGTACACTCATTGTTTCTTGATCAGTGAAATCTGCCTTATCCTTCATATCATTCATCACAGCAGAGCTTTTATTCTCTAGATTGGTCGAGGAATCACATGTAACAGGTTGACCATTCGCATCTTGAAAAGATTCTTCAACTTTATCTTGCTCTTTGTACATCCAATCCATTGGAAAAGGAGAAGATAAGTTCTCTTGATGGCAGAGGATGTCATAGGAAAGGACACTTCCCAAGGAATGACCATATAAGGAAACCTGTAAAGTTTAAAAAAATCTACAAAAATTCAATCAAATTGTCGCATAACTCCTATAACATAAGAAAAAGCTGTTAGATGCATACCTTTCCATCATAACCAGGATTTCTCTTAAGAAACTTCAGGTATAACCGATTTAGTTGATTTGAAACCTAAAGGAGAAGTGATCATTCATAAGTTCAAATTTCAAATATGTTTCTAATTTCACTCTAAGTAGTTTGAAACCATAAACTTAGGAACTGTACTGAACAGAAACTACATTTCTTAAGCATTCATAGTCTTGAGAAGATTAAAGACACTAGAAATTTTAACACAACAACATATCTACAAGGATTTGGCAATAAATATATTCTGACAGTAGATAAGTAGTACCGAGTTGATAATATCTTGACAGTAGATGGGGCTCATGTAGTATAACACATCATGAACTGTTGCACTCAACATGACACGCAAGCCCCGTACACCATCTAAAGTACACTTCTCAACTGCAGTTTCACCACTGAGCTTCAAACCTTTTCTCCACTGAAACACATTTGACATATAATACACAGTTTAGCACATCAATACAAGGTAAATGAGAATTTAGAATACAAAAGCAAATGGAACCAAATAGTTAATAAAGATTTAACATGGCAACTCCACAGAATATTTGCTCAAGCTTAATAATTTAGTAGATCACCAATACATAATAATCTTATTGTAATTTCCAAGTTGGTCAATTTTGCTTCAGATGATTCCAGTTTGATATTACATTTTCTTCTTCCCAAAAATATACTCTTTTACAGGATTGGAACTTTTATGACTCTACAAATTGGATAAAGCTCATACTCACAAGACAATGCCTCAAACAAGAGAGTTGTATTGTCCAGACAACAGTGGTGACAATGAGCCATATATTGATTCAGCAGGAAAACCTCATTTAAAATCCCACTATAATGCTACTATTTAAAGTTTGTTTAATTTATTTGCCTCAACAAAGTTCTCAATGCAGAACAAATGCCAAACACTCACGCTACAAATTTTCCAGAACAAGCTTGATTTCACAGAATGTAAATCATAATGTTATAGCAAAATAAAAGAACTCGCTCTTCCAATTTAAGAAAATTATACAATAACCTATCCTGCCAACACATATATTCTTTTTGAAGAGAGGAGTATAGGAAAGAAAGAAAGGAAGAAAGCAGAAAAGCAATATTATAAATTCAAAACAATCCAATCCACAGAACATGCTTAGACATATTTTCATTTCCAATTTGTTCCAACAGAGCTCAATTTCATCAAAACTGCATTGAATGCATTTTCAGATTTTATACATCATGAGATGGGTACCATCACAAGGGAATCAAACTGCATAGAACATGAACACATCATTTGAGCACAAAAGAGTATCTGATTCACCTGGCACGGGATAAAGAGAACTCTCTGAGCACCAAGTTGGTGTGAACTAAGGTGTTGTTCAGCAAGACTTGCTGTGATGTGACGAAAGTTGCCAACATCATCGACCAAATTAGATTTCTCCAACCTTTGACCAATACCATGAACCATAAAGACCAAGTGTCTAACGGGAACCTAGATCAATGATACAAGATTTCAATGTACCCAGTCAAAAATTACTACTTCACTTTCAGCCAAGATTAAGGAAATTGAAATTTAATAAAATAATTAAAACTGGATTGTGGGGCAAACCTGAAAAAGATACATCACTCCCACTAGGTAAGTTTAAGTTGAAAAAATAAATAATTTTCTACCAGATACTTATTTCTACTAAACAAAAGAAGACAGCAAATCAATTCCCAGATTACTCAGCAACAACATTCAGTCTCTCAAAATCAATCAATTTCAGTCCAACTTACAACATTTCCAGAAGAGCATACCACTGAATTATTTATTTTGCCAGGAAAAATGGAAATCCAAATACAAAAACACAGTTCTAATTATCACTCATATGTTTTCAAATAGTCAACAGAGCACATAGCTTAAAACCACATTACTAATATGTAAATATATAAATAAGCTTTGTTGCATTATAATATTGAATAAACATTAAAGGTGTTAAAGAAACAAAAAATAAGAACCAAAGGGCCTAACAGCAGGATTTACCAATGAATAGAGGCACGAAAGAAATGATAATTTTATGCACTCTAATATCACATACAATGAATACCAAGATACAGCCTTTTGGTAAATTACTATCCTATTTCCAATCTTTCACCAAATCTTCTAGTCCTCTGATCCAAAAGGTCTACATTTGTTATTTAATCAATAGGACATATGATTGGAATAGTGAAAACATCACACACACAAAAAGAAGCAGAATGCTAGAGGTTCATACCTGCGAACAATAATCGTCCATTTCCTCTTCCTTTTGCTGGCGCAATTCATCCTGGATATGGTTGCAAGAAACATAATAATATAACATTAAATCTATAATAATAAGTCATGCCTGCCTATCCCACAGAATTTCAATCTACGGCAAATTAGTGGATGAAACTAGGTGTGCAAATGCACTGAAATTATATACACAAGATTTCATTAACTGATAAACCTAAATATCATAAAAACCAGAATCTATGCATATATTCCAGGAGCATGAAACACTGATGAAAACAGTCGAATATTTTCTGCTATAGAAGCATTACGAAACTAAAAGGAACAGAATGAAAACCTGGCTAGGTTTTGTTGAGTGCGATGTTGAATAACCACGCCTTAACTTTATTCCACTTCCACTAAAACCAACGACACTAGAAAAACCAGAAGCGTCAACACCGAGCCAAGCCTCCCAGGTATCATCTTCTCCGGTAAAAAGAGCATGAAGTCCCTACACACACTATCATTGATAAATTGATGTTCCTCACATATGTAGCGGATATTAAGATTTTCCTTTTTCTTCTTTTATTTTTTTATTTTTAATAATTAGCAGATATGAAGAATTGATAGAACAGACAAAGATAATGTACATACTGGGGTAGAACCTTGCAAATCAACTCGAGCTGCAAAAAGTCCCGAAGGTTGAAACCTCCTCCGATGCCAAACCTGGTGGAAAGACCAACTTCATTTAGTAGTTTCATATAAAGATAGAAGAAATGCATAGTGCCTAAAGAAAGGGGGGAAATAAAAGGGGAAACTAGTCAAACTACTAAGTGCTAATGGCTTATTGTTGGAAACTCATTCCATTCTAAATGTGAGAAGGTTATGATATGATATGATACAGACAGACTACAGAATACTGACAAGCCAACATTGAAAAAGATATACAAACATTAGCCTCATCTAATAGCAAATTTCAAGTACTAGATCATCCTGCAAACCTGAGTACGGTAAGCAACCTCTAACTGTTCAGCAACATCTTCACGAAGTGGAAGCCAATCAAGACCTCCTTTACGAGCAAACCAATGACCTCTAAGAACACGCCGATTTTCTCCATTCCAATAAACAGGAAAACAATGTCTCTTTACCAAATCTACCTGCAATGCTTCAACACTTGTACATTTAGAAGAATACTCTTGAAATAACAATGATGACAGAGTGACCTTAAATGACTTAAAAATAATTGAAATATCAGATTAAAACTAAAGATATTTGCACCCACAATTCTAAAAGGATCCAACACAAATAACAGAATTGTTAATGGAGCAAACAGAAGTGAATCAAATAGCAATAGCAAAAAAGATAGTACAGGCAGATAGGCACATCAGATCACAGTTAATCAATAACAAAACATCATGGTAGGCCATTCCCTCACAATGGTTTATCGGATTGCTTGGCTCAAGAATACACACAGGGAACATAATCGTCCATGGTTCTTAGGGCTTATAGGATTCAAAGTAAAACAGAACCTAAGCTTAATCTACTCAGTAATCTATACCATGTAGTCGCATTTTGTATCAAGTTGGAAAGCTATTTTAGTTCAAAATAGAAGAGGGTCTATCATATAAACATCAACAGAAAAGCTATCATTTCAAGTATCTAACCTTAAATACAAGTTCATTATCTAACATCTCTGATGAGCAACATGGTTGTTGTAGAACTACTCCTCCGACCTCAACTAAAATTGAGAACAACTCCTCGAGAAGTTAAAAGGAACAAGATTTCTCAAACAACAAAAGTCCAGCATATTTATTGCCTTCTTATGATTTTTTTAGTTTGGCACAAGCATAACTCGATGTCCAAACGTAGGTTTTTTCAGGAATAAACTCAGAAGCTTGAGGTGGCTGGCACAGCCATGCTAGTACATTTACACATGTCAAATTGATAGCTAAAGCCGCGACAAGATCTGCATTTCATGGGGACCAAATGATTGTACCATTGGCAAGTCAATAGCTCTCTCCAACACCCCATCAAAACTAACCTTACTAGGACTTTTCTAGCTTTAGAGATATGAGCATCTTGAAATAAGACACTTCTCCAAGTTTTCACGAGGAGCAGAAACACCACTGAAAATCACTCACTTTTCATCAAGTAAAATCGAAAAAGTCAACTATATAGTAGTAAAATGGCTATCAAAAGTGAACCTTAAAAAAGAATATTAATTTAAAGAGGCTTCCTAATCACTCACTTTTCATCAAGTGAAATCGAAAAAGTCAACTATACAGTAGTAAAATGGCTGTCAAAAGTGAACCTTAAAAAAGAATATTAATTTAAAGATGCTCCCTAGATCCTATGGTTCAACATTATTGTACTCGATTTCTAGCAGCCACTAGATATACATCAACTTATGCACCTTGAACATAGGAACAATGCCCTCATTTTAGAATAACGAACGTATCTCTCTGGCATCAGAAGGATCCACTGAGAACTGAGTTTTCTTAAAGTTAATGATGGCTATAAGCCAGAACCCTCCAAATTGTTAGATGAATGACTTGAAATCTGAATTTGGCTTAATAATAAACAAATAAATAAAAACAAATTTGTACAAAGCAACATATATAAGTGCTTCACATAAGAACACTAAATTAAATCATAGAAATAGGAGCACAAAAATATATATAAAACTATAAAAGGAAAAACAAAGGATACCTCATAGAGTCCTCCTTTTACAGGGACACCTACTCTTTCTTCCTCAACTTCTTCAAATAGCTCGGTTGATCCAACAATATCTGAAGTAGAAGCAGTTGGTTGTTTATCCAACTTCTTACCGGTACTAATTCGCTCACGTGGACCTTCACTGCATTCCGCATACTCTCTCCACCAACTAGAAAGCAACTCATCCTCTCTCTGTGAATGTGCATACAACAAACAAGCATTTAGCTATTCATATTAATAAAAACTTAATAGTACAATATACATATTGCTCAAAATAGAAACATATTGGAACCTAAGACCATAACTAAAAATTCAAAAGAGCTCAACTGCCTCCATCTAACAATAACCACCAAGTATCAAACGAAAACATTTATTGTCCCAATTGCCAAACATCGAAGCATCCAAACACATATTCATCAACAAACCAAGAAGTCAAAAACTGAACAACAACCTGCAAGAAACACGCCTCGATTGCAAGCGAATCCCTCATACCAAAACGAAAGTACTCACTCTTCCCCACTATCTCAGTCTTAGGCATAGAAGCAGCCAGCTCTGTATCAACCACAAAAAACAGCAACATTTCATCAATCAACATTTACACACATCAAACCAATCATAATCCAAAAGAATAAAAACTTCTCTTCCACATACAATCCTCATACACATTTTCATCTTTCTAGCTCGGTAAAACAACAAAATCCACTATAACTCTTCCTTTGAACTACAAACCCTAAATCCATATCAATTCTCGAAACAAATCACAAACGCAAAATTTCCATTCAGCATACAGTCTTAAAGCACATTTTCATCCTTTAGCAAACAACAAGCCTTCAAATCTCACTAAAACACACAAATCTTTATTTTTTTATCAAACTACAAACCTTAAATCAAAAACAATTCTCCCAAAAACAAATCAAATACACAAAAACTCCATTCAGCATACAGTCTTCAATCACATTTTCATCTTTCATCAAACCACACACACAAAGCTTCAATTTTCACTAAAAAACCCTAATTTCACTCTTCAATCAAACTCAAAACCTTCAAACTTCACTAAAACATAAAAATCCACATCAACAGAAGAATCAATCAACAGACATTACACACAATTCATCAACCACTAAACTAAAACCCTACATTCAACATTTCCACTAAAACACGAATCGAAAACAAGAATTTCTCAACCGACATTACGCAATTGAACGTGACAATGTTACCGTTAGGGAGGAGAGGGACTTTGCAGAAGTACCAACGGACGTCGTCGCCGTCGGAGGGGCTGGTGGTGTGAGCCAGGTACTTCTGACGGCCTTTGGAGTGCTCGATCAAATCCTCGAGCTTCGCGATGTTCGACGGCGTGTTCTTCAACAAATCCAGACTCGTCTCCTCCGAATCCCCCATTTTTTTTAAAAATAAAAAATTTGTTCGTCTTCCAAGCTACTATAAAAATCGGAGCTTGAGAAACTCGTTGGTTGAATTTTAATATATATATATATTAAAAAAAAAGTTAAAAAGTGGGAAAATGGAAGCCCTAGAAAGTGCGATTGACAGGTGGATGAGACGTTGAATGTCAGGTGGAAGAAGACGAAGAAGAACCGTACGGCACAAAAATGGCGGTTGCGCTTCTTTTTTATTTTTTTATTTATAGTTATGGAGATTTGCGTAATGCTCCTCTTCTTTGATTTTTTTTTCAAAAATAATCATAATTTTGAGTTTAGATGTAAATTTTCGTGTGTTAATGCTTGTAGCTTGAAAAAATTATTTGTGATAGTAGTTTAAATTTTATATTTTAGAGTTTTTCAAATAATTTTTTCATATTTTTTAAAATAATAAGTTATCTATGTTGAAGAAATATATATATATATAAAAAGAGCACTCATCATCAGCCAAATAATAACCAATTCAATTAGACAAATGAGATCTTAAAGAACTTATTAATTCATATACTGAACAAAATTGAAACCCGGCGTGGAATAGATAGACAATTATAAACAAGAAAGATTTTATTTATTTAACACAAAAAATACATATATATTCTTTGAGCTATGTATCAATTTAAAAATATTTTTGTATCTAATACCCACATAAGATTACATTTTCTAAAAATCTCTTTTATGAAACCTTAAAAATCATCCCAAATATAATTGGATTTAAGTGTAAACTAAAAAAGAGAGGGTAGTTGCTTAATATTGGTCAAATTTTAGTGTTCTTTTCAAATATGTTTTTACATTTATCTTAAATATGTTAAAAAAATTGAGAAAAAAAAATAAAAATTGTTAATGAGTTTGGAAAATCTAGAGAAGGCTTTGACCAAAGAAAAATGTGAGATTTGGGTTGGGGTTTGAGTCAGATTCTTTACTTTTGGAGTAGGGAATTTTAGAGAAACCTAAACAGATAAGCTAGGTTTTATTCTAAATTTATTTAATTTTTCGATTTGGTCACATTGAAATAGTATTCAAATTTAGGTCATATAAGATTATTGTATGACAGAGTTTATTATGGACACAATTAAAAAAGATAATTAAAAATTAAATAATAAAGAAATATTTTCAATTTAATTAATCATAAGCAAAATTGGTTTGAGGACTAATCTAATTTAGTTTGTGGCTCATTTTGTTATTTTGTAACGCAAGCTTACTTTAGGATCTAATCATATTTTATGGTATTTGAAATGTGAATTAGTTACTATTTTTGTATTTTTTTCTAGTACGTGTGCTTTAAGTTATGCTCTTTGAGATTAGAATATTCTCCAGTAACATGGAAATTAAAAAATTTGGTAGAAAGTTAGGGAGGACTTGTAGTTTTATCTATCTTATTGAAAGTGATGTTTAAGTGGCCCAATCAGTGATAAATGCCCCGATCAATAACATTCTTTGCATACCATCCTCATATGGTATGCAAATAATGTTATTTGTCTTGTTCCTTTCTTTTTAGTTTAAACGAGGTCAGAATGTCAGATATCTAACTACTGTCACAAGTCACAATTAGGAGAAAAGATATGTAACCAATTATACTAGTAGATGATATGTATCAATGTTATTTGTTATTAAACCATATACTTTAAAAGGTTAATCAAATTTATTGGGTCATACTATTATACAATTTTTGTACAGTAACATGATTATTAATGATAATTGAATCATAGTTTAAGGCTTCATAAAAATACAAAATTTGTAAAATAAGAAAACAGTAAAAATCACATAAAACTAAATCATTCATGTAGCTAAAAATTAAATGAAACTAGAGAATAATAAAAAGACCAGAACGTAAGTCTAATCAAAGTAATCGAATCTATCATGCACGCTCTATATGGATACTAGTATTTCAAGATAGAAAATCACTGCAAACATCTATTAATTATTGTAAATACAACTTAAAAAACACAAAAGCATCAACAATAATTCAAAAGGTACATAAATTATAAAAGGATGCCTTCACAATCCCTTCTTCAATAACTATCTTCCTCATTATCATCATCGCTATTTGTATGAAGCAAGAAAGTATTTTGTGGTATGGAACTAATATCTTTATTCTCATTGTACATTTCCAGCTCATAGCATCCCCTTGGTGGTGCCTTCAATAAAACATACTAATTAAATTACTCATTTTCTCTAGAATAAAAAACTTGTTTTATTTGCGATGCTAGAATAAAGGGCCCTCTTGAATAATGATTTTGACTTTGGTATAGGTTAACAAGTGTAAAATCATCTTCAACTTCGACACCATGACCCAAATTTGCCCAATCTCAATTGAATATTGGAAGTTGGAACTCATGCTAATCTAATTAAATTATATACTTTATCACCCCATAATATGCAGCCACATCAAAACTTGAGAAGTGTTTTTTGCATTTACTCTATATATGGTTGTGGCTTTAATGAAAACACCACTGTTTTGTGTTGATTTTTAGCCTTTTTAGTGTGAAATGGATATCTATTGATGACATACCCAATATAGCTCATGGCATGATTATGCAAACCATTTCAATGTGTGTAATTCATTGCATCAAAAGGAATTTGTACAAATTAAAAAAAAAAAAAAAAAAAAATTGTTAGTGTGTATATAAACACGAACACACATGCACATGTGTGTGTACGCACACACATACACACACCATTTCAATATATCTAGTTAATTATTGCTTGTACAATTATCAAAACAAATATGTCTAAATGGAAAAAAAAAAAAAAAAAAGTTGTTAGTGTGTATATAAACACACGCACAAAAAAAACTATTTGAATGTATCTAATTCATTGCTCATGGAAAAGAAAAAAAATACGCATACACATATGAATTTAACTTTAATTAAATAAAACAAACAACATGTAACCTAATTAAAAAAAAAAAATACACACACACACAAATATAACGTTTCATTTAACCAAGTTGGAAAATTCTCTAAATGTTGCCTCCAAAGTAGATTTTTATTTTTCTCAAGACTTTGTTCGATTGTTTTAACTCTTCCATATGCATCCTTAGAAAACCACAAACAAAAAAAAAAAGGAAATAGATATATATATATATAAGTAATCCTATTAGAACTATAAAACTTATAATATATAGTTAAATACACCTCTAAATATGGTTCTACTAAAGCAATATTGAATAAGACATATCGATGAGTATTTTCCAACACTATCACTCAATGTAATAGAGATTCTAGTTGAGAAAGACTGAACTTGTTTATGTTGGGTTGGGTTCCCTCTTATGTAGAGGCCCAACAAGTCTCATCAGGTTAAATTGAGCCCATATGGAATTCCTAAAGCAATTAGGAATCATAACCCTATTTATTTCTTATTTCCTTGATCAATATAAATAAGAGAAGAGAGGGTTTGGTGGCTGGTGAGAGTTTAGGGTTTTTGGTGGCAGAAAACAACACAAAATCAAGTGTGAAGAGAGAAAATCGTGTGGAAGAGAAGAGGAAAGAAAAGATTGAATTTTCTGCACAGAAATTCACTCCGCGTAGTTTCGGAGTTGTTGCGATATCCTTTTCGTTAACCGTTGGATCGTGCTGAAATTTGGACAGCACATTCATCTCTTCTGGATCTTGATTCTGAACGGTGGAGATCAGAAACAGAGTTTTCGTTTGTGAGATATACAGCCCGTAACAGAGCTGTCACGTTTTGCGGTCACTATCAGCGCAGCAGTTTTGTAAGACCGATATCTCTTTTCGTTCACCGTTGGATCGAGCTCAAATTTGAACAGTATACTCAGCACTCGTGATTCTAAATTCTGGACGGTGGAGATCGGATTTTGAGATCCCAGTAGAGAACGACGCAGTTCAGAACGTTCTGCTGAGTTTGTGATTTTTCTCTTCACTTGTTATTTAAACTTGAATTTGTGTTATTAGGGAACCTAGATAATTGTTGCTTGGTTTTGGTTCCTATTTGATGTTAAAACAGTTTGTTACTCTCACATTTGATTATTAGTGGAGATTTTTGGGTGGACTACGGTTCCGTGGTTTTTACTCCTCACATTGGGGAGGTTTTCCACGTAAAAATTGACTTGTGTTATTGGTGCATGTGGTGGCGATTTAATTGCTTATTATTTGATCGTTGGTGATAATTATATCGTGGTGGATTTGTGCATCACTTAGTGGTTTTCCATAGGATTCATTCAGGGGGAGAAAAAGTTCCGCTGTGCAATTTGCTTGTATTTGGTTTTTCTCCCATCAGTTTAATAATTTCAAGTTTTTTTAGAAATGAATTTATCAGTTCTAGAGAAAAGAAAATGTGTTAATACAAGATGAGAGAATATGAATACATGAGTCAAGAGAGTAGTATTGATATTTCCAATTAAGGGTCTAAATATAATTCTAAACTTTTTAATTAAGGGACTAACTCTGTCCTGGGAGGTTCATTATAATTTGATGAATTTCATATAATATGCATCTATTCCTGCATTGGACAATATAATTCGAAAGAGTTTATTGTAATAAAAATCTTCTATTTTCTATACTTGAATCAATGAAAAATAATTTAAATGGACGTAGAACTGATTTTGGAAGAAAATGTAATTGAAGAATCTTTCCTCCTTAGGAGCATCAAGATTATTCATCGGGGATATCTGTCATCCTGTGTCCTTATCACAATTTTGTATAATGTCATGTTTTTATCATTATCATATCTCTTCTCTGGAAGTTGAGGAATTTTGCTTTTAAAAGCAAAGATGCCAAAGAAGAACACACAAAAGCCAACGAGCATTGCCGCCGAAACTGCAATCATTCCAGGGCCAAAGCCAAGATTAACTTCTAGATACTCTTTAATGGTGCCCTTAAATTCAGGCTGGTCAATTATGGTTTCTACATCACCCAGCTGAGTAGATGATACCCCAAAGAGTCCATGCAACAGGGCAGATGTAGTAGAACCAGATCCACCATCCCGGAATATTCTGAATAGTTGTAAAAGAAGCGTTTAAGTTTATGATGTTATATAACAATTTGTAAATACTATTAGAAACTCAAAACTAGGTAATAAAATGATCTAATTAACAAGTCCGAGATTAAAGGATTAATTTGTTTGCATAATATAATACTTACTGGTTTTGCAATAAGAAAAAACCTGAAAGGAGATTCCATAAAGAGTTACATGCAGAAGCAACAACAGCTGCCAAGTCCGGGGCAGGAGTGAGGCCAGCAGCCATCATGCCACAAAACGTGAAGTAGGTGAAGGTGAGAACAATGAACAAAATACAGAGAAAAAATTTTGCTGCAATACCAAAAAGAAAAAGCATTTATTTACAAATTGCATTTGTGTAAATATTGTTAATATAGAACATAAAAATTTCAAAATAGATGAAAATCCTTAGGGTCATTCTTAAAGTCTTTCTCTTGAATTAGTTCTCTAGCACACCCCAACAACAATTACCACACTTGGAACGGTTTAATGGAAAGTACAAGCATGTATGGTTTTGAACAAAATTATTGCGAAAGTATTCATACGTAGGAACAGAAATTAAAATTTTACGTACTGTCCTTTCAAAGTTAACCATGTAATAAGTGAAATTTTACCTGCTGTCTTTTCAAAGTTAACCATGTAATAAGTCATATTTTACCTGCTGTCCTTTCAAAGTGATGATGCCAAAAACATTTGTTTGTACAAGAATGTATGAAATTTCCACAAGACCCTGTTCATAAGACAATCCAGGAATCTATAGATAATAATCTTTTCAAAATAATGTCATAGATGACTACCGAAAGCAAACAACCCAATTACAATAATAGATTTTGAGTTGTTGGTTACTTACCTTGTAGATTTTTGCGAAAGAAATGAGAGGTGAACTTTATTATGAGCAGCTGCAGCAGCCAAAACAAGCAACCCCAAGTACAAATGTATAACAAGAAGCAGGTGTACCGTTCATTTTCTATAAGGAGCATAGAGTCGGTTAATTAGCTGAACTTCTCTTGGGATGTGATTCCATTTCTTCCCCATCCAATTTACCATTTTTGCTGGCCTCATCATCATGGATTTTTCTGATTTTGTTGTGCTCTTTAACAATTGTTTCCCCAAAATCTTGATCCGTGGCACCAAATTTCTCATTAGGAATGCTGGGTACGACGTTGAAGTTTGCATACATTGGGCATGCCCCACAATATTTCACTCTGCAGTTAGGACTTTTCACTGAAAGCCAGAATTCTAATAAAGAGTCTGTGAACTCACTTTTATTTATCCGAGGAATTGGTCCTCTTTCATATTTACAATACCCAATTGCGACATGATCTGAGTCAATCAATGTTCTGTCTACAGATGCAACCAAGATGGAATTTGTTGAACGTTTATACGTACCATCCTTGTAGCGATAGTAGACGTATAAATTTCCTAAAGAGGGATGATGATATTCCTTGAAAGCGATTACAACACATAAAGCAAATCCCAGGACATTACCATTAAAACAATCATGCCACGGCACTTGAAAATTTAGGGAAGATCCATATGTTTGATAGCTGAACCACCTAGGAATTTCACTTCCCGGGTAACAAATGCTAAGCTTGACATCTTCATGTCCATATCCCTGTGACATGAAAATCATTACAATTTATAATGAGAGAGATGGAGAAATAGAGAAATGGATGGAATGATAGAGTAATTGCTAATTACCATTGCCATATTCTGAAATATCATTTTCAAAATGTTGTCGCATGCTGTCTCATTAAGGTTCAGACAATTAGTAAATATGAACTCTCGATCGACTGAATTTCTATGCATGTTGCATTGAGTTCCTTTTATGAATCCTGCAAATTGTGACGCATCTGGTATTGATCGGAGCTGCTTGCATTCAATTGCGATTAAATGTTCCAGACCTGAAGGAAGCTCTGTCAATGATTGAAGCATATTGCAACTGGAAACATTCAGGTACCTCAGAGATAGCAATCTACAGAGGCTACTTGGAAGCCTTTCAAGAATTTTGCATTCCCTCAAAGACAATTTGCAAAGTCCATTCAGATGTTCAATAGAATAAGGTAGCTCCTTAATTGCCGTTCCACTTAAATCAAGAAATTCTAAACATTCCATCGGATCTAAGATTTCTGGAAAACTCTCAACTTGACAGCAATTTCTAAGACTTAGACTCTTGAGGGATTTCAATTTGCAAATGTTGGTCGAAATATGCTTGAGCCTCATGCATTCTGACAAATACAACTCAACAAGCTTGGTTAGATTCTCAATTGACAAGGGAACTTCATCTATTGCAGTCCCACTCAAATCCAACCTAAGTATATTGCCGGAACACTGTGGAAACTTCATGAGGTTAATGCACCAATGAAAATCAAGAGATAGACGGCAGTAAAAATGAATATTACTTGGAAAACTTCGAAGATTTTTGCAACCGATCATATTCAACTCATCAAGGTTGCCAAAGTTTTCAACGGGGGAGGGAAAGTCAAGCAAGCTTTTGCAGTTTCCAATATCTATCTTCCTAAGCAATGGAGCATCTAATAGATCCGAGATCTTAATGAGGTTAACACAACCATAGAGGTCAAGATGTACAAGAGATGGAAAATGAATATTATTTGGAAAGTTCCGAAGATTTTCACAACCCCTCATATTCAAATTATAAAGTTTGTTGAGAGGTTGAACAAGCGAGGGAAAATCAAGCAAGCTTTTGCAGTCTTCAAGATTTATATTCCTGACCAATGGGGCATCTAAGAAGTCAGAGATCCTAATGAGGTTAAAGCACCCAAAGAGATTAAGTTTTTTAAGAGATGGAAAACAAATATTATTTGGGAAGCTCTGAAGATTTTCACAACCGTTCATATTCAATTCACGAAGGTTGTTTAGATGAACATGTGAGGGAAATGCGAGCAATAAGGCTTTTGATGGGTCTGGCAACCCTGGTGGGTTAATGCACCCATCAAGATCAAGAGATCTAAGAGATGTAACATGAATATTAGTCTGCACACTTTTGCAATCCTTCATATTCAACTCACTAAGATTGTTGAGATGTAGAACAGATGGAGGAAAGTCAAGCAAGCTTCGACAGTTTTGAAGATTTATCAGCTCAAGCAATGGGGCATCAAGAAGGTCTGAAATCTTAGTGAGATGAAGGCAGTCAAAAAGAATAAGCCACTTCAATTTTGGGGCGTACTGTAACAGAAAAACCAAAGTAAAATTATTACAAGCGATAATTAATGAATTTGAAATTATATATGTATCCACACCTGTCAATCATGTCGTGTTGCAGATAAATTATATGTGAGAAATACTAAACTTTCCAAATTTTTTTATTCAAATGATATGACATGTGAGTTTTTAACATTTTGTAAATTATGAAATGATGTGGTAAACAATTCACAACTCAAATATCACTTCATTTAGACAAAAAAATCTAGGAAGCTTAATATTACTCATTATTGATCATTGTACAACCACTAGTCTTGGAAATTATACAACGGTGGATAACTAGTTATAGAATGTATCGCAACATAATACAAGCTATAACACCACTGACAGGGGAATTGAATATATATATATATATTAAAGAATAAAACATACTTAAATTGTTAGGACATACCATGGTTTTTTCCCAAAGTTTTTCAAGATTGCTTTTTATTAGTCTTAGTTCAACAAGATTCTCTGGATTGAAATTTGATGGCAGTGCTTTCAATGGACATCCAAGCCAATTAAGAGACGTCAACTCATCAGAAAGATAACTTAGACCATTCGGAAAATGCATTTTAGAGCTATATGCCCCGAATCCATTAAAAGTAGAATCATATACTTTTAAAAATCCCAGATTTTTCATTTCCGCAAAGGCTTGAGAATTGAACTGTAGATCCTTTATTTCACACATATTGAAGAATATCCCTCTGAGTGCATCAGTTCCCTAATAACCAAAAGGAAAGTACAAGTTATATCATAAAATGAAAGCAGACATTATAATAATTTAAGTGGACAAAATTTTGCTTCTTGTTTCTGTTGAGAGCACAATGTACTTCCTCCTTATTTTCATTGACATTCAGATCTTTCTCCAAAACTCAAATTTTATTGAGATGCTTTACCGAAATGATTTATGCAAGCATGTGCCCAACTAACTTTTTGAAGCCTATCAGAAGGGCTCTTCTTGTTCCACGTTTAGTGAGTAATGAACAAATATTAAGACTAAGAGTGTGTGAGTCAAATAGAAGAAGTCAATTAAGGTATAGTGCATGAGTGATTGCATGGTGAGTGATCTACTGGTGTGTTTTGTAAGTGTGTTGTGTAGCAAAGATAAATTGCAGCAAATGTTATATTCTACATGTTCATCAAACTTTTAGGGACATTTCATTGTGAAAGCAACACAAAAAAAGAAAAGTAAATACTCACATTAGCATTCTTTAGTGTGTGAAGAACATCCTCTTGTTTCCACAATCTACTGCGTTTGCCTGGCTTGTTTGGAGATTCTTTCTGAACAATTTCTCTACCCATTTCTTGCAATAAATCATGCATTTGTATTTTATTGTACTTTTTTGTTATTAGTGATTTGTCAATTAGAACACTTAGAGAGTAGTAACAATCACCTAATATGTGTGCTACATAGTCTTCATCGTGCTCTTTGAAAAAACATGCAATATCAAGAAATAAATTCTTCTCTTCATCATTTAATTCATCATAACTAATTTTTAAGACATCAAAAATTTCAGAGTTAAGAGTTCTTTGTAATTTATCTAATGCACTTATCCACACTTGTTTGCTCTTTCGGTATAATGATGAACCCAGCACTTTTAGAGTTAATGGATTGCCTTTTGCATAATCTGCTATCATATATGAGAGTACCATAAGATCTTCAGCCGGAGGATTTTGTTTAAAAGCATACTTATAAAAGAGCTTAAGACTTTGATCATGGTCAAATCCCCTAACTTCATATATGTTATGATCATCAACTCCACAATTTTGAAGTGCTTGTTTATCTCTAGAAGTAATCAAGATTCTGGTTCCTAAGCCACAATGATTAAGACCTTCAACTAAAGTTTCCAATTGTAAAAAATTATTCACATCATCAAGAACAACTAAAACTCTTAGTTGATTGAGCCTCTCCTTAATATTTCGGGGAATGGTAAGAGTGTCTAAATTTAAATTTGCTTCACCTAATACTTTAGAAAGAATTTCATCCTTTAGACGACCTAATCCACCACAATATCCCATTCTCTCCCTAACATTTTGAATAAAACAAACACCTTCAAATTTATATGAAATTAGATTAAAAATAGCATCAACAATAGTTGTTTTACCAATACCACCCATACCCCAAATCCCAATAATTCGATAATCCATCGTATCAAGGCATAACAAAGAAATAACCGCCTCAATTCTTTTTTTTATTCCAATTAATCCTTTAAAATCACTTGAGGATGATTTAAAGTCACCCATCAATTTCTTCCAAATACCTTCCACTATTTCATCAATGAGTTTGGACTCAGGCCTACCAAATGAAAATATCAAACAATAATGAGCAAGAATGGCCATAATAGAAGCTTACTAATATAATTGAAATACTTTCTCTCCTATGACATAAATAACTAAAAATATAAAGTTACCAGCATCAATTACGTCATCTTATTCGGAGTATGAACCGATTATAAGACATTTTAGTTAATGCCAAATATAATCATAAAAAATTATAAGTGAAAATCATATAATTTGTCTCAAATTCTAGTTGGAAAGAAGGCGGGTCCATACACAGAAGTATTAATTGACAAAATAATATTTAATAACAACTTGGTCTCTGTTGGGAAAAGAAATAAAGAAATAACACGAAAATGTTGAAAAATGAATTTAAATCCATTATTTCACAAATATGAAGTATACAATGGACTCTTATTTACTTATTTTCAACAAAATTTGGATGATTAATATTGTAAATGAATAGAGTAAAATAAAGTGAGAGTTAGAACTACCTTGTTACCGAGGAATCCCATCCAGATAGATTGGATGCTTCAGTCAAAGCTTCTCTCCATGTTTGCACCTCTTCTTGTAATTCTTTTCCAAAATTATCAAAAGAATTCTTCAAACTTCCCGCCTGTTTACGTACATCAGATGGTTGAACGTGGTAGAAAACCGGCATGACAATTTGCTTATTCATTTTTCTACACTTCATAATCTCTACAAGCTCACGCAAACACCATTTAGAAGAAATATAGTCTTTCGAGAAAACAACCACTGAAATCTTTGATTCGTCAATTGCTCTCAGAAGAGCTGGGGAGATTTCTTCTCCCCTTATAAGTTGATAATCAATAAAGGTTTTAATTTGTTTTCGACATAATGCAGCATAGAGATGACTGACAAAACCATCACGGGTGTCTTCACCTCTAAAACTGAGGAAGACATCATGTTTTTTTGTGAGGGTGGTGATGGTGGAAGAAGGAGTTGATGATGAATTGGCCATAGCGATGAACTGCAAAACTTAATTTGAGCAGCAAAAATTGCAAAACACAATACAGGTGACCTTTTGCTTTTAGTTAAATAATTACATCAACATTGTCCTGCTTCCCTGTGAACTCTTCTATAAACATTTTTGCCTCTTTCCTTTGACTTGCCAGGATATTGCTTTCCACATGCATGCAAGTCTTCATGAATTGTTAAAACGCCTCCAAGGAATCTTTGCTTTTACTGTATCTCGTTGTTACTTCACCGATGCAGAGACGTGGGGCAGTGCCTATTATTATATCCAAATGATTATTTGTACGTAATTTTATATCATTGGCGATGGGATGTTTTCTATAACCTTGTCGGCTTGTAGGTGAAGTTATTGAACCACGTTGTCGCCACGGCGGAGAATATATTAATAATTTTCATTTACCAACTTGTCTTGTTTTTACTCTTTCTTCCACATTAGCTTTGGGAAGAACCAAAGCTGCAATAATGCTACAGGGCAACATCTCGGACTTATTAACTTTAAATTAAAAAATAATTAGTGAGGGCATAATATGGTTTGATGATATGTATTCAACATGATAGTTTTTTAGATTCGAATGATTGTAGACATGTGCTCACCCATGAGTAGTGCAGTTGGTATCACTTTCCCATGTTTATTTTGAAAGACTGTTCAAATGTTTTTCATAATTATATTTGTGATAATTTTTTTACTTACATGTACTATTTGTACCATGTTAATTTTTTTTTTTTTTTTTTTTAAAAAAAATGGTTGTAGATGTATAGTATTTAAAAATTTTAAAATAAATAATGTTATGCATGGTAGGTCCCATGAAATTGTAGTTCCGCTGATGGTGGAAGAAAATTGCACTAACATATCCCTAAGTTAAGGTGAAATTGCACTCCCAGATAAAAGAATAGTTAATTACACTAACCCCCTTCGTCGATATTGACACAGTTTTTTTAATAAGGAGGAATTTCATTTTTATCCCTGATATTTTAGAAAATATCAATTTTTTTTCAACTAAAGATGAAATAAGGTGCATGGTCCCTAACATTTTAAAAAATACGTCAATTCGATCCAACTGTTAGTTGACTGTTAGTCAACCTTAATAGTTTCAAGGCATTATGTCTTTAGACACAAATAGGACACATGTCAACACCAAATTAAATTATATTAAAAAAAGACTTAAAATTTTAACAAATTGAAAAAAAAAAAAAAAAACCCTTTAAAAAACAAAAGAATCATCATCCCTAAACTGGGTTCATCATCAATTTAACAACATCAATCGACCTCCTTAACTCCTTCATCAACTGTGATGCCTCCCTCAAGTCCCTCCTTTCCTGTCTCCATCTTTCCTCTACCTCTCACCACCACCACCACCACCATCATTATCACCCCTTCCCCCACCTCACCCACATCGGCACTTGAAGACGACTTCTTTTTTGATGATGATGATTCTACCCCATCTCTTGTCATTTGGCTCTCATTCTCCAAGCGCTCTATCGCATGTAAACTAGGAGATAGAGAACCACATCGTCTGTAAACTAGGAGATAGAGAACCACATCGTCTATCTTGAGATGGAGGAGAAGAAGAAGCGTACAACACAAAAATGGCAGTTGCCTTTTTTTTTTTTTTTTTTTTAAAGATTTATGTAATGCTTCTATTATTTATTTATTTTTTAAAACAATCATTTGGTTTTGAGTTTAGATGCAAATTTTGTAGTTTTGAGCAACGAGGACCAAAAGCGCCTCTTTTAATATTCGTAACTTAAAAAAAATTATTTCTAATCGAAGTTTAAATTTTAGACCCTTTTAAATAATTGTTTTGAAATTTTTTAAAATAAATAAATTATGTATCTTGAAGAAATATCAAAAACTGAAACACTCTTTGTCAACCAAATAATAACCAACTACAGTAGCAGATAGTGGGTATCAATGTTATTTGTCATTAAACCATAGTTTAAAAGGTTAATGACATTTATTGGGTCATACTATAATACAATTTTTATATAGTAACAGGACTGATTAGTGATAATTGAATCATAGTTTTAGATTTCAGAAAAAAAAAAATGTAAAATAATGAAAAGGTAAAAATTAAATAAAACTAAATCACTCACATAGCTATCATATAACTGTAGAGATTAAAATTAAACATGTTTTGAGTGAGAACATATCCTTTTGAAACCTCAATTGTGTGAACTTCTTATGGAGATTTGGTTGGTGTCCAGATCAGAAAAGCAAGAAAGAAACTAATTTAATCAACACTTGACTTGAAACATATTTGAATCTTATCAGCCACTACTGTAACTTAATATGGCCAAATTTTAACTTGTTTAGCCGATATGAGATAAAGCTGAAATGAAATCCTGGAAAGTAACTTTAAAGTCGCTGTGCAAAAATTTTTATTTTGCTACTAAATTATGGAAATGAGTTTTTATATCAACACATTCATTATTCGTTAACTACTCATTCTTGTTTTAGTGATACACTAAAAAAAGCCCAAAGTTAATGGTATATGTATCATAATAAATCTTTCTGGAAAAACTTGTTATACTTCGTCAATAAAATCATATATGAAATTATATTTCTCTTTTAACTTTTTCAGTTAGTAATAGCATCAAGCAACATTGGACAGTGATTTACATAATTCTATAGAATTTATGATATTTTGATTAATTAAAATTCCTCATTTTTGTCAATTATTTATAAACCTCTTAGGCTATATTTGGCTTGCCGAAAGGAAACCATATGGGCAGAAGTGTAGCAAGAAATTTTTATTAGGGTGGGCTAAAATAAAGACATACAAAATTTTTTAGGTAAACCTCGACGGTGTGAGAAAAAATCATTGATTAAAAATAAAATATGTACCTACATAGGGAGAAATAATGAACCATACCCCCTCAAAATGAACACATTAACTATAATACAAAACGAGACAACATAAATCAAAGAGGTAGTAGCACAATGGTAAGTGTTGCCCCGCCTCTTCTTCTCTCTTGAGAGGTTGCATGTTTGACACTCTCCCATGATACGTGGGTTTCCCCCTCATGTATGTGGGTTGCTGCACCCCCTCTTAGGTGTGCGTTGTTGCCTCCTGTTTTTGGGAGCTAGTCCAAAACCTCTAGGGCGGTCCCATCCATCAACAAAAGGAAAAAAAAAAAGGTTTTATTGAAAGTTAACGTATTTTCGATAACCCAATTGAAAAATAACTCATTTGTTTTAAATCATTTCAGATTAACCTTTTTTTGGACAAAAATACCATTGATTACTCTACTAATTACCACTAACTCACCTATTTTGTGAGTCACGTTCACCAACCTTCTCACTCTCTCTACGAACTTTTTTCTCTCATTCTCTCTCTAGGAATCGTGACCCACGTCACAACTCCTCATCGGCGGGCCTCATCGTCACACCTCCACTTACCACCGACCAAACCCACCGAAATACATTAGAAATCAGTCATTGTTCACTTCCTCTCTATCTAACCTTTTTCTGTCATTCTCTCTCTAAGAATCTATGAGTGAGGTCTTTCTCTCTCACTGTCAATTCTTAACCATCAAAGATATGCTAATCTCTCTCTATCGCAATGCTGTAGGTAGTGGTTCACCAGCAGGTGAGGTCTTCCTCTTATTTTGTTCTTATACTTCCTTTAGTTTCTCTTTTTTTTTTCTTTTTTTTTTTTACTGTCGCCATCAGATTTGCACACTGCCACGAATCTTTTGTTTGCAGGTCGCGCCACCGTCGAACTGTTGGTTCTCTACTCTGACGCCACTAATAGCAAACCTTTGTTTGTCGTCGACCGATTTTGGGCCATCGATAACCCAACTTAAGGGTTGTGAGTTTGTTATGAGTTTGGTATGACAGAGTGCTATTGTGATTGTTTGGTGTAATATATGAGTTTAGGTTTGGATTTGAATGATGATTTATGACATATAATTTATTTTAGTGGACATTTGCATTTGAAAATGATTTGGGTTCTATTGTATGTATTTTTGGACTACCCAAATGGGCTGGTAAAAATCCAGAGGTCCAGTAAGATAACCCACTAAAACTGTCATAACAGACAAGAGTCCAAGCTATTGGTCCAAAGAAACGGGCATAACTTTGTGTTCGGTAATCAGATTGCCTATTATAATATGTTTTCGGAAATGGATTTTTGTGCTCCATGACGTGGCAACTGGAGTCCCCCCGGTTGATGCCGTTTATATCCTAAAAGTTGTTATTTTAGTGGATGTGTTCTTGAGGTTTAGGTTTGCAATCCCTTTATTCTTCAAAAAGCTCAGACAGCAACCAGCAGCAACAAGGCACCTAGATCTACTCGCCCAGATCTGCTCATCCATACGTATTCATCCACCTGCTTAACTCGTGACGAGCTCCAGCTTCCCAGAGAGCTTGTGCTCGCCCAGAACAGTTCCAGCTTACGGATAGCGTGACGTGCATGCCAACCCTGTCAGAGATTATAGCCTAGATTACGGGAATCTCACCTAACCCGCGTGGATTAGCCGTCTAAACCCATACTTTGGGCAGAATAAACCTGACACTGTCAGCCGCATTAAATGCATTTCAGATGCATTAAAGACGGCCCATCATTATAATATTTATTTACTGTATATTATTTTATTGCATGTTACTGTAGTTTCTCCCATTCTCTATAAATAGGTGAGGACCCCATTGTAAAATGAATGAATCTTTTGAGTGTCATTACTCTGCTAAAATAGTTAGAGAGTGAACAGTGGACATAGATATCAAATTAGGCCGAACCACTTAAAAAACTTCCTATGTCTTCTCTTTCCTTCCTGACCTCATCTCCTTTGCTTCTTACTTCACTTATCCAACAACACCAATCCAATACTGTAGCTTGAGCCTAAAACACCAAGCCTTTCTCGGAATGGTAGCAGTGTGATTTCTGGGTCTCACCTACCATGTTAAAAGATACTGCCCAAGTCTCAAAAGTCAAAGGTGTCAGTTATAGCAAGTCAATCAACATTTAATGCTTTCCTATTTAAGTTGTACTATTACTGTAGCTCTTCCTCCTCTCTATAAATAGGGAAGAGTTTTATTGTGAGAAGAGGCTTTTTCTCTCTCTCTGTCTACTGTTCTCTATCTCTATAGTTGTAACAAAATAAACAGTAATAACAGTGACTGTCATTCCTCACCGGAGCCGGCGCCGTGGACGTAGGCCCATTCTTGGCCGAACCACATAGATCTTGCGTGCCTTCCTTTTTCTTCTCTGCCTCTATTTTCTCCCTTATCTCTCTCGTTTCAACAGATCTACAACTTGGGTTTTTAAGAACTTTGTTGACAAGATTTTAACGTAAAAAGGTTCAGATTTGAGTAATGACTTAGGTTTTTTGCTTGAAAATTGAGAATTTTTTGGTTGATAGATTGAGTTGCAATTGAAGAATTTTGGCAAACTCCCAAGTTGAGATTTCGAACTTGAAGATTAGGATTCTCAACCCTCACGGTAGAAATCCTGATCTTTAGGTTAAGATTTCCAACCCACAAGTTGGGATTCCCAACTCTTACGATAAGATTCTCAATCTGGGGATTGGGAATCCCAACCTAAGGGTTGAACATTCCCAATCCGGGGGTTCGGAATCCCTTTTGGTTAATATTGAGTTATTGACCATCATCCTAAACAACAGTGATTGTAATTGGAAAGAATTTCATTTTAATCCCTAAAATTTTAAAAAAGATAAGTTTTTATCAATTAATAGCAAAATAAAACATACCAATTAAATGACTCATTTTCTCTAGAATAGAAAACTTGTTTTATTTGTGATGCTAGAATAAAGGGCCCTCTTGAATAATGATTTTGACTTTGGTATAGGTTAACAAGTGTAAAATCATCTTCAAATTTAACACCATGACCCAAATTTGCCCAATCTCAATTGAATATTGGAAGTTGGAACTCATGGTAATCTAATTCAATTATATATTTTATCACCCCATAATATGCAGCCACATCAAACTTGAGAAGTGTCTCTTGCACTTACTCTATATATGGTTGTGGCTTTAATGAAAACGCCACTGTTTTGTGTTGATTTTTAGCCTCTTTAGTGTGAAATGGATATCTATTGATGACATACCCAATATAGCTCATGGCATGATTTTTAGGTCCATATGCAAACCATTTCAATGTGTGTAATTCATTGCATCCAAAGGAATTTGTACAAATTAAAAAAAAAAAAAATGTTAGTGTGTATATAAACACGAACACACGTGCATGCATGCACATGTGTGTGTACTCACACACACACACCATTTCAATGTATCTAGTTAATTATTGCTTGTACAATTATCAAAACAAATATGTACAAATGGAAAAAAAAAAGGTTGTTGTTAGTATGTATATATATATATATATATATATATATATAAAAGAACTATTTGAATGTATCTAATTCATTGCTCATAGAAAAGGAAAAAATACGCATACACATATGAATTTAACTTTAATTAAATAAAACAAACAACATGTAACCTAATTAAAAACAAAAACAAAAAAACACACACACACACAAATATAACCTTTCATTTAGCTAAGTTGGAAATTTCTCTAAATGTTGCCTCCAAAGTAGATTTTTATTTTTCTCAAGACTTTGTTGGATTGTTTTAACTCTTCCATATGCATCCTTAGAAAACGACCAAAAAAAAAAAAAAAACCAAAAAAAAAGTGGAAATGGATATATATATAAGTAGTCCTATTAGAACTATAAAACTTATAATATATAGTTAAATACACCTCTAAATATGGTTCTACTAAAGCAATATTGAATAAGACATATCGATGAGTATTTTCCAACACTATCACTCAATGTAATAAAGATTCTAGCTGAGAAAGACTGAACTTGTTTAATAATTTCAAGTTTTTTTATAAATGAATTATCAGTTCTAGAGAAAAGAAAATGTGTGAATACTGTTGTGCGCAGCGAAAATTAAACAAATACACAACTACTAATGCTAGCTATTAAATATAAATAACAAATATTAATAAAGCAGAAAAGCAGAAACATAAATGCAAAGCTAAAAAAAAAAACACACCAGAATTTACGTGGTTCGGTATAAAACCTACGTCCACGGGCGCTGCTGAAAACTTCCACTAGCTCCAAAGCAAAATATTACAAAATCTGGGTAAGATCCAAAAACCCAGAAACATATGGGGAGAAAACAAAAATAATACAAATGTATGGATCTTTTACAATTCTTGTTTTGGGATACCAAATCAATTAACTAAAGGACTTATTTATAGTCCACCAAACATCCTACCATTTGTTATGTTTTAGATGTGGGATTGCTAACAAGGCTAATTTAGCCAAAAAATCAACAAATCTCCACCTTGGCGTATTAGCCTTCAGCAATGCCTTCATATATGTCTTTTTAGACTTTCAAAATGTTGATCAAGTCCAAACAATGGTTGAACTTGATTGCTGTCACCACTTTGGTCATCATATCTGCAGGATTATCAGCAGTCCCAATTTTCTGTAAAAGAATCGATCCTTCACTCAGAATTTCCCGCACAAAGTGATATCGGACATCAATATGCTTGGTGCGAACATGGAATACCGAATTCTTTGCTAAATGAATGGCACTTTGACTATCCGAGTAAACAGTAATATTCTTCTGTCCCATTCCCAATTCTACCAGTAATCCTTGTAACCAAATTGCTTCCTTCACAGCCTCTGTCAATGCCATATACTCTGCTTCTGTCGTAGACAAAGCAACTGTTGACTGTAAAGTAGACTACCAACTTACAGGAGCTCTCGCAAGAGTGAATACATATCCAGTAGTTGATCGTCGTTTATCCAAATCACCAGCATAATCTGAATCAACATATCCGATTGCAAACTGACCAAGTGAATCTTCCCTCTGAAATATCAAACCAAAATCTACGGTTTTTAACAAGTACCGTAGAATCCATTTCACAGCTTGCCAATGTCCTTTACCAGGATCATGCATATACCTGCTCACAACTCCAACCGCTTGCGAAATGTCAGGTCTTGTACACACCATAGCATACATCAGACTACCAACTGCATTAGAATACGGAACACGAGACATGTACTCTCGTTCTTCATCAGTACTCGGAGATAATGATGCACTCAACTTGAAATGAGGAGCAAGTGGCGTACTTACAGGTTTTGACTGTTCAGATACACCAAAACGCTGTAATACCTTCATCAGATATTGCTTCTGAGTTAAACAAACCTTGCCTTTTCCTCTATTTCTGCTAATCTCCATACTGAGAATCTTTTTAGCTTCACCCAAATCCTTCATTTCAAACTCTGAACTCAACTGAGTCTTCAGCTTCTCAATCTCCACTTTGCTCTTAGAAGCTATCAGCATATCATCAACATATCATCAACATATAAGAGCAAGTAGATGAAGGAACCATCTTGTAGCCTTCGAAAGTATACGCAATTATCAAATTTGCTTCTGGTGTACTCTTGACCTATCATAAATTGATCAAATCGCTTGTACCATTGTCTCGGAGACTGTTTCAAACCATAAAACGATTTCTTCAATTTGCAAGCCCAATTTTCTTTACCAGCAACCTTGAATCCATCTGGCTGAGTCATATAGATTTCCTCTTCCAAATCACCATGTAAAAATGCAGTTTTTACATCCATTTGAACTAGTTCCAAATCCAATTGAGCTACAAGGGCCAATAAAATTCTAATGGAAGAGTGTTTCACAACTGGAGAAAATACCTCATTGTAGTCAATCCCTTCCTTCTGAGCATAGCCTTTCGCCACGAACCTTGCCTTGTAGTGGACATCTTTTTTGTTAGGAAATCCCTCTTTCTTAGTAAACACTCATTTGCACCCAATTGTCTTCTTATTCTTCGGTAGTTGAGCTAGCTCCCAAGTTTCATTCTTCTGAAGAGACTGCATTTCTTCATCCATAGCTTTCTTCCACTTATCATCTTCAGAACATTGGACTGCTTCTCTGTAAGTGGAAGGAACATCATCATCTACAATTGGAAGTGCATAGGCTACCATATCAGCAAAACGAGCAGGTCTACGAATCTCACGTCTTGGCCTATTTATTGCAATTGATTCTTGTTGCTACGAAGGTTCTTGGGTAGGAACCTCTTCTTTTCCTTCTTCTTCAGTAACCTCCTCGATCATAGGAGTGTCATCATCTGCATCAACAATTCTAGTTGGATTATTTGTTGACTCTATCTGTTTCTGAAAAAACTCCACCTGCTTCCGAGTAGACTCCACCTGTTGCGGATTATCCTCAACAATATCTTCTATTTTCTTTTTCAACATCGAAGACTCATCAAAAGTAACATCCCTGCTGAAGATTATCTTCTTCGAATTAGGATATAAAAGACGATACCTTTTCACCCATGAAGACATCCCCACAAATATAGCTTTCCTTGCTCTCGGATCCAATTTAGATTCCTTTACATGATAATAAGCAGAACAACCAAAGACATGTAAAGAATCATAATCAGTAACAGGTTTTCCAGACCATACCTCCAATGGAATTCTACCACCGATCACTGTTGACGGTAAGCGATTAATGAGATGACATGCATAAGTCACTACCTCAGCCCAAAACTCCTTGCCTAACCCAGCATTAGACAACATATACCGAACTTTCTCCAGCAACATTCGGTTCATGCGTTCTGCCACCCCATTCTGTTGTGGTGTGTTTCTAACTGTAAAATGACGTACAATACCCGCATCTTGACAGACCTCTCGAAAAGATTTACTGCAATATTCACCTCCATTATCTGTTCTGAGGTACTTAATCTTTCTCCCAGTCTGAGTCTCAATCATCTTTTTCCAATTAAGGAAAATCCCAAGTACATCATCCTTATTCTTCATCGTGTACACCCAAACTCTTCTGGAAAAGTCATCAACAAATGTAACAAAATAATGTTTACCACCCAAGGAGGCTGTCCTTGTGGGTCCCCACACATCAGAGTGAACATAATCCAAAATACCTTTAGTATCATGAACTGCAGTTGCAAACTTCACTCTCGTCTGCTTTCCCAGAACACAATGTTCACAAAAATCTAACTTGTAGGTTTTTACTCCTTTCAACAAGCCTTGATTCACCAAACTGCTTAAAGCTTTCTCACCTGCATGTCCCAGACGCATATGCCATAACCTGATCATATCTGAATCAACATCCTTCTCTGATACTACTGCTGCTGATTCAGTAACTGTACTACCATTGTAGTAGTACAAGTTGTTCTTCCTTGTACCTTTCATTACCACCAAAGCCCCAGATACCACTCTCATAACTCCATCTCTGATAGATACCGTGTAGCCTTTAGATTCTAAGGCTCCCAATGATATGAGATTCTTCTTTAAATCTGGAACATACCGAACTTCTGTCAAAACTCTGGTCGATCCATCATGATTCTTCAATCGAATTGAACCTATCCCCTTAGTTTTGCATGAGTTATCATTACCCATGAGCACAATTCCACCATCTAGCTCTTCGAAGTTGAAGAACCATTCCTTATGTGGACACATATGATAAGTACAACCCGAATCTAAAATCCACTCACCAGATCCAGATGTTGATGATAGGCTAACCAACACAAAATCTTCTTCCTCATGTTCGGCTACATATACATCGGAAGTAGCTTTACCCTTACCCTTATATTTCTTCTGCAGCTTCGGACAATCTTTCTTCCAATGCCCTTTCTCATGACAAAAGGCACATTCATCTTTATCAGGTCTTTTCCTTGACTGTGATCTGCCCCTTCTTTCCTGTTTTCGACTCTTACTTCTTCCCCTAACTGTAAGCGCCTCTGCTGATTCATCCCTATTCTCTTTCTGATATTTCTTGCGAATTTCATAATTAAGCAAAGCTGCACACACTTCTTCAAAGGACAATTTTTCTTTCCCATGAATAAGTGTAATGCACAAATGATCTAACTCATCAGGAAGAGATCCTATCAACAGCATGGCCTTCTGCTCATCTTTGAACGTTTCATCCAAATTCAACAAATCAGCTAACAAACGGTTGAAATTATCAATATGGTAATTGATATTCAAACCTGGTTTCAACTGAAGACGGTACAACCTCTTCAACAAATATAGCCGATTCTCATTGCTTTTTTTCATATATTTGTTCTCTAGCGCCTTCCACAATTTACTAGCAGAGGTTTCCTTCATGAACGGATACTTCTGCTCTCTACAGAGACATGAGCGAATTAAACCACATACCTTCGCATTTTGCCTCTCCCAATCTCTCTCCTCAATATTCTCTGGTCTTGTTTCTTCCAGAACAATATCCAAATCTTGTTGATACAAGACGTCCGTAACTTCGCTTTGCCATAGGCCAAAATTATTTCGACCATCAAATTTCTCTACTTCAATTTTTACATGTAAAGATGAAGACATTTCTGCTTTACACCAAAAGTTTTTATGTCAATAGCTTGGTGATCAAATGAATAGTACTCAAAAGGTAAGCTCCCAGGAAAGGCTGGAGGGGTCACAAACGGTCCCACTTAAAATCCAGTCTCCTTAGACAATTATAGTCTTTTTGACAGAGCTTCCCTAAATTGTAACTATTCCAAAATAACACCGAAACTCTACAAACAAATATTTAATAGCTAGCTAATGCCCTAGACAATTTCCTAGATCAATCGAAACCTAGAGCTCTGATACCACTTGTTGTGCGCAGCGAAAATTAAACAAATACACAACTACTAATGCTAGCTATTAAATATAAATAACAAATATTAATAAAGCAGAAAAGCAGAAAAATAAATGCAAAGCTAAAAAAAAGAACACACCAGAATTTACGTGGTTCGGTATAAAACCTACGTCCACGGGCACTGCTGAAAACTTCCACTAGCTCCAAAGCAAAATATTACAAAATCTGGATAAGATCCAAAAACCCAGAAACATATGGGGAGAAAACAAGAATAATACAAATGTATGAATCTTTTACAATTCTTGTTTTGGGATACCAAATCAATTAACTAAAGGACTTATTTATAGTCCACCAAACATCCCACCATTTGTTATGTTTTAGATGTGGGATTGCTAACAAGGCTAATTTAGCCAAAAAATCAACAAATACAAGATAAAAGAATACGTGAATACCTGAGTCAAGAGAGTAGTATTGATATTTCCAATTAGGCGTCTAAATATAATTCTAAACTTTTTAATTAAAGGACTAACTCTGTCCTAGGAGGTTCATTATAATTTGATGAATTTCATATAATATGCATCTATTCCTGCATTGGACAATATAATTCGAAAGAGTTTATTGTAATAAAAATCTTCTATTTTCTATACTTGAATCAATGAAAAATAATTTAAATCGACGTAGAACTGATTTTGGAAGAAAATGTAATTGAAGAATCTTTCCTCCTTAGGAGCATCAAGATTATCCATCGGGGATATCTGTCATCCTGTGTCCTTATCACAATTTTGTATAATGTCATGTTTTTATCATTATCATATCTCTTCTCTGGAAGTTAAGGAATTTTACTGCAAAAGCAAAGATGCCAAAGAAGAATACACAAAAGCCAACGAGCATTGCCGCTGAAACTCCAATCATTCCGGGGCCAAAGCCAAGATTAACTTCTAGATACTCTTTAATGGTGCCCTTAAATTCAGGCTGGTCAATTATGGTTTCTACATCACCCAGCTGAGTAGACGATACCCCAAACAGTCCATGCAACAGAGCAGATGTAGTAGAACCAGACCCACCATCCCGGAATATCCTGAATAGTTGTAAAAGAAGCGTTTAAGTTTATGATGTTATATAACAATTTGTAAATACTATTAGAAACTCAAAACTAGGCAATAAAATGATCTAATTAACAAGTACGAGATTAAAGGATTAATTTGTTTGCATAATATAATACTTACTGGTTTTGCAATAAGAAAAAACCTGAAAGGAGATTCCATAAAGAGTTAAATGCAGAAGCAACAACAGCTGCCAAGTCCGGGGCAGGAGTGAGGCCAACAGCCATCATGCCACAAAAGGTGAAGTAGGTGAAGGTGAGAACAATGAACAAAATACAGGGAAAAAATTTTGCTGCAATACCAAAAAGAAAAAGCATTTATTTACAAATTGCATTTGTGTAAATATTGTTAATATAGAACATAAAAATTTCAAAATAGATGAAAATCACAAGGGTCATTCTTAAAGTCTTTCTCTTAAATTAGTTCTCCAGCATGTTGTGCGCAGCGGAAATTAAACAAATACACAACTACTAATGCTAGCTATTAAATATAAATAACAAATATATTAATAAAGCAGAAAAGCAGAAAAATAAATACAAAACGAAAAAAGAAAGAACACACCAGAATTTACGTGGTTCGGTATAAAACCTACGTCCACGGGCGCTGCTGAAAACTTCCACTAGCTCCAAAGCAAAATATTACAAAATCTGGGTAAGATCCAAAAACCCAGAAACATATGGGGAAAAAACAAGAATAATACAAATGTATGGATCTTTTACAATTCTTGTTTATTTTGGGATACAAAATCAATTAGCTAAAGGACTTATTTATAGTCCACTAATCTCCCACCACAATCTAATGTTTTAGATGTGAGATTCTAACATGGCTAATTAAGCCACAATTCAACAAATCTCCACCTTGGCGTATTAGCCTTCAGCAATGCCTTCATATATGCCTTTTAGACTTTCAAAATATTGATCAAGTCCAAACAATGGTTGAACTTGATTGCTATCACCACTTTGGTCATCATATCCGCAGGATTATCAGCAGTCCCAATTTTCTGTAAGAGAATCGACCCTTCACTCAGAATTTCCCGCACAAAGTGATATCGGACATCAATATGCTTGGTGCGAACATGGAATACTGGATTCTTTGCTAAATAAATGACACTTTGACTATCCGAGTAAATAGCAATATTCTTCTGTCCCACTCCCAACTCTACCAGTAATCCTTGTAACCAAATTGCTTCTTTCACAGCCTCTGTCAATGCCATATACTCTGCTTCTGTCGTAGACAAAGCAACTGTTGACTGTAAAGTAGACTTCCAACTTACAGGAGCTCTCGCAAGAGTGAATACATATCCAGTAGTTGACCGTCGTTTATCCAAATCACCAGCATAATCTGAATCTATATATCCGATTGCAAACTGACCAAGTGAATCTTCCTTCTGAAATACCAAACCAAAATCTACGGTTTTTAACAAGTACCGTAGAATCCATTTCACAGCTTGCCAATGTCCTTTACCAGGATCATGCATATACCTGCTCACAACTCCAACTGCTTGCGAAATGTCAGGTCTTGTACACACCATAGCATACATCAGGCTACCAACCGCATTAGAATACGGAACACGAGACATGTACTCTCGTTCTTCATCAGTACTTGGAGATAATGATGCACTCAACTTGAAATGAGGAGCAAGTGGCGTACTTACAGGTTTTGACTGTTCAGATACACCAAAACGCTGTAATACCTTCATCAGATATTGCTTCTGAGTCAAACAAACCTTGCCTTTTCCTCTATCTCTGCCAATCTCCATACCGAGAATCTTCTTAGCTTCACCCAAATCCTTCATTTCAAACTCTGAACTCAACTGAGTCTTCAGCTTCTCAATCTCCACTTTGCTCTTAGAAGCTATCAGCATATCATCAACATATAAGAGCAAGTAGATGAAGGAACCATCTTGTAGCCTTCGAAAGTATACGCAATTATCAAATTTGCTTCTGGTGTACTCTTGACCTATCATAAATTGATCAAATCGCTTGTACCATTGTCTCGAAGACTGTTTCAAACCATAAAGCGATTTATTCAATTTACAAGCCCAATTTTCTTTTCCAGCAACCTTGAATCCATCTGGCTGAGTCATATAAATTTCCTCTTCTAAATCACCATGTAAAAATGCAGTTTTTACATCCATTTGAACTAGTTCCAAATCCAATTGAGCTACAAGGGCCAATAGAATTCTAATGGAAGAGTGTTTCACAACTGGAGAAAATACCTCGTTGTAGTCAATCCCTTCCTTCTGAGCGTAGCCTTTCGCCACCAACCTTGCCTTGTAGCGGACATCTTCTTTGTTAGGAAATCTCTCTTTCTTAGTAAATACCCATTTGCACCCAATTGTCTTCTTATTCTTCGGTAGTTGAGCTAGCTCCCAAGTTTCATTCTTCCGAAGAGACTGCATTTCTTTATCCATAGCTTTCTTCCACTTATCATCTTCAGAACATTGGACTGCTTCTCTGTAAGTGGACGGAACATCATCATCTACAATTGGAAGTGCATAGGCCACCATATCAGCAAAACGAGCAGGTCTGCGAATCTCACGTCTTGGCCTATTTATTGCAATTGATTCTTGTTGCTGCGAAGGTTCTTGAGTAGGAACCTCTTCTTCTCCTTCTTCTTCAGTAACCTCCTCGATCATAGGAGTGTCATCATCTGCATCAACAATTCTAGCTGGATTATTTGTTGACTCTATCTGTTTCTGAAAAAACTCCACCTGCTTCCGAGTAGACTCCACCTGTTGCGGATTACCCTCAACAATATCTTCTATTTTCTTTTTCAGCATCGAAGACTCATCAAAAGTAACATCCCTGCTGAAGATTATCTTCTTCGAATTAGGATATAAAAGACGATACCCTTTCACCCCTGAAGACATCCCCACAAATATAGCTTTCTTTGCTCTCGGATCCAATTTAGATTCCTTTACATGATAATAAGCAGAACAACCAAAGACATGTAAAGAATCATAATCAGTAACAGGTTTTCCAGACCATACCTCCAATGGAATTCTACCACCGATCGCTGTTGACGGTAAGCGATTAATGAGATGACATGCATAAGTCACTGCCTCAGCCCAAAACTCCTTGCCCAACCCAGCATTGGACAACATACACCGAACTTTCTCCAGCAACGTTCGGTTCATGCGTTCTGCCACCCCATTCTGTTGTGGTGTGTGTCTAACTGTAAAATGACGTACAATACCCGCATCTTGACAGACCTCTCGAAAAGATTTACTGCAATATTCACCTCCATTATCTGTTCTGAGGTGCTTAATCTTTCTCCCAGTCTGAGTCTCAATCATCTTTTTCCAATTAAGGAAAATCCCAAGTACATCATCCTTTTTCTTCATTGTGTATACCCAAACTCTTCTGGAAAAGTCATCAACAAATGTAACAAAATAGTGTTTACCACCCAAGGAGGCTGTCCTTGTGGGTCCCCACACATCAGAGTGAACATAATCCAAAATACCTTTAGTATCATGAACTGCAGTTGCAAACTTCACTCTCGTCTGCTTTCCCAGAACACAATGTTCACAAAAATCCAACTTACAGGTTTTTACTCATTTCAACAAGCCTTGATCCACCAAACTGCTTAAAGCTTTCTCACCTGCATGTCCCAGACGCATATGTCATAGCCTGATCATATCTGAATCAACATCCTTCTCTGATACTGCTGCTGCTGATTCAGTAACTGTACTACCATCGTAGTAGTACAAGTTGTTCTTCCTTGTACCTTTCATTACCACCAAAGCCCCAGATACAACTCTCATAACTCCATCTCTGATAGATACCGTGTAGCCTTTAGATTCTAAGGCTCCCAATGATATGAGATTCTTTTTCAAATCTGGAACATACCGAACTTCTGTCAGAACTCTGGTCGATCCATCGTGATTCTTCAATCGAATTGAACCTATCCCCTTAGTTTTGCATGAGTTATCATTACCCATGAGCACAATTCCACCATTTAGCTCTTCGAAGTTGAAGAACCATTCCTTATGTGGACACATATGATAAGTACAACCCGAATCTAAAATCCACTCACCAGATTCAGATGTTGATGATAGACTAACCAACACAAAATCTTCTTCCTCATGTTCGGCTACATATGCATCGGAAGTAGCTTTACCCTTGCCCTTATCTTTCTTCTGTAGCTTCGGACAATCTTTCTTCCAATGCCCTTTCTCATGACAAAAGGCACATTCATCTTTATTAGGTCTTTTCCTTGACTGTGATCTGCCTCTTCGACTCTTACTTCTTCCCCTAACTGTAAGCGCCTCTGCTGATTCATCCCTATTCTCTTTCTGATCTTTCTTACGAATTTCATAATTAAGCAAAGCTGCACACACTTCTTCAAAAGACAATTTTTCTTTCCCATGAATAAGTGTAATGCACAAATGATCCAACTCATCAGGAAGAGATCCTATCAACAGCATCGCCTTCTGCTCATCTTTGAACGTTTCATCCAAATTCAACAAATCAGCTAACAAACGGTTGAAATTATCAATATGGTCATTGATATTCAAACCTGGTTTCAACTGAAGACGGTACAACCTCTTCAACAAATATAGCCGATTCTCATTGCTTTTCTTCATATATTTGTTCTCCAGCGCCTTCCACAATTTACTAGCAGAGGTTTCCTTCATGAACGGATACTTCTGCTCTCTACAGAGACATGAGCGAATTAAACCACATGCCTTCGCATTTTACCTCTCCCAGTCCCTTTCTTCAATATTCTCTGGTCTTGTTTCTTCCAGAACAATATCCAAATCTTGTTGATACAAGACGTCCGTAACTTCGCTTTGCCATAGGCCAAAATTATTTCGACCATCAAATTTCTCTACTTCAATTTTTACATGTGAAGATGATGCCATTTCTGCTTTACAACAAAAGTTTTATGCCAATAGCTTGGTGATCAAATGAATAGTACTCAAAAGGTTAGCTCCCAGGAAAGGCTGGAGGGGTCACAAACGGTCCCACTTAAAATCCAGTCTCCTTAGACTATTATAGTCTTTTTGACAGAGCTTCCCTAAATTGTAACTATTCCAAAATAACACCGAAACTTTACAAACAAATATTTAATAGCTAGCTAATGCCTTAGACTATTTCCCAGATCAATCGAAACCTAGGGCTCTGATACCACTTGTTGTGCGCAGCGGAAATTAAACAAATACACAACTACTAATGCTAGCTATTAAATATAAATAAAAAATATATTAATAAAGCAGAAAAGCAGAAAAATAAATACAAAGCGAAAAAAGAAAGAACACACCAGAATTTACGTGGTTCGGTATAAAACCTACGTCCACGGGCGCTGCTGAAAACTTCCACTAGCTCCAAAGCAAAATATTACAAAATCTGGGTAAGATCCAAAAACCCAGAAACATATGGGGAAAAAACAAGAATAATACAAATGTATGGATCTTTTACAATTCTTGTTTATTTTGGGATACAAAATCAATTAGCTAAAGGACTTATTTATAGTCCACTAATCTCCCACCACAATCTAATGTTTTAGATGTGGGATTCTAACATGGCTAATTAAGCCACAATTCAACACAGCACACCCCAACAACAATTACCACACTTCGAACGGTTTAATGGAAAGTACAAGCATATATTGTTTATATGGTTTTGAACAACATTATTGAGAAAGTATTCATATATAGGAACAGAAATTAAAATTTTACCTGCTGTCCTTTCAAAGTTAACCATGTAATAAGTGAAATTTTATCTGTTGTCCTTTCAAAGTTAAGCATGTAATAAGTGATGGTGCCAAATACAATTGTTTGTACGAGGATGTATGAAATGTCCACAAGACTCTGTCGATAAGACAATTCGGGAATCTTAAATAATTTTAATCTTTTCAAGATAATGTCATAGATGACTACTGAAAGCAAACAACCCAATTATAATAATAGAATTTGACTTGTTGGTTACTTACCAAGTAAAACAACCCACAATATTTCACTCTGCAGTTAGGACTTTTCACTGAAAGCCAGAATTCTAATAAAGAGTCTGTGAACCCACTTTTATGTATCCGAGGAATTGGTCCTCTTTCATATTTACAATACCCAATTGCGACATGATCCGAGTCAATTAATGTTCTGTCTACAGATGCAACCAAGATGGAATTTGTTGAACGTTTATACGTACCATCCTTGTAGCGATAGTAGACATATAAATTTCCTAAAGAGGGATGATAATATTCCTCGAAAGCGATTACAACACATAAAGCAAATCCCAGGACATTACCATTGAAACAATCATGCCACGGCACTTGAAAATTTAGGGAAGATCCATATGTTTGATAGCAGAACCACTTAGGAATTTCACTTCCCGGGTAACAAATGCTAAGCTTGACATCTTCGCATCCATATCCCTGTGACATGAAAATCATTACAATTTATAATGAGAGAGATGGAGAAATAGAGAAGGGGATGAAATCAGTGGCGCGGATCCAGAAAATTTATTCAGAGGGGACACATGAAGAAAGTCATAAAAACATCGAAAATTAAGAATATACTAAATATATAAATGTTTGATTATCTTACTTAACAATTAACTTTACCCCTTAATTGGAATCCTTAGATTAGTTGTAAGGGTAGTTATTGAAGTTAATCTAAAAACTTTAATTGAGGGGTAAGATAGTAGTTGAAAAAGGTAGTTATTGAAGTTAATCTAAAAACTTTAATTGAGGGGTAAGATAGTAGTTGAAAAAGGTTGCTAAACCTAATATATAATGTTTTTATATAAAATAATGTTTGATAACACTATATAGTTTACATAAAGTGATATATATATATATATATATAATATTTAGACAAAACGAATAGTTTTATATTTCAAAATCCTAATAAAATCATTAAAACAAATAAAAATGGAAAAAAAAATAAAGTTATAATTTTTCTCAATGAGACTTCATATTTTAAAATCATTTCATGATAACTTCCCTATCAATTTTTTTAAAAATAATTTTCGACATATATACAAGTAAATTATTATTTAACCATAATCTCTTATTCGATATATAATTCAATCTTCAAAATATTTGTAACAAAAAAAGAAAAAAAAAATTATTCACTAAAATTGTAAATTACCAATGGATTTTGTATAACACACAAAATATAGAAGTAAATAATCTTTATATACGAGGGAATTAAAATAAAAATTTGAAAAAAGGACAATATTAATAATTAATAGTAAAAAAATATTAGAAATAGAAAAATTAGGACTCATAAAAATAATAAAAAAGAAGGAAATTAATCATATTAGAAATAGTAAAAATAAATAATAGAGTTAAAAAATTAATGAAGAACTAGAAAAAAGAAATTTAGATAAAAAATTCCAGTACCTTTTAAACAACACAAGGGAAACAAATTTTAAAATAATATAATAATAATGTAATAAACAAATAAAAATAATAATAACTAATAATAATCAATAATAAAAATAATAGCTTTGATGTAATGTAGTGTGTTCTTCCCTCCCAACGAAAACCATCAAAAATAAAATAAAAATAACAGTTTTTTTTCTATACAAAAATCAAAATCAGACGTCACAGCACTAAAGCACACAAACACAACAGTACAAAGCTCTTTTAAGATTTTTTCTTTAAATCTCAGGGGGGCACGTATTCCCCCTCACCTTGCAGTGGGTCCGCCCCTGGATGGAATGATAGAGTAATTACTAATTGCCATTGCCATATTCTGAAATATCATTTCCAAAATGTTGTCGCATGCTGTCTCATTAAGGTTCAGACAATTAGTAAATATGAACTCTCGATCGACCGAATTTCTATGCATGTTGCATTGAGTTCCTTTTATGAATCCTGCAAATTGTGACGCATCTGGTATTGATCGGAGCTGCTTGCATTCAATTGCGATTAAATGTTCCAGACCTGACGGAAGCTCTGTCAATGATTGAAGCATATTGCAACTGGAAACATTCAAGTACCTTAGAGATAACAATTTACAGAGGCTACTTGGAAGCCTTTCAAGAATTTTGCATTCCCTCAAATACAATTTGCGAAGTCCATTCAGATGTTCAATAGAATAAGGTAGCTCCTTAATTGCCGTTCCACTTAAATTAAGAAATTCTAGACATTCCATCGGATCTGAGATTTCTGGAAAACTCTCAACTTGACAGCAATTTCTAAGACTTAGACTCTTAAGGGATTTCAATTTGCAAATGATGGTCGAAATATGCTTGAGCCTCGTACATTCTGACAAATACAACTCAACAAGCTTGGTTAGATTCTCAATTGATGAGGGAACTTCATCTATTGCTGTCCCACTCAAATCCAACCTAAGTATATTCCCGGAACACTTTGGAAACTTCATGAGGTTAATGCACCAATGAAAATCAAGATATAGACGGCAGTAAAAATGAATATTACTTGGAAAACTTCGCAGATTTTTGCAACCAATCACATTCAACTCATCAAGGTTGCCAAAATTTTCAACGGGGGAGGGAAAGTCAAGCAAGCTTTTGCAGTTTCCAATATCTATCTTCCTAAGCAATGGAGCATCTAATAGATCCGAGATCTTAATGAGGTTAACACAACCATAGAGGTCAAGATCTAGAAGAGATGGAAAATGAATATTATTTGGAAAGTTTCGAAGATTTTCACAACCCCTCATATTCAAATTATAAAGTTTGTTGAGAGGTTGAACGAGCGAGGGAAAATCAATCAAGCTTTTGCAGCCTTCAAGATTTATATCCGTGACCAATGGAGCATCTAAGAAGTCAGAGATCCTAATGAGGTTAAAGCACCCAAAGAGGTTAAGCTTTATAAGAGATGGAAAACAAATATTATTTGGGAAGCTCCGAAGATTTTCACAACCGTTCATATTCAATTCACGAAGGTTGTTTAGATGAACATGTGAGGGAAATGCGAGCAATGAGGCTTTTGATGGGTTTGGCAACGCTAGTGGGTTAATGCACCCATCAAGATCAAGAGATCTAAGAGATGTAATGTGAATATTACTCTGAAGATTTTTGCAATCCTTACTATTCAACTCACTAAGGTTGTTGAGATGTTGAACAGATGGAGGAAAGTCAAGCAAGCTTCGACAGTTTTGAAGATTTATCTGCTCAAGCAATGGGGCATCAAGAAGGTCTGAAATCTTAGTGAGATGACGGCAGTCAAAAAGAATAAGCCACTTCAATTTTGGGACATACTGTAACAGAAAAACCAAAGTAAAATTATTACAGGTGATAATTAGTGAATTTGAAATTATATATATATCTACACCTATCAATCATATCGTGTTGCAGATAAATTATACATGAGAAATATTAAACTTTCTAAATTTTTTTATTCAAATGATATGATATGTGAGTTTTTAATATCTTGTAAATCATGAAATGATGTGGTAAATAATGCATAACTCAAATATCACTTCATTTAGACATGAATTTAGATAAAAGAATCTAGGAAGCTTAATATTACTCATTATTGATCATTGTACAACCACTAGTCTTGGAAATTATACAACGGTGGATAACTAGTTATAAATGTATCCGCAACATAATACAAGCTATAACACCACTGACAGGGGAATTGAATATATATATATTAAAGAATAAAACATATACTTAAATTGTTAGGACATACCATGGTTTTTTCCCAAAGTTTTTCAAGATTGCTTTTTTTTAGTCTTAGTTCAACAAGATTCTCTGGATTGAAATTTGATGGCAGTGCTTTCAATGGACATCCAAGCCAATTAAGAGATGTCAACTCATCAGAAAGATGACTTAGACCATTCGGAAAATGCATTTTAGAGCTATATGCCCCGAATCCATTAAAAGTAGAATCATATACTTTTAAAAATCCCAGATTTTTCATTTCCGCAAAGGCTTGAGAATTGAACTGTAGATCCTTTATTTCACACATATCGAAGAATATCCCTCTGAGTGCATCAGTTCCCTAATAACCAAAAGGAAAGTACAAGTTATATCATAAAATGAAAGAAGAAATTATAATAATTTAAGTGGACAAAATTTTGGTTCTTGTTTCTGTTGAGAGCGCAATGTACTTATTTTCATTGACATTCAGATCTTTCTCCAAAACTCAAATTTTATTAGATGCTTTACCGAAATGATTTATGAAAGCATGTGCCCAATTAACTTTGGGCACATGCTTGTTCCACGTTTAGTGAGTAATGAACAAATATTAAGACTTAAGAGTGTGTGAGTCAGATAGACGAAGTCAATTAAGGTATAGTGCATGAGTGATTGCATTGTGAGTGATCTACTGGTGTGTTTTGTAAGTGTGTTGTCTAGCAAAGATAAATTGCAGCAAATGTTATATTCTACATGTTCATCAATCTTTTAGGGACATTTCATTGTGAAAGCAACACAAAAAAAGAAAAGTAAATACTCACATTAGCATTCTTCAATGTGTGAAGAACATCCTCTTGTTTCCACAATCTACTGCGATTGCCTGGCTTGTTTGGAGATTCTTTTCGAACAATTTCTCTACCCATTTCTTGCAGTAAATCATGCATTTGTATTTCATTGCGCATTTTTGTTATTAGTGATTTGTCAATTAGAACACTTAGAGAATAGTAACAATCACCTAATATGTGTGCTACATAGTCTTCATTGTGCTCTTTGAAAAAACATGCAATGTCAAGAAATAAATTCTTCTCTTCATCATTTAATTCATCATAACTAATTTTTAAGATATCAAAGATTTCAGAGTTAAGAGTTCTTTGTAGTTTATCTAATGCACTTATCCACACTTGTTTGCTCTTTCGGTATAATGATGAACCCAACACTTTTAGAGCTAATGGATTGCCTTTTGCATAATTTGCTATCTTATCTGAGAGTACCATAAGATCTTTAGCAGGATGATTTTGTTTAAAAGCATACTTATAAAAGAGCGTAAGACTTTTATCATGGTCAAATCCCCTAACTTCATATATGTTATGATCATCAACTCCACAATTTTGAAGTGCTTGTTTATCTCTAGAAGTAATCATGATTCTGGTTCCTAAGCCACAATGATTAAGACCTTCAACTAAAGTTTCCAATTGTAAAAAATTATTCACATCGTCAAGAACAATTAAAACTCTTAGTTGATTGAGCCTCTCCTTAATATTTAGGGGAATGGTAAGAGTGTCTAAATTTAAATTTTCTTCACCTAATACTTTAGAAAGAATTTCATCCTTCAGACGACCTAATCCACCACAATATCCTATTCTCTCTCTAACATTTTGAATAAAACAAGCACCTTCAAATTGATATGAAATTAGATTAAAAATAGCATCAGCAATAGTTGTTTTACCAATACCACCCATGCCCCAAATCCCGATAATTCGATAATCCCTCGTATCAAGGCATAACAAAGACATAACCGCCTCAATTCTTTTTTTTATTCCAATTAATCCTTCAAAATCACTTGAGGACGATTTAAAGTCACCCATCAATTTCTTCCAAATAGCTTCCACAATTTCATCAATGAGTTTGGACTCAGGCCTACCAAATGATAATATCAAACAATAATGAGCAAGAATGACCGTGACAGAAGCTTACTAACATAATTGAAATACTTTCTCTCATCTAACATAAATAACTTAAAAATATAAAGCTACCAGCATCAATTACATCATCATATTCGGAGTACGAACGGATTCTAAGAAATTTTAGTTAATGCCAAATATAATTATACAAAATTTTAAGTAAAAATCATATAATTTGTCTTAAATTCTGGTTAGAAAGAGAGTGGGTCCATATACAGAACTATTAATTGACAAAATAATATTTATTAACAACTTGGTCTTATTTGAATGTTGAAAAATGAGTTTGAATCCATTCTTTCACAAAGATGAAGTACATAATGGACTCTTATTTACTTATTTTCAACAAATTAAAATTAGGATGCTTAATATTGTAAATGAATAAAGTAAAAATAACGTAAGAGTTAGAACTTAGAGCTACCTTGTCACCGAGGAATCCCATCCAGATAGTTTGGATGCTTCAGTCAAAGCTTCTCTCCATGTTTGCACCTCTTCTTGTAATTCTTTTCCAAAATTATCAAAAGAACTCTTCAAACTCCCCGTCTGTTCACGTACATCGGATGGTTGAACGTGGTAGAAAATCGGCATGACAATTTGCTTATTCATTTTTCTACACATCATAATCTCTACAAGCTCACGCAAACACCATTTAGAAGAAACATAATCTTTCGAGAAAACAACTACTGAAATCTTTGATTCGTCAATCGCTCGCAAAAGAGCTGGGGAGATTTCTTCTCCCCTTATAAGTTGGTAATCAATGAAGGTTTTAATTTGTTTTCGACATAATGCTGCGTAGAGATGACTGACAAAACCATCGCGGGTGTCTTCACCTCGAAAACTGAGGAAGACATCATGCTTTTTTGTGAGGGTGGTGATGGTGGAAGATGAAGGAGTTGATGATGAATTGGCCATAGAGATGAACTGCAAAACTTAGTTTGAGCAGCAAAAACTGCAAAACACAATACAGGTAACCTTTTACTTTCAGTTAAATAACGATATCAACAGTACTTCCTGTGTGAACTCTTCTATAAACATTTTTGCCTCTTTCCCTTGACTTTCTAGGATCTGCTCTCCACCTGCAAGTCTTCATAATATTGACATATTGACCACCATCCCAACTAACAGTCATTTTAAAAAGGGAGAATTTCATTTTAGTTTCTAAAGTTACAGCAAATATCAATTTTTTTACCAACTAATGGTGAAATAAGGTACATAAATAGGACACTTGTTAACACCAAATTAAATTATATTTATAGAAAAAAAAAAAACCTTAAAAATTTAATAAATTATTAAAAAAAAAAATCAAAAGATTCATCATCCACTAAATTGGGTTCATCATCAATTCAACAACATCAATCCAGCCCCTCGCCTCCTTCATCGACCATACCACCACCATCATCGTCACCGCTTTCTCCACCTCACCCGTATTGACACTCCGGAAGACAACTTCTTCTTCGGCGATGATGATTTCTCCCTTTCTTCCGTCACCTGGCTCTCCTTCTCCAAGTGCTCCATTGCTTGGAAACTAAGTGATGGGGATCCTATCATCCATCTAGAGAAGAAAAGAGAAGAAGCACCATACGGCACAAAAATGGTGTAGTGGTGTGCTTTGTAAGTGTGTCTAGCAAAGATAAATTGTAGCAAATGCTATATTCTACATGTTCATCAATCTTTTAGTACATTTCATGGTGAAAACAATTTAAAATAAGTAGATACCCACATTTGCATTCTTCAGTGTGTGAAGAACATCCTCTTGTTTCCACAATCTATTATAATTGCCTGGCTTGTTTGGAGATTTTTTTCGAACAATTTCTCCACCCATTTCTTTCAGCAAATCATGCATTTGTGTTTTACTACCCTTTTTGTTTTTAATGATTTGTCAATTAGAACAGTTAGAGAGTGGTAACAATCACCTAGTACGTGTGCTACATAGTCTTCACTGTGCTCTCTAAAAAAAAACATGTAATGTTAAGAAATAATTCTTCTCTTCATCATTTAATTCATCATAACTAAATTTTAAGAAATCGAAAATTTCAAAGTTAAGAGTTCTTTGTAATTTATCTAATGCACCTATCCACACTTGTTTGCTATGTCGGTACAATGATGAACCCAACACTTATAGAGCTAATGGATTGCCTTTAACATAATCTGCTATCTTATCCGAGAGTTCCATAAGATCTTTAACAAGATGATTTTGCTTAAAAGCACTTATAAAAGAGCTTAAGACATTTATCATGGTCAAATCCCCTAACTTCATGTATGTTATGATAATCAACTCCACAATTTTGAAGTGCTTGTTTATCTCTAGAAGTAATGATGATTCTGGTTTCAGAGCCACAATGATTAAGACCTTCAACTAAAGTTTCCAATTGTAAAAAATTATTCACATTGTCAAGAACAATTAAAACTCTTAGTTGATTGAGCCTCTTCTTAATATTTAGGGGAATGATAAGAGTGTCTAAATTTAAATTTTCTTCACCTAATACTTTAGAAAGAATTTCATCCTTCAGAAAACCTAATCCACCACAATATCCTATTCCCTCCCTAACATTTTGAATAAAACAAACACCTTCAAATTGATATGAAATTAGATTAAAAATAACATCATCAATAGTTGTTTTACCGATACCACTCATGTCCCAAATCCCAATAATTTGATAATCCATTGTATGAAGGCATAATAAAGATATAACCGTCTCAATTCTTTCTTTTACTCCAATCAATCCTTCAAAATCGTTTGAGGACGATTTAAAATCACCCATCAATTTCTTCCAAATACCTTCCACTATTTCATCAATGAGTTTGGACACAGGCCTACCATATGAAAATATCAAACAATAATGAGCAAGAATGATCACAACAGAAGCTTAATAATGTAATTGAAATACTTTCTCTCCTCTGACATAAATAACTAAAAATATAAAGCTACCAGCATCAATTACATCATCTTATTCGGAGTATGAACCGATTCTAAGAAATTTTAGTTAATGCCAAATATAATCATACAAAATTGAGATGCAATCAAATATAAAAATCATATATTTGTCTTAAATTCAAGTTAGAAAAGAGGGCAGATCCATATACAGTAGCATTAATTAACAAAATAATATTTAATAACAACTTGGTCTCTGCTGGGAAAAGAAAAAAACAAACAACATGAAAATGTTGAAAAATGAATTTAAATCCGTTCTTTTATAAAGATGAAGTGTCTAACGGAGTACTCTTATTTACTTATTTTCAACAAAATTTGGATGACTAATATTGCAAATGAATAGAGAAAAATTAAGTGAGAGTTAGAACTACCTTGTTACCGAGGAATCCCATCCAGATTAGATTGGATGCTTCAGTCAAAGCTTCTCTCCATGTTTGCACCTCTTCTTGTAATTCTTTCCCAAAATTATCAAAAGAACTCTTCAAACTCCCCGTCTGTTTACGTACATCGGATGGTTGAACGCGGTAGAAAATCGGCATGACAATTTGCGTATTCATTTCTCTACACTTCATAATCTCTACAAGCTCATGCAAACACCATTTAGAAGAAACATAGTCATTCGAGAAAACAACCACTGAAATCTTTGATTTGTCAATTGCTCTCAGAAGAACCGGGGAGATTTCTTCTCCCCTTATAAGTTGGTAATCAATAAAAGTTTTAATTTGTTTTCGACACAATGCAGCATAGAGATGACTGACAAAACCATCACGGGGGTCTTCACCTCTAAAACTGAGGAAGACATCACGCTTTTTTGTGAGGGTGGTGGAATAAGAAGGAGTTGATGATGAATTGGCCATAGAGATAAACTGTCGAACTTAATTTGAGCAGCAAGAATTGCAAAACACAATACAGGTGACCCTTTACTTTTAGTTAAATAACTACATCAACATTGTCCTGCTTCCTGTGAACTCTTCTATAAACATTTTTGCCTATTTAATTTCCTGTGACTTGCCATGCAAGTCTTCATGAACTGTTAAAACGCCTCTAAGGAATCTTTGCTTTTATCCTTTTTCGTTGTTACGTCACTGATGCAGAGAGGTAGGGCAGTGCCTATTATTTTCTCCTAAATGATCAATGCTGTTATTTGTACGTAATTTTATATTATTGGTGATAAGATGTTTTCTATAACCTTGTACTAGTAGATGAAGTTATTAATTTTCATTTTACCAACTTGTCTTATTTACTCTTTCTTCTACGTTACCTTTGGAAAAAACCAAGTTGCAATAATGCTACAAGTCACCATCTTCAACTGATTAACATTAAATTAAAGCATGAATTACCATGGTGATATTAAGAAAAAAAATAATTAGGGTATAATATGGTTTGATGGTAAAAAAACGTGCATTCATTATGATACTCTTTTGGATTTGAATGGTTATATGATATATAATATTTAAAAAATTGAAAATAAATAATGCTATGCATAGTAGGTCCCGGGAAATGATAGTCTTGCTGATGATGGAGAAAATTGCACCGTTTAGGTGAGATTGCACTCACGGGAAAAAGATTAGTTAATTACACTAACCTCTTTTGGTTAATATTGACCATCATCCCTAACAACAGTGATTGTAATTGGGAAGACTTTCATTTTAATCCCTAAAATTTTAAAAAATATCAGTTTTTATCAATTAGTAGCGAAATAAAGTGCGTGTTCCCTAACGTTTTAGAAAATACAGTAATTTGGTCCAACTGTTAGTTGATCATTAGTCAAATAGTTTTAGGGCATGATTGTCTTTAGACATAAATAAGACATATGTCAACATTAAATTAAATTATATTTTAAAAAAACAAAAAAACTTAAAAATTTAACAAATTAAAAAAAAAAAAAAAAAAGGAAAAACACCGTACCTAAGCCGGGGTTCATCATCAATTCACCTCATCAATTCAACAGCATCAATTCACCTCCTTAAATCCTTAAATACCTCCTATCTCGCCTCCACGACCTCAACCCCCCTCCCCTTATCATCACCACCGATTGCCTTTCCTTCTTCCACCTCACCAACGTCAGCACTTTAGAATATGACTGAAGAAGAAGAAGAAGAAGAGGAACCAAATGGCATAAGAACGGTGGTTGCATTTTTTTCATTATTTTTTATTTATATTTATGGAGATTTATGTAATACTCTTATTATTTGATTTTTTTTTTTTCAAAAATAACCATTTAATTTTGAGTTTCGATACAAATTTTATGGTTTTGTGATAAGCAATGAGTACCAAAAGAGCCTCTTTTAATGTTCGTAACTTAAAAAATATATATATATATATATTTTGTGATAGAAAATTAAATTTTAGACTTTTTTAAATATTTTTTTTGATATTTTTTAAAATAAATATTGAAGAAATATCAAAAACTAAAACCTCTTTGTCAACCAAATAACAACCTATTGACTTTGGTATAGAAGATCCTAACAAGTTTGTTAATCCGTGTAGGAAACCAAAATCGAAAGTCAAATGTGGAAAGCGAAGATAGTTGCAGATAATGAAGGTTTTGACACTAAAAATATAAATTCTACTGTATTTTTTTGAATTCTTTTATAATTTTTTGTACTATTTATCAATTTAAAAATATTTTTGTATCTATCAATCAAATAACATTACACTTTTTGAAAAATATGGTTAATGAAAACTCTGTTTGAAAAGATTTAATCATAGAATTTTACTTGAAAAGTCATCTCAAATATAATTAGATGGTGTATCAAAAAGTTGAAAACACTTCCATGGGGTTTAAATGTAATCTAAAAGGGAGAGGGCAGTTGCCTAATATTGATAAAATTTTAGAGTGGGTTTCTCAAATATGTCTTTACATTTTCAATCAAATATGTATTTTTTTTTTAAAAAAAAAAAAAAAAAAAGAGGAGAGAGAGAAATAAATTAAAAATTACCAAGTTGGAAAATCTAGAGAAGGCTTTGAGAAGAGAAAAATGTGGGGTTTGGGAATCAGATTTTTTATTATTATTATTTTTTTGGTATAACCACAAGGATGACCCGCTACTTGTGGGTCTCGACTAATCCCTGCTCAAGCTAAGTCGTACCCAACAACCGGGGGAAGCTGTCCCTGCAGCTGTTTCTCCATTCACAGGATTCGAACTCGAGACCTTGCTTAAGGGGAACCGAGCTCCTTCCACTCGGACCAACAAGTTGTTGATAATTTTAGAGATCCCACAACACATATATAGGTTTTAGTCTAAATTTATTTGATTATTCGGTTTGATCATGTTGAAATATTATTCAAATTTAGGTCATACAATAATTTTAAAAAATAAATTGTTGTATGATAGAGCCTATTATGAGCAGAACTTAAAAAAGATAATTTAAAATTAAATAATAAAGAAATATTTTGAGTTTAATCTATCATAGAAGAGTTTTGTATGAAGACTAATCTAATTTAGTTTGTGGCTCATTTTGTTATTTTGTAACAGAAGCTTACTTTAGGATCTAATCATATTTTAAGGTATTTGAAATGTGAATTATTTACTATTTCTGTGCTTTTTCTGGTACTTGTGCTTTAAGTTATGCTCTTTGTGATTAGAATACTCTCCTAACAATAATACAATAACATAGAAATTGAAAATTTTGGTAGAACGTTAGGGAGGACTTGTAGTTTTATCAATTTTGTTGAAAGGGATGTTTAAGTGCCCCCTTCAATGATAAACGAACCCTCATTAACCATATATAGTATGCAAAGAATGTTATTTGTCTTTAAACCATACTTTAAAGTGATTAGTGATCACTGAACATAGTTTAATCGTACGCCTCTGTTTCTCTTCACAATTGATAACTTCTTACATCTATATTAATTAATTGTTACACTCTCTTCCAATGTGTTAGTTCCTAATCAATTTTAGTTTTGGCCTTTTGTCTTTCATCTTTCTTTCGTCTTCTGGTTTCGTGGTGTTTTGCTTACTAATCTATTTGGACATAAATGATGATTTTACCTGGATCATTAATGGGGTGAAAAATAGAATCATTTCCATTTATTTGTTCATCATCATCAGTCGATCTCCTTTGTTGACCTCTTAATTCTGTCGATCCCACTTAGATTTCTTGTATCAAACTTTTGTTAACTTTTTTTTTATCTTGTGTTAGTCTTATTTTTCTTATTGTCTTTATAGTTGATAATTTTTTTTCACATTTGTGTTAATCAACTGCTTTACTCTTTCCATATATATATGCTCCCAATCAATTTTAATTTTGTTTTTTCGTTTTCCTTTTGTCTTTCTTCTTCTAGCTTTGTGGTGGTTTGTTTAGGAGTTGTTTATTTTTTTGTCTGAAAATTGAATAGTATTGTTGAAGATTAAAAACTGAATAATAACTGAAACTTGAAATCTGAATAACATATATTTTTTTCTCCCTTTGCCTTTGAATATATTGCAAATTTGTTTGTTTTTCAAATTTAAAATTATTTGAAAATTAATAAGTTGATATTTATACTATTTTTACTATTATCATGTAATTTTAATTAATTTAATACAAATATCTAAAAATAAATAATTTAATAAATTCTAAAATATTTTTTATATACATCTTAATAATATTTTATTCATAATTAAAATATGATTAAAAATATAGTAATATTAACCTTATTTATATATTTAATATATATTAATGTATTTTAAAAAAATAAAAATGAATATTTAAATTGTAAATTGAAATATATTAGTTTAATTTCAAAGCAATTTGAGGTGAAATATATTTAAGTTTTTTTTTTTCAAATATATTTTTTATAAGTATCAAGGGAAAAAAAAAATTCAGTAATATAAAATTAGGATAAATTTAAAATTATGTTATTTTTGGATGATAAATTTGAAATAAAAACTTTCAAATATCATTAAGTGATTTGTAATTAAATGAAAAGTTAAAAATTCTTACTTAATTTTTTAATTATTTTTTAGTAATTTAACCACTTAAAAATACAAACGAAAACAACTTAATAGGTGTAATTCAACATTATGAAATCTTAAATGGAAAAAAAATAAATGACCCCTAACTGTTTATCTGAAAAACGAGATGTGCTTTATTTGTTTTTTCAGAATTTATGAGGGCGAAGTTCTCTTGATAAGATAACATGGTATTTTTATGCCATTCGAGGAGATGAAAATGGTTTATTGTAAATTCTTTATTAGTTTAATGACATGGCCCCTCTTCCTCCTACGACGAGGTAGCTTATGTCTAGCAATCCCACGGTGATCTTTCAATCGATATATACTCCGATTGAAAGATTAACGTAAAACTAAGTTTTTTTTTTTTTTTTTATTGAAAACCTTTTTAAAAGTCTTTAGAAATTTATTTTCTAACGAAAATAAGTGGAATTTTTTTTCTTTAATGTACATTTGCAAAACAAGATTTATAAAAATTTTGGCAGCACCACGGTTGTTTTCCTAATAATTCCACCACGTAAAAAATTATAAAAAACATGTACACTTTTAAAACAACCAAATTTCTCAACTTCTGGGCCTTAAATCCTCTTTTTCTTTATACACAATCAACCACAAAAGTTTTTCCACAGAATTATTTATAAAACTGAAATATAACATGTCACTCAAAATATTTAAATATCATTCACAAATACATTTTCCAAACACGGTATATAATTGCAAGCAAAAGTTAATTTACAGGTTTTCAAAAGCATTTACAGCAAACATACATAAACAAATTCAATACAATGACAAACGACTAAATCTGTTTACTCTTGGGTCGGAGTTCCTACAACTAAAACTGAACCACCTGCACCTGCATCTGCCCTGGGAGGTTTTGTTTATAAAATATAAAACTAAGGGTGAGTTAAACGAGCTTAGTAAGTGTCATGTTTTTCTAATCAAACTATATTTTTGAAAATAGCCTCCATAAAAACTTTAAAAAGCATTTCATAACTGTCTCAATGCAATAAAACTTAAATGCATTTTCTGAAAACCTCATCTGAATCAAACACATGTATAAACATTCAGTATAAATATAATTCATGCATAATAAAACTAGAATTTGATAACATGTTGAAAAGCAAATTTCCTGATTTCAGAAAACTATTCTGAAGCGCTTTTCAAAACTGAATTATAACATAACGGTCTATATTATTTCATCTTTGCTGTAAACTATAAAAAGTGGCAGTATAATTTTCTGAAAAATCTCTCTATGAAATAAGCCAACCACCGACGCCTAAATACCACATGACACCCACAGTATATGGCAGGGTGGAATCCTGCATTGCTTAGGTCTTGACCTTATGTCCGGTTTTACGTAGCGGAATTTTGTATCGCTACCAGAAGCTAACCATTATATACCTCTATACGTGCATAAGCGACACACTAAACTGGATTAACTGACACAGTCCTTCTTGCAGGTTTCCTCTCACTGTTAGTGACAGACACCCCTGATATTGTCATACACGTTTTAAGGTACTTTGACTGATGATAACTATTTGAGATACTTATAAGGTGTATCATAGGCTCATAAAAAAAATTTCATACATGCTGTTTTTTATTATATAATTCGTAATTCACATAAACTTTCCAAAATTCATGCAGGAGGTTTTCATGCTAAAATTCAGTTACTATAAAAATTAACTTTCAAACATTCAACGCATGAATTTAAATTTAACACGTAAAATTCATAGTGAATAGAAAACAATTGTATCAAAACATTTTGAAATGACACTTACCTTTTCCTAACTCACGATAATCTCATAATTTTTATTTCCTCACCTCCACATTACTTACGTATTTTTACATTCTATTTTTAGGCAACGTTGCAATTGAACTTATTCGTACATATACTTCCATAATCATGCATCAACACACAAATGCTTTGCTGCACAAGAATATTGAAACACCATTTTTCAAGTCGTAATCACCCTAATTATTCACATATACTTTCCGTTTGAATTCCTTAATAATCTAAACATGTAAGACACCACAATCAAAGTCCAAATTCTACATCAATATATAAAACACATTTTTGAACCATTTAATCCTATATTGGTCGAATCTTGACCAACTTTTACACCATCAATCTCATTCAATTTTTTTCATCATAATCATACTCAAATACATGTAAAATAGTGTAAAATCTAGTCCAATTCATAAAACATCACATTTGTGTAACAACACAAAGTTTAAGCGGCGAGATGTGTCCTATGATATCCAATAGATATCTTTTCAAATTCATAATTCATCATCAACATAAGTCATAAAATCATTCAAAACATTAAAAAACAATTATCTAACACTTTAATGCATTTATGACCAAAAAATGGTAGCTTAGTATACCATATGTTTGTTTCTCATTTCAACTAGGGGTGGGCGTTTTCGGGTTCTAGTTGGGTTGGGTTGAAAATCCTCTAACCCAACGTGGGTTAGGTTGAAAATTTGTCAACCCAACCCAACCCAATCAATCCTTCAACCCAACCCAACCCAATAATTGTCGGGTTGGGTTGGGTTAAGTCGATCGGGTTGGCATCTCATTGAAATACAAAATATTCATATTAATCAACTCATTCAAATACAAAACGTTCTCATTGGTCACATAATACGTTTAATACAAATAAAAGTTTAAGCTACTACATAATTAAACAAAAAAAAAAAAAATTCAATTCACCATGAAAGACACAAAAAATAAAAACTAAGGTCATAATCCTAATAGAATCCATCAACACAAGTTTGCTATCATTAAAGTCTTCACCCTTAGCATCAAAAACCACAAAATATTACATCCAATTGATAGCTCCCAAAACATCAACTGTATGCACTACATCTATGTTCTAACATCAAACAAAACATGTAGGTTAAGTCAACCCAAAATGTAACTAGCTAACATGTTTTCAACGTTTGCAAATTATAAAAGAACAAACATATGTAAGTAAAATATAAACTTTTTATTTAAAATAATTACCTTATCAGCATGAAAAATAATCATGAATCCAAATGTATGCTGACTCCAATATCTATATAAATGGAATCACAAATATTAGTAATATATAAAATTACACATTTAACATTATCATAATAAAACAAATCATTTACCTTTTTCAATTGCTTCATCTCCATCTCATCCATAAAAGGTGTAAGATTCAAGCAAATATTTGTAGTCTAAAGTCACAATTTATAATAATCCACGCATTAAAAGACTCAAGATTAATATTAAAACACATACAAGTAGGGAGCCACATTAAATTAAAAGGAATCCACTAAACATACAGTCTCACTGCCTCACACTGTCACACAGTTGACAATATACTCTAAATTTGTAACTGTTACTTTATTTAGTCCACATACTTTAAAATGTCTCCAAACTTTGGTCCCCTCACACAATCACTCACATACACACAGTGTGACAGACGTTATTTAGACAGTGATTCCATTACACTGTCACAAACGACCATATAATCTATTTCTCCATTACATATAATTTATTCCTCCATTAACTTCACTCACAGTCACAGTTCCACACACACATATGACACATCCATGATTCCATTTCCATATATATATATATATATTCCATCCTCCCACTCACACAACCACACATACGCACATTCCAACCTACCTCCACTCTCACTGCCCAGTGCCAACTATAACTGTACTTAGTACATATACTTACACAGTCCATAGGTCATGCTTCACCTTACAGCCCTGTTCGGGCTCCCTCCATTCGAGTACCAGATCAGACCCTCCCGGCATGGCTGCACCCTCTCATCCCTCCTGGCCACCAGATCTGACCCTCTCGACCTTCAGATCGAACCCTCTCGGCCTCTCCTTCTCGGCCTCTCCTTCCATCTCTTCATATACTCCACTAGCTACACGACCCATACCCGTATGGCTCCACCCTCTCGACCACCAGATCTGACCCTCCCAGCCTTCAGATTAGACCCTCTTGGCCTCTCTTTCCATCTTTTCATATATTCCACTAGCCACACAACCCATACCCGCACCTCACCTCTCGACTTCTCACTCAACCACTCGTACATTGCCTTTCAGCGATCTAAGAAAGTTGATGATTGAACATTGAAGGTGAAAAAAATGGAGATTAAAGAGAAAATATACCTATGGAGTGTGAAGGCCGATGAATAGAGCTGGAAGACCGTCGGTCCCCATGAAGGATGACAATGAAAGTGTGAAAGCAACTGTGTATGGAGCGGGGAGGTGGAGAAGGATGAGAGAAAAAGTGAGAGAGAATGAGTGAAAAGGAAAGATGTGGCCAGCGGACAGGGCACAGGGGAGTTGTTGTGGAAAATTATAGTTTTATAGTTCGGGTTCGGGTTGGGTTTTTGGTTTGATGTCTTGACCTAACCCAACTCGAAAAATAATCGGGTTACTCAAACCCAACCTGACTCGGATATTTTGGCTGCTACAACCCGACCTAACCCGATCATTTGTAGTCGGGTTGCTCGGGTTGGGTTCAACATACCCACCCCTAATTTCAACATCAAAACTCAATATTTAATACATTTACAGGCATGAAAATCACTCAAATCAATCAAACTTAAATTAGACCATTGAAACCCATCTTGGCTGTGACTCACATGCAATACCACATCAAAATTTTTTCAAGTTTCACACTTAAATTTACACTAAAATCACATCCAATATCATGGTAAAGCAACTAGTTTCCAAACCAACATCAACTTAAATAAAAAATTTATTTTTACTAGTATGCTTACTGATGGCTTTTGAACCACTAGCCTTGTTTTCCCACAACTTTGAGACCTCCAATCTCTAGATTCATGCATAAATATCCCAAATATTCCATTAGAAACCACAGATTTCAAGATTTACATAAACTAGTTATGGAAACTTAAACCTTACCTCTTGAAATCAACTAAAAATGGATGAGTTTCACTTTTAGGCTTGTATACAACCTTTGCATATGTTAAAAACACTAAAAAATGGCTTCAAAATCACTAGGTATAGCTATTGTCTTCAATTTCTCGTTCTCTCGGCCAAACTCCTCTCTTCCTCTCAAGTGAACCTAATGCTTCTCTTTTCTTTATTTTATTTTGTTTCAACTTTATATAGTCTCCACTTGCCTTCATAATTGCCCCCAAACTAACTTCAATTCTACAAGTTTGTCATTGGTTTATATTAAATGTTTTTGATTGGTTAAAAATGTAAAATCCAATTCCATTCTAACTAAATCCATTTCATTTCAACCAATTACCAACATCCTTTGTCTTTCAAAGCCACTTGTCTTCATTTTCATGCATGCTTCCACTTGTCACACCATTTTCATACTCTCTCTTCCATACTTTTCAATATCCTAAAATGTCATTGTACATGTCTTTTACAATTGAATACAATCATGCCCTTTTTGGTAATTTCGTTGGCACTAATCATATTCTAAACATTAATAAACCTTCATATTAATTCTCGTATCCAAAATTATCTTCGGACTATCTGGGAATTATATTAGGATTTAATTATATATTCAGACACTTTTTATTATTTTACTACTTCATAAATAAGGGCATATGTACGGTACTAAAATTGGAAAGAGTATTTTTATCCAATAAACTTCAGTTCACTTACAATCTATTCGAATGGACTCATCTTTGATCTGTTTTAGTTTCTTTAATCTCTAATATCTATTTTAGAAATTCACGACTTTTAGGTCCGTTTCCTAAAAATAACTATTCACTTGGAAACACTATTTCCACGGAAATACTATACACATAAAAATATTATTCATAAAAAAAATTTACGATTTTCAGGGTTTGTTTCTTAAAAATCACTATTCACTTAGAAATATTATTCACATGAAAATACTATTCACCGAAAAAATTTTTATTTTTCGTAAAAAGATAAAATTTTGGACTTTATATTTAATGTACTTTTCTAACCAATATTGTTAGTAATTGAGAATTTAGGTTATTGACTTTCAAGGGTCGTTTGTTTGTTTGTTTTTTTTCTCTTTTTGAAGACTAAACATTGTTACTAAAGGCTAAAGACTGAATAGTGATTGAAACATTAAATCTGAATAACATGTTTGTTTTTTTTTTCCTTGTCTCTGAATATCTCATAAAGTTGTTTGTTTTTTAAAGTTAAAATTATCTGAAAGCTAGTAATTTGACATTTATACCCTTTTAACTATTTGTGATTATATAATTTTAATTAATTTAATATAAATATATGAAAATAAATAATATAATAAATTCTAAAACATTTTTTTGTATATATTAATAATATTTTATTTATAATTAAAATATGATTAAAAATATAATAGAATTAATCATATTTATATATTTAAATATATTAATATGTTTAAAAAAACAACTAGAAAATGAATATTTAAATAAAAAATTAAAATATATTAGCTTAATTCCAAGACAATTTAGAATAAGATATATTTAGACTTTTCTTTTTATATATATTTTTTGTAAGTATCAAAAAAACAAAAAGAAAATTTGAATAATATAAAATTAGGATAAAATCAAAATTATGTTATTTTAGAGATAATAGATTTAGAATAAAAACTTCAAATGTCATTAAGTGATTTGCAATTAAGTGAAAAGTTAAAAATTCTTACTTAATTTTTTTTAATTATTTTTAGATAGTTTTAAATGGTTTGACCACTTAAAAAAAATAAATAAAAATAACTTAATAAGTACAATTCAGCACTATTAAGTCTTAAGTGGAAAAAACAAACAACCCTTCAATGAGAATTATGTCTGTTGTGGCTTAATTTCGATAACCAATTTTCCATGAGAATTATTTTTTTTATGGCTTAATTTTGTATGTTGGCTTCGTAATTTGATATCATTTAGAAACATGTATGTTTTTTGTATGAATAGTGTTACACTATTCGAAAATATATCTAAATTTATTGTCCAAATGATCTGACGAGTTGATTTGTAACTATTATATCATTAATATATTATTCTAATTCGGTTGCAACAAATTAGATTGCTGTATTAGCTTAGTAAAGTTTTATAAAACATAACATTATTCTTTTAGCATTTGTTATTAAAGTTAAAACCTTCAAAGTAGAATATAAGATAGCTTTATTAGTAATTCATGAACCAATGGATTCAGTTGAGCCAAATCGAATGGTTTTGGATCAATTCACTTTACAAAAATTTATTAAATCATTTCATTTTTTCAAGAATTAGTCCAATAAAACTAATCAATCCGATCCAGAAGTGAACTGATCCAATCAACCATCACCCCTACTTACAATGACCACAGACATCATAAACAATCAAAACATCACACATAATTCCACACAAAATGCTATATTTATATAACTTTAAAACCGATTATCAAGTACAACAAACCCATTCTTACAAACACAAAATCTAAATTCCCCATTTTGTTGTCTAGGACCAACCTAACAACCAAAAACACAAAAAAACCACTCTACAAGTCCCAATTCAGTCCGGTCTAGGGACTAGGCCTAAGCATAAAAACTGGTACCAAACCAAATCGGCTTGAGCCAAACCAAAACGGATAAAAAATATCGATTTTTAACTTGTATTTGGTTCGGCTAGATTTTTTACGTCAAAAATCGATTTTTTGGGGACTCAATTCATTTTTAGGTCGGGAAATCCAGCCCAACCCAAAATGATCTGAATTTTAAGTTGGTTCAGTTCAATCTATTTACACAATTTGGTTAGGTTCGATTCGATTCGATTTTTTATTTTGAATACCGATTTTTTGGGTTAACCGAACCAAATGGAACCTTTCCCCCACCGACTCTGGACCCTAAACACGGTAAGCCCAATCCAAAATAAACCGGACAAACCCTAATTTGACGATTGGGTCATCACGGTTACCAAAATATCTTCCAATCCGATATATAAAGCCCTCAAAACCCTTTCTTCTCCACATCTCTCTCTCTCTCTCTCTCTGAAGAAAACCCTTCTCAGACCAGAGAATTGAAAATCCTCTTTTTTGGTTTTTCGAGACGTGTTGTTTGTGGTAACGTAATGGCGGAGGAACAGGTGGTGGTGGTGGCTGCGCCGGATCACAAGCGGAAGCTGGAGGGCAAGGAGCCGGAAGCCGAGCCGATTCCAGAGACCGGCGTTGAAGGAGAAGATGGCGCGACCGAGGTTGACAGATCGGAGGCCAAGCGGGCCCGGCTAGACGACGAGAATGAGAAACCCGATGGTCCAGGTAGTTGATTTTTGCTGAGATGGCAGTGGCATTTGATTGCGTTTTGATGATTGGTTGTGTGTTAGGGTTTTTTTTTTTTTTTTAAATAATTTATTTTTATTTTGTTGAAAGTTGAATAGAGTAAGGCATTTGATTAAAAATCATTTGTAGGGATATTTGATTTTTTATTTTTTTTATTTTTCTGTTTTTTTTTTTGTTAAAGCTTGGATTTTTGTTGACTGTTGGATTTGAATTCAAATAACTTGATGTTTATTAGGGGTTTGCAAGTAACTTGTCAAACCGATCAGTTGAAACAAACTAGTCTAATTTGATCAGGTGGGTTTCGACGGTTTTTGTTAAACTGGTTTTGGTTTGATTTATGGACATATTGATTTGGTATGAGTTTTGATATAACAAACTTGATGAGTATTGGCTTGGCGGGATATTGAGCTCCAACTCGAACCAAACTTTTTTTGCGCGTCCTTAGTTTTCGTAGTTTAGTTTTGCTCTTCCATTTTAGGTGGTATTTCGGATCTTTTGTGTTACTAAGAATTTCAACTTTTAGTAAGTATTGTTTGTTTTGTTGAGTTTGTTTAGGAAAGATCTTTATAGGTTTTGGCAATAAGTTGAATTTGCCCTTTTTGGTTGAATTTCTTTTTATGGTTGTTTTAGGGAGAATACTAATGGGAAAGGGTTTGTTTTTCTGCTGAAGTGGATATTCAGAATTTTGATTGTTGGTTTTGATTTAGTTATTTTGGAGCAACTTTTGTCGTGGATTTGACTGTTCTTAGCGTTTGCTTTGTCACTAGCTTTTGATAGTTTCTTGATGTGTTGTTCATTTTGTTGATATCTCTCAGTTTTGATGTTTGAGAGAGATTTCAAAGGAATCTGTTTGTGATTTTGGATACTGTAATGATAGTAATGTTACTTTTTATTTAATGTAGCTAGTGCAAATGGAATAAATGAAGAAAAAGGGGATGAAGCTGTGAAGGAGGATGCTGAAGAGGTGATTGAGGACACTACTATAGAAGTGCGAGAGACTGTGGAAGTGAACACTGATCAGGTTTCTTCTGTGGATGAACATGTTTCTGGAGATAACCAGCAAATTTCCGTTACTGAGGAAACTAAAGAAGTTTTATTCAGTACTAAGGAAGAAACTGAAGACGTTTCTGTTGTGAAAGAGGAAACAAAAGAAGTCACTGTTACAGAGGGAGAAACTGTAGAGCCCTCTGAGATAGAACCTCTGCAAGAGATAGATAATGCTAAGCTGGATGAGCCATCTGCAAATGATTCAATGACCATAACCCGCAAGATGGAGGTCCCTAACAATAAGGTGAGTAGCTAGTTGCTTAAATTATCTTTTTAGGGAATGCTATGATTTGGAGCTAGGAGCTTGCTAAAATTCTGTTTAAGTTGTTATTGTTGTGGGTTTTTGGTCTGTGTTTCCAGTAATAACTATTTGTAATTGGGGAAATGTCAACAAGAGCCAGCAGGTAACTTCTAGGGGACTGGTTATGACCGAATTTCACATGTTGGTGCAGGTTGGTGTTCTAATTGGCAAGGCTGGAGATACTATTCGGTACCTGCAGTACAATTCGGGTGCAAAAATTCAAATCACAAGAGATGCTGATGCTGATCCCAATTCTATGACAAGGCCTGTTGAAATAGTAGGGACTTTGAGTAATATCAACAAGGCTGAGAAGCTTATAAGTGCTGTTATAGCAGAGGTAATAAGCTTTCTTTGTTGTTTGTATTATTTCCCCTCTATTGATGAATTTGGATATGGTGATATATATACTTTTTGTAATATTGTTTTTATTGTTATGATTATTATTTTTTTGTTTCTATCATTCATTCAATCAATATAATATGGCTCTTTTCCTGCAGGCCGATGCTGGGGGCTCACCATCCCTTGTAGCTAGGGGACTTGCTACTGCACAGGCTGTTGGGATAGGGGAACAAGTTGAGATAAAAGTTCCAAACGAAAAGGTTATTCTTGTTACAACATATGGCTGAAATATTTTTGTGCTTGTGTGCACATGTTTATGTGTTTTAATTTGTAATTTTTTTAAAATTCCTGTCTTGCCTTGCATGTGTACTGAATACAGGTTGGTTTAATCATCGGTAGAGGTGGGGAGACCATTAAAGGTCTACAGACGAGGTCTGGAGCCCGGATCCAGGTAGTTGATATCACTACATCAATGCTGCTTTTAGATGCAGTTAAAAGTTGATTGATCAATAGGGTTACAACTATTTTTTTGACTATAAATACTGACCTAGTATTCTTTGTGTAGTTGATACCTCAACATCTTCCTGAAGGTGATGGTTCGAAAGAGAGGACAGTGCGGGTGACTGGTGATATGAGACAAATTGAGATGGCACAAGAAATGATCAAAGAAGTTCTAACTCAGGTTTGTTTTTGACCTCAACTTTTCTGTACAGTAAATTGTGGTTGGATTTAAATAATTATTAAATTGTATTAATTTCAACTGTTTTGTTGATATCTTTTCTGGATGTTGTCAACCAAAATTTTATTAGATTCTCCCATGATGATAATCCATTTCTGGATTTAACATGAATGACAGCCTGTGGAAATTCTAAATGTGTGACTGTATTCCTTATGAATTATATATTACCTGGATGCTACATCTATATAGGTTGGCGTGTTTATTGTAGTCCAACTGATGATCCAGTTTGAGTTCATACAAGTCACTGGATTGTTATGCAAGAATTCTTAGGATTTTGTTAGTGCTGCCATGTTCTCTATTGAGAAATTTAGTTTGTGCTTTAGCTGTGTGTATGTTTTTTTTTTTTCCTCTTGGGTTGCTTGGATGCTAGCAATTTGTAGGATGTCATAGGCTGCTCTTACAGTGTGGCTTGGGTCAATGATATATGTTCTTCTTGCTCCATATGCATACATTTGCATGTAAGACTTGTGCTTCGTTGAAGTATCTATGGGGAACTGTCATGTTTCTTAATTGTTATGTCTTCCTACTTAGATAAGATGCTTCTCTGACTGGCTAATTTTTACAAATAATATGACAACCGGATATAATTGAGGTTATGTATTGCTTTCCTGCCACATGTTACTTTCCCTTGTAGTGGACAGTAAATAAGGTGATTTGTTGAAGGTTTGCAGTCACTTAGATGTCTACCTTGGTATAGCTTTAGTGTCATATCAAGTAGTTTATAGCCATAATTTTTTAGTTAAGGTTAGATAAATGTGGAAAGCAAAATAATTATCATTTCTGTTTCTTTTGTCTTTGAAACCCTGAAAAATATCCTTTATGCATAGGGATTTGAGCAAATATGTATCCTGACTTGTTGCTGATAATTCTTGTTTTGTATTAATTGGCATGCAAATGTCTTCTTCGTTAGATTGGTTAAACAGAAGTTCTCTGTCTCTTGCATTCCCCTTAGTAACATACAATCATGGTCTTGATGTGATAATTTTGCCTTGGGAGTGAGAGCTTAATTACATTACCACGCTAGAGTATGCGGTATTGATGATTGATCTGTGCCCTGATCTATAACAAGGTCACTTGAATGCTCTTAGGAAGATTAACATATATTCAATCCGAGATGTGTCGGCTGTCATGATTTATTTATGTTGAAGGTGCCAATTCGAATTGGTTGGCTTTAAAAATGCAGATTTGGCTATGCCTCTCCCATGGGTCAGCATTGCTTTCTTGGTGTAGCAATAGACAACTACTATTCACTCCCACAAAGAGAGGTATCAGGCATTAATTCTCGCAATTGAAGGTGTTAATAGTTGGTAAGATTGCTTCAAGACTTGAATGTTAAAAGAGCATGATGTAGTAAGACTATATTGTGTAAACCTTAGTGCTCTTTAGTGTCAGTGTGATCTGTGTTAGACATGTATTTGAAGATAGTGTCATACCTGGTGAAGTTTGTCTGTCATATTTCAATACACATGGGGATCAATCTTGAACTTTTATATAATGCCTGTTGAAATATTTGGAGAATATGAAACATTGTCTTCCCTTGTGCTTTGAGGTGCAGAGCAATGGCACTAAACTTGAATTACTATATAATGTCATATCACATCCACATATATTATATGGTAATTACCTGGATTACCTTTTTCGATTAAGAAACTTTAGCATACACCATTTTATACATGTCACTTTGAATTTTCATTCTATAGGTAGGGATTTTGTGAAGAGCTGGTACTCTTACAATTATGTGATGAACTCTGAAGTTTAAGGTCTCCTGGGAGTGCCTTAAACACATGTAACTTTTTTGGGATTTTATTAATGATATGTTTAACAAGTTTCTATCGTTCTTTATACTGATAAAGGATCATATAATCTGATAGTTGTCTGTTGAATATAGAGATTGTTGTCTTTTTGGTGGAGAGTGGAGAGTGGAGAGATTATGAAAGTGAGATAATTTTGCTTTTAGTCTTTAGTTTTATAAGGGTATGTGGTAGCTTGATGATATGTTTGCATTTTTCAGTAATTAAGTTGTATGATGCTGTAACTTTCTCATGATCATGTTTTTTTATTTTTCTATGTATTACTTTTGATCATGTCTTCCTATGTTATGATTGGTTATGATCACGTATTGCCTGTTTATGGTGCTGGCGGTTATTAGTGCAATGAATATAATATTAGTGACTGCAGTTTTCGGTTTTAATTTTCTTTGTTCTGTTGTAGTCTATGCTCCATCAGTCTTTCCCATCTATATAATGTAGTGTGTGGTTTATATACATAGTTTTTATTACTAATAACATGCCTTTCGTTCAGCTTTCTGTTACATTTCTCTTGTTTAATTAAGTTTGATTCCTTTTTTGTCTGTACATATTAATGAATTATGTTGTTTTTAGTTGCTTATTGTTTTAATGCAATCTTTGTTGAATAGACTGTGAGGCCGTCGCCCCTCTCTGGTGGTTTTAACCACCAAACCTATCGACCTCGTGGACCCTCTGGTCCACCTCAGTGGGGTCCACGAGGTCCAGGGTACGACTATCAACATCGAGGACATTATCCTTCTCAAAACCCCCAATATTCGCATCCGTCATATGGTGGTTATCCTTCACAACAGATGGGTCCAAGAAGTAACTTTGGTGGACCACCAAGCATGCAGGGTCATGCACCGAGTGGCGCTGGTGGTTATGATTACTATGGTGGGCAGGGAGGTCATGCATCTGATCACCCAGCCTCTGTCTCGCATTCTACTCCCATTCATGGGCATGCCACTGGCCCTTCGCCAGCCCCTGGTGGTCCACCTCCATCTCAGACTAATTACAACTATGGACCGCCACATGGTCAAGATTATGGGCATCATCCACCTTATCCACAGACAGGTCCTCAGCAGGGCTATGGGCACGGATATGATGATGGGAAGTATGAAAATCATGCTCCAATGCAGAATCCCTACGGAGGACATGGAAATCCTCAACCAGTTTACCCTCAGGGTGGCTCACAGCCAGGTTATCCACAACCACAGCAGTACGGTAAGCCACCATCATATGGCATGCCACCACAAGGGCCACCTCAATCCTATGGTCCACCAAGAGCTAGTCAACCAGGAGATGTGCCTTATCAAAGCTCTGTTCCAGCAGCCCAATCTTATGGTCAGCCTGTGCCACATCAACAGCAGTACCAATATCCATCAAGTGGAGCCATGCAGCAAACTTATTCATCATATGGCGCTGCACCAGCAAATGATGGGTATACTCAACAACCACCTGCTTCTGGTCCTGTTTATGGCCAACAAGGTGTCCAGTCCGTTCCTGGTTATACTCAGCCTGGTGGGCAACAGGCCACTGGCTATGGGCATATAGGTCCTACAACTGCATATGGAGGAGGATACACAAGTTCACAGCAAGGTTACGCAGAACAGCCAGCCCCAAACACTGCAGGTTATGGGTATCAAGGACCTCAAGATCCTAATTATGCCAGTGGCCCTGGGTCAACCTATGCTGCAGCACCAACTGCACAGGCTGGTTATGTGCAACCTCAACAGGCTCAACCAGTAGCAGCTCAACCAAACTATGATCAGTCTGCCCAGCAATCAAGTGCATATGGAGTGGCTCCAGGTAGTGCACCAGTTGCTTACGGTAAAACTGTGTCGCCTCAGCCTCAGCCTCAGCCTCAGCCAGGTTATCCTCAATACGACTCGAGCCAGATGTATGCTGCTCCTCGGTAAATTTGTTGTAGCTTGTAGTTATCAGATATCAATTTGCTCACAATAGCTTAAGTTTAGGCCCCTATTGCTGACTGCTGTGATGGTGTTTGTTAGCACGCAGATGTTGCATTCTAGTTCTTTCTAGACAATGTTATATCTTCTATTATGCAATCTAATTTTGTTGTGCACATTTGCTTGTGTATGAGAACTCTGAATTTTCTGTTATGTGATGATTGAATGGGTTAGTATTCCCTGATAATAATTAAACATCCAATTGCATGTTTTGTTATTTGTTTTAAAAGGAAAATCTAGACAATGGAGCTCATCTTTGAACCAATATCATCATCGAGATTTGATTGCAAGATAACACAGATCACCTGGACAAATTATAGGACGAATAACAAGTATATAGAAGATCTTTGGGTTCAGTTGCTAGTGCCTGCAGGATATGGCTAGAATGGACAGGCTATGAAAAAAAAAAAAAGTTGTAATTTGGTGATTGATGTAAAAATCTTTTGTAGTATTTAAATTTACTACTCGTGCAACGAATCTAATAGTTGTTTTTTTAACTGACATTCTTTACGAAGAAAATTGTGTAGTCTTACACAGGTTAACACTAATTTTATTTGTGTTTGATATGGGAATGGAGATGTGGACTAAAAAATTTTAAATCTTGATTTAAATATTTATCAAATATCATTTCAATAGCATTCCTCAGGGAAGAATAATGAAGGTTGAACAACTCAACTTCATTTTCAGGGTCACGACTTTAACCAGTGGAGATGATATTGAACACCTTTAAATGAAGTTAAGAATTGGTGTCGATTTGGAAATTTATAATCTAATAAGAAATATTTGCATGATTCAATGCATATATGAAAAGCATGTAAAATATAATCAAATGTCAAATTAATTTACTAACAAAACATATATATTAAAATAAATCATAAATTATTACCAAGTGGCACTTTAAGTTCATTCCTCTATGATAAATAATCATTCAATACTCATGAGTTGAACCCTTCCATCCACTAAGCATAAATATGAATTCTAAATTGAAATTACAAGTTGTTAATGTATTTTATAATATTAATTCTATGACGATTATGATAGTTACTAACGTCACGTACGATTACCAATGTTGGAATACTTGTGCCATCGATAACTCCAACACAATTTTGAAAAAAAAAAAATTAGAGTTCATATATTAATAAATTATAATAATTATGTTATTATTATTAAAAATGATAAGAACGGTGATAATAAATAATTAAATCCAAAATTTTATACATCAATATAATAATTTTTATCTTTCAAAAAAAAAATAATTATAATAGTATTATTATAACTAATGAATAAATAATAAAATACCTACCTTAAAGTTAGGGTAAAATGTTATACTTTCTCTTATCTTAACTAGTGTGGTGGGTTTAGGTTTGGCTATTGACACTGGTGTAATTGTATTCAATGTGTTAACAATTTTGTAGAATTTCTTGCTAGTAGTGAAATCTCATCGGCCAAATATATCAAGAGTGTGATAATATCTACTATTTTGGTCAACAATTAGTAAAAATATATCTAGCATTTCTTCTGCACAAATATATATTGTATTTTCTAAAAGTGTTTTTTCTCTAATAATGTTACATTACTTTCAAAACATGTGGATACATTCGATATAATTATAAAAAATCTTGAGGATTCTCATTTAATACTCAATGTATATAATTATATCCAGCTGTAGTTATTAGTCAATAGACCTTCACTATGATAAGCATGTATGACAACCATAAACTCATATAGCACACGAACTACTGCATCAATTGCTATCAATAGATATTTAATGACTTCATAAAAATTCTTCATCCATTTCTTCTGTACCTTCATCTTCCTCCATATCTTCCACTTCTTCTCCCTCAATTTCTTCTTCCTTGATTTCCATCTCCTCTTTTTCATTAGTAATGCTATGATGATCCATTTTATTTAGAAAACCATCTACCAACCAAAAAAAAAAAAGTATAAAATAAAATAAGTCCAAGCTGGTGTCAAATTATTAGCCTTTCATTATCATATTTTCCACTCTCTTCATATTTCTTTCTTTTTGTAATATGTCGCACCAAAGTTGGTTGTATCTGTAGCATCTGGGTTTTCTATCTTTTTATAATCTGTATCACTGGCATCAGGGCTTGGATCTATAGCGTATGGAGTTTCTAAAGCATCAAAATTTTCTCATTTTTCATTTTCTCTGTTGAGTTTCTTTCGTTTTTTTATTGGGGCCGCATGCAGGTGTGGCGTGGGTCCGCCTGCACCCGCGAAAACTTTGCATGTGCAGATGCAGGTATAAAATTTGTTTTCCAAACGCATGCCCGAACACAACCCGTTGTCACTCCTACTCACGCGGTCTATGTCTTTCAGCGTATAATGTAGGGGACTGAGTAGATCATACTGCCTCTAGATGTAGACCAACAAAGATGCCCTACAAAATTTGATTATAAGCCAACACACAGCTAAAAGATTAAAATGCGCATCAGGGTAGGGTATTCACTCAATAGCGTTTATTTGTTGAAATACACCATGTCGTACAATTTTGTAGAGTAAGACAATGGAGAACCAGCTAACGACACAAAATGAGCAGTTCGGTGCACAATTGCAAAATTGACTGAACCTTTGGTCAGAGGCATGCATGGTCAAGACATCTATTATTGCATATCGTTTAACTAGGCACAAAATTAAGGACAATCAATGCAGAAGACTTAAATCGAAGATTAAAGAAATACATGAAGTGAGAAGACATTCCTTTCCACAGAACACACATCCACTAACAGATGCCAAATTCTTGTTTAGAGACATGGCACTTAAAAATATTTTCCACAATGATTAGAGAATTTCCAGTTGCCACCGCCCAATTCAAAGCAGGCCTCAACAAGAGCCCCAATTACAAAAATTAATGTTAAACAAGACATTGAAGAAATCTCCAATTCTTTATCGAACATCGACATGGTAACTGGCATCTATCACACTCAATTATTATTCAAACAATTACTTACCATCCTCTTTTGATGCGTTCTTCCACTTCCTCTTCTACATGTAACCATCACTCATTTACTACCCAAACAATTACCATCCTCTTCTGACGCGTTCTTCCACTTCCTCTTTTCCACGTAACCTTCTGATCACATATTAACGACAGGTGAAACCAAACTATCCACATAAATAGCCGCACGTAAGATTAATATTGGCCATTCCTTAATCTCAACACTGTTGTCCGTTTCCTTTTCCAAGTCATACCAAAAACCTTTCCCATTTACTTGATAAAATAAAATTTTATCTCCGTGCTTCGAATAGGCCAAAGCTTTAGTATTAACTTTATCTCTGCACTTCGAATAAGCCGAAGCTCTAGTACTATAAGAAAAATCCTCAAGCCCAGGCGGTTTCCCTTCTTTAAATGAAAACAATTTAGTCCAAGACTCCTTCACCCCATACTCCTTCATCACCCATATATCTAAAACCTCCTCAAATGGACAAAAGCAGCTCAAACACAAACTTTGTCCGAAAGCCACAGTATTCAAATAGTAATAATTTTTATCAGCTATTTCTGGAACCGAAACTTGGCAGAATCGTTCGCCCTTTAGATCAAATGACAAGACACTGCATTTGCTATCTTCATCAGCTACATCTCTAAGTCCCACCAACCAATTCAAAGCACCACCAACAAGAACCCCCATTCCACTAACATAGTAGTCACCATAAGGAGGTAAATCCTCAATCCTCCTCCAGGTATTAGCTTTCAAACTATAAACAGTAACTTCGGTGAATTTTATTTTATCAAAAAGTACGACTCTAACCCACTTATAGTCATCAGTAGTAACATCATAACCAAACCCATCGAAGACATTAGTGAAGTTATAAAAGCATACATCAAAATCAGACCAAAATTTGGGCAAAATTTGGTGCTTTTGGGTTGATATGTTCCACAGACCTACACTAATTCTACGACGGTGTGATAGAGCAAGCAAACCATTGCAAGAACCAATCAGAGTATAATCATTACCCCAGCTCTCAAAAGGGTGCTCTAGTTTCAAAACGTTATCTGCTGAATCAAAGTCTACAGAGAAGAGTTCTGGAAAGAATCTACGGTTACCGTGAACAACGAGTCTTCGATCAATGGAGTGATGGTTTTGTAGATGGCGGTTGATGAAATCTGGGCCGTCGATAATGGAACGGAACTGCTTCGACAAGCATCTGAAGCGGAGGAGAGACTTCACCGGAAGTCTGCAGAGGATTTCGACGATTACATCCACGGGGAGCGCAGGCATGATCGGTGGCCCTTTTTTGTTCTAGTTCGCCAAATCAATCAAGAGACCTTGATGAGAACTCCGACGCAGCCGCCGCCGCGGGACAACTCACTGTCGCATCCAGATCGCGGGTTGCGAGTTTAAGGAGACGCTTTGGGTACCCAGATCGTGGTTCGACGATCTGAGAACTCAGATCAGCTTCCACGTCTCATCCAGCGTCTCCGACGAGATCTCCATTGTTGTTGATGCCGAGTTTTGTTTTGTTGTGGGTTATGGTGGTGTGGTGGAGAGAGGTAATAAAGATGTGCTCTGGGCTCTGTTTTGTTTTGGTGGTGATGACCTCTTCTGGGTTTTGTTTTGCTGCCGACTCCTCCCTTGCTTGAATGAAGGTGTAGAATTTTATTTTGTGGATCTTTTTTTTTTTTTTTCCTTCTTAAGAACTGGGTTGCAGATCTTCAAACAGATCTCCTCTTTCTTTTTTTGGTTTTTAATAATTACATATATTTTTATTAGACTTTTATTTTAATTTTATTTCTGATTGAAAATTTATTTTTGATTTTTATTTTTCTTCAATTTTTTAATTTAATTAAAATAATTTTTCAGTTTTTTAAATTTTTAATCTTGTTTTAATTTAAATATTTTTTAATTTTTAAATTAAATAAAATTTTTAAAATTTTTTGCTTTGTTTTAATTTAACTAAAATAAAGGAGTTCTTTTTTTTTTTTTTTTAATAAATGATCTTTTTTGCCCAAGTTGAGTATTAACCGTTCTTTTTAAAATCATGCATAAAATTATTTTTACATAAAAATATATTTGATAAAAATAGAGAATGTGAGGGACATTTACTTTTCAACTTCAGAATCAAAATATAGTTATTTTTATAATTTTTTCAGAATAAAATTAAATTTATTAAGGATATTTTGATATCCATATATTCTACAATAGACTATTAGTTTTTTTTATCCGATTGATTAATTCGATGAATTTTTTAAATATAAAAAATGATGAAGATTAAAAGTATATTTATAAATAAAAAATAATATTTCACTAAAAATTAGATATTATAATGAAATTTTTTCTTTTGTTTTATTGTTAACTTTATTGTTTGGATATAACTGTTTGGATTTCTCTCGCTCCAAATATTCCTGGGTCAAGATGGCCACACAATTTTGTTTGAAAGTCTCAACTCAAACAAATCCTCTTTGAACCAAAATAACTCCATGTATCAGTTAGATTGTTACACACAAGCTCATAGTATAGTTGGCTAAATATCTTCTCATCTCATATAAAATTGGAGGTTTAATCCCTCTTCCTTGTTTGTTAATGTAGTTTGTCTCCCGCCAATGAAAAACATAAACGTCAACATAGCAGAGCATGACACGTGGTACATAGTATAGACTTTGAACGAAGAAGACATTGAGTAAATCAGATAGTGCCAAGTGATCCCTCTTCGAAGGCAAAGAATGTAAATCTTCAAGAGAATTTGCAACCTGCGAAAGAACTGTTCCAACAAATTGGCAACAAATGTCTAATATGTAGAACATTTGTCAACACGAAATTGATTCAAGTGATAAGTGACAAACATTCTCACATTTAAAATAATACCTAGAAAAAGAATTCCATCTCCTTATAAAATATAACTTTTCAGTTTATTACATTCATTCAGAGTGATTTACAAGTAATTTTAGAAAGATTAACCAGTTTAAGAGAAATAAACTCTAACTTAAACACCGGAGGGTATGTTCAGAGACAATCTCTAGACAACCTTAATGAAGGGTTTTATTAGTTTTGCAAATTCAGTTGTAGAAGTCTATCAAGACCAACTTTCATGCAAAGAGGAGGTTTACTCGAAGTTTGAGTTCATCTTCATACGTCATTTTTAGTCTCAACAATTTGAAAGTACATTATTAATATATATATAGATATATATATAACATGGGAAATTTATGAATTTTACCCAAATATAATAAGAAATTTTGTTTTTACCCCAATTCTTAATCAAATTTGTTTTTGACCTCTCAAACAAACTATTTCTATTATATACCCAAGATTACGAAATTACCCTTAAGATTAAATCACCAAACTAACCTTCATCTTCCACTCAAAATTACAAAACTAACCTTCATCTTCCTCCTAAAACCTCCATATTTCTCCTCTACCTACTTTTGCATTGATGATTTCTGAGATTTGAGTTTGAGTGTCTATATTTGCTCTTCATCTTCTTCCTCACAATATCCATTGAAGGATTTTGAACATTAGTGGCATCCATTGAAGGATTTGATTGTTGAAGAATTTGGTGATCAAAGGTAATGTATATGTTTATTTGTTAGTTTTTGGGTTATTTAGTTCATATTTGCATGGTTTAGGGCTGTAAGATTGTATTGGTTTTGATGGATATGGAAATCTGAAAATGCGACGGAAACTGCAGAAGCTGCGACGAAATCGGTTTTTCGTGAGTGATAATCGGTTTTTCAGGAGTGAAAAACCGATCGGTTTTTGAGGACTGAAAAACCGATCGGTGTTCAGTTTCAGTGGCTTGAAAAACCGATCGGTTTTTCAGTCAGTAAAAACCGATCTGAAAAACCGATCAGTTTTCAGTGATAAGTTCGAAAAACCGATCGGTATTTCACGGGCGAATAGCGTCTGAAAAACCGATCGGTTTTTCAGTCAGACATTGAAGATTTGCAGGGATAAAAACCGGTTTCTGTTAAAAACCGATCACAGAAAAATGGATAAAAACCGATCGATTTTTGTGTGATCGGTTTTTCAGTGGCTAAAAACGAAGCAAAAACTGGAAAACCGTTCGGTTTTTCAGTGGAACTGGAAAACCGTTCGGTTTTTCAGTGCCACTGAAAAACCGAATCGGTTTTTCAGTGCCATTGGAAAACCGAATCGGTTTTTCAGTGCCACTGGAAAACCGAACGGTTTTCCAGTGGCACTGAAAAACCGTACTGAAAAACCGATTACAGTTAATTTAAAATAATAAATTAAGTTGATTATAAGATTGTATTTTGTAATGTTGCCCAAATGAAATGAGATTGATTTATTATTTTATTTGAACGTTACAGGAATGACTCAAGAAACAATTGTAATCAATTTTGACGGAGAGTGGAATGGATGTAATTACGTAGGAGGGGAGTCGATCATGTGTGGGGTTCACAGTAATAATAGTTTTTCATCATTAGTCGATATTGTGTACAGAGAGGCTGGTATTGATAGGAGAATGTGGGATATTCGTATACATTATTTACTATAAAGTGCGACAAGTGGTAAAATTAAAAAGATACGTATCATGTCCGATCTTGGTGTTGTTGGTTTGATGGCAATAAAAAATATTGATGTTAAAGAGATTTATGTGGATAAGATTGTGAAAGATTGTGGAGCTGAGGTTAGCAGGCGTATCGGTTTTCCGATTGCCACCAACTCAATACCAGGAAGAAGATGCAACGAGGCAGAAACGTCAAGACCTATAAATCCTCAAATGGTTGAAAGTCATTTTCATCGAACTTCAGGAATTGGGAGCAATAATCCGCTGGATGCTGCTGGCACCCAATTTACATGTACAGAAAGTCCAATTTGCGATGTTAACAATGACTATATGAATTATGGTACTGATGATGAAGATTGGGACATAAATGATAATGGTGGTGAGATACGGGATAGTGATTCTGAGGAAACTGGAGATAGTGATAACGAGGGAACTCGAGGTGATGATGTGTCTGAAGAAGAAGGGTTTCCAGAAATAAGATTTTCAGGTTTACAATTTCAGAACAATCCTTTACAACCACATTGGATTGTTCCTGGTGTTGAACTGGGCGACATTGAGCCTGCTTCAAGTGCTATGTCAACCGTCTACCAACTTGGTTCATTATACAAGGGAGCATTTTTTAATAGTAAAGAAGAAATGAGTATAGCTATTGGAGAATATGCTCTGAAAGCGAAATTTGAATATCGGGTTAGACGTTCAGACACGGAGCGATTTGAGGCTAGTTGCAAGGACAAAACTTGTAGCTTTATAGTTCGTGCTAGATGCAGAAAGGGTTGCTCGATGTGGTTTGTGTTGAAGTATGAGGCGGAGCACACGTGTCGTCAGACAGCCATGGAATCACATATGAAAAGTGTGAAGGCCATTGTCATCGGAAAGTTGTATGCGGGAAAGGTGGGGAGAGATATGTATACACCTAATCGATTGATTGGAGAAATGCTAGAGCAGTATGGAGTTCAAATCTTGTATAGCAAAGCTTGGAAGGCTTTACAATATGCAAAGAAACTTGCGTATGGACAAGCGGATGAGTCATATCAACAGCTTCCGTCCTACTTTGAGATGTTAAAGTTAGCAAACCCGGGCACAATAACAGCAATTGAGAGAGATGAAAACGATCGGTTCTTGTATTCTTTCGTTGCACTTGGAGCTTCGATAGAGGGTTTCCGAGCTTATATGAGACCGGTTGTTGCTGTTGATGCAACGCATTTGAAAGGTGAATATAAAGGGGTGATTTTTTTTGCTGCATGCAAAGATGGAGAAGAGATGATTTATCCCATTGCTTATGGATTTGCTGACGGAGAGTCAGACTGTTCGTGGACGTGGTTTTTAAGAAAATTACGATTGGCGATCGGCGTGTCGGACGATTTGCTTATTGTATCCGATCGTCATAAAAGCATATCGAATGGGATGAAAGAAGCTTTTCCAGAAGTTCCACATGTGTTATGTTTTTTTCACTTATGGCAAAACCTAAAGCAGCATTGTAAAAAGCGTTCGGATGTGGAAAATGCATTTTACAATGCAGCATACTGTTATGTAACTGAGGAATGCAACTGGATATTGGAAGAAATGCGAGTGTTACATCCGAGGACACATGGAACTTTGGTTAAAGCTGGGGTGAGCAGGTGGTCACGATCACATTGTCCTAAAAGAAGATATGAAATGATGACCACCAATATTGCAGAGTCGCTCAACAAATGTATGATGCAAGCACGCCGTTTGCCAGTAACAACTGCACATGAATATATAAGAAATGTGCTGCAGAGATGGTTTAATAATAGACGTATTGCTGCTGCTCAATTGACAACTTATGTTACCACTGCTGCGTACGATCGCATCATGTTGGCAAAAAATCTAGCAACGGAAGGTTGTGTATATCCCATTACAGAACCGGTAACGTACAGTGTCATGCATCTTAGTAAAGGAGATGCGGTGGTTAATATTGAAGAGCACACATGTACATGTAAGCAGTGGAACTTAGATCAGTTGCCATGTGTTCATGCATGTGCTGTGGCCAGGTATGATATTTCAACGTTTGCTTTCAGCTTTTCATGTTATGTCTATACACTTCAACTTGTATTACCTGATAATTTGACAGGTTCAAGGGCGTCAGTTGTGATACACTTTCCAGTCAGTATTACAGCACAGAATGGTTGAAAGCTGCATATGCAAGTCCGATCAATCCAGTCCCTAAATTAGCCAGCTGGAATGTTTCTGGGGAAGTTAGAAGTATGGTTGTACTACCACCCATAGGAAAAAGACAACCAGGTAGGCCGAAAGAAGTTCGGATTCCTTCAGCCGGAGAAGATCGTCGTAGAAAAAAGTGTGGAAGATGTGGCGAGAGGGGACACAACCGTCTTCGTTGCCCTAACCCCCCTATTTCTACCAGGGGTGGGATGAGCTCAGGTTCTGCGGATGCGGAAGCTGGCCCAAGCACATCTGTTATTGACAACGGCCCACCGTCCCGCAGATGCCGCTTGTGTCATAAGACTGGACACAACCAACGTCGATGTCCTCTGCGATTTCCTGCTACCAATCAAGAAATGGATAATGATGAAAACAATGAGTAGGAATCGCGTATGAACTCTCTGAAGCATGTTTAAGTTATCTTATTTCGTTAAATTGATGTATTATAATCGCATTGGTCTTGCTTTTAGTTTTGTTTAACGGATTAATAGATTAGTATCTGTTACAGTTGCTTGACTGTGTCCGCACACCACATTCATCTGTTATAAGTGGTTCAATCAGTTACAGAAAGTCCAATATTTTAGCGGAATCGGTTTTCCATGCAAAGGAAAACCGGTTCGGTTTTTGGTAACCCTGGAAAACCGGATCGGTTTTTCAGGCACCCTGAAAAACGGTTCGGTTTTTGGTAACCCTGGAAAACCGGTTCGGTTTTTCAGGGTTCCTGAAAAACCGAATCGGTTTTTGGGTGACCCTGAAAAACCGATCGGTTTTTCAGGGGGAATCTGAATGATGGAATCGGTTTTCCAGATCCCTGGAAAACCGAATCGGGTTTCCAGAGGAATCTGAAAACCCGATTCGGTTTTCCAGATCTATGGAAAACCGAATCAAGCTTTGGTTTCAAAATTACACAATAATATAATATTATTTCTTTAAAAAAATATATATATATCATATTATTGCTGTTGTTATTGATGTTAATACACAATAATAATATTTAAGTTACACAATAATATTTAAATTGGTTTAACTTAAATTGGTTTCATTTGATGAAATATTTAGTACGACTGATTTCATGATTTCATTAAGTGGAATTATTCATTAAGTGGAATTATAAAAAACTAAATTATTGTTAGTTAATTATATTAATATATTTTAATAACTAAAGGCCAATGCGTTCAGTTGAATTGATTTCAATTGATGAAATCATTAGTGTTGGATGATTCAAAACCAATGATTTCATGATTTCGAAATTTTAAATTAACATATCCTAACCATAATAAAGACTCTAATATATGTCAATTAATTAACTTAAATTGGTTTCATTTGATGAAATATTTAGTGCGACTGATTTCATGATTTCTTTAAGTGGAATTATTCATTTAGTGGAATTATAAAAAACTAAATTATTGTTAGTTAATTATATTAATATATTTTAATAACTAAAGGCCAATGCGTTCAGTTGAATTGATTTCAATTGATGAAATCATTAGTGTTGGATGATTCAAAACCAATGATTTCATGATTTCGAAATTTTAAATTAACATATCCTAACCATAATAAAGACTCTAATATATGTCAATTAATTAACTTAAATTGGTTTCATTTGATGAAATATTTAGTGCGACTGATTTCATGATTTCTTTAAGTGGAATTATTCATTTAGTGGAATTATAAAAAACTAAATTATTGTTATTTAATTATATTAATATATTTTAAAATCTAAAAAATATTTAAACTAAATTATTGTTTTCACTGATTGACATAAATACTTTAAGTCAAAACTTGAATAGGATATGGATAATTAACTGTTTATTGATGTCACTTAAGTACAACTTCCCCGTAAGAATCAATCATCCATTTTCCAGAGTTATTTACTTTATACAAAGGACGTGAAAATGAATAAATATCTCGTGCAAGCGAAGCCCTCAGTGCGAGGGCGTCCGCAGGTGTATCACGTGGTCGTGATTCCCATGTACTTTCCCTGGATTGCAAAAGGTCCCGTACGTACATGGCGACATATGCTCCACAACTCGTCCTGTTTCATAAATATATGCACCACAGGGGTGGAAAACCGATCGGTTTTCCACACCGATCGGTTTTCCACCACACAGGTGTGGTGGAAAACTGCGGTTTTGCACCACAGGGGTGGAAAACCGATCGGTTTTCCACCACACCTGTAAGGTGTGGTGGAAAACCGATCGGTTTTCCACCCCTGTGGGATTGGTTTTGCACCACAGGTGTGGAAAACCGATCGGTTTTCCACCACACCTGTGGAAAACCGATCGGTTTTCCACCACACCTGTGGAAAACCGATCGGTTTTCCACACCTGTGGTGCAAAACCGATCAGTCTTCCACAGGTGTGGTGGAAAACCGATCGGTTTTCCACACCTGTGGTGCAAAACCGATCAGTTTTCCACAGGTGTGGTGGAAAACCGATCGGTTTTCCACAGGTCGGTCACCAGTGGAAAACCGATCGGTTTTCCACACCTGTGGAAAACCGATGCGTTCCAGACGACGCTCATATGGTCGGAATCGGCCATATCAGCCACAAATCAGGCCAAACCCAGTCAATACCAACCTATTCTAAACCAAATAAGCAATACCCAACATCCATATTCCACAAACATGTTCAAATCGCGAATGAAAATCAAAAAACTCAACAACCCAACCGAAAACTAACCTTGCCAAAAGCACTCACGTCCCCCGAGCTCTATCCTCCTCTGGGCAAGTCGGAATCGTCGCCGTTGTGGCCGGAAAAAGTGGTTGTGCGTCGCCTCTCGCTCGGTTTTTCGCTCTGCCTCGGTTTCTCTCAAAAACCGATCGGTTTTCCGCTTGGTTGGTGATCCAAAACTGTTTTCCATCACTTTCTGCCACCTATATACTTAGGGGTATTCTGGGTATTTTGGGTATAGCATGTAATTAGTTTGTTTGAGGGGTTAAAAACAATTTTTTAAATTTCAGGGGGTAAAAACAAAATTTATGTTTTTTTATTGGGTATTTCCTGTAATTTCCACATATAACAAAATGATAATGGATTGTCAATGTGATTTAGATAACTGTTTTCTTAATTTTGCTAAAATTAATGATTTTTTTTTTTTTTTGGGATACAAAATTAATGATTTGATTAAGTTCTCTTATTATTTGAGACAGAAAATTTAATTTGAAAGTGCATTATTAACGTATAAGTGTATAACACAATGATAACATACTACTTAAATATAGAGCAAATTCCATTCACTTGCTCCTGCTGATCATTAACATATTGAATAAATACAACTTTGAATCTGATGATACGTTTAATTAATCTGTGGAGGATATAAGTCATGATCGCATCACATGGACACATCTTTCAACTAATCGGCACAGGGGACTAAGAAATCACACCGTCTCTACATGTTTGACAACACAAACATGACTTATAAATTCGAGTACAAGCTATATACAAAAAAATACAATAAATATTTGGGTAAATTTGAGTACAAGCTATATACAAAAAAATACAATAAATATTTGGGTATAAGCCGATGTAGGACTAGCTAAATATTTAAGTATCTGGGCAGTCACTCATAGTGTCTATTTGTTGAAACGCAACATAAGCTACAATCAGTGGGAGTAATTAAATGGAGGATCAACTAAAGATAAAACCTGGCAGGGGTGCGCAATATTGATTGACCCTTTGCTCAAAAGCATGGTCAAGACATCTGATATTGTGTATGAGCTCACTTGAAGGACAATTAAGGACAACTGATGCCCGAGACTTAATTAACTAGAAGATTAAAGAAATGTATGGAATGAGATAACATTCCTATCTAGAAAATATACCTACAAGCAGTGGCGAACCCAGAAAATTTGTTTAGGGGGAACACATGAAGAAAGTTATAAAAACATCGAAAATTAAGAATATACTAAATATATAAAAGTTTGACTACCTTACTTAACAATTAACTTTACCTCTTAATTGAAGTTCTTGGATTAGTTGTAAGGGTAGTTATTGAAGTTAATCCAAGGACTTCAATTGAGAGGTAAGGTTAGTAGTTAAGGAATGTAACTAAACCCAATATATAATGTTTTTATATAAAAAATGTTTAATAACACTGTATAGTTTAAATAAAGTGAAATATACATAATATTTAGACAAAACGAATAGTCTTATACTTCAAAATCCTGATAAAATCATTAAAACAAATAAAAATGAAAAAACAAAAGTTAAAATTTTTCTCAATGAGGCTTCATGTTTTAAAATCGTTTCATGATAACTTCTCTATCAATTTTATCAAAAATAATTTTCGACATATATGCAAGTAAATTATTATTTAACCATGATCTCTCATTCGATATATAATTCAATCTTCATAATGTTTATAGCAAAAAAAGAAAAAAAAATTATTCACTAAAATTATAAATTACCAATGGATTTTGTATAGCACACAAAATGTAGAAGTAAATAATCCTTATATATGAGAGAATTAAAATAAAAAATTGAAAAAAGGGCAATATTAATTAATTAATAGTAGAAAAAATATTAGAAATAGAAAAAATAGGTCTCATAAAAATAATAAAAATGTAGGAAATTAATCATATTAGAAATAGTAAAAATAAATAACAGAGTTAAAAAATTAATGAACAACTATAAAAAAGAAAGAAGGATAAAAAGTTTAAATAAAATAATAATAATAACTAATAATAATCAATAATAAAAATAATAGCTTTGATGTAGTGTGTTCTGCCCTTCCAATGAAAACCATCAAAAATAAAATAAAAATAACAGTTTTTGTTTTTTTCGCTACAAAAATTAAAATCAAACATCACAACATTGTACTGCACACAAACACAGTAGTATAAGACTCCTTTAAGATTTTTTCTTCAAATCTCAGGAGGGGTACGTGCCCCCCTCCACTTTGCAGTGGGTCCGCCCCTGCCTACATGATTAGCCAATACAGATACCAACTTTTGTTTAGAGGTGTGGCACTTAACAAAAATTTTCATCAGTTAGTTACCATCAAATTTAAAAGTTTAAATCAATAGAAAAGAGCCAAACTATAATATTTGAGACTTGAGGTTGACAAGTGACACATTCTCTCGCATGTAATATGGATAAATTTTAGATAATTGACACAATTATAATATTTAAAACTTAAGGTTGACAAGTGACACATTTCGTCGTGTGTAATATGGATAAATGATAAATAATAAACATATGTTAAACGCCTCCTACTTTATAACATGTGTAACGAGAAGATTTTCAGATAAAGAGAGGAGAGAGAGAGTTTGAATCAAAGACCTCCAGACTCTGATACTATGTTAGTTACTATCATACTCAAAAGTTTAAACTGATAGGAAGAGACACAACTATAATATTTAAGATATAAGATTGACACGTGACACCACTATTTCTAGTTGTTGCACCTAATTCAAAGCAACCATTACATATAGGCAGGAGTCCCATCTCTCCGACCAGTTTAATATGGAAAGGTGGGAAACCAACTTGAAATTTCTTTGATCGAACCACCAAAGGTAGACCATTACATATATATACATACATAATCAGAAAAGTGTTGGTCATATAGCATGCAACTGAAACTTTTAAATAGAATGTATGTAGTGGGTGAATTTTACAGTACATTGATTTTAGCGAGGTCTTGTCAGTCAACTTTCTCGAAACCTGGCAACTATATCCTACACAAATCAAACAAAGATAATGCAAGTGATCTTGACACCGGTGGGGCGCCATACACTCAAGTCAATAAATAAATCGTAATGTAAAATAATGCGATAATTATAAAGCGTCGTCAGACTAGAGAGAGTATGTTAGAGAAGGAGAATGACAGAAAACTATCGAAGTCTTGACCGTCTTGACCTGAAGACTGGACGGAGTAAGAACACTAAGATATTGAGTGTAAGTGGCAAAACCCTGTATAATAGAATAGTGCAAGAAAATCGTGAATAGTATACCACGTAAGTTCCCAAGAAAGAGAGGTCAGTCACAATGGACTCAATTAAATATCAAGTCTTTCCTAACTAAAACCTTTCCTAGATATACACTTCCACACCACTACATTGAACCTATCACGGAGGAATTCAAAATTTAAAATAGAAAAATGAGAACACAAGAGAGAAAAATGAGAAACCTCAAATGACTTACAAGAGATGAGCAAATGAGATGAGATCAACCTCTATTTATAGGTGGAAAAGATGCTATGAAACTTATTGCAGAGTAAATGTCATGGTTAATGATATATCAGTTATAGAGTTTAATGACATGGTTAATAACATATCGGTTACATGGTTTAATGTTATGGTTAATGACACATGGATTACATGGTTTAATGACATAACTAATGATATGTCGGTTACAAGGTTTAATGTCATGATTTATGACATATCGATTATTGGGTTTAATGTCATGATTTATAACATGTCGGTTACAATTTATTTAAACTTCATGTTTTAAGAGCAATCAATCCTCACTTAAAAAATAGACCTTATTTGAGTTGGATTAACCAAGCTTCTGGACTATCTTCTTGTAACATGCATTGAGTCATTAACTTGGGCCAATCGACATACTGGGCCATACAAGCTTTGAGCTTTCATTTCGGGCCTAAAATTTTTGACAACTACAATGTGCAAACTAAAACCAACTTAAATAATATCACAAAATATACTCCTACTTATGATAACATAAAACTTTATCGTCATACTTTCAATAAGCCAAAAATTTAACAAGAGAAGCAAATTTTAGATTTCCAATCGGTTCACTTTTGTAAACAAACCAATATAGTACGAAACTCTTTTATTGTACATTTGTTTATCAACATTATATATATAAAAAAAAAAAAGCATATGCACTGCGATATAGTTGCAATAAGATATAGAATTTCTTTCATAACACCAATATACATATCAATTTCTTGTTTAGAGTCTTAGAGATGTGGCACATAGCTAAATTTCCACTCTTGAAATCACATTGTTAGGGAATTGTCAGCTGCCACATCTAGTTACCCCCAACACGAGGACGGATTACTTGAAAAATTAAAAGTTAAAATGAAAAATTGAAAGAAACCAATATTTATTAATCAAGCAACGTGCTTCCTTTTCTTCTTCTTGACATAATCACCTAATCATATATTTACACTAGGTGAAACAAGACCATCAACATAAATAGTGGCACATTCATTACTGTTTGGCTATGCATTAATCACAACATTCTCAGCTTTTTCCTTTTCCAAATGACGCTGAAAATTTTCTCCGCTCCTCTTAAAAAAACAAAACATTATCATCATGCTTTGAATAAACCAAAGTTTCAATCATGAGAGAAGTTATTAGAGTCGTGCATTATCATTATGTTGATTTAATTGTATCTCAAAAGTCTTCCCCCAACATGTTATAGATTTTTCTCCCTAACGATCACTTCCTCTCTCTAAAATCATTAAAGATATAGGGAAAACTAGGAATTTATTTGAATAAGGATGTGAGTTCAAAAATCTTCAACAATAATTTCTTGATGAGAAAAGGAAGATACAAGTTAATTAACCATTTATTTTGATTTTGATTTTCAGTGCATGCTTGCTCTTGGATCTTTAAAGGTTAGATTGCTTTCACAAGAATTCTTTCATGTACACTTTATACTTATCGAATATTTTTATGTTAAATCTCATCGAGACAGTCAAAATGACACGGCATTAGTCTAAATCCGATATTGTTTACCCTACCAATGAACTTCTAAAAGTAACCTACACTACAATAACATTTGACAATTTATTAGATCCTATTAACTTGGTTAAGCTTTTCTCTAACATCATTGACAAGTTGTGCTTTAAAGGTCTACAATATTAAAAGTGATTTGCGCCACCAAAAGCAAGCTTGATAAAGCAATAATATTTCATACATTATAACATTAGATTTAAATAAAAAAAAAGTTATTTTTCCCAAAACCACATACAAGAGTTTCAAAAACCATTCAAGGAGAAATTATTAGAACAAGTATGGCATTGAAAAGGGCAAAACTAACACATGCTATGCCGAAAACTATTCACTGAACCTTGCATTCTTTCAACTCTAGATTAACATCTCCTTGATGTCATATTTAACATTGCACAAAGTGAAGGAGATATGTGTGAAATTCATATCCTAAAACAAAATCATAACAGCTAAAAATGATTGCATAAAGCACAAAACAAACAATGCCTTCATGGTGGTATGGGGATGTTACACTTATTCCTACCCACATAATTCATTATCATCCTATTGCGAGGTGTTCTTCCTCATTTTCTCCACGAACTACATTAGGCGAAACAAGACTATCCACATAAATAACCGCACGTGAGATAAATGTTGTCCATTCATTAATCTCGACGCTCTCATCCGTTTCCTTTTCCAAGTCATGCCAAATAACTTGCCCTCGTGCTAGATAAAATAAAACTTTACCACCGTGCTTCGAATAAGTAAAAGCTCTTATACCAAAAAACAAAGACTCAAAGCCCCCAGGCGTCTTCATTTCTGTAAATGAAAACAATTTAGTCCAAGACTCCTTCACCCCGTATTCCTTCATCACCCATATATCATAAACATGCTTAAATGGATTAAAGCAGCCCAAACACAAACATCCTCCGGAAACCACAACTGCAAATCTGCAATCATTTTCATTAGCTGTTTCTGGAACCGGAAATTGGCAGAATTGTTCACCCTTTAGATCAAATGACAGGACCCTGCATTTGCTATCTTCATCAGCTACATCTCTAACTCGCACCAGCCAATTCAAAGCACCACCAACAAGAACCCCCACACAATAAACAGAGTAGTTATCATAACGAGGTAAATCCTCAATCCTCCTCCAAGAATTAGCTTTCAAACTATAAACACTAACGTCAGTGAAATTTCTTTTATTAACGTGTATGACTCTAACCCACTTATAGTCATCAGTAGCAACATCATAACCAAACCCATCTAAGACAACGTCACATATATAAAAGATGTCAGGAAGCGCATCAAAATCAATCCCAAATTCGGGCAAAATTCGGTGCTTTTTAGTTGATACATTCCACAGAACCCTAATTCTACGACCGTGTGATAGAGCGAGCAAACCATTGCAAGAACCAACCAGATTATAATCATCACCCCAGCTCTCAAAAGGGTGCTCTAGTTTCAAAACGTTATTTGCTGAATCAAAGTCTACTGAGAAGAGATTAGATACGTCTCTAGATGGCATACCATGAACAATGAGTCTTCGATCCAAGGAGTGATTTTGAAGATGGCGGTTGATGAAATCTGGGCCGTCAATTATAGAACGGAATTGCTTCGACAAGCATCTGAAGCGGAGGAGAGACTTCACTGGAAGTCTGCAGAGGATTTCGATGATTACATCCACCGGCAGCGTAGGCATCCTCAACAGCGGCGTTTTCTGCTTAGACTTCACGTTAGGGCGTAAAAGTGTTCATGGTATCGATTTAAATAGAGAGAACTCAAAGGCCAAAAACGCTGTCGTTTTTGGTTGACAAAAGGTAAAACATATGCGAAAAACAAATTGAAATTTCCAAAATGGGCAACATTGGAAATGTAAAATTTGTTTTTAAGCATCCAATGAATTCTAAATTGTTTTTATCCCATATATAAAAATTATTTTCTTCAAATGTCACTAAATTACTAAAAGATACACTTAAGTAAAAAAGTTTTAAGTTATCCTTTACACCTTCACATCTCGTCCCAGGAACAAATCTTGGATTTTATAGCATCCAACAATAACATTTTTTTTTTTATTATTATTATCAATGAAAAAGCTATTTATTATGTTAAAAAAAAAACTATTTATTATAGCATTTAAAATTAAATGCTATGTTAGGTAATCGCTTAGTAATATATCATTATTAATAACTTTTTATTATTAAATACATAACATATAAGATTTGTTATTAATAATCATGAAGATTTTTTTTTTTATTAATTAAGTATTTGTGATTATAATAGCACAATATGTAAGTTAAGGAATTCAAAATTATTAATATGTTTTACAATTGCAATTAAATAATTAATAAAAAATACATAATAATAAAATAAAAATTCATAAATATTGTAGGTTTTGAATACATCCAAATTTTGATAGACATATAAAATATGTAGATTGAATGCATCCAAACTTTTAAAACTCTTTTAATTCTATTGAACACCTAAGCTAAATACACCTAAATATTGTAGGATCTTTGTTTGGTTATTTTTATCAATTGGTCATCAAATGACTTAAAAAAAATCCAAAAAACAACTAAAAATAAAATGTTTGAAATCTTGACTAAAACACTTAGGGGATGTATTCCGAACTCTAAATGCACCAGTTAACTTCAAATCAGTAAATTATATTTAAAATATATTTCTTTCAAAATTATCTTTCCAAAGTAATATATTATCTTCTTATCTTAATTTTTCTGGGAATAAATCTCTTCTTTAATTTATTATTTGTGATAAACAACTTACAACTTTTTTTTTTTTTTTTAAAAAAAATGTGAATACTATATAGATTTTTTTTATTTATTTTTATTTTTATCTTTTTATTATTATTTATTTTGCTTAAGACAACAATATTATATGGAGTTGGTGCTGTTACTTTCGGCATTATTGTTAAATTCATCTTTAATTTTTTCATTTCTTCTTAAAATTTTTGATATCTTAAAAGTTAGTTTGACGGATTAAAAAAATCTACTCTTACAATAATGGTAAAAAAAAAAAAAAAACTCCACTAGTATGCTAATAATATATATAATAAGATTTAAACATCTATAAAAATATATAAAAATAAAGTATACTAATCATTTGAGTCATAAATAAATATGCAGACATATTTAATGAATCATCAACGTTATTTCGATGCCTTTGACACGTCGACTAAAATCAATCTAAAATATCACACATGATAACAATCACCTGCCAATTTGTGCCAGTAAAATAATCATAAGCATGAAACTAATAAAAAAAGTGAAAAGAAAACATTTCCATTCATATCATTTTCCACATAATACTTGGAATAGTTGAGTTTTGCCCTGCTTTTCTTTTCTAGTTTTTTGTTGCCATGAGGTTTATTTATAACATGTTCAGATGAATCTGTTTCTCTTGTTCTACAACATAGAACAGAAAGGCTATGCCTCTTATAGTTGTCATTGGCTAGTTTAGTTTGGTATCTCTTACAGGTCTCGATCTTAAATCTCGCTCGTATAGGAGTTTCAGAGAGTTTGATATTCATTTCAATTGTATTATCACATAATTATAAAGATGATAATAATGATTCAATGGAATAATAGTATCTTGACATATAATCATGTAAGATTTTGAATTATATGGTTAATAAAGAGAAAAAATGACCAGGCAATGGCAATCCCACCAATCTCCTACAGAGATGATGACATACAGGTTTAATTGAGTTCAATTCACCAATGTTTCAAAAGAATGCATTAAACAATTGAAAGGAATTGCCTACATTGATTTGCATGATCTAAAAATTAGCATGGAAATCTCCTGCAAGTTAACTCATAAATAATCTGGAGGAGGCTCTTAGGACCTTCCTCTGGCAACTTTAATATCTGAGCAACTTTAGAAAATGCTGCATGTTGCTTCAAGTATAAAGAGTCTTCTTTTGCCTCATGTTTTATCTCTTCTGTGGAAGGCTTCGGCTTCGTCAATGCCCATTGCATTGCCCATATCGCCAATGGTCGCATATAACAAATAGATCTGTACTCGTCATCCGTGTTCCAACCCTCTGGCGTTTGAAAGGAGTAACTGTAGACATTCAATTTATGATGAGAAGACATGAAACCGAAAAACCACTTCATGAATGCGTACCAGAAAAGAGAAGATGGGCTTACCCAAGACCACCTTGTGACCAAGCAGCTTCATAGACACCAGCTGCAGTCTGAAATGCCATATTCTCCAGTCCCTCATGAATCATAGAAGCAGAAAGCGCGTATGTAACGCCAGGCCATATTTCCCTTGATTGTATAGATGACATATCAACTCTTCCGTCTGGTCGCATACCATTCACTGCCCCTCGTGTTCCTCCTTTCACCCTTAAGACATTGAAGTTGTAAATTTTCTCTAGTGTTCTCCTTATTTTATCTTCATCAGCAATTGGCAAAAGACCGCATGCTCTTGCATACCTAAAATGTAACAAACTGCTGAGTTGGGCCTCATTAAAATGAAGCAGCAGGATAACAATTGAATCTGACTGTATTATAATCACCTTCATTTGTAATTTATTACACTAGCAACTGCAATAGTTGAGTAATTAAATTTAAAAGACAGTACTTCTCACTAACCATTGTCCAGCCAACTGATCAGCATGAATAGATGCACTGGAACTGCTACCACTATTGTCATAGTTGAAGTAGGAGCCATTCCATAATTTTTCATAAACAGCTTTTGCCTTCTGATATTTAACAGAGAAGTAATTGGCAGATGCATGATCACCAACTTCATGTGCCATGCCCGAAGCAGCCTGGAGGGCTGCCACCCAAAGCCCACCGCAGTATGCACTAACACCCTTTACAGACCAACAATCATAAGTCTGATCAGGGAAGCCCTCGTTCTCAATCATCCCATCCTCATCCTTATCAAACTGTTCCATAAAAGCCATTGCCATATAAACTGCAGGCCAAACAGCTTGTGCAAAGTTCTTATCACCTGTAGCAACCACATCGCGGTATACTTGAAGAACAAATTTCGAATTCAAGTCTTTCCACCGAGCTGTATCAAACTGGTTGTAAGCATTTACTTCGAACCAGGGGTCATTGAATCCTATATCATGCGGAACAGCACCAAGGACTTTCCTCGGAACCCACCTTCCATCATATAATATTTTCATCCTATCAGGATCATGCATTAAGACTGCTGCAGCAAAGTCTCTCTGGATGCTGAGTTCAAGTTTTGGAAATAGCATGAGCAGCGCAAAAGATGAATAGAAGTGGACATCATATGTATTCAACATGATGTATTCGGTCCCTTCAAGGTAGAGGAACTGGCCAATGTTTTCTTCTCCATTCTGGAGCAAATTGGTCCCCAGAGCCGCATATGACATAACCGAACGATGCATTTGCTCTAGCATTGATGTCATTCTTTCAAGGATATCAACAGCAGTGTCAATTCCATCAGCAGCACCATTGGTAAACTTTAAATCTGACCTGGTTCTATCAAGAGAAAACTTCGTTCCTCTAATGGCTGCCAAACTTTGCATTGCCATTGAACCGTCTGTAGAAATTGAACCGAGACCTCTTAATTTTTATAAAACTGAATTTCGATCATATTCAAATTATGTTCTGTGAATACCTGTCCAAATAGTGCCTCCAGCATTGAGATAATAGAGCTCATTGAAAAGAGTGATGGGATACCTGCAAAAAGTTCCCACTTTTGATGATTTCTAACAAGCTGGAATATCTTACCTACTAATAGATGCCATTAATCTCACCATTCAGGAAGCCTTTTGTCTTCAAGAATAGGTCTTTGCCATGCTTCTATCTCAGTTTCCCATTGAGCATGTTCTAGTTATAAGAAATTAGAGTAAAACATACATCATATGAAAAACCTTGATCAATGACTATTTACAAATAGAAACCTTCAGGTTTTATGAACTGTCTCGACTTATATTAGCAGAACAAGAACTAAATGCTTCATTGAAACATATGATTTAAAGTATAATTTTATACTGTAAAGATTATAACGAAGCCACATGACATTACCAAGGATAGCATCATGAGCAATTCTAGCTGCTGCATCACCTCGAGTGCCATAAAATTTTGTGTAACGCCTGTTATCAAGTTATTTAAGTCAAAAGTCATAAAGCCTTTGGGGACAGTTGGCATATAACAAACATATCAAGGGGCGAGGAAACCCACATGTGATACGATTTTTCATAAAATCTGACTTCTGGACAATCCCATGCCAATGAAAATGTGACAGTCCGGGTAGAGCCAGAAGGAACGCTCACAGTGGCTGCTATTGCTGCTCCAATGGATGTTCCTGTTTCTGAAGAGGATGTTTCATTGGACTCAAGGTGGTCAAATGTTCTGTGCTGTAACAATAAAATTTTGGACACGTTAGATAAGGATATTGGTCTTACTAGTGGCATTAGCAGAAGTTTGCACACAAGATTTTATCAGCTGCAGTATATTAAATCTTCTCAGGTTCACCACGTAGTAAATCATGCAGCACATTTTATCACGGAAAAATATTTTATCCCTGTTATATCATAATCTAGAATGGAAAAACAGGTGTTTAGCTAAGAGCTCCCTTCCGGTTATTTGACAGAATAAGAATCACTTGCTCAACATTGTGCTTATGAACCTAGTAGAAACTTCCAATACAAAGAATCCCGTTTTGCACATATATCTATGCATTGAAAAATATCCTGGCTGGTCATGCCAGAGAGGATAGTTTCGACTGTGAGGGAGGCAGGGGTAAAAAAAAAAAAAATCAGAGTTTCCGTTTACTTTATTAAAGCTAAATGTTAATTATTTCAACTTATATATACTAAGTTTTACATTTAATGATTTTAAGTCAATGATGGAAAAACCATTAAATATATCATATGCAGTTTCAAGCTTCTAAGCCCCAAATAGATTTACACCTTGGCGACTTGAATGAGTCGTATAACTTGTTGATGCATTTAACCTTTGGAACTCGTATATGGTAATATTAAATAAACTAGAAAATTTCAATCTGTTGTCTGGTATGTATCAGATAAACTAGGAAGAGAAAGAGAGGCAAGAGAGCAAATATAGCATAAGAATAGAAGCCTTAAATAACTTCTGATTAAGAGAGTGAATACCCTTTTTATCTCATTCCACATATCTTTAGCCGTCATTCCATCGGATTTGCCAGATATCAAGAAGCAAGGACACTCAGAGACATGGATATCAGCTGTTTCTTGCGCCGCAATGGCAAAAGTTACTGGAGGGCGTCCATTTGCTGTCCTGAAATATTTGCTTAACATCAGTAATATATAATGCAGCTTATGATGTGAAAAATGAAATGCATTTGCAGAACATTCGAAACTGATAGAAAAAAGAAAAGAAAAAAAAAAAAAAAAAACACCATAGAACCATCATATCGACAAATAGATTACTTGTGATATAAAGTCACTCCATGCAATCCGTCCTTCGTCCTGGAAGAAATCAAATGTTGTTTCACAAATTAAGCTATTACATAAAGCAGAGTTATAATTATAATAGCATAATTAGAAAGGATGAATTTCGAATTTTCATTTGTTCAAAAAGGAAATCCATTAAGATATTACATGGGTGACATAATAATGGAACTCACTGATTGAAGCAATTGAAGTTATAACCTTACATCATCTTTGAGTTGAAATGATGACCAGTAAATCCAGAGTCTCCGCCCACAGAATTCTGAAGATTCAGATCCATAAAAATTGAGAGTATAAACAATGCCTCAAACTAATTTGACAACACCAATGTACCACTGAAGTTGGCCCTTCTATATTAATTTATTTTTACAATATCATAGAGACTCAATAGATGTATCAATTGGTATTTTAACAGATGCAGAATTCATAATATAGGAATTGTCACAATTAATCCATAAAGGAAAATGAAAAAGAAAGACAAGCAGTGAGGGGAAAACTAAAGCATATTAGAAGGATCAAGAGAAGACACACATACATCAAATCATTTGAGTAAATTAGAATATTTTATGGTTAACGGGGGCTTAATCCATAATATCAATAATTATCAAGAACTTGCTATTTGTGTCATCAGCCACTTGATTGAAACTCACCCCCCCTATTTCAAACAAAAAAGATTTCTCTACTCCTCCATTCAACAGATGGACCACACGTAGGGTAGTGTCCCCTTTGAAGGAATTAAATTTCGGTTTCAGTAAAAATATTGAGCATCTAAATTTATGGAAATATCGGTGAAAATATCGGGAATATTCTCAAAATATCAAGAATATTTGAGGATATTTTCAATATCAGTCCCCTCAAAATAATGAGATATCGGGAGATATATTGGATATTGTTTCGATATTTAGTTACTTGCCCCTTTCCACCCCTCAGGAACATCCCTAAGTGTGTAAATTCAATTTTCTGAGATTGTTCAATCACGTACTTCCAAGACTAACAGCATTTAGTAGATCATAAAAGAAAAACATTATAAATGAATAAAAAATTATAAAACTTACAGCCCATGTAAAAAGCAAGGTGACATTTGCCGAAGTCTGTCCTGAATTAGATAGCTGAAAGAGGCATAAAGCAAACACTTAGGACCACAGCAATCTAGAAAACCGGAGTTAAGAGCGATAAAAATGAAGTTGTTCACATGACTTTTCCTACCGTGAATGTAAATACTGCCACAGGGAAGCTGCTTTCTTTGTAATTGTGGGGAATGAAAGGTGAAATCTGACGGCAAACGATCCTAAGTTCTGCATCAGGTTCACCTGCTTTACAGATATGGTTAAGAAATATAAGAAACCGTCAATGATAGGGGAAAATATCTTGCTGTTTTCAGAGTCTATGAAGCAAATACCGTCATAGACTGTCCAAGACCTTGGAAATAAGGCATGATATGTACAATTCTCTCCCTTCAGATTCCAATCCCAAGAGTCAATGCCAGAAGCAGTTCTTACTCTGCATAATTCAAACCATGTGTTTATAGAGGATTCTCAAATGACAGTTTAAGAACTAATAAAACTTTCAATTCCTGGATGAAATTGTTGCTTACTTGGGCACATCTGATCTTTTCGGGCATAATACAGTGGAAAAGTTTTCTCCATTTGGGCGTGCAACGAAAACCTGTTATGAAAGGCATAGAATTATATATGGATTTAAGAAAAGGAAATGCCAAAATCAATGCAAATTCAAAACTCTTTTAACATTAGACAAGTCGACTCTTTGACATTAGACAAGTCAGTTTGACTGAATATGAAAGGCAGAGAACTAGGGCTGACTTAATATGTTAAAAAATGTCGTTAATACTAAGAAGCTGAAGGAAAACTCTTGACCTTTTTAAGTGTCATTTGGTTGGTAAAATTGATTTCCTTTTTTTGCGCTCTTGTACATATTAAGCCAACTTTTTTCAAATGAAAAGTAATTTCACATGTACAAAAAAATTTGCTATTTGGTAAGCCTTCAATCTACAAAAAGTAGTCATACAGAAAACTGATTTGCCAGAATCGGGCCATCTTCACACGTTCCAGGAAAGAGTGTGAAGCGTTGAAATTCGCCTCTGTAACTTCGTCCAATGCTTCCTGCACTAAATTCAGGCTTTCAAGCATAAGAGTGGCTTGACAAAGTAAGGCAACCAAATGATAAAATACTAAATGAATGTGAATTCAAGCCGGGTAGGAGTAAAAGAAAGAAATTTTAAGCTCAAAACATAATCTTTCAGAAATCTCAGGGGTAAATCTAATTCAATTTCCAAAAGTCTTAAAAGTAATAACCCAAGTATAAACGATGAATATACCTACCCAATACCACCTAAAGGAATGCCATGGTCACTTGTAATAATGCGTTTCCTGAAAAAATCATATATTGATGCCTGAAAAGAATATATATATATATTAGTTCGTAATTAGAATGATAAAAAAAAAAAAAAGTTATAAACCAAAAGGGAATTCCAATACTTATAACATTCATCAAGAAAAATAATTACCCTTCCTTCTGCTGATTCTTGTTTAAATTGACGATACCATCGAATACCTACTGGAGCCTTCAAAATATTAAATAAGATTTTATATCATTTCCAATAATAAAGTAAATGAAGCAGTGTTATACTACTCTCACCAGGACATTTATCATAAATTTTTGGTAATGGTAAACTGTGGAGTGTAAAATCAATTACACATCAATTGGTAAGGCTGACCGACATTTCTTTTTATTTTTTTTCTTTTTTTCATTTTGGTTTATGATACCCTAAACTTCACGGCCTTTCCATTTTTTTTTCAGCATCCAAATTAAGGCTACAATATATTGTGCAGAAAATTTAGATCATCATTTAAAGTACTTTTGCAAACATACATTATCCCTTATCTCTTGAAATCTTAGAGTGAATCCTGTAGGGACTTTTCCAGTAGTATTCAGTCTCCGTTGCCATGTCAGATGAGGAGGTTTCCCTGGGTCAACCTAATTAAAGAAACAAAGCAAATTTAGAACGACAGAAGAATTTTTAAGATCTAACAAAGCACCAACTTAAATCAGAATGTAAAATTCACTAGATAAGAACATTTTATAGAATGGTAGAAAAACCTAGAACATAAAATGCATTATAAAAGGCTTTCAGGCTACAGGTTTCATACGAAGTGTCTTTCACTTATTGGTTCCAAAGCATTTAAGACTCAATAGGCAAATCCAAAGTTGTGTTTAATGGGATATAGGATGTGGAATGTGATGATATAATTTCAGAATAAATTAGAAATTTAGGATTATTGTGTTCCTGCTTGTCTTTGTTTTAGTAACTGGCAAAACTATGCTTCTTGATAGACACAAGGCAGAATCATGTTACTCTTATAGAGAAGTAGATACTAATAAAGTCACAAAGCAAAACTTGTATAGACAGATTAATTATGTAGATTAAACATCAAAAGGATATATTACAAAAGAAATGTAGATTTGTCTCATTACATAATGAAAAGAACAGCATACCCTCTGCATTGCAGACTTTGAAGATGGAGCCTTTTCACCATCTTCAATGAAACCATTCTCCATCTTGCCTACAAAGTAGAGAGAAAACTAAAATTGTTGAGAGAAGATGTTCACTATTTTTTTACCCTATAAAAGGAACATTTAACACTGTCACAACCAGTTAACCACTAATTCTGAATTAAAAAAAAAAATCAAACTATTTTGAATAGCAAAAAAATTAAACTTTTAAAAATCATAGGATAAACAAATAGTTTAGTATTATTATTTAAGGAGTCAATTGAGAGTCCAACACAATCTCACAACTTGATGAAAATTTGATTAAGTTGTGCACCATATACTAAAAATTCAATGCAGAAATAGCAATTACAATTTCTTTCTTCCAGCACAAAAACTTAGATGGTCCACAGACACTGCAGAGCAGTCCATGATGGGAATAAAGTTGAAAATGGAGACAAAGTATCTGAGCCGTACATGTGAGTGTATTATGAATCACAAAATCACAAAGAGATGGTGGAGCCCTCAGCTCTCTTTTTCGGAACAATATATTTTTTTTTCAAATCAAATCATACTTTCCCCAAGAAAATAATATGACTTTTTCTTACCAAAGAAGATTTTGGTTCTCTCAACTTAACTCAAAATCATCACATAATTAAAGCGTAATATATATCCAATACAACCCCAATGAACTAAGCAAAAAACAAATAAATCAACGGACTTGTCATGTGGACCAAATGCAAATTCAATTAACAAATACACAAATGCAATCACATAAAAGGCCTCAAACTATGTACTATACCAATGAAACTACTTAAAACAATACTACTTACAGTAACAACTATAACAATTACAAAACCATTTAAAAAAAAAAAGAAAAAAGAAAAACAAACAGACACACACACACACAATGAATTCAATTATCAGCAGAACACCATAAAAGATCTATGTTAACATTAATAAAAAACTAACACAAAACAAAATCTTTCAAGAAAATGATTTCACAAAAGAATCACAACCCAGATTGTGAACTAGAAGTGAGACACTACTACCTGTTCTACACACATTCACACATACACATTCTTCAAAAAAGGAAAAAGAACAACAGGCATCCCATCTACATATATAAGCAGTGTTATGAATCAGTGAAAACTGAAACCCCACCATTTCATTTCAATCCAAAAATCAATAAGGAAGTTGAAGAGAGTGGGAATAGGTTACCTGCAAATGGGGTTTGTTGTTTAGCAGAGGGAGAGAGAAAGATAGAGTCTTTGAAATCTCTGGTCATCCACAACGGGCGTGAGTTATAAAATCGCTTTTAAGAGGAAACCATCTCCTTTGGCATCTAATGTTTTTTAATTGGTGGGTGGCCCCATAACACAGTTTTTTTTTCTTTTTTTTTTTTTGTTTTCCAAATATTGCAGTATAAATTTAATATATATATATACCATCAGCGGGTGTGTTATACTAGAGTTTGTCGAAGTTCACCTTAGATTTTTCGGATTCAAATTGGGTTAGATTAAAAATTTTTTTATTTAAATATGTTTTTTAATTCAATTCAATTTAATAATAATTAGATTGAATTGATCAGGTTGAAATCAATCCACCACAGAGGCGCAAAAAGTATAATTGGTAACTTTTATAATTTTAATAATTTGATTATAAATAAAATAAATATAAATAAAAATTCAGTGATTATAAATAAAATATTCAATCTCATAAAAGTTATCATTGATCCTTATCCTAGCAAGTGTTCTTTTAAAAGGAGAAAAAAATTTGAGATTTAGAACTGAGAACGAGTGTTAGTTGAGATGAAACCCAATCCAATTTAATTTTCAATTCAACCCAATTTTTTTAAGATTTAACCTAACCGGATTTGACAAAAAAAGGTTGGATTGAATTGGACTTGTTGGGTTGGGTTAAAGATATCCACCTATGAGTTTGATGATTTTTTTTTTTTTTAACGATAGATTTTGATGAAATTCACAAATTCTATAGGTTTCATATTCATTTTATTAGTTTTTTTTTTTTTTTTTTTAAGAAATCGAGTGAAATCTTTAGAAAAATAATAATATTTGTTACAATTTTTTTTCATAAAAATAATTTTAAATTCATCCAATTTCGTTATTTAAATAAAATATATGAAATTAATGACTTTTTGAATACATCTAAATTTTATTAGATTTTATACAAATTTAAATTGAATATAGATTTTAACAGATTTCATACAAATTTAGATTGAATACATCTAGATTTCAATAAAATTAATTTAAATTTAAATTAAATTCACTCAAACTTTTAAAATATTTTAAACTTTAATAAATTAAATAGACCCCATAAATCTCATATTAACTGCATGTCCACTCATAATTTATGTGCAGTGCATGAGCACGTGCACTCTAAATACCGATTTATCTAAAGTGCATGAGAAGTTTTTTCTTGATATTATGGATGTATATTGGCAGGTTGCACCACAAATGTTAACATGTAATTTAATCTTGGAAAAGAATTTCTATCTTTTGTAGTAGAAATCAATTTTTAGGTTACATTCGTATTTTTTTTTTTTTTTTAAATCTCGATAAATCCTTAATCTATATAGGATTAAGTTTGGGTCATAAATATAGTGTCCATAATTATTAACCATAACTCTTTTGGTGGAAACAAATATTTATGGATGTTATAAAATAATTTTTTTAAACCACACATGATAATGAAATATTTAATTTAAACGAATTTGATTATTTCAGTAGGTGAGGTGTAAGTGTAACAGAAAATTAATACTCAATGCTGGTAGACTTTGTCCCTTTGTTATTTCTTGTCATTATATATATATATATATATTTTTTTTTTTTTTTGGACGAAAATATAATATTAGGTGAATTGTCAATGATAACCTGATGATCGACAGATTTGAGTTTCATGAGAAGTAAAAATTGATTTATTCGTTTGGTGGAATTTCGTTATCAATGGCCATGCATTTGGGCTCATTTCACGTAATTAAATAAATCTGGGATAAATCATCGCTTAATCTAATTTATTAGCAAAATGAATTTTCGTTTATCTTGATAATGAATTAGATCAAGTCATCCCCGCTATAAGTGGTATCTTAAAAAACAAAAGTAAAAGCTGCAACTGTATTTAAAAGTAAGTTATATAGATAAAGCCATCTATTATTCAGGTGATTAATTAAAAATGTTATCTTATTTTCATTCTCAATTTGATAAAACGCTTCCACTTTGAACAAAAGAATCTAGTCTACTAACAAAAAGGCACATACGTATGTTGTAGCAAATATAGTTCGGTTAATAACCATTTTGCATTCATGTTGTTTTGTTGCACTTATGTCAATATGAACTCACCATACTAAATTAGTCGCATTAAAATTTATAATCTAAACTGTAAATTGCTTCATGTTAGCATTGTGTTGAAATAATATGTTCCTCAAATTTAAATTGTTAAAATCGATTCATATTCAAAGTTTGTTGAGAATTTTTTTTACTCCTGCAAAATCATCCTTCATTTATTAGTTTGGATAACTCAATTTCAACAGCATATTTACATTTTTTTTTTCAGGTTTTGAACACATCAGATTGACACTACTGAAAACTTTTTGACTTAGTGTATACTATTAATTTGGACAACTCAATGTCAACAACACATGCAACATGTTTCAATAAGCAAATCATGTGGTCCATTGGTTTTCTAAATTCGGTACAGTCACTTTAAACTTGCCTTCTTGACTAGTCACACAAACCTGATAAGTCCTCCCCACTTCTTCTTTCTAAGAAGTAAGGCCACAATCAATCTTGAATCGATGATGATCGGTGCACATACACAGACTTAATGAATGTTCATTCAATCTCAAACAGAATATTCAATTGAAACACTCTATGAAAGCTTACATGCAATAAGCATTCGACTCCTAAAAATCGAAACTTAAAACAGGTCGGTAACTCTCATAAAAAGCTCTTACAAAAAAAAAGGAATCTTTGCAACATATTTTGAACTTAAATTTAATTCTACCAATCTCCTTAAAATCTCATGAGGCTCATGTATTCACCAGCATTGATTTGGAATTTGAAGTGACTTTTTTTGGTCATAACATTACTCTTGTTTCTTTCTCACTAATGGATTTATACAAGAACATTGTGAATTCAAATAACTGCAATCATATTTTTAGTCTAAAATTAGTTACCATGGAAATCTCCTGCAAGTGAAATCATAAACATTCTGAAGGAAGCTCCTAGGAGGTTCCTCCTCAGGCAACTTTAGTACCTGAGCAACTTTACAAAATGCTGCATGTTGCTTCAAGTATGAAGAGTCCTCTAAAGCATCATGTTTCATCATCTCCTTCACGAAGAGCTTTGGCTTCGTGAGAGCCCATTGCATGGCCCATATCGCCAATGGACGCATGTAACATATAGACCTGTACCCACCATCAGTGTGCCAACACTCCGGAACCTGAAAAGAGTAACTGCAAAACAGGCCTCTGGTTATGATGAGTAAACATGAAAGTTAAACTACTACATGAATGAAAACTTTTTGAACAAGAGAAGATGACTCTCACCCGAGGCCTTCTTGAGACCAGGCAGCATTATAGATACCACCTCCGGTCTTAAAAGCCATATCTTCCAAGCCCTCTTGAATCATAGAAGCAGCAAGCGCGTATGTGACTCCAGGCCATATTTCCCTTGATTGCAATGCTGACAAATCAATGCTTCCATCTGCTAGCATACCGTTCACTGCCCCATGTGTTCCTCCTTTCACTTTTAAGACGTTGAAGTTGTAAATTTTCTCAAGCGATTTCCTTATTTTATCTTCATCAGTAATTGGTGAAAGGCCACATGCTCTTGCATACCTATAATGTAACAAACCACAACTTAATAATGTCTGAATTCGGCTAAGGAAATTGGTTATACACAAACTTTTAGGCCTCATAAGACAGAACCAGCTAGATAACACAATGCAGTGTAAATATAATCAACTAAATCTTTAATTTAGTACTGTAACATTCATAATAGTTGAGTTGTTGAATACTGTAACATTCGTAATAGTTGAGTTGTTGAATATGCAGACTGAAAGTACTTGTCACTCACCATTGTCCAGCCAACTGATCAGCCAGAATAGATGTACTTGTACTGCTACCAGTATTGTCATAGTTGAAGTAGGAGCCATTCCACAAAGTTTCAAATACGGCTCTTGCCTTTTGATATTTAACAGAGAAGTAATTGGCAGACTCATCATCACCAACTTCATGTGCCAAGGCTGAAGCAGCTTGGAGAGCAGCTGTCCAAAGCCCTCCGCAATATGCACTAACACCCTTAACAGGCCATGCATCGTAAGTCTGATCAGGGAAACCTTCATTCTCAATCATTCCGTCACCATCCTTATCGAACTGCTCCATATAAGCCAGTGCCATGTAAACCGAGGGCCAAACAGCTTGAGCAAAGTTTTTGTCACCAGTGGCAACCACATCCCGGTAGATTTGGAGAACAAATTTAGGAGTTAAGTCTTTCCACCGGGATGAATTGCACAGGTTATAAGAGTTTAGTTCAAACCAAGGGTCATTGAGACCGATATCATGGGGAACAGCACCTAGGAGTTTTCTTGGAACCCACTTTCCATCACTCATAATTTGCATTTTACTAGGATCATGAAGTAACACTGCTGCTGCAAAGTCTCTCTGGATGCTGAGTTCAAGTTTCGGAAATAGCATGAGTAGCACAAAAGACGAATAGAAATGGACGTCATATGTGTTATACATGATGTATTCAGCCCCTTCAAGGTAGAGGAACTGACCAATATTCTCTTCACCATGCTGGAGCCAACGGGTACCTAGAGCAGCATTCGACATAATTGGAGTATGTATTTGCTCCAGTGTTGATGTCATTCTTTCCAGGATGTCAACAGCAGTGTCGTTTTCTTCAGCCGCACCATTGTTATACTTTAAATCTGAACCATTCCTATCAAGAGAAAATTTCCTTTCTGTAATGGCTGTCAAACTTCGCATTGCCAGTGATCCATCTGGATGAATTGTGAAGTATGCTTACTGAGTACTAGACTAAACTAGATTTCTAACAGAAAACTTCTGTGCTTTATGCATACCTGTCCAAATTGTGCCTCCAGCATTGAGATAATAGAGCTCATTGAAGAGAGTGATGGGGTACCTGCAAAGAGTCTTCCACTTTTGATACTTCATTAACAAGTTTGGAATGTATTAAAAGATTCTACTAATCTCACCATTCAGGAAACCTGTTGTCTTCCAGGATCGGTCTTTGCCATGCTTCTATCTCGGATTCCCATTGAGCATGTTCTAGTTAAGAGAAAATTAAAGCAAAAATTCAATTATAGGTGTAATATGATTATTTGAACTTCTCAAGTTTATTATGTACCGAATCGTAAAGCAATACAACTGTCTCCACTTGTATAAGCAGAATGGGAACTGAATGCCCAGGGGAGAAACGTATGGTTCAAATTACCAATAACAACCTAAGTATTATATTGGGGCCATGCAAACTTTACCACGAATGGCATCATGAGCAATCCTAGCTGCTGCATCCCCTAGAGAGCCATAAAATTTTGTGTAACGCCTGTCATCAAGGTTTTTTCAGTATGAAATCGTGGGAGGCTTTTAGAACTTTGGCTTGTTAAAAATGCATAAATAGGCCAGGAAACCCACCTGTGGTATGTCTTTTCGCAAAATCTTACTTCAGGACAGTCCCAAGCCAATGAAAATGTGACGGTACGGGTTGAACCAGCAGGAACGCTCAAAGTGGCAGCCACTGCTGCTCCAATGGATGATCCTGGTTCTGAAGGTGAAGTTTCTTTGGAGTCAAGGTGATCAAATGACTTGTGCTATAAGAACAATGTTTACAGTCAGTCAGACTGGATATTGATCTTATTGATTTGCATTACTGAAAACTTGCACCACAGGTATTTATCTCCCTTAGTATGTGAAATCTTCTCTGGTTCTCCATATACCAAATCACATAGCACACCAAATCAGGAAGAATTATCAGGGCAACACCCTACACCATTTATGGTTTCAAACTAACGATTGTTTCTGATAGATTTACTCCTATTCAATATTCTATATCAAGTCCTCTAACTTAGTTACAAATTGCATTCTTTTGAACTTGTTTAGATTCTTACTAGAAACTGAGATATTTTATAGATTTTTCGTGAGTATAGGAAGAAAGGACTAAACATTGTGTCAGAATAATCTACTTAAATTGCTTTTGGTTAGAAGATCAATTACCTTTTTTATCTCATTCCACATATCTTTAGCTGTGATTCTGTTAGATTTACCAGATATCAAGAAGCTAGGACACTCAGAGACATGAACATCGGCTGTTTCCTCTGCTGCAACAGCAAAAGTTACCGGAGGGCGTCCATTTGCCGTCCTGAAATATTTGCTTTACATTATAAATATCTGATGCAGCAATAATTTTGAAGTGTACTTGAGCAACATTATAAACTGATAACATAATGGAATTATATATATCAAATGAATAAATAGATTACTTGTGATGCAAGGTCACTCCACGCACTCTGTCTTTTGTCCTGAAAGAAATCAATTATTGTTACACCAAACTGAAATAGAAACTCAGATCGCATAGTGATTTCATGTATAGTTTTCATTTGCTTAAAAAGAAAATCCGTTATGATACACATAACCAACTCAATCAAGGAACTCACAGAATGAAGTGATATCCTTACATCATCTTTGAGTTGAAATGGTGACCAGATGATCCAGAGTTTCCACCCACAGAATTCTGAAGAAATCAAATACATAAATGTTTAGAGTACAATCTTACAATCATGGTTTCAAAGAAAATAGCATTTGAATGGATTGTAGAAGAAAATCTTTACAAATAAGTTTGAATTGCAAATGTGCTGTAAAGAATTTTCAACTTACAGCCCATGTAAACAGCAAGGTTGCATCTGCAGAAGTCTGTCCAGAATTAGATAGCTGAAAAAGGCACAAAGCAACCACTTAGGACCACGGCAATCTAGAGAATATGGAGTTTTAATTCAATTGCGATACAAAAATGAAGTTGCTTATGCGCCCTTTCCTACCGTGAATGTAAATACTGAAACAGGGAAGCTGCTTTCCTTGTAATTGTGGGGAATAAAAGGTGAAATCTGACGACAAACAATCCTAAGCTCTGGATCAGGTTCACCTGATTTACATATATGGACACAAAAGTGAAAGAGACTATCATTGACAGGAAAAGAAAAATATCTCACTGTTTTCAAAAGAGTCTATATAGGTAGTACCCTCATAGATTGTCCAAGACCTTGGATACAAAGCATGATATGTACAGTTTTCCGCCTTCAGATTCCAATCCCAAGATTCAATGCCTGAAACTGTTTTTTGTCTGCATAATGACTCACAACTTTAATAAATGCATTCATACAGAATTCACGAATGACAATTCGTTCGAGAAGTTAAAAGAAACTGCACTCCTGGATGATATTTTGCTTACTTGGAAAGCAGTGGATGTCTTGGGGATAATACAGAAGAAAATTGTTTTCCATTTGGTCGTGAAACGAAAACCTGTGACAAAAGCATAGAATATTAAATTGGATTTAAGCATAGACATGCCAAAATAGATTCAAATTCAAGACTTGAACAAGATATAAGTACACTCATTAACCAACATTTGTGAGACACAGAATTTGCTTAAAAGACTTATTGAAAACTAATTTGGCAATGTCATCGATACTGAGAAATTGAAAATGAAACCTCTAAACTTCATTTTTTTAGTAGTTTTGACCATATCAAGCCAACTTTATCAAATAAAAGAACTTATGCTATTTGGTACATGAGTTCAATGTACAAAAGTATTCTTACTGAAAATTGATTTGCCAGCACAGGGCCCTCTTCAGTTGTTTTAGGAAAGAGTCTGAATTGTTGAAACTCGCCTCTGTAACTTCTTCCGATGCTTCCTGCGCTAAATTCACAATTTCAAACATAAGAGGGCAGATTGAAATGGTAACTTAACAATGAAAAAACAGAAACGCATAATCGAACATCAATTCAAGTTGGTAAGAATAATAAAACATGAAAGCATAAATTATGAAAAGGTTAAGCTTGTAAACTGCTTATTATAAATCTGAAGTTAAAATCAAATTGAATGTGTGGTATTCTCCCAATTAAAACCTTTACAAAGTAAAACCTCAAAAACAATGAAAAGTATAGACACAACTTTAAGCAGTAAACGATGAATATAAACCTACCCAATGCCACCTAAAGGGACAGCATGATCACTTGTAAGATAGTGTTTTCTGAAAACATCAAATATTGTTGTCTGAAAGGATGAGAAATATTTGCTTGTGATTAAAAATGAAACACTTAGAAACCAAATGTGATATTCTAATAACAATATCAAACATCAAAAGAAATCATTACCCTTCCTTTCGCTTCTTCTTTTTTAGCATGACGATACAATCGCACACCTACTGGAGCCTTAAAAGAAAGCCAACATTTTCTATCAGATAAACAGATACCATATCGTCTATAACAATAAAATGAAGGAAAGCAGAAATACTACTCTCACAAGACACTTATCAAACACGTGTAGCAAATGATTTGTCTGTTAACTTTTGACTTTCTATATGTTCAAATTTTGATTCATCAGCGATGATAAGTGACTTAATCACTTATCACATCATTAGACATAGCATCATATGAGTGAGCAATATATTGTGTTAATAAATTATTGGTTAAACAAGACATTAGACATATATCATGTTCCAGAGTACTTATAAACATACCATATGTATAAATTCTTGAAACTTAAGACTGTATTCTCTAGGAACTTTTACGTTACTATTCAGTTGTCGCTGCCATGTCAATCGGGGAGGTTGCCCTGCATCAACCTAATAAAAGAAACAACAACAATAATAATAATGAAAATGATTCATGAACTTTAAGATTTGACAAAGCACTAAACCAGTCAGGACATATATAAATTCCTATATAAGAAAATTGCATAGAGTAGCAGAAAAAAGCCACTCCTCACATATAGCTGAAACACAAATTGTGTTTCAAAAAACCTTTTCAGGTTCATGCAAACGTCTTTCAACGCGTAAAGGCCTATAAGGCAATTCATATTACAATTGAGCATGGAAGCAAATACTAAAGTAGTCGATAGAAGCAAAAAGTCAATAGACACAAAAAAACTTGCATACATAGATTGATTAAATACATTATAAACAACATTGTAGAAAAGTTTTCATTGCATGATGAAGTGAACAGCATACCTTGTGCATTGAAGATTTGCTACAAGGACCCTTTTCATTTTCTTCTATAAAATCATTCTCCATCTTGCCTGCAAATAAAAGAACACAAACTACTGATAAATTTTAAAGGCTTAATGAAAAATTTGATTACTATGTGTTGTTTACTACAAACAGAACTGTTTTTGGCAGAGAAAACAGTTACCCAAAAACAAAGTACGTCCAACGTCAGCAGTGTCTCAAAAGTCAAAACATTTCATGATAAAGTTAAAGGTGGTTCAAAACTTTTTCTCTCCACAAAATTTTGATAAAGATGTTGATATAAAGTTGATCAAAATGTGACACAAAACTTCTGAATTTAATGTTTTATTATGATGAATCACAATAATGTTCTGGTGATGGGGCCCTCTACTCACATTTTTTATAAATATATTGTTTGTTCAAAACTAACCTTCCCAAGACCACATGATTCAATTTCTCACCTAAAAAACAGATGCTTTTCTCTCAAGTTAACCCAACAACCAAAACCATGAATCATTTATCCCCGGAAAAGTTACAAAGTGTAACATAGGGATTAACCAACATAGGAGGCCAGCAGGTAACCCATCTTAGTACTGCTCTCGAGTCTGGGCTAAACGTATTCTACTTTTGAAGTCTCATTGAATTTGGTGCATTAGTATTGGTATATTTGCACCCACTAAATTTGAAAGCTTAAACGTTATGCAGTTAAATATCAAAATATAAAAAAATTTTATCATGTCACACACGCATATATATAAATATGATAACAATAAAACTTGGAAAAAAATGGTCAACTCCAAGAAAATAATTCTTTTGAGAGATTGCTTCAACTTCAAGTTAACTATGAGTAAGAAATGATACACTGCATTCATCAACATAAACATTCATATAAATACATCAAAGCAGGTGGAGACATCAATAAATATATATATATATATATATGTATATAACCTTGCAACTTGAAGGAGAGATCAAGAACATGGAAAACAGCCAGTAGTACTAATACAAAAAACAAAACTTTTTTCAAAACAAGTACATGAAAATGGAAAGGCTAGCATACCTGCAAATGAAAGTACTTCTTCTTTAGCAGAGGAACACAATAAGTGACAGAGAGACTCTTGTTATTTCCGGCTTTAAATAACGGACAAACACTATTGGTAGGTAGTTGCTTCCATCTTGAAGCGGAAACAAGCATCTAACATGGCATTTATTTATTTGTTTTTTGCTTGGTGGGTGGTGACCACAGAAGGACCTCTTTAGAAAAAAAAAAAATAAAAGTAATAATTAAAAAAGGAAAAAAAAAATAAATAACTCATTTGTTTGGTAGGTAGGCCAGATGCGAAGGAAATGGTTGAATTATTTGATGTTGGTCTTCGTCTTGTAGTTATTTCTCTTTCGGGATAAGGTTAGGTGAGTTGTCTCTCTCACTCCTTCTTATATGATCCTCTACAGGGGTTATCTCTTCGTCTAAGTTATTTTTTCCTATCTAAAATTCTTTTTTTGAACCATACATTCAGTATATATTGATCTTATTTGGTTTCAACTATATTTTGGATTAGTCTCAGTTATGTAATATATTTATTAAAAAAAAAAAGTTAGGTGAAATTTTAATCATAATCCATAAACTAATGGGTGTAATGAATTCATTTAGAATTTATAACATTTTAAAAGTTTAGATGTATTTAATTCAAATTTAAATTAATTTAATTAAAATTTAGGTATATTCAATTCAGTTTACATAGAATTCATTAAAATATAGGTGTATTCAATTCAAATTTATATGAAATTTAATGAAATCTAAGAATATTTAAAAAGTCATTAATTTCATATATTTTATTTAAGTAACATATATGCATGAATTTTAAAATGATTTTTATGAAGAAATAAATTTATAACAAATTTTACTATTCCCCGAAAGATTTCATTATATTTCTTAAAGAATTATAACAAAATTAATATGGAGCCTATAAAATTTATGAACTTCACTAAATTCATAATTTAAAAAATTTCATTGAATTTCAATAAACTCTAAATTGAATACATCCCTGATCTATCATTAATTAAAAAAAAAAAATCCATCAAATTTCAATAATCTTTATATTGAATACACCCAACATTCTTTTGTTTTTCATTTTTGGATTGATGGTTGATTTAAAAATGATACTGATTCATAGTATTCTAGCTTTTTAACTTATCAGGTGGTGATGCTCATCATCAAGAATTACTTCTATTTTCATATTGATTAAATTTTTAAATATAAAATTTTAATTTAGTTTCTCTAATGCATCAAAAATAGTCTAAATTTATTTTTTTCATTTTGAACTTTCCCTTAATATTAAAGTTCTCAAATCATGACGGTTATAAATGACTGCAGTCAACATTTAAAATGAAAAATTCTTAATACTTTTAAATTATGTAGCTCTCTAAAGATTATTTTTAATGTACATAATATTTGACTTAATGGATGAAAATTTATACAAATTTTTATATTAATATATAATTTATTAAAATGTATTAGTCATTGTATTGAATTATTCCAACTAAATAAAAATCCAGTTGTTAAATCAAATCCGGTGGTTTTTTATTATTCAAACATCAAATTTGGACTGCAAGCTTCACGTGGACGACTTGACAAGGATTGTTGAAAATTATTGTTGTACTAATTTTTTTTTTTGAGAGAGTACTAATTTTTGTTTAATTTTGTTGTGCATCAGTATGAGTTGATGTCCATTGCTTTTGATAGTGGAGTGGTTGATTTCTTTTAGGCAAAAAAAAAAAAAAAAGATTGATGTCAGTTCATATTACAAGTATCCATCATGTGAGATTATCATGTTTAAAGTCTATTAATATTCTAAATTGTATATATAAAACTAATTTTTGAAAATTAATTAAAATTTATTAACAAAGAATATTAAATATAATAGTATTAATTATAAATAATAATAAGGGTTATATATATAACACCAAATAATTGGTGATTATTAAAACTCAAATAAATTCTTTAATATTAGTCAAACAAGTCATCGGCTTTTAGATGGTGTTGTTTGTGACTAAGTCTAATAATAATAACGTCTATCCACCTATAATTGGTGTGTTTCTCCTAAACATCTCTCCTCAGTGACGTAGTGTTATGAGAGTTGATTTTAAACATCTTCTCTTATATTGTAAGAACAGATTTCTATGATGCACATAGGGCTGAAATTCTTTTAGAGTTATAAGAGTAAATTCCTACGTTGAAACATAATGTTTAATTTTAACATATATAACTATCTCTCAATATTATAAGAGTAGATTTTCAAGTTAAATGTGCTGTTTAATCTTTGACATTTTTCTACATAATCCTAACCATTATTATAAGCATAAATGTCTCTTATGTTACTAATCTTTGATAAAGATTTAAGATTTATTAATGTAGAATAATAATAATATTTATATAAGATATGGCCTAGTCTAGTTAAATTTAATATAACAAATATAATTTTGTAATGCATTTTAAATCACATAAAAAAATTAACCTCTCTTTCTCATAATAATTACCATCTTAATCATGATAATTATAAAAGAGACGATTCAGCATTTGATGTAAATTAAATTTATAATATAGCATATATGCATTTTAAAAATGTTATTTTCGATGCTTGAAATTTGACTTAATGGGTGAGAAATTCATATAAAATTAATTTTATAGTAAATAATTCATTAACACGTTCTTGTCATAGTATTGAATAATTCCAACGTATTGTGTATTGTGTAGTTACTGAACCTGATCCAATGGCATCAATATTTTGTTGAAAAGTATAGACCGGAAGCAAAAAACAATTTCTACAATTATGCTTTATAATTGTTATGACTTTATGAATTTCACAATAAATTACGTAAGTTTAATTATGTAGCTAAAGTCATGAATCCTACAACAATGAAGATAAACAAATTATTTGGTGAAAATTATATTATCAACATAGATAAGATAGAGAGAAAACCAATTTCAAATAAATTCATTCCATTAGTGTATTCATTAATGTTCATATTATTTCAATTTTTTAAAAATAATTCAAATTTCTGAAATAAATAACTTAATCAATCAATTAAAACATAAAACACTTATTAAATTTTATATATTAATTATTCAATAAATTTTTATCAATATTAATTTATATCAAAGTGTGATGGATTGATTCAGTAGTGTCAACCCCTTTTGGTATGTTTCTCTTGGCGTGTGCCAAGTTCGATGCTCAGCGGTCACCAAAAGTGCAGTGACAATTTTCCCATTAAATTGTGCGTTAACTTTCTTCTTCATTTATCTGCACCTTTCTCCCACTTTTGAGAAACTTGTTTTTAGGTATACTTCAATGTCTCTCGACTAGAAGTAGGAGTGGTAACTTGGAACCCGACATAACGGGTCGACACAAAACTAACACGATTATTACGGGTTAAAATCGAGCATAAACAAGTTGGGTAAATAAATAAGTCAACTATCTAACCCGTTTAATAATCATGTTGCAGGTTGACCTATTAAATGAGTGTAAAAAAGTAATTTCATATTAGATGAGTATTCATGTAATTTTAGTAATAGGTATATATATCCTTTAAACCCTAACCATACATGATCCATACTTCCATTCATTTCATCCACTAGTCGCCATACCCATACCCTCCAAAGTCCACTCCATTGCTATACCAGACGGCCATTTGACCCATACCAATCAACGCTTACACCGATCATCGCCACCACATTGGTCACTTAATGCATCTTTTTAGTTTCCTTCGTCTCCACACCGGTTGTGGCATCTCCTTCGTCTTTGTTATCTCTACACCGACTGCGGTATCTCTTTCGTCTCTGTCGTCTCCACATCGGTCTAGGCATCTCTTTCATCTCTTTTGTCTCCATACCGGTAGCGGTATTTCTTCATCTCCGACGTAATTGTCGGTCTCCTTCGTCGTCCAACCACACCAATCATCACATCATCATTAGCTTATTCATCATCATCAAGAGCTTTTCAGTCTTCCTAAGCAAAGGTATGTATTATGCTACATGTAGAGAAAAATACGAGATTTTTTTTTTTTTTTGACAGAGATGGTTAAGAAATCATGTTCTTTGTTAAGATTCTTAGTGCTTTAAGCTGTTATGTTCATTTGGAAGCATATATGCTTACTGTTTAGTGATTTTGTCCCATCTATTGTCTTTGTATTTACATTTTACATAATTATTGAGAATGAGCTTTTTAAGCAAGACTGGAGATCACGAAACCGGGTTCGGATATTCCAATATGTTGTCCTCAAGTGGACACTTGCACTCCTTATTGGTTTAGGTACAGGACTTGTCGGTTGTTTCAATAACTTTGTTGTTGAGAAAATATCTAGTTTCAAACTTCTTCTTACCAACAATCTCATGCTTCAGGATAAGTAAGCCTCATACAACTTCCTTAACAGATTGTTAATGGGTCATTAAACGTGTCAGTTAAATAGGTCATTAAATTTGTCGACTAACTAGGTTACTAAATGTGTTAGCTAAACGGGTTATTAATGGATCATCAAACGAGTCAATATTTTTGTGTTGACTCATTGATAATCATGTCGTGTTTGTGTTGAAGAGGTTCGATCCGTTTATTTATCATATTATGTCAAAACTAATTGTATCGTATCCAACTAGATCCGTTAACTTGGATTGCCACCCCTAACTAGAAGCGTCTAACAATGTTACATATATTTGTAATTGATATTTGTAATATGTCAAAAAAATCACATCAGTCATATCCAACAAAAGCTTCATGAGGAAGAGAATTATTCAAAAGGTTTCTTATTAATACTGTTTTCTTGATACCCCTCTCTCTTTTTTCTTAGATTAGCAATTTACTCCTAAAATGAAAATGAGTAACCCATACTAAATTGGAAAACAAATTGCCCACAAAATAGGACTTAACGCGATTGAAAACAAATACCGCCTATATATTCTTGGTTGAAAACAAATATTTTTATAATTTGACATTGTACATATATAAGGTGGTTTAATAAAAATTTTGGTAATATAATTGTTATTTAACCAATAATTTCTTATAATAATAAACGAAATAACCACTTTTAAAATATTTTAAATTTCAATTACTTAGGACCTCATAACCTTTTTCCAAATCATATTTCAAAAATAAGTAAAATTATATAATACATATAAAACAAACTTGTTTTCATATAGGAATATAACTATAAAGTATGTTGATATCATTTTCAAACCAGGAGTTAAAACATTAGTAAAGTTAAAGAGAAATCAAATATTTTACAATATTAAAGTAATAAGTATACACACGCAAACCTAGATACCATTTAGATGGGCCAGCCCTAGATTTTTTTATTTTATAAGTACACTTATAATTACCACACCGCAACCTCTTAATAAAGACTCTAAGATATGATGTGAAACTCAAAACTATTTTAACTCTACTAGTAATAGTATGGAGAAAGAAACTCACACTTAAGTGAAAAAATTGTCATCCCACTAAAGAGATATATGCATAATTTATCTACACATAGGTGGCCAAGCTATAATTAATCATTTTATGGGCATTGATATTTGAACCTAGTATAGTTTTATGAGAAAGCGGTCGAGTGTGCTTGACTGACACGTTAAGTAACTCGTAAGTGGGCCAGTCCTAGATTATTTGATAAATTTTTAATAAGAGATATTATGAATAACCCCATTTAATAATAAATTAATTGTGATTAATCCCTAATTTTTCTTATTAGATAAATTGACCATATTGTGTAAAAAACCCAACTGGGTTTAAATTTGAGAGCAAAATAATAATCTAATAAAACAATTAAAATTTTTAAATGAGGAAAACTGATAAACAAAATTATAAAATTAAAAAAATAAAAAATCAAATAATTTTAAAATAAAAATTAAAAAAATCTTAAAAAATTAATAATTTTCTAAAAAAATTAAAATGATTTCCACTATCAATGGATGGTGAACATGAATTAAAAACAAATTAAATTTCTTTTAAATTAAAAAAAAAATATTTTGAAGGAAAATGAAAAATCTTTTATCAACCCTTAACTATTAATTCCTAGAAACATTAACAAAACATCATCTTCAATCCATAATCATTAACATCAACCCACCATTATTATCATGAACTTATCAATCCACCATCATCAACTCAAGAAAATAAATTTTCAAACATATGGGTTCAAAGACCCCAGATGAATCTGGGTTTCATCAAACTTAGTTGAAATACTGGGTTCAACGAACCTAGTTGAATCTGGATTCGAACCCAGATTCAATTAGCTTCAAATAACCCAAATGAATTTGAGTTCAAACCCAGAAGAAGAAGAGAGAGAAATGGAGAAAGAGAAACGATGGTGACTTGTGAAATGGTGGTGAAATTTTTTTTATTTAGTTTTTTATTTTTTTTGTCTTATTTTAAAATTTTCTATTATATTTTATTTAATATTATCGATGTTGTCTTTTAGTCAACCCGATTCTTCAAGCCCAATACTTACGAATCACTGAAAACAAAACAAGCAATAATAAAAGAGAGAGATGAAGAACAAGATACACAATAGTTTTTTACATGGTTCGGCCACAACAATGCCTACGTTTATGACTGTTACCCTCAAATTTAGCAAAGTAATAGTATATATTTTTCTGTGTCTGTTTTACAATGAATTTGTACTCCTATTTATAGCGAGAGGTGATACAATTTGAATTAATTTGAATTACAACCAGGTAAAGCAAAAAATATTTACATTAATTATGATTCCAAAATAATCTCCACTAAATCAATAACTGATCCCGAGAATCTCGAGATTTGATTTACTTCAAACCATGAAAGTTGACTTCTTGTCAAATTAGGTTACTTCAAGCTTTTAAAAGGTTAACTAAATTAATTACGGCGAGCTGATATGTCACTCATCGAGTTGATGGAGAGTCTTAAAGTATAGCGCGCTTTAAATAGCAACCTTTTTACAGCGACTTGACTACCGGGCCCGCACGGTAACTTGATTGTTGGGCTTATGCCGCTACTTAATTATCGCGCTCATTAGGCTCCTGGCCATTAGGCTCATTCCTTGGGCTTTTAGCAACTCATTTATCCAGATCACAGAAATACTCATAACAAATATTATTATTAATTAATAATTAATAAATTTGAAGGGCATTTAAATCATTACATAAGTTTAAAACGTATGATAGGAATTTCTAGCATCTTGACAATGATATTTTAGTCATTTCAAGGACTTGGATGGAAAATTTTAACTTTTTAGATGAAATGCTAACGGTAGGGGGCAAGGTTCGTCTAATAAAAAAAAAAAAAAATTGAGGCTAATCCCGATTAATTTACTCTTCAGCTAGGAGCTTAGATGGTACTCACCATACTTCCCAAATGACTATATGTCTTTGGTCTTGGATTCAAGTAATGAGGAAAGCATAAGAAATCCCTCAGAAGGTAAGAGGACAGTACATGCCAGATGGTCAGCTCCGAACTGCCCGAAGGCAAGCCCCAACCTTACCGGTCCAAACCCAAGAGAGAAGGTATGTGTCGTTACATAAAAAGGCATTTTTTTTATGTTATAGCTTGTCCCTTCTTTCTTGGGTTTGGGCCAGCCATGTTGGAGCTTGCCCACGGGCAATCAGGACCCAACCATCTGACAAGTACTATATGATCCCTTTACTCTTTTTTCATACACCTCATCAGCCATTCAAACCCATGTACTAAGGGTTTAAGTACAAATGAGAAGCATGACTGGTACCATCATGCACTAAGTATGATAGTACCAGTTATGCTTCCTATTTGCACTTAAACCCTTAGTGTATGGGTTCGAGTGGTTGGGAAGACGTATGAAAGGAGAGTAAGAGGATCCCGTAGTACCTACCAGGTGGTCGGTTCTTAGTTGTCCGAGAGCAAGCCCCAGTCTGACCGGCCCAAGTCCAAGAGAGAAGGGACAGGCTATTACATGTATAGTCTCATGACATGCATTTATTGAAATGTGTAAAGCTTAATAATTTCAAATATTTTTTTTATACTATAAGATTTATAAAATTATGAGGTCCCATAAGGCCTCATACTCATGGGGATACTTGTCAACATGCCTTCAGTGTCGCTCTTGACTATATATATAGTGTTTAATTTTAGTAAATTTTGACGAATGCGTGACAACTGGTGTCAATAGATTTTATATATATATATATGTATGTATGTACACACACAAATACACACTACACACACATATATATACACACTTTGTGAAAAGCTAAATTTTGGGGGGTGTTGTAGCCCTCATCACCACCCTTTCAGCACTGCTTCTAACTACATATATAGTATTTAATTTTAATAGATTCTAATAGACTCATGATGAATTGGTATCAACGGATTTTTTATTATACATATAAATATTTGACATAAAATATACATGCATTAAAAGTTTGATATGCTAGTATAATACTAAAATAAATAAGATTCAACGTATCGCTACAGTTAAAGTACGTCCCAACCAGATTGACATCTAATTAACTACCAATTATTCATATTTTCCAAATTTTAAGTTAAATTGTGTTTGTATTGATTAAAAACTAAATATTGAATGTTACATCTTTTTCTTTTTTGTTAAATTAAAAATCGACCTCTATAGATTAGACAATAAAAAATTCAAATTTAATTCATTTAAGTGAATAGTAAAATATTTTCACTTTTAGTTTATTAATTTTAAGAGTTATCTAAATAATTTTATTACTTAAAAAATCAAACAAATAGCTTTTGGTTTTACTTTTGTCCCAAGTATACCATCTAATGCTTGAATCTCTTCTTTGTTATAGTGATGAAATTCATTTGTATTAATTTACACAGTCACCACAACATCTGGCGGAGAGATGCCCAAGTTCCACAGAGAACCTTCCGTTACTATGATCCTGCTTCGAAGGTTCTAAACTTTTCAGCACTCATAGATGACGTCAAGGTAGAATCTTCACTCTCTAGGATTGGATAGTTATGAACTAGAGCATGTACTATTTTGAATGATTCAAAAGAGCATGTAGTGTAACACTGTGTTGCCTGTTTCTAATTTCCTGGAAATATATTAGAGGGAATGTGAATTTATATGTTATACTCAGATAAAAGAAGAAATCAACCTTGTTCTTTTCTCCATGGATTATAAACGAGCACGAACTTATGCATATGTTTTCTTTTTGTGCACATTATTTTGAATAAGTAATCAACGAATCGTTGCTCCTCCAATCTTTTGAATATGCTATAGAATACTAAACCACGAAAGACTATATAACGTCATCATTTTATGTTTTTTTGTTGTTCATCAAAATATATCATTAACAAAAAAAATATATCAAATTTCAATAAACTCTAGATTGAATACCTCCAATGTTCTTTTGGTTTTTGTTTTTTGATCAATGTTGATTTGAAAATAATATTGATTCATAGTATTCTAGCTTTTTATTTGTTTGTCAAACTCAGGTGGTGGTGCCTGTCATGAAGAATTACTTTTATTTTCATATTAAAGAAATTTTTAAATATAAAATTTTAATTTTGTTTCTCTAACATCATTTCAAATCAATTGCATCAAAAATCGTCTAAATTTATTTTTTCCATTTTGATCTTTCTCTTAATATTAGACTTTAAACCATGACGGTTATAAATGAATCGAGTCGACATTTACAATGAAAAATTCTTAATACTTTTAAATTATTTAGCTCTCTAAAGTTATTTTTAATGTACATAATATTTGACTTGATGGATTAAATTTTATATAAATTTTTATAGTAATATATAATTTATTAACATGTAGTAGTCATTGTATTGAATTATTCCAATTAAATAAAAGTCCAGTTGTTAAATCAAATCCAGCGTTTATTTTTCAAACATCAATTTTGGACTGGAAGCTTCATGCGTGACTTGATGAGGATTGTTGAAAATTATTATTGTACTAAAAACATTTTTAATTTCGTTGTGTATCAGTATGAGTAGATGGTCGTTGCTTTTGATAGTGGAGTGGTTGGTTTCTTTTAGAAAAAAGGGAAAAAACAAAAGGATTGATGTCAGTTCATAATACAAGTAACCATCATGTGAGATTATCAAGTTCAATGTCTATTAAATTTTTTTTATTGTTATATTTTGAATATTAATTAAGATTTATTAACAAAGAATATTAAATAATAATAGTAATAATAAAGATAAATATATTTTTATATATCACTAAGGAAACACCTATAATTAGTTTGCTTCCCCTAACAGCTCCCCTTTTTGTTGTAGTGTTATAAGAGTTGATTTTTAACGTCTTTCTTATTTATTGAAGTAGGATTACCTTGGTGTTACAATAACAGATTTCTAAGCTGCATGTAGGACTGAAATTCTTTCAGTGTCATAAGAGTAAATTCCTAAGTTGAAACATATATAATGTTTAAGTGTTGGAAGAGTAGATTTTCAAATTACATATAAGGCATAATATTTGACTTTTTCCTTTATAATTTCAACTACTATTAGGATAACTAGTATTATGAGTATAAATATCTCGCGATATTACTAATTTTTAATAAAGAGTTAAGATCTATTAATGTAGAATAAAAAAATATATATTTATATAAGATATGGTCTAGTCTAGTTAAATTTTGTATAATACTTGTAATTTGGAATACATTTTAGATTGCATAAAAAATTATGTTCTCTTTCTTGTAACAATTATCATCTAAATCATGATAATTATAAATGAGACGATTCAACATTTGGATGTAAATTAAATTTATAATTTACAGATATGCAGTTTAAAAATGCTATCTTCAATGCATGCAATTTGTCTTCATTCCACTCTCTTGCCTCCTTCCTCCAGGTGACTGGCTATAACATTGTGGATGGTCATCAACACACTTTCTTTCCTCTCTCGTTGTTTCTTCTCTAATGCAGATCAAAAGTGGGGACCAGAAAAATAAAAGACAAATGTGAAAGCTTTTGGTCTAAGTCCACAGCTTTTACTTCTTTCAATTGGATTAACTGCACTTATTTTTTTTCTTTATAATATCTCTCACACGTATATATAGTTACATATATATATATATATATAGCTATATAGTTATCTACACTTCGCTTGAGTTCTATAAAATATATAAAAATATATATATATATATATTAAATACATGAGTATTGATATACCTAAACTAATTACATTGTAAAATTATTTATAGTATTTTATTATATCGGATTATAATTAAATATATCTTATTACAACTAAATATGGTTGATTGTTGTAAATGTGATTTGACACATTTAGTTGTAATTAAATATAATAAATACAAAATCAGATATAATAAAATATAATAAATAATTTTATAATGTAATTAGTTTAGGTATATCAATACTCATGTATTATATATATATAAAAGAAAAATAAGTTACACCAATAATCGTGTGTAAACTAAGACTTATTAAAACTAAATGACCCAATATATTTTATTTTTTTGTTTGTATAAATATGATATAATTTGTAGTAAAAAAATAATTTGAAATGAGTATAATAATTTATAAAGTCTAAATATTTTAAATTTGAAGATCAATTTGTAATAATAAGGGAAAAAAAAAAGAGAGAGAGAGAGAAAAAAAAAACAAAACAACTATAATGAGTGAATAAAAAAAATATATTAAAAAAAAAAAAATTAATGAGGCGCAAGGGATTGAACCGGTTCCTAGTCCTCCTAAAAAGGAAAGACAAGCATAACCATTAAAGTCATCATACAATTATACTTGATTTTTGTAATTTAATTATATAATATATAAATGATTAAAAAAACAAAAAGCAAAACGCATTATAGGCGCTGCTTGGGAATCGAACCCGGGTGAGAAGTGGAAGACTATCATGATGGTGACCATCAGCACCAATCCATGAATGTAATTCAATATAGCATTGGAATTATTTAATTAATTTTTTAAAAATTTCAAAACACAAAAAGCAAAACGCATTTTAGGCGTTGCCTGGGAATCGAACCTATGTGAGAAGAGGAAAACTACCGTGATGGTGACCATGAGCACCAATCCACGAATGTGATTCAATGTAGCATTGAAATTATTTAATTAATTTTTTAAAAATTTTAGGGGGGGCGCCCCAATGGTGGGTTCGCCCCTGTATAGTTACATATATATATATATATATATATAGCTATATAGTTATCTACACTGCGCTTGAGTTCTATAAAATATATAAATATATATATAATACATGAGTATTGATATACCTAAACTAATTACATTCTAAATTATTTATAGTATTTTATTATATCGGATTATAATTAAATATATCTTATTACAACTAAATATGGTTGATTGTTGTAAATGTGATTTGACACATTTAATTGTAATTAAATATAATAAATACATAATCAGATATAGTAAAATACAATAAATAATTTTATAATACAATCATTCATTTATAGTTGTCAAGTGTATCGATATCCAAGTGTACTGTAAAATGTATATAATAAAATATAATTAATAATTTTATAACGTAATCACTCATTTATAGCTGTTAAATATATCAATATTCAAGTGTACTGTAAAATATGTATACATATATATCTAGTGGTCTTACAGAAAACTTTAAAAAAGTTAGACAAAAAAAAAAAAAAGGGTCAAATTCACCTTTATCCAAAAATTTAAAAAAAAAATTCATTATAACCCACTTTTTTATGAAAATTGTTTTTAACCATAACAAACTATTTCTTTCTCTACCCAAGTTTATTAAATTACCTTTAAGTTAAAATTTAAAAAACATAAAATTTAAATCCGTTATTAGGTTTTATGAGGCCATAAAACCTAGGTTTTGTGGGGCCAAAAAAGTCAAATGGCCAGAAAACCATAATCGGGTTTTGTGGCCCCATTAAGCCCAACGGATTTTGTTGGGTCATAAGGTATTGAGTTTTATGACACCGGAAAATCCGATAAATTGGATCATCATCTTCATTGTTATATCTTATTGGAAATCTCCATTTTCAAGGTAAATTCAATCAAATCTAACCCTAAACATCAATACTCAATATCCAAAACATAAGAAAAACTCAAAGAATCCCACCCCCTCAAAACAAAAAAACTTAAAGTAATAGAGAAGGAAAACAAGATATACAAGGGCAATTTGTGTAAGGGGTTAAAGTAATAGGTGTATGTTATAATTAATTTGTTTAAGGGGTTAAAAACAATTTTTTTTAAAAAAAAGTGGGAAAAATGAAAAAAAAAATTTCTAGAATGGACATTTTTTTGTAAATTTAACACAAAAAAAAAATCAACTATCTATTAGATCTGATGGACAAAATATATATATATATATATAAATATAAATAAATAATTATCATTTGATTATTACCATTCTAAAAAGCTTTTATGATTTTTTTTTGTCAATAATCAATTGATAATTACATTTTTCTATTTCTATTTTACTTTTTCTTAATCTATCAAACCTATTGGATGATTCAGATTTTTTTGTTATATATATATATATATATATATATTTAAAAAAATAGAAGACAATTACAGTAAAATCACTATATATATATATATATATATATATAAAGAGAGTATCCAAACTTGTCGAGAGATGAGGATCCTTCACATAAAAGTTGATAATATTAATGTCAAAAATTTTATTCGACTCTTAAAATAAAAAAGAAAATAGAGGCCACGTACTGATTTTAAAATAAAATTATTAAAAATTTTCTTTAAACAAAAGTTTTTTTTTTCCTTCCAAAGCTAGATAAGCAACAAAATGATGGAAAACTGTATGAGAGTAGGAAGTGGTGGACGAGGGCGGGTTTCAATTTCTTCAAAATTTAATTATATATTTTTTTATATGAAATATAATGAAAGTATCAACAAGTTACTAAAAATAGATTCATTTCAATCTCATTTTTATTTTTAAAATACTTTTCTATGATCTTTTCAAAAAAAAAAAAAAAAAACTACTTTTCTATGATGAAATGGATTTAAAATAATATCATGAAAATTAATTACTATTATTATAATAAAGGATATTATGAAAAACTCTCCTCAAAAGTAAACTAATTGTGTTAGCCCCTCATTTTTTATTTATTTTTTATTATTTTTTTTATTTTGATGAACCTCCTTCTATTGTTAATTTTCTATCCAAAAAGTTAACATTTTCTACCCAAATTTGTTGAATGACCAAAATACCCTTGTCAAGATTCTAAAAAATCTCTATAATACCTTTTAAACTTATGTAATGACTGAAATATCCTTCAAATTTATTGATTATTAATTAATAATATTATTAAATAAAAATAAAAAAAATAATCATTAATAATTAATAATTTTTTGAAAAAATTTAAAATAATTTTCACTGTTTATCATATTAATGGATGATGGACGTTAGTTAAAAAGTTTTTTTAGTTTTTCATAAAAAAATTAGAAAACCAAATAAAATAAAATTTCATCACCATTCACCACTTCTTTCTCTCTCTCTCTCTCCATTTCTTTCTTCTTCTACTTCTTTTTGGTTTGAACCTAGATCGTCTGAGTTCAAACTTAGATTCGATTGGATTCATCATGAACCCAATTGAATCTAGGTTTGACGAACCCATATTCATTTAGGTTCAAACCTAGACGTTTGAATATATATATATATATATATATTTGAACCCAGATCGTCCGGGTTCAAACCCAGATTCGATTGAATTCATCATGAGCCAAGTTGAATCTGGGTTCAACGAACCCATATTCATTTGGATCCTGTCGACGTTGGGAATTAGCCGACCGAGATTTGTTTCAGACCCAAGCTACAGTTTCATGTTGTTCATTATAAAATGGTCATTAAGTGAAGCAATAAGTAGAGGAGAAGTGGTCAGAGGAAAAGAAGAGAACACCAGAGTATTTTTTAAGTGGTTCGGCCCAAAAAGATGTCACGTTCACTGTTTACTCTCTTACTATTTTGACAGAGTAACCACACTCAAGATCGGAGATCCTTTTATAAGGAAATTTTCACTCCTATTTATAGAAAATAGGAGGTGCTACAATTAAGATTTTACAGTACAAAGTTACAATAAATTGAGATTACAATGATGGATTACATTTAATGCGCCGAGATTTCATTTAATGCAGCTTTCAGTGCATTTAATGTGGCTAAAATTGCATTAAAGGCGGCTAAAACTTGTCAGGTCTGAGCTCTGCCTGAGTGTGATTTCAGACGACTAATCTATACAGGTTAGGTGAGATCATCGTAATCTTGGCTATAGTTTCTGATAGGGATGGCATGCATGGCACGTCTTAAGCTGTATTTTGCATGACATCTTTGACTTCTGTTGACTCATGGTTTGAGAGATATGGTGGAGATTAGATCAGCGAGCAGGATATCCCATCGCACTAATGAGCAGATAAAGCTTCGGAGTATCGGACTATGAGGGTCGATGATATAGGTCACAACTGAATTCTCCCACAATCGAATAGATTAATAAACGAACAGCCTCATTAGCGAGCAGATACATGATCATGGTCAGAAACTGTCGAGTAGTTATGCGAGCAGATAGAGCGAACAGTTGATTAGATTATTGACGGGCTCGCTCACGAACTAATAAACAATCAGAATAAGAAACTGGATGCGATTACATTCGTGATCAAAATGACGAGTAGATTACTGAGCAGATTATCGAGTTTATCAACGACCAGATTGACGACCAGCGGGGAGACCCCAAAATATGAACAGAATGACAAACAGATAAGTGATCAGATTAGCTATCAGACGTGCGATCAGAGGGATGGACAGATTGTGGGGTTTTCCGAGCTTTAGGATAATTGGGCCCATACTGTAGATCATTCTCAGCCCAATTGGCCTGATCATTAAATTACCCATAACATAAGCCCTCTAGCTCTTGGTGCATCTGGTGGATCGGGAGCTATGAGTTTACACGTGAATCGCTAAGACGGGAACAATTACGCTATTTTTTAAATTCTGATTTATCACCAGGCCACGTGGTATCACCCCAGGTGACAGTTACAGGTCATATCATGCGCCGTATACATTTAGTGCATGTCTTTCAACTAACTGCCACATGATGACAAAATCCCGAGAATCGCACCGCATCGTCAAATCCGGGACACTTACACAGCTATTTTGATCTAACGGTTGAGGTTTGGCAACTATTTAAGAATAGAGATGTTTCATTTTCTTCTTTCCTGTAGTTTCAAAAAACAAAAACTTCCTCGTCTACTTGTTTTCTTCCAAACTCTCCATCGCTGTTTGTCGATTTTCAGCCAAGACCACCAGCATTCATCATATTCAAGGTGAGTTTTTCTTTCGCGATCTTTCCACTTTTCTTCTTGCATGCATGACATTTCTTCTTCAAATGTCTGGGCTCAATTTTTCATTCCAATCTCGCCCTTGGTTGCATTTTTTCTGAAGAGTTGGGCAAGTAATTTCTAGTCTTGCCATTGATGCATCTTTGCGGTGCCTCTGGTCTGCTTGGGCTTGGGATACCTGCATAACAATCTGACATACACCCTTATCTTATTTCTCTCTCTCTCTCTCTCTTTTTTAAACTTAGAGGGATTCGCTAAATAGGGACTATTTTGTTCTTTGTTGATTTCCCAAGCGCACGACTTGACGCTTAGGGAAAGTAGATTTAGGTTCATTCTGCCTTCCAGGTTTGGTTAGTTATCAGTGACCTAATTAGCTACTTTTTTTTGTAGATGTTAAGTCGTAGACATCGATATCAACGAATCATATCCAGCGAAGAGGGCTCTGAGGAGGAGTCTTCCCAATAGGTTAGAGATTCCCTAAGTGCAACTGCCTAGAGCGGCGGGAATGCACCGAGTTCCTTAGGGCGAGAAGAAACTTTTGCTCGTAAATCTTTCTATCAACATGATTCTTCCGTCACTCGCGAGGAACTCGTAACAATAGCTAAGACATATGCTTTTCCCTCCGGATGTCGTATCATGGCTCTGCCTCATCATGATCATGCGGCGCACCCTCATCAGAGGTTTATAGCGATCAGCTGCCAGCATGTAGAATTAGGATTTAGATTCCCGGTTCTCCCATATTTGATCGACCTCTTGAACGATTTGGAAATATCCCCTTTCCAACTTACACCAAATTCCTATGCTCAACTGACCACCTTAGCCTACATCTTTCTCAAGAACAGGTTTCTATTGCCAACCCCGAAAATAATCCAAAGCCTTTTCTTCTTCAAATCCACTACCAGCCTTAAGGCTAAGAAATGAGATAACATTTATTACATGGCCACTTGCAACTCGCTTATAAGATGATTCTGCCCAAAAAGGTTGGTAAGTTGAACGTGGGCGACTACAAATCCCATTGGTTTTACGTGTCTTGTTTGTCCTTGTTGAAACTGGTTAACTTTACTTTCACCTTTAATCCCGATGAACATACTTTCTATTCGCTATTCCTATATGTATGCACATATCGTTTTTTCTACTTTTATTAATTTTTCTTCTCTTACGTGTAGCTATCAACAAAGGCTCAATCAACCTTTTGAGCGAGAAGTTAGGGGCACTCCAGAAATTTTCTTAGGTCAAGGATCCTTCAGACGATTATTTTCCAGTGAACTACTTCTTGAAGGATTACAGGCTCGCACTTAGGGTTGGAATCAAACTTTTAAGTTTCATAACAGACATCAGAGTGCGAAAAAGACAAGAAGTTCCTTCCGTCTTTGCAGGATCCAACGAAGGTACATCTGCTCCGATCGCAAAAAAGCCCAAAATCATGATGCATCTTCAGATGGATTCACCTCTACTTCCATCAGTAATTGAAATAGAAGAGCTCGAAGTACAAATAACAAGCTCTTCGGAACCTTCAACTCAAACAACAAAGCCATCACACACAGAGGCTACAACACCTGCTAAAAAGCAAGGTGTAAAATACAAGATTGTGGCGAAGAAACCTATGAGGTACACAGCCCCACTAAGGGATTTCGTTGGCTAGGAGACTCCAGTTCCCGGAGATGAGTAGATAGGGCCTTCAAGGGCCAAAGATAAAGGGACAGAGGCTATGCAGCCTCCTGTAAAACGTCAAAAATCTAAGGGCAAAACGCCCATCACAGAGAAGGCTGACAAGGAGCAAGCCCAGGAGGCTGATGCTGAGGTATACTTTAGTGACTAGTTGGACCAACTACCAGAGTTGCTGGGACTTGATAAACTAGAAGTTTATCAGAAACATGTTCGCGGTGACCAATTGATCACTTATGTCACACGTTACAACGTACTGGTAAACTTCAATCTTAACTTTGTAGCTCATATCATCATCATACCCATCGCTGACACATTTTTATTTAAGACTTCATTGGCATTGATGAAAATGAGTAAAGACTTTCCCGATCTGGTGGGAGAGAAGGCTTCGTTTAAGGGGACGAACAAAAAGTTTGAAGCTGAGAACAAGAAGATCAGGGAGGAGTCTAAAGCAGCCAAAAAGGCAGCTCGTGAGCTCGAACGGAAACTCAAAGATGCTGAGGAGTCCTTGGCTCGCGAGAGGAAGCTTCGGGAAATCACCACCTCATCGTTTAAATAGGCCACCGAGGACGTAGATAAGGTTACACATGAGGTCATTTTGTAGAAAAAATGGGCCGTAGATGCCAAGAAGAAGGCCGATATGGTGATGCAGGACTTGAACACGGTGAGGGGTAGTCTTGCTCGTACTAGAGAATTGCTCAGTTAGGCGGAGGCCTGGGTTGTGCAGGCTCAGAGTGAAGCGGTTGAGAAGATGAGCAACAAGTTTCTGTACACATTGTGGAAGAACCATCTCAAGTTAGACGTCTCCTTTTATAGGGAAGAGGCAGTGAATGAGGTGAAGAAATACGCAGACCTTGCTGCTAAAGAAGCCCAGGCGAAGACCGCGAAGCCTGTCCAGAAAAGGATTATTCCTCTACCCCTTAAGAAAAGTTTTGTACCTTCGACTGTTCAAACTAGTGCCCCCCAGGTCCAGGGCGATCATTCTTCAGGTTCTCAGGAGTTGGTGCCAGGTGGAGGACAAGGATCGTCTTCATAAGGAGCCCCCAGTGAACATGATCCGAAGACAACTCCTACCGGCTCTTCTGAAGCCCCTTAGAGAGATTGTATATAATTTTTGTTTCCCTCCTGATAGGACTTATTTTTGAATATAGATGTTGTTGATACTGTTTTCATTTAATTTCATGATGTCCTACTTCTGTTTTCAACAGCATAGGATTCCTACTGATTGGCTTTGTTATTTCCTGAGCCACGTGTGCCTTGTCAAAATAAATTACGAGCAAGCACACATAATAGGATAGGCAACAAATCGAATAAACAATGAGCCTGACCACTCGTATAAATGCCTCACCGGACACAAAGTAAAGAAGATAATTTCCTGGGTTACGAGTGCACCCTCAAGTATCTTAACAGATAGTTCTTAGTAGAACTCATAGATTAGAGAGCAGAAAGGAACCCTAGCAGACAAATCAGTAACTCAATTCCTCTTACTAAACAAACAACATCTCATTATAAACAGTAGATCTGTTGGCTCGATAGCAATCATTGACTAATACAAAGTGAATCAGCTTGTGTAGCTGTGCAGCAGTAGCATATATAATATTGAATAAGATTCACAAGATAGTATGAGTCGAGAAGGGATCGAATAATGAATATAAGGCGTTGTTCGCAAATCATTTCGATCGTTATCTAATTTGGCAAAGACTGTGCTCGAAAGGTAGGGGCCCGAGCATTTACAGCCAGCCGCGCTCACAAGGTTAAACCTGAACATCTACAGTGGACTGTGCTCACAGGGTCGATACCTGAGTTATACAACTTATTGTTCTCCCATGCTACGTTTACAGGGTCGGAACCCAAGCATCTATAGCGAGAGGGAAAAAGATCGTGGAACCTTGGCTGCGTTCATAGGGTTGGAACCCGAGCATTTACAGCGTATTTGGGGCTGAGCGTTCAGTAACTGAGTCTTTGTCATATTCTACTCGTGTACGATGACTCAGGTTGCGATGTGTGTGGAATAACTTATAGAGGGGGAGACAGAACAACGAGCGTTAATTAGGTACGCAAGCTCGCGGTTATTTTAACCCCTCTGACCTTGTAGGGCAGGTATGGAGTTGGTATCCACCAATATTCAGCCCCTTATCCTTACAAGATAAATAAGTATTCGAGCTCTGAGTTTACTTTTTGCCTTTCACGGTCATGTACTTTACATATAAAAACACACGAGCATTTTGTGTTAGTGATAATACATGATGAATAAAGAGCTTTTATTGTGTCTTTATATGATCAACTTTACAAAGACAGCAGAATCATAGTGAAAATACAATAGTTATGGATAATAAGGCCTCAGGTGGATAGCATTCCAGGCCTTTGGAAGTATTGCTCCGCTTATATCCGTCAAGTGGTATGCCCCGTTCTTTAAGTCCTCGTAGATGAAATAAGGCCCTTCCCAATTAGGCCCTAGCGTACCATCGTTAGCTCTACGGGTCCCAGGCAGAATTTTTCGTAACACTAGATCACCTGGTCCGAACTCTCTTACTCGGACTCTCTTGTTGTAATGTTTAGCCATTCTTTGCTGGTGTAAGGTAGCTCGTAGGCGAGCTATTTCTCTGGCTTCCTCAAGGAGGTCTGAACTAGCTGTCTGGAGGTGGTCATTATCTTTGAGGTTGAAACTTGCTCTTCGTTGGCTAAAAACTTCGAACTCAGCGAGGATCATGGCTTCAGACTTGTAGACCATCGAGAAAGGAGTCTCTCCAGTCGTGCTGCGGGTAGTTGTTCTGTAGGCCCACAGTACCTTCTATAGCTCGTCTACCCATGCTCCATTTCAGTTTTCAAGCTTGGTCTTCAGAGTCTACTTGATGATCTTATTAACCGCCTCCACTTGGCCATTAGCTTGTGGGTGATTTACCGTTGAGAAGTTCTTTGTTATACTGAGGCTACTACAGAATTCTAGGAACTGTTCACTTGTAAACTACGTTCCGTTATCTGTTACAAGCTGTTGAGAGACACCAAACCTGCAGATAATGTTATCCTATACAAATTTTTCGATCTTGGTTGTTAAGATCTCGGCTAGCTCTTTTGCTTCTGCCCATTTAGTGAAGTAATCAACCGCGATGACGACATACTTGCATCTTGCTCGTCTTATTGGAAAAGGTTCGATTAGGTCCATGCCTTAAATGGCGAAGGGCCATGGGCTGATCATTTGTCGAAGGTTGGTTGGTGGAGCTCGAGGGATTTTGCAGAACCTCTGGCACTTATAACATCTCTTCACCATGTTGATAACATCCTGTTTCATGGCTGGTCAGTAGAACCCTTGTCTGAGAGGCTTTTGAGCTAAGGATAACCCTCTGGCGTGATTATCGCAATGTCCTTTGTGTATATCCTTCAAGAGTGTGGTGCAATCCGGCTCGTCTACACATCAAAGCAACAGAGCTGAAAGGCCATTCTTGTGAAGCATATCACCATCAATGTAGTATCTGGCTGCCCTTATTCGTAGCCGGCGTGCTTCTAGCTTATCTTCTAGCAGCTTTCCTCCCTGCAAATAATTGACTAGAGGGTTCATTCATGATTCAGTTACTACCACAAGAGTCATTACCTCATCGCCGGGCTCAGTATTTGTCTTAGGCAGAAATTCCACCGTTATACTTCCAACCAGATCCATATCATGAGCTGTAGCTAAGCAAGCCAACGCGTCTGCATGAGAATTCTGGGCTCGTGGGATTTTATTCAGCTTATACTTGTAGAATGTTTCTAACAGCCTCCGGACCTTTTGCAAGTAAGCTATCATTTTTACCCCTTTGGTCTGATAATCTCCTCTTATTTGGCAAACTACCAGTTGGGAGTCACTGAATATTCTTAGCCGCTCCATATGCATCTTGCTCGCCATCCTGAGCCTTGCCAACAATATTTCATATTCTACCTTATTGTTTGTGGCTCTGAATTTGAGTGCACAAAGGAAACGGTTTTCGTCTGGGCTAATTAACAAGACTCCAGCCCCTGCACTCTGTTCGCATGAGGTTTTATCAACAAATAACTCCCAGAATGAACCTTTAGAGGGCTCAACTTCTTCATCTGCAGGCTCGGTAAATTTAACTATGAAATCTGCTAATACCTGCCTCTTAATTGTTAACCTTAGCCTGTACTCGATGTCGAATTGGGCGAGCTCGATTGCCCATTTAAGAAGCCGGCCTGAGGTATCTGCCTTCTACCTGGAGCGGATACTTAGTCAGTACTTCGATCTTATGTGCTTGAAAATAAGGACGCAATTTCTTGGAGGACATTACCAGACTGTAAGCGAGTTTCTCCATGGGGGTATACCTCGTTTCTACCTCGACTAGCTTCTTGGTAACGTAGTATACAGGGAATTGAGCCCCATCTTCTTCTTTTTTATCTTACTAGGGTTGCGCTCAGGGCGTGCTGAGATATGCTAAGATAAACTGTTAGGACTTCCCTTTCGTTTGACTTGGACAGCAGCAGGGCTAGCCCCATATACTCTTTCAGTTGCTGGAATGCTACCTCACATTCATCTGTCCATTCAAAACTTCTTACCCTTTTCAACACTTCAAAAAACGGCATGCATCTGTCTGAGACTTTCGAGATGAATCTGTTTAGGGCAGCGACTTGCCTATTCAAACTTTGCATGTCCTTTACTTTGGCAGGTGACTTCATATCCAATAAGGTCTGTATCTTTTTCGGGGTGGCTTCAATTCTCGTGTTGTTTACCGTGAAGCCCAAAAATTTACTTGAAGTTACCCCGAATGCGCATTTGAGGGGGTTGAGCTTTATTTGATATCTCTTCAGGATTTAGAACATCTCTTCAAGATCTTGGACATGGTTGATGGCCTGCCGAGATTTCACGAGCATATCATCCACATATACCTCCATGGTCTTCCCAATTAAATTTTTGAATATCCTGTTCACCAACCTTTAATAGGTTGCCCCCGCGTTCTTCAGTCCGAAGGGTATCACCTTGTAGTAGTATAGGCTGCGGTCTGTGGTGAATGATGTATGCTCCTCATCTTCATGGTTCATGGGGATTTGGTTATAGCCTGAATAAGCATCCATAAAGCTCAGGAGCTCGTGCTCGGTTGTGGCATCTACTAGTTAATCGATTCTGGGCAATGGGAAGTTGTCTTTAGGGTAGGCCTTATTCAGATCTGTAAAATCAATGTAGGTTTCCATTTTTCATTCTTCTTTTTGACTAGAATGGGATTGGCTACCCAAGTGGGATATTGGATTTCTAGGATGAACTTGTTTGTCAGGAGCTTGTCTATCTCATCCTTCAAGGCTTCACCTCTTTCTCAGGTCATTTGCTTTATCTTCTGATAGACTGGTCTATAGCGAGGATTGATATTCAATTAGTGTGTCATTACTTTCGGATCAATCCCCACCATATCTTCATGATTCTAGGCGAACACGTCCAGGTTAGCTTTGAGACAATTGGTCAGCTGGACCTTCACTTCTGGGATCAAGTTCTTTCCCAGCTTGAGGCATTTTTCAGTGTCTGCCTCATTGACTTGCACATCCTTCAATTCGTCTATTGGGCCAGCGGTTCTATATTCATCAATTTCCCTGAGATCCAGGTCATGGCTGATCCCTACAGTATTGACTGATTGTAGCTCATGCCTTGGGGTTGTTTCCACCTTCTTCCTCTGATATCCCATTTTCACTGCATCCACATAGCAGTGCCGAGCTAAAGACTGCTCGTCTCGCACGTACCCGACCCTATTAGAAGTTGAGAATTTTATCATGAGGGCCTTAGTTGAAGTAACCATGTTGAGCTCATTCATCGCGGGCCTCCCCAATACCACATTGTAAGTTGAAGGGGAGTCAATAATGAGGAAGTCCGCGAGCACGTTGATTGCTGCCCTGTGTTTCCAAAAGTCAGGGGTAAACAATGAGAGTGATCGAATCTCCAGTAAAACCGTACAGAGGCTCGGGGGAAGGCCTCAACTATTCATCGTTGATCCCTATCTAGTCATAACACCCCCTGTACATTACATTGATTGAGCTCCCAGTATCTATCATGATTCTCTTTACATCAACGTTACCAATGCGAGCCTGGATCACCAAGACATCATTGTGGGGCTAGAGAACGTCTTGGGCATCTATTTTAGTGAACACGATCTCCTCGGACGCTTTCCTAGCTTTTTTTGCCGGTCTTTCGACTTCTCTTCAGCTCGTAACCTGGACGCGACTAGCCTTGCACACATATTTTTCTTGCAATCTATTAGATGATCCTACTACAGAAGAACCTCCATAGATGGTATGCATCGTTCTGACAACGAGTCCAAGTTAAGAATCAGGTTCCTGCTGAGTCTGAGTTGGCTGCTCTTGTTACCGTTGATGAGGGTGCTGCTGCTGAGCTGGTCGCTTTGAAGGTCGTACAATATAGTCCATTAGGCAGCCGTTTCTAATCATCTCCTTAATGGCATATTTGAGTGCCCAGCAGTCTGACGTATTGTGCCTTACTTTATTGTGATAGACACATTACTTGCTCCTATCTCTACGTCCCTCAGGAGTCAAAATAGGGGCAGGTCTTCCAAAATTCTCTCTATTCTTCTTGGTTGCGAAGATCCTGTCCTGAGTATCTGACAAGGTATTATATGTATTGTAACGGCCTTGATATCGAGTATGTTCTCATCTTTGATAGCTTCTTTGCCTAGGCTCATACTTAGCCTTCTTTGCAATCCGGTTATTGCTTCTTTAGCCCCCAAGGCTGTTTCCTCTATTGTTCCTCTTCCTCCCCTAATTGGAACCGTTAGCCTTATCCTTCTGGGCTAATCTATCTTGGGGCTGAACGATTATTCCCACCTAATCTCTTTTTCTGCTCGCTCATAAAACTCCCCTAAGCTCTTCACTGGGATTTATAGATGCTTTCATACAGCTTCCCGTCCTTCCTCAGACCTGCCGAGAAAGTTGTCAAAACCCCCTCATCTGTCGAGTTTTCTACATTGATCACCTCACGCCGAAACTTGCTTATATATTTCCTCAACAACTCGTCAAGACGTTGAAAGATGGTGGTCAGGTGGCAAGGTGACGCGAGCTGCCTCTTTAACGCCTTGTATTGGTTCAGGAATCTTTACTGACATTCTTCCCAGTTATTGATGTTGTGGGGGGGAAGGTTTCTAAACCACATTCGTGGGATATCCTCGAGTGTTACTGGGAACACGCAACATTTTACAAGCGAGCTGGTGGTTTGGAGATCCATCTGGATGTTGAAGGCGTCGAGATGGTCATATAGGTCAAAGTTCCCCTTGTACTGAGGGATCTTGGGAACTTTGAATCTTAGGGGGGAGCGACTCCAGCTCAATTTTTGAAGTTAACAAGGTTCTCTCTCCACTCTGACTTCTTTGTTCCTGGGCCCTGGGTCATGCCTCAAGCTGTCGGATCCTTTGAAGGAGCTTCTCCACGAGCAGACCTTGGATTTTCCTTCTTTTGACAGTGGACTGTCTGTCCTGTCTGCTTAGGGAATCATGGTCTCGAGCCCCCACTCCCTCCTTATCTCCGCGTCTTCTACCATTGGGTCTTAGACCTGCCTCACCCCCACGGGCAAAGATTTGATCATGACCTTGGCCATTTTGCACCGGTTGATGTTCTAGAGGATTTTTTAAGTGGTTCGGCCCAAAAAGATGTCTACGCTCACTGTTCACTCTTTCACTATTTTGACACAGTAAGGGCACTCAAGATCGGGGATCCTTTTACAAGGAAATTTCCTCCCATATTTATCAAGAATGGGAGGTGCTACAGTTAAGATTCTATAGTACAAAGCTACAGTAAACTGAGATTACAATGATGGATTACATTTAATGCGCTGGGATTTCATTTAATGTGGCTTTCAGTGCATTTAATGCGGTTGAAACATATTAGGTCTGAGCTCTGTCCGAGTGTGATTTCAGGCGGCTAACCTATGCGGGTTACGTGAGATCACCGTAATCTTGGTTGTAGTTTCTGACAGGGATGATGTGCATGGCACGTCTTAAGCTGTATTTTGCATGACATCTTTGACTTCTGTTGACTCGCGGTTTGGGAGATATGGTGGAGACTGGATACTCAACGAGCAGGATACCCTATCGCGCTAGCGAGCAAATAAAGCTTCGGAGTATCGATGTTCTGAGGGTCGATGATATAGGTCACAACTGAATTCTCCCACAATCGGATAGATTAATAAATGAATAGCCTCATCAGCGAGCAGATACATGATCATGGTCAGAAACTGTCGAGTAGTTATGCGCAGTGGCGGACCCAGAAAATTTATTCAGGTGGGGCACCAATGTAAAAGTTCAAGAAAATTACCTTTATTGTTAGAATTTTTTAATTCATCGTGTCCTTGAAATGAAAGCTCTTGCCGTAAAAGAAAACAACTACAATCAATTGAAGCACGTAAACGAGTTCGATACTCAATTCGAGCTTAATCTGACTGTTTATTTATAGTTGACTCAATATATTGATTCTAATTTAATAAATCTTCACATTTACTCCAAGCATCTTTATGAGCATTACTTTTAGCATGCTGCCTTAACGAATCTATCTTCTTCCAATTTGTAAACCCTTCACTAACAAAAGAGTCACCACCCTCTTGTTTTTCAATATCTAGTTTGAAAAGATAACAACTTAGACAATATGCTGCATCTTTTGCTATACTGTACTCTAACCAAGTTGAATAGTCAGTAAACCAAACTGTGTTGAATCGTCTAGACTTTTGTCCAAAAGTTCTCATAGGAAAATTGTGTTCTCGAGGTTGACAAGGACCTTTTAGCAGATATGTTTTTCGAACTTGCTCACAGACATTAGGATCATAATCCCATATTTTAGTTCGAAACCCTAGATCAGCAGGAAGATCTGAAAAATTGACTTCAACACAATTTTTCTTTGAAAAAGATGATTCCAACTCAAATGATAATTTTCTTTTAATATATCTCTCTATAACTATTTAATAACAAATAAAAATATTATAAAAAATTTTAAAAAAAAATTAATAATAATTTATTGATTTTAAATAAAATAAAACTATAAAGTAAACAATATTACATATATATATAATTGAATAATGACAATACATTATACATGGATAATTTTAATGTAATAATTTAAAGTTTAAAATTTTAGGGTTTATTGATAAGATATATATTAAATTTAAATTATTAAAAAATAAATAAAAATAAAAGTAATTAATTTAGGAGATTAACTTGATAAGACACGAGATATCAAAATGAAAATAAAGAGATGTCAGATGAAGACGAGGAGAAAAAGAAGAAAAAAAAAGTAATTCGTTAAAATTATAAATTGTCAATGTAAATAGTATTTATATAGAAGAGAATTAAAAGAATAAAATTAAAAAAATATATTAATTAATTAGGAGAAGGAAAAATATTAGAAGTAGGAAAACTAAATTTAATAGAAGTAAGAAATAGGAAAATAAGTTAATCCTATTATAAATAGAAAAAATAAATAATTGAATAAGAAAATAATAAATTATTAAAAAGAAAAAAGAAAAAGTGACGCAGATTGCAACAGTGAACAGTGCAGTGCAGACCAGATTTTTTTTTTTTTTTTTTTGCTTTTTTTAAATTATGCAGTAATTTTATAATTTTTTTTTTTAAATTTCAGGGGGGGCACGTGCCCCCCCTGGCCTCACAGTGGATCCGCCACTGGTTATGCGAGCAGATAGAGCGAACAACTTATTAGATTACAGACGAGCTCGCTCATGAACTAATAAACGATCAGAATAAGAAACTGGATGCGATTACATTCGCGATCAGAATAACAAGTAAATTATCGAGTAGGCTATCAAGTTTATCAACGACCAGATTGACGACCAGCGGGGAGACCTCGAAATATGAACAGAATAGCGAATAGATAAGCGATCAGATTAGCTATCAGACGTGCGATCAGAGGGATGGACAGATTGCAGGGTTTTCTGGGCTTTTGGATAATTGGGCCCATACTGTAGATCATTCTCGGCCCAATTGGTCTGATCGTTAAATTACCCATAACAGGTTCAAACTTAGACGTTTGACTATATATATATTATTTTCTCTTAAGATTTATTTGAATATTTCTTAAGATGAGTTGATGTTGATGGTTTGATGATGATAATGGTGGGCTAATTTATGGTTGATGTTGATAATGATGGATCGAGGATGAATAGTTTTTTGATGAATGGTTTTTGGCATGTTGATTAAGGTTGATGATTGGTTTTTTTTTTTTTAGGATGAATGGTTTTTTTGATGAATGGTTTCTGCATATTGGTTAATGGTTGATGATTGATTTTTTTGAGGATGAATGGTTTTTTTGATGAATGGTTTCTGATAAATTGGTTAAGGGTTGATGAATGTTTCTGGCATATTGGGTCGCAGTTGTTTCTAACATATTTGTTAATTTTTTTAGAAAATTACTATAATTTTTCATTTTTATATTTATTTACAATTTTATTATTTTTAAATATTTTTATAATTTTTTATTAATTTTTTTCATTTTAAAATTCTAATTTTTTTAATCAAATTGTCATTTTGTCCTTATATTTTAATATCGACTGGGTTTTTTAGACGTTGGGGGGTGATTTACCTAATTAATTACGATTAATTTATTTTTGGGGGGATTATTCGTGATATCCCTTAAAATAATCTTCAACTGCCCGTCAAAATTTTTGTCGCTATAATGCACCAAGCGAATCAAATGCGGCTTCATTAACGAGGCACCCTCTTCGTCAATAAAACTGCTTTTTTCATTAACAGACGTGTTGACTTGTCACACTTTCATCTGCCACACTAACTTCACGTCTCAGACCTCACACATCTCTCATTCTCAGCCGAGCTTGATCGTCAACGCTCTCTTGAATTTTTTTAGCACCCCCAAAAATCTGTTTGTAACCTTTTGCTTCTCCATGGGCATTTCACAATCAAATCCTTCTTCTTCCACCCAGACCACTGAAAAAAAATATGAAGTTTTCCTCAATTTTAGAGGTGTAGATACCCGTTATGGTTTTACCGATTACCTCTATGAAGCTTTGCTTCGCAAGTCAATTGAAACTTTCAGAGATGAAGAAGGAATCCCAAAAGGGGATGAAATTGGGCCTACGCTTTTAAAAGCAATAAGAGAATCGAAGGTTTCGGTGGTCATTTTCTCGAAAGAATATGCTTCATCCAAATGGTGCTTGCGTGAGCTTGTAGAGATTTTGAAGAATGGCCAAACTGTCATACCTGTTTTCTACAACGTTGATGTACATGATGTGCGTCGCCGGCAAGGAAGTTTCAAGGATGGTTTTGATAAACTTGAGAAAGAATTTGAAGAAAACGTGGAAAAGGAGCAGGTTGATTCCGCCGATGTTGAGAAGCGTAAAAAAGAATTTTACGAAGAGATGCAAAGTTGGAGACAAGCTTTGGAGGTCGCATCGCGTGTAAAAGGATGGCATGTAGACGGGTACATCTAACTCCTAGCTACTTTATTTTATCTTATCCATTTACAAATCCAAAAGTCCTGATTTTGTTCAAAATAAGTAAATGCCAGTCTTAAGTTTATTCAGTTATAATTATCCCATCATAAATAATATTAAAAAAAAATTCCAATCCTTTTTGAAGGAATGGATCTAATTTCATGTTTTAATTTTTCATGTTATTTATTGTTTCATTTTGAAAAGGGAGACCAATTGTTTTAAATATGATTTTTTGTGAAGTAACGCTCGTATAAATAGACCACTCCTTTTCTAACTACCACTTATTATAGTTGATGTGGTTGATGTGGCTGATGTGCTTTAGATTAGCTGTGGAAAATTTGTATACGATCATATTTAGCATCAACTAAAATTTTTTGGAGTCGTTACATATTTTATACTAATACCATGTGATGCTTGGTAAAAAGCACAATATATTTCAATTACTTTAGTATGCGTCTGTTGTGGTCATTTCTTTTGCTTATATTACTGTTTGGCATTTTCATTTGGCAGGCCTGAGTCCAAAGTCATTGATAAAATTATAAAAGATATTTGGGAAAAATTGATGAGGGCATATAATCTGTCATGTGATTTTAAAGGATTATTTGGATTTGAGAAACGATTTAAGCAAGTTATGTCATTATTATCTCTTGATAATACTGATACTCGAATTATTGGGATTTGGGGCATGGGTGGTATCGGTAAAACAACTATTGCTGATGCCATTTTTCATCAAATTTCTGAAGATGAATATGGTAAGTGTTTTGTTGGAAATGTCAGACAAAGACTGAAGCAATGTGGAGGATTAGTTAGTGTGCTGCAACAAGAAGTTCTTTCTAAAGTATTAGATGGTCAAGGCATGAAATTAGATGGTGTAACTCTTCCCGAACATATCAAGAGAAAGCTTAGTCAGAAAAAGGTATTCATTGTTCTTGATGATGTGGATGATTTTTTAAAATTACAAGAGTTAGCAGCAGGTCTTGATGGATTAGGGTCAGGAAGTAGAATCATAATAACAACTAGAAGAAGGGATATAATTAAAATGTGTGAAGTGAATGATGATTACATATATGAGGTTAAGGGACTGTCCAATCGAGAAGCTCATCAGTTGTTTTGTCAGTATGCTTTTGGACACAGCCCTCCCACTAAAGATCTTATGGCACTCTCACATAAGACATTACGGGCTATCGACGGCAATCCATTGGGTCTTAAAGTGGCCGGTTCATCATTATTAGGATTGAACAAACTAGAGTGGCAAAGTGCATTAAGCAAAATAAAGAAAAGCCCAGAAATTCTTGAAGTGTTGCAAATTAGTTATAATAGATTGGCACCTGAACATCGGGATACATTTCTTGATATTGCATGTTTTTTTGTAGGGAAACATGAAGACTATGTAGCAAAAATATTAGATAATTGTCCCTACTCGTTGAAAGTCCTTTTTGACAGGTCACTTTTAACAATATCAAACAATAAGATCATACAAATGCATGATTTGCTACAAGAAATGGGTATGGAAATTGTTTGTAAAGAGGATCTCAACAATCCAGGCAATCGTAGCAGGTTGTGGACACAGAAGGATGTTCTTGACACACTAAAGAATGGTGATGTAAGTCTCTAATCATTTTGCATTGCCTTTACAACCGGATGTCCCTCTGAATTTGATGAATCTGTAGAATGGTACATTAGGTGCAATTAGGTGCAATTTGTGTTACTAAACTCACTTTCCCCTCATCTTTACACAAATCATTCACTCATTGCACTTCGACTTCTTCAATGCTCTCTCTCTTATTTGACTCACACAGTCACACTACACTCTTACTACAATGCTACTCATATATTTGTAGATCTTTAGTACTCTTAATACATGCCTTCCACTTAAGTGCTAAAAATGAAACCAGTATAAAATAAGTTTATCAACCTATAAGAAGTTTAAACATTCTTGAATATTTATTGCAGCTCGACTTCGTCTGTGATCGCTTTGGTTGTCTGTAAAAGGAGTGTGGCTCTTAATAGAATACATTTGGCAAAGATTTTGGCTACTTAAAATGTTCATTAATAATTTCAAGTTATCTCTTTGAATTTATGCTATCTTATACTATGTTATTGGATGTTAGGGATTGGTTTAGTTGATGGTTTATTCCTAGATATGCCCAAAAAAAAGAATGTATATTTGAGGTCTCATTTTTGCTAGACTTACTTTAATTTACCTCGCCATAATAAACCATTCACAATTCAGTTATTCATTCACCTCACCTTTACTTATACTATGTTCCTGCTCACACACACCCTTAAGCTTAATATTTGTATATACTCGCTGAAAATGGAACAAGCAAAGTACTTATGGGGTTAAAAAAGTCAGTTAAATATGATTGTGGAAGTCGTAACACTTCTTGTATTTGAGGTTCTGAAGAAAGATCTAGATGTTAGTAAAGACAAAGAAAGTTGCTCTTAAGATAATCAATTTGCAAGAATTTTGTTCAATTAAAAAGTTTTATAAAATTATTATGATGTCTTCTTTCATTTTATGATATATATATTAACTTTTACTTTTCTTTTGGTTTTCAGGGGACTAATGCAATTAGAGGAATATTCTTAAATATGTCCAAAATGAATAAGGAATATTTGAGTTCTCAAGCATTTGAGAAAATGAAAAATCTTAGATTTCTCAAATTTGATGATTCTACTTTCTATGAACCCAGAATATATCATCGTAATTATGATTTTTGTTCATCCAAGCTATATAGCTCTAAATTGCATTTTTCAAATAATATAAATTATCTTTCTAATAAGCTGAGGTCTTTTAATTGGCTTGGGTATCCTTTGAAAACACTACCATCAAATTTTATTCCAGATTATCTCGTTGAACTTAATTTGAGAGAAAGCAATATTGAAAAGCTTTGGGAAGACAAAGTGGTAGGTTTAACATTTTAAGCATATGTTTTATTCCTTTATTTATAGTTCACAAATAATCATTTCTTTATTATAATCATTTTATTTTATCTTTTTGTTGTAGCGTGCACCACAATTGAAGTGGATTGTTCTTAAGGCCTGTCCATATCTCATTAAGGTCTTTGACCTCTTAGACGCCCCACTACTTGAGAAGATAGACATTGAATCATGCAAAAGCTTGCTTGGCCTTCCCTCACGTAATCATTTTCGATCTCTTACATATCTTCATCTCTCAAGTTGCAACAAACTCACCACGATCTCATATCTCTTGGATGCCCCATTGCTTGAGAAGATAGATATTCAAAGTTGCAGAAACTTTGTTGGTTTTCCCTCACCTATTCACCATTTCAACAACCTTCGTGAGTTGAATATGAGGTATTGCAAAAAACTTCAGAGCTTTCCAAATAATATTCCTTTTCCATCCCTTGTCTCTCTTGATCTCTCCAGGTGCATTAATCTTGCTAGGATCTCAGACCTCTTAGATGCCCCATTGCTTGAGAAGATAAATCTTTGTAACTGCAAAAGTTTGCTAGACTTTCCCCCACCTGTTCACCATTTCAACAACCTTCGTGAGTTGAATATGAGGTATTGCAAAAAACTTCAGAGCTTTCCAAATAATATTCCTTTTCCATCCCTTGTATCTCTTGATCTCTCCAGGTGCATTAATCTTGCTAGGATCTCAGACCTCTTAGATGCCCCATTGCTTGAGAAGATAAATCTTTGTAACTGCGAAAGTTTGCTAGACTTTCCCCCACCTGTTCACCATTTCAACAACCTTCGTGAGTTGAATATGAGTGATTGCAAAAATCTTCAGAGCTTTCCAAATAATATTCCCTTTCCATCCCTTGTATTTCTTGATCTCTTTGGGTGCATTAATCTTGCTAGTATCTCTATCTTCTTAGATGCCCCATTGCTTGAGACAATAAATCTTGAAGACTGCAGTAGTTTGCTTTACTTTCCTGCACCTTTTCAACATTTCAACAACCTTTGTACTTTGAACCTGCGGAATTGTGAAAATCTTTGGAGTTTTCCGAGTGATAATATTCATTTTCCATCTTGTATACGTCTTAACTTTCATGGGTGCACTAAGCTCACAAGGTTTCCACACATCTCTGGGAATATAAAGAGTTTGAATATGAGAAAGACTGCAATAGATAAAGTTCCCTCATCAATTGGGAATCTACCTGAGCTTCTTAAGTTGGATCTAGCAGAATGCACAAGGTTCAAGCATATTTCAACTAGCATTCACAAGTTGAAAGCTCTTAGAGAACTAAATCTTAGTAATTGCTCTGCACTTGAGTGTTTTCCAGAAATCTTGGATACAATGGGAAGTTTGAAAATTCTTGATTTAAGTGGAACAGCAATTAAGGGGCTACACCATTCGATTGAAAATCTTAGTGGGCTTGATATGTTGGTTTTGAGGAAATGCAAAAACCTTGAGATGCTTCCAATCAGCATCTATAATTTGACATCTCTGCTCGATCTTTCCGGTTGCTCAAAATTGGAAAATTTGCCTGGGAACTCGGTGACTGATCTCTCAAACTGTTCAGAATCAGCAACAACAAAACTTCCTATTTGCAGACTTAGTAAACGCGAACTATGCTTCACCAATTGTCTGAACCTGAATACGACAGCAGTTATCAACATTATGGAACTCCAAATAAACCAGCATAGGGCAATGACAACAAAGGTACTTACTCCATCAAATCCATCACACACACTCTCTATCTCTCTTATTCTAAAAATTGATGATTTTCATGTTCCAGGGATGTGGAACTGAAGCTGTTGATCTTAAATTTTTTTACCCAGGAAGTGATGTTCCAGGTTGGTTCAAACATCAAACTGATCGATTTTGGATAAATATTCAAATGTCAGGCCATGATGGTGTCAATGGCCATCTCATTGGATTGGCTGCATGTGTTGTTATAGAATTTTATGATGGTGGTTATCATGATGAAGATTATGAAGGTGATGGTCTGACAATCAACATCAATTATTGGCACCGTTGCCATTGTAAGGATCACAGTTTTTGGATTAATTCCATCAAAGTTTCTTATGAAGATGAAACATTAATAGATCATGTCGCTTTATGGTATTCTGATGCTTCAGTCCTTAAGCTATGTTGTGAGTGCACAAATTATTTATTTCAGTTCGACCTTGAAAAGAAGAAGAGTCCTAATTGTAGAGTGAAATATTTTGGAGTGTGCCCAATATATGAGAAGCACAACATAACCATACCCAGCATTGCTAATGAGACTTATGGTGCCACTGATCAAGATTTTGTGGAAACGTCTGTTAAAGTACAAGGCAAAATGGGAAAATTCTCGGATGAGGCCGAGACAATTGGTAGATCTAATGAGGATGTAATCAAAATTCGAACCACACCCCAAAAGAACTTGCAGCCAACTCCTTATAAGCAACGAAGGGCTACGCCTATCTGTTGTTACATACTTTGACTTTGGTTGTTTGTTCCTTTAGCTGGAGCTGCTCAGAATTATGTTCACCTGACATTTCATGTGGGTAAGTACCTCTACAACTCCAAGTATGTTATTATATTCATTGCGATGAGTTTCTTTTGTCAAATTTCTTATGGACTTTGGATTATATACATTATTGAATTCAATTTAAATATTTTATTTTGGTTTCTTTGACTTGATCTTTTAATTTTTCTTGTTCTTCTAGATATATATGGCAGTATTTTTCAACATATTCTGCATCCCCATACATCAAGAAAATGAAGTTTTTTAGGCAGCAGAACCATGGCTAATCAAGTATTATAATTGATAAAATTGTTTCATATGTAAATAAAGCATGTTAAAATATTGTCATAAAGTGAGAAAATGAAGTATTCTAGGAAGTGGAAATACAGTGGTTGATAAGAGATTCATGTCAATGAAAAATAATGTACATTAGTTACTTGTTGCTTTTATTATTTTGCTCAATGATCAGATTTTCCTATCATCTTGTTAGGCAAGAAAATAAACCTTTTCTGTTGATTATGTTCCCATAATTTTTCATGCTTGAATTAGAAAAGTAGGCTGCTGATAGAAACTGGAGGAAATCTAGCTGTATTTAGTTCATAAGCATATCCTGCTTCCACTACCAAAGTCTCAATTTGTCATGGTAATATGGAAGTGTTTGTAAACATGTCAAAAGGAAAGCTAAAAGACCCAGAAACTTTTCAAGCTCTTGAAAAAGATGATTCTTATTATAACTTAATTGCTTCATCATACCTCTGTGATTAGAGCACATTGGAGGCTGAGCTGTTGACTATTACAAGCTATTACCATTCCATCTAAGTCAGTTAAATCTTGTGTAACTGTCTCTTGATCTGTTGCAGTAGCTCCAGCTCTTCCTTGATGATAAGAGGCAATAGCTTGAGCTTGCTCAGATACGGTCTGCATCACAGTGTAGTAGGAAGGCTTGACCAAGACACAAACTCTCTTAGGAATTTTATCGAACACTGGGTAGACAACTCCTAATAACACTAGTAACACCCAAGATCTTGTTTGAATGGCCACATAAATACAACAAGTAACACAAATATAACACAATCAAGCTAAGAGCAAATATAACCATAACACAACATAAGAAATTTTTCGTGGTTCACCAATATGGTTACATCCACGAAGGTCTCCGATTTCACTAATACGAAAGTAACAAAGTTACAAAAGATTACCTCTATCTTCGGGCTATCTTGTCCCTTTAGCTCTCAATAGTTTAACCTCACAAGCTCTCAATGTTAAAGTTTCTTTGTTCTCACGATTTGTAGAGACACACAACTATTTCACAAATTCTCTCTATGCACTTATTTACAATCCTCTCAATAACACAATAACATATATTAACAGACTTTTTAAAATTATAACAAAATCTATCCAAACATGAAATTATAAAATAGCTCCAAAAACTACTAACACATGAAGTTACTCGGAGACATGCATCAACAACATTGTTGTGTGACTTGGTGAAGTTCCATCTTTTTTGTTTATTGTCACAATGAAAAATTACCTAATATGTGCAGTTGGGGCTCATTTGTTTCTTCGTTGAACAGATTGCATTGTTTGTGGATGATTGCTTCAGCGAGTGCCTGCTAACAGCAGATAAAAATCCTCCCAAGTCCAAAGTAAGTCATGTAAATTGTGCTTTGTTATGTGATGTTTCTGTTAAAAACTCTGTTGAGTTAGGCCATTTATGCTACTTTATTGGTTGCTGATGCCGTCCTTTGAATCTGTTTGTGTGGTTATATAATGGAGGTTTTGTTGTGACAACTATCAATATATGCGGAAAGGTTTATATAGTTACCTGATTTTCAGGCTGGGCTATATCTTTTATGCTTTTCTTTCTTCTATGGTGTTGGTTATGTTGCTCATGCTGTTGGAAGCTTAAAAATTGATAATTTTGGTTCCTTTCCAGGGTTGATGATTGATCTACAGACATTTCGTTTCTGCTAGGATTCCACTTCCATATGGTTTCTTTTCTAGGAACAAAATACGGCCTTAGAGGTCATGCAGATATATCATTAAGGCTTAAAAGGCATTGCAAATTAAAGAGGTTTCTTTCAATGCTGTCAGGTGAGTGTTGCACACTATTGAACTTAGCCTTGCACTTTATTTGTCTAAACTATACGTAGTTAAATGTTTTATAATAGGAATTTTTGCTTTTTAAATCTAAGATGGTGATGTCTTGCCTATATACTAGGTTATTTAAAAGTCATTTACTTTGAGGGTAGAGTACAAAATTATTCTAAGGGCAGGACTTTGCAGTGTCCTATGAGTAGAACTTTTATTGTTTTTTTATCTTGTTTGGTGGCAGTGAAAAGAAAAAAGCAGTGTATTTAAATGATTATAGAGGTCTCTCTATAATTGTTTGTTTTATTGGCAATAAAGAATATATTCAAACTATATTTAATTTATATAATCAGTTATAAATTATTTCAATATAATTTGATTCCAAATTTTTCCGTTCAACGTATCTTGGGCAAGGTCTTGCTTTCAAGTGAGAAAATGTGACTTCTAAGGAAAATGAAATACAGAGAAAATGAAAATGGTCTGAAATAAGGATACTGTGTGAATGTCGTAGTACTTCAAGATGATCCCGATGTATGCTCAAATTTCTTGCCTTCAGCTGGCAATTAGGTTGGTGTTTCAATTTCGGTTAATTTTAAAACAAATAAAAGTTTAGTTGTAAGATTTGTGACCACCATTGAAATTGTAACAAATTAAGGACCATTATGAGATATTTGAATATATGTAGCTTTATGTTTTGTCAACTATGGCTGTCCCTTGCCAAAATTTCATAATATTTCAGACCATTACTGTTGTCATAGCCGTCAGTGACTTGTAAATCATGTTGACTATTAAAATTTGTAGGTTTTGGCAACAATTCTAACTATAAGTGTTTGATAACTGCCCGAAAGATGTGGATTTCCATGTATTAATTATCAAATCATTAATTTGTTTTGTCATTCGTAACTATGTACTTATAGAAGCTATATATATGTCAAAGTTTTTGCTTTTAATTCTTTAGCTTACATAATACATCATCTTTTCTTTAATATTTTATAAATTCGCATTCATTCCTAGGTTTATTTTGTGGAGAGTTTCGGGGATATATAGTGATAGGCCAATGCTGCAGGTTCAATTAAGAATCAGCCAAGAGAGAGTTTTGGTAAGACTAGGACTATTCGTTTTGTTAGTTTCTTATCACAAAAATTATTTTTAATTTTTATGAGCATCATAATTACTATGGAATTACATATTCTATAGATGTGCATCTCAATTCCTTCTTCCTTGAACAGACTACATTGTTTATTTGGAAACAATTCATGATTGTACTGAGTATTTGATAGTCTACAAATGGAAGAAAATCTTTTCAAGTAAGTTTTATGGACACTATCTCATTGTTTGACTTTCTTGTATTAACACTTTTCATATCCTTTTTTTTTTTTTTTTTTGGGGTATAGGCATTTTTTCCATTATATTGTGTTTTATTATTTATTGGTTGTTGATGGTGTGGTTGTGCAGAACATTTGCTAGGCTGAGATACTCATTCCTTTTCTGTTGTAGTATGCTATCTTAACAACTTGGTGCTACTACTCTAGCTGCTTGAAGCTGAGGTTTGGTTGTGTAAAACAATGCATATGATAGAGGTTTCTTTACTGGATTGACGATGTACCTGCATATATAATTTTTCTGATATGTAGGATCTTCAAAGTCTCGTATAGTCAATGAAAATGTAAGATCTCTATATTTTTTTTGTTATTTATTGGGAAAGAAATGCAGCCAATCTTTCTATTGACTCTGCTTTTCCCATAATCTTCATGCTAGAATTGAAAAGGTGAGCTACATAGACGTAAATGTTGAAGGAGTATGCCCTGTTTCTACTACAACTTGGCCTCATAAATGAATGCATGCAATTTGTTGGCAGTGAAGATTTTGTGCAAGTACAATCGACAAAAAATATTTCGCATTGTCAAATTGCTCAGTAATCAATAGAAAGATTGAAAGTTATTGAGAACTATATTGTGAGCTATGCCTAAAGCTGGGCTGCCAACCTGTGAGTCTTGAGTCCATCTTCATTGCTTTAATTTTAAAAATGGTCATGCAGCCTAGCAAAGTAGAATTGAGTGAAAGTGACAATTAATTAGAATATCATTCTAAACTTTTGTTATAGGTATTTTTTGGACTACAAAAGTGGACTGATAAAAGTTTAATGAGCTGGCCCAGTAGATCAATCCAATAGGCAAAGGCCTAGCTTAGTCAGCATTCAGCCCGCAGAAGCAAGCCCTCAAGTTATATACGATGACCAGCTCGCATAGACCTCAGGTTGTCCAGCTCAAAAAGATGAGCTCTCAGCTCTCAGGGTCTCCAGCTCGCACAGATGTGCTCTCGGTTCGCCTATTGCAACTTTCAGGCCGTCAGATAAACATGGTCACACGAGCTCCAGGTCACCCAGAGCAGAACTAGCTCGTGACGTGACGTGCACGTTGAATCTTTTCAGAATGGCAACAGCCTAATTTAAGGAAAACTCAGATATCCAGTATGGAAATAATGTTAGATCTATTTTTACGGGATTTGACCTTACACTGATAGACACAAGTTTTGGGAAGTATAATTAATGTTAATTTATTTCCTATTTGCATTATACAAAAACTTTCCCACTTTCCCTCTATAAATAGGGGTTGAATTTCATTGTGAAGAGAGAGATAACTGATAATATTACACTGTTACTCTGCTGGAAAATAATCAGAGTGAACAGTCGTGGATGTAGGCAGTTTTTTGGGCTGAAACCTTATGCTTTCTCCTTTCTTCCTCCTATCTCTCTTCCGTTTCTGCTTTGTTTTGTGTTGATTGCAGTTCTGGGCTTAAGAACTTGAGTTGATCGAATCTGAATGTCAACAACTTTCCTCTTTATGTGAGAGTAAACTATGGATTTGCGGGACTTTGGGTTTTAGAGTTTCCAACTCCAGTTTCATTTGTTTAATTAGTAAAATATACTCTCTTATCATCGTTCGTGGATGTAGGTCATAAGATCGAATCATGTAAATTTTTTGTTTACATTACTTTAATTATTATTTCCCTAATGTTTTAATCTCCATTAATTTGTTATTATTATACTTGCTTTCACACATACATATATATATGTATGTATGTATATATTCTCCCCTAATGACGAATGGTTGATGTAACATTCCCTGGAATTATTCTACCATATAAAAAAAATTATACAACAAATACATAGAGAATTGCAAATCAAAAGTGTAGAAAATTTTTAAAAATTTGTAACCTCCTTTATGATAATAAACTTATCTTACAAATTTAGTATAATAATAAAATTATAATATCCATGGCCATCAACATCTGTTACTGTATGTTGAATTTCAAAAAAAAAAAAAAATCTGCTACTGTATATTGAATGAGTAGCAATATTTCCACCGCTTCAAAATTGTATGTACACCCTAAATCATTAATTTTTTTTTTGGAAATTCCAATATTATCCTTCTGTAGAATTATTTTTAAGGAAAAAAAAATCAAATATCCATAAAACAACAGGTTCATTGAAACGGTGCATCAAATCCACGGCCTAGGCGGAATCAGCTTTTTCAACCACTTCACTGCAAACAACACAAGACAATGAGACAATTACTTGTTAAAACAAAACAAGTCACTAAAAGAAATATGACATGCACATTGCTGGTTGATGAAAACGAGATTGATAACTACATTTTAACTTCAGTCTTGGATTAGAATTGTTATGACTATATGAATTTCACAATAAATTATACGTAAATTTAATTATGTAGCTGAAGTCATGAATCCTACAACAATGAAGATAAACAAATTATTTGGTGAAAATTATATTATCAACATAGATAAGATAGAGAGAAAACCAATTTCAAATAAATTCATTCAATTAGTTTATTCATTAATGTACATAATATTTCAAATTTCTGAAATAAATAACTTAAAATTAAAACATTAAAACGTTTGTTAAGCTTTATTTATTAATTATTTAATAAATTTTTATCAATATTAAATTATATCTTGTTAGATTGACTCAGTGCTGTCAACTCCTCTGGACATGTTTCCCTTAGTGTGTGCCAAGTTCGATGCTCAGTGATCACAAAAAATGTAGTGACAATTTTCCCACTAAATTGAGGGTTAACTTTCTTCTTCATTTTTTTGGACACCCTAGCCTCCTCCCACTTCTGGGAAACTTACTTCTGGGTTCTTGACTAGAAGAGTCCGACATCGTTACATGTATTTGTAATTGGTATGTGCAATATGTCACAAAAAATCACATCAGCCATATCCAACAAAAACTTCATGACGATGAGAATTATTGAAAACTTGTGTTTTGGCAGAATATTCAAAAGGTTTCTTATTGATTTTGTTCTCCTGATATGGTCCCCTCCCCCGTTCTTTTTTCTTTTTGAGAAGAGGAAGGATTTGTCAAGTTTTTATATAGAAGTTTTGTCGGTTTATATTGTAGGTACCAATCATGTCGCAATACCAAGTTTGAAAGTCAAATATTTTAACTGTAAATGCGGAACATGTGTTATATTATTTGTTTTTTCAGTACTGATATTTTGTCTAAAATATTGCCAGGACCATTTATGATATAACCATAATGGATTTGCTTTAAAAAATGGAAGGAAACAACTCATATTAAATTGAAGAAAAAATTGCCTACAAAGTGGGACTTAACGCGATTGAAAACAAATACTCCCCATATATATTCTTTGTTCAAAACAAATATTTTGATAATTTGACATTGTATATATATAAGGTGATTTAATAAAAATTTCGATAATATAACTATTATTTAACCAATAATTTCACTCTATAATAAACGAAATAACCACTTCTAAAATATTTCAAATTTCAATTACATAGGGCCTCAAGACCTTTTTCCAAATCATATTTCAAAGATGAGTAATATCATATAAAACGTATAAACTAAACTTGTTTTCATATAGGAACATAACTATAAAGTAGGTTGATATTATTTTCAAACCAGAAGTTAAAACGTATGTAAAACTGACGAGAAATCAAATATTTTGTAATATTAAAGTGATAATTATACATAAGCAAACTTATATGTTATATGGATGGATCAGCCCTAGATTTGTTTTTTAATAAGTACATTTACAACTACTGCGCTGCGACCTCTTGATAAGGACTCTAAGATACGGCGTGGAACTCAAAACTATTTTAACTCTAATAGCTAATAATCTAGAGAAAAGGATCACACTTAAATGGAAAAAATTGCCCTCCCACTGAAGGGACATATGTGTAATTTATTTACACATAGGTGGGTAATTAATCATTTTATGGACATTGATATTTGAACCCGGTATAGTTTTATGAGAAAGGGATTGAGTGTGCTTCACTAACACTTTAAGCAACTTGTGAGTGGGCCAATTCTAGATTATTTGATAAATTTTTAATAAGGGATATTATGAAAAACCTCATTGAAATGTAAACTGTTCATGATTAGTCTCTGATTTTTTTTTTTATTAGATAAACCATTCTTCCTATCTAGAAAACCCAACCAAGGTTTAAATTTGTGGGCAAAATGATAATCTGATAAAACAATTAAAATTTTAAAATGAGAAAAATTGATAAAAAATTGTAAATTTAAAAAACAAATTAAAAAAAAATAGTTTTAAAATAAACAATTAATTAAAATTTTAAAAACAAAAAAAAATAATAATTTTCTAAAAAAAATAAAAATGATTTCCACCGTCAATGGACTGTGGACATCATTTAAAAATAAATTAAATTTCTTTTAAATTAAAAAATATATATTATTTTGAGAGGTAGAGATTCAATCTAGATCTCCACTTTATAGTGATTTCATTATCAACTAGACACCCACTTATCTTCATCTTCATAAAAAAAATAAAAAATAAAAAATAAATAAAAATAATAAAAAACCATTCATCAACCCTGAACCATTATGCCCAGAAACATTAACAAAACATCATCTTCAATCCATTATCATTAACATCAACCTACCATCAGCAATATCAACCCACCATTATTATCATGAAACTATCAATTCACTATCATCACCTCAAGAAAAAAAAAAAAAATTAGACATTTGGGTTCCAAGAACCTAGATGAATCTAGGTTTCATCGAACCCAATTGAAATATTGGGTTTAACAAACCCAGTTGAATTTGGGTTCGAACCCAGAAGAAGAATAATATGAGAAGAAAAGAGAGAAATGGAGAGAGAGACAATGGTGATTGGCGAAAATTTTTTTATTTAGTTTATTAATTTTTTTATGACTTATTTTTAAATTTTCTATTATTTTTTTATTTAATATTATTATTAATTAATAATCAATAAATTTGAAGGACATTTAAATCATTACATAAATTTAATGGGTATTATAGGGATTTTCTAGCATCTTGACAAGGGTATTTTAGTCATTTCATGGACTTTGATGAAAAATTTTAACTTTTTAGATGGAATGCCAACGGTAGGGAGCGGGGTTCATCTAATTTTTTTCAAAAAAAAATCAAGGATTAATCATGATTAGTTTACTTTTCAAGGGGTTTTTATAATATCCTTTTTTAATAATAATTATGAAAACTAAATTTATTATAATAAATTTTTAACAAAATTTTACTTGAATTTTTAAATATTTTATGGCTAGATTCTATTATCAAATTAAGGATTAATAGTAATAATCTCCTTCTACCCTTGAAGTCTTAGGATAAAAGAAAATATTCAATCACTTATATTAAATGATGGTATATATCCATATAACTCGAATAGGCCAAAGATAAAAAATTAGACTTTCAAGAAACATGACAACAGTTAAAAAGAAACACGTTCTACTATATTAAATTGAATGCCATTCTCTAGAAGAATAAGCTACTTCGATAGCACAAATAATGACAAAATTTTTGCCTAATACTTTTGGATGTAAATTGAGTTCATTCAATATTATAATCTACTTGGATTGTGTAGTGTTCTCTTAATATTAATTTTCAATAGGAAAAAAATATCTAGTACATATAGACAATCAACATGCACCACACATTAATATTCAGTTTTTTCAATTAATAGTCTATTTGTTGAATCTAAATCATCGGTTCTCAATTATTTAATCATCCCTAATATTAGGCAGAAAACTTCAGGGATGATAATTATTGAAAACTAACGTTGGTGATAATAATATCTATATACAATTTATTGATAGATGAGTTTATGTTAATTTATTCCTAAACGTTCGTTATCAATTTTGTTGTTTGTCTGTTTGATAACATTGATTCTTTTTCTTTTTTTTTTCTTTTTTAATTTTGAAAAAATATATTTTATTAATTATATTTTTTATATAAAAATTAACAGTAAATATTTAAAAAAAATAACGGAAAATATATTATTTCATAAATAGTAGTTAAGGAGACAAAAGTTATTCTTATTTTTTCACTCATAGTTCAAATAATTAGTATATATCCTTTTTATATCTGTGAAAATGTTTCCATACGTATTTTCTAGTATAAAATTGAGGTTTTTTTTTTTTTTTTTTTCTCACTTGTGAAAACACATATCACTTGGTGTTACATGAATAGATTCAAGGAATAGCCGGAAAAACCTATCTAGGAGTATTCAGGGGCCCAATCTATATAATATTTAAAAAATAGGTAAAATATTTTTTAATTAGGGTTATATATATAATTATTTCGGTACACTTTGAAAAGAAAAAAAAAATTGGGGTGTATTGTGGCCCCCGTCAGTAGAAATGTTAATAGGGTGGCTCGGTTTGGGAATACCATTCCCGTTTCAACCCAATGTTAATTACGATTCTCATCCCGGCCACTTAGGGTGGGGATGGGGAATCCATGTTTGGGAAGAGAAATCCCAATCCCCGCCCCACCCCACTCCATCCTATTTAGTTTCATTTTCTCATAGCAATACTATAATTATGTATTTTTTTATTGTAAACCATAATTGTCAATCTTGATTTATGAAACAATATTAAAGAATATAAATAAGGTTTCATTCATAATAAAATAGTCTATTATAAAATAAACCATCAAATATATTAATAGCACATTATTCATTCTCAATAAAATTGAAATTTCAATGATAAATTTGTATGTGTCTAGATCCTTCATATTATGCACTGATTGAATCGAATTTATGGTATGCATTGGTCGAATTGAGGTTTATATAATGTATTGGTTGTATTGTGTATAATCTCATGGCATACATTTGTTGAAATGTGTAAAGCTTAATAATTTCAAATATTTATATTATACTATAAGATTTATAAAATTATGAGGTCCCATGGGGCAAAACGGAGCGATAGGTTTTAATATTCAATCTCATCCCTTCCCCTGTACCCTAATTATAATACATCAAACCCATCCTAGACAAGGTGGTCCCCATGGGGCCTCATACTCATGGGGATTTTAGACATTCTTACTTGTCAACACCCCCTCAGTGCCACTCCTAACTTTATATATAGTGTTTAATCTCAGTAGGTTCTGACAAATGTATGACAGCTGGTGTCAATAGATTATATATATATATATATATATATATATATGTACACACATATACACATACATTTTTGAAAAACTAAATTTTGGGGGGTGTTGTGGCCCTCGTCACCACCATTTCATCATTGCTCCTAACTGCACCTATAATATTTAATCTCAATAGATTCTAAAGGACCAGTGAACAATTGGTATCAACAGATTTTTTATTATACATACATATATTTGACATAAAATATACATTCATTAAAAGTTTGATATGATAGTATAATACTAAAATAAAAAAGATTCAAAGCATCGCTACATTAAAGTACATCCCAACTAGATTGACATCTAATTAACAACCAATTATTCATATTTTCCAAATTTTAAGTTAAATTGTGTTTGTATTGATTAAAAACTAAATATTGAATGTTATATATATATATATATATATATTTGTTAAATTAAAAATTGACCTATATAGATGAGAAAAAAAAAATCAAATTTAATTCATTTAAGTGAAAAGTAAAATATTTTCACTTTTAGTTCATTGATTTTAAGAGTTATCTAAATAATTTTATTACTTAAAAAATCAAACAAATAACTTTTGGTTTTAGTTTTGTCCCAAGTATACTATCGATCTAATGCTTGAATCTCTTCTTTATTATATTGATGAAATTCATTTGTATTAATTTACACGGTCACCACAACATCTGGAGAGATGCCCAAGTTCCACAGAGAACCTTCCATTACTATGACCCTGCTTCGAAGGGTCTAAACTTTTCAGCACTCATAGATGACGTCAAATAGAATCTTCACTCTTTAGGATTGGATAGTTATGAACTAGAGCATGTACTATTTTGAATGATTCAAAAGAGCATGTAGTGTAACACTGTGTTGCCTGTTTCTAATTTCCTTGAAATATATTAGAGGGAATGTGAATCTTTATGTTGTACTCATATAAAAGAAGAAATCAACCTTGTTCTTTTCTCCAGGATTATAAACGCACAAACTTATGCATATTTTTTCTTTTTGTGCACATTATCTTGAATAATTAATCAACGAATCGTTGTTCCTCCAATCTTTTGAATATGCTATAGAATACTAAACCATGAAAGATTATATAATGTCATCATTTTATGTTTTTTGTTGTTCATCAAAATTTATCATTAATAAAAAAAAAAAATTATCAAATTTCAACAAACTCTAGATTGAATATACCCAACGTTCTTTTGGTTTTTCGTTTTTTGATTAATGGTTGATTTGAAAATAATATTAACTCATAATATTCTAGTTTTTTTTATTGTTTGTCAAACTCAGGTGGTGGTGGTGGCCGTCATAAAGAATTACTTTTATTTTCATATTAAAAAAATTTTTAAATATAAAATTTTAATTTTGTTTCCCTAACATCACTTCAAATGAATTGCATCAAAAATCATCTAAATTTATTTTTTCCATTTTGATCTTTCTCTTAATATTAGACTTTAAATCATGACGATTATAAATGACTTGAGTCGACGTTTACAATGAAAAATTCTTAATACTTTTAAATTATGTAGCTCTCTACGGATTATCTTTAATGTACATAATATTTGACTTGATGGATTAAAATTTATATAAATTTTTATAGTAATATATAATTTATTAAAATGTATTAGTCATTGTATTGAATTATTCCAACTAAATAAAAGTCCAGTTGTTAAATCAAATCCAGCGGTTTTTTATTATTCAAACATCAATTTTGGACTGGAAGCTTCATGCGTGACTTGATGAGGATTGTTGAAAATTAGTATTGTACTAAAAACATTTGTAATTTCGTTGTGTATCAGTATGAGTAGATGGTCGTTGCTTTTGATAGTGGAGTGGTTGGTTTCTTTCAGAAAAAATGGAAAATAAAAAAAAAGACAAAAGGATTGATGTCAATTCTTAATACAAGTATCCATCATGGGAGATTATCAAGTTCAATGTCTATTAATATTTTTAATTGTTATATTTTGAATATTAATTAAGATTTATTAACAAAGAATATTAAATAATAATAGTAATAATTATATATAATAATAAAGATATATATATTTTTTATATATCACTAAGGAAAATTATTATTATCCGTCCACCTATAATTAGTGTGCTTCCCCTAAACATCTCCCCTTATTGTTGTAGTGTTATAATAACAGATTTCTAAGCTGCATGTAAGACTGAAATTCTTTCAGTGTTATAAGAGTAAATTTCTAAGTTGAAACATATATGATGTTATAAGTGTTGTAAGAGTAGATTTTCAAATTACACATATGGTATAATATTTGACTTTTCTCTGTATAATTCCAACTACTGTTATGATAACTAGTATTATGAGTATAGATATCTCTCGATATTACTAATTTTTAATAAAGAGTTAAGATCTATTAATGTAGAATAAAATATATATATATTTATATAAAATATGGCCTAGTCTAGTTGAATTTTGTATAATAAATATAATTTGGAATACATTTTAGATTGCATAAAAAATTATGTTCTCTTTTCTGTAACAATTACCATCTAAATCATGATCATTATAAATGAGATGATTCAACATTTCGATGTAAATTAAATTTATAATATAGCAGATATGCATTTTAAAAATGCTATTTTCAATGCATGCAATTTGACTTAATGGGTGAGAAATTCATATAAAATTAATTTTATAGTATAAAATTCATTAACATGTTCTTGTCATTGTATTGAATAATTCCAAAGTATAGTGTAATTGCTGAACCTAATCTAATGGCATCAATATATTATTGAAAAGTATAAACTGGAAGCAATAAACAATTTATACAATTAGGCTTTAGAATTGTTATGACTTTATGAATCTCACAATAAATTATGCGTAAATTTAATTATGTATCTAAAGTCATGAATCCTACAACAATGAAGATAAACAAATTATTTGTTAAAAATTATATTATCAACATAGATAAGATAGAGAGAAAACCAATTTCAAATAAATTCATTCAATTAGTGTATTCATTTATGCACATAATATTTCAATTTTTTTAAAAATAATTCAGATTTCTGAAATAAATAACTTAATTAATCACTTAAAACATTCATGAAACTTATTTATTAAATTTCTATCAATATTAAATCACATCAGCCACATCGACAAAATTTTCAGGATCTGCTTTCCACTCACAAGTCTTCATTCCACTTTCTTGCCTCCTTTCTCCAGGTGACTAGCTATAACATTGTGGATGGTCATCGATGTAAAAGTGAATAGAAGAGAGAATTTGCTGGAATATATTTTTATTGATGTTATAGTCCAAATATATACAACCTGCTAACTTTCTCTATAAGTCTGTTACTTTCTACAATTAAGCTATCACAGCTACAATACAGCAATGCTACATGAATACTAACTATAATCAAGGAATACATAAGGAAAACAAATATTTACTATTAATACAAAGTATGTGACAGTTTTGACTTTCCGACACTCCCCCTCAAGTTGGAGAGTGGATGTCTTGCACTCCCAACTTGCGAACCATAGGTATAAAAAACTCCTTTCCCAAAGCCTTGGTCAAAACATCAGCTAACTGATTTGCAGAACTCACAAATCTTATTACCACAGAACTATCTTGAATCTTGTCTCTTATAAAATGACAATCCATCTCTATGTGCCTTGTACGTTCATGAAAAATAGGATTTGCTGCTATGTGTATTGCAGCCTCATTGTCATAATATAGCAATGCAGGCTCTTGATGCAAAACCCCTAAATCTTTGAGTAAATAACGAAGCCATGTCAATTCACAACAAGCTCCTGTCATTGCACGATACTCTGCTTCGGCTGAAGAAAGGGAGACTATTTTCTGGCGCTTCGACCTCCATGAAATTAACGAGGGACCTAGAAATACACAGTACCCTATAGTAGATCTTCTCGTAAGTAGGCATCCTGCCCAATCTAAGTCAGAGTAGGCTCGCAGCCGGAGATCACTGGTTGAGGAAAAGAAAAGGCCTTGGCCAGGCGCAAATTTCAAATAGCATACAACCCATAAAACTGCTTCCCAATGATCCTTTCGAGGTTGGTACATAAACCTGCTCAATATATGGACAGAATACGTAATATCCGGCCTTGAAACTGTGAGATATATTAATCTCCCAACTAATCGTCGATATCATCCTGGATCTTTAAGTGGCTCACTCTTATCAGACAATTTTAAACCACGTTCTATGGGAGTATTGATAGGAATTTCCCCTAATAACCCTACATCCTTAATGATTTCCAATGCGTTCTTACATTGAGAAATAAAAATATCATTCCTAGATGCAGAAATCTCAATACCAAGGAAATACTTCGATTCACCAAGATCTTTAAGGCAAAATTTATTATGCAAGAACTTCTTGATATGAGTTATACTCACAGGATCATTGCCAGTAATTAAAATGTCGTCAACATATATCAAAAGAGCAGTAAAGGACTTGCCTTGCTTCCTGATGAACAGAGAGTAGTCAGCTTTTGATTGTTCATACCCAGCTAAATGGATGGCCTCAGAGAATTTGGTAAACCATTGACGAGATGCCTGTTTCAACCCATATAATGACTTGTGGAGGCGACAAACCAAGTGTTCCTCCCCCTGTCGTCGAAGCCCTAACGGTGGAGACATGTAAATTTCTTCGTGGAGGTCACCTTGGAGAAATGCATTATTAACGTCGAGTTGATGAAGGGACCAACCACGGGTAGCAGCTAAAGCTAATAAACAACGAACAGAGATGATCTTGGCTGTTGGAGAAAAAGTATCTTGATAATCAACTCCCTCCAATTTAGTGAACCCTTTTGCCACAAGGCGCGCTTTGTACCGCTCAATGGATCCATCAGACTTAAGTTTAATTTTGTAAACCCAACGACAACCAATGGGAGTCTTGCCAGCCGAAAAAGGAGTGAGAGACCAAGTGTCATTTGCTTTGAGAGCCTGTAATTCAGAACGCATTGCATCTTGCCACTCAGGGTGAGCAGCCGCCTCTGAATAAGACCTGGGTTCTGTGACAGTACCAAGTTGAGCAATAAAAGAGTGATATGCAGGCTTGTATTTATGATATGAAACATAATTTGTCAGTGGATAGCGTGTACCTTTTATCAGACCTGGAACGAAGGAAGTCGATTGGTCGGAGTAAACGTTGGAGCAGATATAATCATTGAGCTTGACCAGTAGAGCAGTCTGACGACTGGAACAGTGGAGTGGTTCTGGTGGTGGAGCAGGATGCTCGGAGATGGATGGTTCAAGTGAAAGAAGAGAGTGGTCGGGGAGGTTAGATGATGCTCCCGACGCTTGAGATGGTGGATCAGAGGTCGCCGATTCAATGGTGGTCGAAGGTGATAGATTGGAGGCTGTTTGTGGTGCAGGAGGTGAAGTGGTAAGTATGTGGTCAAGAGGAGGAGGATGAGTTTTGGGATCAAAGAATGAGTCAAAGGTATCATGGGTCAGTAATGGAATTGGCAGAGATGCATCAGAATTGGGCTTGATAGAAGCATATAGAAAAATATTTTCATGAAATTTCACATCCCGACTAGTAAAAACATTTTTGGTTGATAAATTGAATAATTTGTATGCTTTTTGACCGATGGGATAGCCGATGAAGATGGAGGGCAAAGCTCGACGATCAAATTTGTGAGAAGTGTGAACGTTAGTGGCATAAGCAAGACAACCAAACACACGGAGATGAGAATAAGAGGGCGATTTTGAATAAAAAAGTTCGAAAGGAGTTTTGAAAGAGAGAACTGGTGAAGGTAACCGATTGATGATGTGGACAGCGGTGAGAGCACATTCTCCCCAAAATTGTGAAGAGAGGTGAGCATGAAATTTTAAAGCACGAGCCACCTGTAAGATGTGACGATGTTTGCGTTCCACAACCCCATTTTGTTGAGGAGTGTAAACACAAGTATGTTGAAAAATAACGCCATTATCGTGAAAAAAGGAACAAAGTGAGATAAATTCCCCACCATTATCACTTCTAAAAGTTTTAATGTGAGATTCGAATTGAGTGGAAACATAACTGAAAAAGCGTTTTAAAATTGATTGTGCTTCATTTTTGTGACGCATTAAAAAAATCCATGTGAAACGTGTATAATCATCAACAATTGTAAGAAAATAATTAGCACCAGAAAGAGAAGAGTGTCGATAACGACCCTAAATATCACAATGCATACTATCAAATGACTTTGTGGAGGAAATAGTACTAGTACCGAAAGGTAAACGACTCTGCTGAGCCAAAGGACATATATGGCAAGCATTATTTGACTCAACAGAAAAATTTTAAAAATTCTTAGCAATGAAACTTAAGCGAGAGGGTGATAAATGGCCTAAGCGACTATGCCAGAGGTTGGTGGATGAAGTGGTGAGGTTGCAAGCTTGTTGGTTTGTAGATGAGGAAGGGTTGATTAAAGATTTCTCTGTCGCTAGTGCCACCAAATAATATAGTCCATCACGTTGTTTACCTAAACCAATCATCCTTTTCGTAACCAGATCCTGCAAAATACACCAATAAGGGAAAAACATCACTGAACAATTTAGACCTCTTGTCAAACGACTAACTGACATCAAATCAACTTGGAATGTAGGCACAGATAACACATCATGCAGATAATAGACGGAATTCAGGGGTAAAGACCCTTTTGCTATAATATTCGCTTTTTCTCCACTAGGCAACAATACGGGCAGTAGCAAGCAATTTTTATCTTTATACAACAGTTTAGATGACGAAGTAATATGATCTGTTGCCCCGCTGTCAATAATCCAATTGTGGGAATCGATTTTAGACAAACCTGGCTTTGTTACTGCATTCGCTTTGGAACTAGAGCCTTAATCTTGATTGTTAAAGAGTGACAAAAGCTACTTGAGTTGGGTTTCTGATAATGAAACTGCAGGCCTTACCTCATCATTGTGTGACAACTCAGATACTTGATTAGCAATAGAAAACCCTTTATGTTGATTTGAATTTGAGCCTGAATTCATTCTTGCCTTGGGATGACCTGATGGGTACTCATGTAATTGAAAACACTTTTGGACCTAATGGCCCATCTCTCCATAGTAAGTGCACTGAGGTCATCCCTTTCCTTATCCAAAACAACGTCGATCCTGGTCAGAGCGTCTTTCTCCTTGCGATCGAACATCCTGAGGTTGAGATGAACGATTCGCTGGGAATTGGTATGAGTGATCTGTTCCTACTAAAAGGTTTGATTTTCCCCGCTTGTTGTTGTGACGCACCGCCATAGCAGCGCTCCTACCTAGCTCAGTTGCGGTCTGTGTGGTACTGATGAGTCTTTGCTTTTCTTCTTGAGAAACTGAAGAATAGGCTTGGCGGATGGAAGGCAGAGGATTCATCAGTAGGATTTGACCTCGAATTGCATAGTAAGTCTCATTCAAACCCATTAAGAATTGCATCAATCTTTGTTGATCTGCATGTGCTCCATGTGTTGCATCTGAATATGAAGCCAATTCATCCCATAAGCCCTTCAATTTAGTGTAGTAGGCAGAGATAGAGAGCTGTTCTTGTCGAAGATAAGCAATATCTCGCTGAATCTCAAAGATGCGAGGTGCATTGTTTTGAGAGAATCGCTCACGGAGATCTTCCCAAACTTCATGAGCATTAGAATAATATATCACACTGTCTGTAATTTCTGCATTAAGAGTATTGATGATCCAGGAATGAACCATGTCGTTACATCGCGACCAAGTTGCATAGCCTTCAAGATCAACTTCTTCTAAAGGAGCTTTGATAGAACCATTGACAAATCCGAGTTTGTTTTTGGAGTTTAAAGCCACAGTCATAGCCCTTTTCCAACCAGCATAATTGTCTCCATTCAAAGATTTGGAGATTAGAACCAATCCTGGATGATCTGAGTGATGAGAGAAATAAGAATTTGAGATGTCAGATTTTGAAGAATTCGATAAAAACTCCTGCTTAAATGAAGTGGAAGAGGCAACAGTCTTCCCAGAATTTAATGGAGATGTTGGTGGAACTTGATCGTTAGCCATGATAGTTGAAAAGCTGAGAAGATGTCTACACGAGAGAATAGAGTGCAGAGATGAGTTGGATCTTAACCCTGCTTTGATACCATGTAAAAGTGAATAGAAAAGAGAATTTGTTGGAATATATTTTTATTGATGTTATAATCCAAATATATACAACCTGCTAACTTTCTCTACAAGTCTGTTACTTCCTACAATTAAGCTATCACAGCTACAATACAGCAAAGCTACATGAATACTAACTATAATCAAGGAATACATAAGGAAAACAAATATTTACTATTAATACAAAGGATATGACAGTTTTGACTTTCCAACAATCGACACAATTTCTTTCCTCTTTCGTTGTTTCTTCTCAAATGCAGATCAAAAGTCAGGACCGGAAAAATAAATTCAATCAAATCTAATCCTAGATATGACCTAACATCCAAAACACAAAAAAATCAAAAAATCCCAAAAATTAAAAAATCTCAATAAAATTCAAACAATCAACAAAGAAAACCAAAGATTTCATATCATGATCAATGGAGGAGGAGAACAAGATATATAATGGCAATTTGTGTAATTTAGGTGTATGTTGTAATTAATTTGTTTAACAGGTTAAAAACGATTTTTTTTAAAAAAGTGGGAGAAATGAATTTTTCTTTTCTAGAATGGACATATTTTGTAAATTTTATACAAAAAAATCTCAACCATCCATTGGATCTGATGGACAAAAAATAAATATAAATATAAATAAATAATGAAAATTTGATTATTACCATTCTAAAAAGCTTTTATGAATTTTTTTGTTAATAATCAAATGATAATTACATATTTCTATTTTTATTTATTTATTTTATCTATGAAATTTATTGGATGATTCAGATTTTTTTGTATTTTTTTTTTAAAAAAATTAAAAGACAATTACAATAGAACCACTTTATATATATATATGTAAAGAGAGTATCCAAACTTTTAGAGAGATGACGATCCTTCACATAAAGTTCATAATATTAATGCCAAAACTTTTATTCGGCTCTTAAAATAAAAAAGAGTAGAGGTCACGTACTGATTTTAAAATAAAATTATTAAAAACCTTCTTTAAACATTTTTTTTTTCCTTCCAAAGCTAGACTAGCAACAAAATGATCGAAAACTATATGAGAGTAGAAAGTGGTGGACGAGGGTGGTTTTCAATTTCTTCTAAACTTAATTATATAGTTTTTTATATGAAATATAATGAAAGTATCAACAAGTTACTAAAAATAGATTCAATTTCAATCTCATTTTTATTTTTAAAATACTTTTCTATGATGAAATGGATTTAAAATAATATCATGAAAATTAATTACTATTAATATAATAAGGGATATTATGAAAAACTCTTCTAAAAAGTTAGCCCTTGATTTTTTTTTTTTTTTTTTTAATTAGATGAACCTCCTTCTGTTGTTTATTTTTCATCCAAAAAGTTAACATTTTCTATCCAAATCCGCTAAATGACCAAAATACTCTTGTCAACATTCTAAAAAATCCCTATAATACCCTTTAAACTTAAGTAATGATTGACATACCCTTCAAATTTATTGATTATTAATTAATAATAATATTAATTAATAATTAATAATTTTTTGAAAAAATTTAAAATGATTTCCACAATTTATCATGTTGATGGACGATGGACATCATTTAAAACATTGTTTTTTTTAATTTTTCATAAAAAAATAGAAAACCAAATAAAATAAAATTTCATCACCATTCACCGTTTCTCTCTCTCTCTCTCCATTTCTCTCTTCTTCTTCATCTTCTTGATATTTTCGATTGGATTCATCGTGAACCTAGTTGAATTTGGGACGAACTCATATTCATTTGGGTTCGAACCTAGATGTTTGAATATATATATATATATATATATTATTTTCTCTTAAGATTTGTTTGAATATTTCTTAAGATGAGTTGATGTGTTGATGGTTTGATGATGATAATGGTAGGTTAATTTAAGGTTGATGTTGATAATGATAGATTGAGTCCCTTATAATAATCTTCAACTACCCCATCATAATTTTTGTCGCTACCATGCACCAAGCGAATCAAATTTGGCTTCCTTAATGAGGCACTCTTCGTCAATAAAATTGCTTTTATCCTTAACAGGCGTGTTGACTTGTCATACTTTCATCTGCCATGTTAACTTCACATCTCAGACCTCACACATCTATCATTCTCAGCCTAGCTTGATCGTCAACGCTTTCTTGGTTAGCACCCCCAAGAATCTGTTTGTAACCTTTTGCTTCCCCATGGGCATTTCACTATCGAATCCTTCAACCATTGACAAAAAATATGAAGTTTTCCTCAATTTTAGAGGTACAGATACCCGTTATGGTTTTACCAATTATCTTTACGAAGCTTTGCGTGCCAAGTTAATTGAAACCTTCATGGATGAAGAAGGAATCGAAAAAGGCAAAGAAATTGGGCCTAAGCTTATCAAAACAATAAGAGATTCGATGATTTGGGTGGTCATTTTCTCGAAAGAATATGCTTCATCCAAATGGTGCTTGCGTGAGCTTGTAGAGATTATGGAGTGTGAGAAAAAGAATAACGAAACTGTCATACCTGTTTTCTACAACGTTACTGTGCACGACGTACGTTACCAGGAAGGGAGTTTCAAGGATGGCTTTGATCAACTTGAGAAAACATTTGAAGAAAACTTGGAAAAGGAGCAGGTTGATTCCGCCGATGTTGAGAAGCGTAGAAAAGAATTTTACGAAGAGAAGCAAAAATGGATTCAAGCTTTGAAGGCTGCATGCGATCTAAAAGGATGGCGTGTAGAAGGGTACAATATCTAACTCCTACTCTATTTTATCTCATCCGTTTATAAAACCAAAAGTACTGATTTTTCAAAATAAGTAAATGTCATTATTTATATTTATTCAGTTTGATAATATTTAGGCTATTGTTATCTCATTTTAAATAATATTAAATAAAATACCAATCCTTTTTGAAGGAATGGATCTAAACCCCTTTTTTAATTTTTCATGTTATTTTTTGTTTCCCTTTTAAATAGGAGCCGATTGTTTTAAATATGATTTTTTGTCAAGTAATACTTCTGTAAATGGACCCACCCTTTTCTAACTATTGCTTATTATAGTTGATGTGGTTGATGTGCTTTAGATTACCTGTGCATAATTTGTATACGATCATATTTAGCATCAACTAAAATTTTTTGGAGTCATTACGTATTAAATGTACCTTGTGATGCTGGTAAAAACCATAATATTTTTTAGTTACTTTAGTATGCTTGTGTTGTGGTCATTTCCGTTTGTATCACTGTTTGGCATTTTCATTTGGCAGGCTTGAGTCCAAAGTCATTGACAAAATTGTCAAAGATATATGGGAAAAATTGATGACGGAATATAAACTGCTCTCATGTGATTTTGAAGGACTGTTTGGAATTCAGGAACGACTTAAGCAGGTTAACTCATTATTATGTCTTGATAAGACTGATATTCGAATTATTGGGATTTGGGGCATGGGTGGTATCGGTAAAACAACTATTGCTAATGCCATTTTTCATCAAATTTCTGATGATGAATATGGTAAGTGTTTTATTCGAAATGTTAGACAAAAACTGGAAGAAAGTGCAGGATTAGTTAGTGTGCTGCAACAAGAAATTCTTTCTAAAGTATTAAATCATCAAAACATAAAATTAGACAGTGTAACTCTTCCCCAAGATATAAAGAGAAGGCTCTGTGGGAAAAAGGTATTCATTGTTCTTGATGATGTGCACAATTTTTTAAAATTGGAAGAGTTAGCTGCAGGTCTTGATGGATTAGGCCCAGGAAGTCGAATCATAATAACAACTAGAAATAGGGATGTACTTCATAATTGTCAAGTAAATGATGATTACATATATGAGGTTAAAGGGTTGTCAGATAAAGAAGCTCAAAAGTTGTTTTGTGAATATGCTTCTAGACAAAGCCCTCTCACTAAAGATCTTATGGCAGTCTCACATGAGATATTACAGGCTATCAATGGCAATCCCTTGGGTCTTAAAGTGGCCGGTTCATTATTAGGATCGAAGAAACTAAAGTACAGGCGAAGTGCACTAAATAGATTAAAGAAAAGCTCAGAAATTTTTGAAGTGTTGCAAATTAGTTATAATGGATTGGAAGATGAAGATAAGCGTGCATTTCTTGATATTGCATGCTTTTTTGTAGGGAAATATGAAGACTATGTAGCAGAACTATTAGATAATTCCTACTCATTGGAAGTCCTTTCTAATAGGTCACTTATAACAATATCAGACAATAAGATCATAGAAATGCATGATTTGCTACAAGAAATGGGTAGGGAAATTGTTTGTAAAGAGGATCTCAATAATCCAGGCAATCGTAGCAGGTTGTGGATGCAAAAGGATGTTCTTGACACACTAAAGAATGGTGATGTGAGTCTCTAATCATTTTGTATTGCCTTTACAATTTGATGTCCCTCTAAATTTGATGAATTTGTAAAATAGTACATTAGGTGCAATTTGTGCTACTAAACTCACTTTCCACTCACCTTTACACAAATTGTTCACTCACTGCACTTTTGACTTCTTTTGTGCTCTCTCTCACGTTTGACTCACACAGTCACACTACACTCTTATTGTAATGTTGCTCATATGTCTATAGATCTTTAGTAATCCTAATACATGTCTTTCACTCAAGTGCTAAAAATGAAACCAGTATAGAATAACCAACCTGCAAGAAGTTTGAACATTTTTGAATATTTATTGCAGTAGACTTCATCTGTGATCTCTTTGGTGGTAGATTGTTGAATTGGCTATTAACAGAATACATTTGGCGAAGACTTTGGCTACTTAAAAATTCATTAATAATTTCAAGTTATCTTTTTTAATTTATGATGTCATATACTATGTTATTGGACGTTAGGGGATTGGTTCAGTTGATGGGATATTCCTAGATATGCCCAAAATAAAGAATGTATATTTGAGGTCTCATCTTTATTAGACTCATTTTTACCTACCCTAATAAATCATTCACAATTTAGTCATTCATTCACCGCACCTTTACTTATTTTATGTTCCTCCTCACACACACCCTTAAGCTTAGTATTTGAAAATACTCATTGAAAATAGAACAATCAAAGTCTTTATAGGCTTCAAAAAGTCTGTTACACATGTTTGTATAAGTTGTAAAATTTCTTGTATTTAAGTTTCTAAAGAAATATCTAGATATCAGTAAAGACAAGGAAAGTATTGCTCTTTAAGATAATCAACCTACAAGAATTTTGTCCACTTAAAAAGTTTTATAAAATTATTGTCATATCTTCTTTCATTTTATGATATATATTAACTCTTAGTTTCTTTTGGTTTTTAGGGGACTGATGCAATAAGAGGAATATTCTTAAATATGTCCAAAATGAATGAGATATGTTTGGGTTCTAAAGCGTTTGAGAAAATGAAAAATCTTAGACTTCTCAAATTCTATGATTCTACTTTTTATGATCCCAAAAGTTTTAGACTCAAGCCATATAACTCTAGTGTACATTTTCCAAACAGTATAAGTTATCTTTCTGATGAGCTAAGATCTCTTAATTGGCTTGGGTGTCCTTTGAAAGCACTACCGTCATATGGTATAACTTATCTTTCTGATAAGCTAAGATCTCTTCATTGGCTTGGGTGTCCTTTGAAAGCACTACCGTCAAACTTTGTTCCACGGGAGCTTGTTGAACTTAATATGAGATATAGCAATATTCAAAAACTTTGGCAAGGCAATAAGGTAGGTTTAACAGTTTAAGCAAATGTTTTATTCGTTTTCAATGTTCTATAATTCACAAATAATTATTTATTTAGTATAATAATTTTATTGTGTTTTCTTCTTGCAGGATGCCCCAAAATTGAAGTGGATTATTCTTAAGGCCTGTCCACATCTCATTAAGGTCTCAGACGGCTTACACGCTCCACTACTTAAGGAGATAAACATTGAATACTGCAACAGGTTTCTCGGTTTTAACTCACAAGATCATTTTCCATCTCTTAAATATTTTTATCTCAAAAGATGCGACAAACTCACTCAGATCTCGGGCCACTTTGATGCCCCATCACTTGAGAAGATAGACATTCAATATTGCAACAGGTTTCTTGGTTTTACCTCACGTGATCATTTTCCATCTCTTACATATCTTCATCTTAAAAGATGCGACAAACTCACTCAGATCTCGGGCCACTTGGATGCCCCATCGCTTAAGAAGATAGACATTAAATACTGCAACAGGTTTCTCGGTTTTACCTCACGTGATCATTTTCCATCTCTTACATATCTTCATCTCAAAAGATGCGACAAAGTCACTCAAATCTCGGGCCACTTGGATGCCCCGTCGCTTGAGAAGATACACATTAAATATTGTGATAGTTTTCTCGGTTTTACCTCACGTGATCATTTTCCATCTCTTACATATCTTCATCTCAAAAGATGCGACAAACTCACTCAGATCTCGAGCCACTTGGATGCCCCATCACTTGAGAAGATACACATTGAATACTGCGACAGGTTTCTTGGTTTTACCTCACGTGATCATTTTCCATCTCTTAGATATCTTCACCTCAAAAGATGCGACAAACTCACTCAGATCTCAAACCACTTGAATGCCCTATCGCTTAAGAAGATAAACATTGAATACTGCGATAGGTTTCTCGGTTTTACCTCACGTGACCATTTTCCATCTCTTACATATCTTTGTCTCAAAAGATGCAACAAACTCACTCAGATCTCAAATCATTTCAGTTGCCTTCGCAAGTTGAATATAACCAATTGTGAAAATCTTCAGAGCTTTCCAAATGATATTTCTTTTCCATCCCTTGTATCTCTTCGTCTCTCATGCTGCACTAAACTTGCTAGGATCTCTGACGTCTTAAATGCCCCTTTGCTTGAGAAGATAGATATCGAATACTGCGACAGCTTACTTGGTTTTCCCCCATCTATTGACCATTTTAACTACCTTCGCAATTTGAATATACACAGTTGCAAAAATCTTCAGAGCTTTCCAAATGATATTTCTTTTCCATCGCTTGTATCTCTTCGTCTCTCATGCTGTGCTAAACTTGCTAGGATCTCTAATGTCTTAGATGCCCCTTTGCTTGAGAAGATGTATCTTTGTGACTGCGACAGCTTGCTTGACTTTCACCCTGCTCAACATTTCAACAAACTTCATAAGTTAGATCTGTTTTGGTGCCAAAGGCTTCAGAGCCTTCCAAGTATTATTCATTTTCCATCACTTATATCTCTTACTCTTTATGGGTGCATTCACCCCATTAAGATCTCAGACCTCTTTTATGCCCCATTGCTTAAGAAGATATCTCTTTACAAATGCAGTGCCTTGCTTAAGTTTTCCTCACCTGTTGATCAAGTTTTCAACTACCTTCGTGAGTTGAATGTGACGAATTGTGAAAAACTTGAAAGCTTTGGAAAAAATATTCATTTTCCATCTCTTATATCTGTTCACCTCTGTGATTGCCATAGCCTCACTGAGTTGTCAGACCTCTCAGATGCCCCATTGCTTAAGTTGATAAATCTTGACAGCTGCACTAGTTTGCTTCACTTTCCCACACCTTCTCAACATTTCAACAACCTTCGTGATTTGAACCTGAATCGTTGCGAAAAGCTTCAGTATTTTCCGAGTGATATTTGTTGTGCAAAATCGCAAGTGAACGAGTCGAACAAGTAATAAAGTGATGAGATAAGTATCGTCCCACGAGGATTGTTGTTAATTAATGCCCAAAATTAAAATAACTCAACTTTTATTTGGTAGATGAAATTTGAGTGAATGAGTTGATAACTATGATTAAATTTAATTGCAATTGAAAATAAATGAAAATTAATTCAATGAATAAAAACTCTAAGATTATGATTTCACCATAACTAATCTGTTCCTCCCCTTTGTTCTTTTTAACAAAAATTAACTATCCAGTTGCTAGTCGAGATTCCCTGAATTATTCACATAGCCCCTCCCGAGGTCTAAGGAAAATACCCTATAAAGATTAACTGCTATGTTCCCATGCAAGTCAAAACATTAAAGGATTCATTAAGATTTATGGATCTCTTTTATAGACTACACAAACCATGCAGGTATATTCCTATCCTACATGTAATTTATGACATTAAATATAATGAACTAGACACATAAATCAGCTTCCGCTATCATTATGATTAACAATTCAACTAAATAGTGGCCAATTATTTAGAAGCATTAAGAACAATATTAAATGCATCAACCAAGATAGAAAATCATTAATTGAATTGAACAAAGGTTTGGAACATCAAAGTTAGGCTACATCATAATCTTAGAAAACAAATCTACTCCATAATAGAATTTACAAAAACTAGAAAATTAAACATAACAAGAGATAGGAAAACTTAGTGGATTGAAGCTTCACCGTAGGATTTCTTCCTCTGCTTTGCTCCTCCTCTCCAAGCTCTCTCTCTCTTTCTCTAAACTACTTATTGTTTTGGTTTGTGATGGAATGCTTAGAATGGTGATTCTAAGGCCTATTTATAGGCCAAATTCACCTCCAATTACATCATCGATTGCATCATCGTTTCTTGATTTTCCACCATTTTGCATCATCGCTTACATCATCTTTCACCTACCTCATTCAAAGTCAACTTTAATATTACATCATTGCTTACATCATAATTTTGATTACATCATTCCTTACATAAGCATGACATAATATTTATTTCTAGAATACTCGATCTTTAAATTGCGATAATCTTTTTGATGCGATTTCTGATTCGAGTAATTCTTGAGGCGATGAACTGCTTCGAATGAAATTCATGATCTTATCTCGAGCGAAAGCATTTGGTGGGGTCCACATACGATTTTCACAAACTTTATTCTGAAAATGAAAAATACAAAATGATGAAATAATGTACTTAATAATAATAAAAACATCAAGAATTAAACAAGAATTCAAGTTTAAAAAGATAAGATAACTCTATAAAAATAGAGTTATCACACCCCCAAACTTAAGATTTTGCTTGTCCTCAAGTAAAACTAAAAATAACAACCTAAGTTAAAAACACAGAAAATAAAAACACAATCCATTTTCGTAGGTAAACACGATGGCATTGAGCATATGCCACAAGCCTTTAAACCCCTAGGTGTCCCTAGTAGGAGGAGTTGTGTCTCCTGAGGGTTTACCAGCAACGATACCCACAAACGTTAAAAGATTCCACCCATAACTTATCAACATCTCACTAAATACAAATTAACAGAAGTCTCATACATGTATAATCTTGTATCAGGACTAAGGATAAGTCACTAATGATCTAAAACATAATCATCAACAATCTCACACCACTTTCAAAGCAATTTTATTTCAAAACATCATATTCACATGTTATGGACTTATTTCGCTTCGACTCTAATTCTCACAAGATATCTCTCATAACTCTCATGAATCCTAAAGCAAACACTCATGCAATCATATGTGATAGAGGTTATGTAAAGGCATAGCAAGCGTCATTTACATCACATATGAATATAGACGTTTAAAAGAACCGCACTTTCAAGTGAATAGATCTCATGATTGGAATCGAATACTAAGAACGTAGATAGAGCATGATGACAGACTTCAACTCTCAAATTGGACTTCCTTTTGAAGATCAATAGGCTTTATTAAATATTGTATTTGGGCTATGGTTAATTGACATGTAAGAAATTTTAAGGTACAGGTTCAACAAGAACATATGATCATACCAAAGTATTTCATTTATTCTCCTTAATTCATCACAACTTCTCTTTTCTTTTTTTCTTTTTTTTTTTTTTTTTTTTTTTTTTTTTTTTTAGAAACACATTGTGTAAATGTTAACACTTCAATTCTCTTCTCCTCTCTTACTTCATTGCATGATCCCAAACTTCATGAGGTATGACTAAATTTAAAGGCTCAATAAGGTCATTTAATAACGGTAAACAGAGAAAAATATTTTAAAGTGTTTGGCTTCAAAGGTTTTATGATGTGTCTCAATTTAAAGTAGGAAAGTAGGCTTTTGTAGAGTAGAACTGACCTATATTACTTCTAAGAAGTCGATCCAATTTTCAAATCAAAGCAGCTCATGTTATCTACAATAATGATTTGTTCTCAGTATTCAATGCAAAACCTATAGAGATCATCTATTAAGAACAAAGTGAAGAGTGTTTAAGAGTAGAAACAAATAAATCTCTCAAAATGAAACGTTTAAAAGGCTCAAATCCTTACCAAGGATAATCTCCACTAATAGTCCACAGTTCATGTAAACATGATATTTATCCACTCAATTAACTAAGATCATGACATTCAAAAGTCTCAAATCATGCAAAGATGTTCATGACTATTCCTTAGTAACGATATTCAACCAAAAACATGCATTAAGACTCCATTAATAAATACAAAGTAAGTAGTCGACTTGTTAGGGCAGAAAGAAAAATAATAAAACAAATAATGAAAATCTTTTTGTTTTTTTTTTTTTTTTTTTTTTTTTTTTTTTTTTTTAAATGAAAACAAAGATGCGTCTCAAGAGCACAAAAGTACTCCTTACTCTGCCATCTTTTAGTTTCAACTCGGACCAGCTTTTGAATCTTATGGTTTTAATAATAGCAAACTCTACCCCCAAACTTATTTGAGACAGTGTCCCCAATGTCTAGTAAGATAAAAAGAAGAAAAACTTAAATGGAAATGCTATTAATAAAACCATAGGATAAGAAAGTTATAACCGGAGATTAAGATCCAGTGCACGCTTCTTGCTACCGCTTGATTCAGGAGCCCAAACCACCTGTGACATGATTGGATCAACTTCGGGTACAAAGTCTTGCAGTTGGTCAATCAGTTCATCAGCACTGGAAGCTGAGACTAGAATACGCCGGTTTGCTTGAGTCATAAAACCCTGTTCCACAGCATGATCAAGAAAAGCCAATAAACCATCATAAAAACCGTTAGTGTTAAGCAAACCTAATGGCTTTTTGTGAATGTTGTAATGGGCCCAGGACGCAATGTTGAAGATTTCTTCAAATGTTTCCAAACCACCAGGTAACGCGATAAAGGCATCAGCATTGAGTAATATGTACGCCATTCGTCCGTGTATACTTATAACCTGAAACTCATTACCTATGCTCGTACCGATGATGTCTTTCCTTTCAGCCAAAGGCTTTACTGCGACACCGAGGGTTTGCCTACCTCCAACAGTTGCAGTTACTGCGACAGAGCCCCTCAGTCCTAAACTGCCTCCTCCATACACCAAATCTATTTTTCGGGTAGCTAAAGCCGTACCAAGTTCAGCAGCTGCTTTTGAATATTGTGTACTCATACCAGACTTTGGGCTACAAAAAACACAGATGTTTTTGAATTTACTGCTCGAGGACTCTGCCATTTTTTTTTTTTTTTTCAGAGAAAACGAATTATTTGTTATCAGTCATAAACACTTATTTAAAGAAGATGAAAGAGTAAAAGAACAGTTTTACGATGCTAAACAGTATTGGTCAGAGGGAAAAGGAAATGTTAAGTGTAGAAATGTCAAAAAGAAAGCACAATCTTCGAGAAAAATAAATAAATAAATAAAACAAGCCGCTACAAATATAAAATTCAAAAAGTTCGGCGACGAAACGTCAAAAAGTAAACACAAACATCGAAAAAGTAGACACAAACGTCAAAAAGTAAACACAGACATCGAAAAAGTAAACACAAACATCGAAAAAGTAAACACAAACGTCAAAAAGTAAACACAGACATCGAAAATTTTTTGAAAATAGCTGCTAAAAATAAAAATGTTCGGTGATGAAACGTCAAAAGTAAACACACTTATCAAGAAAGCTTGAAACGACCTAAAAATCCAAAAGGACAGGTAAGGAAAAGTAAACACAATTATAAAAAAAATTTGAAACAGACTGCTAAACAAAGAAAAAAAATTGATGCTACAGTAGTTGTGATTGTGGCTCACATCTTTCTCTGGTTTTACGTCCAGAAACGGCTTAAACAACTTCTATGAGTTGAGGATTGGCTTCCCATCCAGTTTTCTTATAAACTGGCAAACAGGGTCTTTTACAGTCAGATTCCCAAGACTATAACGCTGTTTCTCTTTACTGAATAACTCCCATAAATCTAAAAGAATACGTTGAACTTTCCCACAAGGATGCGTCTCAAGAGTCTCACAGATATTATCCAGAGACTCCTTACTCAGTCCATCCTTTATGCATTTGATTTTATCTTCTCGATTTATGGATAAATATCCAAGATTTTTACAGCTTGTGTCGCAGTTACATCTCGCACACTTATGACAGACTTCCATTCTCTTAGCTCTCCTCTTCTTTGAGTAAGAACTTCTTCCTAATCCTGGTAAACGTTTAATTAATGAATCATTCAACTCACCTGCTAAACGTACCTTAGCTTCGATGATCCATCGAATATGCTCTGGAAGACCTAAAGATGTTAGTGCCCTCATTCTTTCGAGTCTGCACTTGTAAATCTTTCTGAGTACATCTTGGGGTAGAGTAGGGAAATAATTTTTCAGTGCTGCAAGACTTGCCTCCATCTCTGAAAGAGAAAGAAAAATTATCAAAGAAAAAACAAAAACACACAAAGAACACAATAACACACAAACAGAGAAAAACTAGCTAAAAAGAGAAAAACTTGGGTTGCCTCCCAAGAAGCGCTTAATTTATAGTCGTTAGCTTGACTGTTAAGAAACGCCTTAAGTTGGGTCTGAAAGCGCAATAGTGGCTTTCTGTTGGGGCTCTCCACCATCCATGTAAGCTTTAAGTCTTTTTCTGTTGACTTTGAATCGACGATCTAGAGTGAACTCCCTATTTAAGATACGTGGATCCTGCCCCTTTTTTGTGCGCTCTTTGTAAAACTTAACATTTTCTTTTATACATTCTTTCATTACATCTACCCTCATGCAGTTGTCAACATCATGTGGATGTTTGAGAGCTTTCAGCACATTGAATGTCACCTCTTCATCTTGAACTCTAAGTATGAGTTGACCTTTCTGTACATCAATAAGGGTTCTCCCTGTTGCTAGGAATGGTCTACCCAAGATGATGGGTATTTCTTGATCTTCCTCCATGTCTAGCACAATGAAATCCGCAGGAAATATGAATTTATCTACTTTTACCAGTACATCTTCTATAATTCCCCTTGGATACTTGATTGATCGATCAGCTAGCTGTAAAGATACTGTAGTAGGTTTTGCTTCTCCCAAGCCTAGTTTTCTGAAAACAGAGAAAGGCATTAAGTTAACGCTTGCACCAAGATCACATAATGCTTTATCAAAGAATGAATCACCAATGGTGCAAGGAATTGTGAAACTCCCTGGATCTTTAAGTTTAGGTGGTAGCTTTTTCTGCAAGATTGCACTACATTCTTCGGTCAAAGCTACCGTTTCATGTTCTTCCAGCTTCCTTTTATTTGATAGGATTTCCTTCATGAACTTCACATAGCTGGGCATCTGTTCGAGAGCATCTGCAAAAGGAATATTAATTTGTAATTTTCTAAAAACTTCAAGAAATTTAGAAAATTGCTTATCTAGTTTCTGCTTCTGAAATCTTTGAGGGAAAGGTAATGGTGGTCTGTATGGTGGCGGATTGTCTGGAAACAACTTTGACTTTGGCTTCTCTGCTTCTTTTTGCTCAACCATCACTTCTTCTTCTACTTTGCTAGGTCCTTCTTTCTCGTCTGTTCCTTTAACAAGCTCTTTCAGCATTTTACCGCTTCGTAATGTGACAGCTTTAACATGCTCCCTAGGATTGGTCTCTGTGTTGCTTGGTAAGGTTCCTTGAGGTCTTGCAGTCAATAGATTTGAGATTTGACCCATTTGTACCTCTAGATTTCGAATGGAGGCAGCTTGATTCTGAAGCGTGATGTCTGTTCTTGTCATAAATTGATTAGTCCTTTCGGTGAGCTGAGCGAGTGCTTCTTCAAGCGATGGTTTGTTGGCCTGCTGCTGTTGAGGTGGTGGTGGATATGACTGTCTGGGTTGATCATTGTTTTTCCATGAAAAATTTGGATGGTTTCTCCATCCTGGATTATATGTGTTGGAGTACGGGTTATTTTGCGGTTTGTTGCCCACAAAAAATGCTTGACTTGTCTGGTTTTCATCGCATTGTCCGTTGGAATGGTCTCCTCCACAAAAATCACAGGATGCTGACTGAGTATGAATTGCATTTGCTGTCAAGTTTCCAAGTTGCTTGGCTAATGTCTCGACCTGAGTGGAAAGTCTGGTTAAGACATCATTTTCTTGTATTCCAAAGACTTTCTTTGGAACTGCTCTTTCTGATGGCCATTGATAGGCATTTGCAGCCATTTCTTCTAGTAAGTCCCAAGCGGCTTGATGGGGTTTCCCCAAAAGTGCTCCACCAGCTGCGGCATCTACCAATGTTCTCGTGGAACTCCCTAACCCATTGTAGAATGTGTGTAGTTGCAACCAGTCAGCAACTCCATGATGTGGGCACCGTCTGAGCAGATCTTTGAATCTTTCCCATGTTTCGTATAATGACTCTGCCTCAAGCTGTCTGAATGTGGCAATCTCAGCTCGTAGTTTTGCAGTCTTGACTGGTGGAAAGAATTTGGCTAAAAATTTTTGTGCCAAGATGTCCCAAGTGGTAATACTTCCTGATGGCAACGAGTTGAGCCAACTTTTGGCTTTGTCTCGAAGAGAGAATGGAAACAATCTCAATCGGATGGCGTCATCAGTAACACCATTATGTTTGAAAGTATCACAGATCTCCAGAAAGTTGTCAATGTGGGCATTTGCATCATCGTTCGGAGCCCCACTGAATTGGTTGTTTTGAACCATCTGGATGATTGCCGGCTTAATCTCAAAGTTGTTGGCAGCAATAGTTGGTCGCCGTATCGCCGAAGTATTACCCACTGTGGGTAGAGCATAATCTCGTAATGCTCGAATTTCGACATCTATTGGTACAATATTCTGTGTGTTGTTTGATCCCTCAGCCATATCCATGAGTGCAGTACTAGCAGCCTTTCTTGTTTCCTTCCTGTTCTTACGGCAAGTTCTCTCTATTTCTGGGTCAAATGGTAACACTTCGCCCCCAGACTTTCTCATACACCATAAAATTCACAAGTAATAAAACAAACAAAATAAATAAATAAATGACCAAATTAAAAATTGAGTTACGTAGTATTAGTATTAATTGAAACAAACAATCCCCGGCAACGGCGCCAAAAACTTGTTGTGCAAAATCGCAAGTGAACGAGTCGAACAAGTAATAAAGTGATGAGATAAGTATCGTCCCACGAGGATTGTTGTTAATTAATGCCCAAAATTAAAATAACTCAACTTTTATTTGGTAGATGAAATTTGAGTGAATGAGTTGATAACTATGATTAAATTTAATTGCAATTGAAAATAAATGAAAATTAATTCAATGAATAAAAACTCTAAGATTATGATTTCACCATAACTAATCTGTTCCTCCCCTTTGTTCTTTTTAACAAAAATTAACTATCCAGTTGCTAGTCGAGATTCCCTGAATTATTCACATAGCCCCTCCCGAGGTCTAAGGAAAATACCCTATAAAGATTAACTGCTATGTTCCCATGCAAGTCAAAACATTAAAGGATTCATTAAGATTTATGGATCTCTTTTATAGACTACACAAACCATGCAGGTATATTCCTATCCTACATGTAATTTATGACATTAAATATAATGAACTAGACACATAAATCAGCTTCCGCTATCATTATGATTAACAATTCAACTAAATAGTGGCCAATTATTTAGAAGCATTAAGAACAATATTAAATGCATCAACCAAGATAGAAAATCATTAATTGAATTGAACAAAGGTTTGGAACATCAAAGTTAGGCTACATCATAATCTTAGAAAACAAATCTACTCCATAATAGAATTTACAAAAACTAGAAAATTAAACATAACAAGAGATAGGAAAACTTAGTGGATTGAAGCTTCACCGTAGGATTTCTTCCTCTGCTTTGCTCCTCCTCTCCAAGCTCTCTCTCTCTTTCTCTAAACTACTTATTGTTTTGGTTTGTGATGGAATGCTTAGAATGGTGATTCTAAGGCCTATTTATAGGCCAAATTCACCTCCAATTACATCATCGATTGCATCATCGTTTCTTGATTTTCCACCATTTTGCATCATCGCTTACATCATCTTTCACCTACCTCATTCAAAGTCAACTTTAATATTACATCATTGCTTACATCATAATTTTGATTACATCATTCCTTACATAAGCATGACATAATATTTATTTCTAGAATACTCGATCTTTAAATTGCGATAATCTTTTTGATGCGATTTCTGATTCGAGTAATTCTTGAGGCGATGAACTGCTTCGAATGAAATTCATGATCTTATCTCGAGCGAAAGCATTTGGTGGGGTCCACATACGATTTTCACAAACTTTATTCTGAAAATGAAAAATACAAAATGATGAAATAATGTACTTAATAATAATAAAAACATCAAGAATTAAACAAGAATTCAAGTTTAAAAAGATAAGATAACTCTATAAAAATAGAGTTATCAATATTCATTTTCCATCTCTTACAAATCTTAGCTTTGGTGGGTGCGTTAGTCTCACAATGTTTCCAAATATCTCTGGGAATATAGACAGATTGAATATGAGCAAGACTGCAATATATGAAGTTCCCTCAACAATTGAGAATTTACCTAAGCTTGTTTCCTTGTCTCTAAAAAACTGCACAAGGCTCAAACTTATTTCAACCAGCATTTGCAAGTTGAAAGCTCTTCAAACGCTAGATCTTAGTAATTGCTCTGCACTTGATGGTGCGTTTACTTTACTTGAAGGAATCGGAATAGGAATCGGAATGATCTGGAATCGGAATGACTTGGAATCGGAATGAAATATCGGAATCATATAAGTTGTTTACTTCAACTACAGGAATCGGAATCGGAATCAGTATTATTTCCATTAAACTGTTTACTTTACTTTGGAATCGGAATGAATTAATTATAAGTTACAAAAATACCCTTAATTAAAATTATGGATTAATTATAATAATGTGTAGTTTTTTATTATAATATGCTATTTTTTTTAATATCAAATAAAAAACTACATATTATAATAAAAAAACTTAATATTATTTTAATAGTTTACTAACTTGGTGTGTAGTTTTTTGTTATAATATGTAATTTTTTTAATATTAAATAAAAAACTACATATAATAATAAAAAAAAAATTACATATTATTTTATTAGTCCATCATGATAATTAAGAAATTGGTGATGAAAAATTAATAGTGTGCAATTTTTTATTACAATATGTAGTTTTTTTTTTTTTTTAACATTAAATAAATAGATTTTTCTTTATTTTTTAAAAAGGGGTATAAGGGACATTTTATTTTGTCAAAGGGAATGGGAATGGGATTCCCAAGTGGGTTGGGGGGAATGGGATTCCCATTCCACAACCCCAAATTGATGTGGGGCCCACATTTTCATTCCCATTACGGAATGAATTTTAAGCAAGTAAACAACATCAATCAATCTCATTCCCCATTCCCTTTGTTTAATCCATGAAGTAAACACACCATGAGTGTTTTCCAGAAATCTTGGATACAATGGAAAGTTTAAAAGTTCTTGATTTAAGTGGAACAGCAATTAAGGAGCTATATCATTCAATTGAAAATCTTTGTGGGCTTAAAATATTGTGTTTGAGGGATTGCAAAAACCTTGAGATGTTTCCGACTAGCATTTTCGGTTGCTCAGAATTGGAAAATTTGCCTGGGAACTTGGTAACTGATCTCTCAAACTGTGGAGAATCGACAATAATTATACCTCCTAGTTGGGGTCTTGATAAATGCAAACTTGATTTTACTAATTGTCTGAAATTTATAAGACAGCAGTGACCAACATTATGGAACTCCAAATAAACCAGCAGAGGGATACGACAACAAAGGTAATTACTCTGTTAAATCCATTGCACGCTCTCTTTCTCTATCCCTCTCATTCAAAATATTGACGATTTTCACGTTCCAGGGATGTGGAACTCGAGCTGTCAATCTTAATTTTTTTTAATGAGACTTGTGGTGCCGCCGATCAAGATTTTGGGGAAACATCTATTAAAGAACAAGGCAAAATAAAAAAAAAAATTATCGGATGAGGCTGAGACAGGTGCAGATCTACTGAGGATGTAATTGAATCACATCCCAAGAGAACTTGCAGCTAACCTAATCCAAACTCCTTATAAACAACGAAGGGCCACACCTATCTGTTGTTATATATTTCGACTTCAGTTGTTTGTTCGTGTAGCTGGAGCTGCTCAAAATAATGTTCACCCGATATTTCATGTACTAAATCTATTGGGTAAGTAACTTAACAACTCCAAGTCTGTTGTTATGGTCATTGCGACGAGTTTCTTTTGTCAAATTTCTCATGTACTAGGGATGATATACATTACTAAATTCAATTTAAATATTTTATTTTTGTTTCTTTGACTTGATTTTTTAATTTCTTTTTCTTCTAGATATATATGGTAGCATTTTTCAACATTTTTTGCATTCCCATAAAGTGATAAAATGAAGTATTTTAGCGGCTGAAACAGAGGCTAATGAAGTATTATTATTGGTAAAAATATTTTGCAAGAATATTGTCATAAATTGAGAAAATGAAGTGTTTTAGGCAGTGGAAATACACTGGTTGATATGCTTCATGTCAATGAAAATAATGTACATAATTAGTTTGTTGTTACTTTTATTATTTTGCTCAATGATCAAATTTTCCTATCATCTTGTTAGGGAAGAAAAAAACCTTTTCTGTTGACTTTGTTCCCATAATTTTTCATGCTGGAATTAGAAAAGTAAGCTGCTACTAGAAATTGGAGGAAATCTAGCTGTATTTAGTTCAGAAGCATATCCTGCTTCTACTACCAGGGTCTCAATTTTTTATGGAAATATGGAAGTGTTTGTAAACATGTCAAAAGGAAAGCTAAATGATTCAAGCTCCTGAAAAAGATAATTCTTATTTTAACTTAATTGCTTCGTCATACCTCGGTGATTAGAGCACATTGGTGGCTGAGCTGTTGACTATTACAATCTATTACCATTTCATCTAAGTCGGTTTAATCTTGAGTAACTGTCTCTTGATCTGTTGCAGCAGCTCCAGCTCTTCCTTGATGATAAGAGGCAATAGCTTCAGCTTGCTCAGATATGGTCTGCGTCACAGTAACATTGTCATTTGACTTGGTGAAGTTCCATCTTTTTGGTTTATTGTCACAATGAAAAATTACCTAATATGTGCATTTGGGGCTCATTTGTTTCTTCCTTGAACAGATTGCATTGTTTGTGGATGATTGCTTCAGCGAGTGCCTGCTAACAGCAGATAAAAATCCTCCCAAGTCCAAAGTAAGTCATGTAAATTGTGCTTTGTTATGTGATGTTTCTGTTAAAAACTCTGTTGAGTTAGGCCATTTATGCTATTTTATTGGTTGCTGATGCCGTCCTTTGAATCTGTTTGTGTGGTTATATAGTGGAGGTTTTGTTGTGACAACTATCAATATATGCGGAAAGATTTATATAGTTACCTGATTTTCAGGCTGGGCTATATCTTTTATGCTTTTCTTTCTTCTATGGTGTTGGTTATGTTGCTCATGCTGTTGGAAGCTTAAAAATTGATAATTCTGGTTCCTTTCCAGGGTTGATGATTGATCTACAGACATTTCGTTTCTGCAAGGATTCCACTTCCATATGGTTTCTTTTCTAGGAACAAAATACGGCCTCAGAGGTCATGCAGATATATCATTAAGGCTTAAAAGACATTGCAAATTAAAGAGGTTTCTTTCAATGCTGTCAGGTGAGTGTTGCACACTATTGACCTTAGCCTTGCACTTTATTTGTCTAAACTATACATAGTCAAATGTTTTATAATAGGAATTTTTTTTTTTAATCTAAGATGGTGATGTCTTGCATATATACTAGGTTATTAAAAAGTCATTTACTTTGAGGGTAGAGTACAAAATTATTCTAAGGGCAGGACTTTGCAGTGTCCTATGAGTAGAACTTTTATTATTTTTATATCTTGTTTGGTGGCAGTGAAAAGAAAAAAGCATTGTATTTAAATGATTATAGAGGTCTCTCTATAATTGTTTGTTTTATTGGCAATAAAGAATATATTCAAACTATATTTAATTTATATAATCAGTTATAAATTATTTCAATATAATGTGATTCCAAATTTTTTCGTTCAATGTATCTTGGACAAGGTCTTGCTTTCAAGTGAGAAAATGTGACTTCTAAGGAAAATGAAATACAGAGGTAATTTTCCTACTCTGCCTTGGATTTTTTCATTTGTATATATGGTAACTGTTCCTTTGTTTTATGTAATGTTTGATAATCCTATTTTTAGTTTATTCCCAAATGATAAAGTTTAATATTTTGATGGAGTCAAATTTCTGATTGCATCTCAATTCTTTCTTCCTTGAACAGACTACATTGTTTATTTGGAAACAATTCATGATTGTACTGAGTGTTTGATAGTCTACAAATGGAAGAAAATCTTTTCAAGTAAGTTTTATGGACACTATCTCATTGTTTAACTTTCTTGTATTAACACTTTTCATATCCATTTTTTTTTTTTTTTTGGGTATAGGCATTTTTTCCATTATATTGTGTTTTATTATTTATTGGTTGTTGATGGTGTGGTTGTGCAGAACATTTGCTAGGCTGAGATACTCATTCCTTTTCTGTTCTAGTATGCTATCTTAACAACTTGGTGCCACTACTCTAGCTGCTTGAAGCTGAGGTTTGGTTGTGCAAAACAATGCATATGATAGAGGTTTCTTTACCGGATTGACACCTGCATATATAATTTTTCTGATATGTAGGATCTTCAAAGTCTCGTATAATCAATGAAAATGTAAGATCTCTATTTTTTTTTTGTTATTTATTGGGAAAGAAATGCAGCCAATCTTTCTATTGACTCTGCTTTTCCCATAATCTTCATGCTAGAATTGAAAAGGTGAGCTACATAGACGTAAATGTTGAAGGAGTATGCCCTGTTTCTACTACAACTTAGCCTCATAAATGAATGCATACAATTTGTTGGCAGTGAAGATTTTGTGCAAGTACAATCGACAAAAAATATTTCGCATTGTCAAATTGCTCAGTAATCAATAGAAAGATTGAAAGTTATTGAGAACTATATTGTGAGCTGTGCCTAAAGCAGGGCTGCCAACCTGTGAGTCTGAGTCCATCTTCATTGCTTTAATTTTAAAAATGGTCATGCAGCCTAGCAAAGTAGAACTGAGTGAAAGTGACAATTAATTAGAATATCATTCTAAACTTTATTTATAGGTATTTTTTGGACTACAAAAGTGGATTGATAAAAGTTCAATGAGCTGGCCTAGTAGATCAATCTAATAGGCAAAGGCCCAGCTTAGTCAACATTCAACTCGCAGAAGCAAGCCCTCAAGTTATATACGATGACCAGCTCGCATAAACCTCAGGTTGTCCAACTCAAAAAGATGAGCTCTTAGCTCTCAGGGTCTCCAGCTCGCACAGACGTGTTCTCGGTTCGCCAATTGCAACTTTCAGGCCGCTAGATAAACATGGTCACACGAGCTTCAGGTCACCCAAAGCAGAACTAGCTCGTGACGTGACGTGCACATTAAATCTTTTCAGAATGGCAACAGTCTAATTTAAGGAAAACTCAACTACCCAATATGAAAATAATGCCAGATCCTATTTTTACGGGATTTGACCTTACACTGATAGACACCAGTTTTGGAAAGTGTAATTAATGTTAATTTATTTCCTATTTGCATTATACACAAACTATCCCACTTTCCCTCTATAAATAGGGCCTGAATTTCATTGTGAAGAGAGAGATAACTGATAATATTACACTATTACTCTGCTGGAAAATAACCAGAGTGAATAGTCGTGGAGATAGACAGCTTTTTGGGCTGAAACCTTCTGCTTTCTCCTTTCTTCCTCCTATCTCTCTTCCGTTTCTGCTTTGTTTTGTGTTGATTGCAGTTCTGGGCTTAAGAACTTGAGTTGACCAAATCTGAACGTCAACAACTTTCCTCTCTATGTGAGAGTAAACTATGGATTTACTGGGACTTTAGGTTTTAGAGTTTCCAACTCCAGTTTCATTTGTTTAATTAGTAAAATATACTCTCTTATCATCATTCGTGGATGTAGGTCATAAGATCGAATCATGTAAATTTCTTGTTTACATTAATTATTATTTCCCTAATGTTTTAATCTCCATTAATTTGTTATTATTATACTTGCTTTCACACATACACACACACACACATATATATATATATATATGTATGTATATATTCTCCCCTAAGGACGAATGGTCGATGTAACATTCCCTGGAATTATTCTACCATATGAAAAAAATTATACAACAAATACACATAGAATTGCAAATCAGAAGTGTAGAAAATTTTTAAAAACTTGTAACCTCCTTTATGATAATAAACTTATCTTACAGATTTAGTATAATAATAAAATTATAATATCCATGGCCATCAACATCTGCTACTGTATGTTGAATTTCAAAAAAAAAAATCTGGTACTGTATATTGAATGAGTGGCAATATTTCCACCCCTTCAAAATTGTCTGGACATCCTAAATCATTAATTTTTTTTTGAAATTCCAATATTATCCTTATGTAGAATTTTTTTAAAGGAAAAAAATCAATTATGTATAAAACAACAATTTCATTGAAACGGTACATCAAATCCACGGCTTAGGCGGAATCAGCTTTTTCAACCACTTCACTGCAAACAACACAAGACAATGAGACAATTACTTGTTAAAACAAAACAAGTCACTAAAAGAAATATGACATGCACATTGCTGGTTGATGAAAACGATATTGATAACTACATTTTAACTTCAGTCTTGGTCGCCTTGACAGGTCGGGCTTTTGTTTTCGATTTATGTTGCAAAGGGCTCAAATAAATCGATCAGAATATGTGATAATAACAGTGGAGCTGCAAATTAGTGAAACGAAGGAGAGTATAAAAAACAAAACTTTCTAACGATAACTTCGGTGTTGTTGTTGTTAGAAAAATTTGCATCTATCAAAATACAATAGAGAGAGATCTTCGAATAATATAATTCGGTTACTATCAAAGCTTAGTGTCTAGTATTGTATATTGACGCAAAAACAAACGAACACAAACAGAAGGGCAAGTTGAAGAGAACCTTTATATATTTAGTGTTTAGTATTGTACAATTGATGCAAAAACATAACGACCGATTGAACAGCAGCAGCTGGGTTTCAAAACTAAAAGAAAAAGGACATATTGGTGATATGTGGGGTGTTTTCACAGCGCGTTATGTTTTAAAAAAAATCATAATGGGATGCATGTACAAAATGGTTGCACAAGCAGTTTTTAAGAGGTGTGGATATCGTCACTGATATTAAATTGAAAAAATAAATAATTACAAAAAAGATCCATTTAGAAAGGTCAACCTTAAAATTAACTTTTATTTTTTTATGAAGAAAAAATCCCAACCCTAAAATTAAAATGATTTAAATTAATGTTAGAACTCATAACCTGTTGGGATTTCGAACCTTTCCTACCTCTGTTTATAAAAAGAAGAGACACAATTGAATAACCATGACAATTTTTATATCAAAATTTTCACTTCTGTTTATGTAGAGATAATCATGACAAGGACTAGATAACAAAGGAAGAAAAAATATAAACAATCCCTAGGTTCTATATCTATACTCGCACACTAATTTGTTTTCACTTTAATTATTCGAATTATTTAATCAACTAATTTGGTAGTGTTAAAAGAAAAATTATTCAAAATTTTAATAAATATTTGTATTTATTATTTTAATACATACATATATAATATTTCTGTCTTAAAAAATAATTATAATTCTTTTTTTCAATGCTTTAAAATCTTATTATGATTAGAAGAATAAATATAAATTATTTATTGATTTTTAATCATCTTAAAGAATACTCTTTAATGTGACATGATGTGTTCGATACTCTTAGATAATTCTCAATTTAAATGATCAGATCACATATTGTATCTTTAATAAATAAAAATAAATAATTCCTTTAAGAGGACTTACAAATTTATCCAATTAAATGAAGTAAAAGTTGTGGACAGCACATGACTAAGACGTGGGACTGAGGACTTTCCATTTCCATATGATGCTGATATTTCTTTTAGTGTTAATTGACATCCATTTCCATATTCTCTGAAATTTCTTTTGCACTTTCATTGCCAACTTGATTTCACTTGCCTGCTCTCACACCTCTCAGCCTAGCCTCATCATCACCTCTCTTAATTTTTTTTGGTTAGTGTTAGCATCCATTCGAATTCCAAAAAATCTGTTTGTAACCTTTTGCTTCTCCATGGGCAATTTACAATCAAATGCTTCATCTTCCACCCAGACCACTGAAAAAAAATATGAAGTTTTCCTCAATTTTAGAGGTATAGATACCCGTGATGGTTTTACCAATTATCTCTATAATGCTTTGTGTGCCAAGTCAGTAGAAATCTTAAGAAATGAAGAAGGAATCGAAAAAGGGGAAGAAATTGGGCCTAAGCTTTTAAAGGCAATAAGAGATTCGATGATTTCGGTGGTCATTTTCTCGAAAGAATATGCTTCATCCAAATGGTGCTTGCGTGAGCTTGTAGAGATTATGAAGTGTGCGAAAAAGAATAGCCAAACTGTTATACCTGTTTTCTACAAGGTTAATGTACACGATGTACGTCACCAGGAAGGGAGTTTCAAGGATGGTTTTGATCAACTTAAGAAAGAATTTGAAGAAAACTTGGAAAAGGAGCACGTTGATTCTGCCGATGTTGAGACGCGTAAAAAAGAATTTTACCAAGAGATGCAAAAATGGAGACAAGCTTTGGAGGACGCATCCCGTCTAAAAGGATGGCGTGTAGAAGGGTACATCTAACTCTTATCTCATCCATTTATAAAATCAAAAGTCTTGATTTTGTTCAAAATAACTAAATATAATTCTTTATGTTTATCGAGTTTGATAATATTTAGGCTATAGTTATCCTATTATAAATAATATTAAAAGAAATACCAATCCTTTTTGAAGGAATGGATCCAAATTCATTTTTTAATTTTTCATGTCATTTCTTCTTTCCTTTTCAAAGTGGAGACCGATTGTTTTAAATATGATATTTTGTCAAGTAATACTTCTGTACATGGACCCGTCCTCTTCTAACTATCACTTATTATAGTTGATGTGGTTGATGTGCTTTAGATTACCTATGAATAATTTGTATACGATCATATTTAGCATCAACTATAATTTTTTGGAGTCGTTAGTATATTAAACTGATACCATGTGATGCTGGTAAAAAGCACAATATGTTTTTGTTACTTCAGTATGCTTTTGTTGTGGTCATTTCTACTTGTATTACTGTTTGGCATTTTCATTTGGCAGGCCTGAGTCCCGAGTCATTGTTGAAATTGTCAAAGATATATGGGAAAAATTGATGAAGGCGTATAAACTGTCCCTATGTGATTTTAAAGGAAAATTGTTTGGAATTGAGGAACGGCTTAAGCAGGTTAAATCATTATTATGTCTTGATAAGACTGATATTCGAATTACTAGGATTTGGGGCATGGGTGGTATCGGTATTGACGATGCCATTTATCATCAAATTTCTAAGGATGAATATAGTAAGTGTTTTATTCAAAATGTGAGACAAAGACTGGAACAATGTGGAGGATTGGTTAGTGTGCCACAACAGGAAGTTCTTTCTAAAGTATTAAATGATCAAGACATAAAATTAGACGGTGTAACTCTTCCCCAACATATCAAGGAAGGGCTCTGTTGGAAAAAGGTATTCATTGTTCTTGATAATGTAGATAATTTTTTAAAATTACAAGAGTTAGCTACAGGTCTTGATCAATTACGCCTAAGAAGTAGAATCATAATAACAACTAGAAGAAGGGATATACTTTATAATTGTGGAGTGAATGATGATTACTTATGTGAGGTTAAGGGATTGTCCCTTCCGGAAGCTCATCAGTTGTTTTGTGAGTATGCTTTTAGGCAAAGCCCTCCCATTAAAGATCTTATGGCACTCTCACATGAGATACTACTAGCTATCAACGGCAATCCATTGGGTCTTAAAGTAGCTGGTTCGTAATTATTAAGATCGAACAAACTAGAGTGGCAAAGTGCATTAAGCATATTAAAGAAAAGCTCAGAAATTCTTGAAGTGTTGCAAATTAGTTATAATGGATTGGAGGATAAAGATAAACATACATTTCTTGATATTGCATGTTTTTTTGTAGGAATGCGTGTAGACTATGTAGCGAAAATACTAGGTAATTGTTCCTCCTCGTTGAAAGTCCTTTCTGACAGGTCATTTATAGCAATATCAAATGATAAGATCATACAAATGCATGATTTACTACAAGAAATGGGTGTGGAAATTGTTCGTAAAAAGGATCTCAATAATCCACGCAATCGTAGCAGGTTGTGGATATAAGAGGATATTCTTAACACACTAAAAAATGGTTATGTGAGTCTCTATTCATTTTGATATTGTCTTTACAACTAGATGTCCCTCTAAATTCGATGGATCTGTAGAATGGTACATTAGGTGCAATTTGTGTTACTAAACTCACTTTCCACTCACCTTTACACAAATCGTTCACTCACTGCACTTAGATTTCTTTTGCGCTCTCTCTCATATTTGACTCACAAAGTCACGCTACACTCTTACTGCAATGCTACTCATTTATCTATCGATCTTCAATACTCTTAATACATGACTTTCACTCAATTGCTAAAAATGAAACCAGTATAGAATAACCAACATGCAAGAAGTTTGAACATTATTAAATATTTATTGCAGCTCGACTTTGTCTTTGTCAGTGATTTCTTTGGTTGTAGATCGCTAAACTGTTTATAAAAGGAGTGTGGCTATTAACAGAATATATTTGGCAAAGATTTTGGCTACTTAAAAAATTCATTAATAATTTCAAGTTTTCTCTTTGAGTTTTATGTTGTCTTATATTATGTTATTGGATGTTAGGGGATTGGTTCAGTTGATAGGACATTCCTAGATATGCCTAAAATAAAGAATGTATATTTGAGGTCTGATATTTATTAGACTCACTTTTAACTTGCCCTAATAAACCATCCACAATTCAGTCATTCATTCACCGCACCTTTACTTATTATGTGTTCCTACTCACACACACCCTTAAGCTTAATTAATATTTGTATCTGCTTGTTGAAAATGGAATAAGTAGAGTCCTTATAATCTTCAAACATGCTTGTATAAGTCATAAAACTTCTTGTATTTGAGTTTCTAAAGAAAAATCTAGATGTCAATAAAGACAAGGAAAGCATTGCTCTTAAGAGAATTAATCTATGAGAACTTTGTTCACTTAAAAAGTTTTATAAAATTATTATGATGTCTTCTTTCATTTTATGATATATATTCTCTTACATGTTTTTTTTGTTGGTTTTTAGGGGACTAATGCAATCAAAGGAATATTTTTAAATATGTCCCAATTGAATGAGGAACATTTGAGTTCTCAAGCGTTTGAGAAAATGACAAATCTTATATTTCTCAAATTCTATGATTCTAGTTTTTCATATTCTAGAGATGAGACGTACAGCTCTAACGTGTGTTTTCCAAATAGTATAAGTTATCTTTCTAATAAGCTGAGGTATCTTAACTGGCTTGGGTATCCTTTGAAAGCACTACCGTCAAATTTTAATCCAAATTGCCTTGTTGAACTTGATCTGAGTTATAGCAATATTGAAGAGCATTGGGAAAAGAATACGGTAGGTTTTACATTTTAAGCATATGTTTTATTCCTTTTAAATATTCTATAATTCACAAATAATTATTTATTTATTATAATCATTTTACTGTGTTTTCTTGTTGCAGCATGCCCCAAATCTTAGGGACTATCCATATCTCATTAAGGCCTGTCCTTCACATACTCATTTTCCATCTCTTACATATCTTCATCTCGAAAGATGCAACAAACTCACTAGCATCTCAGACCTCTTGGATGCCCCATTGCTTGAGAAGATAGATATTCAATTCTACGAAAACTTGTTTCGTTTTGCTCCACCTGTTCACCATTTCAACAATCTTCGCGAGTTGAAAGTAAGCAATTGCAAAAATCTTCAGAGCTTTCCAAATAATATTTCTTTTCCATCCCCTGTATATCTTAATCTCTCCAAATGCATTAACCTTGTTAGGATCTCCGACGTCTTAGATGCCCCTTTGCTTGAGACGATAAGGATTTTTAACTGCAAAAGCTTGCTTGACTTTCCCCCACCTGCTTAACATTTCAACAATCTTCGTGAGTTAGATCTGAGTTGGTGCCAAAGGCTTCAGAGCCTTCCAAGTATTATTCAGTTTCGATCGCTTATAGATCTTACTCTTTTGGGGTGCATTAACCCCATTAAGATCTCAGACCTCTTTTATGCCCCATTGCTTGAGAAGATACATCTCATTGGATTTGCTCTGTGTGCTGTTATTGAAGGTTATATTTTTGAGTTTGACATCAGATATCGGCACCTTTGCTATTGTAAGAGTTTCAGTAGTTGGACTCACAGTCCTGTGAATAATTCCATCGAAGTTTGTTGTGTAAATAAAACATTAACAGATCAAGTCGCTTTATGGTATACTAGTGCTTCAGTTCTTCAGCTATGTGGTAAGTGCACAAATTATTTATTTGAGTTCCGCCTTCGAGAGTACATGGGTCTTAATTACAGAGTGAAATATTGTGGGTTATGCCCCATATATGAGAAGCACAACACCCTACCCAGCATTGCTAATGAGAGTTGTGGTGCCGCCGATCAAGATTTTGGGGAAACGTCTGCTAAAGAATGAGGCAAGATCAGAAAATTCTCAGATGAGGCCGAGACAAGTGGCAGATCTAATGAGGATGTAATTGAACCATGTCCCAAGAGAACTTGTAGCTAACCTAATCCAAACTCCTTGTAAACAACAAAGGGTGGTTAGATCCATCTGTTGCTACATATTTCGACTTCGGCTGTTTGTTCCTGTAGCTGGAGCTGCTCTGAATAATGTTCACCCGACATTTCATGCACTAAATCTACTGAATTCAATTTAAATATTTTATTCTTTGGCTTGATTTTTTGATTTCTCATTCTTCTAGAGATATATGGTAGTACTTTTCAACATTTTTTACATTCCTATGAAGTGATAAAGTGAAGGATTTTAGGCAGCAGAAACAGAAGCTAACCAAATATTATCATTGATAAAACTATTTCATATATAAATAAAGCATGTTAGAATATTGTCATAAAGTGAGAAAATGAAGTATTTTAGGAACTGGAAATACACTGATTGATAAGAGATTCATGTTAATGAAAATAATGTACATAATTAGTTAGTTGTTATTTTTATTATTTTGCTCAATGATCAGATTTTCCTATCATCTTGTTGGGCAAGAAACTAAACCTTTTCAGTTGACTCTGTTCCCATAATTTTTCATGCTTGAATTAGAAAAGTAAGCCGCTGATAGAAATTGGAGGAAATCTAGCTGTTTGAGTTCAGAAGCATATCCTGCTTCTACTGCCAAGGTCTCAATTTTTTATGGAAAAATGGAAGTGTTTGTACACATGTCAAAAGTAAAGCTAAAGGCCAAGAAGTTTTTCAAGCTCATCTTTTGCGCCAGCAACCCCCATGCCTCCTTGGTCAGAGGCATGGGTTCGACACCCAATCCCTCAACATCCAAAAAAATTATAATATAATAATATTTATAAATATACTAATATTCGGTCCTCCACCCTTATGTGTGGATTGATCTCTCACTTTCATGTAGGTTTTTTCCCCACGTCTGTGTGGGTGGATCTCTTCCAATTGAAAGTCGTCGTCCGGACCGTGCCCCTAGCATTCTATCTCGGTTAATTTCGGTAATCCGTGGGTCCGTCCCAGTTACGGTTCCTGTAAGCCAAAAAAAAAAAAAAAAAAAGGAGCGTTTCAAGCTCTTGAAAAATATGATTCTTATTATAACTTGATTGCTTCAATATAGTCGAGGTTTTGTTGTGACAACTTCAACATATGCGGAAAAATTTATATAGTTACCTGATTTTCAAGCTGGGTTATATCTTTTATGCTCTGGTTTTTGGTCTTCTATGATGTTGGTTATGTTGCTCGTGCTGCTGGAAGCATAAAAATTGATAATCCTGGTTCCTTTCCAGGGATGATTGATCTACAGACATTTCATTTCTGCAAGGATTCCACTCTCATATGGTTTCTTTCACGGGAACCAAACATGGCCTCCAAAGTCGTGTAGAGACTCAAAAGGCATTGTAAATTAAAGAGGTTTCTTTCAATGCTGTCATAGGTGAGTTTTGCACACTACTGAACTTGCCTTGCACTTTATTTGTTCAAACTGTACATAGTCAAATGTTTTATCATAGGATTTTTTTAAAATTTAAGATGGTCATGTCTTGCCTATATACTAGTTTATTAAAAGAGCATTTACTTTGAGGGTTAGAGTACAAAATTATTCTAAAGGCAGGACTTTGTTATGTCCTTTGAATAGAACTTTCATTGTTTTTATATCCTGCTTGGTGGCAGTGAAAAGAAAAAAGCAGTGTATTTAATTGATTATATAAGTCGCTCTATAATTGTTTGTTTTATTGGCAATAAAGAATATATTCAAACTATATTTAACTTATATAATCAATGATAAAATTACTTCAATATAATTTGATTCCGAATTTTTCCATCCATTGTATCCTAGGTAAGACCTTTCAAGTGAGAAAATGGGACTTCATAGAAAAATGAAATATAGAAGTGATTCTCCTACTTTCATAGAAAAATGAAATATAGAGGTGATTCTTCTACTCTGTCTCAGATTCTTTCATTTGTATATATGGTGAGTGTAATTGTTCTATTCCTTTGTTTTATGCAATGTTTGATAATCCCTTCTATTTTCGGTTTATTCCCAAATGATAAAGTTTAGTATTTTAATGGAATCAAACTTCTTATCACATATTTTTTAAGGATATTGTGTGGATACCGTATTACTTTAAGATGCTTCTGATGTATGCTCAAATTTGTTACCTTCAACTGGCAATTAGCATTACTAATTGGTAGGTGTTTCAACTGCAGTTAATTTTAAAATAAATAAGAATTGAGTTGTAAGATTTGTCAACACCATTCAAATCTTTTGATGTTTTTTAGAAAGCAAGAGGCATTGAAGATTAAAGAGGTTTCTTTGTTTTGTTTTTTGTTTTTTTTTTTTTTTTTTTTGTTTCCTCTCAATCTTCTTTCTAATTATTTTGTTAGGCACCAAAAGATCTTTTTCTACTGGCTCTACTTCTGAAAAAAGATAAATTGAAAAAGGAAGACAATCTAGCTAGAAATAGTGTATAAGCAGTTCTCGATTTTCAATTGCTTTATGCAGATTGGTAAACCTCATCTTGTAGAATATTTATTCTATGAATTAAAATGTATATGTATTAACTTTTATATAATTAATGCTATTGATTTAGAAAGTAAGTGAAAAATGATAAACTAATTGAGATGTTCGTGGACAAAATGTTTGCCCAAGGCAAGAACTTTCATGCATTTCTATTTGTAAACGGTTTTGTATTGTACTTTACCTTAATCCATGGATTGAGTCTGATTGACACTAAACTAATGTTGCAACTGAATGGAATTCTTGATCATTTTATTTCATTGTCCAAGATCACATATTTTGGGACGCTATATGGTTATTGATGTATCTGAAGATGATCTGGATGTAGAAACCTTTTACATGATCCAAGTGTTCGGCTGAATATGGTAAACTCATTAGTATGGCTTTTAAGGAATGTGGATTAATTCGATCTATAGATGTTGTATACTAAATCTACCATCCAAATCTAAACATTTTGTTGTCAACCAGCTGATATTTGATTGGATAGTAAGAAATCCTGCAATGGTTTTTGTCAAAAGGTGTTATAAGAAACTCTTGTATCAACTTTGTTAACAAATTTTATTTATTTGATACTCTTCTATTGAAATTGTAACAAATTGAGGATCATTATGAGATATTTGAATATATGAAGCTTTATATTTTGTCAACTATATAGTTGTACATTACCAAACTTTCATTATATTTCAGACCATTATTGATTATGCATTATATTTCAGACCATTACTGTTGTCATAGTCATTAGTGACTTGTAAATCATGTTGACTATAAAAATTTGTAGGTTTTGGCAACAATTCTAATTATAAGTGTTTGATAATTGCCTAGAAGATGAAGATTTCCATCTATTTATTATCAAATCATTAATTTGTTTCACTCTTAATTATGTACTTGTTGAAGCTATATATATGCTAAAGTTTTTGCTTTTGAGTTTTTTAACTTTCATAATACATTGCCTTTTCTTTAATCTTTTATGAACTATTTGTTCCTAGATTTATTTTGAGTTTTTGCTTTTAAGGTTTTTAACTTTCATAATACATTACCTTTTCTTTAATCTTTTATGAATTATTCGTTCTTGGATTTATTTTGTAGAGAGCTTCAGAGATATACACTGATAGGCCAACACTGCAGGGTCAATTAAGAATCAGGAGAGAGAGTTTTGGTAAAGCTAGGACTATTCATTTTGTTATTTTCTTATCACAAAAATTATTTTTAATTTTTATAATCATCAAATAATTAATATAGAATTCATAATCTATATATGTGCCTGTCAATTCCTTCTTCCTTGAACAGACTACATTGTTTATTTGGAACCAATTCATGATTGTACTACTGAGTGCTTGACAGCCTACAAATAGAAGATCATTTTCTCAAGTAAATTTTATGGACACCGTCGCATTGTTTGAGTTTCTCGTATTAACTCTCATCATATCTTTTTTCTTTTGGGTACAGTTTGCTCTTTAGTGGAATATTTGCTGTGGCAACTGTCATTCTCTATTGACAGGTATACAATGTGACCTGCTTTTAATAGGCTAGCTAGACTGAGATACTCATTCCTTTTCTGTTCTAGTTTGGTGTGTTGATGATTTGGTGCTACTGCTGCTGCTTGAAGCCAAGGTTTGGTTGTGCAAAACAATGCATATGATAGAGGTTTCTTACTGGATTGATGATGTACCTGCATATATAATTTTTCTGATATGTAAGATCTTCAAAGTCTTATATTGTCAATGGAAATGTAAGATCTCTATCTATTCTTTGTTTTTTTATTGGGAATGAAATGCAGCCAATCTTTCTATTGACACTACTTTTCCCATAATTTTCATGCTAGAATTAGAAAGGTGAGCTGCTTAGATGCAAATGTTGCAGGAGGATGCCTTGTTTCTACTACAACTCAGCCTCATAAATGAATGCATGCAATTTCTTGGCAGTGGAGATTTTGTCCAAGTATCAATCAACAAAATATATTTCTCTCTCTCAAATTGCTCATTAATCAACAGAAAGATTGAAAGTTATTGAGAACTATATTGGGAGCTATGCCTAGAGTGGGGCTGCCAACTTGTGACTTTGAGTCCATCTCCAATCTTTATTGCTTTAAAATGGTCATGTAGCCTAGCAAAGCAGAATTGAGTGGAAATGTCAATTAGTTTGAATATTATTCAAAACGTTCCTCTATACATATATATATATATATATATATATATATATATATATGAGAGTAAACTATGGATGTGTTGGGGCTTTGGGCCTGAGAGTTTCTACCCTAATTTTTGTAAACATTGTTTTATTAGTAAAAATTACTCCTTTGTCATTGTCCGTGGATGTAGATCACAAGACCAAACCACATAAATTTCTTATCTGTATTGCTCTTATTATTATTTCTCCGTTGTTTTAATCTTTATTATTTGTCACTAATGTACTTGTTTTCATATATATATATATATATATATATTATTTCTACCGTAAGGATGGATTGATTATCAATTTTAAGATTTTGAACAATTGATTATATACAAATAATTGTAAACTCATCAAATCTCAACTGAAAACGCAAGTAGTTTTTTAGTAAGAAATGAAGTTTTGCTTTTATGTTGCTCTTGTTAGTACATTTACTTTTTCATAATGTATTAGCATCAATTATTTGTATACAATCGATTATTCAAAAACTAGGAACTGATAATCAATTCTTTATTGTGGGAGATTTATTCAAATTCTATAAATTAGATAATGAAAAACAAAATTGAAACTGCATTCAATACTCTTAACAAGTTGAAAGAAGTTCAACTTTTAAAAAATTATAAACAATGAAAAAGCTTTGAAATAATAATTAGATCGAAAAGTAAATGGAAAATGATGTTGAGTGAATAGACAAAATTTTGAGTAGGTTTATTTATAATATAAAACAATAAAATTAAAAGCAATATGTTTTAGGTATTAGTACATAAAATTTTATGCTCACAAGATGACAGACGGACATATTTCTCTAAACATTTTGTTGACTTGGGCTGGTTGCCTAGCATTAAAACCCATAAAAGAAAAGACTTCGAAACTTTCACGAACAAAGCCTAAAAAGAAAACAAGAAAAGTCTACCTCTCTCTTCTGCTTTCTTTTTGTTTCCCTCCTTATTTGTAAGACAACCTCCCTCCTCCCCTTCTCCTCACCATACCACAGTGGCAAATAGAAATTGCTACATATTATTGTAATATATTAATATATGATTATTTACGTCTTAAAAATAATTATAATTTTCCAAGGAAAAATCCTAAAAGCTCCCCTAATTTATGACAATATGTCTTTTTTCTACCACGTGATTTCGTTTTTATCCAAAATACCACCTGACGTTAAAATGAACAACCAAAATACCTCCTAGGATAGTATGAAAGGATGATAATGCCCTAACGATCACAGATGCCGTTAGGTTGACATGGTTGATTGTTTGATTCCAAGGGTAAAAACGACAATACAATAAAAAAATAATAATAAATTAAAATAAGCAAAAACCTAAAAAAAAAACCCTTGGCTTTTGATGATATGCCTTTGTTCTAACACTATATTCATTTTTATCCAAAATCTTCCCTTTGTTACAAAATTAACAGAAAAATTAGACAAAGGAGTAAAAGACATTTTTAAATCTGAGACTTTTAAAACAAAATAATAATATTTTGTTTTTAAAAAATAAAATAATATTTTAAAACAAAAAATTATAAAATAATAAAAATTTATCTCCACATCCATCTTATAGATGAATAGCGAAGATCAACATACCAAATTAAAAAATAAAAAATTTGACAAAAATAGAAAAAAAATTAAATAATATTTAAAAAAAATTAATCATATTTTAAAACAAAAAATTATATACTAACAAAAATTGATTTTCACCGTCCATCTATGAGATGAACGATGGAGATCAACACACAAAATTAAAAAAAAAAAGTAATAATAAAAATAAAAAATTAAAGTGAAGATTGCCATGAACTCCATCATCATCATCAACCTTGAAATCTGGGTTGATGTCGAGAGGTTGAAGATTAATACAAATAAAATTGCATTTTAAATTTTTTAAAAAAAAAAAAATCCATTATCCTAAATATTTTTTAAAACTTGGGTTATTTCGATGGAGAGCGGGATGTGTCCATTGTGGATTCGGTTGATGTTAGTGTTGTGAATGTTGATGATACTTTAATTTTTCGTGGAAGTTATTCGCTTTTCTAATATTCTTTATTATCATTTTAGGTCTTTCATGTATATATGGCAGGAACAGAAGGACCGGTTGTTTTTTGTCTTCATGGTGGAGGTTATTTTTTTTGGGTATGTTTTTGGTTTGTTGTTTATATGGATGGAGAGGAAATCAAATATTGCATTTATGATTGTCGAATTTGATATTTGAACGGAACCAATAAAGCTAATTCATTTTTGGCAGGCTTTCATTTGCTTTGTCAGCCTGTATAATCAAGGAAAAAGCTCGCATAGTCGCAATGAACATGAGAGGACATGGAAAATCGTCCACGGAAAATGATCTTGACCTCTCTGTTGAAGTACTGATAACGAGTTAGCAAAAACATGTAGTGTAGGATATCTTCCACCAGTCATGTATATTCAAGATTTTGGGATCTGAAAGTTATTTTGTTTTACATAAGTGGCTTTTGTCACCACTGAAGCTCTACAAAGCAGCCCAAAGCATTTTGTTTATTTATCCATTTAATAGCGCTGCACTGAAATAGTCTTTAAAATGATTTGCATTTGTGGCAGAATGACGGCTGGGCAAAATTGTTTAATGCCAAAGCACTCCTAATCGTACCCTTGCTTTTAAACAATGAAACTAAAAGAAGATATTTTTTATGTGCAGACTATGTGCAATGATGTTTTTGCTGTTGTGAAGGCAATGTATGGAGATTCCCCTCCTGCAATTGTAGCCACAGGTGCTGTTTCTTTGATAAGTTATTTAATTTATGGTACTCTTGTCATATATTTAACAATAATGTATTGTGAGGAGGCCAAAACAAAGTGCTAACACTTGTAAATATTCATTAACATGGGCTTTGTTAATTGCAGAGACTCTATTTTTTTTATTAATTTTTTTTTTTCTATTGGTGAATTTCTAGCCCAACTTATATTTTATTTTTGCATGTTATCTAATAATTTCACTCCTCACATAACACAAAAATTGAATGAATTTGTGAGTAACATAAATAAATAAAGATATAATGGAGGATATCCCACAAGCTGGCATGCAACAGATTGAGATCCATTTGGCTGTTGATTCTAGACGAATATACTCAAGGCAGATGTCCATTCCACTGCCACAATGGCTTCGTAGGAGTGTAAAATATGCTATCTGTTTCTACATCAAGTAAAGATTACTCCAGCAACTCAGTAGTTCCTTATCATTATTGTGCAGCATGGGAGGCTCAGTTGCTGTGCTTGTTGCTGCCAAGAAAACGTTATGTAGCTTGGCTGGGCTTCTTGTTATAGATGTTGAGGTTTGCTTTTACATTACAACTTTGTTATCATTTTCTGGGACTATTTGCAGTCAAATCGCATATTGAAGCCATATAACTTGTTTCATGGAACAGCTATGGCTTCATTGATTCATATGCAGAAAATCCTATCAAGCAGAATGCAGCATTTTTCAAGCATTGAGAAAGCGGTAAAAAAAATTGCCAAATCTTCATCATTTTAATTGGGTTACCATTGAAGTAAATTTCTCACACAAGTCAATTTAGTGTTATCAACTATTCGTCGATATTAAAATCATCTTTTGCCTTTCTTTTCTATAAGAAACATTTGAGATTTTGTTTTTTTTTTTTTTTAAATTAAATTTAACTAACTAATTGAAATGTATGAAACTAATTGTACTATTGATCCCTATTGATACTAGGAAGGCGAGTTGCACATTAGTCAATCTAATTTACCATGTTGTGAACCAATCTATTTTCAGAGAGTAGTGCTAAGCTGGAATGTTATTTTCTTAATTTAAGCTTATGGTTGTTAACTATTATTGAAGTTTGACTGTCATGGTTAATCTGAAAATTGCACAGATTGAGTGTCAAAGGAGGTTCTTTGAGAAATATTGATTCGGCTCGTATATCCATTCCTTCCATCCACACTAAAGTCCGATGAATCAAAGAATTGGTAAGTGCTTCTCTCATGCTCACTACACATCGTCATTGTGTAATTTCCAATACGACTTCTTAATTTCCATAATTCTAAATTTGTGTTGCAGTTCTGTTTATCGATCATGACTGGGAGAAAGTGAACAATATTAGAAAGGCTGGTATGATTGTTATGAATGTACACAATAAAAAATACAGTTTTACAATTAGGATTATTAAGGATAATACAACTGAAACCAATTCTTTTGGCATATTTGTAGTTGTGTTTGATGTCGCTTACTTACGATGAAATAATTGCTCATGTTTTTCTCTTGTTTGGTAATTGCATCTTCAGTTTCTCATCCATTTGTTGGTATATTGATCTTGAACTTAGGCATAGGATTTATTAATCCCAACACTGCTCAGAAGTTGAGCTAGAGAGACAGGCTACATTTCTAGTTGGAGCTGCATTGCAACCATTCATGTTGTCAAACAAGACCACTAACCACTCTGTCTTGTAACTTTTTCCTGTTTGCTTAGGGTGCAGCATTTTTTATGCCATTATCTCATTTGTTTGGCTCCAAATATGCTGAAGAATTTCCCTTATTTTCCTACTGGGACATCTTTGAACTTAACAACATTATAGATTTACGTTAGCAGGTCTACATAGATGCTGCTTAAGTTGTCAGCCTTTTGTCGAGTGATTTCTTCCTCCTATAATTTTTGCTTCTTTTTTATACTATCCAGAACGTGGTCTTGGATTTGGTGAATTGTTGTAATGAGGAAAAACCTTGTGTAGCTAAGTCCAATTGTCAAGGATTTTGGCTTGGCTGACTATACCTCTTCGACATTTTTGAAACCTTATCCTCAGCTCGTCTCTCAATCTCTTACCACATGACATTTGATACTTGCCGACAGACCTTAGCAAAAATTTATGCTGATTTCAGTTTATATAGAGATTTTTATAGTTTCTTTAATCGTGTAAACTCATGGCCTTATTAAATTAGTTTTTAATTTTGCAGGTATGAAGGCCTTTCAGAGAAATTTCTGTCCTCTTCTGTTCCAAAGCTCTTACTGTTAGCAGAACTGACAGACTGGACAGGTTGCCTTCATTGAATTGTTCTAAATAATTTTTTGATGTTGTGCACTGATATTATTGGTAATCAATTCATGGATGTCATGGCAATACTGTTAGATCCATCTAGATCTACAGATGTATCATGGACTGGAATTAGGATATGGCCTCCATTAAATTGGCAGATTCTACCACACACATGTTGTTTTTTGGCTTAATTAGCAATCCCACATCTAAAAAATAACAAATGGTGGGATGTTTGGTGGACTATAAATAAGTCCTTTAGTTAATTGATTTGGTATCCAACAATAAACAAGAATTGTAAAAGATCCATATATTTGTATTATTCTTGTTTTCTCCCCATATGTTTCTGGGTTTTTGGATCTTACCCAGATTTTGTAATATTTTGCTTTGGAGCTAGTGGAAGTTTTCAGCAGCGCCCGTGGACGTAGGTTTTATACCGAACCACGTAAATTCTGGTATGTTCTTTCTTTTTTCGCTTTGCATTTATTTTTCTGCTTTTCTGCTTTATTAGTATTTGTTATTTATATTTAATAGTTAGCATTAGTAGTTGTGTATTCGTTTTAATTTCCGCTGCGCACAACAAGTGGTATCAGAGCTCTAGGTTTTGATTGATCTGGGAAATAATCTAGGGCATTAGCTAGCTATTAAATATTTAGTTGTAGAGTTTGGGTGTTATTTTGGAATAGTTACAATTTAGGGAAGTTCTGTCAAAAAGACTATAATTGTCTAAGGAGACTGGATTTTAAGTGGGACCGTTTGTGACCCCTCCAGCCTTTCCTGGGAGCTTACCTTTTGAGTACTATTCATTTGATCACCAAGCTATTGGCATAAAAACTTTTAGTATAAAGCAGAAATGACAGCATCTTCATCTTCGCATGTAAAAATTGAAGTAGAGAAATTTGATGGTCGAAATAATTTTGGCCTATGGTAAAGCGAAGTTACGGACGTCTTGTATCAACAAGATTTGGATATTGTTCTAAAAGAAACAAGACCAGAGAATATTGAGGAGAGAGATTGGGAGAGGCAAAATGCGAAGGCATGTGGTTTAATTCGCTCATGTCTCTGTAGAGAGCAGAAGTATCCGTTCATGAAGGAAACCTCTGCTAGTAAATTATGGAAGACGCTAAAGAACAAATATATGAAGAAAAGCAATGAGAATCGGCTATATTTGTTGAAGAGGCTTTACCGTCTTCAGTTGAAACCAGGTTTGAATATCAATGATCATATTGATAATTTCAACCGTTTGTTAGCTGATTTATTGAATTTGGATGAAACCTTCAAAGATGAGCAGAAGCCCATGCTGTTAATAGGATCTCTTCCTGATGAGTTAGATCATTTGTGCATTACACTTATTCATGGAAAAGAAAAATTATCTTTTGAAGAAGTGTGTGCAGCTTTGCTTAATTATGAAATTCGTAAGAAAGATCGGAAAGAGAATAGGGATGAATCAGCAGAGGCGCTTACAGTCAGAGGAAGAAGTAAGAGTCGAAAACAGGAAAGAAGGGGCAGATCACAGTCAAGAAAAAGACCTGATAAAGATGAATGTGCCTTTTGTCATGAGAAAGGGCATTGGAAGAAAGATTGTCCGAAGCTACAGAAGAAAGATAAGGGCAAGGGTAAATCTTCTTCCTCATGTTCGGCTATATATACATCGGAAGTAGCTTTACCCTTGCCCTTATCTTTCTTCTGTAGCTTCGGACAATCTTTCTTCCAATGCCCTTTCTCATGACAAAAGGCACATTCATCTTTATCAGGTCTTTTTCTTGACTGTGATCTGCCCCTTCTTTCCTGTTTTCAACTCTTACTTCTTCCCCTAACTGTAAGCGCCTCTGCTGATTCATCCCTATTCTCTTTCTGATCTTTCTTACGAATTTCATAATTAAGCAAAACTGCACACACTTCTTCAAAAGATAATTTTTCTTTCCCATGAATAAGTGTAATGCACAAATGATCTAACTCATCAGGAAGATATCTTATTAACAGCATGGCCTTCTGCTCATCTTTAAAGGTTTCATCCAAATTCAACAAATCAGCTAACAAACGGTTGAAATTATCAATATGATCATTGATATTCAAACCTGGTTTCAACTGAAGACGGTAAAGCCTCTTCAACAAATATAGCCGATTCTCGTTGCTTTTCTTCATATATTTGTTCTCTAGCATCTTCCACAATTTACTAGCAGAGGTTTCCTTCATGAACGGATACTTCTGCTCTCTACAGAGACATGAGCGAATTAAACCACATGCCTTCGCATTTTGCCTCTCCCAATCTCTCTCCTCAATATTCTCTGGTCTTGTTTCTTTCAGAACAATATCCAAATCTTGTTGATATAAGACGTCCGTAACTTCGCTTTACCATAAGCCAAAATTATTTCGACCATCAAATTTCTCTACTTCAATTTTTACATGCGAAGATGAAGATGCTGTCATTTCTGCTTTATACTAAAAGTTTTTATGCCAATAGTTTGGTGATCAAATGAATAGTACTCAAAAGGTAAGCTCCCAGGAAAGGCTGGAGGGGTCACAAACGGTCCCACTTAAAATCCAATCTCCTTAGACAATTAAAGTCTTTTTGACAGAGCTTCCCTAAATTGTAACTATTCCAAAATAACATTCAAACTCTACAACTAAATATTTAATAGCTAGCTAATGCCCTAGATTATTTCCCAGATCAATCAAAACCTAGAGCTCTGATACCACTTGTTGTGCGCAGCGGAAATTAAAACGAATACACAACTACTAATGCTAGCTATTAAATATAAATAACAAATACTAATAAAGCAGAAAAATAAATGCAAAGCGAAAAAAGAAAGAATACACCAGAATTTACGTGGTTCGGTATAAAACCTACGTCCACGGGCGCTGCTGAAAACTTCTACTAGCTCCAAAGCAAAATATTACAAAATCTGGGTAAGATCCAAAAACCCAGAAACATATGGGGAGAAAACAAGAATAATACAAATATATGGATCTTTTACAATTCTTGTTTATTTTTGGGATACCAAATCAATTAACTAAAGGACTTATTTATAGTCCACCAAACATGGAAGAAGATTTTGTGTTGGTTAGTCTATCATCAACATCTGGATCTGGTGAGTGGATTTTAGATTCGGGTTGTACTTATCACATGTGTCCACATAAGGAATGGTTCTTCAACTTCGAAGAGCTAAATGATGGAATTGTGCTCATGGGTAATGATAACTCATGCAAAACTAAGGGGATAGGTTCAATTCAATTGAAGAATCACGATGGATCAACCAGAGTTTTGACAGAAGTTCGGTATGTTCCAGATTTGAAAAAGAATCTCATATCATTGGAAGCCTTAAAATCTAAATGCTACACGGTATCTATCAGAGATGGAGTTATGAAAGTTGTATCTGGGGCTTTGGTGGTAATGAAAGGTACAAGGAAGAACAACTTGTACTACTACGATGGTAGTACAGTTACTGAATCAGTAGCAGTAGTATCAGAGAAGGATGTTGATTCAGATATGATCAGGTTATGGCATATGCGTCTGAGACATGCAGGTGAGAAAGCTTTAAGCAGTTTGGTGAATCAAGGCTTATTGAAAGGAGTAAACACCTGCAAGTTAGATTTTTGTGAACATTGTGTTCTGGGAAAGCAGACGAGAGTGAAGTTTGCAACTGCAATTCATGATACTAAAGATATTTTGGATTATGTTCACTCTGATGTGTGGGGACCCACTAGGACAGCCTGCTTGGGTGGTAAACACTATTTTGTTACATTTGTTGATAACTTTTCCAGAAGAGTTTGGGTATACACAATGAAGAAAAATGATGATGTACTTGAGATTTTCCTTAATTGGAAAAAGATGGTTAAGACTCAGACTGGGAGAAAGATTAAGTACCTCAGAACAGATAATGGAGGTGAATATTGTGGTAAATCTTTTAGAGAAGTCTGTCAAGATGCGGGTATTGTACGTCATTTTGTAGTTAGACACACACCACAACAGAATGGGGTGGCAGAACGCATGAACCGAACGTTGCTGGAGAAAGTTCGATGTATGTTGTCCAATGCTGGGTTGGGCAAGGAGTTTTGGGCTGAGGCAGTGACTTATGCAAGTCATCTCATTAATCGCTTACCGTCAACAACGATCGGTGGTAGAATTCCATTGGAGGTATGGTCTGGAAAACCTGTTACTGATTATGATTCTTTACATATCTTTGGTTGTTCTGCTTATTATCATGTAAAGGAATCTAAATTGGATCCGAGAGTAAAGAAAGCTATATTTGTGGGGATGTCTTCAGAGGTGAAAGGGTATCGTCTTTTATATCCTAATTCGAAGAAGATAATCTTCAGCAGGGATATTACTTTTGATGAGTCTTCGATGCTGAAAAAGAAAATAGAAGATATTGTTGAGGGTAATCCGCAACAGGTGGAGTCTACTCGGAAGCAGGTAGAGTTTTTTCAGAAACAGATAGAGTCAACAAATAATCCAGCTAGAATTGTTGATGCAGATGATGACACTCCTATGATCGAGGAGGTTACTGAAGAAGAAGGAGAAGAAGAGGTTCCTACCCAAGAACCTTCACAGCAACAAGAATCAATTGCAATAAATAGGCCAAGACGTGAGATTCGCAGACCTGCTCGTTTTACTGATATGGTGGCCTATGCACTTCCAATTGTAGATGATGATGTTCCTTCCACTTACAGAGAAGCAGTCCAATGTTCTAAAGATGATAAGTGGAAGAAAGCTATGGATGAAGAAATGCAGTCTCTTCGGAAGAATGAAACTTGGGAGCTAGCTCAACTACCGAAGCATAAGAAGGCAATTGGGTGCAAATGGGTATTTACTAAGAAAGAGGGATTTCCAAGCAAAGAAGATGTTCGCTACAAGGCAAGGTTGGTGGCGAAAGGCTACGCTCAGAAGGAATGGATTGACTATAATGAGGTATTTTCTCCAGTTGTGAAACACTCTTCCATTAGAATTCTATTGGCCCTTGTAGCTCAATTAGATTTGGAACTAGTTCAAATGGATGTAAAAACTGTATTTTTACATGGTGATTTAGAAGAGGAAATCTATATGACTCAGCCAGATGAATTCAAGGTTGCTGGTAAAGAAAATTGAGCTTGTAAATTGAATAAATCGCTTTATGGTTTGAAACAGTCTCCGAAACAATGGTATAAGCGATTTGATCAATTTATGATAGGACAAGAGTACACCAGAAGCAAATTTGATAATTGTGTATATTTTCGAAGGCTACAAGATGATTCCTTCATCTACTTGCTCTTATATGTTGATGATATGCTGATAGCTTCTAAGAGCAAAGTGGAGACTGAGAAGCTGAAGACTCAGTTGAGTTCAGAGTTTGAAATGAAGGATTTGGGTGAAGCTAAGAAGATTCTCAGTATGGAGATTAGCAGAGATAGAGGAAAAGACAAGGTTTGTTTGACTCAGAAGCAATATCTGATGAAGGTATTACAGCGTTTTGGTGTATCTGAACAGTCAAAACCTGTAAGTACGCCACTTGCTCCTCATTTCAAGTTGAGTGCATCATTATCTCCGAGTACTGATGAAGAACGAGAGTACATGTCTCGTGTTCCGTATTCTAATGCAGTTGGTAGTCTGATGTATGCTATGGTGTGTACAAGACCTGACATTTCGCAAGTGGTTGGAGTTGTGAGCAGGTATATGCATGATCCTAGTAAAGGACATTGGCAAGTTGTGAAATGGATTCTACGGTACTTGTTAAAAACCATAGATTTTGGTTTGATATTTCAGAGGGAAGATTCACTTGGTCAGTTTGCAATCGGATATGTTGATTCAGATTATGCTGGTGATTTGGATAAATGACGGTCAACTACTGGATATGTATTCACTCTTGCAATAGTTCCTGTAAGTTGGAAGTCTACTTTACAGTCAACAATTGCTTTGTCTACGACAGAAGCAGAGTATATGGCATTGACAGAGGCTGTGAATGAAGCAATTTGGTTACAAGGATTACTGGTAGAGTTAGGAGTGGGACAGAAGAATATTGTTATTTACTCGGATAGTCAAAGTGTCATTCATTTAGCAAAGAATCCGGTATTCCATGTTTGCACCAAGCATATTGATGTCCGATATCACTTTGTGCGGGAAATTCTGAGTGAAGGGTCGATTCTCTTACAGAAAATTGGGACTGTTGATAATCCTGCAGATATGATGACCAAAGTGGTGACAGCAATCAAGTTCAACCATTGTTTGGATTTGATCAACATTTTGAAAGTCTAAAAAGACATATATGAAGGCATTGCTGAAGGCTAATACGCCAAAGTGGAGATTTGTTGTTTTTTGGCTTAATTAGCAATCCCACATCTAAAAAATAACAAATGGTGGGATGTTTGGTGGACTATAAATAAGTCCTTTAGTTAATTGATTTGGTATCCCAAAAATAAATAAGAATTGTAAAAGATCCATATATTTGTATTATTCTTGTTTTCTCCCCATATATTTCTGGGTTTTTGGATCTTCCCAGATTTTGTAATATTTTGCTTTGGAGCTAGTGGAAGTTTTCAGCAGCGCTCGTGGACGTAGGTTTTATACCGAACCACGTAAATTCTGGTGTGTTTGTTGTGCAAAATCGCAAGTGAACGAGCCGAACAAGTAATAAAGTAATGAGAGAAGTATCGTCCCACGAGGATTGTTGTTAATTAATGCCCAAAATTAAAATAACTCAACTTTTATTTGGTAGATGAAATTTGAGTGAATGAGTTGATAACTATGATTAAATTTAATTGCAATTGAAAATAAATGAAAATTAATTCCATGAATAAAAACTCTAAGATTATGATTTCACCATAACTAATCTGTTCCTCCCCTTTGTTCTTTTTAACAAAAATTAACTATCCAGTTGCTAGTCGAGATTCCCTGAATTATTCACATAGCCCCTCCCGAGGTCTAAGGAAAATACCCTATAAAGATTAACTGCTATGTTCCCATGCAAGTCAAAACATTAAAGGATTCATTAAGATTTATGGATCTCTTTTATAGACTACACAAACCATGCAGGTATATTCCTATCCTACATGTAATTTATGACATTAAATATAATGAACTAGACACATAAATCAGCTTCCGCTATCATTATGATTAACAATTCAACTAAATAGTGGCCAATTATTTAGAAGCATTAAGAACAATATTAAATGCATCAACCAAGATAGAAAATCATTAATTGAATTGAACAAAGGTTTGGAACATCAAAGTTAGGCTACATCATAATCTTAGAAAACAAATCTACTCCATAATAGAATTTACAAAAACAAGAAAATTAAACATAACAAAAGATAGAAAAACTTAGTGGATTGAAGCTTCACCGTAGAATTTCTTCCTCTGCTTTGCTCCTCCTCTCCAAGCTCTCTCTCTCTTTCTCTAAACTACTTATTGTTTTGGTTTGTGATGGAATGCTTAGAATGGTGATTCTAAGGCCTATTTATAGGCCAAATTCACCTCCAATTACATCATCGATTGCATCATCGTTTCCTGATTTTCCACCATTTTGCATCATCGCTTACATCATCTTTCACCTACCCCATTCAAAGTCAACTTTCATATTGCATCATTGCTTACATCATCGTTCACCTACCTCATTCAAAGTCAACTTTAATATTACATCATTGCTTACATCATAATTTTGATTACATCATTCCTTACATAAGCATGACATAATATTTATTTCTAGAATACTCGATCTTTAAATTGCGATAATCTTTTTTATGGGATTTCTGATTCGAGTAATTCTTGAGGCGATGAACTGCTTCGAATGAAATTCATGATCTTGTCTCGAGCGAAAGCATTTGGTGGGGTCCACATGTGCATTTTTAACCAATTTTATTCTGAAAATAAAAATAAAAGAAATATGAAATAATTTACTTAATAATAATAAAAATATTAAGAACTAAGCAAGAATTCAAATTTAAAAAGATAAAATAACTCTATAAATATAAAGTTATCACACCCCCAAACTTAAGATTTTGCTTGTCCTCAAGTAAAACTAAAACTAACAATCTAAGCTAAAACCACAAAAATTAAATCACAATCCATTTTCGTAGGTAAACACGATGGCATTGAGCATATGCCACAAGCCTTTAAACCCCTAGGTGTCCCTAGTAGGAGGAGTTGTGTCTCCTGAGGGTTTACCAGCAACGATACCCACAAACGTTAAAAGATTCCACCCATAACTTATCAACATCTCACTAAATACAAATTAACAGAAGTCTCATACATGTATGATCTTGTATCAGGACTAAGGATAAGTCACTAATGATCTAAAACATAATCATCAACAATCTCACACCACTTTCAAAGCAATTTCATTTCAAAACATCATATTCACATGTTATGGACTTATTTCGCTTCGACTCTAATTCTCACAAGATATCTCTCATAACCCTCATGAATCCTAAAGCAAACACTCATGCAATCATATGTGATAGAGGTTATGTAAAGGCATAGCAAGCGTCATTTACATCACATATGAATATAGACGTTTAAAAGAACCGCACTTTCAAGTGAATAGATCTCATGATTGGAATCGAATACTAAGAACGTAGATAGAGCATGATGACAGACTTCAACTCTCAAATTGGACTTCCTTTTGAAGATCAATAGGCTTTATTAAATATTGTATTTGGGCTATGGTTAATTGACATGTAAGAAATTTTAAGGTACAGGTTCAACAAGAACATATGATCATACCAAAGTATTTCATTTATTCTCCTTAATTCATCACAACTTCTCTTTTCTTTTTTTCTTTTTTTTTTTTTTTTTTTTTTTTTTTTTTTTTAGAAACACATTGTGTAAATGTTAACACTTCAATTCTCTTCTCCTCTCTTACTTCATTGCATGATCCCAAACTTCATGAGGTATGACTAAATTTAAAGGCTCAATAGGGTCATTTAATAACGGTAAACAGAGAAAAATATTTTAAAGTGTTTGGCTTCAAAGGTTTTATGATGTGTCTCAATTTAAAGTAGGAAAGTAGGCTTTTGTAGAGTAGAACTGACCTATATTACTTCTAAGAAGTCGATCCAATTTTCAAATCAAAGCAGCTCATGTTATCTACAATAATGATTTGTTCTCAGTATTCAATGCAAAACCTATAGAGATCATCTATTAAGAACAAAGTGAAGAGTGTTTAAGAGTAGAAACAAATAAATCTCTCAAAATGAAACGTTTAAAAGGCTCAAATCCTCACCAAGGATAATCTCCACTAATAGTCCACAGTTCATGTAAACATAATATTTATCCACTCAATTAACTAAGATCATGACATTCAAAAGTCTCAAATCATGCAAAGATGTTCATGACTATTCCTTAGTAACGATATTCAACCAAAAACATGCATTAAGACTCCATTAATAAATACCAAGTAAGTAGTCGACTTGTTAGGGCAGAAAGAAAAATAATAAAACAAATAATGAAAATCTTTTTGCTTTTTTTTTTTTTTTTTTTTTAAATGAAAACAAAGATGCGTCTCAAGAGCACAAAAGTACTCCTTACTCTGCCATCTTTTAGTTTCAACTCGGACCAGCTTTTGAATCTTATGGTTTTAATAATAGCAAACTCTACCCCCAAACTTATTTGAGACAGTGTCCCCAATGTCTAGTAAGATAAAAAGAAGAAAAACTTAAATGGAAATGCTATTAATAAAACCATAGGATAAGAAAGTTACAACCGGAGATTAAGATCCAGTGCACGCTTCTTGCTACCGCTTGATTCAGGAGCCCAAACCACCTGTGACATGATTGGATCAACTTCGGGTACAAAGTCTTGCAGTTGGTCAATCAGTTCATCAGCACTGGAAGCTGAGACTAGAATACGCCGGTTTGCTTGAGTCATAAAACCCTGTTCCACAGCATGATCAAGAAAAGCCAATAAACCATCATAAAAACCGTTAGTGTTAAGCAAACCTAATGGCTTTTTGTGAATGTTGTAATGGGCCCAGGACGCAATGTTGAAGATTTCTTCAAATGTTTCCAAACCACCAGGTAACGCGATAAAGGCATCAGCATTGAGTAATATGTACGCCATTCGTCCGTGTATACTTATAACCTGAAACTCATTACCTATGCTCGTACCGATGATGTCTTTCCTTTCAGCCAAAGGCTTTACTGCGACACCGAGGGTTTGCCTACCTCCAACAGTTGCAGTTACTGCGACAGAGCCCCTCAGTCCTAAACTGCCTCCTCCATACACCAAATCTATTTTTCGGGTAGCTAAAGCTGTACCAAGTTCAGCAGCTGCTTTTGAATATTGTGTACTCATACCAGACTTTGGGCTACAAAAAATACAGATGTTTTTGAATTTACTGCTCGAGGACTCTGCCATTTTTTTTTTTTTTTTTTCAGAGAAAACGAATTATTTGTTATCAGTCATAATCACTTATTTAAAGAAGATGAAAGAGTAAAAGAACAGTTTTACGATGCTACACAGTATTGGTCAGAGGGAAAAGGAAATGTTAAGTGTAGAAATGTCAAAAAGAAAGCACAATCTTCGAGAAAAAATAAATAAATAAATAAAACAAGCCGCTACAAATACAAAATTCAAAAAGTTCGGCGACGAAACGTCAAAAAGTAAACACAAACATCGAAAAAGTAAACACAAACGTCAAAAAGTAAACACAGACATCGAAAAATTTTGAAAATAGCTGCTAAAAATAAAAATGTTCGGTGATGAAACGTCAAAAGTAAACACACTTATCAAGAAAGCTTGAAACGACCTAAAAATCCAAAAGGACAGGTAAGGAAAAGTAAACACAATTATCAAAAAAATTTGAAACAGACTGCTAAACAAAGAAAAAAATGATGCTACAGTAGTTGTGATTGTGGCTCACATCTTCCTCTGGTTTTACGTCCAGAAACGGCTTAAACAACTTCTATGAGTTGAGGATCGGCTTCCCATCCAGTTTTCTTATAAACTGGCAAACAGGGTCGTTTACAGTCAGATTCCCAAGACTATAACGTTGTTTCTCTTTACTGAATAACTCCCATAAATCTGAAAGAATGCGTTGAACTTTCCCACAAGGATGCGTCTCAAGAGTCTCACAGATATTATCCAGAGACTCCTTACTCAGTCCATCCTTTATGCATTTGATTTTATCTTCTCGATTTATGGATAAATATCCAAGATTTTTACAGCTTGTGTCGCAGTTACATCTCGCACACTTATGACAGACTTCCATTCTCTTAGCTCTCCTCTTCTTTGAGTAAGAACTTCTTCCTAATCCTGGTAAACGTTTAATTAATGAATCATTCAACTCACCTGCTAAACGTACCTTAGCTTCGATGATCCATCGAATATGCTCTGGAAGACCTAAAGATGTTAGTGCCCTCATTCTTTCGAGTCTGCACTTGTAAATCTTTCTGAGTACATCTTGGGGTAGAGTAGGGAAATAATTTTTCAGTGCTGCAAGACTTGCCTCCATCTCTGAAAGAGAAAGAAAAATTATCAAAGAAAAAACAAAAACACACAAAGAACACAATAACACACAAACAGAGAAAAACTAGCTAAAAAGAGAAAAACTTGGGTTGCCTCCCAAGAAGCGCTTAATTTATAGTCGTTAGCTTGACTGTTAAGAAACGCCTTAAGTCGGGTCTGAAAGCGCGATAGTGGATTTCTGTTGAGGTTCTCCACCATCCATGTAAACTTTGAGTCGTTGTCCATTGACTTTGAATCGACGATCTAGAGTGAACTCCCTATTTAGGATACGTGGATCCTGCCCCTTTTTTGTGTGCTCTTTGTAAAACTTAGCATTTTCTTTGATACATTCTTTCATTACATCTACCCTCATGCAGTTGTCAACATCATGTGGATGTTTGAGAGCTTTCAGCACATTGAATGTCACCTCTTCATCTTGAACTCTAAGTATGAGTTGACCTTTCTGTACATCAATAAGGGTTCTCCCTGTTGCTAGGAATGGTCTACCCAAGATTATGGGTATTTCTTGATCTTCCTCCATGTCTAGCACAATGAAATCCGCAGGAAATATGAATTTATCTACTTTTACCAGTACATCTTCTATAATTCCCCTTGGATACTTGATTGATCGATCAGCTAGCTGTAAAGATACTGTAGTAGGTTTTGCTTCTCCCAAGCCTAGTTTTCTGAAAACAGAGAAAGGCATTAAGTTAACGCTTGCACCAAGATCACATAATGCTTTATCAAATAATGAATCACCAATGGTGCAAGGAATTGTGAAACTCCCTGGATCTTTAAGTTTAGGTGGCAGCTTTTTCTGCAAGATTGCACTACATTCTTCGGTCAAAGCTACCGTTTCATGTTCTTCCAGCTTCCTTTTATTTGATAGGATTTCCTTCATGAACTTCACATAGCTGGGCATCTGTTCGAGAGCATCTGCAAAAGGAATATTAATTTGTAATTTTCTAAAAACTTCAAGAAATTTAGAAAATTGCTTATCTAGTTTCTGCTTCTGAAATCTTTGAGGGAAAGGTAATGGTGGTCTGTATGGTGGCGGATTTTCTGGAAACAACTTTGACTTTGGCTTCTCTGCTTCTTTTTGCTCAACTATCACTTCTTCTTCTACTTTGCTAGGTCCTTCTTTCTCGTCTGTTCCTTTAACAAGCTCTTTCAGCATTTTACCGCTTCGTAATGTGACAGCTTTAACATGCTCCCTAGGATTGGTCTCTGTGTTGCTTGGTAAGGTTCCTTGAGGTCTTGCAGTCAATAGATTTGAGATTTGACCCATTTGTACCTCTAGATTTCGAATGGAGGCAGCTTGATTCTGAAGCGTGATGTCTGTTCTTGTCATAAATTGATTAGTCCTTTCGGTGAGCTGAGCGAGTGCTTCTTCAAGCGATGGTTTGTTGGCCTGCTGCTGTTGAGGTGGTGGTGGATATGACTGTCTGGGTTGATCATTGTTTTTCCATGAAAAATTTGGATGGTTTCTCCATCCTGGATTATATGTGTTGGAGTACGGGTTATTTTGCGGTTTGTTGCCCACAAAAAATGCTTGACTTGTCTGGTTTTCATCGCATTGTCCGTTGGAATGGTCTCCTCCACAAAAATCACAGGATGCTGACTGAGTATGAATTGCATTTGCTGTCAAGTTTCCAAGTTGCTTGGCTAATGTCTCGACCTGAGTGGAAAGTCTGGTTAAGACATCATTTTCTTGTATTCCAAAGACTTTCTTTGGAACTGCTCTTTCTGATGGCCATTGATAGGCATTTGCAGCCATTTCTTCTAGTAAGTCCCAAGCGGCTTGATGGGGTTTCCCCAAAAGTGCTCCACCAGCTGCGGCATCTACCAATGTTCTCGTGGAACTCCCTAACCCATTGTAGAATGTGTGTAGTTGCAACCAGTCAGCAACTCCATGATGTGGGCACCGTCTGAGCAGATCTTTGAATCTTTCCCATGTTTCGTATAATGACTCTGCCTCAAGCTGTCTGAATGTGGCAATCTCAGCTCGTAGTTTTGCAGTCTTGACTGGTGGAAAGAATTTGGCTAAAAATTTTTGTGCCAAGATGTCCCAAGTGGTAATACTTCCTGATGGCAACGAGTTGAGCCAACTTTTGGCTTTGTCTCGAAGAGAGAATGGAAACAATCTCAATCGGATGGCGTCATCAGTAACACCATTATGTTTGAAAGTATCACAGATCTCCAGAAAGTTGTCAATGTGGGCATTTGCATCATCGTTCGGAGCCCCACTGAACTGGTTGTTTTGAACCATCTGGATGATTGCCGGCTTAATCTCAAAGTTGTTGGCAGCAATAGTTGGTCGTCGTATCGCCGAAGTATTACCCACTGTGGGTAGAGCATAATCTCGTAATGCTCGAATTTCGGCATCTATTGGTACAATATTCTGTGTGTTGTTTGATCCCTCAGCCATATCCATGAGTGCAGTACTAGCAGCCTTTCTTGTTTCCTTCCTGTTCTTACGGCAAGTTCTCTCTATTTCTGGGTCAAATGGTAACACTTCGCCCCCAGACTTTCTCATACACCATAAAACTCACAAGTAATAAAGCAAACAAAAAAAAAAAAATTAAATAAATAAATGACCAAATTAAAAATTGAGTTACGTAGTATTAGTATTAATTGAAACAAACAATCCCCGGCAACGGCGCCAAAAACTTGTTGTGCAAAATCGCAAGTGAACGAGCCGAACAAGTAATAAAGTAATGAGAGAAGTATCGTCCCACGAGGATTGTTGTTAATTAATGCCCAAAATTAAAATAACTCAACTTTTATTTGGTAGATGAAATTTGAGTGAATGAGTTGATAACTATGATTAAATTTAATTGCAATTGAAAATAAATGAAAATTAATTCCATGAATAAAAACTCTAAGATTATGATTTCACCATAACTAATCTGTTCCTCCCCTTTGTTCTTTTTAACAAAAATTAACTATCCAGTTGCTAGTCGAGATTCCCTGAATTATTCACATAGCCCCTCCCGAGGTCTAAGGAAAATACCCTATAAAGATTAACTGCTATGTTCCCATGCAAGTCAAAACATTAAAGGATTCATTAAGATTTATGGATCTCTTTTATAGACTACACAAACCATGCAGGTATATTCCTATCCTACATGTAATTTATGACATTAAATATAATGAACTAGACACATAAATCAGCTTCCGCTATCATTATGATTAACAATTCAACTAAATAGTGGCCAATTATTTAGAAGCATTAAGAACAATATTAAATGCATCAACCAAGATAGAAAATCATTAATTGAATTGAACAAAGGTTTGGAACATCAAAGTTAGGCTACATCATAATCTTAGAAAACAAATCTACTCCATAATAGAATTTACAAAAACAAGAAAATTAAACATAACAAAAGATAGAAAAACTTAGTGGATTGAAGCTTCACCGTAGAATTTCTTCCTCTGCTTTGCTCCTCCTCTCCAAGCTCTCTCTCTCTTTCTCTAAACTACTTATTGTTTTGGTTTGTGATGGAATGCTTAGAATGGTGATTCTAAGGCCTATTTATAGGCCAAATTCACCTCCAATTACATCATCGATTGCATCATCGTTTCCTGATTTTCCACCATTTTGCATCATCGCTTACATCATCTTTCACCTACCCCATTCAAAGTCAACTTTCATATTGCATCATTGCTTACATCATCGTTCACCTACCTCATTCAAAGTCAACTTTAATATTACATCATTGCTTACATCATAATTTTGATTACATCATTCCTTACATAAGCATGACATAATATTTATTTCTAGAATACTCGATCTTTAAATTGCGATAATCTTTTTTATGGGATTTCTGATTCGAGTAATTCTTGAGGCGATGAACTGCTTCGAATGAAATTCATGATCTTGTCTCGAGCGAAAGCATTTGGTGGGGTCCACATGTGCATTTTTAACCAATTTTATTCTGAAAATAAAAATAAAAGAAATATGAAATAATTTACTTAATAATAATAAAAATATTAAGAACTAAGCAAGAATTCAAATTTAAAAAGATAAAATAACTCTATAAATATAAAGTTATCAGTGTTCTTTCTTTTTTCGCTTTGCATTTATTTTTTTGCTTTTCTGCTTTATTAGTATTTGTTATTTATATTTAATAGCTAGCATTAGTAGTTGTGTATTCGTTTTAATTTCCGCTGCGCACAACAACACATGCATATGCTGGTAACTGTCGAAAATCCTAATAGGTCTAGACTCTAGAGGCATGTTGTATTGCAATAAACTATAGTTGTTTTTTTTTTATTCATTTGTACACTTTCATGTGGACAGCTATTAATATTTTGAGAATTCCTTGGCTCTGTGTCGGAACTCTCACCATTGGTCAAATGCAAGGGAAATTTCAAATGATGATTGTTAGACATACTGGGCATGCTATACAGGTGCTCATCAATTATGTTTCTTGACGTGTCCTTTATATTTCTTATTTGCATCTGAAAAGTTAACAAGTTATATTACAAATTATTGCAGGAAGATGCACCTGATGAATTTGCTGCATTAATACTTAATTTCATATCACGTTACCGGATTGGTCCTCATCATGGAGTTGAGGTTGGTATTCACATCCTATTCAAATTAGGATTATGCTTTAAGGATGAATTAATTTTAATAATATCGGTTCTAACATTATGATCCATTAGATGTCATATATAGTCATTTTACTGTAAAGATGAACTGATTTTAATAATAACGATTCTTACATTATAAGTTATTGGATGTCATAAATAACTTTTTTACTATAAGAATGAACTGATTTTAATAATATCAATTCTAATATTGTGAGTGATTGAATAACTTGATTTTATATATATATATATATATACGTATATATGTATATAAAATTGACGATAAATTTTACCTAACAATGAAAATCACTTTTGCTCACATTGTCAATAACTTTCAACCTAATTGATGTTTATAAAATTTTAGGTAACTACATGTGTCCAAATTTTATTTATCTCATGTACAAATTTCATTATTTGTTAAAGAAAAAAAGAAAGATATAAGAAAGTCATGAAAAAGTTAGAAAGGAAGAAGACAAGAAATAAATTGAGTTGAAAGACTAAGTAGAAACTTGTAGGCCAAGTCCTAGGAAATTGGAAGGGAAGGAGCAAAGGCAGAATATTCAATAAAGGAGCAAAGGCAAGATATTGCAATTGGTCCAAATCTGATTTCCTGGATGTTTGTTCTGGACCCACATATTAATTTTATCTTACATATTATGTCTTCAAATATTAAAAAATATTATTTTTTTTCATATATAAGAGTTTTATAAATTATACTACTATCCAATTTGATAGGATGATAAAGAATCTTCGTTTGTTTTGATAATATTTAATTTTGAATGATTATATCGTAAATAATATTTTGAAGAAAAAATTAGAAGGAGTTTTACAAATTACTCTCTGATATATTTGGTGATAGGATGTACTTGTTTAGCTTAATAATATTTATAATTTTTCTTATATATATTAAAAAAAAAAAAAAAAAACTGTACAGTTTACCCAATTGAAGAAAGAAAAAGCTGTGGACACGAAAAGCATTTACTAGCTTTCTACTTTTCTCTTCCCCACTTTTGGTCTGCATTAGCGAGGAAACAACGAAAGAGAAAAAAGGCAAGAAGCAAAGATTCCCTTGGCCTATTTAAGAGTACTTTCATCTACCGTCTTGACAAATGTGCGTTCATTGTTATAACTAGTCACACGGAGGAAGGAGGCGAGAAAGTGGATTGAAACTTGTCGGTGGAAAGCAGATTTTGGAAATTACAGGAACGAGGCACTAAAGTTTGTAGAGTTCTTGTAATGGACGCAAATTTTGTCAGTCAAGCTTTGAACTAGGCAAAGCCAAGTTGAATATTAACTATTCAAGATGAATCATTTTTGCTTTTACCAACTATTCTATAGTTTTATTATTTTTTTTCAAGAAAAATCCGTTACCATTCTAATCAAGGGAAAAGCATGGTCTGTACTACAACTGCCACTATGAGAGAAAAGTCTTTTCACGGTTTGTGATATAATTAGCAAGGGTGAGAGTAGGGAACACGCACTAATTAGAATTAATCTATTATAAGGAAGAGGTTTCGCCACACTCAGTGATTATTAGAGCATCTCTAATACAAGTATGAATTATGAAAAAATAGAGTGTCACATAGGATAAATTGATAGAGTGTTAAAATTAAGCTTTCCAATGCAAACTTCTATAACCACTATTAAACTGACGTGACAAAAAAAAAAAAATAGAGACTGTCAACCTTAATGTTCATTTCTAGAGAGTCTCATTGACAGTCATATCAGCAATAAATAATTGAAACTTCCATAAAATAATATTTTATAATAATTTATTTTAATGATATACTATTCTTTGACTATTCATTATTGAAATGAATAGACTAGTATTGGAGAGTCTTTTTAGACTTGAGTGTCTATCAATTCATATTTATGCCACATAGGATGTACATTTCCTTGACATTAATGATATGTCCATTTTTTTTAAAAGACAATCCATATTTACATTGGAGATGCTCTTAACATCTGTGAAACTCTAACCCTTACTATGAATACAAGAAGGGAAACTGCTCAAGCACTTAACTAAAAACTTATTTGATTTTTCACTTTTCACTTAATGATATTTAATAAATCCCAAAAAGTTATTTATTTGATTTTGTAGGTAATAAAATCATTTTTTTTTTTATGATGGAGAAAATAAGATTAAATTCAGATAAATTCATCATACCTCGCCCCTTATGTTGTAGGACAAAAATGAAATTTGAACATTTAACCTATTAAAAGTAAAAAAAGTACTTAACTAAATTATATAACTCTTAAAATCACCAAACAACAAGTGAAAATATTTTTCTTTTCATTTAAATAAATTAAATTTAAATTTTTTATTTACTAATCTATATAATTCAAATTTTAGTTTGACTAAATATATCTATATATAACATTCAATATTTAGTTTTTAATTAATACTCTGTGTGTAGTAAAATTTAGTATCGTTTAATGTTAAAATAAAAAACAAACACAATTTAATGTAGAATTTGAAAAATATAAATAATAAGTAGTTAATTAGATGTCAATCTAGTTAGGATGTACTTTAATCTAATTATACCGATGCTTTCAATCTTATTATTACCATCATATCAAACTTTTAATGAAGATATATATATTTTTTATTACAATGAAGATATATTTTATGTTCAAATGCATCATCTTTTTTATTTGATTAATTGTTGCTGGTGTAGAAAATAAAATTTATTAAATAAAATTGATTGGTAAATTAAAAATAAATGGATTAATAAAAAAATTGATAAAAAGAAATAAAATGTATGTAAATAAATTGGAATCCAATTTGAATATCTTATATTTTATGATTATCCCTAATAATTAATATTATTAAAAGAAAATTACATATAATTATATTTCGAATAATTGTTTGCTACTCATTTATGATAATTTATCTCATTTAAAAAGATACGCTAACACTAAAAAAAAATTTAAGAGAGGTGATGCTGTAGCTAGGCTGACAATGAGAGACGTGTGACTGAGAGGTGTGAGAGCAGACAAGCGAAATCAAGTTGGTAGATGGAAGGGTGACCAGCCAACACGTCTGTCAAAGGATGAAAACCATTTCATTGACAAATGTTGTAGTTTTCACACTAACCTTCAATTTTTCTCGTCCCCAGTTTTGATTTGCATTAGGAGAGTTGATGATCAGGCTAAGAACGAGAGATGTGTAACACTTAAAAAAAATAAAAATAAATAAAATGTAATTTAAGCAATTTTACTTGGTTATTATTATTATTATTATTATTATTATTTTACTTTTGTCTTAATTTAAGTTAAAAACATATATTTTTTAAATAATATGTATATTTTTAAAAAAGTTAAATTCTCTTATTAATATCTTAATGAAAAAGTCTATTATTAATAAATATACATTAAAAATTCTCAATTATAATCAAACCTTAATTAAAAAAGTTCGGGATAATCCAAATTTCCTCTCGTAATTTGATGAAATAACCAAAATTCCCTCTTGCTTTAAGAAATCAATAATATCCCCCTTTTTATTTACAGAATAGATAAAAAATCCTTTATAGTTTATTAAAATATCTAAAAAAACCTCTACTATCAATTTAGACGTTAAAAGTCAACAACCGATCGTTGTGTGGAAGAGCAAAACTATCAAAACAAAATAAAATATAAAAAAAATATTAACATTTAATAAAATGATAATTTAATATTTAAAAAAATTGAAAAAAAAATCTTCATCGTCTATCTTTAAAATAGACGGTGGTGATCAAAACTATTGAAAGAATTTAAAATTTTAAGCATATTAATAATTTTTTTAAAAATTATGTCTACCGTCCATTAATATGATGGATGGTGGATATAATCCAAAAAAAAAAAAAAAAAAAAACTTAATACTTAAATACATTCTCTCTCTATACTTCGCACTTTTTCTTTCCTCTCTCTTCCCCTTTCTCTCTTCTTCTTCTTCTCTCGACGGTGGACAGACTCTCTCTTCTTCTTCTTCTTCTTCTCTTGACGATGGTCTCTGTCAAAAAAGGGTTTCAATTGATGGAGAACCAAACTTGATTTTTACATCAAAAACACAATGATCTTTAGGTTTCCTATGCGGGAACCCGTATATCTCTGGGTTTCCAATGTTAGAAACCCAGAGATTTCTGATTTCTAGCGTCGAAAACCCAAGAATTTATAGGTTTTTGACGTGGGAACCTAGAAATCTTTAGATTTTCAATATCGAAAACCCAAAGATTTTTGAGTTTCCAATGTAAAAACCCAAAAATCTTTATGTTTTCAACTGAAATCCTTAGGTTTTCTACGCTGGAAACCCAAAGATTAACTTGAAAATGGCACCGTCTCTCACATTCTCCACTCATGATCAAAAGTTGTCAAAACCATCGAATTGAATAAATGGTCCCAACCTAACCAAAACTAAATAGTAGCTGGTTCATCCCTCCCAGCTCTGTCCATTGTTCACCCTACAAAGACCATGACTCATGACCTCTTCTCTTCCTCTCTCTTTATTTCTTCTTCAACCCTTGTTTTCATTCATTTATTTTCGTCTCAACCTCGCCTTTAATTAATTGTTTATTAAAAAATCTCCCCTTCCTTTAAGAAATCAAATAATATTCCGCTTTTGATTTGCGGAATAGATAAAAAATCTTCTGTAGTTTATTAAAATATCTAAAAAAACCTCTACCATCAATTTAGACGTTAAAAGTCAACAGTTGACCGTTATGTGGAAGGGCAAAACAATCAAAGTAAAATAAAATATAAAAAATATATTAATATTTAATAAAATGATAATTTAATATTTAAAAAATTGAAAAAAAAAATCTTCACCATTTATCTCTAAAATTGACGATGATGATCAAAATTATTGAAAAAATTTAAAAATTTAAACATATTAATAATTTTTTAAAAATTTATGTCCACCGTCCATCAATATGATGGACGATGAATATAATCCAAAAAATTAAAAAATAAAACTTAATATTTATATACAATCTCTCTGTACTTCTCACTCTCTCTTTCCTCTCTCTTCCCCTCTCTCTTTTCTTTTTCTTCTTCTTCTTGTCTCAACGGTGAATAGATTCTCTCTTCTTCTTCTTCTCCTCCTCTCTCTTTTTATTTTTCTTCTTCTTATTTTCTCTCTCTTCTTCTTCTTCTTCTTCTCTTGACAGTGGTCTCCCTCAAAGAAGGGTTTCTATCGATGAAGACTTAAACCGAGTTTTCGTGTTAGAAACACAAAGATTTTTGGGTTTCTAATGCGGAAACCCATAGATCTCTGGAATTCTAGTGTTAAAAACCTAGAGATTTTTTGTTTTAACGTCGAAAACCCAATGATTTTTAGATTTTTGATGTGGAAATCCAGAAATCTTTAGATTTTCAGCATTGGAAACCTAGAAATCCATAGGTTTCTAGCTAAAATCCTTAGGTTTTTAATGCAGGAAACTCAAAGATTTCTGGGTTAATTTCTGAGTTTTCGGCGTTGGAAACTTAAAAAGTTGTGTTTTGTCTTTTTTTTTTTTCTAGATGTTATTATTGTGTTTGATGTTGTTGTTACTGTATTGGGGGATTTGTTGATGATGGTTTGATTAAATGGATAGTTGAATAAAGATGAGTGAAGTTATTTAGATTTGTTGATGAATGATAATGGTGTTCTTCATGAGTGAAGATGTCTGGGTTGATTGATGGATGATATGGTGTTCTTCATGCTAAGAAGAACACGAAGATACAATAACTAGAGATCCAATCTCTTTGGTGGATAGTGGAGATCCAATAGATTGGATTTTCACTTTTTCATATTTTTTTTTAATTTTATTACATAAAAAAATTTAGTTTTTTTTATTTTTAATTGAGGGGTAGTTTGATCCTTTTCGGGTACTGTGATGATCAGAATCTATCTTTCATTAATAGAATTAACAGAAAGAGTAAAATGAGATTTCGAAAAACTACAGAAGGTAATTAGTGATTACTTTAAACTATATAGGGGAAATTGGGATTATGCCAAAAAGTTATCAATTCTTATCAAACCCTAACTCTAATCATATATCTGTGGTGGTGGTTGCCCACCACCACTTAGAATTGGAGGACGTCGATCGGCATCCTTCAATCATTTGATGAATGAGGAGGCCGCGACCTCCATTTAAATTGTAGGAGGTCACCAGCCTCCCCCAATCTCGAAGACACATGTCATTAGCTTTATTGCGAGTGTAAGAGGAGATCAGTGGTCTCCTCGTCGATTGATAGTAATGAAAGAGGTGACTTTTCTTTTGTCATTTTTTTTTAATTAAAATATTTTTTGTTTATGTAAAATAAAATAATTAAAATATAAAATATTATAAATAAAAATTAATTTATCTTAAAATAATAATTTATTATTTAAATTTAGGAGTTCTAAATGAAAAAAATAAATAAATAAAAATCAGTGCCTTATTCCATATCTATTCATTTTGTTTTCAACTTCGCCACCTCGGCTCATAAAAACGAAGAGACAATTGATTCCCTCTTCTTTTTATGTAGCAATAATCACAACAAGCTAAGAGGGGAAGAAAAATATATAAATAAATTTTAAATTTTTATATCAATACTCTCACAGTAATTCATAAAAGGAAGAAACGCCATTGTTTCTCACTGCTGTTTATGGAGCAATAATCATGACAAGGACGAGATAACAAAGGAAGAAAAATATATAAATAATCCCTAGGTTTTATATCTGTACTCTCTCACTAATTTTTTTACACTTTAATTATTCAAATTACTTAATCAACTAATTTGGTAGTGTTAAAAAGAAAAATTATTCAAAATTTTAATAAATAATTTATATTTATTATTTTAATGCATACATATATAATATTTTGTGTTAAAAAATAATTATAATTCTTTTTTCAATGCTTTAAAATCTTATTATGTTCGGAAGAATAAATATAAATTATTTATTGATATTTTTATCATCTTAAAGAATACTCTTTAATTTTAATATGACATGATCTGATTGATACTCTTAGACAAGGTTCCAAAACTTATTACTCGCTAATCGATCGGTAATCCAGTCAGCAGCGAGATAATTGACAACTCGATGAGTATTCGAAAAGTACTATTTATGGGATAAATTGTAATTTTTGAAGTTAATATAGATTGATATTTTATTTTATAAATATCAGAGACCATGATAAAATTATCATCACCATATTTAAGGTTGATTGCATGGTCAACAATTTAACATCTCTCAAACCCTTATTTTCTCTCTCTTTCTCTCTCTCTCTTCCCTTTCTGCTCTCTCTTCATTCTCCTTTGTCATCCCTCTCCTCTCTCTAACATGTTGTCGCCTTTCAAGTGCGCCATTGCCCTCGTTGTTTAAGTGCGCCATTGCCCTTACTGTTTTGAGATCAAGAACAGCTACCATCGCTAAAACCAAAGAGTCTCCCACTCCCTCTTCGTGGTCGCCGACCATTTTAAATCTTCTTATCTCTTCTCAGCGACGGCCATTCAAGTCTCCTTCTCTCTCCCTTTGTGTCGTCGACGTCTTCTTTCAAGTTGTCATCATTGTCTTTTTCCCTTCAAGTCGTCACCCGCGATGATTTGTGAGTGGTTATTTCTCTTGTACATAATTTTATGTGTGTTCTCTGTGTTTGCTGGGAATGATTTTGAGTATTTAACTGATTTTTGGGTGATATTTGGGATAATTTTCGATCGGTTTTGTGATGGCCGAACTCGTCGAGTTAGCCGAGTTTGGCCGATTTAGTCCAAGTTGGGCCAAGTGTCCACCTCCGACGAATAGGATCTCCAATCTGAGGGTTCTTGGTCAATAAAGTATCGATCCATAAGAACCCGATTAGAATTCGATGAAACTTGTCGAGTTTTTAAAGAGTACTTTTAGATAATTCTGGATTTAAATGATCAGATCTTATATTGTGTCTTTAATAAAAAATAATAATAATAATAATACCTTAAGAGGACTTACAAATTTATCCGATTAAATGAAGTAAAAGTTGTGGACAGCACACATGACTAAAACGTGTGACTGTGGACTTTCATGACCACAACCTTTTACTTTCACTTTTCTCTTTCACACCTCATGCGTGTCCGACTTTCGCTCAGTCGTCATTTCTCACTTAATTTTTTTTTTAGTGTTAATTTACATCCATTTCCATGTTCTCTGAAATTTCTTTTGCCACTTTCATCGACCAAGTTGACTTCACTTGTCCGCTCTCACACCTCTCAGCCTGGCCTCATAATCACCTCTTATATATATATATATTTAGTGTTAGCATCCATTCTACTTCCAAAAATCTGTTTGTAATCTTTTGCTTCTCTATGGGCAATTTACAATCAAATCCTTCTTCTTCCACCCAGATCATTGAAAAAAAATATGAAGTTTTTCTCAATTTTAGAGGTGTAGATACCCGTGATGGTTTTACCAATTATCTCTATGAAGCTTTGCTTCGCAAGTCAATTGAAACCTTCATGGATGAAGCAGGAATCGAAAGAGGCGAAGAAATTTGGCCTAAGCTTTCCAAAACAATAAGAGATTCGATGATTTTTGTAGTCATTTTCTCAAAAGAATATGCCTCATCCAAATGGTGCTTGCGTGAGCTTGTAGAGATTTTGAAGAGTGGCGGAACTGTCATACCTGTTTTCTACAAGGTTACTGTACACGATGTACGTCACCAGGAAGGGAGTTTCAAGGATGGTTTTGATCAACTTGAGAAAGAATTTCGAGAAAACTTGGTCAAGAAGCAGGTTGATTCCGCCAATGTTGAGAAGCGTAAAATAGAATTTTACGACGAGATGCAAGAATGGAGACAAGCTTTGGGGGGCGCATGCGAACTAAAAGGACAGATCTATGAAAAAGGGTACATCTAACTCCTACTTTATTTTATTTTATCTGTACATAAAGCCAAAAGTCCTGATTTTATTCAAACTAAGTAAATATCAGTCTTTAAGTTTATTCAGTTACAGTTATTCCATCATAAATAATATTAAAAAAACAAATACCAGTCCTTTTTCTAAGGAATGCATCTAAATTCATTTTTTAATTTTTCATGTTATTTCTTTTGCCCTTTTTCGAAAGGGAGACTGACTGTTTTAAATATGATTTTTTGTCAAGTAATACTTCTGTAAACGGACGCGTCCTTTTCTAACTATAACTTATTATAGTTGATGTGGTTGATGTGCTTTAGATTACCTGTGCATAATTTGTGTATGATCATATCTAGCATCAACTAAAGATTTTTTGGAGTCTGTTACATATTAAACCGAGACCATGTGATGCTGGTAAAAAGCACTATATATTTTAGTTACTTTAGTATGCTTCTGTTGTGGTCATTTCTGCTTATACAACTGTTTGGCATTTCCATTTGGCAGACTTGAGTCCGAATTCATTGATAAAATTGTCAAAGATATATGGGAAAAATTGATGAGGGCATGTAAACTGTCCCCATGTGATTTTAAAGGACTCTTTGGATTTGAGAAACGATTTAAGCAGGTTATGTCATTATTGTCTCTTGATAATGCTGATATTCGAATTATTGGGATTTGGGGTATGGGTGGTATCGGTAAAACAACTATTGCTGATGCCATTTTTCATCAGATTTCTTATGATGAATATGGTAAGTGTTTTATTCAAAATGTAAGACAAAGACTGGAACAAGGTGGAGGATTAGTTAGTGTGCTACAAGAAGAAGTTCTTTCTAAAGTATTAAATGATCAAGACATAAAATTAGACGGTGTAACTCTCCCTAAATATATCAAGAGAAGGCTCTATCAGAAAAAGGTATTCATTGTTCTTGATGATGTGGATAATTTTTTAAAATTAGAGAAGTTAGCTGGAGGTCTTGATCGATTAAGTCCAGGAAGTAGAATCATAATAACAACTAGAAATAGGGACATACTTCGTAATTGTCAAGTGAATGATGATTACATATACGAGGTTAAGAGATTGTCTGATGAAGAAGCTCAAAAGTTGTTTTGTAAGTTTGCTTTTAGACAAAGTCCTCTCACTAAAGATCTTATGGCACTCTCACATGAGATATTACAGGCTATCAACGGCAATCCATTGGGTCTTAAAGTGGCCGGTTCATCATTATTAAGATTGAACGAACTAAAGTGGCAAAGTGCACTAAACAGATTAAAGAAAAGTTCAGAAATTCTTGAAGTGTTGCAAATTAGTTATGATGGATTGGAAGAAGAAGATAGGCATGCATTTCTTGATATTGCATGTTTTTTTGTAGGGGAACATGAAGACTATGTAGCGGAAATATTAGATAATTCCTACTCATTGGAAGTCCTTTCTGACAGGTCACTTATAACAATATCAGACGATAAGATCGTAGAAATGCACGATTTGCTACAAGAAATGGGTAGGGAAATTGTTCGTAAGGAGGATTGCAACAATCCAGGCCATCGTAGTAGGTTGTGGACACAAGAGGATGTTCTTGACAGGCTAAATAATGGTGATGTAAGTCTAATAATTTTGTATTGCATTTACAACTAGATGTCACTCTAAATTTGTTGAATCCGTAGAATGGTACATTAGGTGCAATTTTTGTTACAAGACTCACTTTCCACTCACCTTTACACAAAACATTCAGTGCTACACTTAGACTTCTTCTGTGTTCTCTCTCAAATTTGACTCACACAGTCACACTACACTTTTACTGCAATGCTATTCATATATCTATAGATCTTTAGTACTCTTAAGACATGTTTTCCGTGCAAGTGCTAAAAATGAAATCAGTATAGAATAACCAACCTACAAGAAGTTTGAACATTCTTGAATATTATTGCAGGTCGATTTTGTCTGTGATCTCTTTAGTGGTAGATTGTTGAATTGTCTGTAAACTGAACGTGTCAATTAACAGAATACGTTTGGCAAAGATTTCGGCTGCTTAAAAAATTCATTAATAATTTTAAGTTATCTATTTGAATTTATGTTGTCTTATACTATGTTATTGGATGTTAGGAGATGGGTTCAGTGGATGGGATATTCCTACATATGCTCAAAATAAAGCATATGTATATTTGAGGTCTCATCTTTACTAGCCTCACTTTTAAGTTTTAAGTAGCTATAATAAATCATTCACAATTCAGTCATTCATTCACCACACCTTTATTTATTATAAGTTCCTGCTCACACACACCCTTAAGCTTAATATTTGTGTATGCTCGCTGAAAATGGGATAAGCAGAGTCCTTATAGGCTTCAAAAAGTTGGTTAAAGATGCTTGTATTAGTCATAAAACTTCTTGTATTTTAGTTTCTAAAGAAAAATCTAGATGTCAATAAAGACGAGAAAAGTATTGTTCTTAAGAGAATTAGCCTTCAAGAATTTTGTTCACTTAAAAAGTATTATAAAATTATTATGATGTCGTCTTTCATTTTATGATATATATTAACTCTTACTTTTTTTTTTTTTTTTTTGGTTTTTAGGGGACTAATGCAATCAGGGGAATATCCTTAAATATGCCCCAATTGAATGAGGAAAATTTGAGTTCTCAAGCGTTTGAGAAAATGACAAATCTTATCTTTCTTAAATTCCATGATGATAGTTGTTGGTATTCTAGATATGAGATGGATGGCTCTAATGGGCGTTTTCCAAATGGTATAAGTTACCTTTCTAATAAGCTGAGGTCTCTTAACTGGTTTGGGTATCCTTTGAAAGCACTGCCGTCAAATTTTAATCCGAAATACCTTGTTGAACTTAATCTGAGTCATAGCAATATTGAAAAGCTTTGGGAAAAGAATACAGTAGGTTTAACATTTTAAGCATATATTATATTCCTTTTAAATATTTTATAGTTCACAAGTAATTATTTATTATAATCATTTTACTGTGTTTTCTTGTTGCAGCATGCCCCAAAATTGAAGAGGATTACTCTTAAGGTCTGTCCATATCTCATTAAGGTCTCACACATCTTACACGCCCCACTACTTCAAAAGATAGACATTCATGACTGCGACAACTTTCTTGGTTTTCCCTCAGGTAATCATTTTCCAGCTCTTAAATATCTTCATCTCACAAGCTGTAACAATCTCACTTGGATCTCAGATTTCTTGGATGCCCCGTCGCTTAAGAAGATAGATATTCAAGACTGCGAAAACTTGCTTCATTTTCCGCCACCTGTTCGCCATTTCAACAACCTTTGTGAGTTGAATCTGAGCGGTTGCAAAAATCTTCAAAGCTTTCCAAATAATATTTCTTTGTCATCCCTTGTATCTCTTGATCTCTCCGGGTGCATTAACCTTGCTAGGATCTCTGACGTCTTAGATGCCCCTTTGCTTGAGAAAATAGATCTTTGTCACTGCAAAAGCTTGCTTGACTTTCCCCCACCTGTTCACCATTTCAACAGCCTTCGTGAGTTGAATCTAAGGGATTGCAAAAAACTTCAGAGCTTTCCAAATAATATTTCTTTGTCATCCCTTGTATCTCTTAATCTCTCCGGGTGCATTGACCGTAAGTTTGTTATCATCTACCGCGACTTAGATGACCCTTTGCTTGAGAAAATAGATCTTTGTTTAGATGACCCTTTGCATGAGAAAATATATCTTTGTTTAGATGACCCTTTGCCTGAGAAAATAGATCTTTGTTACTGCAAAAGCTTGCTTGACTATTCCCACCATTTCAACAGCCTTCGTGAGTTGAATATAAGGGATTGCAAAAAACTTAAGAGCTTTCCAAATAATATTTCTTTTCCATCCCTTGTATCTCTTGATCTCTCCGGGTGCATTAAGATTGATTGGATCTCAGACTTCTTAGATGCCCCATTGCTTGAGAAGATAAATCTTAATTACTGCGAAAGTTTGCTCAACTTTCCCCTACCTGTTCACCATTTCAACAACCTTCGTGAGTTGAATATGAGGAATTGTGAAAATCTTCAGAGCTTTCCAAATAATATTTCTTTTCCATCCCTTGTATTTCTTGATCTCTCTAGGTGCATTAAGCTTGCTAGGATCTCAAACTTCTTGGTTGCCCCATTGCTTGAGAATATAGATCTTTACAGTTGCAGTGCCTTGCTTGAGTTTCCCTCGCCTAATGATCGAGTTTTCGACAACCATCATAAGTCAAATATGAAGAATTGCAACAATCTTAAAAGCTTTGGAAAAAATATTCATTTTCCATCTCTTATATCTCTTAACCTCTCTGGGTGCCATAGCCTCACTGAGTTCTCAGACCTCTTAGATGCCCCATTGCTTGAGCCGATAATTCGTAAAGACTGCAGTAGTTTGTGTCACTTTCCCACACCTTCTCAACATTTCAACAAACTTTGTCATTTAAACTTGGAGAATTGCAAAAATCTTCGGAGTTTTCCAAGTGATATTCATTTTCTCTCTCTTACAGCTCTTACCTTTAGTGGGTGCTTTAATCTCAAAATGTTTCCAAATATCTCTGGGAATATAAAGACTTTGTCTATGAGCAGGACTGCAATAGATGAAGTTCCCTCAACAATTGAGAATCTACCTGAGCTTGTTGAGTTGGATCTAACAGAATGCACATTTCTCGAACTTATTTCAACCAGCATTTGCAAGTTGAAAGCACTTAGAAAGCTACATCTTCGCAATTGCTATGCACTGAAGTGTTTTCCAGAAATCTTGGATGCAATGGGAAATTTGAAACTTCTTGATTTAGAGGGAACAGCAATTAAGGGGCTGCACCATTCGATTGAAAATCTTAGTGGGCTTGAAATGTTGTGTTTGCAGAAATGCAGAAAGCTTGAGATGCTTCCGATTAGCATCTATAATTTGACATCTTTGAATTTTCTCAATCTTTCCGGTTGCTTAAAATTGGAAAAATTGCCTGAGAACTCGGTGATTAATCTCTCAACTAAACCTCCTAGTTGGAGACTTGATGAATGCAAACTAGACTTCACTTGTTGTTTGAAACTTAATAAGACAGCAGTTATCAACATTATGAAACTCCAAATAAACCAGCATAGGGATATGACAACAAAGGTAATAACTCTGTTAAATCCATCACACACTCTCTTTCTCTATCTCTCTCCTTCAAAAAATTGATGATTTTCATGTTCCAGGGACGTGGAACTCAAGCTGTTAGTCTTAAATTTTTGTACCCGGGAAGTGAAGTTCCAGGTTGGTTCAATTGTCAAACTGATGGATCTTCGATAAATATTCAAATGTCAGGCCATGATGGTGTCAATGGTCATCTCATTGGATTTGCTTCATGTGCTGTTATTGAAGGTTGTTATGATTTTAGTTTGAACATCAGTTATCAGCACCGTTGCCATTGTAAGAATCTCAGTAGTTGGAATCACAGTCCCGCAAATAATTCCATCGAAGTTTGGTGTGTAAATGAAACATTAACCGATCATGTAGCTCTATGGTATTCTAATGCTACAGTTCTTCAGCTATGTGGTAAGTGCACAAATTATTTGTTTGAGTTCCACCTTCGAGAGAACATGGGTCTTAATTGTAGAGTGAAATATTGTGGGGTATGCCCAATATATGAGAAGCGCCACATAACCCTACCCAGCATTGCTAATGAGACTTGTGGTGCCGCCGACCAAGATTTTGGGGAAACGTTTATTAAAGGGCAAGGCAAAATCAGAAAATTCTCGGATGAGCCCAAGACAAGTGGCATTTCTAATGAGGATGTAATTGAACCACATCCCAAGAGAAATTGCAGCTAACCTAATCCAAACTCCTTATAAACAACGAAGGGCTACACCTATCTGTTTCTATAAATTTCGGCTTCAGCTGTTTATTCTTGGAGCTGCTTAGAATAATGTTCACCCGACATTTCATGCACTAAATCTATGGGGTAAGTAACTTAACAACTCCAACTCTGTTATTATAATCATTGTGATGAGTTTCTTCTATTGAATTTCTTATGGACTTAGGATGATATACATTATTGAATTCAATTTAAATATTTTATTTTTGTTTCTTTTACTTGACCTTTTAATTTCTCATTCTTCTAGATATATACGGTAGTATTTTTCAACATTTTTTGCATTCCCATAAAGTGATAAAATGAAGTATTTTAGGCAGCAGAAACAGAGGCTAATCAATTATTATAATTGGTTAAACTATTTCATATATAAATAAAGCATGTTAGAATATTGTCATAAAGTGAGAAAATGAAGTATTTTAGGAAGTGGAAATACAGTGGTTGATAAGAGATTCATGTCAATGAAAAATAATGTACATAATTAGGTACTTTTATTATTTTGCTCAATGATCAGATTTTCCTGTCATCTTGTTGGGCAAGAAAATAAACCTTTTCTATTGACTTGTTCCCATAATTTTTCATGCTTGAATTAGAAAGTAAACTGTTGATAGAAATCAGAGGAAATCTAACTGTATTTAGTTCAGAAGCATATCCTGCTTCTACTACCAATGTCTCAATTTGTTATGGAAATATGGAAGTGTTTGTAAACATGTCAAGAGGAAAGCTAAAAGACCATGGAGCTTTTCTAGCTCTTGAAAAAGATCATTCTTATTATAACTTTATTGCTTCATCATACATCTGTGATTAGAGCACATTGGAGGCTGAGCTGTTGACTATTACAATCTATTAGCATTTCATCCAAGTCAGTTGAATCTTGAGTAACTGTCACTTGATCCGTTGCAAGAGCTCCAGCTCTTCCTTGATGATAAGAGGCAATAGCTTCAGCTTGCTCAGATACGGTCTGCATCACTGTAACATTGTTATGTGACTCGGTGAAGTTCCATCTTTTTTGTTTATTGCATAATGAAAAATTACCTAATATGTGTATTTGGGCCTCATTTGTTTGTTCCTTGAACAGATTGCATTGTCTGTGGATGATTGCTTCATGGAGTGCCTGCTAACAGCAGATGAAAATCCTCCGAAGTCCGAAGTAAGTCATTTAAGTTGTGCTTTGTTATATGATGTTTCTATTAAAAACTTTGTTGAGGTGGGCCATTTATGCTATTTATTGGTTGCTAATGTCGTCCTTTGGATTCCACTCCCATATGGTTTTTTTCCCAGGAAACAAATACGGCCTCAGAGGTCATGCAGATATATCATTAAGGCTCAAAAGGCATTGTAAATTAAAGAGGTTTCTTTCAATGCTGTCAGGTGAGTGTTGCACACTATTGAACTTAGCCTTGCACTTTATTTGTTCAAACTATACATTGTCAAATGTTTTATACTAGGATTTTTTTAAAATCTAATGGTCATGTCTTGCCTATATACTAGTTTATTAAAAGGCCATTTACTAGGAAGGTATAGTACAAAATTATTTTAAAGGCAGGACTTTGCAGTGTCCTATGAGTAGAACTTTTATTGTTTTTATATCCTGTTTGGTGGCAGTGAAAAGAAAAAAGCAGTATATTTAAATGATTATAGAGATCTCTCTATAATTGTTTGTTTTATTGGCAATAAAGAATATATGCAAACTACATTTAATTTATATAATCAGTGATAAATTATTTCAATATAATTTGATTCCAAATTTTTCCATCCAATGTATATCTTGGACAAGGTCTTGCTTTCAAGTGAGAAAATATGACTTCTAAGAAAAATGAAAAACAGAGGTAATTTTCGTACTCTGCCTTGACTTCTTTCATAGTTTCATTTGTATATATGGCAGCTGTTGCTATGTTTTATGCAATGTTTGATAATCCAACTTTTAGTTTATTCCCAAATGATAAAGTTTAATATTTTAATGGAATCAAACTTCTGATCACATATTTTTATAAGCATATTGTGTGGATACCGTAGTACTTCAAGATGATCCTGATATATGCTCAAATTTCTTGCCTTTAGCTAGCAATTAGCATTATTAACCGGTTGGTGTTTCAATTTCAGTTAATTTTAAAACAAATAAGAATTTAGTTTTAAGATTTGTCAGCACCATTTAAATCTTTTAATGTCTTTTAGAAAACAGTAGACATTGAAGATTAAAGAGGGTTCTTTGTTTTCTTTTTCATCAGTCTTCCTTCTAATTATTTTGTTGGACACTAGAATATCTTTTTCTACTGGCTCTACTTCTGAAAGAAGATAAATTGAAAATGGAAGACAATGTAGCCAGAAATTGTGCATATGTAGTTCTCAATTCTCCATTACTTTTATGCAGATAGGTAAACCTTATCTTGTAGAATATTTATTATGTGAATTAAAGTGTATATATGTTATCTTTTGTTTTCTTATCACATAAATTATTTTTAAATTTATAATCATCATATAATTAATATAGAATTACATGGTCTATATATGTGCGTCTCAATTCCTTCTTCCTTGAACAGATTGCATTGTTTATTTGGAACCAATTCATGACTGTACCGCCGAGTGCTTGACAATATGCAAATAGAAGAAAATCTTTTCAAGTAAGTTCTATGGACACAGTTTTATTGTTTAAGTTTCTCATATTAACTTTCTTCATCTCTCTTTTTTGGATGCAGTTAGTTTTCCATTATATTGTGTTTCATAATATATTGGTTGTTGATGGTGTGGTTATGCAGAACATTTGTTGTGACAACTGTCATTCTCTATTGACAGATGTATAATGTGACATGCTTTTAATAGGCTAGCTAGATTGAGATACTCATTCATTTTCTGTTCTAGTTTGGTGTCTTGACAACTTGGTGCTACTGCTGCTGCTTGAAGCTGAGGTTTGGCTGTACAAAACAATGCATATGATAGAGGTTTCTTTACTGGATTGATGATGTACCTGCATATATAATTTTTCTGATATGAAGGATCTTCAAAGTCTCATATTGTTAATGAAAATGTAAGATCTCTATCTTTTCTTTATTATTAAGATCTCTATCTGTTCTTTGTTATTTTATTAGGAAAGAAATGCAGTCAATCTTTCTATTGACTCTGCTTTTCCCATAATCTTCATGCTAGGATTGGAAAGGTGAGCTACTAAAACGCAAATGTTGGAGTATGCAACTCAGCCTCATAACTGAATCAATGCAATTTGTTGGCAGTGGAGATTTTGCGCAAGTACAATCGACAAAAACTATTTCGCTTTGTCAAATCGCTCATTAATTAATAGAAAGATTGAAAGTTATTGGGAGCTATATTGTGAGCTTTGCCTAGGCTTAGTGTGGGGCTGCCAACCTGTGACTTTGAATCCATCTTCGTTGCTTTGAAAAGGGTCATGCAGCCTAGCAAAGTAAAACTGTCTGAAAGTGACAATTAATTAGAATGTCATTCTAAACTTTCCTCTCTATGTCAGAGTAAAATATGGATGTATTGGGACTTTGGGTTTGAGAGTTTCTAACTCCAATTTCTATAAACTTCGTTTTGTTAGTAAAATTTTCTCTCTTTATCACCGACCATGGAATGCAGGTCAGAAGACCAAATCACGTAAATTTCATGTGTACATTACTTTTATTATTATTATTATTACCCCAATGTTTTAATCTCCATTAATTTGTCATTATTATACTCACTTTCACACTCATATATATATTTATATATGACGAATATTCGATGTAACATTATCTGGAATTATTTTACCATATAATATATATATTACTAATACATATAGAATTGCATATTAAAAGTATAAAAAAAAAAAAAAAAACAATTATTCTAAAAATTTTTAAAACTTGTAGCCTCCTTTATGATAATAAACTTATCTTACAGATTTACTATAATAATAAAATTATTATATCCCACACAAATTCATGGCCATCAACATCTGCTACTGTATATTGAACTTAAAAAAAAAAAAGAAAAAACGTCATTTTAGTCATTAAAATTTTAAAAAAATATCAGATTTTTAATATTATTTTGGAAACTCTTTTGAAAAGTCAAAACCATTAGTCAACTGATGATCAACGATGATATTAAGAAATTTAAATTGTAAATTAACCGCTTAAATTCTAAGGTTCTTTGGATAAATTAACATGTAAACTCATTATTTTATAAGGGTAATTTGGCAATTTATATACCATTAACAATCATCAAGGAAAAAATATATATATATTTTCATGCACTTTGTTAATATTGATCGTTGTTTAACTGATGATTTAAATTTTTTTGAAGAATTTTAAAAAAGTTAAAGAAAAAATGAGTTATTTTCAAAATAGTTTTAATAATCTGATATGTTTTGAAACATGAAGGAATAAAATAAAGCGTAATTCGACGTTGGGCCTCCATTAGTGGTAGAGAGGCCTACAGTGATGACAACAAGCCTATTATAAGCCTCCAGGTCATTTAGTAATGAACCCATTTCTCGGCCCAATTCACGTCGTTCGATGAAGACGACGACAAAAATCAAAACAGTTGGTTTGGTTTCACTCGATCGATGTCGAAACTGGAAAAGGTCTCTGAGAAAGCTTTCATATTTTGAATTTTCCACCGAGAGAGAGAGAGAATCGAATTTGATCGCGAAATGGACTCGATGACGAACCTCGCTTCGCTACCTGAAGAGAGCTTGGAACAAGAACAAGAACAACAACCACACGAACGCTCGCAGCAGCAACAACAACAACAACAACAAGACAGCCAGAAGACGAAGCCATTGCCTTCTTCTGCTTTCGCTTCCGTTCCCGATCGTCCTCCAATCCAGTAACTTCTCAACTAGTTGACTCACTCATTAAGTCATTCTATCACTTTATTGAGTTTCTGTTGTCGATAGATAGACTAAAATCATCTTCTAATTGGCTTCAAAACGCTGCGTTTAGGTTTTTGATAACTGCTTTTGTTTGTTTGACAATTGAAATTTATCGGTTTCGTGTGTAATTGATCAGTTGATAATGGTAACACATAATTGGAATTGACAGGTTGTAGAAAAGATTGTGATAATTGAAAATGAAGTAGTTTTAGTGATAGATAATTGTGTTGATTGAGTGTTTTTGGGTTGTAGGAGTTCTTCAGAGAAGTACTCTGCTTTGGATTGGACGGGTTATTTCGATGAAGAGCGGGATGTGTCCATCCCGGATTCGAATGATGTTAGTGTTGTGAATGTTGATAATATTTTAATTTTTCATGGAAGTTATTGGCTTTTCTAATATGCTTTATCATTTTAGGTTTTCCATGTATATATGGCAGGAACAGAAGGACCGGTTGTTTTTTGTCTTCATGGTGGAGGTTATTGTGGGTATGTTTTTGTTTATATGGATGGAGAGGAAATCAAATATTACATGTTATGATTGTCTAATTTGATATTTGAACAGAAGAGATAAACGTTATTCGTTTTTGGCAGGCTTTCATTTGCTATGTCAGCTCGTATAATCAAGGAAAAAGCTCGGGTAGTTGCAATGGACATGAGAGGACATGGAAAATCGTCCACGGAAAATGATCTTGACCTCTCCGTTGAGGTATTGATAATGAGTTAGCAGGAATATGTGATGTAGGATATATTCGACCAGTCATGTATTTTTCAAGATTTTAGGATCTGAAAGTTAGCTTGTTTTACGTTGCATTTTATAAGTGGCTTTTGTCACCACCAAAGCTCTACAAAGCAGCTTAAAGCATTTTGTTTGTTCGTCGATGTAATAGTGCTGCACTGAAATAGATAGAAATAGTCTTTAAAATGATTTGCTTCTCCAAGAAGCTACCTGGTTCTTTTGTGAGAATGGCTACCGGGAAAAATTGTTTAATGCCAAAGCACTCCTAATCATACCCTATTTATTTAAACGATGAAACTAAAAGAAGATTTTTTTTTTTTTTTTTTATGTGCAGACTATGTGCAATGATGTTTTTGCTGTTGTGAAGGCAATGTATGGAGATTCCACTCCTGCAATTGTGCTTGTTGGCCACAGGTGCGGTTCTTATGATAAATTATTTAATTTATGGTTCTCTTGTCATATATTTAACAATAATGTATTGTCAAGAGGCCAAAACAAAGTGCTAACACTGTACATATTCATTAACATGGGCTTTGTTAATTGTTAATTGCAGAGGCTTTAATCTTTTTTTTTAATTATTGTTATTAGTGAATTTCTAGCCCAAATTATATTTTATTTTTTTATTTTTTATTTTTGCATGGTATCTAATAATTTCACTCCTCACATAACACAAAAATTCAATGAATATGTGAGTAACATAAATAAATAAAGATATACTGGAGGATATTCTAGACAATTATACTCAAGGTAGATGTCCATACTACTGCCACAATGGCTTCGTATGAGTGTAAAATATGTTATCTATTTGTAGATCAAGTAAAGATTACGCCAGCAACTCAATAGTTCCTTATCATTATTGTGCAGCATGGGAGGCTCAGTTGCTGTGCATGTTGCTGCCAAGAAAACATTACGTAGCTTGGCTGGGCTTGTTGTTGTGGATGTTGTTGAGGTTTGCTTTTACATAACAACTTTGTCATCATTTTCTGGGACTATTTGTAGTCAAATTGTATATTGAAGCCATATAAATTGTTTCAGGGAACAGCTATGGCTTCATTGATTCATATGCAGAAAATCCTATCAAGCAGAATGCAGCATTTTTCAAGCATTGAGAAAGCGGTAACACCAATTGCAAAATCTTTATGATTTTCATTGAAGTAAATTTCTCAAAGAAGTCAATATATTGTTATCAATTATTCATCTATATTACAATCATCTTTCTCTTTCTTTTTTAGAAGAAACAACGGAGAATCCTTTTTCATATATTTAACTAACTAATTGAAATGTGTGAAACTAATTGCACTATTGATACTAGGGAGGCAAGTTGCACATTAGTCGATCTAATTTACCATGTCGTGGACCAATCTTTTTTCAGAGAGTAGTGCTAAGCGGGGAATGTTATTTTCTTAATTTAAGCTTATTGTTATTATTGAAGTTTGACCGTCATGGAAAATCTGAAAATTGTGCAGATTGAGTGGAGTGTCAAAGGAGGTTCTTTGAGAAATATTGATTCAGCTCGTGTGTCCATCCCTTCAACACTAAAGTTCGATGAATCAAAGAATTGGTAAGTGCTTCTCTCATGCTCACTACACATTGCCATTGTGTAAATTCCAAGACGACTTCTTAATTTCCATAATTCTAAATTTGTGCTGCAGTTATGTTTACCGATCACAATTGGAAGAAACTGAACAATATTGGAAAGGCTGGTATGACTGTTATTAATTTACACATTGAAAAATACAGTCTTACAATTAGGATTATTTAGGATAATACAACTGAAACCAATTCTTTTGGCTTTTTTTTGGTAATTGCATCTTCAGTTTGTGATCCATTTGTTGGTATATTGATCTTGAACATGGGCATAGGATTAATTAATCCTAACACTGCTGAGAAATTGAGCTAGAGAGACAGGCTACATTTCTGGTTGGGGCTGCATTGCAACTGTGCATGTTGTCAAACAAGCCCTCGAACCAGTCTGTCTTGTAACTTTTCCCTGTTTTCTTAGGTTGTGGTAGTTTTTATGCCATTACCTCATTTGTTTGGCTTCAAATATGCTGAAGAATTTTCCTTATTTTCCTACTGGGACATCTTTGAACTTAACAACATTATAAATTTACATTAGCAACTCTACATAGATGCTGCTTAAGTTGTCTGCCTTATGTCAAGTGATTTCTTGTTCCTATAATACTGCAGTCAATTTCCTATGATTTGTACTTCTTTTTTATATTATCTAGAATCTGGTCTTGGATTTGGTGAATTGGTGTAATGAGGAAAAACACCTTGCGTAGCCAAGTTCAATTGTTAAGGATTTTGGCTTAGTTGACTATACCTCTTCAACATTTTTCAAACCTTTAACCACTTTGGCTATCAAGGCCTATTGTTAATCATCATAAAAGAAAGAAAACTTATCATGCCCAAGTTATATCTTTTTTCCCTTCTCCTGAGGTTGTTTCTCAAATCTCTTATCACATGATATTTAATACTTGCCGACAGACCTTATTATGCTGATTTCAATTTGTATAGAAATGTTTATAGTTTCAGTAGTTCTTTAATTGTGTAAACTCATGGCCTTATTAAATTAGTTTTTAATCTTGCAGGTATGAAGGCCTTTCAGAGAAATTTCTGTCCTCTCCTGTTCCAAAGCTCTTACTGTTAGCAGGAACTGACAGACTCGACAGGTTGCCTTCATTGGCTAGTTCTAAATAATTTTTAGGAGTTTGTGCATTGATATTATTTGAAGTCAATACATGGATGTCATGGCAATAGTGTTAGATCCATCTAGACCTATGGGTGTATCATGGTTTGGAATTAGGATATGGCCTTCATTAAATTGGTAGATTCTGCCACACACGTACATATGCTGATAATACTAGGTCTAGACTCTAGACTCTAGAGGCATGTTGGATTGCAATAAACTATAGTTGTTTTTTTTTTTTCATTTTGTACACATTCATGTGGACGTCTTTACACATACCGTATACATCACAAGATATTAATATGTTGAGAATTCCTTGGTTTTGTGTCAGAACTCTCACCATTGGTCAAATGCAAGGGAAATTTCAAATGGTGGTTGTTAGACATACTGGGCATGCTATACAGGTGCTCATCAATTATGTTTCTTGACATGTCCTTTATATTTCTTATTTGCTTCTGAAAAGTTACAAGTTATGTTACAAATTATTCCAGGAAGATGCACCTGATGAATTTGCTACATTAATATGCAATTTCATATCTCGTAACCGTATTGGTCCTCATGGAGTTGAGGTTGGTATTCACATCCCATGCAAATTAGGATTCTGCTTCTCTTGTCCTTGTGAAAACGCTTTCTGATTTAATGTGTTCTTTTGAAAACAATTCTCTTGATAAACCGGTATATGATATGATCCAAAAAAAAATTATGAATTCTGATGTATGCATCAAGAATTAGGAATAATTTACTTAATGTATCAATGCAGGATGGATTCTATATTCTGGTGGTTCTATTTTGATTATTTGATGTTGTGAATTGAAGAAGAGTGAGAGAGTCATCCACTTTGACTTTTCTGCATAATCTCTTATTAAGTCACTGGTTCCATTGTGTTGCAGATACCAGGACTACGTCGGCCATTGCAGTCGCAGTAATAATTTTTGATATTTAGCTATATCAAAACAACCCCGTGTATTTGCAGAGAAATGCAATGGTTTGCGCTCTTCATCTTTTACCAAATGCAATAACGAAGCTTGATCTCTTGTTTCTGTGATTTTCTTTACTGATTTTGGTTGTGTTAACTTAAACGATCGCAAGAATATTTTCGAATGTGAAAAGGCTTTAGTAAATATGTTTATCCATCCAGTAGAAATTCATTCTGGCAAAGCTTGTGTCATTATTTTTTGAATTTGAGGCTGCAACAGAAAGTATTATTGCTTATCTGGCTTTCTTGGTCAAAGCGCTTTGATCTTAAAGTTGAAACTATAAGAGAACTGAATTTGTAACCCTAATTCGATTCTTTAACGAGAAGGAAATTGAGACTATACTGGAGCACTATAGTTAACAAGATATTTTTAAATTTAAGCGTAATCTGGTGTAGCTGATATTTATCATAATTATGTCTTCACTGTTACATGTTTCTAATTAAATATGTGAAATATTTAAACCTCACATTTATTACTTCATTTACTGCTATTTAGTACATTGACTAGATATATTAAGAATAAAAATTAGTGAACCTCTTCATTTATTAGATTTCTGTTGAAGTTTTATTTCGAACATTGAGCATAATTTGATTTACTTACAACTCACATAACACCTTCCATTCAAAACATTACATATAGTTTTACACGGTCCATCCGACTCACCAATTTTCTCTATGCAAGCCTACCCTAGACCTCTAAACTATTGATAGAGCTGCAAATACTTCTTAGGACATCCTCCTCTCTGAAAAGGCCACTGCATGGAATTCCATTGTGTAATGAAAAATTCAAGTAGTTCTACTACGTATCTAACATCACCATCAACAACAATCAAACTAAAATAAAAGTAATTTCCCATTGATAATTCACCAAAAATTCATATCATGTAATTAGAACTAGCAATTTGAATTGAATGTCACGTTTGCCAATTATGGCAACCAACCTTCTCTGAAACAAGTAATGTCTAGCAATGCCCTCATTGTATAGAGAGCATGGCTTGACTAAAATGGTCCAATTTATTGGTAAAAAATAAGTATTATATCCGCCTATGCGAAACAAATCTCCAAAAACTGCAAAATGGCTCGATGTAGCAGAGCGTTCACACAACTATTTAAGACGCTGTGGATTGCTTCAAATATGCAATGAGATCAGCACGTTCCTGTGGCTTCTTGAGACCAGGGAAAACCATCTTTGTTCCAGGTATGTACTGCACCATAAGGTTCAAGAGTGTCAGAATCCAAGAATTGAAACGAACAAACATCTTGATAAGAAATGAGAAACAGCAAGTTGTCTCAAGAATTGATCATATCAACTACTATCCGCAACTTGTATGATAATAATCTCCACATGCCCACAGGAACCAAAACATTTGATTCACACTACTAGGTAACAATAATAACCAACCAATGAAACCTTTTACAGGCACCACTATATCTACCACCTAGGGTAATAACACTTCAATTTACAAGACCCATATCCCATAATTGCATCACAAGCTAAATATCGAAAACGTCAGCAATTCAAGTAAAAGAAAATGCAACATGATACCAAACTGTAAACTACTTCAGAATAGTAATTTCTATACTACATGTCGTGACATCCATTCGCCTTTAGACCTAGATTCATCGATTGACCACAATCTACAAAATGCCATCATTAAAGTCATCTTCATACTGTTAAGTTTTTATAGAACTTAATTCACAACAAAGGCTCTATACCTTCTTGGAGCAGACCAAATAATCTACAAATTTTTTATAGTATCCAGATATCATTAAATAAAACTCAATCGATAACAACAACAAAAACTTTAATAACTTAAAGCTTCTACGAAATCCACAAATTAAGAAAGAATACCTTCTTGGGGTTGAGCAAGTAGTCATACAAAGTTTTCTCCTCCCAATTGACAGCCATGTTCTTGTTAGCAGCCGAGTAAGAGTATCCAGCAGTAGTCCCAGATTGCCTTCCGAATAGTCCATTCAAATTGGGTCCTGCAAATTACAAAGAAAGAAACGATTTTTTCACATCACACGATCAATTGATTCAATATATATATCAGATCAAGGTGTGATTGAGTTAGATCTAGGTGATATGAAGAAATCGTGACAAGTGAGAATCACTGATTAAGAGAAAGAGGAAAGGAGGTGTACCTTGTTTGTGACCAGCGCCTTTGTCGACGGTGTGGCACTGAGCGCACTTGGTCTTGAAGATCTTCTCGCCGGCGGCTGGGTTGCCTGGAGGAGCCTCGTTGAACGACGCCATTTCTCCTGTCTCGCTTTTTTTTCAAATCGAAAAATCGCAGACACAGAGAAGAGGTTGTGTGTAGGGTTTGATTTGGGGTTGTTGCGTGAAATTGCTTGTGTGAGAGAGCAAAATGAGGTCTTCTCTTGGAATATTCCAGAGAAAGCACGTGGTCTACCACAGCTACTCGGCACACCAATCACGCGTCTTTTTCCACGTGTCGTGTTGTTAGTGGCGACAAAACGCACTAATCCCAGCCGTTTATTTTTCTTTTTCAACGGTCAGCTCTTGTAAGCGCTGGCCTGAGCTTTTATTTATTTTTTTCTTTTTTTTCTTCCCCCTTCTAATTTATCTAAAAATTTAGGTAAAATTATACATGTCGTGTAAATTTTAGTATTCACAAGTGCACAAGTCTATTATAAAATGGATTATGTAAATACGAGATCGATCCATAGAGATTGAGAAAATATTAATCTAAATCTAAATAAAATTTAATTCTAATCTAGTTAACAATATTTGAAAATTAAAAATTAATTAAAACTAAAGTAAATAAAATTCTAAATTAACAAAATAATATTAAATTATAAAATTTAAACAATAGACGAGAAATCTGAGGTTCAGAATCCACCATTATCAACTTGTAATGTTTTATTATTCAAAATATTATTATCAAAGATTAAAGAAATAACTTAAAAATCAATTTATTGTTTTCTCATGATTTATCAGTTAAACTTTAAAAATAAATCTTATGTAAATTCTTACTTTAATACTTGAAATTTATAAGATTTAAGTATTATATATATCCGATATTGAAAAATACATAATCAAAAATCTTATATTTAAATCTTTCAATTCAAAGTCAAATTAATAAAATAATTTTGTAACTGTTGACATGGTAAACCAGCCAACCAGATTCTTAAGCCCAATGCCGCGCTGATAAGGAGACCTGCAACAAACAGACCGAATAATGGCGAATAAGAGAAGAAGAAAGAACAAAGAACAAAGAACACAGGAGGTTTGAAGTGGTTCGACCCGATTTGGAAGGGCCTACGTCCACTTGTTCTGTTATTACTGTTGATCTCTCACGAAATGTTTGCTCTCCCTACGTTTTTACAGAGTAACAGCCTCTCAAAACTCTCAATTTCTGGATCCCCTCAACAATAAATGTCTCTCTCTATTTATAGAGGAGAAGAGGCTACAAAGAGAACAAACGGACAAAAAAGGCTGATCTTGTCGTAATAAATGCTGCTGGAGAGCTTTAAATGCTTCTGACTTCTGACATGTCAACTCTGACTTCACGTGGACTGGCTGCTAACCCATACTGATTTGGTGAGATTTCCGGAAATTAAGCTGTCATTAGGTGAGGTAACCTTACTTATCGTGCAAGACACGCCATCTTACTGTCTTACACTGATACTGGGCGAACTGATGTAGAGAACGGGCTTATCCTTCGACGTGACGATCTAATAATAGCAACGATCTTACGATCTTGATATCGCTGCAACGGTCTAGCGACCTTGACGTCGCTATCATCATAGCAGGTGAACCTGTCATTGTCTCACCCGAGCTCGATCTCGCGATCTGATACACAGCATCTTTCACGGGCCTTTGGTAACTTAGGCCACTATCTTGATGGGCCTTTACACATAACAGTAACAGTCTAAAATATTTGATATTAAAGGTGAAACAATTTTTATTTTATCAATTGATAAAACTAAGAATTATTAAACATTAAAAATAAAGTTGATAATAATATTCAAACAGCAAAATCATTACAAAGTTAATAACGGTTTCATTCCACACTTCAAAAAAGAAAATTGGGGAAAAATCATTTTAGTCCCTAACTTTTGAGAAAGTGTTAATTTTTTAACTATGTTTTCTAAAAAGACGAAATGAACCTTAACTTTTTAAAAAAGTATCAAATTAGTCCCTTCTATCAGTCAACTAACGATCAAACTTAACTGATAGCATACTAAATGGGGGTAAATCTGGTATTTTTAATTATAATGAAGGAATATGTAAAAGGAAGATAAAATAAAGGAAAAAAATCATTTAAAACAAATGAGGAAAAAAATTCAAAAAAAAAAAATCTCGTTCAACAAAATTATTTTAAAAAAAAATTATTTTGTTAAATATGAATATCATCTCAAAGCATATACCAATTATACCATAAATATGTAGATCTCAAATATGTAATATTATAGATTGAAAAAAATTAATTGATGCAACAAAAATATTAAACAGATGAAGCAAGAGCAGAAACTGTAAAAATATTAAAAGCTAGAGCAGAAATTAAAAAAAAAAAAAAAAAAGTCAAAATTATAAGCTAAAGTAGAAATTAAACAAATAAAAATAAAAAAATCACACCCATAAATAAAGATTTAATGAAAATTTTTAATTGTAAGGGTAAAATGATAATTTTATAATTAATAAATATACATAAGATCCTCAAACAAAACTACGTCCAGTCAAAAATTTTCTAAGGATAAAACTATAACTTTATGAAAATTATACGCAACTCATTAAGGGTATTTTGATAATTATATATTATTGTAATATTTTGCTTTATTTGAGGATATAATGATCTTTTATCTGTTTTAATAGTGTCCAAGGTTAAATTAATCTTTCATGTTTTCCATTAGGTTTGACCGTTAGTTGACTGATGAGATGGGCTAATTTGACATTTTTGCGAAAAGTTAAGTTTCATTTCGTCCTTTTAGAAAATATAGTTAAAAATTTGACACTTTCCCAAAAATTAGGAACTAAAATGATTTTTTTTCAAGAAAATTAAACAAACATGGTGATAACAATAACAAACAAATTAAAACCCAACATAATTTATGTGAACTTTAGCTGCTATTTTCATCTGGTTGCTACTGCACTTTTGTTTGTCTTCTTCTCCACCAAAGCTACTCTCTTGTCTTCTAATCTTTTTTGTCTCAAAGCTACGGTAGTTCCTCCAAAAATCTTCCTTTTATATGTGTCAAACCCTTCAAAAATAAATCAAAATTGATTTTTTTTCAAATTTTTTTTTCTACATTGATCTATTTCCTTATCTCAACTAATTTCCTAATTGTTTGACAAATAATTTTGGATAAGATTTGAATCCTTGATTGACTTAGATTTTGACTTGACCAAAATTGTAATTTTTCCTCATCCGACACGCAAATCTTCTTTTATTCCTGTTTCACTAAAAATACAACTAATTAAACTAAATTCAACATAAAATTGGACTAATAAATCTATATTTAAACGTAATAAATATATGTAAATTATGTTTATCAATATGACAAACTATTTTATAGTTATCATATTAATTTTAGAATGATGTATTAGTAATACTAAACTCTCTAAAAAAATTTTCCAAATGATATGACATTTGAGTTATCAACATCTTATAAATCATGAGATGATGTGATGATTAATATAATATTGATAACTCACATGTCACATTATTTGAGTATAAATTTTGATTAAAAAAATTTAAAATCCTGACCTTACTTATAATTGTATTAATGATATGATAATTACACATAAGTTTGCCACCTTATTTGAGATAGTACTGTTATATTACCAAAATTTGTTTAAATTCATTGTCCAAATGATGAAATAAACTTATGTATAATGACTATATCATTAATATATAATTCTAAAATTAATATGATAGTTACAAATCGGTTTATCACATTATTTAGATAAAATTTTTAAGTGAATTTTTGAAAAGTATAGCATTATTCTTACTCTTTTACTTACTCGAGATTTCATCAGCATCCATCCAAATTAAACACTATAGCAACATTTGGTCATGATTTATATTCAATTATATTAAACTGAATTTATTTGTGATTTACATTCGATTAGACTAAATCGAATTAGTTGGATAAATGAGATTGCATGAAATGTAAATTTGGATACAATCCAATACAATTACTTCACCAAGTAGCTTTGGTGTCTTGCTAGAAGCTGAGGTTAGGCTCTGCAAAAGAATGCATATGATTGAGGTTTCTTTTCTGGGTTGATGATGCACGTACCTGCATAATTTTTTTGATATGTAGGATCTTCAAAGTCCCATATTGTAGGGAGAGAAATAAAGCCACTTTTCCATTGACTCTCTTCATGCTATACACTTGGAAAACTGAACTGCTAATTAAATGCAAATGTTACTACTTACAGGAGCATGCATACCTGGCTTCTACTGCCTAGTCTCAGCTTTGAGTCACCTTATGCACACAATGTTGAAGAACAATGTCTTGACCAATGTGGTATTTGCATGGAGCTGCTTTTATTCACTTCGAGGCTACACAACTCAGCCTCGAAAATGCATGCATGCGATTTGGTGGCGGCAGTGGAAATTTTGTGTAGGTACACTCGGCAAGAAAATGTTTCTCTTTGTCAAATTGCTCATCAATCAATACAAGATTGAAAGTTATAGATGAGCTATATCATGAACTATGCCTAGAGTCTTCAATAGATAAACATGCAAGTTATGTTTTCTTCTTCTTTTTTAATATATTGCAAGAGGGGAAGGACAAAGAATAAACTTTGAACTAAACTTATATCTTATTTTTAATATTTATTTAGAGAAATCTAGTAGTTTTGCATCATTAAAATGAAATAAAAGAATATCTCCAATGCTTTATACATTTGTGAGTTTCTACTTGTGATGCATTAATAATTTTTTTGAATATGGATCTATTTTGACAAAAAATAATAAAAATACATATTTTCTTCTCAAATGTAATTATCTAATAAAAATATGCATAAAATTTTGACCAATCAATATAAAATATACATTTTTCTCTCTCTCCTTTTGTATTTTACAATTAAGATGAGGGAATGTGAGACAAATTTTCATACTTTTAATTGGTTGGAAAAATTGTGAAATCTCAGTAAACAATTATAGAAGAGTTACTCAATTGAGAAACCGTATCCATATTTTCTTAAAAAAATTTTGCCACACTAGCTCTATATTTAGATCAGATAATTACATTACAGATAGTTTTAGACCCCATTATCTATCCATCCGAGAAAAACTTCATTGAGACATTGAGTTAGTATAGTATGTTGATATTGGTGTGACCTTTCAACATTAATATAAGATAATATTATCATTAAAATGTCACATCAACATCAACACATCACGCCAATTCAACGTTCCATGAAAAATTTTCTCCTAACCATCCACATTGAAGATGCTCTAATAAAAATCCACTTCCACCTCTAAAATAACAACTCATTACAATCTCAAATATTATAATAAAGTAACATTAGGCATTCATTATCATATCATAATTATCATTTTATAGTTTATAAGATGTTGATAACTCATATCATATCATTTGGGTATAGATTTAGACATAATAAGTTAGAGACATAACATTAGTCTTATAATAAATATCTAACTTCTATTTTTATTTCTGTTTTCCTTTTAACCTTCATTGCATTTTAAATATTCCTTAAGCAATTCCAATTAATCTTTAATTAGAAAAAGAGAAAAACTCAAAAAAAGGAAATTACAATTTAACTACCCAGAAATAATATATTTACTGTCAAAATCATGTTTTATATTTTATTACAATGAACCCCCCTTCCGTTAACAAATTTCTGTTTTGTTTAACGTTGAACAGTATACATATGATGAAAAGACAAATATGCCCTTGCTGATTGTAATTGACCCCATTGACCAATTAAAAAATTTGAAAACTGGAATAAAAAAATTAATAAAGGAGTTTGTGGCGGCTGGACCGTTGGAGAGATATTGGAAGCAGTTGAAATTCGTGTAAATACCGAAAATGCCCTCAATTAAAAAATAAAAAAAATATTGAAAAGTAACTGTTGTAGTTGGCAAATTAACCGTTGGATGGGCAACGGTCACTTTGGATGGTCATGCTTATATAAAGGGCATGGAAATTGGCCATGTTATACATCCATTTTCCTTTTTTTTCACCTTATACATCCATTTTTATTTCCATTTAATACATCCCTTCTTCCCATTTTCCATCTTATACATCCACTCTTCCATCTTATGCACTGAAAAAATCCATGGAAGGCTCTTGTAGTTCATCAAGTAGCCAGATTAATGGAGGAAATATTAAGTTCAAAAATCGGAAATGCTATTGTGGAAAAAAGGCAGGGATAAAGATTTCAGAATAAAAAAAAAATCCTAGCAAACTATTCTTTGCGTGCGAAAATCGGAGATGTAAGTATTATTCATTTTGGAATCCTGATGAAGATGAATTTCAACAAATAATGGATGCACGTAATGAAGGTGTTGATCAACGACATGCAAGTTCAATGCAAGATGAATTACAAGCCTTGATGCAAGATGAATTACAACATATGAAGTTTACATTAGAGACAAAATTTAGGAGTTTAGAAGCTGCGAACGAGGCATTGAAAGTACTAAGCATCATCAATATAATTTTAAGTGGAGTGGCTATGTTTGTTATTATATTGACAAACCTAAGAAATTAAATATGTTTCATAATGTTTCTATATATGTATGCAGTGCAAGTATATCAATATGAAATGATTATGAATGGTTGGTATTTCAAGGAATAACAGTGTGCATAAGTGATGCTAAATACAACAAACGAAAATAATCACAACAATGGTACATCAATATCAATTTGCCATTAGCCAATAGTGGTGCATAAATACTAGCAAACCATTTGTTACAGCAAAATGAACATAACAGTAGCAAAAATATTAGAATAAAAGTGCCTATACCAAAAATAACAATGCTTATGCCAAAAATAACAGTGTATAAGCCAAAGCACCACAACAGTGGTAAAATACATCAAAAACTATTGCTACCATGTGCAATTAACTGACCAACAACACCAAAACCAACAGAAGCCAAAACATAAGCAAGTAACTAACCAGCATCTACATAGTAGCACTGCATTTCCGTCATTGGTGACTATCTGTGAGAACATTAACAAAACATGGTCAATAACAGCCAAATTGATAATACATAATGAATTGAAACTATAAAGTAAACACATTGACTAACCTTGAGCATTTTGAGAAGCAATAGGAGCACTTTGGCTGAGAGTTTGGCTAGAAACAACATCATGCACCTAAGTGGTTGTAATTGGCACATCATGCAACTGATTGCTTGTATTTGACTGTCCCCTTGGAAACCAATGAACCTAGATATAAACAAAAGAATTCAATATGAATAAACACATAAGAACTTGAATTTAAATATATACGTAAACAGATCTGCCTTAAGAAGTTGAATATAAACATTAACATACTGACATTTAGTGATGGAGCTGATGAGTTTAGTTATTCACAGATATATATATATAAACAGATTTACAACTACAAGTTGAAGATGAACATTACGCTGGTGACATTACGTGATGAAGTTGATGAGTTGATTTGAGTTGCAGTCTGGGTTGTACTCGATTGTCCCCTTGGAAACCAACGAACCTTAACATAAAATAGGAAATTAAACATGGATAAACACATATGCATAAATAGATCTGCAACGGGAAGTTGAAGATGAACATTACCGTAGTGACATTCTGGGATGGAGCTGATGGGTTGGTTTGAGTTGCACTTGATGATGGGGTTGCCTCTACAGTCCTCAACCTTGCCTCGTGGGTTATACTCATAACCTGTATCAATTTTATTTATGAGTATCAATTTTAAACATATATTACACTCAAAACAGATTGGCAGTAGTATACCTGAGGTCTGGTGGTTTCAGTTTCATTGAAGGTTGATGATAGACCTGCACTATTGGTCTGCACTGCCCTTTGAGATTTGCCCATATTGCTTTGGCCCTATTGCATCAATTTTAAACATATAGCTCAGAATATTATGAGGTATTAAAGCATTAAATTTGATAAAAACAGTAGAATACCTCTGTTCTCTTTCTTTTACTTCCACTTGAAGATGGGGCTGCTAGTCCTTTATTCTTGCAAGTTTTGCTGTTATGTCCAACTTCCTTACATAATCGACATCTCACACTCACTGCTTTTTCACCCTTAGGTGGCTCAATTGCCCCTCTGTTCCTACTTTTCTTAGGCCTCCCAGGTCTTCTCTTTATCAAGGGTGGCAACACTGTTTGAAATTGAACATCAGGCCATACATTTTCATCTGGAAGTGGAGATATGCGATAAGCATATGTCTTAAGGTAGGCTTCTTTCTTCATATATCTGTAGACATATTCCTCAAGGCCAAGTCTTTTTTTTGTAATGCTTGCTATAACATGCTTACAAAGCAGTCCTCTAACAAACCACAGACCACAATCACATGATTGCTTCTCCAATTCAACTACAAACTGCCTACTCTCATCTACAACCTCAAAAGACCATTCACCACTTTGTAAGGGGTTCAACATTCTCCCTGATTTTTGAGTCGTTTGAAGGGCTTTTCTCACTCTTGGTGGGATGTCAGATTGCCAAGTCAAAGCTGCTTCATATCTATCATGTGCCCTAGTCATCAACTTCTTCCTAATTGTCTCTAACATTACCAACATCGGCATGTCTCTAAATGGATTCAGCCAAAAGTTGAATGTCTCCACAATGTTGTTAGTTATGCTATCAGATTTGGTCTCCCTATCAAAAGCATGCACACTCCAATATGAAACCGGAATGTTTATCAAATAATTGTATGCCTCTACACTAGTCTGCTTGATTTGCTCCATATTGCTTATGAACTCTACATGGTTAGGACTTCTAGCAGCAGCCCAAAAAAAGTCCTTCAGATAATCTATGTCATACTTAGCTATCATGTTAGCCATTATATGCCTCCCACAATATCTAGTATTAAACCTACATAACCATCTATCATTAAAGGCTGAAGGAATTCCCTTTTGCCTATCTGTCATAAAACACATAACTCTACTATCAAACATGCCTATGTGTTCATACAATAGATTTAAAAACCATCCCCATGTGTCCCGACTCTCAATTTCACATACACCTAAGGCCAATGGAAAAGCTCCACAATTTGCATCAACAGCTATTGCACAAAGCAGAATACCCTTATACGGATCTTTCAAATGACATCTATCTAAGCCAATAAATGGCCTACATCCCTCTATGAACCCCATTTTTTGTGCCTGAAAACTAAGGAAAAACCTATTGAAGTAGGCAAGGACATTAGGATCTGGATTGTTTCTAAGTGTGCTAATAAAAACAGCTAAGTGTGCTAATAAAAACAGAGGAACCCGGGTCCCTTTCCCTAATGACGTATCCATACCTATAGAGCTTATTATAACTCTTTTTGTGAGCATCACTTCCAATCTGCAAGGCATAAATCCTAGCCCTGTACAGTGTGTAGAAGGGTACTTTAACAGCACAGTGATTCATAACAATAGTCTGCAATACATTAACTTTAATGTCAGGGTTCTCCTTGATCAATTTCTGAAACTTATCCCCTATCCACCTATAGTTTACATCAGTGTTTTTGGTCATAGCCAAGCAATTATGGGTAGGTCTAATGGTTTTGAGTTGGTAACACAATCTATCCCGAGTTCGACTACCATGAACTCTCCACCCACACCCATCTGCCTTACACCCTATTATTATTCTCATACACTCATTTTTAATTCTCTTCAGTTTAAACCCCTCCTGAACTGAATAGTTTACCATAACTTCTCTAAAATGTCGCATATCCCTAAACAACAAACCTTTTTTCAGTACAATCTTTCCATCCTCAGTCAACCGAAATGCATTGCCTTTCACTCGAATCCTAGTGTGATCATCACTGTCACTACCAACCTCCACTACCATCTCTTCACTAACATTGTCCTCATTGATATCTGACAAACAATCTAGAACAGCCTCTTCATCCTTACCAGCATTACCCTCCTGATAAATCCTATTATCACTAGGCTCTCTATCCCCTTCATCGCTATCATCACTAAGAACCCCATTAGGAATAGTACAATTTTCATCCTTACCATCATCACTACCACTACCCCAATAATTAATGCCACTTTCAAGTGGATGTGGAAATGATTCCGACTCAATGGATATCACATCATCATCATCATCAGGTTGTGTAGGATTAGGATGTGCAGGTTTAGGTTCGTTAGGGTTGGGCTCTGAATGGTTGGGCTCTACTTGGTTCGACTCGTCTACAGATATTGATGCAAATGGAAGATAGTTTACATTAAAATGGATGTGACTCTCTCCTTTCCTTTGAAACTCGTCGAGGACATTCTTTAAGTCTACATCAGACTTGATGGCTCTCATCTCACCACTCCATGGCATTACCACCTCTTGTCTAAATATCTCCCCAAATACACTATCACAACCTAGGGCTTCATACATTACACAATCCCACAAAAACTTCAAACATATATAGTCTTGCTGAAAACGGCCAATGTGATGGGTTTTACCTATAAAGGTTGCAGTAGCATAGAATTCAAACATCCTGTTAACATAACAAAAATTGTCATATATAAACTTTTGGATACATACATCAAACATACAATCTATTCTCATAAAAATCATAAATCCTTTTTTAATCATATATAGGTTTATCATATATAAACACATACATTCATTACAATAAAATTATTTTACCTTATATGAACATATATAAACATCAACAAACCAATTTTTATCAATCGATACATACAGGAGACATATATAAAAATGTACATACATAAAAGTATACAACCTCTTTATCATAAAAATCATCAATCCATTTTTTATTATTTATGAACATGAAAATACTTAAAAAGTAAAAGTAATTTACGACATATATAAACATTAGCCATCCAAATGTTATCAACAGTATACTAAAAGATATACTATACTCAAGTCTGCACAAAAATAGCCCAAAAAATAAAAGAAAAGCAAACAAATTCAGCAAAACCAGTGTTAAAGACTACAAAATTAGTACCTCCACCTCAACCAACCCATAATAACATTTCCAGAGTTTATGATCTTTTTTTGTTTGTTGGAAAAACAAACCATTGACTCGAGTCTACACATTACACAGATTATCAACCAACCCATGATAAAAATGATTAGACATATGATTGAAAAACATCTTCAACAAACAAAAAACCAATTCAAACAATTATGCAGTCAACAACAAAACAGATGAAGACACTTCAAAAATCTCAAAATTTAAATAACAAAAACTAGTCCTAACACAACAACGTATTAAACTGAAATCATTACAATATTATTTTATACATTTCAACAGTTTTTTTTTTTTTAAAAAAACTATGAAAGAAAAAGTGGAAAGGATTTCACAAGCCCAGGATTTTCAACATGCAAACCATACCCAACATGCAACAATCAAACCCAGGATTTTTCAACAACATTGTTTTTATAAAACTAGTTCAAAGTTTAAATACACAGTTTAAATGTATCAATATAATATAAACCAAACAACAGGCTTGTTTAAACACACAACAAAAACAAATTTTTTACAAGTCCAGTTTAAACACCAAAAAAATATACATCTCTTTTACAAACCTATTTTAAATACCAAAAGAAAAAACAAAACAAAAAACCATCTTTTTACGAACCCATATTAAAAACACACACCCAGAAGTAAATTCTTTTTTACAAACCCAGTTAGACACACAAAACAGAAACACTATTTTTCTCCTTCATAGTTTACACACACAAAAAGACACCATTTTTTTTTATAAATCCAGTTTAAACACAAAGAAAAAAACAACATTTTCTTTTACAAATTCAGTTTAAACACACAAAAAATAACGAACCAAAACAATTTTTCTACATAAACAAACCCACTGTCTTTGTTTCAGACATAATCTCAAAACAAACCCAACATGCAACAAAAGAACCCAATTTTTTCAACGAGAAACTGATGCGTACCTGATGTGTATCTTCTCCTCACGTTTGTCTTTCAACAAATCACCACCGTATCACACAACAGTACCTTTACTCTCTAAATACAAGCAAAACTTGGGTTTAGTTTTTAGAGTTTCATCTGACAGAGAAGAGAAGGTTCTGGGTTGTTTTCATCAGAGTACAAGTTTTGATGAGGTATTTTTTTCACGCCCTTTCAGTTCACGTCTCTTCTCTTCACTTCACTTTTATATATCTATTTTTATTATTTTTTTATTTCCATCCTATCTTTTCACATTTAATTTCGTCGTCTTACCCACGTGCCAGACAAATCACCCCTAAAATACCAACTTTGCCCCTGACCCAGTTAATGTTAACTAATGAAATGTAACGGCAATAGGGTTAATTGTAATAAAACATAAAACATGATTCCGCCTGCAATTACTTTATTTTTGGGTAGTCAAATTGTAATTTACTCTTAGAAAAATACAGAAACGAATAAAATAAAATAAAATAAAATACCCGCTGGCCTCCTCTCTGCAATCAGAAGCCCCCCTTTTGTATTAGTGAACTAAAACCCTCACTGTCAATGTCACTTCCAAGATCATCATACCCATCAACATAGTGTTATGGAATTCTCAAAATCATCCACGAAGAAGTTATCTTCTTTGTCAATTACAAACCCTTTTAGCTATCTCAACTATCTCCTCTCACAATCTCCACAATCATCTTCCCAATTCAAAACCCTAATCTCCCCAAAATCCTACCACACCTCAATCTTCAATCCAACTCATTCTCTCACCAAACCCACCTGGCATCCTGCTTTTCTCTCCATTTCCTCGTCTGGGTCGTCCTCCTTTGGCTCTCCAGCACACCCTTTTCCGATATCTCCACATTTTGCTAGTTTTAGTACTTGTAATGGTGGTAAAAATCAAGTCTTGAATCCCCAACTGTTGAAATCTTATAGCTATAGTCGTTTTCGATGGTTTTCTTTGGTGTCTGTAGGTGATACTAATGCTCGAGTTGTTGATGTGACTCCCAAGCAAGTTTCAGACTTGATTGAGTTGATTAGAAGGGGAGAAGATGAAATGGAGTTGAAGTTGAATTCGATGAATGTAAGTCTATCTGTTGGTTCCGTGGTTGAGATTCTTCGTGTGTTGAATACTGAAAAAGTACCTGCACTGCCTTTTCTTGATTGGATAAAACGTTTTCAGCCTGAATTGTATTATCATTCTGATGTTTGTAGTTTGGCAATTGATAATTGCGGGCAATTAGATGATTATTTTACAATGCTTATTCTTTTGCGAGATTTTAATGTGAGCCAAGTTTGTTTGAATGATAAGGCATTTGGTTTCTTAACTGTAATGATTTCGAGTAAGGCATCAAGTAGAAAGTGTATAGGGAGAGTGGTTGAGGTGTTGAATCAAGTTGGGGGTTCATGTAGTGTTTCTGGTGTACGAGCATTGGTTGAGTTGCTTAGTGTTCTTGGATCGTTTGAAATGGCTAAATATGTGATAGTTAAGACAGGGAAGAAGCTCTCTGACTACAATATTTTGATTAAAGAAATGTGTCACAGACGTTATTTTAAGGGAGCACTAGGTTTGCTCGACGAAATGAGGCAGGTTGGTTGTGAACCGAGGACACAGACGTATAACTTTGTAATTAGTAGTTTATGTAAGGATGGTAAAATTGCTGAGGCTCGTAAACTTTTTAAAGAAATGCAAGAACGTAACTGTCCTCCTGATGCATTAACCTACGAAATATTTATATGGACCTCTTGCAGACTCAGAGAGTTTAATGATGCATATCAGTTTCTTAATGAAATGGCAACGAGAGGTCTTGAACCTCGAAATTCAACACATATTGCCTTCATCAAGAGTTATTTCAGCTTGCGGCGATTTAAGGAGGCATATGAGTATGTGGCTGGTTCAGCTGATAAGTATAAGAGGTCAAGCAATATGATGTACTGCTCACTTGCAAGCCTTCATCTTAAGAACAACAATGCAGTCATGGCCTATAATGTTCTTTTAGATATGATCGGTAAGGGTCTCAGACCAAACTTGATTGTGTATACGAAAGTTTTAAAGCGTCTACAAAGCTCCGGTAGAGAAGATTTGGTTAGATATCTAAAAACCGAGTTATCCAGTTTGAGCTCAGAGTCAAGTATGGAAGCTAAATGATCTTCATGTGATATTTTACATTTAAAAAAAAATCCCTTTGTAACTAACATGTAGGTGCCTTGCAGCTGCATTGGAATTTTATTTTACTTGGAAACAAGAAGAAACAAAATTCAGGACCATCTCATGCTAGAATTTTTGTTCCTACACATCTTTTTTTTTTTCCTTTTTTAACTTCTATCAAGCATCAGGATTAGTTACTAGAAACAAGAAAAATATGATTGTTGTAACTCATTGCATACAACTGATGAATGAGTTTGATGTTTCTTAGTGAATGATGATGACAATTTTTTTCTTCCCCATTAGTCTTTCAGCTTATTTTAATATGTCATACTTATTTCGTCATTTCATATAAGTATGATACTAACGTTTGGGACTATGTTTCTTTACATATTATGTCCTTGTCCTACTATATGGTGTTTTGCTGCTTGATATCTCTGACGTGCTGATTATGCATCAGCTAGAACAAATTTGATTTCAGATAATTGGCTTTTGGATGCTCATTCTTTTTATCCAACTAGAAATCCTTCATGTCTATTTAGTGATTACGAAGAAAAATTGGGAGGTGCATGACTTCTATTGCTTTATTTGTTGCTATAATTTATGAGATTTCTCTAAGTTGTTTTATTCTTCTACGTATACCACTCTGCATATGATGCTAGTCTTTATCATGATTCCTGTCTTGTACTTACACATGTTGTCTGGAGGCATATCACAAAGTGGTTATGTTTTTCAGTTCAATCAAGTTGTTAGTTTTTAGTTGGTAAATATGTTCTATCATGTTGTTGTACTGGGGCACAGAATCAAATATTATGTTTCTGTATGAAGTTTTGCCACAAATATATGTTCTTGTTAAGCTCTATAAATGTACTGATACAAATAAATCCAAATTAGTAAAAATTTGTTCATGTTGAACTTCGACCAATGTTTTAGATTGAGTTAATGCTCATTTCTTTGACTGGGGCAATCATTTGGCAAGTTTGCCGTAGAACTTCCTCATATGCATATGGATAAAGACCCATATTTCCAGTCTTCTTTGTCGTTTTCAAGTTCTGCATCTATCTTTGAAACATTCTTATAAATATGATTTGTCTCAAAATGAAGTTATAGCTGCTCCTCAAAACCATTTCCTGTAAAGTGTATTCAGTCATAAACGTTTCATGACTGCGTATCCTGCTGGGCAGAATAATTAATTTACAGTATTCTATTGGGACTTTGAGCTAATTGCAGAATCAGAAATCATCCGAGTCTGCTCGATTTTAACCCTGTAACTTAGAAAGATTGATGATGGTAATCTGTACATGCATAAGGGTTATCTTCCTTCTGTATTCAAACATATGTATCGTCTCAGGTTTTACAAGTTAAGACTCTGAAATTGCATCAGTGACAGTTGTTTTAATCATAATAAAAAGGGGAAGAAATCAACTTTCTCAAACTGTATCTATTATCCGCTTTCTACATTCATCTTGAAAAAGGGTTATATATACAAACATGAACTTCCTACACTGAAACTTATTATTCATTCTTATTCACAAACCTGCTGATACAAACTTGCATCTGGAAATCAAAATTTAATATAATTCTTTTCCTTCCTGCATCTAGATTCTGGCATATATTCGATCTTTCACTCCATATATAAACAGCACGATCTGCCTCAATTCTGCAACATGATGAATAGCAAGATCCACGTACCACCTTCATTTCCTTCAGCGCCAGATAGGCATTGGTCTGCATCCCAACATTGATTTAGTTTTGATTTATAAAGCACATGGAACTGAAAAAGAATGCAATTTCAAAATATTGTGTGGGATATGCCGATCAATACAGGCATGTTTATCTAGAACATCATCTTGATTGAATGATCATTATCTGTGATACATCTATCAATCTCCTGGTTAAGACATTAAGGTTAATGGATATGTATAGCCTTAGTGTCATACCTTGGTCGAGTTGGTTTCCTCCGATCATGCAGCAGGTCTGGAGATTGGCAAGGTACAATCTGAAAGGAAAAGAAGGAAAATTATAATCTAAAGAAAATCATTTCAAACATCTGGAGCAAACAACAGAATTTTATATTCAGGTGGTTCCTGAACAACCTTAACCAAATCAAAATGAGAATGAAAATAAAATGTGTCACCTTCTGGGTGAGCATTGCACTCCTAGCATGGCTAACATTAGACACTTTCGATGAGACACGCTTTGAGTCTGTTCTAAGTCCAGCAGATGATGCAGCCATTGGTGCTCTACCAAGGACAGCATTTGAATCTTTTCTAAGTCTTGGTGATAATACAGCTTTTGGCTCTCTGTCAATTGCAGCATTCGAGTCTTTTTTAAGTTTAGCAGATAATGCAGCTGTTGGCTTGCTTGGGAGTGCAACATTTAAATCTTTTTTAAGTCTAGCAGATAATGCGGCCGTTGGCTCTCCTGCAAGTGCGGTTAAGTCTGTTTTGAGTGTACCAGATAATGCAGCCTTAGGCTGTCTTCCAAGCGGAGCACTCAATTTGTCTTTTCCCTGAAATGTATGATACTAAGATTTACCAACATTGGTGATGTATATATTTCATGCTATAATTTGGAAAAGCCATCTCACTAAGAGAAATATCAATTTTCTATTTACAATGCAAAGCCACTATCAACAGATGCATAAATAACTTGATCAAATTAAGACTATAGTTACCTCTCTCTGCATTCCTTCTTTGACATTACTCCTCTGGCCAGACTCGACCCCCATCTTTTGATTTGGTTTTTTCTGCATAGAAAGATCTACAGACCTGGCAACCAAGGACATGCTGATCAATCAGATTCTATATGCCTAAACTTCCATCACGCAAGCAAGTGAAAACTATAAGCAGCAATTGACTGTGGTAATGATCCATTTGGAATTAACAACTTAAAAAATTTCAAAAAAAAAAAAAAATCTTGGACAACAGTATGCAAGTATAGCATGCATTAAATGACTTCTGGTTTCTGGTTCTCATGTTTTCCTGCACTATTTCAGTCTATCAATGAATCAGATTACAAGATGAAATCATCTACAATAGCCTTCCTTCCGCAAACAAATATCAAGTGTCGTTAGTTCTGACAAAGAAAGTTTCCAAGTACTACATGTGACTATCGACCTCTGCTTCTTGAATTTTCCACCATTTTATCTTCTACAAAAGACATTCAACTCAAAAGACTTCCTACTGACTCTAAGACAACTCTAAGAGAAAGAAGAGAGGGAGGGCACTAGACCTTTTGGGTAGAGCTGTGTTTCTCAAACCACCAGCAACAATGTTCTTCTCTGAAATGCTCTGAAAATATGTATGTTATTACACAGTCAGTAAATGCACTTAACAGCAAAGGTAAAATATAGTCCAAAGTGAACATAAATCAATTAATCTGATCTACCTTAGCAGTTGGAGAATGAACTGGCAATCTTGTTGGTGGCTTCTCTACCATACCTTGAGAAGCTGGTGTGCTTGTCTTTACCTGACCAGCTCTTACTGTTGAAGAAGACGGTACCAGCTTAGCAGACTGAGCATGAACTGAAGACCTTGTCGGCATCTTCACAGCCAAGCTTTTGGAAGTTGTATTCATAGTAACCTGATGAGCCCGTGTACTTGACATAGGTGACACCAGTTTATCCCTTACCAATGAAGAGTTTAGAACAGCAGAACTAGTACGTACTTCAGGAATTTTTCTGTCACCGATGGGACCACTCTTCTTACTCGTGAGGCGACTTTTATCATCCTTGTGAATAGACTTTCCATGGAGGGTTGAAATTGGCTTTAAATTTGGCTTTGCCGACTGCTTAACATTGTTTGTTGTACTTCTGCTGCTGAAATTTGTTTTGTTTCTGATGGAAGCAACCGTTCCCTGTTTAATTTAAGGTTGAAATATCAGAACATCATGCATTACTAGCGTGAAGAGCAATAATGTAATTCAAGCATAAAGCATGAGACAAATCAAACAAAGGTGCGGTAAGAAAGTTTCAATAATAGTGGCATGAGAGTGTCTACATAACTGCAACTACTACAACCACTAATTTGGCCTATCATACTTATTTTAAAGCTAATTGATCAGTAAACTAAGACAAATATTGTTTACCTTCGCCTGTTGAACAGATGCCTGTTTTTTCAGCTGGTTCGTATTATTGTTAACTATGTTGGACACACGGCTACTTCTCTGCGTAGATTTTGAGCTCTGACTGGATGGAGTCCGCAATGGGGAGGCCTTTTTAACAGATGTAGGAGAGGATAAATTCATTTTACCCTCCATGCTAGATTTAACACTACATCCATTATCTCCTCCTTTTGCAAATTTTTCTGATTCATCCACAGTGCCTCCTAGCGATGAGTTTAGGTTGCTAATCATATTACTATCTGAATTTGGAATATTGCTTACACTGCAAGGTTTCTTCTCCCCCTGTGACACCTTTAAATTGACATTGGTTGCTACTTGCTTGCTGCTACTATTTGCATCTTGACAAGAATCAGGCTGCTCTGCTTGCAATGCCTTCATAGCTCTTATCTTCTTGTAGTACTCTTCAAAGTATGCCTTCTTTTGAGCAACTAATCCGGGGGCCCTGAATTTCTCGAGCTCTTCCTGACATCTGTTGTGAGAAAAAACTGACCATTTTTCCCATGCCAGTGACTCGGTAGCATATCTTCCGAAAGAAATTGAACCATGATCAAGAATTTCTGAAATGGGTATGTCCTGTCCCTGCATGATGATGAAGTTCAAAAACAGAACTAATATCAATAACAATTTAAGAACACATAGAAAAGGATGAAGAAACTCATCATTAATACAAGGTTTGACATGATTAATTTGGAAAGTTGTATACTTATGATTGATTGTGATTAATTAGGACTAAGGGTGATTGGCTTAATTGTGATTAATTAGAAAAGTGTATATATCTTGATTAATCAGGAAAGTGTATGTATCTTATATTATTGTAATTAATGTCAGTCCTTAACTTGGAGAACAAGTTAGGTTAGAAGTTTTATGTATGTATATTTCAATATTTCACAATTAATAAGTTAATTTAGTGTCAAAAGAACAACAAAATTGACTTGTATGTCGATTTATAAAAGAATGATTAGTTGTCAACTCTCTATCCCTCTGAAAGCACCCAAAGAAGCTCAAAAACGTTCTAAGTGCGTCTTCCATCATTTCCATGAATATCATGCAAATCCATGGTGTTTTACAATCCATTTTTGTTACAATATGTTAGCAACTTAAACAAATCCAAATAGTTGTAAAGTCACAGTTAAGTGAAGAATCTATCCCCATAAACTAGATTGTAAAACACTTGCTACAAAAAATTATAATCATTATATGTGACGTTGCTCATTTAAATGCTACCGACAAATATATACAAGAAAAGAAATAAGCTTTCATGAGACCAAAGAAAGAAGTACCCAAATAAGCATAAAAATGGAATAAATTTATTGAAAGCAGGCCCACACAAGACATGCAGTTCCAAGTGACAAAGTAGTACACCACTCTCAGATTGCTCCCATTGTTTTACAGAAAAAGATAAAGAAGAGACCGTTAAGTAGGGTTTCCCACTCTCTTGACAAAAGGAAAACGGAACATGACATGAGAAAAGATGGAATCAAAATAATGGACAATTGAGTGACATATCAAGTGGGGCCCTTCAAGACGTGAATTAATGATCATGATGCTCACTCAAGCGCTCAAACATGGCTCAATTATCCAAAGTTTCTTCTCAAAATTTTGTCATTATAATAAAAACAAATCAAAGCTTATTTAAACCTATATCCTGTCATGCAAGCATAAATAATCTTAGTGATTAAACTAACTAATATCCACCGTTATCCAAAATTAAAATAATAGATTCTAAATATCTTACATAGTTGTTCGAAACAATACTAAACTAATTAATATTTATAATCATTTAAAGTTTTTTTTAGAAGTATTCTATATGTCAGACAACCATCGACACTTACCAAAATTATATAAATTAAAATAACATGGCTTAAAAACATATTCCCTGAAACGGGAGATAAACTATTTTCATAATCATTAAGAGAGATGACTACTCATATTAATGTTAATATTCACTAGGTCTGATTGAACCTCCAACCTCTTATGATACTATCCTACTATCACCAAGGTATTAACACTTAACATGTAATCAATGAAGTAGACATAGTATAAATCATCATTAATATTGGTAATATCAGTGTTGAAAATTTCATCGAAATATTAAAGTAGTTATACAGTTGCATGCATGGAACACAATAATTGAAGAACCTATAACTACAACTGTTATTTTAAAAAAAAAAAAAAATGCATGGAACAAAAATGAAGAAATACCTCAGACACAGACTGTTGTTTACATGAAGATAATTCATGAAAAGACCAACTCATGTATCCTTCATGATCAGTCGCCATTTCTCCTCTCTCTAAACTCTAAAACTCTCCACTGATATATCTTCCCTGCAAACAAAAACTAAAATTGTAGTCAAATTCAAAACTTCAAAACTCAAACAAACCAAAAAACAAAAACTCAAAACTTCCAAAAATTCAAAACTCAAACAAAACAGCAACTATCACTCACATTAACAAAAAGGAAAAAAAAAAAAAAAAACTTGAAAAATAACAAATTCAAACCTGAAATTTTCCTTCACATTCCTCCATTTTCTCGGCATCCAAACACTATTACGAACCCAAAAAAAAAAAAAAATGGAAAACTTAACGAATCATCGGAGATCTCAATTTACATACATCATCATTACACTGCAAAACGAAAACAAACAAATTCCTCAATCTCTACATGAAAATTCTCTTCAATGAAACAATCGATCTTGATTAGTTTTTCGATTTTTTTATTTTTTTTTTATTTTTTATTTTTTTGCTGACAATGGAGGCGGAAAATAAAAACTGTGTGTAAATTTATAAAAAAATAGAAAAAGAAAACGAACAGCCAACCATCACAACAACCTGGGTCCCATCGCGCCACTTGTAAACAACTTTTCATTTTTTGTGTTTGGTTTAATTACGGAATTGCCAATTGCCGTCCGAATGTTCTCCTCGTGACGTAGCTGACTGATTATAACAGTTTTCAGTTGACGAATTGTAGTTTGCCACGTGGATCAGCTGATTTTTTAAGGTGAGATGCGGTGGTGTGATTGGATTATTTAAAAGATGTTGGTGTGAGTGATTGTGTAGAGGATTTTGTACTCTAGGATAACTGAGAATCTTAGTCGGTTATTTTAATGGGTAGGGATAGGTGAGTGTGATTGCACGTGGCGGGAGTAGGTTGATAAGATGAGGGGTAGCATGGGGGCCACGTGATCTAAGCATGGGAAACTGGGTTTGTGTGATGATCCATGATGGATGATGGGAATCTTGATTGCTTATTAAGTGGGGTTCTCCTTCTTCCAAGCAAAATAAATAATTGAATCTTTTGTTTCTTTAAGAGCATCTCCAATGCAAGTATGGATTGTGAAAAAATGGAGTGCCACATAGGATAAATTGATAGAGTGTTAAAATTAAGTTCTCCAATACAAACTTCTATAACTACTATCAAGCTGACGTGGCAAAAAAAGAAATAGAGACTGTCAACCTCAATGTCTATTTCTAAAGAGCCTTCTTGACAGCCATGTCAGCAATAAATAATTAAAACTTCCATAAAATAATATTTTATAATAATTTACTTTAATGATATATTATTCTTTGACTATTCATTATTGAAATGAATAGATTAACATTGGAGAACCCTTTTAGACTTGAGTGTCTATCAATTAATATTTATGCCACATATGATGCATATTTCCTTGATATTGATAATGTGTCCATTTTTTTTAAAAGACAATCCATATTTACATTGGAAATGCTCTAACAATTCTTTATATCAACATCGAGAAAAAACTTGTTTATGAGTGTGTGTATATATATATATATATACATACATATATAATATTGTTATAATTAAATATACCAATTCAATTTATTCATTTCATTTGAATTAAATAAAAAAGAGAATTTATTTTACGTAAGAACATAAAATGAATGAATTTGATTGGTTAGTTCTTATATTTTAAAATTAAGTATATCTTATTATAAAAGTCATATATATAGAGTTTATAATCACATATATTTGATTTTAAAAAGTAAAAACCAACTAATCTGATCCACAGGCGTTCGATTCGATTTTCATGTTCAAATTCAAAGTGTTCGAATCCCAACCAAAGAAAAAATCATGTATATCCAAAACTAAATTGATTCATGAAATAAGATTATATGCGTAATTTCACATACCCCAATATAAACCCCTTAAACCCTAAAGATAGAACTAGCCTCTCATTTTCTCTTCTTATTCATACAACCGCCCACCAGTTGTCTCTCATCTCTCACCTCTGACCTCGTCATCATTGTCACCATGAAGCTATCATCATAATCTCTCACCTCTGACCTTACCATCGTCGGATTTAGTTTCACCTTTCATTTCTTCATTTGGTAAGTATTTGTTTCACCTTTCATTTCTTCACCTTTCATTTCTCATTTCACAGTTTCATCTTTCATTTCTTCATTTTGTTTTGTCTTTCATTTATTCAGTTTCATCTTCTTTCATTTTGAAGCAGCGACTTCACACACTAACAACCCGCAACTCAATGAGTCTACTCCATTGATTTAGTTGATTTGTTTATGTTTGGCTGATTTGTTTGGACTTTGATTGATTTGTTTGTATGTTTATGTTTGTTCATTGTCTGGCTAGCAGGTTTTCATTGATTTGAAGGCAAATTGAATTTTTTTTTTTTTCTTAGTTAAGGCAGGTTGAACATCTTCTTTGCACCCACATATGTTTTTGTTTCACCCATAAAATTTTTGCATGCACCCATAAGACAACGTAGTCCAAAACAATCCAAAACAAGTAAAAATAAATAGCCTAACAATAACAAACCCAAAAAAAAAAAGTAAAAAATTTTGGGCCTAAAATTTGGCTCAAAAGCAAAAAATAAAACCAAACCAAATACACCGAATAGAACTGAACCAAGAGTCTCAATTTAGTTTGGTTCAGTTCTTCCCCATCAATAGATCATATTCGAATCCACATGTGTAGAACCGAATATTTTCCATGATTGGCTCAGTTCTACTAGAAATCGAACCGAATATGGTAGTGTCCACCCCTAATATATGTATATATATATATATATATATGCATGATGTAATAAAAGATGTAAAATATATATTATATTGAGGAACCAGATGCGGCAAATTCCAATGAAATCTTAAATTGAAAAACGTATGTCGTGTGTCCGTTTAATGTTACATAATCATTGATGTGTTATGTTATCTATTAACAACAATGTCTTTTCATAATCTAGGTATTTGTGTACTTATTTTAGTTTATGACTAAACTAATGTTATATATTGTTTGTTAATGTATTCTTTTTAAAAAAATCCATTAACTTAGTATTACTTGAAAAAATAGGGGTCATGTGAAACTTAAACTTTAAACTTTAAAATTTGTTATATTGTATTATTTAAAAGAAAAAAATTAATATGTTGTTCATTGAATCTATGGTTTACAACAATTTAGTGGTGATACATGAAGTTGTATGCTAAGTTTTCAGTACTTTGTGAAGTATTTCTCTAAGTGTGAATAGAATCCGAATCAAGGCCTCTTGCAAGCTTGAAAAAGGTCATTTAGTTGAACTTCTATAAAATTATACATTAAGAGAGTGTATTCAATCTAGAATTTATTGGAATTTGATAGATTTTTTTTTTTTTAATAATAGATTTTGGTAAAATTTATAGATTTTATAGTCTGTATATTGATTTTGTTAAAATTTTTAAAAAATCTAATGAAATCTTTCGAAGAATTGTAAGATTTATTATAAATCATAAAAATCACTTAAAAATTCATCCAAATTATTCACTTAAAAATAAAATCTATAAAGGTAATGATTTTTTTAACACATATATATTTTATTGGATTCCATACAAATCTAAATGGAATACATCTAAATTTTAACGTATTCCAATATTCCATACAAATATACCTAAATTTCAATGAAACTCATTAAAATCTGGATTGAATACATAAACTTTTAAAATGTTTTAAATTCCAAAAAATTGTAGATTAAATATACGTTACTTTCATTTTTTTCCTTTTTTTTTACAACTTAGTAGTACTGAAAGGTAAATAGTAATTGAAAATTGAATAATATATTTTTTATTTTAATAAAATTTGAATATAAATAACAAGTTTTTTTAAGTCATAAATACCTAAAACAAATGTATTCCGTACATATATATATATATTTAAAATAGTATTACATATAGGTTTAGCTGGTGAATTGTTTCTTTCAATATTGCTAATGAATTGGATTATCAAAATACTTGAGGTTTTTTTTTCTTTTTTTTTTTTTAAAAAAAAAAAATTCTATAATTTATGAGGTCAATTATTGAAGATCAGTCGGGATTTATAACAGTCCCAAAACATTAGAAGACATCTTTTCCCAAAGGGTGGCTCTATTACCACTCAAAAATTTACCCCTTACACCAATTTACTCATTGTACTTACTATTATAATTTATTTACTTACTTAAAATTTAAAATTATAATATTATAATATTGTAATTTAAAATTTATTTATTTTTCTTTGTCCACCCTTTAAAATATCCACAGCAACCCTAAACCAATTTGCATACGTAAGTTATTAAATTTACATTTATAAATACTCTTTTATTTTCCTGCTTTCTTTCTTTCCACTCTTTTTCTTTTCATTTTAATTTTTCTTTCATTATTTTTCAATCCATCATGTTTTATTTTTCTTTTCTTTATTTTTTTTCTTTTCAGTTCAATCCCTTCCTTCATTATTTTTCTCTCTTTCTCATTAATAACTTCAAAATATGTTACCCCAAAAAAAAATAAAAAAGAGAGAGAGAGAGAAATATTGTTCTTCACACATACTTGTCTATATACATAGAAAATATCAAGATATGTGTTTTCCAAAAATTCAATTCATCTAACCTAATATTAAACACAAAACAAAGCAAGAAAAAATAACAAACAAATGCATACAAAATTTTACCATCCAAATTTATTGAACCCACATATATTTAAATTTTATTTAATACATCATGAATTTAGATTGATAGAAAATTATTTAATTGTTTATAAAGATTATTAAACAATAAGATAATGTAATTTACGAACAACAAAATTTGTAAAACTCAAAAAGTAATATTAATTTTATTTTCTTATATTATCATGTCCTTATAAGTAATTTTAAGTATGGGTTGTAATTAAAAAAATTATTTAAGAATTGGATGTGAGAAGCATTTCTTTGGGTGCCAATAACCTCACCATTTCCCTAAATATAGAGAGAAAATATCTCCACTAATATGTCGAAGAAACTATCCGCATATGCTAATGAACCTTCGTTATATCAGGGGATTTGTTAAGATTTAGCACTGTATGTGCAACTTAAGAAATGATTCTCATAACACGGGATATCTATTCTCATGATATGTGAAAAAAACTCTTTACATATCCTAATAATTAAGTTACCATAATATTATAAGATATTTAATATCATAATATGATAGAAAATAATTCACATATATATTAATAAATATGTATGAAAAAATTCAAATTTTTATTACGGATGTAAATGAGATGCATGTTTATCCCCCTATTGCAATTTGTGTAAATGTTTGAAAATTATAATGGGATATTAAACTCAATACAAAAATGTAATAATGTAAATAAAAAATAAAATAAGAATATATGTGGTTCGGATCTTCTGCAAACTAAATATTTCACATTTCTTTTTTCACCCAAAGACCACACAAAAAGTAAATATATCGCTTTTTTTCCGTAATGGAATAAACACGTCTTTTGACTATTTCAAAAAAAGCGTATCATTTGACAGCTTTTTCAGATTTTATATTTTTTTAGTTTACTTTGGACCTTTCAACACTCAATGAATCGTTAAACAAAAGTTTTACGGGCCTGGACTGTTTTTAAATTCATGTAATCGTGAGTATTTCAATTCTTATTTATTTATTTTATATATATATTTTTAAAATTCATTTATCTATTTGCAATTGTAGCATAAAAATAGAGTGCGTTCCATTTAGATTAGGGGTGGGCATTATCGGGTTCGGGTTGGGTTGGGTTAGAAATCCCCTAACCCAACGTGGGTTGGGTTGAAAATTTTTCAACCCAACCCAACCCAATCAATTCTCTAACCCAACCCAACCCAACCCAATAATTGTCGGGTTGGATTTGGTCAAGTCGATCGGGTTGGCATCTCATTGAAATACAAAACATTCATATCAACTCGTTCAAATACAAAACGTTCCCATTTGTCATATAGTAAGTTTAATACAAATAAAAGTTTAAGCTACTACATAATTAAACAACAAAAAAAGAAAAAGAATCCAATTAACCATGAAAAGGCACAAAAAAATAAAAACTAAGGTAATAATCCTAATAGAATCCGTCAACACAAGTTTGCTGTCATTAAAGTCTTCACAAACATCAAAAATCACTAAATATTATGTCCAATTGATAGCTCCCAAAGCATCAACTGCATGCACCACATCTAAGTCCTAACATTAAGCAAAACATATAAATTAAGTCAACCCAAAGTGTAACTAGCTAACATATTTTCAAATTTCAACTTTTACAAATCATAAAATAACAAATATATGTAAGTAAAATATAAGCTTTTTATTGAAAATAATTACCTTAATAGCATGAAAAATAATCATGGATCCAAATGTATGCTCACTCCAATATCTACATAAATGGAAGAACAAAATATTAGTAATTTATAAAATTTAAAAATTACACATTTAACATTATTATAATAAAACAAATCATTTACCTTTTTCAATTGCTTCATACAACTCCATCTCATCCGTGGAAGGTGTAAGGTCCAAGCAAATATTAGTAGATCGCAACCAATTTTGCAAGCAAACCAATATCTCCACCATCTTTGGAGTCAAGCTACTCCTAAATGGGTCAAGAATACGGCCTCCCGTGCTAAATGCTGACTCGGAAGCCACTGTTGACACCGGAATGGCAAAAATATCCCTTGCAATACGAGATAGAGTCTTGTACTTAAAAGAATTAATTTTCCACCAACCCAAAAGATCAAAGTCCTTATCATCCAAATGTTCATCGGACTCTATCAAATACTTTTCAACCTCACTCTTTGAAACAACAAAATCATTCTTTTCTTTCATTTCCTTGAACTTTTTGAGCCTTTCCAAACGAAAATCAATACCTTCATTCGCCTTTCCCATATCATCCTCATTAAAGGAAGGATTAGAGCTAGCAACTTGTTGACCACTTAAAATATTATCATCACTTTTGTAAAACTCATAAAGTTTAATCAAAAGATCTTTAATGTCACTAGTTAACTCTAAAACCTTCCTTTCATCAAACATATCACTAAAGCAAAATTTGACATAATCCAACTTGTATCTTGGATCAAGAACAAGTGCAATTATCAACAATTTATTCACTTCCTCAATTTTCCCCCAATATTTGTCAAACTTCAATTTCATTCCAATTGCCATATCACACAACAAAAAATCATCACTCTTACCCAATCTAGTCAACTCATTTTCAATAGAGCACAATTCATGAAAGAATATATTGGAAGTAATGGATGTAGAAGCACTAAACTTCAAAGTAATGTCATAAAAAATACGCAAAAATTTAACAAACACTCTAGCATTACTCCAATCTTTTTCTTTTGGTGGCCCTACCCTTTTTTTCCCATTTTCATCTTCAACAAAGTATAACCCATAACGTCCATCATCCTCCAATAATCTATCAAATGCTTTTTCAAATTTTAAAGCACTAGATAACATTAAATAGGTCGAGTTCCATCTAGTAGGCACATCTACTACTACAAGGCTTTTGCTCTCAATTGTTTCATGCTCAATACAAGTTTTAAATGTTTGAAGTCTTGAAGGTGAAGATCTAACATATTGTATTGCATTACGAATGCGAACAATTGAATCATTCAATTCTTTCAAACCATCAGACACAATTAAATTTACAATATGGGCAGAACATCTTACATGCAAAAAATTCCCACCTAACACAAGTTCGGATTCTTCCCAATTTTTCAACTTCTTTTTTAGATAATCTACCGCTATTTTATTAGCGGAGGCATTATCTACAGTAACTGTAAACAATTTTTGAATACCCCAATCCTTCAAACACGACTCTAGAACTTTTCCAATTGTCTCCCCTTTATGGTCGGGAATAATGCCAAAACTCAAAATCCGTTTATGCAACTTCCATTCATTATCAATGAAATGGGCGGTGATTACCATATAATTAAAATTTTGAATTGAAGTCCATGTGTCGGTGATTAGACAAACTCTTGGTTTTTGTTCAATGAAAAATTTTTTAAGCTTACACTTTTCATCTAAGTAAAGTTGAAAAATATCCCTAGCAAGTGTTCTTCTAGATGGAGGAGAAAACCTTGAATTTAGAACACTACAAAAATGTTTAAACCCTTCTTTCTCAACAAAAGAGAAAGGTAATTCATCCACAATAATCATTTTAGTGCAAGCTTTTCTACACTCTTCTTTGTCAAAACCCACGACCATAAGTTTCTTGTTATCACCTATATGCCCAAAAGTTAAGGTTTTTTGTTTTTTATCCTCCCCAACCTTTACAGAATTGTATTGTGCACATTGTTTTTGTAAATGATTCCATAAAGTTGTTGTGCCACAATGTTTAGTAGAACATGCATAATCCTTACCGCAATAATTGCACTTACATCTAGACTCGTCACCATATTTAGTGAAACATTTCCACACATCTGACTTTGATTGACCCTTTTTGGGGTTTTCCATGTCATTCCTAACATCATCATCATGCTCGTCCATCTACAAAAGAATTTTAGAATATTGAATAATAAAAATTTTGGATGATTAAATGTTTGAATTATAAAGTACTCTATCAAAAAGTGTTTAAATTTATCATTACCATATTGAATGTAACTTTCCTCTTCTTATCCATAATAATCTTCTTCCTCCTCGCAAATCTTAATCAACAAATATTTAAATGGTATCTTGACCTATAACAACAAGAAAAAACCAATAAAATAAATAATAATAATAATAATAAAAAGAAATTAGCAAATAAATGAAATATCAATTTGTTATATAAATTGCAAGTGAGGTTTTATACACCATTTTTTTGTACAATAGTTAGAATTATAGGCTTGACTTTTTAAGGTAAAATATTGTTTAAATTAAGGTAAAATTTAATAGTGAGAATACTATTCCATTCTACCTAAGAGTTTTGAGTTGTCTAAATCAAATGAATATACTAATAAACATGATGTATGCAATCTAAAGTTTACAATTTATAATAATTCACACATTAAAAGACTCAAATTTAATAGTAAAACACATATAAAACAGTAAACCACATTAAATTAAAAGAAATCCATTAGGACCACTACATACACAGGGTCACTGCACAAGTGCACATAGAACCAGAGTGTTGACAGTACACTACTATACTGCAAATTGTAAACATGAGTATGTGACTTTATGTGGTCCACTGTCCAGTGTCCACACACATTTTAATCTTCAAAGTTCAAACACTGGTCGTCTGGTCCCCTCACTGGCTCACACAGACACAATAACTCACACACACAGACAATAAACTATTACACAATCACTCACACACATATAAATAATCTATTTCCTCCATTAACTCTACTCAGCACACACAATCACAGACTCACAGTCCCACTCCCACACACACACACACACATACGACACATCTATATATTCCATCCTCCCACAGTCCCACTCACACATACGCTCGTTCCAAGTCCAACCCACCTCCACTCACACATTCGGCCACTCCATTCGAGCACCAGATCACCAGATCACACATTCGGCCACTCCATTCGAGCACCAGATCACCAGATCACACATTCGGCCACTCGGGCACCAGATCACCAGATCACCAGACCCTCCCTGCACGGCTCCACCCTTTCCACCCTCTCCTCCCTCTCGACCACCAGATCTGACCCTCTCGGCCGCCAGATCTAACCCTCTCGACCTCTCCCTCTCGATCTCTCATTCCATCCACTAGCCACACGACCCACACTCGCGCCTCAACTCTCGGCTTCTCACTCAACCACCCACACCTTGCCTCTCGCCGGTCCAAGGAAGTCGATGATTAAGGTTATTTCATTTTGAAAAAAATGGAGGTTAAAGAGAAAATATACCTATAGAGTGTGGAGGCCGGCGAATAGAGCTGGAAGACCGCCGGTCCACCGTGAAGGATGACAATGCAAGTGTGGAGGCAGCTGTGTGTGGAGCGGGGAGGTGGAGAGAGATGAGAGGAAAACTGAGAGAGAATGAGTGAAAACGGGTGATAAGGTCGGCGCTGGCTGGAAAACTGGGGAAAAAAAAGTTTATATAGTTCGGGTTCGGGTTGGGTTCTCGGTTTGATAATTTGACCCGACCCAACCCGCTCAATACTCGGGTTATTCAAACCCAACCCGATTCGGGTATTTTTATTGTTACAACCCGACCCAACCCGATAAAAAATGAACGGGTTGGGTCGGGTTGCTCGGGTTGGGTTCAACATGCCCACCCCTAATTTAGATACTTTGTAATTTCCAACAATTATAAGATGAGATATCTACTATGATAATATGTAAAGAATGAGTAATATTAGGTGTTCTAAATATTTTATCTAAATTTATATTCAAATGATATAACATACACGAGTTATTAAAATTTTATTAATTATCATATCATCTTATAATTTATAAGATCTTGACAACTTGTATATATCACATTATTTAAGAATAAATTTGAATAAAATATTTAGAAAGTTTAACATTACTCTTGAAGGGAACTCTTCATACATCCTAATAAGTTATCATAACACCGTAAGATATTTAATCTCATAATACGATAAAAAATAATTCATATATATACTAATAAATACATATAATAAGATTCAAATTCCTATTACGAATGTAAATGACGCGCACGTGCTTATCACTTAAGCTGTTAGTATTTGTGTAAACGTTCAAGAATTATAATGAGGTATTATTCTCAATATATAAAATTAATAATGTAAATAAAAATAAAATTCGAATATATGTGGTTCAGATGTTCTACAAAATAAATATTTCATTTTTTTGTTTACCCAAAGACCCAAACACAGAAAATAAACATATTACCTTTTTTCCTCAAAGGTATAAACACATCTTTTGACTATTTCAAAAAAAAAAAAAAAAGGCATATCATTTGACAGCTTTTTAGATTTGATATTTTTTGAGTTTTCTTTGGACCTTCTAACACTCAACGAAGTGTTTAAACAATAGTTTTCTTTGTACCTTTTTTTTTTTTTTTTTAAGTGCGTTTTCTTTGTACCTTTTATCACTCAAGAAATTATGATATTTTTTTCTAAGTAAAATTAGAATGCGAAAGTCAAATCAATAAAGTTATCGGGCATTGAAAAACGTGGATTGATTGGGTGATAAATCGTAATCCAACTAAAAATTCTACGGGCACATGAGTTCAAATCTCCCTTTCTCACTATTTATTGCGGATATTCCCTAATTTAATACGACGGATATTCCCTAATTTAGTATGAAAATAAATTTCGAATCATATCTCAAAGTTATAATTCAATTAATCCCGAGAGCACCTTGGGCAAAGTATGGATAATTAAAAAATACAAAAAAAGTTTTGGGCATTTAACACTTACATTACAAATTATTATGACGTTGCAAGTAAATTTTATAGGGCTGTATGTGGCTACCCATCGTATTATCAAAACATTGAGTAAATTATAACCTCAAAAAAAAATAACTAAGTTACTTTTTAAAGAATTAGTTAATATATGCACAAATCACGATGCAAAGCTAACTTTTCTGTAAAGAGCAAAAAAGTAGTTGACGTTTTCAAACACCAATAAAATAACATTTTAAAGTTAATTTCAAAAAGCTACTTTTACCCGAAAGGTTTTTCCGAAAAAATATATCAAATTAGACGCACCTAAGTGAACAAAGAAAAAAAAAAAATTAGACGCAGCGAAGTGAACAAAAAAAACCAAAAAAAAAAAAAAAAAAAAGATTAGATGCAACGAATATGTATACATATTTAACGGCACTGGATTTCTTCTCTTGATGCATTCGTAAATTAAGCCATAATTAGAAATACAGTTAATTTATTCAAAATTTATCAGATGGCAAGATTACAACACAGAATGCTTGCAACCCAAAATCATCCAATGAAATACAGGTTGAATGCATTCTAAGCCGTAACTAGAAAGACAATCAATTGCACGTAACACCCTTAAGTAAAAATGGTTGAGTAGTCACATTAATCTTAATAAGTCAACAATTTAAATTTTATTTTTGTTCTTTAAAACATAAGATGTGAGTTGTAAGTTTTTTACATGATAATATATCTCAACAAGTCCCGACAATCAAATAGTAGATATTAAGATTACGCTATTAATGATTATCTTTGCATGTTTCGATAATTATCTGACCTATAAAATATCAATATTAAAAAAAACACACGCACACAAAATCAGTTGATCTAATAATATTAAGCATCTAAATATATCATTAAAGTGTATTTTCTTACTCATTAATACAACCAAAATCAAATAGAAGTTAAAACAATTTGAGTGTTTGGATGACGGTATTGTTATTCTATGTTATATGTGGACTTTTGACATCACTTCAAGCCAAATATTTTAATATTTTAATATTTTAATATAGACTTTTGAATAAAATCATGGTCATAATTTTCTTATTTAAAATTGATTTAGGAACCCACAAAACGTCATGGTAGGTGAAAGTTGAAGGTGTGAATTCACCCAAGTTACCTTTTTTCAAAGAGTTCCCAAAAGTTTTTTTTTTTTTTCTTCATTTGATAAAGATATTTTACGGATTATAAGGTTATTTAGGTAGGTCAATATCGATTAATAAAATGACTCAGATGACTAATTTTATACTTGAAGATAATAACTTTTATCATAAAAAGATTAATATTCATGTCTTGGATAGAACTCGAATTATTGATCATTTTAAAATTAAAGAAATTACTCAACTATTTTTATTAAAAAATAACGCGTGAGTTTGTAAAAACCTTTTCTCTAACGAAGAGTTTAGTATAATAAATTAACAATAAAATTGTTTTCAATTAACTTTACGGTGGTTGTTTGATTGTTTCATAATCAACCACGTTTGCTTAATTGAAATTAATTACAACTATTTGCAAGGTCAACTCATAAGTCTACATCTAAATTGGACTAATTAATTATTACCAACAACAACCATCTGATTTCTAGCTGTCAAGCAATTCAGTTTAATAATAAGTTGAAAATACATTAGTAATCACGAGAGATTACGGTAATCCCTTGAGGTTTGTTCATAAGACACTCATATGGTGAAATTTTGTTATTCTACAATGACATCCCTAAGATTTAATTATGGCTGAACATGGTCCTTTAAAAAAAATGGTTAAACATTTTGTTATTTTAACCTATTTGACTTATTAATTGTCCAAAATATCCTTGATATAAAATAACAAAACAAACCAAATAAAAAAAAACAGAGGAGCAAAGAAAACATAAACAAAGCCGAGAAAACAAAAAGAAACTAAATAAATTAATGAAGAATTTAAAAATGGGAACTTAAACTTTTAAACAAAAGTAGTATAAAAAATTGATAACAAAAACAAAACAAATAACATTACAATTAAAATTAGAATCGGAAGTCATCATTTTTTTTATAAAAAAAAAAAAAAAGGCAAAAACAAGATCAAAATGTAATCAATACAATTGGTGAACTAGACAATTAACATATAGGTAAACCATTTTGTTAATTTTTTTTTTAATATTTAAGGCAATTATGTTGTTATTGATTACCAATATATGTTGATTTTATTTTGATTTTTTTTTTTTAAATAGATATGGTGGCTTCCAATTTTAATTTTATTTGTTTTTGTTTTTAAACTTTATATACTACTTCTGTTTAAAATTTCCGATCTACCTCCAATTTAATTTACTTATTAAGTCATTTTGTTGATTTCCTTATTACTTTCTTAGATTTTTTTTTCTTTGTTCATTTGTTGTATCATTTGGTTAATTTTATTTATTAACAACTCAAATAGGACAACACAACCAAATGTTTAATCACAGCGTAATCTTAGGATTGTTATTGTAGAATAACAAAACTTCTCCGTTGGAGTGTCTTATGAAGAAACTTCAAGGGGGTGACTGTAATTTCTCTTAGTGATCAAAATAGTTCTCCTTTTTTTCCCTCGTTGATTTTGACATATGACATTTATTTTGCTCCTGAACGTCCACTGGTAGTCAGCTACTTTCGGCATATATTTATGTCGATTCGTTGACAATGATACCAACGAGCAAGATTGTAAATTCATGTCATGCAATTACACGAAACCTTTTATATAATAAATTAATAATAAAAATTTATTAATTTAAAAGGTTTAATTTTAAAATTACGACAAATATATGATTGGAAAGAAAATCATCCGTTTTGAATATAGACGTGAACAACGTATCATTAGGTCACTCACATTTTATCATGAGAGAATTTTGAGCCCAAAATTTTAGTTAAACATTGTAATTATCTTAGAAAAAATGGAAGCAACACAAATACAACACAAATGAATAATAGTCTCTCTCTTATACATGTATTACACACTAAATGAGTTAGAAAAAAGCAACTCATTTGGTACAAAAACATACAATCTCCAAATCTTATCTCCTCTTTTTGTCTCTCAAAGGTACACCTTGCAAGTAGTCTTTGCACCCCAAAAAAATAAAAAGGAAAAAGACGTAATTTTAAATTAGAAATTTTATTTTATTAAGATGTTCAATTAATATGAATTAATATTATTACCACCCCTTTAGTTGAATTGATTAAAACTAATTACTCTTGAGAAAAAAAAATTGCAAATTTATAATTAATTAATTATATCATTTGCTCAATAATTAATCCCATATAGACTCAACCTGCACGTCTTCCCACTCAAAATTGTCATGAAAAAACGTTTCTTCTCCCAAATAAAGGGTTCCAGCCATCAACTCCGTCATCCACATTTTCGGTGAATCCAACGGTGAATCATTAATAGCCTGAATTTGACTGGGCGACAACCCGACACGAACTGGGCCCAAATTACCAGCAACACGACCTGGATCCGACCCTTGGAGAACTGGTTTCCTGAACCTCAAAGCCGCCTGTTGGGCCGCCATTTGAACGTCCTCCGCGCTGGAGCTCGCCGGTCGGGGAAGGCTCTCAGCAAGCTCCGGGAAGTTGAGGTGGGCTCCGCGTCCCCTTATGTGGAATGCCGCCGCGTCGTATGCGGCGGCTGCCATTTCAGGAGTCTCATAGCTACCCAGCCAGATTCGGGTCTTGGTTCCGGGTTGGCGGATCTCGGACACCCATTTGCCCCATTTCCTCTTTCGAATGCCCCTATAGGATGGATTGACACCCCCATGATTCTCAATCACTTGGTTTTCCATTTTTGATTTTTTATAATTTTTTTCTTTTCGAACTCAATCAATAAAGAAAAGTTAGAGAATTTATGACAGTAAAATGAAACCAAATTTTATGACGATATATTTAAAACTAGATAAAGAAGTAACGGAATTTAAATAATATAATATACTACTATTCAATATACTAGTAATAAAATTAAAACTCAAAATATGAATTGGAAAAAAGAAAAAAAAGAAAAGTTAAGATGTGGGAAGAAAAATACTATTACTAATTGAATAGTAGTGCTCGAGTTGAGTAAAGATGGATGAATCAAGAACTTTTCGACGATGGTATTGGAATTAGAGCGAACGTACGTAAAATGAAGAATTTGATAAATTTAGGATGTGATTAGAGAATCTTAGGAGATTTTGGCAGAGGAAAGAAAGAAGATTGAAAGGGTATATATAGAGAGAGGAAATAGAGACTATGGGAGTGTGATGGTGTGTGTCGGGGAGTGATAATTGTAGTTGTAAGTGAAGTGAGCTTCCAAGTAGCTACGTTTTTTCAGTGCGAAGAGGCTGGCATTTGCCATGCACACTTTCTTATTTTCAGAAACAACGCAAATCTCATCAGCATGACCCACCTCATTTTTTTTTCAGGTTTCTTTTAATGTTTTTTTCTACGGAAATGCAGGTGGGCCAGTGGCATTAAATTTTGTGCTTTTCTTGATAGAGATTATGAATTCTAATTATGTTGGCCTGCAATTTGTAAATTAGTAATGGTACAATAGCTGGTTCATATATGAGATGAGATTTGTTATGTGATATTCCTTTTATAATTACATATAGAATAATAGTTATCTACTATCTTTAATTTCTATGTTATTGTTTATAATATTTAAAAAGAGTAATTGTTACACATGTGTATTCATTTTTTTTTAAATTAAAAAAAAAATGTTTAGTACTTGTTATTGTTTCTTGCTCGTGTTACTATTTCCCTACCATTATTGGATTAAAACAGTATCTTCTCATGATGTCTTTTGAAATTGTCAAAATAGAGGTGAATTTATAATATACAACTTGATAATAAACTGTTCTAAATTTTGAAATTTGCCCTCAACCATTAATTTATTTGAAACTTTATTTACAATACGGTTCATAGAGGAAATATCCTAATACAATTTCCTCCTTTGATCTAAGTCAAATTTCAAAGAAAACCTCAAAGTATTATTCTTTAGAATTTATCATAAATACCTATTTAGTTCTAACAAAGAAAAATACAATTTTGGTTTTATGTTAGTACTTAAAACAAATCTCAAACGATGTGGATAGAATTGTGGTCATATTATTATTGGAACTTATAGGTAGTTACACGAATTTAAGTGAATTTTAACATAAATACTAACTAGTTAAACTAGTCTGTTATTATAAAATCTTTCTCATATAAAAGTTTTGGTGCTTTTAGTCTATTGGTTTATGTACCATGTGATAATACTGTTTTTCGCTCATAACTTAAATAATTAGTCTACTTCCCCGTCACATTCATAATAATGGTTCAAATGTCATTATACATATTTGTCAATAAATACGGAGAGTTTTTATAAAAATTTTATGATTTCATATGAGTAGACTTTTTTATTATAAATATTATGTTTAATTTCAATAATTTCTATCAAAATTCCGACTATTATTATTACATTATTTTTTATAATTTTTAAGAAATATTTTTTATAATTTTTTAAAAAATAGTAAATTAGTTTAAAAAATTCTAAATGTGTACATAATAATAATGTCCGTTTAACTCAAAATACTAATAATAATAATAATAATGTCTGTTGGCCGGTTCCACCTGGTGGAGTTTTATTTCTGTTCACAAACGCGTATTGGTGACATGTGTCAATCAAATCAAATATGTGGCCCACAAAACCAGGTCTGTGCCTTTTTTTAATTTTCCAAAGATGGTCCGTACCCCTAGAAGTCCTATAAATTTACAATTTCTGAGCCATCAATTTTGAGGATTACATACATGACACGTATACACACATTTGTTTGCCCATACGTTTCTAGAAAATTAAAGAAAATGCTTCTATCTAGCATGTGCTATTCATGCCTGGAAAAAGAAATTGAACATTAATTTATTTTATAAAATATGTGTTTATTTAAAAGGTGAATATTAGACATACGGAATTAAAGCGCCGTTGGCCAAGCCGTATATCCCACGCTTTGTATGGCGTGGATTCTACACCGAGAAATAATATTTTTTATCAATTTATGTAATAAGCTCTCTCACCTTCGTATGAATCACTCATCAATCTCTGTTTATAAAGTGAGAGTCTACAGTATTATTATAATTGAAACAAAAAAGAAATCTACACTGATTACATTCTCAAGACTGACGCCTATCAGTGTAGGGTCAAATCCTATAAAAGTATAATATTTATTTTATCTCTATACTTGGTAGTTGAGTTTTTTCTTAAATTTGACTGTTACCTTTTTGAAAAAATCTTTTTTACGTACACGTCAAGCCACGAGTTGGATCTCATTTCAAACAACATGGAGTTAGATATTAAACAGCTTTGATCATGGTCAACTAGCGACCCAAGAACTGCAGCAACAAACAGAAAGCTCGTTTCTGCGAGTTGAAATATCCGAGGTCAACGAACTGAGAGCTTGTTTACGTGAGCCGAATGTCCTGAGAGTTGAGAGCTCGTATTTGCGAGCTGCGTGCTGATAGACTGTGCTTTTATCCATTGGATCAGTCCATTGAATCAGTTCGTTGGGCTATTACCAGCCCATTTTGACAGTCCCAAAAATACCCACAATAAAAATTAATCAATTATGATAAGTACTTATTTATATAAAAGTACTATGTATCCTACGTTATACCTAAATCATGATGTTAATTGATGAATAAATACTTATTAATAATTCTTTATGTCATTTGAAAAATATCATTTATCAATTGACAAGTGTGAATTAGAATAGGGATAAGTTCATTTGATCCCTTTATTTTTAAAAAGCTTTTCGTTTTTAAAAGCGAATCCATTTACAATATTTAGTCCCTTACATTTCAAAAACTCATTAAATTAATCCCTTTTATTTGATCTTTGACGGTTAACATCAAAATAAAATAATAAAATACTATTTTATCCTTAACTTTATATATATTATTAATTATTGTTTTTGTTTAATTTTTTATTTTTTCCATATGATACTTGTCATTATATCATCAATTAGTGTTAAAAGAAGAAACTATCCCCAAATATGTAACATTTATCCGTCCGTTGACTAACAATAAAGACTATTTGATGAGTTTTTGAAACATAAGAAATTAAGAATGTTATAAATGAATTTGTATTTAAAAACAAGAAGTTTTTCAAATATATAGGGACCAAAATGAAGTTCTTTCATATTTTTAATTAGCAATAAAAACTTAATACTAAGAATTTGTTTTATTTTGTGATTACTATAATTTTTCAAACTTATTAAGTTTCGAAAATTGAAAAATCTTCTATTAATGAATTATTGATGTAGTTATACCGCAAAGCTAGAAAGATTACAAGTGTAATATGAGCATTTACCAATTCAAATTTCATTTATTTGAATTAAAATTTATCTTCAAAAGGGTTTTCACTACGGTACAGTTGCTCGGAAATGTATGTCACCTTAGGTCATAAGATTCTACAACAAATTTGTGAAATAACTAGGAAATGCATTAATGATTGTAACATGTATTAAAGTACCAAATTAGATGGAAAATGACATAATGTATAGTCTAATTAGGGTCAATTAAATTTCACTGTTTCAGTCAAGGACGTTTTGACAACAGCTGGATCAAGCTATGCATCTCTAATCTCTTCGCAAAAGTTGTTCTGTAGTCCATTAGTCTTTTGATACACACTGGTTTACTGGCCCTACCAAGCCCTTTTTAAATTGATGGGCACCGCCAACGTCTCCATATCGTACACACGTACGGGTCGCTTTCTGCCCGCAACGACCACCGGCTGCCGCCATTTGACTAACAAACACACTGACAAAAGCTGCCATCCACCTCGGCATGCTATGCATAATTCAAATGTGAATGTGGTCCTAGTTCTGTTATATATAGATCGTTTTTCAATTTTATAAGCTACAAATTATGTAAGAAATGTTGTACGTATAAGTTGATTGCAGGATTGCATTTGAATGACGGTGATTAATTAGATTGAAGTAGATATAATATAATATAACGATTTGTTTGACGTAGCATGATATTGTATTGGATATATGTATATCTTAAAATAATTAAATTACTTTTAAAATCTTAAAATAAAATAACAATGTTTTAAAGTATATGTATGGCATAAATTGTTTAATGGTAAAGTTAAAATGTAAATATGTAATAATTTAATGAAATATAATTATTTGAAATTAATTTAATATTTATAAATAAAAATTATAACCATTTATAAGTTAGAAAAAGTTCAATACAACTTTAACAAGGAAGTAAAGAAAAAGTTCAATATAACTTTAACAAGGAAGTAATGGCTTTCAAAAGTGATGAGAAAAGTGGAGTGACCTAATGTGGAGCTATCTCCCACCTATACATAATTCAAAGTGACGTATTTAACTCTCATTTATACTATTTATGTAAACTGCTTTCTCTAAATTTTTGGGAGTAGAGATCCGAATAATAGTTTATAGTCTTATTTCAGTTAGTTTCGATAAAAGTTTGATTCATTGTTAGATAATAAAAAAAAAAAAAAGATGAACAAAGTAAATAAAAAAAGGGAACCCGATCATAGGTTTAGACAAAAACTGTCTCTTAGTTGGATTTTATGAATTCCATGTTTGTGGTATTTGACTATATAGTGCACAATACACAATCTACGTTCATATTTAATCAATTAATCCCATCATCACCTCGAACAATTATACAAATATATACTTTTTTCAATTCATTCGATCTTACATGCGGTCATTCAAACAAACTCTACTTGAAACGAAACGTAGATACATCATTAGTTAGCGACTTGCGATCATGAAACGATAATGTATCACGTATCACGATCATAACGAAGGTCCACAATATAATAGTAATGTATGTAAGATTTTTTTTCACTCTCTTCCACACACAAGCAACACGCACGACTGTCGACTGTCGACAAACACGCACATGCTCTAATAACTTTCTACTATTGTCAACTCCTCGTGTTGTGTGGACAAGTGAACTTTTTTGAGTTTGAGATGAGATGAGATGAGTTGTACATGTTTTCTTTTGAGATTCGTGGGTTTCGGACAATGATTTTGTACTGGTTTTGCTTTTGGTCAATATCTATTGGTTTGCATTGAGGTCGTGTTGTATTGTAGGAGAGCTACTTAACAACTGGTCTTCCTAGGGCCGGGCAACAACCAGTTTTAAATTAGACTTTTTATTATTATTATTATTATTTTTTGGCTTTACTTATATACTTACAATTAATTGGACCACCAGAATATTGTCCCCATAGGATGTTTTGAAACTCCATGCTCTATGTCTCTCTACTTCCTAATAGATGAGAGAAAACCTCGCGATAAGTGAGGAAACTACTCTGAAACTAGAGAGACATATTAGAAATTTATTCACATACATATGAGTTAGAAAGAAATTATCTATTTTTTTATGGATAAGGGCACTCGAATCCTACCAATGCTTTGTGAAGAAACGAGCAGAGATGAGGAGAAAGATGACAAAATTATATTGAAAGAATTCACCATGACTTCTCTTTTAAGTATGAGAAAATGCTGTAAAAATTGAAGTCTTTTTTATTGAAATATAGAATTTAATTAAAATTGTTTAAAAAATGGTAAATTTAATAATTTCTTTATAAATATAAATTGAACAAATCAAGAGCCTTTATATTTCTCGTGCTTGATCCGTAGACTGAATATATAAAATATTCATAGAATACTTGAAAAAGATATTTCATTTCTAAAACTATTTTCGAAATACATTTACAAAATCTCATTAATTAAAATTAATATATACTGATGTAAAATATTTCTACTTAAACGTAATATGAATGCATTTGGTTATCACCATCTGGTTTTTCTCACGGTATGCAATAATCTGCACAATCCTGTAGCAGATACTTGAAAAAAAAATGAGTTTTATAAAAAAGTGAGCGTTAACACCCAGTGAGTGAATATAAATTTTTATAAAAATATTTCTAAACAATTTAGAACATATTTCTAATAGTAATAAATACTTCTCAATAATTTATATAGATTTATATCTGAAATGGTAAAATAAAATTCAATAATTTATAACATAATAAAACTGTAACTATCTGTGTGAGTAATTTCTGATAACTTTTTAGAGTATATTTGGTAACTATTGTCTATAAAATGTTTTTGAAATATCACTTTGTAAAATTTGCGTTATGTAATCTCTATCTCTATTAATCAAATTCTGTATATAACAACTATAATCTGAAAATCCACACTAATTAATATCCAGAAAAATCTGTCATACGTGGTGGGAATACTCAACACACACACAGAGCAAGGGATAATTTCTGTCGAACACGTACTGAGCAACTCTTTCGAACTTACACACGTGAAGTATGCTTAACTGTTAGAGGGGAAAGTACAGTCTTGGTGTTTTTTAAATCTTATTTCATTCGTTTCCTAAATCAAATAATTTTTATATACAAATTTGTAGTATTCGATTTCTAAATAAAAATATAATTATCAATAATAAATATTCTAAAATCAAATCATAAATCATAATATATAATTAATAAATCAATTAACTAATTCAATAATTTCCTTGTAATAACAATTAAATAAATAAAAGCTCAAAATTTAAATAATTTAAAGCAACTCAATTCAATTGAAATAAACAATCCAAGAAATTAATTATTTAACAAATAGTTTATTTATACTAATCCATAAATAACAAAATCTAAAATATATATAATTATAAATAATTAATTCAATTTAAATAAAAATAATCTACTTACATAACTCTTTTGCTCAAATTTGGATCTAAAATGGATTTTCATATAATTTCTTACAATTTTGGATTTACCCTAAAAATCACATAAACTCAATTTAGAACTTATTATAAAATTTACTAATTTCCTAGATTTTAAATTTCATTGAAATAAAATTACTTATTTGAATAAATTAGACATCAAAATATTCAGATCACTTATACAAAATTTCTCTTATCTTTTCTTGCTCGCGACTTTCTTCTTCTTCGACTTGTTATTTTCTTCTTTTTTGTTTTGCTATGTGATTTGGTTTCGTGTGTTTAGTTGCTTATATTTGAAGAAATATACATATACACACACTATACCACCTTAACTATTGATCTAATATATATTTAAAAAATAAAAATAAAACTACTCCAACGCTTGCCCCTTTTTTTTCATAAAAAATATTTGTCTCTATTTTCTTTTTCTCACAACCACCCACATTTTTATTTTTATTTTTTTAATTTTTTATTCAATTTTCAATGTTAACGCCCATCATATTTATTAACATGTAAGTTTGTATTTTGCACCCCTTTGACATTTTCCCTTAAGTTTGTATTTTGCACCCCTTTGACATTTTTCCTTTTACAAATTATTTTTTTGAAATTTTTTAAAAATATCTCTAAAGAGGATATTTGTCCATATATCCTTTTATTTTCAAAATTTGGACAAGACCAAATTAATAATAATAAATTAAATTTTAATTAATCTCTTCGATCCACTTGAATTGAGGCCTTATATAGTTAATGGACATGGTTATCCGGAACTACATACTCATTTTTGGAATTGGAATAACTAATATTATAATAAAAGGTGGGACAAGGATATATGAAAGAGAAGAAAACTTCACACACATGCTTATAAGATATACATTATGAGATTTCAATTTTTATCATTAGTACATAAGAGAAGATAGATAATCATTATGACTAAGAGCATCTCCAATGCAAGTATGGATTATGAAAAAATAGAGTGCCACATAGGATAAATTGATAGAGTGTTAAAATTAAGCTCTCCAATGCAAATTTCTATGACCACTATCAAGCTGACGTGACAAAAAAAAAAAAAAATAGAGGCTGTCAACCTTAATGTCTATTTCTAGAGAGTCTCCTTGACAGCCATGTCGGCAATAAATAATTGAAACTTTCATAAAATAATATTTTATAATAATTTACTTTAATGATATATTATTCTTTGACTATTCATCATTAAAATGAATAGAATAGTATTGGAGAACCTTTTTAGACTTGAGTGTCTATCAATTCATATTTATGCCACATAGGATGTACATTTCCTTGACATTAATGATATGTCTATTTTTTTTAAAAGACAATCCACATTTGCATTGGAGATGCTCTAAGGAAAAGATGTGTCGATGGTTTAACCTTTGAAAAGTAAATAAATATTAAATTAGGGTAATATTAATATGCGTCATATAATATTCATAAATAATTAATAAATGTATGTAAGAGAAAGAGAGATATAAAAATAAACAAAAGAATGGATAAATTCATTGATTGTTACTTGTTTGTGAGTTAAACTGTAATTTTCTAGATATTAACCTATGTGCGTAGGGCACGGGCTAATACTATCTGTTGACGTCAAAAATCAGTTAACCAGATTCTTCAAAACCCAATGCTGCAAAAATGATGAAAACAATACAAGAAACAGACAAAAGATCAAGAAGAAAGCAAAGGAAGAACAAAAGATACCAGAATTTTAAAGTGGTTTGACTAATTTATGTCTACATCCACCGTTCTCCTCTTACTATTTGGACAGAGTAATGGCAGTGTCTACACTTGGTGTTTCTCCTCTTTTATTACAATGAAAATTCTCTTCTATTTATAGAGGGACAAGTGCTACAATAATGTATAATAAGTTAAAATAAAATGATAGATTACATTTAATGAGACTGACATCTGTCAGGTCAATTTTGTCAAAACATGGATTTAGACGCTAAATTCATGCTGGTTATGTGAGATCTTCTTAAATCACACTGCAATTAGTTTGAAATAGATTTCGTATACGACACGTTATAAGCTGGGTCTGGCCTCACTCTAAGCGAGCTGAAGCTGGAGAGGATGACTGACAATCTCAGCCTAACAGTAGCATGCGACCTTGGCTTAGTGAGCTTGACGTCGCTAAATTGCAATATACGTTAGCTGAGAATATGGCGTCCAGGAGTCTTGCTTCTGTGAGCTGGGATATTAGGTCCGGCCCATTGGACCAGCCCATTTGGGTGATTCAAAAAATACTTATAACATTATCCATTAAATTAATCTCAATAAATTAAACACAATGAATCATACTATCAAAATATAATGATCATATTACAAACCAAATTCCCATAAAATACTCGTTTTTAATTAAAAAGAAAGCAAAATGAAGTACGTAAGAACTAAATTTTATCGAGCAAGAAAAGTTTTCTCCTTTCTACGAGGAAGCATTGAAGTTTTCATTGAATTGCAATAATACAAATACTAGCTTGCAAAGTAAGCATACAATTTTAGGTCTATTACATTATATACTTTTATAATTAATGTGAAAAATCATATCAAAATTCAATAGAGTCCATAAAAAATATTTGAAGTGTGCATTATAAGTAGTACACATAGAAACATGTTTATAAATTCTTTTTATTTTTAACTTTTTAAATAAATTATTATTTACTTATCAATATTCTTATTCTAAGGCACTTGCGTTATATGTACAATTTTGCTTATATTTTCTCTTGATAGGGTGGATATCCCCGTAAGTAAGAGATACAATCCTCTTCTGGACTTTGATGATCTCAAAAATTATCAGTAAAGAAAATAATTAGTGGTCAAGATTGTTATAATTTTTTTCTTTCATCTACCACTGAAATCCAAGCTACTCTTATAAAAGTCAAAAAAAAAAAAAGGGGGGGGGTTAGGAGAGGATACTCACTCCCACAATAGTTACATTTTATCCACACTTAATTTATTTTTTCGCAGCAAGGATTCGGGAACCTGCTTCAAGCTCCAAGGCATCAACCCGGATTTGGATCAAGTAATTTTTCATATGATTGTTATTTCTACGGGGCTCCTGATCGCTTAAGATGACAATGACGAACACGAACAAACAAATTAACTGGCATTAGCTTCTGCTTCATAGTTGGTATCAGATCCTTAGTCTGTGATCATTAAATGTCCCGCATGTCCTCAAAACTCATTACACATTAGGCTGCCAGAGCGTATTTTTAGTTTTCTGTAGACTTTCCTTGTATAGTCTAATATTCTGTTATGACTTATAATTAAGAGTCATGCCTTTAGTTTCATGTGTTGCTTGTACTTCATGTTTTGTCAGACTGGCAAGGGATATATACACGGATAGATTTCTGGTCTTGAACTAAAATGACATGCATCAAGTCTTTATGAAATTAATTCTATATATATATATATATATTTATATGAGGGTTTTGCTAATTAATTGGTTGGGTTAAGTTACCTATCAACAATAACTCTTAGATTGATTGTAAAAGTAATTATTGCAGAATATCCAAAACTGATTATTTAAGAATATCTAAAGGTTGTTATTGATAAATAATTTTACCTAACCAGTAGGATAGTTACCTTTATATGAATTGTGACATGCAAACTTCTTTTCTATTATTTGATTTTCTATGCGAATCATTCTGCATCATTTCAAATTTACTTTTGGTTGTGTATGATTTTTCATCACTATGAAAACAAATAAACATTAAAATATTAACAAAAAAAGAGATATATTTTAGTATTTATAAAAAAAAGGAAAAAGGAAGAGAAATAATTTTAGATTTATAGAAAAACAAAATCGGTATGTAGTGTCTTTAGAAATTTGGTTATCCTTTTTAGTAACGTTGATTAAACTCAAATTTATCATTAACAAATATATTAATATGAAGATCGAAAACATATTTTATGGATTATGAATAGTATGATTTTGAATGACAATATCCATCCATGTAAAGAACATTGAATTATGTCATATTTTGGGCCAATTTTGCCTGCCTGTACATTTCTTTTCTCTTGTTTTTAAGGACAAGAATGCTTGCATTAAATATCAAATAAACGGTTAAGATTCAACTTCAAAATAGGTTTTCTTTTTCAATTTCTTTTCATTTCATATTAAACCCAACGTCACCACTTCACTTTTTCCAAACCAATTCATTTCTCAATCCAATCATCTTCAACAATGTCTGCAGTTCCGTTGGATCTATTAATCGAAATACTCTACAGACTTCCTGTTAAGTCTCTCCTCTGATTCAGGTGCTTGTCTAAGCAATTTCCTTCCATAATTGAAGACCCAGATTTCATCAACCGTCACCTTCAACAAAAACATCGCTCCCTCGACCAAACACTCATTGCTCAAGGAGCTAGATTCCCATATCTCCTCTCCCTCGACTTCCATTCACTAAATAATAATGCATGCAAACTAGACCTCCCTTTTGACAACTGGGGTGCAGACTTTTATGTCATTGGTGGTTGTGATGGTTTGCTTCCTTTGTCATATTATCATCACACTCAAATAGGTTTGTGGAACATATCGACTAGAAAGCACCAAATCTTGCCCAAATTTTGAAGTGATTGTGATCGTGATGATGATATCTATGATGGATTTGGTTATGATGTTGCAACTGATGACTATTAGTAGGTTAGGATCATAGATTTCCCTAGAACTAATGTCAATGAAGTTAATGTTTATTGTTTGAAAGCTAATCGTTCGAGGAGGATCAATGGTTTCCCTCCTTATACTAATTACTACCTTCGCGGTGTGGTGGCTTTTGTTAATTAAGGGTACTTTGAATTGGGTGGTGGAAGGTGAGGGTAGAACAAGGGAGTTGATTGTTTCGTTTGATCTGAAGATTGAAAAGATTTTCGAAACGTCGTTTCCTGATGGGACTGGGGAAGCTAAACCTTATTCTAAATGGGGTGTTATGGTTTTGGGAGAATGGTTGTCTCTTAGTTACATTCATCCGAATGAGCTTGCTTTTGACATATGGGTGATGAAGGAATTGGGGATGAAGGAGTCTTACTAAGTTGCTTTCGTTTTCACATCAGGAAGAGAGTGTACAATTTTCTCCTGTGACTCAATCCGTGGTTTATTCTAAGCGTGGTGATAAGGTTTTCATTTTTCAGGACAACGGAGAGGTTTATGCGTATGACTTGGGAAAGAAGGAAGGTGATATTGTTGAGATTAATAATGGAAGGCTAAAGGATAATCACGTATGTAACTATTTATGTGGATAGTCTGGTTTCATCTGTCATTAATGTGTGATTGGACGGTTGATTACGTGGAGAAGAGAAAGTGAAGGAACGCTTTGGAAGAGGATGGTAAGTAATTGTTTGGGTAGTAAATGAGTGTAATAGATGCCGGTTACCTTATAGATGTTTGATAAAAAATTGAAGATTTCTTCAATGTTTTTATTTAACATTAATTTTTGTGATTGAGGCTCTTGTTGAGGGGTGCTTTGAATTGGGTGGTGGCAACTGGAAATTCTCTTATCATTTTATCTGAAAAGGGGAAAATTTTGCTAAGTGCCATGTCTCTAAACAAGAAACTGGTATCTATGGGTGTGTGTATATTCTCTGAAAATGAATGTTTTCTCACTTCATATATTTCTTTAATCTTCTAATAATTAAGTCTTCTGCTTGGATTGTGTCCTTAATTGTCTGCCAAGTTAAACAATGCGCAATAATAGATGTCTTGACCATGCATGCCTCGGACCAAAGGTTCAGTCAATTTTGCAATTGTGCACCCAATTTCTCATTTTGTATCTTTAGCTGGTTCTCCATTGTCTTACTCCAAAATTGTAGGGCATGCTGTATTTCAACAAATAAACACTATTGAGTGGACTACCCGATGCGTATTTTTAATCTTTAGAGTCACTCGTTGGCGGCTTATAATCAAATTTATAGGGCATTTTTGTTTGTCTACATTTAGAGGCAGTATGATTTACTCAGTCCCCTACATATGCTGCTTAATTTAAAGATACATTTATGTTATGATTTCGTGAGCTATGTCATAAGCAGCCCCTAACAAGTTGATTTTTGGCCATTCAATCCAAAAAAACCACTGGATTTTCCCATTCTTTTTCTATATGTACACTTTTTTTCCGAGATCATTTGAATCGAGAGTACCATCAATGTTATTTTTGTTCAGTATTTACATGATCTATGAGAGCAAGTAAATGGGGATTTGTAGTATCTTGTTATTGTGTTATAGAATAATCATGTGCTTTTAAATTAATTAAATGTGTCTCAAATAACATGAAATTTGATTAAGATATTATAACTAGGTCAAAGAGTAATGAGAATAGTTATCTGAATCACAAAAACAATTTTTTAAATCTAACTGATATGTGGAATTCTTTTGTAGGAAAGAGGAGTTGTTTGAGACTTGATTTTAAATATAATTTTGGGGTGGTCTTAACCAAAAAGCTCGAAAGGGAGTTGTTTGAGATATGATTTTAAATATAATTTTGTGGTGGTATTAACCAAACATTGAGAGAGAAAATCTAAACAACAAATTCCAATTGTAATTACTTTATTTCGTACACAAAATTAACATTGGAATAAAAGGATACAGACAAAATCTTTTATTTGTTACATGTTTAACTATGTTAGGGACTTAACAGGACGTTTATAGATACTAGTCTACCACATAGTTTGACTTTCGATTTAAAAAACAAGTCAACTTAATTTAGCAGTGGCCAAAAACCACGGTCCAGAAACGTAGGCTCCAAGAATATTAAGGTTTGTTGACCCAATGCACCGGTCGATATAGGCCCACGGGCCAACACACCTATACCTATTAACTAATCAGCCCAGTGACTTCATCGACATAGTCCATATCCAATGCATATTCAGTGGACCAAGCCGGGGTTTGGTTGACCCAATCTAAGTCTAGGCCTATAATCATGGGCTAAAACCTTCTGAAAGACCGGCCCAAATGGTCTAGTCGGCCATTGTAGGCCTAATGGTCTAGTCGACTTAATAGGACATCAGGACCAGTGTCCGTAACCCTTCATTGACTCATCCATTATGAGTCTACGTCCATCAGAACTCAAGCACCTGCAAAGTAATTATTGTTGTAAGGTGGGTTTGTGGACAAGATGCACCTCGAGGCACCACCTCGACTCGAATTTTGAAACACTGTCAATTTGAATTCAAAATATAAGCCAATCTATCAATACTAATTGCCAAATGCCTTAAATATCAATATCATCTTACCACTTCGGCTCTAATATAATAATCCAATTCATAGTTTGAGAAGAGATTGAAACCACTTCTATTGAGTATACAAAAGGTATTTTTTATTTTTACTTTTTTTCCCCCTGATACAGAGAATACAAAAGGGTTAAGTTTGTACATTTAATCCTCTTTGACTCCACATAAAAACCGAAGCAACAAGGTTTTTTTTCACCTCACCCTACATCCTAAAAAAATGAAGTCTGATCAGAAAAAAGGGCCTCCGACCATGCCTGAGCTGCCGGTGGATGTAATAATCGAAATCCTCTGCAGACTTCCAGTGAAGTCTCTCCTCCGCTTCAGATGCTTGTCAAGGCAATTCCGTTCCATTATCGACAGCCGAGATTTCATCAATCGCCATCTTCAAAATCAGTCCGCGGATCAAAGACTCATTGCTTATGGTAGTCTCTCTAGACGCCTAGCAGGTCTCTTCTCAGTAGATTTTGATTCAGCAAATAACGTTTTGAAACTAGAGCACCCTTTTGAGAGCTGGGGTGATGACTATATTCTGATTGGTTCTTGCAATGGTTTGCTTGCTGTGTCTCACCGTCGTAGAACTAGTGTAGGTCTGTGGAATATATCAACTAAGAAGCGCCAAATTTTGCCCAAATTTTGGACTGATTTTGAATTACCTCTTTGGAATCCTAATGATTTAGGTTATGTCTTTGATGGGTTTGGTTATGATGTTACTAGTGATGACTATAAGTGGGTTAGAGTCATACATTTTAATAGAAAAAATTTCACTGAAGCAACTGTTTATAGTTTGAAAACTAATTCTTGGAAGAGGATTGAGGATTTGCCTCCTTATTATAACTACTTTGGTACTGAAATCGGGGTTCTTGTTGGTGGTGCTTTGAATTGGTTGGTGGGACTAGCTTATGACATCGGCAAACGCAGCGTCTTGTCATTTGATCTAAAGGGTGAAAAATTCTGCCTAGTTTCGGTTCCAGATTTAGCTGATGATGCTTACTATTTGGAAGTTGTGGTTTTCGGAGGATGTTTGTGTTTGGGCTGCTTTTATGTATCTAAGAAGGCTTTAGACATATGGGTGATGAAGGAGTACGGGGTGAAAGAGTCTTGGACAAAATTGTTTTCGTTTAAAGAAGAGACACTGCTTGGGCGTGTGTGTTTTTCTAATTGTTTTAGGGCTTTGGCTTATTCGAAATGCGGTGATCGAGTTTTATTTTATCAAATAGATGGGAAAGTTTTTGGGTATGACTTGGAAAAGGAAACGGGCAAGAGGATTGAGATTAGTGAATGGCCAACATTTATCTCACGCGTGACTATTTATGTGGATAGTCTGGTTTCACCTGTTCTTAATATGTGATTAGATTGTTATGTGGAGAAGAGGAAGTGGGAGAATGCATTAGAAGAGGATGGTTGGTAATTGTTTGGGTGGTAAATGAGTGATTAGATGGTCACGTGGAGAACAGAAAATGGAAGAACGAGTCAGTAGAAGATGGTAAGTAATTGTTTGGGTAGTAAATGTGTAATAGATGCTGGTTACCGTGTATATGTTTGATAAAGAATTGAAGATTTCTTTGATGCATATGTTTTATTTTTGTGATTGGGGCTCTTGTTTGAGTGATGCTTTGAATTGGATGGTGGCAACTAGAAATTCTCTGATCATTTTATTTCATAAGTGGAAAAGTTTGTTGAGTGCCATGTCGCTAAACAAGAATTTGGTATCTATAGGTGTTTGTATATTCTTTGGAATGGAATGTTTTCTCAGTTGACGAATTTCTTTAACCTTCAATTTAAGTCTTCTGCATTTGATTGTGTCCTTAATTGTCTGCCAAGTTAAACAATAATAGATGTCTCCATACATGCCTCTGACCAAAGGTTCAGTTAATCTTGCAATTGTGTACCCAACTGTTATTTTGTATCTTTAGCTGGTTCTTCATTGTCTTACTCCACAAAATTGTAGGGCATGCTGTATTTCAACAAATAAACACTATTGAGTGACTACCCTGATGGCCTGATGCACATTTTTAATCTTTAGAGTCGTTGGTTGGTGGCTCATAATCAAATTTGCAGGGCATTTTTGTTTGTCTACATTTAGAGGCGGTATGATTTACGCAGTCCCCTGCATATGCTGCATGGTTTAAAGATATATTTATGTTATGACCTCGTGAGCTATGACATAAGCAGCCCAAAACAAGTTGATTTTTGGCCACTCACTCCAAGAAAACTACAGGATTTTCCCATTCTTTTTCTATATGTACACTTATTTTTCAGGATCATTTGAATCGAGAGTACCATCAAGGTTATGTTTGTTCAGTATTTACATGATCTATGAGAGCAAGTAAATGGGGATTTATGCTATCTTGTTATTGTGTTATAGAATAATTACATGCTTTCAAATTATATCTGTCTCAAATAATATGAAATTTGATTCAAATATTATAACTAGATCAAAGAGTAATGAGAATCTAAATCACAAAAACAATTATCTGTAACTAATTTGGTACTTGGAACTCTTTCGGAGGAAAGAGGAGATGTTTAAGATTTGATTTCAAATATAATTTTGTGGTGGTCTTTACCAAAAACATTGAGGGAAAATCTAAACAGCAAATTCCAATTGTAATTACTATATTTCGTACACAAAATTAACACTGTAAAAAAGGGGTAAAGACAAAATTTTTATTTGTTACATGTGTAACTGAGTTAGGGACTTAACATGACGCTTATAAATACTGGTATACTACCACATAGTTTTACTTCGTAAAAACCAACTTGATTTTCGATTTGCAAAGCAGGTCAACTTATTTCGTTTTTGGATTAAGGGATAGTTTATCTTTTATTGTTTTAAGATTGGACAATGTTGAAATTTATTGAAGAGTTAATAATGATTGAAATCTGAAATTAAAATAACATTTTTTTTTCCTTAAAATTTGAATATAATGTAAATTTATTTATTTTTTAAAATTAAAATTATTTGAAAATAGACAATTCGATATTTTTATCATTTTCATTACTTATTATTATGTAATTTTAATATATTTGATGTAAAAAATTGAAAATAAATAATTTACTAAATTTTAAAATGTTTATATATATATTAATAATATTTTATTTATTATTAAATTGAAAAATATGATTAAAAAACAAAGTAGAATTATTATGTGTATATATTTAAATATATTAATTTATTTAAGAAAGCAATTTGAAAAAATGAATGTTTAAATTGTAAATTAAAATATAGTAGTTTAATTATAAGGCAATTTAAAATGAGATATATTTGAGTTTTTCCTTTTAAATAAATTTCTTGTAAGTTAAAAAAAAAAAAAAAATTTGTATAATATAAAATTAGGCTAAAGTGGAAAATATGTTATTTTAAGATGATAAATTTGGAATAAATTTTTTTAATGATTTACAATTAAGTGAAAAGTAAAAAATTCTTAAGGGTTCAATAAAATCTTTGAAATATCTTTTATAAAATTATATTTTATAAATAAATATAACTACATGAAATCAATTTTAAAGAAAATACTATTTATTTTTCAATTAATTTAAAAGAATATTACATTTTAAAAATATTTAATAAATATACTAACTTAATTTTTTAAAATATATTAACTTAATTTTTAAAATAATTTGACATTAGATTGGAAAAAAGAAAAAAATTAAAAATAACATGAAATTAAAGAAAAAATAGGGGTGGGGGTGGGGGGATGAAATTACGTAAAAAGCAAGGGAGCCTTTGGTTTTAAAAACCCAGACAACAACGTTTTCTTTCACCTCACGCCAATCACAGCAGCCACCGACCATGCCTGCGCTTCCAGTGGATGTAATCGTCGAAATCCTCTGCAGACTTCCGGTGAAGTCTCTCCTTCGCTTCAGATGCTTGTCAAAGGAATTCCGTTCCATAATCGACGGTTCATATTTCATCAGCCGTCATCTTCAAAATCACTCCTTGGATCAAGGACTCATTGTTCATCATAGACCATCTACACACGTATCAGAATTCTTCTCAGTAGACTTTGATTCAGCAAATAACCTTTTGAAACTAGAGCACCCTTTTGAGAGTTGGGAGTTTGGTTGTTATCTGATTGGTTCCTGCAATGGTTTGCTTGCTCTATCAGACCGTCGTGGAGTTAGTGTAGGTCTGTGGAACATATCAACTAAAAAGCACCAAATTTTGCCCAAATTTTCGTCTGATTTTGAGAAGCCTCCAGATGATGTCTTTGATGGGTTTGGTTATGATGTTACTAGTGATGACTATAAGTGGGTTAGAGTCATAAACTTTGATAGCAAAAAATTGACTGAAGTAGCTGTTTATAGTTTGAAAACTAATTCTGGGAGGAGGATTGAGGATTTACCTCCTTATGGTGACTACTTTGTTTGGGGAATTGGGGTTCTTGTTGGTGGTGCTACCTAGAGATGTAACTTGCAAAATCGGGGTCTTGTCATTTGATCTAAAGGGTGAACGATTCTGCCAAGTTTCGGTTCCAGAAATAGCTGATGAGGGTGATGATCATATTTTTAACGTTGTTGTTTTCGAAGGATGTTTGTGTTTGAGCTGCTTTTATCCATTGAAGGTGGTTTCACTACAAGAAATTCAGCCTACAGCAACGTTCAAAAGGCAACGTGCATCAGGTTCACGTTGCCGTAGGTCACCTATAGCAACGTGCAAGGGCTGCATGTTGTCAAAGAGATCTACGGCAACATGCAAACGTATGTTGCCAAAAGTAAGGAACATATAGCAGCATGCGAAATCATGCACATTGCCAAAAACCCTCCTTTTAGCAACTTGCATGGATGCAAGTTGCCAAAACCACATTTTTTGGCAACGTATAACCCTGCATGTTGCCAAAAACCCAACCTTCGACAATGTGCAGGGCTGCAAGTTTCTAAAAACTCATCCTTTAGCAACGTGCAGGGCTGCAAGTTGCCAAAAACCCACCGTTTGGCAATGCCTATTGCTGCACGTTGCCAAAAGCCCACCCTTTAGCAACGTTCATGGTTGCACATTGCTAAAAGTCCATCCTTTAGCAACGTACATGACTGCACATTGCTAAAAACCGATATTTTAAATAAGTATAAATAAATTTAATTTTGAAATTTAATTAATTTAATATTATAATGACTAATTACATATCATTTCAAACATAAAAAGATAATTATTATTTGACTTAAATACAAATTATCTACCTAATGTATGCCTTAATTAAAACAAATAGAGCTAACTTTTCAATTTACTTACATTTAATATTATACTGTTACAGTAATAACGATCTAATATAAAGGAAATGGTTGAATTGTCAAGTTTAGTGAAATTACATCGTGACACTCTCATAAATTGTTGAGTGTTGATTTTGTCAGGTTGTGAGAAATCTCAACTTTGAAAATAATGAAAAAAAATTGTTTATGATTTTCTAACTGAAAAATAAAGAATTTGTTTATGTTAAAAAATGTTCATAAATTATACAAAATATTTGATCCAAAATAAAATATAGTGATTATCATCTCTGCTATAAAAATGTACAAAGATATCACTAATAACATATCATTCTTTTAAAACTGATTTAAAAATAAAATAAAAAATCCGTTATTTAAAATACAATGTCTTAAAAATTAAGATATTATGAATACATCGGTTAATAAATTAACTGATGTGGATGTATTTAATTCAACACATCATTTTTTCTCAAAACAAATTTTTTAAGTAACTAGAAATCTTAATAAATTGCTTTAGAAATAAACTGATTTCTTTTTTTTTTAATTAAATGATTTAAAAATAAATGATGACTTTATTATAATTTATTTTAATTAATTTTAAAATAAATAATTTTTTAAAACTGTAAATTAATATTACAATTTATTAAAACTAAAAATAAATAATTAAAATGCACAAATTTAATCATATTTTGTTAGGAAGAAATATTGTTAGTTTCTTATCAATTAAGTTATTTTAAATTTGTAACTTAATTTTTTTTTTAAATAATATTTATGTATAAATAAGGTTTTTTTTTTTTTTTTTTTTTTTTTTTTTTTTTTTTTTTTTTAAAAAACCAATTCTCATTTCATCCAAAGTTTAAGTTGCACTCGTATCTAGACATGACCACGGTTCGGTTCAAACCGTGCGGTTCGAACCGAACCGTAACTGTAGAGCCGGAACCAGAACATAACGTTCTGGTTCCAGTTCGGAATCGAATCGGAACCGTCACTGTAGCGATTTCGGTTCCGGTTCTAATAAGTTAGAACCGAAACCGCCGGTTCAAGAACCGACGGAACCGGAACAGACTTGAACCGACGGTTCCGGTTCTTAAATAAATTAATATATAAAAAAAAAGAAAAAACTGTTGGGGCCGCGTGGCTGCGTGACTGACTGCGTGACCGTTGACAAATGTGAAATTTTGATGAATATACAGTCAGCGTCACATTTGTCGAAGTCCGCCAGCCTGTCGACCAGTGTCTGCACCGCCCCTGCCGCCACCGCCTTGTGCCTTGTCTGCTTCACCAGACATAAAGCGAACAGCGTCTTGATGCCCACTTTGAGCCCACGTGGATACGACTGTAGATTCCTCAGAATTTTAATCACTCCCTCGAAGATTTCGTCGACGCTACTGATCTGGGCACGCAACTCTTGAGATCTCATCCCCGCAAGAACGATTTCGATGAGTGCAGCTGAGTTGACTCGGACCTCGATCGATGCATGGAACAATAGGTTAGCTAAATACGTGACCTTGTGCGAATCAGAAGCTATCGCCATGCATTCCGACTCACTGAGTCGGAACATAACAAGCAACGCAAGTGACTCGTGGTTCAACTTCGAATTCGAATTCACATTTGAGAACAGTATATTCATCAAAATTTCACGCACGTTGACGACCACGCGGCCACTGACTGGGTTCCAGAACGTTGACGATCTGGTGGGTTCCAGAACCGAGATCGACGTCTGGGTTTCCACCCAGACCACCCAGACGTCGTCGATCTGGGTTCCAGTACCCAGATTGGCGTCTGGGTTCCAGAACCCAGATCCCAAACCCAGATCTGGGCTGGAACCCACCAGATCGGAAACAAAAAAATCAAAGAGAAGAAGGAGAAGAGAGAGAGAGAAGAAAACAAGAGAAGAAAACAGACTAATAGAGAAATAGAAAAGAAGAGGAGAACCGGAGAAGAAAAAGACGAGAGAGTCAAAGAGAGAGAGAGAGAGAGAAGAGTGAGTGACGTCAGACGTGAGTCAGTGAGGGACTGAGGGTAAATCAGTAAATGGATAATCCGGTAATGGATTTTATAAATTAAAGCTAATTGTGACTTGTGATTGTGAGTAATTTGATCTTCAAATAATTAAATTTTTTATTTCGTTTGTGTATCCGGTATCGTCGTATCGATTTATTTTTTAATTTTAAAATATATTTTAATATTACTTTTTAAATTTCAAATTGTCATTTTAAAAAAAGGTTCCGGAATCGGAATCGAAACCGTTATAGAATCGGAACCGAAACCGGAACCTGAACCGTTATAAAATCGTCGGTTCCAGAATCGAACCGGAACCGTATTATTTCGGTTAAGGTTCCGGTTCTAACTTTTTTAGAACCAAAATCGGAACCGAAACCGAACCGAACTGTGGTTATATCTACTCGTATCTTCTTCATGCCTACAAGTTTCTTTTCATTCTTCATGCCAAAAAATATTACCTAGTACGGGCTTTTAAAAACCCATGCTGAATATATCCATTTAAAAGTCTTTATCGTTGGCTTTTGATAACCCGTGATGGATACTTGATAGCAATTCCGGAGCACAAAATTTATCTGTGATAAATATTTTAGTATACAAAATTTAAGGAGGGAGAAATTCTCATTAATTTTTTTCTTCCCGCCCGTCTCATTTTCACTCACTACTCTCAACTCAAATATCTCACTCCTAGATTTTTTTGTTCCCGACCATCATCTTCTCCAAGACACCATCGGACCTGAAATCATATCCTCCATGGCCGTCGATCTTCATCTTCTTCAAACCGCAACCTCCACAGTTGTCGCCGAACAAGCAGCTCTCTCATCATCCATTGTTGTCGCCGAACAATCATACTCACATCTATCCAGGTATGTATCCAGGTATGTTTCGGATTTTGAATTTGTTGAATATTATTGGGTTAGATCGGTTTCCAGAATCAAAGATCTAATTTCTGCTTGTTTAGATTATTAAAGAGGTAATTTTTATGGACTGTTTGGATGTTTTGAATCTCTAGTTTTGATGGGGTTTGAAGTGGAGGAGAAAGTTAATAGGTTTTTTTTTTATTGTTTTGTGTATAAAGGTGTAAACTTTTTTTAATGGAGCTAAATTTTATGATCCCTGTGTATGTAATTGGTTTGTGATTTTAGGGCTATTGTATGAGAAGATAATGTTAAATTATGAAATGGGTTGGTTTGTTTTTGAATGTTGGTTGACTGTTTGAAGTGTGTAGGTGACGACAAAGATGACAACTCCTGCAAGGAAGAGACTGATGAGGGATTTTAAGAGGTTGCAGCAAGACCCTCCTGCAGGGATCAGTGGGGCACCCCAAGACAATAATATTATGCTTTGGAATGCTGTCATATTTGGGTGAGTTTTTGGTCTGTGTCTTGGAAGATATCTTTCATTTTTGTTGTTCAATTTATGTTATTTATTTTCATTCCCTGTTCGTTTATCAGTATATTTGACTATGGTTGGATAAGCCGTTTCTGGTTTCTTTTCTGATTTGGATTGCAGTCCAGATGATACGCCATGGGATGGAGGTCAGTAATCCTGTTACCGAAGCTTTTGCTGGGAGGGAATTTTGTTGAATTGTTGATTTTTTTTTTTTTTTAATTTGCTTGTATGTGTGTGCTCGTACTATTATTATAAAGGTTAGAGGCTTCATGTTGTTTGCATATTCTTTTTGAAAAATGTGTTGCGCTTGAATTGTGATTTAAGCTCTAGGCATGGTATTTTAAGCATTGGTTCCTCTGTTACTGTATGATTGATGTAATGCCTTGATGTGCTAATGTATTGCAATTGCAAAACCTATAAGAATGCATGATGGAATAACCTAATCCTTTTTACCTTTAGTGTATTGATATTGTTGTTTCAATATATACAAACTTTTTAAGTATTGAAGTTTTCAGCTACATAGAGTATCTAATTGCTCTGTGCAGTTTGGCGCTGTGTACTATGCATCTGCATTCGAAATGGAAGGGATAGCATAGTTTCCTGTTTATTATTTATAAAATTGGTTTTGTCACCTACAAATTCAATCCTATGGATGGCAAAAAGTAGCGTATGGAGAATGCTCTAGGCATTTCATAGTTATTTTCTTGAGACTTGTTGACTACTTTAAGCATTGTTCTGCACATGGCTGTGCTCGAGTTCTATGCTGACCTGAAATTTAATATCCGATTTTATGCTGGATCATATGTGAATATATACTCTGGGTCGTTGCATTCTGTTTGTTAGCCATTTGGCACCAACATGACTTTGAATTAATATAGATAGTCATTATTGTGCTTTAAAAAAGAAATTTTATTTTTGTTTTAATAAAATATATGTTTCTTCAACCTAGTTTATGCTTTAGGAATGTCTAGATGTACATTAGAAATAAAAAATTTATCATTTCGAGTTCTTCAGGCACGTTCAAGTTGACTCTTCAGTTTACAGAGGATTATCCAAACAAGCCTCCAACTGTACGATTTGTTTCTCGAATGTTTCATCCAAATAGTAAGTTTATTTGGAAACCATCTTACCATTAATGTTTGCATCTTTTAAAAAATCTATCTACTAATCAAGTGTGACTAACCTTTTCTTGTAGTGTAGACTTCCAATGAGGATATATATAACATAAATAATTATGTTTTATATTTTTTTATTATTGTATAGTGCTTATTTATTAGTACATTTAATTAACATGTTTGATTATACAGATTTAGATAACATTTATGATTATTTGATAATATTTTATAATTATGATAATGATTTATAATTGTTTTCAATACAGGTGATAGATGCGCAATCCCGAGAGCAATGAAAAAGCACATAACGAATGAGTTTGATAGATTGGTTAATTTTTCAGTTTAGAACTATATGTTAATTCTATATTGTATTGTCACTTGTGTTAGAGAAATAATTGTATATACTAACGCATTTGGGAATTATGAAATGATTTTATTATTGGATATATATAATTATATTAATAAAAAATATTCATTGTTATTAGATGAATCTATATACTAGATTAATTGTTATTAGAAAAGAACCAAATAAGATATTATAATAACCACCAAATAATATATATAAATGATCAATGGCAACGTGCAGGCAATGTTGTCTTAAGATCAATAGCAACCTGCATTTGATGTTGCTGTAACTGACCAATGGCAACGTGCAGACAATGTTGCTTTAAACATCAATAGCAACTTACGTATCAGGTTGCCTTTTACATCTATGGCAACGTGCAGCCAGTGTTTTCGTAGATGTTTATGGCAACATTAATTGTACGTTGTTGTAATCTACCGCAACATACAGTGCGCGTTGCCATAAAGCTTAAGACAACGCGCACCGCACGTTGCCAAACCCTTCAACACTAAGGTAACAGGCTTATCAGCAACTTGCTCCCGCACGTTGCAAAAGGCTACAGCAACGTATTTTGCACGTTGTCGGGACCCGAAAAACCGATACGCCTACTGAAAAACCGATTATCAGTCATGAAAAACCGATTTCGTCGCAGATTTTACAGTTTTTGTCGCAGATAACAAATATCAAAATCATCACAACCAATACATTCTTATAGTGTTTTAGCATGCGAATATGAACAAAATAACTCAAAAACTAACCGAAAAAACATATACTAATCCTTTGACAAGCAAATACTTCAAAAATCTTGTAATCTTTCAATGGATGAAACTTGAATGTTCAAAATCCTTCAATGGCTATTGTGAGAAAGAAGAAGAAGAGGAAATATAGACAATCAATGGTGAATCAAATCTCATAAACCATTAATGAAGAATAATTGAGAAGAGAAAACATGGAGGATGTTGTGAGGAAGAAGAATGTTAGTTTCGTAATTTTAATGTTGGGCATTTGAGTAATAGAAACTTAAGGGTATTTTCGTAATCTTGGGTATACAATGAAATTAATTTGTTTGAGGGGTTAAAAATAAATTTTTTTAAAATACGGGGTAAAAACAAAATTGAGCTTCTTTCAATGGGTATTTGTTGTAATTTCCTCTTTATTTATCATGTCATCATAGATTATGAATGTCACTATTGTTTAATTTCTGTTAGAATGCAATTTTTCATTAGAATGCATTATTGGTTATTATAGGATCACGCATTGTTATATTTTTTCATATTTTATAGATGAAATTTCTGGATCATTCAATGTTTTGACTTCTAGATTGTCAAACCAAATTGAGCTTGTTGCTCTATCTAACAATTAGATTGTTGAATAATGATCTAGTTTTAGTGAATGATGATCTAGTTTAACAATCTAATTCGTCTCTCCCTCTCCACGATGGAGCTTCATCCTGCGATAAAGATAACCTCCATCTCCGACAATGGATGATTGATGAAGATTTGTTTGGATCTCAATCGATATCAATGGAGATGGAGGTGTAATACATCTCTAATGATGAGGGTGGAGGTGCAAATTGGATCTTTATCGTCCATCTACGATGGAGCTCCAATCTGGATCTCCACCTTCATTTTTTTTTTTAATTATATTTTAATTTTTTTGAAAAAAAATTGCCCATTGTCGATCTATGTTATTGGACAGTCGATATTAGAGGTTGGTTTTTTAATTTTCAGTTTAAATTTATTTTTAATTTACTCTTTTAATCATTGAATCTCCATTGTCCATCTAAACTTAATGGATAGTGAATATTTAATATTTAATTTACCTTTTTAATCATTGAATCTCTATTGTCCATCTGAACTTGATGGATGGTGGATATCTAATATATATATATATAATTATATATAAGTTTACTAATTTTTTAAAAAGGATAAAGTAATAATTTATCTTTTTGATGTAAGGGTAAAAATATATATACTTTTACATTTTTTTGGTTAATGTTAACCTAAAAAACAATGTTAGAGAGGCCAAATTGAAGTGTGTGATTTTTTTTTTTTTTTGGTTTAAGCCCGAGGGACAAATGAAACCATTAATGGATTTGTATTTAAAAAAAGAAGTTTAGGAAAAATATAGGGATCAAAATAAAATTTTTCCTCAAAAACAGAGTTATGATTGATTTTGTTATGTGAATAGAATAGTGTATTAAATTTTTAACTTTGTCACATGTTAACGTCTGAAGAAAAGCTAAGAAGAGAAACTTTTTTCTAAAAAAAGGGGTACTCAACAACCCCTAAATTTTTTTAGACAATATATGAAAAAATGATATTATGAAAAACCTCCTGAAAAATAAAATAATAGTAAACAACTCTTAGGTTTTTTTTTTTTTTTTAATTATTATATGAACTATCCCTTACCGGTTAAAAAATTGGTTGGTGTTAAAGTTGAAAATCTGGGTTCTTCAAACCTAGTTAAATCTAGGTTCGACGAACTCGAAGTGTCTGGGTTTGATGGGTTTGTCGAAACTAGATTTAACTGGGTTTGTCAATTCTTTTTTTTTTTAATTTGTCAATTTTTAATTTGTTAGATTTTGATTGATATACAAACCTTGATGGTTTTTTGGGGTTTTTTTTTATTATTTTTTTTTATGTTGATTTTTGAAGGGGCGGAGATGGATCTCCACCTCTTAAAATGTTATTATTATTTTTTAAAAAAAGAATTAATTTTTTTTTTTATAATTTTTCTTGTAGAAAATTACTGAACCATCCATCAACAATTATTATTATTATTTTTAAATCTCATGTTATTTTTAATTTAATAATATTATTAATTAATAATTTAAGGGGTATTTTAATCATTACATATGTTTGAATGGTATAACATAGATTTTATAGAATCTTAATAAGGGTATTTTGGTCATTTTATAATTTTGGATGGAAAATGTTAAAATTTTGGATGGAAAGTTAATGGTAAGGGATGATTCACTTAATTACAAAAAAAAAAAAAAAAAAAAAAAAAACCATAGACTATTTACAATGATTTTACTTTCCTGGGGGGTATTTCATAATATTCCTATATAAATTAGTCAATGTCTAGATGGCAACATTCACACCTCCTTCCTTCCTATAATATTTATGCTTCCTTTTTTATGTTTTTTCACAGCAATTAAGTTTCATTTTGATTGGTTGAAAACTTTAAAAGAATATAGAGATTTATGGTAATTGACATTAGTCTATTTTTGGTCCGTTACATTCAATATTTGTTTTTTGGTAGGTTATATTCAATTTGAGCTTATGTATCACATTAAAAAACATACTTTAAAAATCAACTTATTTTTGAAATTGATTAAAGTTCTTAATCATTTTACTAGTCAGCCATGGAAAACAGAAAAACTCAAAGAAACGAAGGTATGTTTTATCATGTCATCATAGGTTATGAATGTCACTACAGTTTTTTATTAGAAAGCAATTTTTCACTAGAATGTGTTATTGGTTATTGCAGGATCACACACTATTATATTCTTTTAATTTTTTTAGATGAAATTTTTAGTGATTTATAACTTTAGACAACTACATCTCTAATACAATATGCAGGTTTCAGTTCTAATATTAGAGAATCATGTTCTCTTATCTATTTAAATCTGGGATTTGGGATATGAGACTTGCAAGTATAGCGACAATTAGGTTTTGTATCTCATTTGAAATTATACATGAAGTCACAAACATTGTTAACATGTGCTCTATATATATTATAGCAAAGAAAGACATAATTTCATTGCAATATGACTAATAATTTGTTACTGAGGGATTGTTACTGATCTCGCTATTCACAGATGGTGATGAAATCGTAAATGATTCTCCGATAGAGCAAGTGAGGCTTACAGTTCCAACCACAGACGATCCGAGTTTGCCCTCCTTAACATTTCGAACTTGGATCTTAGGGCCCATTGCATGCACCATTTTAAGTTTCACATATCAATTTGCCTTTTATCGCCAATTAGTTTTCTCTATACCAAGTGGTTGTGTCCAGATAATGCTTGTCACACTTGGCAAATTAATGGCAGCTACACTTCCATCTAAATCAATCAAAGTTCCCGGAACAAGTTGGAGTTTCTCAATGAATCCGGGGCCTTTCAACATCAAAGAAAATGTGTTGCTCAATATTTTGGCTGCAGCAGACACTCCTTATTGTATGCCGATTATTGCAGCCAGAAAAGTCTACTACCATAAACCTCTAAATTTCTGGACATCGTTACTGTTGATTATGACAACTCAGGTAATTGCTAGTTGTATATTAAGGCTTTAGCTACTGGATATATAAAATCTTATGATGAATGGTCCTTCCAGTTGATAGGTTATGGATTTGCGGGACTGTTTATGAAGTTCTTGGTATATAATCCCTACATGTGGTACCCTTTAACCTTACCTAATGTATCTTTCTACAGGTATGTATTTTGTGCTATTTTTGGTGTATGTGAATGCCAACATATATACTTGATATTATCTAACAAAGCTCACTTAAATTTAGGGCATTGCACGAGGTAGAAGGGAGGCCCAAAGGAGGCATATCGAAACTTCAGTTACTTGTTATAGCAACAATTGCAAGCTTTGCCTACGCTATAATACCAGGCTATTTCTTTCCTTCCATAAGTGCTCTTTCTGTTATTTGTTGGTTCTGGAAAAGTTCGGTTACAGCTCAACTCATCGGCTCTGCTCGTAATGGCCTTGGCATTGGTTCCTTTGCCTTGGACTGGTCTGCTATATCAGCCTATACTGGAAATCCATTAGTTTTTCCGCTATCTACAATCATCAACATGGCAATTGGATTCATAATATTGCTCTGCATTATATGCCCAATTACCTATTGGACTAATTTCTACAATGCCAAGAAATTTCCTTTTTTCTCCTATGAACTTTATGATAAAGACGGTCAAGTTTATAACATTTCAAAGATTATTAATGAAAGTGATCTTACGTTCAATCAAAATGGTTATGAGAACTACTCAATTCTTTATAAGAGTGTTACGAATATTTTTATGAGTGGGTTTGGTTTTGCCACTGTTACAGCCACTTTTTCTCATTTTGTAATGTTCCATGGAAGGTACAATACAACACCATCTTTAAGTTTATTTAGTATACATTTTGTAAGTTTTTCCACCATGAAATGGAATATTTTCTATGTAGGGAATTATGGCAGCAAGTGAAACAAGCAAATGATAGAAACAACAACACTCGTGAAGATGTCCATAATAGGTTGATGAAGAAGTATGATCCTATTCCGCAGTGGTGGTTCCTTGCAATTCTAGTTTCCTCATTCTGCTTAGCCATTTTCTCTTGTGAAGGACTTGGGAAGCAGTTGCAGCTCCCATATTGGGGAATCATTTTAGCATGCATCTTAGTAATGATTTTTATTTTACCATTAGGTGTTATTGCAGCTACCACCGGCCAAGTAAGCATTTCCTTAGCTATTTCAATTTAGTTACACTGTTAAAAATGTTTTTTCTAACGGAAGTAAAAAATTACTGCAGTCCCTGGGCGTGATTTCTATGGTTGCAGATATGTTAATAGGATATATCTATCCTGGCAGACCAATAGCCTATCTAGTATTTGATGCCTTTTGTGTCTCAACCCAAAGTCACGCTCTTTCATTTATAGAAGATTTCAAATTGGGTCATTACATGAAGATTGCCCCAAAATCAATGTTTGTTGCACAAATAACCGGAACGATCATCTCAGCAGTTGTTAGCCTGACTACAACGTGGTGGTTAATCTCAACTGTGGACAATATCTGTGACCAAAAACATTTACCACGGGGTAGTCCTTGGACTTGTCCTGGGCTAACTATGATCGACAATGGTTCAGTAACATGGGGGCTGGTGGGTCCGAGGCGTATGTATTTTCCAGATGGCATATACTCAAAATTATTCTATTTCTTCTTTATTGGTTTGATTGGACCAGTGTTTGTTTGGATACTATTGAAGTTTTTTCCTGATAAAAAATGGATCAAAGGCATTAATGTTCCAAACATGCTAGGAGGTTTCATGTCTTTGCTAGCAGCTGGTGCAGTGAGTTACTGGTCATTTATAAGTGTGGGGATTTTCTTCAATCTCATTGTATATAGAAAGTATAAAGATTGGTGGGGCGAATACAATTATATGTTAGCAAATGGGCTCGACTTGGGAGTTGCCTTGCAGGCTCTATTGGTAGGTATAACTCAATTGATGATTGGTGTATATGGAGTTAACTGGTGGGGTGTAGAGGTAGGAGATCATTGTCCCCTTGCGCAGTGTCCTACAGCTCCTGGTGTTTTAGTGGAAGGTTGTCCTGCTGTTTAATCCAGGAAAGTTGGGCATAAATATTCGGCATGACTGGCATTGATAAGAGATTATTTCTTTAAGTATTTTAGAGTTGGTATTCATTTGATCAATCAATCTATATATGTAAATGTTTTTCAAACTCTACAATTCAACAAATTTATCGGAGTAATCAAGTTTCGTCTTTTTTATATCAATATCTCGGAGAAGACCGACAAAACTAGGGAAAATTGATGGTAATTGCCATTTTAGAATCTAGCAGAACTTTTTTTTTTTTTGGTTAATGAACACATAAATCTCCATCCTATAAGTAGAAGGACATCATATAATTATAAGTTTATTCACTATAGGACTTAGTTGGATAAGGTTGAAAGCAAAACGGAACATTGACGGTAATTGTCATTTTAGAATAAACTTCCTCTTTGTTTATTTTTTCCAAAAATGTGAATATTATATTAGATTTTTTTATATTTTTTATTGATAAAATTTAAGATAATAAGTAATATAGTAATATTTTAAAGTTGACATAATCTACTAGTTATAAATCTAATTGTGCATTATACATACAAGTGTTATTAGTGTGTGTGTCTATATATATGTGTGTTATTTTATTAAAATGTAAAAAAATAAAAATTTATTAAATACAGTGGATCATATACATAATCTCTTACATTCCTTCATTATCAAAGATTGAATAGATGCAAGAATATTAATCCATGATCAAGTAATCGACATGTATTGCGTACTAACCTTCACTCATCTATCTATATATAGTACCACTCAAAAATTGAAAATTCACACTATTATTTCTGATTTGTCTTCAATATCATTATTTTGATTTGCTTCAACCAGTCATGGCAAGCTCATCTTTCTTCTTCTTATGTTTGTTGCTTCATCATTGTTTGTTCAGTTAGTTTATACTCAATATCCAATATAATTATATCACTCAATAGAAATAATGATTTTCATTCTGTGGAAGAGGCCATGAAAACTATTCCCAATAGTGATATATGTTATTACATATATATAAAAGAGGGTGTGTATAAGGAGTTCATTGACATTAGCAATGAGAAAAGAAACATTGTCATATTTGTTGATGGAATGGGAAAACAATTATAATTTTCAATAACAGTAATAGTTTAGGATTCGATATTCAAACCTCTACAACTAGGAGTAAGATTTATTATGTACTTGTACATTTTTCTTATAACTTTTATAACTTTATTTATATCCTCATATACTAATATGCACAATTTATTTTATTATTATACTTGTTACTCCATTATAAGACATTTAGGGGCCGTTTGTTTTTTTGTCTGAAGACTAAACAGTGCTGCTTAAGACTGAAAATTGAATAGGGACTGAAATCTGAAATCTAATAGACATGTTTGTTTTTTCTTTTCTTAACTCTGAATGTATAATAATCTTGTTTGTTTTTTAAAGTTAAAATTGTCTAATTACTAGTAATTTGATGTTTAGATCCTTTTACTATTAGTTATTATGTAACTTTATTTAATATTATACAAACAATTACAATAAATTATTTAACAAATATTAAAACACTTATATATATAATATTTTTATTCATAATTAAAATAAGATTAATTATCATAGTAAAGTCAATTAAGTTTATATATTCAAATAATAATAAACAAAATAGTCTTAAATTAAATTACTATTACAACAAAAATTAAAATTGTAACTTTTATATATATTATTTTTATTCATAATTAAAATAAAATTAATTATAATAGTAGAGTCCATTAAATTTATATATTCAAATAAAAATAAATAAATTGGTTTTAACTTAAATTACTATTACAACAAAAGTTGAAATTGTAAAGTAATATATATTCTCTACTATAATTAAACAAGAATAATCAAATATTTAAACAAACTGATTTGTAATTTTGTTTCTAAATTGTTGTATAAACACTTGATCAATAAAGATTCTTATCGAAATTTGATCGGAGAAATATAATAATCTAGCTATAAAAAATTTGATGTTGAGATGTTTGAAGTTTTTATTTTTCAATGTTATTTGTTAAAGTATTAAAAGAAATCTATATAATGTAAAATTAAGACAAACTTGGAAATATATTATTTTAGAAAGGATAAATTTGGAATAATATATTTATAAAATCATTAAGTGATTTTGTATTAAGTGAAAAATTAAAAAATGTTACTTTTTTTATTAAGTGGTTTTTGGGTTGTTTTAAGTGGTTTGACCACTTAAAAAAATAAACAAAAATATCTTAATTGGCCTAATTCAGTACCATTAAGTGTTAAGTGTAAAAAACAAACAACCTCTTACTATGTGGATTTTGTATTTCTAATCAAATTAATGCAATTTCGATTATATACAATACCATTTTCGTACCTTTTTTATTTGATTAAATTCAATATCTTAGACACCCAAAGTTTTATGTATATTTTTTTTGGGCCAATGTTTTTAGGGAATTTAGCAAAATTGCCCTAAATGCACATAAAAACTACAAAAATACCATTTGAATGAATTAAATTGCAAAAAATACCCCTAAATGACTAAAATACCCTTAAACTTAATCCTATCACCCTCTCATTCAACTTCTCATGGCAACCCCACTCTCCACTGTTTTGGAATCATGACAGACAACTCCCATTGTTTTGCTTCACGGGCATTTTTAATCACGGCAGACAATATACAAAATTATACACACCTGTACATTTTTTCTAATGTTTGAGTCCTCCGAAGGTCCAGTAGCAGAAAGTTTCTGCAGTTGCCTCTCAGATTTCTTTAACAGATCTGTAATTTCATGGGTAAGCACCTCAATCATACGTTGGTCTTCTTTTCCATCTCTAAAGGATGGCATTAAAGCCTTGGCATGTGCCTTGACTAATTCTGCCATTTTAACTCGAGCACGTTGTATATTTACCGCTATTTCTTCAGAATCATCCACCCATGCTGGTGGTAGACCCACTGTAAACGCCTACTGCACCAAGGAAACAGAATTTCACACAAAAGGATCTCACATTTTTCAACCCAACTTTCAATAATATAGACTTATATGGGACATGTGATTTTAAATGACAGAAAGCCAGATAAAAATCCAATGCCCAAGTAAATTCCTCTTCGGGTCAACCTCTGACCCGAAGAGGAATTTTTTTCCTCTTCGGGTCAGCCGCTGACCCGAAGAGGAATTTTTCCTCTTCGGGTCAATTTATAGTTGTGCCAAAATCTTCATTAAATTACAATTTTTAGTGTTCACACATATAACTATATGAACACAAAAACCAGTTATGATTGTGCAAAGATCTTTACAGCAACCGTATCAAAAACTCAGTAGTTGAAGCATTGGAAACTTGGGACACATCCAAGAAATTTGACTGCACCAATCAAGTTTACATCTATGCAAGATAATTATATGGCATTTTCTTAAAAAAAAAATACATACTGTAGTGTTCACACTTCACACATATAAATATATGAACATAGAACCAGTTATGATTGTATCAAAATTTTCATTGAATTATACTTTTTCTATAATTATATAATAAAGAATCCAGCCCACCCTGAAAATTTGAGCGAAAAAGGCTTTAGTCTGTACATGGTTCATCTAGCACAGGGCTGGACAAAATGTCAAGACTGGCCTTCAGGTCACACGCAAACAGACAAGACAAATATATACAAACACAGATGCAAACATATATTATTAACAGAACAGGGGCCTTTCCAGGATAACAACACGACCTCTCAGTCAAATAAGCATGAATACAATGTTAAATTACCCTTAAAATCAGTTCATTTATCCACGTCTAACTGATCTAACAAACATTAACTTTGCAACTGCTGCTTAGCCCAAAGCCTCTAAACTAACTCCGAAAGCTTTACCTAAAAATCACTAATTATTCCATCAGAAAAAAGGTTCATTTCCTAGGCAAAGACAATACACAGTTCACCAACACAAACAGTTGGTGGGCGTTTTGGTCGGCTTGGGATTGTATGGGCAGCTGTGGTTGCGGTTGTGCTTGGCCGGCGGTTGAGCTTCGACTTCGGTGTACATTCGTTGAGCTTGGGCGACTTCGGGTGGAGGTTTGTTCACCTCGGTCGACAGTTAGGATGGCGGGTGGAGATTGCTTGGCTTGGGTGCAGCGTAGTTGAGTTTTGATGCACCTTGAGATGTCATGGACTGGTCTGAAATGGAAGGAAGGGCTGCCGTGACTGTCGTCTGCCGTGAAGGGGAGAAATGGCTGCTGTGAGTGGTCTGCCGTGAAGAGGAGAAGGGGTGCCGTGAGTGGTTTGCCATGAAGGGCATCGTGAAGGGGAGGAATTACTGCTGTGAAGGGGAGGAATTTGCTGCCATGAAGGGGAGAAGGTTTTGTGGTTTCGGGTCTGCCGTGAGATCCAAGGGTAGAAGGTCTGCCGTGAGGGTCTGCCGTGAGATGAAGGGGAGGGGCTGCCCTGATGCAAATTGTGATGTTATAAGGTCATTTTAGTCATTTTGGAGCATATTTGCAATTGAATTACATCAAATGGCATTTTTGTTATTTTAGTTTGTATTTAGGGCAATTTTGCTAAATTCCCATGTTTTTACATATATATACCAAAAAATTGACCCTAATACTATATGTGTATATATATGTGTATGTGTATTTTTGCCTTACATCTAATAATATTTTTAATTTGAAAGTTGATATAATCGATATATATATTTATAACATAAAAAAATTAAAATCTATTAAATATTGTGGATCATATACATCATCTCTTTTGAGTATTTAGCTTTTTAGTGACACTATATTTAATTACAATTTTTGCTGTGATATTTTTTTTTTCCTTTTTATTAATTGCAAAGTAGCACATCATCATATAATTATAAGTTTATTCACTTTAAGACTTAGCAGGATAAGTATGAAACTAAATGGGAATGTTGATGATAACATTTTTTGCCAGAATAAACTTCCTCTTTGTTTTATTTTTTAGGAGACGTGAATATTATATCAAATTTTTTCATATTTTTTATAGTTAAAATTTAAGAAGATAAACAATATAATAATATTTTTACTTTGAAAGTTGATATAATCTCTCTCTATATATATATAACATAAAAAAAAAATCTATTAAATATAGTGGATCATATGCATCATCTCTTTTGAGTATTTAGCTTTTGAGTGGTACTATATTTAATTGCAATTTTCCTTGGTATCTTGTAACACCTCGAATCCGAACCGATCTAATAGAACATAATATATATATATGTATATATCTCTTATTGAAGTTTAAATGGGGTTCAAATAAAAATCAAAAGGGGTTCAATTAGAAACTTAAGTTAAAGAGTCTAAAGAATACGAAATTTAAGTGGGCCAATTAGAAACTAGTATGACCCAATTTGTAACACTACGAATCCGAATCAATTTAATAGAGTATAATATATATAGGTATGTATCTCTTATTGAAGTTTAGGTGGGGTTCAAAAAAAAAAAAAAAAATCAAATGGGGTTCAATTAGAGACATAAACTAAAGGGCCCAAAGACAAATTGTAACACCTCTACTCTAACATCTCCCGTTGGTACGAGGATCGAGACAAGGGAAGTTACATTTTTCGTTTCCAAATTTGCTTTTTATAAAATTCTATTATTTAGAAATTCATTTACAAAAGAGCATTTAAATAATTTTTTTTTATTTACAAATGACGATTTAAGTTTAACGAAAATTCGGCAGAGTTTCATCTATTTTTTTGAAAATCCAAAATTTACAAAACCTGCAATGAAAACAAAGACACTTCTAAAATTTCATTCATTTTCTCAAACTTCCATTCGGACTTTCCATCCATCTCCACTTTCACTTCACCACACAAGCATTTATAATTACACATTTAATAAATATCATATTAAATAAATATAAATTGTTACTTTAAAAGAAAGAAATATATTTATTTATAGAATCACTTTACAATATCGAAATCTTCTATATCATTTATATACATTATCAATTACAAAATTTCATGAATACATATTCATAAATAACTATATATACATATATATACATGCGTATCAACACATGTAATGTAGAGGAATGTGACTCGCGAGAAGCTAGGTAACTGTTTTCTCCTTTGTCTCTACTAGTGAAATTTAAAATATACTGTTAACTACCATTTTAAATTTTGTATCAAAATTTCACTACATAATCAATTTACTACCAATTACCCATATAATATATATAAACTCATTTATTCTCATTTATATTCATACAATTTTCATCATGCTTTAACGTTTTTCAAAAATACAAGTGGTAAATCAACATTGTATAATTTTTCAAATTTTTACAAATAAATTTCAAAGATCACAAATTTCAAGTGAATTCGTACATAAAACTCAATCATCGTCATTCTTAACCATATCAACTCGGTTTTCTTTATATTTTTCAATGCCTTTTATAAACTCTGACACGGTATCATGGATTGACAAATGGATCTTCTGACATCGGCACTCGGTGGTTGTCCATCAGAATAAACGACATCCCCAACATCGGTCATTCGGTGACTACCCTCCAAGTCGCATATCGCAATCGGGTCTCCTGGCATCGGCCACTCGGTGGCTAGCTACTAAAATCAACGACGTCCCTGACATCGACCATTCGGTGGCTACTCACCGGGTCACATATCACAATCGATTTCGATTTCAGAACTGAACACCTAATGCCTCTCATAATCCGTCCATCAAACACTGTGTATCGTATCGATGTAACGTGCAATATTGTTAATTTGCTTTATTCATATGCCAATTACCAATCCCCACCTACCAATATTCAGATTTACTCAAACCCTTCTCGATTTTGATTATTTACCAAAAGCTTCATATTTTGAATAACTTCTATCTTTACATAACATTTTCATTCAGAACGTGATGCACACAATTTCAATCATCCTATTTTCCTCATTTAATCAAATTATCAATATAAACATCGTAAAACCACGTTTTTCATTCAGTTATCTCATCATATCTTCTCCAATACGTCCATGCTTTTCTTCCGATATATGTTCGGTCAAGGTACTGAACTTATTCACTTCTTTTCGTCTCTGTCCGTTTCTTTTCTGTTTTCATTCGAAATCTAGTAAAATCATATTTAAACACCATTTATTACCATTTAATTGAAAAATACCACGTATTTCAAAATCAAGCATAAATTTTCAATTGCGTAAATTTTTAATTACATATTTGTAACAACTTTTTGAACTCTTTCAAAACTTAAATCCTTATCGTTTTCAAATTACTATTTTATCCCTAATTTTGACATCAAAGCGTAATAACATCATTCCTTTTCTTTTAATTATTACATAATTATATATAAGATAACACTAATACCGTTGAATTTTAAAACTAATATACATTCGACTTAAGAAGGAGTTTTAAAATCTTTATTTTTCATGCATTACTTTCTCACATAAAGCATTCAAAAATCATTGATTTAACATATAAATAAGATTGAAGTAACAAAAATACCCATTGGTTATTTCCTATTGCGCATACAGTCTATGGAACTAAATTATTATTATTATTAGTATTATATTTTAATTGGGCTTGAGTTTGAAATATCATCTCAAATGTCTACGTACTCATTCCAATATTGGGATCAAAGCCCTCGTAGTTCAACCAACTTTTATTATACTTTATCAAAATAATTCACAATACACCCAATCTATATTTTCAGTCATGCATGTATATTTCCCAAACTTTTTATTTTTCATTACATAATATTACAAAATTATTCATACTATGATTTTCACATAAACATAAAATCAAATTAATTAAAAAAAAATATAACAATATCAAACAATTTACTAAATATTTAATTTATTTTCAATACATAATAAAAACTGAAATATACGTAAACGTACTAAAAATATCATTTTATTCATTTTCAAATCTTAAATCCATTTATATACAAAATTATATAACTCGATTTCTAAATAGAAATATAATTATTAAAATACATATTCTATAATCTAATCATAAATCATAATACAAAATCAATAAATCAATAAACTAATTAAATAATCTTCTTCTAATAATACTTAAATAAATCAAATTTGAGACATATATAAACTTTTCTTTTAACTTCAGAACATAATTTATAATCTATAAAATCAATTAACTCAATAATTATTTACTTGAAGTAAATAATAAAATCTGAAATATAAATAAACATAACTCAATAAATTTAAATAAATAAATAATTATCCACTCACATGACTCATTTGTCCATTTTTGGATCTAAAACGTGTTCTCTTTTGACTTATGGATCCACCTTATCTGGATAATCGAGTATCTAAAATATTATTATTATTATTATTATTATTATTATTTTCCTGCTGTCTATCGAACAGCTCCTTTTTTTTTTTTTTTTTTTTTGTTTCTACTATCTGCCGAACAGCCTCTTCTTTCTTCTCCCACCTCAGTTGCTTCTAATGGCCATTATATATACACAAACAAGAAGCCATCGCCTCATGTACAACTTTTTTTTTTTTCTTTTCGTGTGCCTCTCCTTATTGCCGAGCAAAACAAATGCACCTATATATACATATATATATATATATATATAGGGAAATTTATAGTTTTTATCCAAATAAAAAGAAACTTTTTGTTTTTACCCCGTATTTTAAAAAAATTTATTTTTAACACCTCAAACAAATTAATTTCATTGTATACCCAAGATTACGAAAATACCCTTAAGTTACTATTACCCAAATGCCCAACATTAAAATTACGAAACTGACCTTCTTCTTCCTCACAACATCCTCCATGTTTTCTCTTTTCAATTATTCTTCATTAATGGTTTATGAGATTTGATTGACCATTGATTGTCTATATTTCCTCTACTTTTTCTTTCTCACAATAGCCATTGAAGGATTTTGAACATTCAAGTTTCATCCATTGAAAGATTACAAGATTTTTGAAGTATTTGCTTGTCAAAGGATTAGTATATGTTTTTTCGGTTAGTTTTTGAGTTATTTTGTTCATATTCACATGCTAAAACACTATAAGAATGTATTGGTTGTGATGATTTTGATATTTGTTATCTACGACAAAAACTGTAAAATCTGCGACGAAATCAGTTTTTCATGACTGATAATCGGTTTTTCAGTAGGCATATCGGTTTTTCGGATCCCTGAAAAATCGATAACGGACTGTGAAAAACCGATTTTCACTCCTGAAAAATCGAAATTAGCAATTTTTTCAATAATTGCTATAATTGTGATTGGAATGCTGTAAATTAAATTTTAGTGTTATATGTGTTTAGATATTATTATATTTTATTTGAGTGGAGAGTGTTGTGAGACTGAACACAACCAACGTCGATGTCCCTTATAATTTTCTACTCCAAATCCAAAGGTGGATGATGATGAAAATAATGAGTAGACATTGATATTGAACTTCTATTTCATGTATATTTTAACTTATTTTGTTAAATTGATATATTATAATCGGATTCGTTATTTATTTTAGTTTTTAATGAATGAATGAATGATAGGAAATTTATTTGTAATGCATTGTCATTAATATCATGAAATAAGTAAAGATCAATTGATATGAAATTTAATGAATGAAGTATAGTATTTGTTAAAATTATTTATTCAATCACCGATCAGTTACTGGGAATCTTTAATGTGTTAAAATTATAGGCGAAAATAAATAGAGACACTGGATCTATTTTTCAGCGTAGCTAAAAAATCGATATCGATTTTTCAGGGGCTGTAAAAACCCGATCATCAGATAATTGCATAGAAGTGAGAATCGGTTTTCTATTGACACTGAAAAATCGGCTCCAGTTTTTCAGGTACCATGAAAAATCTGTCATTACTTTTCTTCAACATTTTCAGGTAGTATAAAACCGATTTTGCATCGGTTTTATACTACGTCTGGAAAACCGAAATCGGTTTGTTGATTTTATTTATTAATGATTTACTAATTTTCAATAAAATCAATCAATCAATCAATAAATTGGTCTATACAATAAAATCAAATTATCAATCAATAAAATCAATAAATCATTGGTTTGTAATTTATGTCAATAAATCATTAGTTAGTAAAATTAGTAAATCATTAATCAATAAATCAATCATTCGATCGGTCTATACAATAAAATCAATAAATCATTGGTTAATAAAATCGATAAATCATTAATCAATAAAATCGATCAATAAATCGGACATTGATTTTATTGTATGGACCAATTTATTGATTGATTTTATTAATTAATTTTAGATTGATAACTTGATTTTATTGTATGGACGGATTTATTGATTAATGATTTATCGATTTTACTAACCAATGATTTATTGATTTTATTGATTGATAACTTGATTTTATTGTATGGACCGATTTATTGATTAATGATTTATCGATTTTACTAACCAATGATTTATTGATTTTATTGATTGATAACTTGATTTTATTGTATGGACCGATTTATTGATTAATGATTTATCGATTTTACTAACCAATGATTTATTGATTTTATTGATTGATAACTTGATTTTATTGTATGGACCGATTTATTGATTAGTGATTTATCGATTTTACTAACCAATGATTTATTGATTTTATTGATTGATTTATTGATTAATGATTTATCAATTATACTACCCAATGATTTATTGATTTTATTAATTGATAACTTGATTTTATTGTATGGACGGATTTATTGATTAATGATTTATCGATTTTACTAACCAATGATTTATTGATTTTATTGATTGATAACTTGATTTTATTGTATGGACCGATTTATTGACTAATGATTTATCGATTTTACTAACCAATGATTTATTGATTTTATTGATTGATAACTTGATTTTATTGTATGGACCGATTTATTGATTAGTGATTTATCGATTTTACTAACCAATGATTTATTGATTTTATTGATTGATAACTTGATTTTATTGTATGGACCGATTTATTGATTAATGATTTATCGATTTTGCTAACCAATGATTTATTGATTTTATTGATTGATAACTTGATTTTATTGTATGGACCGATTTATTGATTAGTGATTTATCGATTTTACTAACCAATGATTTATTGATTTTATTGATTGATAACTTGATTTTATTGTATGGACGGATTTATTGATTAATGATTTATCTATTTTACTAACCAATGATTTATTGATTTTATTGATTGATAACTTGATTTTATTGTATGGACCGATTTATTGATTGATTTATTGATTAATGATTTATCAATTATACTAACCAATGATTTATTGATTTTAGATTGATAACTTGATTTTATTGTATGGACGGATTTATTGATAAATGATTTATCGATTTTACTAACCAATGATTTATTGATTTTATTGATTGATAACTTGATTTTATTGTATGGACCGATTTATTGATTAATGATTTATCGATTTTGCTAACCAATGATTTATTGATTTTATTGATTGATAACTTGATTTTATTGTATGGACGGATTTATTGATTAGTGATTTATCGATTTTACTAACCAATGATTTATTGATTTTATTGATTGATAATTTGATTTTATTGTATGGATTGATTTATTGATTAGTGATTTATCGATTTTACTAACCAATGATTTATTGATTTTATTGATTGATAACTTGATTTTATTGTATGGACCGATTTATTGATTAATAATTTATCGATTTTACTAACCAATGATTTATTGATTTTATTGATTGATAACTTGATTTTATTGTATGGACCGATTTATTGATTAATGATTTATCAATTATACTAACCAATGATTTATTGATTTTATTAATTGATAACTTGATTTTATTGTATGGACCAATTTATTGATTGATTTTATTGATTAATAATTTATCGATTTTATTAACCAATGATTTATTGATTTTATTGTATGGACCGATCGAATGATTGATTTATTGATTAATAATTTACTGATTTTACTAACTAATGATTTATTGATATAAATTACTAACCAATGATTTATTGATTTTATTGATTGATAATTTGATTTTATTGTATAGACCAATTTATTGATTGATTGATTGATTTTATTGAAAATTAGTAAATCATTAATAAATAAAATCAACAAACCGATTTCGGTTTTCCAGACGTAGTATAAAACCGATGCAAAATCGGTTTTATACTACCTGAAAATGTTGAAGAAAAGTAATGACAGATTTTTCATGGTACCTGAAAAACTGGAGCCGATTTTTCAGTGTCAATAGAAAACCGATTCTCACTTCTACGCAATTATCTGATGATCGGGTTTTTACAGCCCCTGAAAAATCGATATCGATTTTTTAGCTACGCTGAAAAACCGATCCAGTGTCTCTATTCATTTTCGCCTATAATTTTAACACATTAAAGGTTCCCAGTAACTGATTGGTGATTGAATAAATAATTTTAATAAGTACTATACTTCATTCATTAAATTTCATATCAATTGATCTTTACTTATTTCATGATATTAATGACAATGCATTACAAATAAATTTCCTATCATTCATTCATTCATTAAAAACTAAAATAAATAACGAATCCGATTATAATATGTCAATTTAACAAAATAAGTTAAAATATACATGAAATAGAAGTTCAATATCAATGTCTACTCATTATTTTCATCATCATCCACCTCTGGATTTGGAGTAGAAAATTATAAGGGACATCGACGTTAGTTGTGTTCAGTCTCACAACACTCTCCACTCAAATAAAATATAATAATATCTAAGCACATATAACACTAAAATTTAATTTACAACATTCCAATCACAATTATAGCAATTATTGAAAAAATTGCTAATTTCGATTTTTCAGGGGTGAAAATCGGTTTTTCACGGTCCGTTATCAGTTTTTCAGGGACTCGAAAAATCGTTATCGGTTTTTCAGGGACCCGAAAAACCGATATCGGTTTTTCAAGGACCCGAAAAACCGATACGCCTACTGAAAAACCGATTATCAGTCATGAAAAACCGATTTCGTCGCAGATTTTATAGTTTTTATCGCAGATAACAAATATCAAAATCATCACAACCAATACATTCTTATAGTGTTTTAGCATGCGAATATGAACAAAATAACTCAAAAACTAACCGAAAAAACATATACTAATCCTTTGACAAACAAATACTTCAAAAATCTTGTAATCTTTCAATGGATGAAACTTGAATGTTCAAAATCCTTCAATGGCTATTGTGAGAAAGAAGAAGAAGAGGAAATATAGACAATCAATGGTGAATCAAATCTCATAAACCATTAATGGAGAATAATTGAGAAGAGAAAACATGGAGGATGTTGTGAGGAAGAAGAAGGTTAGTTTCGTAATTTTAATGTTGGGCATTTGGGTAATAGAAACTTAAGGGTATTTTCGTAATCTTGGGTATACAATGAAATTAATTTGTTTGAGGGGTTAAAAATAAATTTTTTTAAAATACGGGGTAAAAACAAATTGAGCTTCTTTCAATGGGTATTTGTTGTAATTTCCTCTCTAATAAATTGTCAAATATTACAGTAGGTTACTTTCAGAAGTTTATTGGTAGGGTAAACAATGTCGGATTGAGGCTAATGTCATATCATTTTAATTAGGGTAAACAAAACTCTAATGGCATTAAGGCCATATGTAATATGCCCATAAAATGTGCTTTATTTTTTACTCTGTACACGTACTCATCTTAATTATAATGTATCCTATCTGTAATTTCTTTTTTTGTCAGTAACATTTGGATTCTGAATCATAATGTATCCTCTATAAATTCTTATAAAAATATGAAGATGTGATTTAATATCAAAATATTCAACAAACATAAAGTGTACATGAAAAAATTCTTGTAAAAGCAATCTAGCCTTTAAAGATCCAAGAGCAAGCAATCACTGAAAGGGTCTTTTTATTTTTTATTTTTTTTAAATCACTCACTCTTTTTTGTGGCAATGATTGCAACTTTACTGCTTGCTCAGCTCTTCTTTTTTAACAAATTAAAAAGGTATGGGTGGTTATTTCTCGTAAGCTGAATGAAGTTTCTATTTCTATGAATGAGTGATTGAAGGTTTTTTCTCTTTCTTTTTTTTTTAAAGGGGAAGACATTTTTTTTTTTTTTTATATATTTTTTGCATGATTTTGACTTGATTGTTTGGTTTTAAGACTCTGTTTTATGATACACATTTGACGTTACTGATATCATTTATGGACAAGGTAGCAGACATTTGTTTTAATGGGTAAATTAGGATTCTCAAGTTTTGAAAGTTACAGATCTTTTTTGGTTATGTGACGGAAGACCATGTGCATGTAGTAAATTGACCGGGTGATTGTTTATTTTATTGTTCGATGTGGATGACATCCTAGGTATGGTTTATGGTCTGCTCACTTTCGTTATATTGAAAGAAGGCGGAATGTGTTACAAGTAGAATTCACTTATTTAGTGTGGATTTAATGTGATCGTCAACTTTTAGTTATATGAAGGTAGATGTAGTCTTAGTTACTATTGGGCAAAATTTTAATCCTGACAAAATTTTTGCAATGCAATTCTGGTTCTACTTTTTTGGGATTTCCAATCCTCTTTCAATCTGGCTGTTGAAGTACGGACTGGTGCAATGTTGACATTTTTGAGCAAAGCATTAGCGCTTTTATGTCTGTGTGTGTGTCTATGATGAGACTTAGTGAAGTTAAACAAATTTGTAATTGGTTGGTGTTGAATGTGCGATGCAGATGAGGAACAGTGGAACATCATTTTGTTGTGAATTAATTTATTGTTTGTGAAATATTTTTCTTTTTCTATGACCTATTTTCTTTGTTCGTAAACTAATTATTTGTTTGTGAACTATTTGTTTTAATCGTGAACTATTTTATTTGTTTGTAAAACACTGCTCCTATTTGTGAACTAATTCTTTGTTTATAAATTAGGCATGTGAGATTACTTGGACAAATTAGTGTATTTTAGCATTATCGTACCAATTCGTTCTTAATTTTCTTAGTTAAGATCTTTCTTCAGTTACACATATGTATACAGAGCAGCTACCAAACACTTTGTAATCAACTAGATGAAACTAGACATCAATTTCTGATTATAAAAATATAAGAAATTATAGAAAATCAACCACCAAGAATGAAGAACTTGGTAGAATTTGTATAATATTTCATTAAACTACAAAACTGTGTGGGTCAGTTACAAATTTTTTGGTGATCAAGTAATGATCATCAACTCAACAACTACAAACTGGCAATGGTTGGCTAGTTTGTCCATGATAATGGCAATGAGACAGTAATTAGCATCTAATGCTACTTATAAACTAAACCAAAGCTTGTTGCAGATTTCTGTGAATACATCCTTTGATCAAAGACGTCGCATACTCCATGAAAACTGCATCATAAGGTAGTGTGATAAGTCCATTGCCTGGGAGGCTAAACTCTTCTTCAAACATCCTCAACTCATTTTCCTATTAAAAAAAACATCCTCAACTCATTTAATTAGATTCACATCCACCCATAAACCCATTTAATTAAATCTACACTCGTCCACAAATTCATTTGATTAAATTCACACTGACAACAATTGTAGAAATTATTTTAGTATCTTTTATTGATTTAGTGACATTCACCGAAAATAATTTTATTTATGAGATAAAAACAATTTAGAATTCATTTGAGGCTTAAAGACAAATTTTACATTTTATATGTCGGCCATTTTAGAATTTTTCATTCCTTGCTTCACCTTTTATCAATAAAAAACGACAGCGTTTTTGTCCTTTGAGTTCTCCCTACTTAAATCGATTCCATGAACAGTTTTACACCCTAAAAGGAACTCTAATTACAAACCGCCGCTGTTGACGATGCCTGCTTTTCCAGTGGATGTTCTCACCGAAATCCTCCGCCGACTTCCGGTGAAGTCTCTCCTCCGTTTCAGATGCGTTTCGAAGCAATTCCGTTCCATAATCGATAGCCCAGATTTCATCAACTGCCATCTTCAAAATCACTCCTTGGATCAAAGACTCATTGTTCATGGTACGGCATCTAGACGCGTATCTGATCTCTTCTCAATGGACTTTGATTCAGCAAATAACGTTTTGAAACTAGAGCACCCTTTTGAGAGCTGGGGTGATGATTGTACTCTGATTGGTTCTTGCAATGGTTTGCTTGCTCTAGCTCACCGTCGTGGAACTAGTGTAGGTCTGTGGAACATATCAACCAAAAAGCACCAAATTTTACCCAAATTTTGGACTGATTTTGATCTAACTCTTAACAACTATTATTTCTCTGATTATGTCTTAGATGGGTTTGGTTATGATGATACTAGTGATGACTATAAGTGGGTTAGAGTCTTACACTTTGAGAAAAAAAATTTCACTGAAGTAACTGTTTATAGTTTGAAAACTAATTCTTGGAGGAGGATTGAGGATCTACCTCCTTATCATAGCTACTTTCTTAATGGAATCGGGGTCCTTGTTGGTGGTGCTTTGAATTGGGTGGTGCGAGTTAGAGATGTAGCTGATGAAAATAACAACTGGAGGGTCTTGTCATTTGATCTAAAGGGTGAAAAACTCGGCCAAGTTCCGGTTCCAGAAAAAGCTGTTGAAAATAAATTGTATTTTGATGTTACGGTTTTCAGAGGATGTTTGTGTCTGAGCTGCTTTCATCCATTGAAGGAGGTTTTAAATATATGGGTGATGAAGGAGTACGGGGTGAAAGAGTCCTGGACTAAATTATTTTCGTTTACGGAAAATAAGCCACTTAATTATTGTTATCGTATTAGAGCTTTTACTTATTCGAAGCGCGGTGATAAAGTTTTGTTTTATCAAGGCACTGGTGTAGTTCTTCAGTATGACTTGGAAAAGGAAACATTTGAGTGTGTTGAGATTTTTGAATGGTCAGACTTTCTTAAACGTGTGGCTATTTATGTGGATAGTCTTGTTTCACCTAATGTTAAAATACAATTAAGTGGTTCTGGGGAGAAGAATTGATAGTTAATGGTTTGGCTAGTTATAGGCGTAACATCTACAAACCACCAAGTAGATATTGTTTGGTAATGCCCTCAGCCATGAGTTCACACATATGTCCTTCACTTTTCAAGCTTTGTGAAATATGACATTGAGGAGATGGTCTGATCTAGGGCTGGAAGGATACAAGGTTGAGTGAGTATTTTGCTATAATGCATGCATTAGTTTTTGTCTTTTTCAAAGCCTTGCTGTGTTATAATATTTTTACTGGTTGTGTTGTTTTCTAACATCTAATGTTTTCAATCTACGAAACATTATTGCTTTAAATTATAAACCTTGCTCTTTTAGATGCAACATAGCTTCTAATATTGTGGACATTTAGAGTTGTTGATGATACATATAATCTTCTTAATATTCCAACAACTTAGTTTGGCATACTACTCAAATATGATATATGGACGTTAACTACTAGATAATCTGTAGAAGTTAAGATACCGCATGAGATTAAGGGCTTGAACTTGTTCATTTCCTTAAGAATTTTCATTTTTGAACATTGGTTTCGTTGTGAACTCTTCAAAAGTGATCGAGGCCATGTTGGTTATATATGTGTATCTTCTCATTCAGAGCTTCAGCATATCTATATTCTTATAATTTCAGTGGTTACTGATTTGATCCCCATAATAAAAGGAGTTTGACTCGCTAAAAAATCTTATCTGTATTTGTTATTCATTCGTCTATCAATAGAATTGTGATATGAACACATTATTATATAAATGTTGTTCTTCTGTCTTGCTCCCTTTAGGTGGGAGTGACCATCTATAAGGATGAAAACAACAAATCAATCTCCAATACCTAGAGTTCGGATCCACTCTTAGCTTTTTTTATTATCTTGACATTTTACAATGAAAGTTAGAATTAGAGTGATGCATAAAAGAAAAAAATGTAACAGTCCTAATTACTATCAAATATCTTTTATGCTAATGTGTCACTGAATTATGAAAAATCTAAGAAAAATAAAAAGGCTAAGAGAGAATCCTGATTCCAATAAGTAACCGAACAAACACTAACAAATCATAGGAATGGATTGAGAAACATTTCATCTCTTGACTACAATATGATTTAATATATATGGTTGGATCCGCTTATGATATTCCATAAAGTTGTATTTGATACTTGTGAATCCCAAAAATTTTGTTAGCTTTAAAATTGGTGAAGGACTTGTGCTTTGTGCATATTGCATGGTTCAAAGTGGCTGGTTGTATCACTTGCGTAATAAAATTAAGGGCAAATTGTACAAACTTCTTGATCAAAATTGCATAAATTTTCCCTATCATTAGTGAATGACCATTACCAATTGATGGCAAAAGGGTAAAAATAATGCTGGTTATGGGTAAAGGAATAAAAAGGAGGAACGTGTTTGGAAAAGGACAATGCTAAATGGCTTTGGTAGTAAATAAGCATGACAGCATAACTCACCAAGTAAAACTGTTGGCTTTAGACTTCATGCAAGTGTTATTCGATCTTTAGATTTATATTGAACCTTGAGTTTTAAAGGACCATAATTACCCCCAAAGTGTTATATAATAATGAAGAAATGATAGTAAAGAATTGAAAAGGAAAAAAAGAACTTGCATGCAGTATATCTCTTGTTACAACTGGAAAAGGCTAACACACTTTCAGGAATAATAATTAAGCAACTAAACTTTTATCAATTACTATCTTAAATTCATACAGGAATTTCAATGGATAAGAATATAATATAACAACTAATACATGATTAGATAGATTAAATTGAATATAATCAGCAAAACTAAAATTAACTTTTGTTTCTTTTTGAAGAAGCTAACTTTTGTTATTATAATAAAATATGATCGTAACATGTAATTGAACTGCTTACTAACCAAATCCTTATTAAGTATTAAAATCACCCAATCCTTATTAATAATTAAAATCAGTTTTATTCTTATTTCGATTAAGATTAGATAGTAATATTATAATTTAATAAAAAATATGCTACTAATTAAGTGTTCATATCAGTTATATTCTTATTACAATTAATATTAAACAATGATATAATTAATAAACAAAAAATATGTAATAAGTATAAATCATAAAGAAACATTTTAAAATTTTCTTCCTAATTTCCTGCGCTTACCTATTACTCTTTTCTTTTGGGTTTTACTTAGAAGCTACAAAGAAGTCTAGCCCAAGCCCAATTCCATTTTTTAAAGAGAAAGGAAATAACCTTTATTGAGGTTGAAGTTGACAAATAATCAGTTTTTTAAATTTCTTATTTTTACCAACCGTATTTTTATTCAAAAATAGTTATTCTTGTTAGATTTTGAAAAAATGGTTATTGTTCAACTTAGATATAAAAAAAGAGTCATTTTTCAAGTTAACCTTTTTAAAAAACCCACACATAGGAGAGTGTATTTAATCTAGATTTCATTGGAGATTGTTGAAGTGTTTTTTAACGATAGATTTTGATGAACTCTATAGTTTCTATGGGTTCTATCAAATTTTGTTAGAATTCTATTTAAGAGTTTATCAGATTATTTAATAGATTTAATCAGTTTTTGTTAGAATTTTATATAAAGTTAGTTAGATTTTTTACATAGATTTAAATGAAATTGGATATATTTAAATGGAATTGTTAATGATTTATTTTTTTTAAAAAAAAAATAAAATCATATGATAAGTAGTATATTGTAAAACTTGACTCAACTTTCACCACTTATATGATTATTTTATTTGTATAAATCATATTAATGAAAATTTTGATATTATAAAAAAAATAATTTTTTTTTTACATCTAGTTATCAAGGTTACTTGTTGAATTTAAAAAAGAAAACAAAAATTACTAGTTTCAACAATCCCAAACTTATATATATATATTTTTTTAAAAAAAATCCTAAATTAAAAAATATAACAACTATAAAGTGATGTGCGTTATAGAAGTCCAAAGAAACTATTCTCTATAATGATCATTATTGTCATTTTGCACCCTAGCATCTCTTCACATTTTTGTTGCTATACTTGCTCTCCATTGGTTTGCACTTTCTCGTTGTTGCTCTTATGTTTGAAAAACTACTTCAACTTCATATTCATTAGTTGGTGGTGATGAAGATGAAGAAGATTCATTATTCGATTCAATAGGAAATTCATCAAGCCGACATTCCTTATAAAAAAAATTTGTGTAGTCTTGCATAAGCTAACATTAGATCAGCTTGTGTCCAATATAGGAATGGAGGTGCGGACTTGAAAATTGTGAATCTTAATTTGAATACACCAAATATCCTTTCAATAACATTTGTTAGGGAAATATGATGAAGGTTGAATAATTCAATTTCATTTTCATGGTCACGACTTTGTCCAGCAAAATCTTGGAGATGATATCGAATATTTCTCAATGGAGGTAAGAATGAGTGTCAATTTGGAAATTTGCAATCCACTAAGAAATATTTGCCTAATTTAATACATAAATAATTAATATGTACTATATAATCTAATGTCACATTAATTTCGTAACAAAAAAATTATAATTAATCTTTAAAAAAATATATAATTGAAATGAATAATAAATTATTACCATGTGACACTTTAAGCTCATACCTTCTTGATAAAGCGTTGTTTAGCACTCGTGAATCATGAGCTGACTCTTCCCACCCACTAAGCTCATATATGACTTCTAAATTGAAGTTGCAGACTACATTTTGTGAAATTGTTTCATAACGATTGTGATAGCTGCTAGCATCGCATTCAATTACCATTGCTGGCATGTGTGTGTCATCGATAGTTTTAACACAATCCTTAAATAAAAATAAAAGTTTACATATTAATAAATTAAAATAATAATCATAAGAATAACAATATTATTGTAACTAATAATTAAATAAAAATTTATATAATGGAACATTTACCTTAAATGCATTATTATTCTCGTCATACATATAATCTTTAATATTGGTATGTTTATCCTGAACTCCATGCATTCTTGCGTTGGTATCATCACCCAAGCCAACTGCTTATCTCCCTGAAGCAGTTGCATTCCAATTATAACCCTCAAATCATCATAATTTATATAATTTTCTATGCGAAACTGTCATTTTATGGATGAGACTATCAAGAAAAGAAAAAATAAAAAGTTAACATACAAAACCTAAAAAGTTAAGTAGTTATCAAACTATATATATATATATATATATATATATATATATAAACAAAAATTCAAGAACCTTACCTTAAAATAGTCTGCTCATACTTCTTCATTAATAGTGAATCTCTTCGTGATTAGATTTCATTTGAAGCTGGAGCTATGATGTATAAGTTCAGTATATCTTCGATATTATGTCTTAAATCATTTCAATCGACTTTGAAAATTATTTTAGAGCTTATTACAATTAAGATTTTCATGGAGAATAGGAAATATCGATATTTCCATTATTTGCTTGCTTAGCAATCCATTAGCATCATATCATCCATGATTGATAGCTTTAACTATAAGTTGTAATGATAAATTGCTCTGTACCACAGTCCAACTGTTATAATTTCCTTTAACTTTGCCTTTTCCTTTCTTATTTTCTTGTTGTGTTTCTTCCATTTATAAGTATACTAATCACACATAGAAATCCCAAAATTCAATTTAAAAAAAAAAAAATGACAACTAATAGATAATAATCATCCATCATAACTTAAAGACCTCACTTATTTTTAATACAATTTCAATCATGACATAAACAATATAAAATCAAAAAATAAAATAACATTAAAAGCATTTTCAGAACCCCACTCTTTTAATTGTGTTCCTGCTTGTTTCACATAATATGACTGTATTCTGCTAGAAATTTCTAGTTATTTATATATTTATATATGAAAATAACCATACTCTTCTAATTGCGTTCCTACTTAAACTAAGAAATCAATATTTATACATGAAAATAAACCTCCCTTACACCAGACAAATAGCAATAAAAACAAAAACAAAAAAACAAAAAAACAAAAAAACAAAAAAAAACAAAAAAACAAAAAAACAAAACAAAAAAAAAAAACAAAACAAAACAAAACAAAAGCTGCACTCTCTTTTATCTCCATCTGTCTAGGATGCTAACATAACTGCGTTTCAAATTAACTAGAAGCAAACCAACAATCTCCTTCCAGTTGTTTGGCACAATAAACCAGTTTCCAGTCTTCTTTTTTCTTCAAAATCTAAGGCATGTCACATGATTCTAACTTAACTCTTTTATTTTAATTCTTGAATAAGCTATCCACAAACCAGAGATTTCCATTTTGTTTGATTATATCTTGTTTCTTCAATTTAATATTATCTTTTATTTCTCTCAACAGAGAAAACACTAAATAAATAAATCTTTGACAAACAAACCGTTTGTATAATGCACCCCAGTTTTTTAATAATGTTATTAAGGATGATATTGAAATTTTAAAAATAATTATATTTTGGGGTGTACATGCAGTTTTAGAGGGGAGAAAATTTCACCGCTCATAGAAAAACCCCATAATAATCAAAAGAAGCAGCTAAAACCCAAAAAACCCCAATCTTAGACCATATAAATTAAGCAAGCCATAGATTGATCGTACTTACTCTACGAAACATAAAAGAATAAATTAATCATGGTTATGTATCTGGGACGAGCAATCTCTCATCGAATCACAATTCCTTAATACATATATATTGTTGATTTTTTCTTGTACAAATTCTTTAATATATTATCCATGGCTACACCTAATTTTTTCTTTACTATAGTATGTGTATTCAACCCCTATAATTCTTCATACTAGAGCAAATCAAACCTGAATCGTGAAGCAGAATTGAAAATGCAACAATTGAATATAGTAGAAAATATTGATTGAATATGGAAGAGAAAAATATATAACATACATTCAATTCATCACCACTTGCTCCAAGAGAAAAATAAATAAATAAATAAAGTGTGAAAAACTTACAAAGTCTTTGGGGGTAGGACAAGATTTTATATGAGATTTTAAATAATATCTAGGGTTTAAAAAATCTATCACAATCCATGAAAATCCAATTCTTATATGATCATTGATTTTTTTAATACACCTGTCATGGGTATTTTTGGATTCCTCAAATGGGCTGGCAAAAGTCCATATAAATGGTGGCCCAGATCACCATAGGCCCGTGAGAGGTACTGTGTATCAGGTCGCGAGATCGAGCTCGAGCAAGACAATTACAGGTTCACCTGCTATGATGATAGCGACGTCAAGGTCGTTAGACCGTTGCAGCGACGTCAAGGTCGCCAGATCGTTGCTGAGTCCAGATCGTCACGACGGAGTTTCAGCCCGTTCTCTACTTCGGTTCGCCCAGTATCAGTATAAGACAGTAAGATGGCGTGTCTTGCACGGTAAGTAAGGTTATCTCACCAAAATGCAGCTTAATTTCCGGAAGTCTCACCAAACCAGCATGGGCTTGCAGTCGGCCCCCGTTTTGCCAGAGTTGACATGTCAGAAGTCAGAAGCATTTAAAGCCCTCCAGTAGCATTTATTACGACAAGATCAGCCCTTTTTGTCCGTTTGTTCTCTTTGTAGCCTCTTCTCCTCTATAAATAGAGAGAGGCATTTATTGTAAGGGGATCCAGAAAATTGAGAGTTTGGAGAGGCTGTTACTCTGTAAAAGCGTAGGGAAAGCAACCATTTTGTGAGAGATCAACAGTAATAACAGAACAAGTGGACGTAGGCCCTTCCAAATCGGGCCGAACCACTTCAAACCTCCTGTCTTTTCTAAATTTTTCTTCTCTCCTTTTTCTCTTCTTCGCCATTATTCGGTCTGTTCATTGCAGGTCTCCTTATCAGCGCGGCATTGGGCTCAAGAATCTGGTTGGCTGGTTTACCACGTCAACATTTTGGCGCTAGAAGGAGGGCCCAACTGCGAAGTGGAGTTCTGTAATCGCCATGGCTAAGGGGAGGACAACCAGAAATTCAGTAGACGATAGAGCCGAAGAGACCGAGCTGCGGCGTCAGCCTCAGATGACAGATATGGGTGCAGGACCGTCTGAGGGAGGACGAGACGTCGTGCATGACTTAGCCCGACGTCAGGAGAGGATAGAAGCTACAATGGCTCAGATGGCGGACACGTTGAGGGCGATGGCACGAGGTCGTGATCAGAACGTGCCAAGGACGACGGTAATCCCACCTCCTGTAGCGGAGGTCGCAAGGGGAGTGCATGTGCCAGAAGGATCTCTTCATTCGTCGAATAGGCGATCTGAAGCCCGGGGTCAGCGAGCTCGGGAGAATGGAGATGCAGCCCGACCTTCAGATGTGAGAGTCAGAATCAGCCGGGATGGTGGCAGAAGGGTCGAGGTAAGCAATAGAATCCCTCGTGTTTCAGATCGCAGAGATGAAGACGAGCTGCCGCGAGGCCAGAACGACCGGCCTAGAGAGAACGATAACTGCGAGGTGGGCCGAGAACGCCGACAGTATGACCAGCATTCTATCACCGGGGTAAGTCAAAGAAGTAGGAGGTCCCCCGTAAGGCAGCTCGGAGCTCAGGACCCGATCATTCAACAGCTCCTGGAGCGAATGCAGCAGCTCGAAGAGCGACCTGGGGCTCAAGTGGTGGCAGAGCGAGGTGAAGACAGAAGCCCTCTCGTGGTGGAGATAGATCGAGAGCCGCTCCCTGCCAGGTTTAAGCTCCCTGATATTCCGAAGTATAATGGAGATTCGGACCCCTACGACCATTTGGATGCCTTCAACGTCCAAATGAATTTGCAAACCTCCAGTTCATTGGTAAAGTGTCGTGTGTTCCCTGCGACGTTCGGAGAAATACCGCGAACTTGGTTCAGGAATCTGCCGCCGCGCAGTATTAGTAGCTGGGAGGAGTGCCAGCAAAAGTTCCTCGACCAGTATAAAGCGTTGAAGAGGCAGCTCGCTCCGGCCTGTCATCTCGCAACCATTTTTCAGCGATCAGGGGAATCGCTGAAGGAATATATCAGCCGCTTCAGAAGCGAGATTAATAATGTGGAGAGCCCGACTGATGAGGGCGTCTTGTCAACGATTTCAGCTGGACTTCGAAAGGATGGAAAGCTATATGAAAGCATTTACAAAATGCCTGTCAAAGACTTGGGAGAATTTTACGAACGAGCTAATAGGGAGATCAGATGGGAAGAATCCTTTAGCTCGAGAAAGGCTAGCTAGCCGAAAAATGAGGCAAGTGGATCCCATCAAGGCAAGAAGAGGGATCAGGTCAGTAATGAAGATAGAAGAAACCGATCTAATAATCAGGTGGCGAAGCGAGCTAAGAAAGAGTTCAGAAGAGATCGCTCCCCGCCTCGAAGCCGCTTCCACCGCTACAGTACGTTATCCGACAGGCAAGATCGGATCTTTCAGACAGAGAAGCATAGAGTCAACTTCGGGAGGCCGAGCCCTACTGGTTTCCCGGGTAAGTTCAAAAATCCTCGTAAATATTGTGCTTATCATCAGGAGAACGGGCACAATACGTCTGAATGCTGGGACCTTAAGGACGCCATAGAAGATTTGATAAGAAATGGCCGCCTGAAGGAGTATGTGGTACAGCCCGACCATAAGAAGCCCCAGAATCAGCGTCCTCGTCAAGATCACCAGCCCGCGCAGACGAGTCAGCAAGGCCAGGAGCAGGGAGTTGGTTTGACGGTAAAAACTATCTATACCATCCATGGCGGTCCCCACATCGCCGGATCCTCTGGTAAGTCTCATGAAAGATATGTGCGAGAGGCAAATCACGTCCACCTTACAGGACGGGGTGATCAGGAAGGGCCGGCAAAGAAGGCTAGAATGACTTCGGAGGAGATCGTTTTCACAAAGGAAGACGAAGGCGAGGTAAAATTTCCCCATAATGACGCCCTTGTTATCAAGGCGAGAATCAGCAACGCCGAGGTCTTGAGGATCATGATAGATATCGGCAGCTCGGTCAATGTTATGTACAAGGATTGTTATGATCAGCTCGGGTTAGGAGCTAATCAGCTGAAGCCGTCTCCAGAGCCTCTCTACGGTTTCACTGGGGACGCCGTCATCCCAATAGGCCAAGTAAGACTTCCGCTTTCAATAGGAGATCCAGCCCGCCAGGCAACTACCCTAGCGGACTTCCTCATCGTTAATGGGGCATCTGCTTATAATGTGGTTTTGGGGAGGCCCGCGATGAACGATCTAGATATGGTCGTGTCGACCAAAGCTCTCACTATCAAATTTCCGACTGCCAGCGGAGTGGGGGTAATTCGAGGTGAGCAGTATACAGCGAGACGCTGTTATGTGAGGGCTATGAAGATCGGGGTGACATATAAGCAAGTAGAGATGGTGACCGAAAGAAAGCCAAATGAAGTCAGCAAAGAAGGCTTTGACCGCGATCTTGATCCTCGCGAGGTGGATGAGTTTTTTACGTCGGGTCCTGTAGACGAGCTTGAATCTATTCAGGTCAGTAAGGAAGATCCGAGAAGATGCCTGAGTGTGGGGCGAGGTCTGACCCCGGAAGTGAAGAATCAGCTCGTTAGTTTCCTCAAAGAAAGTGTAGATGTCTTCGCTTGGAGTCACGAAGACATGGTTGGAATCAATCCCGAGGTTATGTCGCATAGATTGAATATTGATCCCCGATTCAGACCGGTTCGCCAGAAGAGGAGACCGTTGACAAAAGAGCGATCTGATGCCATCAAAGAGGAAGTTGATAAGCTGCTCGCTAATAATTTCATCAGGGCCGTCCAGTATCCACTTTGGCTCGCTAACCCTGTGCTCGTAAAGAAGAAGAATGGCAAGTGGAGGACGTGCATTGATTTCACCGATCTCAACAAGGCGTGCCCTAAGGACAGTTTCCCCCTTCCAAGGATCGATCAGTTGGTGGACGCGACTGCTGGTCACCAGCTGTTGAGTTTTATGGATGCTTATTCAGGATATAACCAAATTCCTATGAGCCCGCTGGACGAAGAGCACACCTCGTTCATTACGGATAGAGGCCTTTACTGTTATAAGGTAATGCCCTTCGGTCTGAAAAATGCTGGCGCGACCTATCAGAGGCTAGTCAATAAGATGTTTGAGAAGCAGATCGGCAGGACGATGGAAGTATATGTAGACGACATGCTGGTCAAGTCGAAGCAAGCCGAGTCCCATGTCGACGATCTGGCGGAGACATTCCAGATTCTGAGAAATTACAAGATGAAGCTCAACCCGCTGAAGTGCGCTTTCGGGGTTGCATCTGGAAAATTCCTGGGGTTCATGGTGAATGAGAGGGGGATCGAAGCCAATTCGGAGAAAATTCTGGCCTTAATAAATATGAGGTCGCCCAGAACGGTCAAAGAAGTTCAAAGTCTGACAGGACAGGTCGCGGCGCTTAGCAGATTCATTTCGAAAGCAACTGATAAGTGTACTCCGTCCATTCGAAGTTTTTCACCCTTTTCAACACGTCGAAGAACGGAATACACTTATCAGTTGCTTTCGAAATGAATCTGCTAAGCGCCGCGACCTGTCCTGTCAGACTTTGAACTTCTTTGACCGTTCTGGGCGACCTCATATTTATTAAGGCCAGAATTTTCTCCGAATTGGCTTCGATCCCCCTCTCATTCACCATGAACCCCAGGAATTTTCCAGATGCAACCCCGAAAGCGCACTTCAGCGGGTTGAGCTTCATCTTGTAATTTCTCAGAATCTGAAATGTCTCCGCCAGATCGTCGACATGGGACTCGGCTTGCTTCGACTTGACCAGCATGTCGTCTACATATACTTCCATCGTCCTGCCGATCTGCTTCTCAAACATCTTATTGACTAGCCTCTGATAGGTCGCGCCAGCATTTTTCAGACCGAAGGGCATCACCTTATAACAGTAAAGGCCTCTATCCGTAATGAACGAGGTGTGCTCTTCGTCTAGCGGGCTCATAGGAATTTGGTTATATCCTGAATAAGCATCCATAAAACTCAACAGCTGGTGACCAGCAGTCGCGTCCACCAACTGATCGATCCTTGGAAGAGGGAAACTGTCCTTAGGGCACGCCTTGTTGAGATCGGTGAAATCAATGCACGTCCTCCACTTGCCATTCTTCTTCTTTACGAGCACAGGGTTAGCGAGCCAAAGTGGATACTGGACGGCCCTGATGAAATTATTAGCGAGCAGCTTATCAACTTCCTCTTTGATGGCATCAGATCGCTCTTTTGTCAACGGTCTCCTCTTCTGGCGAACCGGTCTGAATCGGGGATCAATATTCAATCTATGCGACATAACCTCGGGATTGATTCCAACCATGTCTTCGTGACTCCAAGCGAAGACATCTACACTTTCTTTGAGGAAACTAACGAGCTGATTCTTCACTTCCGGGGTCAGACCTCGCCCCACACTCAGGCATCTTCTCGGATCTTCCTTACTGACCTGAATAGATTCAAGCTCGTCTACAGGACCCGACGTAAAAAACTCATCCACCTCGCGAGGATCAAGATCGCGGTCAAAGCCTTCTTTGCTGACTTCATTTGGCTTTCTTTCGGTCACCATCTCTACTTGCTTATATGTCACCCCGATCTTCATAGCCCTCACATAACAGCGTCTCGCTGTATACTGCTCACCTCGAATTACCCCCACTCCGCTGGCAGTCGGAAATTTGATAGTGAGAGCTTTGGTCGACACGACCATATCTAGATCGTTCATCGCGGGCCTCCCCAAAACCACATTATAAGCAGATGCCCCATTAACGATGAGGAAGTCCGCTAGGGTAGTTGCCTGGCGGGCTGGATCTCCTATTGAAAGCGGAAGTCTTACTTGGCCTATTGGGATGACGGCGTCCCCAGTGAAACCGTAGAGAGGCTCTGGAGACGGCTTCAGCTTATTAGCTCCTAACCCGAGCTGATCATAACAATCCTTGTACATAACATTGACCGAGCTGCCGGTATCTATCATGATCCTCAAGACCTCGGCGTTGCTGATTCTCGCCTTGATAACAAGGGCGTCATTATGGGGAAATTTTACCTCGCCTTCGTCTTCCTTTGTGAAAACGATCTCCTCCGAAGTCATTCTAGCCTTCTTTGTTGGCCCTTCCTGATCACCCCGTCCTGTAAGGTGGACGTGATTTGCCTCTCGCACATATCTTTCATGAGACTTACCAGAGGATCCGGCGATGTGGGGACCGCCATGGATGGTATAGATAGTTTTTACCGTCAAACCAACTCCCTGCTCCTGGCCTTGCTGACTCGTCTGCGCGGGCTGGTGATCTTGACGAGGACGCTGATTCTGGGGCTTCTTATGGTCGGGCTGTACCACATACTCCTTCAGGCGGCCATTTCTTATCAAATCTTCTATGGCGTCCTTAAGGTCCCAGCATTCAGACGTATTGTGCCCGTTCTCCTGATGATAAGCACAATATTTACGAGGATTTTTGAACTTACCCGGGAAACCAGTAGGGCTCGGCCTCCCGAAGTTGACTCTATGCTTCTCTGTCTGAAAGATCCGATCTTGCCTGTCGGATAACGTACTGTAGCGGTGGAAGCGGCTTCGAGGCGGGGAGCGATCTCTTCTGAACTCTTTCTTAGCTCGCTTCGCCACCTAATTATTAGATCGGTTTCTTCTATCTTCATTACTGACCTGATCCCTCTTCTTGCCTTGATGGGATCCACTTGCCTCATTTTTCGGCTGGCTAGCCTTTCTCGAGCTAAAGGATTCTTCCCATCTGATCTCCCTATTAGCTCGTTCGTAAAATTCTCCCAGGTCTTTGACAGGCATTTTGTAAATGCTTTCATATAGCTTTCCATCCTTTCGAAGTCCAGCTGAAATCGTTGACAAGACGCCCTCATCAGTCGGGCTCTCCACATTATTAATCTCGCTTCTGAAGCGGCTGATATATTCCTTCAGCGATTCCCCTGATCGCTGAAAAATGGTTGCGAGATGACAGGCCGGAGCGAGCTGCCTCTTCAACGCTTTATACTGGTCGAGGAACTTTTGCTGGCACTCCTCCCAGCTACTAATACTGCGCGGCGGCAGATTCCTGAACCAAGTTCGCGGTATTTCTCCGAACGTCGCAGGGAACACACGACACTTTACCAATGAACTGGAGGTTTGCAAATTCATTTGGACGTTGAAGGCATCCAAATGGTCGTAGGGGTCCGAATCTCCATTATACTTCGGAATATCAGGGAGCTTAAACCTGGCAGGGAGCGGCTCTCGATCTATCTCCACCACGAGAGGGCTTCTGTCTTCACCTCGCTCTGCCACCACTTGAGCCCCAGGTCGCTCTTCGAGCTGCTGCATTCGCTCCAGGAGCTGTTGAATGATCGGGTCCTGAGCTCCGAGCTGCCTTACGGGGGACCTCCTACTTCTTTGACTTACCCCGGTGATAGAATGCTGGTCATACTGTCGGCGTTCTCGGCCCACCTCGCAGTTATCGTTCTCTCTAGGCCGGTCGTTCTGGCCTCGCCGCAGCTCGTCTTCATCTCTGCGATCTGAAACACGAGGGATTCTATTGCTTACCTCGACCCTTCTGCCACCCAGATTCATTTCGAAAGCAACTGATAAGTGTATTCCGTTCTTCGACGTGCTGAAAAGGGTGAAAAACTTCGAATGGACGGAGCAGTGCGAGCAAGCCTTCCAGCAGCTGAAAGAATATATGGGCCGGGCTCCACTTTTGTCAAAACCTGTAGAAGGGGAGAAGCTCATCCTTTATTTGGGGGTATCGGATAGCGCCCTCAGTGCGGCTTTGGTTCGAAAGGAAGACAGGACGCAGCTCCCTGTGTATTACGTCAGCAAGAGGCTTTCAGATGCGGAGACCAGGTATTCCCAGATAGAGAAGCTCGCTGATTGTTTGGTGACCGCATCCAGAAAGCTCCGGCCTTATTTCCAGGCTGATAAGATCGAGGTCCCGACTCGGTATCCCTTGAAGCAGATTTTCCAGACTTCGGATACCTCAGGTCGCCTATTGAAGTGGGCAGTCGAGCTGGCCCAGTTCGACATCGAGTATATCCCCAGACCATCCATCAAGGCTCAGGCCCTGGCAGATTTTATTGCAGAATTTACCGGGACAGCAGAGGAAGGAGCTGGGCCATCTAAGGAGCCGATGTGGGAGTTGTATGTCGATGGCTCGTCAAGCGATCTGAGAGCCGGGGCAGGAATTTTACTCATCAGTCCGGAGGGGCACAAGATCTTCTATGCATTAAAGTTCGGATTCAAAGCAACAAACAACGAAGCAGAGTACGAAGCACTCATAGCGGGGCTGAAGCTCGCTAGGGAGATGCGATCTGACCGGGTAAGAATATTCAGCGACTCTCAGCTCGTTGTGTTCCAGGTAAAAGGGGAGTACCGGACTCGGACATCGAGTACGGCTGCGTATCTTCAGAAGGTGCAAGAGTTGCTCAGGGCGTTTCAGAGGTACGAAGTAAACCAGATCCCGCGAGCTCAAAATGCGCATGCTGATGCTCTAGCTCGCTTAGCCACTACCCAGATAGCAGAAGATTTGAAGCCGGTGCCTGTCGAGCTCCTGCCGATCCCAAGTATTCAGAAGGAGGAAGTGATGATGGCCTTAGTAGTGGCAGAGAATTCATGGATGAGACCGATGGTTGACTATCTGCAAAACGGGGTTCTTCCCCAGGAGAAGAACGAAGCTCGCCAATTAAAGGCGCGATCTGCTCGCTACTGCATCTACGACGACCTGTTATATAAAAGGGGCTTCTCAGCTCCTCTTTTGCGGTGTATAGATGGGGAGGACTGCGAGAGGGTATTAAATGACATGCATTCAGGTCATTGTGGAAATCACTCCGGCGGCCTCGCTCTGGCTCAGAGGGCGTTAAGGCAGGGTTTCTACTGGCCTACAATGAAAAAGGACGCTATCGCCTTGGTGAGGAAGTGTAACAAGTGTCAGAGGTACGCAAAGGTGCCCCGAGCTCCTCCTGCACTTCTGCAGCAGATGATTAGCCCGTGGCCATTCGCGATTTGGGGTATGGATCTGATTGGGCCCCTGCCGACAGCTCGGGGAAATTGCAAACACGCCGTGATCGCGGTTGATTACTTCACAAAATGGGCAGAAGCAAGAGAACTAGCTGACATCTCGACATCGAAGATCATCAAGTTTATGTGGAGTAATATTATCAGCAGGTTTGGTATTCCCCAGCAGGTAATTACAGACAATGGGACTCAGTTCAGCAGTGAGCAGTTCGTCGACTTCTGTGACGAGCTCGGTATCACCAAGAGTTTCTCCGCAGTAGATCATCCTCAAGCCAATGGACAGGTCGAAGCCGTAAACAAGATCATCAAGCAGATCCTGAAGACGAAGCTAGAGGCAAGAAAGGGGGCATGGGTGGACGAGCTCCCGAAGGTATTATGGGCCTACCGGACTACAGCTCGCAGCACGACTCAGGAGACGCCCTTCTCGATGGTCTACGGGTGTGAAGCTATGATTCCAGCTGAGTTCGAGGTAACGACGCATCGAAGAGCCGCATTCAACATTGAAGATAATCAGCAGCTGCTCGCATACAATCTCGACCTCGTGGACGAACTACGGGATGAAGCTCAGCTAAGGTTGGCAGTCTACCAGCAGAGAGTTGCCAGATATTACAACAAAAAAGTGCGAATTCGTCACTACAACGTCGGAGATCTGGTACTGAGACTTATTCTGCCTGCAGCTCGGAATTCCAGCGAAGGCACTCTAGGGCCGAGCTGGGAAGGTCCTTACATCATTCAGAAGGATTTGGGGAATGGAGCCTATCACTTAAGCAATATGGACGGAACGGAACTCCCGCGAGCATGGAACGCTGAGAAGCTCCGACCTTACTTCGTATGATTCAGACAGATTGGATTATCTATCTCAAATGTAATCTATCAGATCAAATTATTTGCTGCAATTGTAACACCTATGGCAGTTCGCCAGTGCATATATGAATATATTCAAGCAAATTCTCTCCACTTATATCTATCTTCGTTCTTACTTGTATTTATTGCCATCAACCAAGTCTTGGACGGAGACGCCGCGCCCCGTGAGCTCGCAACGCTCTGGACGGGCCGACGTCCTCCTGTGGACTTGTCATCAACAGTCTTGGACGGAGACGCCGCGCCCTGTGAGCTCGCAACGCTCTGGACGAGCCCGCGGTCTCCTGTGGACTTAAAATTATTCAAGTCTTGGACGGAGACGCCGCGCCCCGTGAGCTCGCAACGCTCTGGACGGGCCGACGTCCTCCTGTGGACTTGTCATCAACAGTCTTGGACGGAGACGCCGCGCCCCGTGAGCTCGCAACGCTCTGACGGGCCGACGTCCTCCTGTGGACTTGTCATCAACAGTCTTGGACGGAGACGCCGCGCCCTGTGAGCTCGCAACGCTCTGGACGGGCCCGCGATCTCCTGTGGACTTAAAATTATTCAAGTCTTGGACGGAGACGCCGCGCCCCGTGAGCTCGCAACGCTCTGGACGGGCCGACGTCCTCCTGTGGACTTGTCATCAACAGTCTTGGACGGAGACGCCGCGCCCCGTGAGCTCGCAACGCTCTGACGGGCCGACGTCCTCCTGTGGACTTGTCATCAACAGTCTTGGACGGAGACGCCGCGCCCCGTGAGCTCGCAACGCTCTGGACGGGCCCGCGGTCTCCTGTGGACTTAAAATTATTCAAGTCTTGGACGGAGACGCCGCGCCCCGTGAGCTCGCAACGCTCTGGACGGGCCGACGTCCTCCTGTGGACTTGTCATCAACAGTCTTGGACGGAGACGCCGCGCCCCGTGAGCTCGCAACGCTCTGGACGGGCCGACGTCCTCCTGTGGACTTGTCATCAACAGTCTTGGACGGAGACGCCGCGCCCCGTGAGCTCGCAACGCTCTGACGGGCCGACGTCCTCCTGTGGACTTGTCATCAACAGTCTTGGACGGAGACGCCGCGCCCTGTGAGCTCGCAACGCTCTGGACGGGCCCGCGGTCTCCTGTGGACTTAAAATTATTCAAGTCTTGGACGGAGACGCCGCGCCCCGTGAGCTCGCAACGCTCTGGACGGGCCGACGTCCTCCTGTGGACTTGTCATCAACAGTCTTGGACGGAGACGCCGCGCCCCGTGAGCTCGCAACGCTCTGACGGGCCGACGTCCTCCTGTGGACTTGTCATCAACAGTCTTGGACGGAGACGCCGCGCCCTGTGAGCTCGCAACGCTCTGGACGGGCCCGCGATCTCCTGTGGACTTAAAATTATTCAAGTCTTGGACGGAGACGCCGCGCCCCGTGAGCTCGCAACGCTCTGGACGGGCCGACGTCCTCCTGTGGACTTGTCATCAACAGTCTTGGACGGAGACGCCGCGCCCCGTGAGCTCGCAACGCTCTGACGGGCCGACGTCCTCCTGTGGACTTGTCATCAACAGTCTTGGACGGAGACGCCGCGCCCCGTGAGCTCGCAACGCTCTGGACGGGCCCGCGGTCTCCTGTGGACTTAAAATTATTCAAGTCTTGGACGGAGACGCCGCGCCCCGTGAGCTCGCAACGCTCTGGACGGGCCGACGTCCTCCTGTGGACTTGTCATCAACAGTCTTGGACGGAGACGCCGCGCCCCGTGAGCTCGCAACGCTCTGGACGGGCCGACGTCCTCCTGTGGACTTGTCATCAACAGTCTTGGACGGAGACGCCGCGCCCCGTGAGCTCGCAACGCTCTGACGGGCCGACGTCCTCCTGTGGACTTGTCATCAACAGTCTTGGACGGAGACGCCGCGCCCTGTGAGCTCGCAACGCTCTGGACGGGCCCGCGGTCTCCTGTGGACTTAAAATTATTCAAGTCTTGGACGGAGACGCCGCGCCCCGTGAGCTCGCAACGCTCTGGACGGGCCGACGTCCTCCTGTGGACTTGTCATCAACAGTCTTGGACGGAGACGCCGCGCCCCGTGAGCTCGCAACGCTCTGACGGGCCGACGTCCTCCTGTGGACTTGTCATCAACAGTCTTGGACGGAGACGCCGCGCCCTGTGAGCTCGCAACGCTCTGGACGGGCCCGCGGTCTCCTGTGGACTCAAAATTATTCAAGTCTCGGACGGAGACGCCGCGCCCTGTGAGCTCGCAACGCTCTGGACGGGCCGACGTCCTCCTGTGAACTTAAAATCACAACGTGACGACGTCACCAGCACATTCAAAATAACAACTTACAATCGTTATTTACGTCGTCCAATAAAAGCATCACGCGGATTAAAACGGAGCGAAATGAAGTATGTATTGAGTTATAAAGTTATTACAAAACAAAGACCTCAGAAGAGGTGAGTTTCAAAGACAAAATAAACTAAGTACAGAAAAGAACTAATGTTGCGAGCTGGAGGGGTCTTGAGGGTCTTGGGGGGTTGAGCTGGTGGTCGCTTGGTCACCAGCGGCCTCTGGAGGGACGATCTCAGCAGGCGTCCAGGGAGTTTCTGGTGGTTGGCCCTGCTCTGCTTCCGCTGCGGCTCCAGCGTCCTCAGCATAGAACTCAACGTCCTTCACGGCATCATTTCCAAAGATGGAAAAATCTATCCTAGGATGATGCGTCCACAGGGTGTAAACTAAGCTTTGCTCCGTTTCCACCCTGACCTCCTCTGTCCGAGCTCGAGCAGCAGTCAGCTCGTCCCGAGTAGCAGTTAACTCGTCCATCAGCCTGCTGATCTCCATCGCGTGCTGCGCCTTTGCATCCTTCAGCTCCCTCTCCCGGTCATCCGTGACAGTCCTGGCCGTCTCGACCTGAGAATTGAGGCTGTTGATCATCAATTCCATCTTGCTCTTTTCTTCAGCCCAAGTGGTATCAGACTGAAGACGGGCGGCCTCAGCATCGAGCAGCTGCTTCTGAAAAATCTCACGATCACTCCTTGCCACCGCGAGGTCGATGTCACGTTCTGACAAGGCCGCCTCAAGCTCCTTCTTCGCGGCCTTGAGCTTCTTCTCTTCCTCCTCCCTCTTCAGTTCGCTATCTATTGCCTTCGCCGTCGCCATAGCGCTCTGAACAACTTAAATCAGCAGGAGGAAAGCAAGGAAAACATAAGACAAAAGAAGAAAGGGGAAAAATCTCACCTTAGCAGCTTCCCGGAGTGAGTAGTTAAGCAAGTTCACCCCGTGGCTCTCCTTGCCATCCAGAAACTTGGCAGAGTTCCCTAGAAGACCGGGTACTTGCTCGAATACGAGCTTAAGGTAAAATAGCCCGGGAATTTCCCCAGCAGCCTGTCCCGGGGCACCCTCCTGAGATTGCCGAGACGAAACCTCAGTCTGTTTCCCTATGACCAGCGTGGTCTTCTTGGTGGGAGGAAGCCCGGTGGGCGCCCCTTGATCTTTCTTCTTCGACCCCTGCTGGGTCACGACCTGCTTGCCCTTGTCCACGGCAGTAGCAGACCTGGCCGGAGGAGCCCTCTGAGAAACGGGCTGAACAGCTTGAGGGGCTGCAGGTTCGGCCGCACTCGCGGCCTGAGTCCCCATTGCGCCAGATGAGCCCGGGGCGGCCGGTGATGTTGCAGCCTGATCTCCGGTCTGACGAGCTCTCTTCCTGGGTGGCGGGATCAGCTCTAAGGGCGCCATTTCAACCTCTTCGACGCTGTCTGAACCCGAACTGGTGTCAACAACCTCGTCGAAAACGGACCTTACAGGTTTAGTCCGCCGAGATCCGATATGTTTAGAGCGAACTAATCCCTCTGCAGAGTCGGAAGCAAGCTGGTATTGGCGAAGCAGTTCATCCGTCAGTTTGACATCGTCTTCGTCCGATCTGCGGGCACCAAGAATCTCGAGATCGGCTGTTTCGCCCGGAGTCAAGCCGAGGACTGGAGCGGAAAGATCTGCAAAAAAGGGAAATATTTAGCTCGAGATCGCAAACGTAAGCCAGTAAGCAGCTTGAGGGACGTCCTACCTGGTTCAGCCCGGAAGCTGAAGTTCAAAAGATTAGACAATGAAGGGCAAGACGCATAGAACCAGTTCGTCTTATAATGTCCTACGTTGGACTTGCCCTTAGCATCACCTTTTGGTACCACGTCCTTGTAAATGGACGCCGTTCGAGGTGAAGCATAGTAAATACCGTCCCGAGGTTGTCCCCTGCTAGTGGCCTTAAAAGTGTATAAGTGCCTTATAATTCCCGGATTCGGGAAAGGTAGGCCGTACTTCCTAAAGAAGATCGCTAGCGAGGAAAACTGGGTGTACGAATTCGGGGTCAGCTGAAAGGGAGCGAGCTTCAGGACGTTCAGAAGCTCGATCAGATACGGCGGAACCGGAAACCGTAGACCGGCCTCCAGATGCTGGACGCTAATGGCCACAAATCCCCTGGGGAGTGTGGCCGCGTGGTCCATCGGAGCGGGCTCCATAAGACGACAGCCCCGGGGGAAGCGGTATTGAATCCCTAGACCGACGAGATCCTGGTATGTTATCCGCGAGGGGTGATGTGTAAACATCTCGCGGCCTCGCCTGATCTCCCCAGGATCAAGCTCCCCGGCCTGGGAAGGCGGATTCCCTTCTGAGCTTTCTCGAGCTGAGAACTCCTCGGTGGCGTCCTCGCTATGAAAGGATGCCTGGGGGACCTCTCTCACTTGATCCTCCGAGCTGGAGGAGTCACCCTCTCCTACGACATGTGGTGGGCGCGTGCGACCTGAAGACATCTACAAACAAAAGGAGCAGTTAGGTCGCTTAACGCAGACCGTTCCTATCAGACTAAAGCTCCAAGTTTGCTATCTAGCTATTTCTTAACAGGTCACGTACGCCACACAAAGACTATAAGCGACCTAAAGATCGTTCTTCTACTATTTTTGCGCGATCTTGAGATCGCTCAAACTCACAAACAGCAAAACCTACAAACTACAGCAACCTAACGGATCAAACTAGGGGAATACGGAAAGACGCAGGCATTCAAACACGAACACAAGAACAAAATGCCAGAATCCAAGAAGCAGACAAATCATCACCAGAAGTAAAAGAAAGCAGTAAAGTGCTGGAAAACGAAGAATCGACAGGGATAATGAACTCACCGGTGATCGTAAGCGGAGGACTGGCCGAAAGATGGACGCCTGAGAGCCTGGGCTGAGGATAGACTGAAGAAGAAGAAGAAGACAGCGAGGGCTCTGGAAACTTGAAAATGACGGTTAGGAAGCGAAAGAACAGACTGGCCCGCTTTATATAGCCAGTCCCGAGGTCATATCGCTGACCGCTGGATCTGATGGCAGACCAACCGCCTCAGATCCAACGGTGCAGCGCGATCTAGGGTGCGTGACCCGAGGAGACGCTATCAGATGAAAAGACGTGCATTTAATGACCGTTGCAGAAGACGAACCGCCTCAGGAAATGTTGCCACGCGTCCGAGAAAAAGGAGGGAAAAATTTAGCTTTTCAAGATCTCATATCGATGAAAAGGTTTTCAGTCCGCTTCAGATATCAGTGCGCTGATCGAAATTCTCAGTACGCTGAGAATTCTTCAAATCGGATAAATTTTCAGTTCAAACGAACAGACCGCCGGAGCCTCTCGAGAGCGGCATGAAGATTTAAGTTCGCTACAGAAGTCAGATCGCCGTTTAAAGACAGTCCGCCACAAAGATCTTAGTCGACTATTGAGTTCTCAGGACGCAGGAAACGACCTAAGAACTGGGGGATTGATGTCATGGGTATTTTTGGATTCCTCAAATGGGCTGGCAAAAGCCCATATAAATGGTGGCCCAGATCACCATAGGCCCGTGAGAGGTACTGTGTATCAGGTCGCGAGATCGAGCTCGAGCAAGACAATTACAGGTTCACCTGTTATGATGATAGCGACGTCAAGGTCGTTAGACCGTTGCAGCGACGTCAAGGTCGCCAGATCGTTGCTGAGTCCAGATCGTCACGACGGAGTTTCAGCCCGTTCTCTACTTCGGTTCGCCCAGTATCAGTATAAGACAGTAAGATGGCGTGTCTTGCACGGTAAGTAAGGTTATCTCACCAAAATGCAGCTTAATTTCCGGAAGTCTCACCAAACCAGCATGGGCTTGCAGTCGGCCCCCGTTTTGCCAGAGTTGACATGTCAGAAGTCAGAAGCATTTAAAGCCCTCCAGTAGCATTTATTACGACAAGATCAGCCCTTTTTGTCCGTTTGTTCTCTTTGTAGCCTCTTCTCCTCTATAAATAGAGAGAGGCATTTATTGTAAGGGGATCCAGAAAATTGAGAGTTTGGAGAGGCTGTTACTCTGTAAAAGCGTAGGGAGAGCAACCATTTTGTGAGAGATCAACAGTAATAACAGAACAAGTGGACGTAGGCCCTTCCAAATCGGGCCGAACCACTTCAAACCTCCTGTCTTTTTTATTTTTTCTTCTCTCCTTTTCTCTTCTTCGCCATTATTCGGTCTGTTCATTGCAGGTCTCCTTATCAGCGCGGCATTGGGCTCAAGAATCTGGTTGGCTGGTTTACCACGTCAACAACACCTAAACTTATTTTGATTTCTTAAAAGTCTGAATTGAATACACCCAAATTTTATCAGTATCCTTATAAATCTGGATTGAATACACTTAGGTTTTAATGAATTTCTAAAAAATTTAGATTGAATATACTCATATTTTTAAAATCCTTTGAATTCCAATAAACTCCAGAGTTGAATATACCCTCCTTAGATTTTATGATAGTCAAACACCTAAGTGTAAATTACAAAAAATGACCATTCTAGAAAAGGAAAATTTGTTCTTACCCACTTTTTTTTTTTATAAAAAAAATGTTTTTAACCCCTCAAACAAATTAATTGTAGTCTGTATCCAAATTACTCAAATTGTATCTGCATACCTTGTTCTCCTTCTTTATTACTTATGGTATGAGATTTTTGGTTTTATTTGTTGATTGTTAAGTTTTATTGAGATTTTTTGAGATTGTTTTTTGTGATTTTTCAAGTTTTATTTGTGCTTTGGATGTTAGGGTTAGATTTGGTTAAATTGGACATGAAAATAGAGATTTCTGGTGAGATATAACATAAAGACGATGCCTAAATAGAATTGATTTTTAAGTTTACCTAAAAACTAGTCTACCTAAAAACTAGTATTGGTTTTTAAGTCCACATAAAAACTGATAAGTCCACCTAAAAACTAATCCTATTAAAACTCGATTAGCAAGCGCGTTTTACATTTTGAGGCTAGTTTGGTAAACTTAATATGGGATGAAAACAATTTATTTGAAGGGCTTAAAATAAATTTTTATAAAAAAAGTAGATAAAAATAAATTTTTTCATCTGATTTTTGGGTAAAAGTAAAATTTTCCCCTAACCTAATTACTCTCAATCTCGCATATTTACTCATTTGTCTTTTAAAATATCACTTGGACATGATCAAGTTAAATTTGCTTCAAGGATGAAAATATCGATATCGGTAGTGTTAATGCCACATTTAGACTTTTAGCCGAAGTGTCTGGTTTTTAGCCTTGCTCTCGGGGTGTGGCGGAGATTAAGTGCTATTGTGTCCTCCTTGAACCACCAGATGACGTTTCTAAGATTTGAACTAGTAATTTTATAGGTATTTTGATTGCAAACCTTGTATCACAATGTATGCATTAGTTTTTCCCTTTTTTAATGCCATGTTGCGATACATTATTTTTTCCCTTTTTCAACGTCATGTAGTGTTATAATATTTTTACTGGTTGTATTGTTTCCTAACATCTAATGTTTTCAATGTACGAAACATTATTGCTTTAAATTATGAACCTTGCAAATAAGCATGACAACATAACTCACCAAGTAAACTGTTCGCTTTAGACTTCATGCAAGTGTTATTCGATCTATAGATTTATATTGAACCTCGAGTTTTAAAGGATCATAATTAGCCTCGAAGTGATATATAATAATGAAGAAATGATAATTAAGAATTGAAAAGAAAAAAGAACTCGTATGCAGTACATCTCTTGTTATATCATCTTCCCATAGTATTTTTCTGTTTTTATAAGGTTATGTCTATTCAAGAAAACAACTCTACAAGTTTTCAATGAATAGTTGATATATATGTATATGTATATATATACATGTGTATAAACATGCATGAGTAAAGATTATCTGTTAATTTTTTTTTTACTAGATTTTTTATGATTTCATAATTCATCAATAAAATAATAATAAATGATCAAGATTATTACATTTTTTCTATCTCATGTAGCACTTTAAATCCAAACTTTTCTACTTAAAAAAAAAAAAAATACGATCTTAATGGAAAGGAACGCCTCACTTGCTTTTGAAGGCGAGGTTCGACCCTAATCTGATCATAATATGTGACAATTATATCATTTATTTGTGAATAGTCCTCTCTAGATTTTGAAAGTAGGTTTTCTAGTCGTTCATTAAATAGACTCTATTAGTAAGTTCAAATAGATATTTGATAAGAGATGTAATTTCAGAAAAAAATAAAAATAAAATAAATAAATACAATTTCACAATATAAAAGACAAATACCATCAAACCGCAATATTATATTGATAAAAAAAATTTCAATCCTTATTCTAATTGGTATGTTCATTACATCAAATCACACACTAAAAGCCTCCAAACCACACCACACGCAAGCACGAAAAAAACAAAAATGGAATTACATGAGATTGTGACACGTTTCACCCACTAAAAATACTTGATTACAAAAGCTATTAAACAAGGTCGTTTTATGCTGGATGGGACCCTCCAGATCTTCCTCCCCCTCTCATAGTGAAGTTACACGTGTCTTCCTCACAACGCAGTTGAATTCTCTCCTTGTACTAGTAATCCATCAAAGAGATATAATTTTTTTCCATAAAAGTTTTTTAAAACTCATTATAAATAAAAACTACTGCAAGAAAAATACAATTAGACACTAATTTGAAGGCTGCATTTTGTTGTATATTACTATTTTTATAAAACTCAAAAGAAAAAAAAAAAATCTTGTTTCAATAGATAATACTATATTATCCGAAATTTATACTCAAGTTATGTTATAATAAAAAACTTTGACACTCTCACATTAATCTAAAAATCTATAATATAATCTGTATTAATCAAATTAGTTTAGCTTAATTTCTTACTATATCACAAATATAAAGTGCGATAAAAATAAAACTAGATATTAAACTTTAGTCCTAGATGAATATAATATGATAAATTATTTTATCCTTATTAATCTCTATCGATAATAAATAAGGACAAAATAATCTCATAAATTCATCTACTTACCAGGATTTGAAATCTGAATTTTAACAAAATCCACATGACGGCGCCGGAGCAAGTTTCATCCATATAACTATCACCTAAGGGTCCCAAAGAGAATCACATTGCACAACATCATTCAACTCATTTTCTTCAATTTCATTGGAGATAAACATGGAGTCTTGAAGCATCATTTCCTCAGCCATTTGCATCCACATCTTTGGTGAATCCATTGTGGACTCATTTATGGCCTGAATCTGGCTCGGAGACAGCCTGACCGTGATCGGACTCAACCCGCTGGACCCACCAGAGCCACCTCCTGCCTCCGTGCTTGGAGGATTACTACCACCACCACCATGACCATGACCAGCACTTCTTAGCATCAAAGCTGCCTCATGAGCAGCCATCCGGATGTCATCAGCATTGGAGCTAACTGGCTTGGGAAGAGAATCAGCCAATTCAGGAAAGTTGAGGCGGGCTTCACGTCTCCGGAAATGCAACGCTGCCACATCATAAGCCGCTGCAGCCATCTCTGCCGTCTCAAAGCTCCCCAACCATATTCTACTGCTCTTCTTTCCTGGCTCACGGATTTCGGACACCCATTTCCCCCATTTCCTCTTACGAACCCCTCTGTAACTCGAAGAGGTTCCGGAGCTAGCGGAACCACTACTACCACCATGGACACGTCGAGGTTCCATCTAGTCCTGGATTCAAGTTATATCCAGTTTACTGTGGTACTATATACGTATAAAATTTCAAGAAAGTTATGGAACTAATTATGGATAGTGTGATGGAGGAGCTAAAAGGGTATTTATAATTGTGGATTGAATAATGATTTGATTGACACATTAACACAATCTAGGAAAAACCAACCTTCCAGGCAGCTTTCATAGAAAAAAGATTTTTCTGTTTTTAATTAGTTGGAAGAAACAGTACTACTCCTTGATCAACATCAGAGAATAGATTTGATAGATTTCTTTCAATAGAACCAATTGAAAAAAGCCAGGTATGTGATTGCATGTCTGCCCATTAAACACAAACCAGGTAAGAGAAAACATTTTTGCTTCCTTTTTACTTTTTTTAAAAAAAGAAACAGAACATTGTTGTATTCTGTTGACAACGCGGTTTTCTGCATATGTAGTTCGATTGGACCCATCACCCATTTATTTATAAGTCATCCGCATAGGATTCTGATATTTTGAAAAAAAAAAAAAATTTGTTGGATTTGAAGTGGTGTAGACTAAGTGGATACCGTCATCTCCATGCACAGTTCAAAGCTATAGGTTTTTATCAAACCACTTTTCTGGGTTCAAAAGTCCATGGAAAAGAAATGTACTATGGTGACGCAATACTATGATAGCGCAAAGCATATCAAATCCGTGTTGCCGCGGACCCTCATTGGAGAATATGTACACCAACAACTATTATTTTTGCAAAATTTAATGTTGATTTGGTTTGATGTAACGTAAAAAGCTTTTACCAATTAATCATCCGTGCATAATAAAATTCATCATCAAGTTTTGTAAGCGATACTAATTGTACAGTTTTGTATAGTATCTCTTATTTATAAATTACAAAAGAAAACTTAATAAGATGTGTCTTCTTTCTGAATATAACTAAATCTTATTCTGTTAAATTAGGTACTTATTATTTTCCACGGTGCATATTGTAAAGTACATAATTCTTCAATTAGAAATAGGGATCAACGTGCTAAAGTGAGTCTATATTTTACCCTAAAGTGAAATTAGTTTTTCCTCCTGTTTGTAAATGAAATGACGAGACAGAGAACATCTGATCCAACATCTACCTACCACCCAAAAAGCGTTGCGAAACCAACAAAATATCAACTCTTTATAGATCCAATCCACCGTCCCTAAGATAGGAGACCAACCTGGTTTCTCTTTAGTCTTGGAGGAAGCCTCAAAGTCCTCAATTCCCACTAAGAAAACCAATGGCTCGTAATAAATTGATCATATGATACTTGAGATTAGATTTCGCTACAAATCAATCAAATTTTTTTATTGAACTTTTAATGATCCTTAAAGTCCTCAATTCTCACTAAGAAAACCAGCGACTTCTAACAAATTGATCATATGATACTTGAAATTATATTCGGCAATGAATCAATCTAATATTTGTTGAACTTTTAACAGTCTTATATTATATTATATATATATGGTTGAAATTTATTTTTATTTATTTATTTTTTCTTATTAACACCTAATATAAATATTAAATTTTATTCTAGCAAGGACTCTAACAAAACATAACACTGTTTCGTAATTGAATTAAATTTTAAATCACTAATTAAAAAAGAAAATTGCATTATTGAGGTTATTACTTCATATTGTTTTCTCAACATCAAACGTATAAAATTCGTCAACCAAAAAATTATTAACATGTGTTGGAAGGACAGGTGTTTACAAATATGTGTTTTAATAATAAAAGAACACTCGATTTATATTAACTATACTTGTAATATACACTTGTAATATGTTAAAAAAAAACAGAAACACTCAGTTTATGGATAGAATATTTTATGAGTGCGAATGACTTCATGAAATATATATTTTTAAAATACATATTAATATAATACTAAAATCTCCTGTAATTGAGTGATTGAGTGTACTAAATTGTCAACTTTAAAAAAAGCAGTAAAATCCACTAAGTCGTCTAAAGCCTAGAATTTATATTCAATAGCATAACCATGTCTAATGTACCTTTTCTTTTCTTTTTTTCATTTTTATATTAGAACCAACCATAGTGCATTAGTGTTTTAAGATGCGATCTCCATTTATATATATTATATGTATATTTTTTTATTGAGATTAGCTCAGATTGTAACTGAGACCAAACGATGGATGTTATAACGTAACTCGGATATCAACTCTTAAGAACTAGAGGGACAAGTCCACGAAGAGTAGAAGACAGTATACAAATAGTGAAGAAAAATTATCACACAATTTGATAATTGCTGAGTTCGAACTTGACACACACAAGTATATCAAATAGGGTTGTCACCATTGAAGTAACTCCCCAGACTCCATTTATTTTTTCTAGTCAATCAAATTACGTGAGAACTAGTTTGGACATACCTTATATTGATTACATGTACTTGGAGGTGGAGTTAGGAAATGTTGTTAAAGGGACCAATATGTTGAAATACAATATTTAGGAGATATCAAAGTAAAAATTTTAATAAATTGAACAGTGTATATATAATTTTAATGATCATAATATTATTTGTTTAGGGGGTGGCCATGGCCTCGTCAGCCCCACTAGATTATCAGCCTCTACATGTACATTACTTCTATCCTTGACTTATTAGTGACTAATGGTATTATTAATTGAAACGAAAAAATATATATTTAAAAAAAAAAAAAAAAGTATTAAGGACTGCATATTTTGAATTTAACTGAAAACATAACAGATTTGAAATAACTACTCTTAATAGCATATTAATTTTAATAAGGATTTAGCTATCTATGTCAATGTTCCAAAAACATTAGAATTTCCGAGTGTTTATGAGTTGTTTTCTCTATTTTTTTTTTATCTTTTTTCATTTTTAAAGATAATGTTGTAAATTATATATATACATATATACATACATACATACACACACTTTGGTTATCTAAAACTAAGTCAGATTACTATCGAGACCAGTTGAGATAGAATTATAAAATATGGTTCGAATCATTACTTCTAGAGGACGAGAGAGAGCTGTTCATATAAATGTGAAAAATCTATCCACACAAATAGTGGGAGTTGAGTTTGAACTTGCAACTTCAGACATAACAGGTGAAAAATGGCTTTATCATCAGACTATTATACTTTTCTCTTGCAAATTATATTTTATACAATCATATGGTTGTTATTACTAATCAATGACAATATAAAATATATATATATATATACAAAATACAAACTACTCCTTAACTGTTAGATTACTTCAATTTCCGTCAATTGTTTGTTAACTCTTACTAATCAATGGAAACATATAAAAAAATATGATTAATAGTAAATGTCCATTGATAATTACTTTTGCCATTAGTGGTCACCACACACCAATTACCTACCAAACTCTTCTCATCGTACAAGTCAATATCTAAAACTTTTTTAATTTTGGATCCAACTCAAGCCCACATTCAAAGCATGATGGCTAATTTCAGATGGTTGGATAAATTTTAAGCCAACAATTATTTTCAAGATAAAGACTTAAAAGAAGAGTTAAAATGAAAACAGCTGGATCTTTAATGGCTTCAACTTTCCTCATTATAAACTACTACTATAAACTTGAACCATCTTATAAGAAATTTAATAAAAATCCAAGAATGCTAAAATATCATCGTCAACATCAACAACAACAATCTTTCGTCCTAATTAATCTTTTCCGCGTTTTATCTTATTGACTCAAGTGAAAAAAATAAAATAAATGTCATTGTCAAAATTTTTTATGGTCTTTCTAAAAGTTTTCCTTTGGCTTTCTTATTCGGTTTTTTTTTTTTTTTTTTAAGATTTTATTGTAATTAGTTTGTAGGGAATTTTTTGTCCTAACAAAAAAGTATGATATTTGAAAATTACACCAAATAAAATGAATGAGTTTTTCAAATATTATTAGTATTCACCAACTAAATAGTTTGCAAAATTCGCACACAATTCACAATTTTCATTCATGAACTAAATAATGCTAAAAGACTTATTCAGTTATTCCGTGTTATTCTAAAAAATTATATATATTTTTGCCATTTACTGAAATTTTCTTTATATTTGTAATTGTTATCTTGTGAAATAAAATTTATGGGATGCTGATGTGTATAATGAAAAATTGAATTTGCAAAGAAAAACATTCTGTTATTAGAAAACTTATTGATAATAAATTTTAAAAAATGTTGAATTCTACCCATGAAAATTACTACAAATGTAAGTCCCGAGCTTTATTAATTAATTTATAAGAGTTTTTGGTTTGTTTGTGCTAGGTGAATCTCAAAATTAATTGGCTTAGCTTGTTTGGGTTTTTCACTTATTTTAAGGAGTAAATTACAATTTACTTGGGATTTGTTTAATCACATACGGATTGAACTTTATCATTTAATTACTCTTCACTCCTTCCTGCAAGTCAATGTGATTGGATTAAATTAATTTAATACCATAGTAAATTGATTTTCCAGTAATGTGTAATATATATTTTTTTTTTTTGAAACAAGCAATGAATTAATTTTTAAATACATTTAATATAAATGATAAATTAAAATAAAAATATAAAAAAAAAAATTCCACTTGTTTGAGATTTCTGAAACTTATTAAAATGGGTGTTTTGACAAAAACCATGTAAAATTTTTTTTCCCTCCCACCCTTGCTCTAAATAGTGACATGGTCAGGATGGAAAAATATTTTTTCTCCAAACCCACAAGATTTCCGGGGCACCAAATGGGCCCAAAGAGAGGTAGGGAAATCCCATCCCTTACTTTCTTTCATTTTTTCTCTCTCCTTTTTTCATTCTAAATAAGAATGCATAGTGTATTTACTATCAAATAAACAGAGGATCAACATAATAAAGTGGGTAAGTTTCTGTATATTATCCCATTGTCTAATTCTTTTTTTTTTCTTTTTTTTTTTTCCCTCTCTCTTTCTCCTCTTCAAGAGAATGTCTAGCATATAAACAACACATTATCTATCTTATGTTTCTATTACGTTATGTGATATGGATATCCGATTATGGTTACTTCACTACCATGCAAAGTGATTTGTATAAAAGAAGCACCATTGAAATATTAAAATATTCCCTTTTAAGTGTTCAATTGCATATAAATATATACATCCAATCATATTTATAAGCTACTGAATTAAATAAATTATATAAAAAATGTATGACATGTATGACGTAATTGTGCACAGAAAAAGCATGTTTTGTGTTGGACTCCTCTCTTTTCTGGGATGACATAGAACATCTTATCCAAAAACTTACCTACCAAAAAAAAGAAAAAACAAAATGTAACGTGGCTTCTCAAAAGCCAGGGTCAAAAGAGCTTTCTAATCTGAAGGAACTTCAAGGATGACAAAAGTCCTCAATTCCCACTAACAAACCGACAGGCTGTAACAATTGTGAAAATAGTTTATAATATAGTTTCAAGAAAAAAAAAAAAAAAATGGAAACAGTTTCTAATATAATTAAATGTAAGCATTCTGTCTTCCCCACAAATACGATTACTGAGAATCATCAGAAAAAATAATCGAAGTGATTTATAGTCATGTTAAATAACTATATGATGGTCAATGGCCTTGAGACGCAGTTGTTGCGCAGAAACCATGTCTTGGTTTTAAGTTAAGGTTCGACGTTTTACTTTCATCTTACTCAACAAAATATGAGATTTTCTCTCATGTATATGAGTTATCTCTCAACTTGATATGAGAGGTTCCCAGTCATATGAGGACCGTTTATCAGAACCATATCCTAGGGTTTTACCAGTTTGGTCCCGATTATTTTCTGAGTTTGTAATTATTTCAAAATAAAAAATAAAAAATAACTATAAGATGAGTCCTAATAAATAAATAAATATACATATAGAGAACTGAAATCCTAATATTTTTTCTTACATCAAGATTCTAACAAGCATGTATCTAATTTATTAGCATGCGCAAATATGTTGGCTGCCTACATGTCTTTTGTGTTTTTAGTATTTTTTATAATAATTTTCTTTTATTTTCCCCTTAGGAGGAAAGGAGGTTTGAACTTCAAACTTCAACTTTGTTGAGAGATATTGTTACCTATCATACTATGCATGCCAATCACGTCTATAATTATATTAAGTAACATATATACGATTGTTTTTTTCATAAGTGTATGAAAACAATTTTTTTTTTGGGAATATGGAAACAAATTTTTGTCGATTGAAGGATCCATTGCAACCTTCAACCGTAAAGTTCTTCTATACATGGGCGGACTTACATGTAGGCTAAACCAAGCTATAACCCAGCCAACCTTTGGGAAAAAATCAATAAATATTCATTTCATAGATTTTTTTAGGAAATTTCACAAAATATTTGTTGAACCTCAACCAAATTCTTCGTTTACTTGTCCCCATATGATTTTGGCTTTTTTACCCCGTAAGGTAGGTAATATCTTTGAGCTTTGAAACTGAGACTTTATATGTTTTTTAAGTGCAAACCTTCTATCACCAAAATTATATATGGAATTCTTGATGGTATCAGGTTTGCAACCAAAACACTCATAAGATTACTGTCCTACTAGTTCAAACTTTAGAGACGCCACACTTTGTTATTCAAAAAGGACATGGTAACACCCAGCTTCCACCACATCTCTTTGGGATAAGGTTAAAAACCCGATGCTCTAGTTAATGGTCTAAATGTAACATCAACACTATCAATATCGATATTTTCATCCTTGAAGCAAATTTAACTCTATAATATCCAAGTGATATCTTAAAAGATAAATGAGTAAATATGCGAGATTGGGAGTAATTAGGTTTGGCTATCATAAAATCTAAGTTTGGGTTTTCCAAAGAAGAATTGGGCTTGGGCTCGACTCCTTTGTACCTTCCAAGTAAAACCCAAAAGAAAAGAGTAATTGGCACCATGTGCTGGAAACTAGGAAGAAAATTTTAAAATATTTCTTTATGATTTATACTTATTACCTTTTTTAGCTTATAAATAATATTATTGTTTAATATTAATTGTAATAAGAATATAACTGATGTTAGTACTTATTTAGTAGCATATTTTCTTATTAATGTAAAATATTATTATCTAATCTTAATTGAAATAAGATTATAACTGATTTTAATACTTAATAAGGGTGGTTTGGTTAATTAGTATGCAGTTCAATAACATGTTACCATTTTATTTTATTATAATAACAAAAGTTAGTTTCTTCAAAAAGAAAAAAAAAATTAGTTTTAGTTTTGCAGATTAGATTGGATTTAATCCATCTAATTATCTATTAGTTGTTATATTATATTCTTGTCTATTGAAATTCGTGTATTAATTTAAGATTAGTAGTTGATAAAAGTTTAGTTAGTTGTTTTATTATTATTCCTGAAATGTGTTAGCCGTTTCTAAAATTTCGAAGGTTCTAATTTCCGTCGAAGTAAACCAAAAATATCGTGCTATCGAAATATATATGCACATAACATTTGGGATCAGAGTTGGTTATGGAGCATTTCTGCAAATCTAATTTCAGAATTCAGACTGACATCTCACATGTTGGAGTAATGTAAACGTGGAACCTATATGTTAGATTAAGATGTGTTAATATTAGGCATAGGTGTAGGATTATCACATTAAATATTGATAAACTAGTGAAACTGTCAAAAGAAAAATTGCTATTGTTGGATTAGTGGCAGTAATGTCGACCGATGTGAACATTGGATTAATTTAAAATGTTTCGTAGAGAAACTTCCAAGTAGCACATGGTCAGTGGTCATCTCATCTGAAAATTATATATAAAACTTTGAAAGGAAGAAACTCATCTCATCTCATCTCATCTTTGTCCCTACAAGCATTATAGTACAAAAACTAGGAGAAAAGTTCCTTAAATTAGTCAAAATGGTTTCTAAATTCCAGTCAAAGAGTAGAAAATCTCTCAGTTTGAACACCGGCATTTGTAACATAAGTGCCCCCACAAAATCCTATAGATTGAGGGGTTGACACTTGCCGTTTAATAAATGCTGAGTCAAAAAGATTATAATGTCTTTTAAATAATTTATTAATTAAAAATGATTATCATTAATAATAATATACAGGTATTCTTAAATAATTATTCTTATAATCAATCCAAAAATATTATTGAGAGATTATCTTACTCAATTAATAAGATAATTAAATCCTAATAATTTTCTATATAAAAATAAAAGTTTTACTCTTATGAAAACATGAGCGTAAACTTATTTTTATTCTTTATTTACGTGAAGAATCGAATTATTTACATTATGCGTTTATCAAAGTATACTCCCTGAAGAGTGATAAAAAAACAAGAAAAATAGTATATTCCCGTAAGATACAGATTAAATAACATATAATTAAAATATCTATATTCTTTAACTATTCATTGTACATGCGTGGTAGAATATTCATTTATTCAATTCGTTCACACAGGCACAGCCCTCATCTGTCTTTGAAAGTATGTGCCTGGCAGCTGGTTTCCTGACTAGATTTTGTTGCTTTTATTATTTTAATTGAAAACAAAACTCTTATTTAATTACATTCCACTGTGGCCCCCGCTCTTCCCTTTGCAAACCGTGGATTTTACACCCTCCCACGTTATTTGAGTTAAAGTGAGTCATCTCTTACTCTTGTCTTTGGAGACTGTGGGTTTGACACCTCCCACGTTATCATTGTTTGTCTCTATTGAACCCTAATCCCAGATTTTTTATTTTTTATTTTAAAAAAAAAAAAAAACTCTCTTTGGTCCCTTTTCCCTTGAAAGTGGGACTAGTTCCTTAACCTTAATTAATTCTTAGACTTCTTCTGGTTGCTTTTATAGTCTTTGATTTTCATTATCTTTGCAAAAGGAGAAGTTTTCAATTGATCTCAATGTTTAAGAAAATTTCTAGTTTGAAGAGCGAATGGATTTTTACTATACCTAATCCCTAAAATTTTAAAAAGTAATCAATTTGATTTATTTGACCTGTTTTTTATTGGTCAAAACTTATGAAAAAACAAAAAGATAATTTCATTCTGGATCAAATAGTTAAAATTATATTTATTAAAAAATGATAGTTAAAATAATATAAAACTTAAAAAATAAAAATAAAAATAACATACTAATAAAAAATTGTAGAATCAATTTTAAAAATAAAAATCTTAAAAACGCAATGATCACTAATCTTTACTAGAAATCGATGATCTCTAACGGAGATCCATGACAACATTAATCAAGTTTTCCCGCTAGATCAATGTTGGATATGGTTCACCAGAACTAGATCGACGATTTAGTTCCCATTAGCTTATCCGTTTTGGTTTTGGTGAACTAGATTGAATATTGATTTCGTTGGAAACTAGATTAACATTTGATTTGGTTCTACCATATTCAGATGCATGTTTGATCTGGTTCCACCATTCGATCAACTTTAATTCTTTGTTGGAAGTTTGTCGCTGGACCTCCATCCCTATCACTAATAGAGATCATTGTTGATTTTTCAAAAATATTTTTTTTTCTTTTTTAACTTTTAAAAATAATTCTATAAATGATCTTCACCATATATCTCAAGATGGATGGTAAAGATCAATTTTTTTTTTTTAAGTTATTCTTTCAGCAATTAATTTTTACAAATGGATCTTCATCATCCATTCCATCTAATGGACAATAGAAATGTAATTTTTTTTTTAAAAAAAAATAATTAAATTGTATATATATATATGTATATATAAGATTCATTTGGTGTTGAAATGTGAAAATTTCATATATACATACAATAATATCCCAAACCATCAAATTTGACTACCAGTCAACTTACGGAAGAGTTAATTGATGAGATTTTATAACTTTAGGCACCAGACACAATTAAACTGTAATTATGCTTAAATATAAATTTTCTTTAGATTTTAGGGGCTAATAAAAAATTTCCCTAACAAAAATGGAATGTTCTGTTTCTTTTTTGTCTTTTTCTTTAAATGATAATTAGTTTGTTAATATTTAATTGTTAGGGTGTCGGTGGACAAACTTTTCTTCGTGGTTCATTGAATGATAATGATGACCATTTGATCAATTTAATTTTAATTAATTAAAATTTTGCATTGTTAGATTCAATGCACTTAATTAAACTGTACTTTCCTTAATGAACCGTCATGACCAGCAAGCTTTGTTCTCGTTTTGAAGTAGTGGAAAAAAGATAATACCAAAAATTGTTTATCCATGATCTATTTTGTAAAAATAGTAGAAAACTTATTTTAGAGTAATATCTAACAAAAAAATTTATAATTTGTGATTATATTAATGATTTTCTTATTTTTATATTCTTTTAGGAGTTTTAGGATTCTCACAAGTTTATGATTTCACTTTTTTTTTTTTTTTATGTTATTATCTATTAGTTTAGGATTAAAATTGAATTAGGATTGCTATTTCTAATAGTTTTAGGATTAGAAATATTATTTAAATGTTTGGTTCGCTAATGTTTAGTATGTTATAATTTCTTCTCATTCTCTCGATCTCTTTATAGTATCAGTACTTTTTTCTAAAGCTAAAAAATTTCTTTTATCTCTTCTTCTCCACACAAACGATAGCTTCATCATCAACAATGACCAACGACAATAATTAATTCACAATTCCCAACACATATAAACCTGCAAAACCCCTCATCATTGTCAACATCAACAACACTATTAAACTTTCATCTAAGAATTATCTTTCTTGGAAACTTCAGATGGAAGGACTTTTAATTGAGTATTGTCTATACAAGTTCGTCGATGGGTCATGTCCTGCTCCTCTGACTACTTTCATTGTTAATAATGTCCTTTCTCAAAATCCATACTATTAAACATGGCTAAGTTAAGACAAACCCATCTTCAATGCTGTTGTTGGCTCTCTCACCCCGTTTCTTATTCCTCTAATCTCTTAGTCACAAACATCTAGTGATGTTGGCATGTTCTTGGTAACATATATACCAGGCCTTCTTGTGGGCACATCAAGCAAATCAAAGAACAAATCAAGCACGCCACCAAAGGTACTGTTGTGGGTATATTTAGGGTTGTATAAATGTGCTGGTAAAAGCCCAATGGACTGATCTAATGATTTGATCCAATAGACAAAAACCCAATCCGTCAACATTCAACTAGCAGAAATGAGATATCAGTTCGTCGTTACAGTTCTCAGATCACAGATCAACCATGGTCAAGGTTGCCTTATACTTAGTTCTAGATCACCTAGAGCAAGGTCCAACTCATAGCTCCAGGTACTTGTTAAAAGAATTTTTTTTAGAATTGTAGCAGTCTAATTTGGGAAAGAGTCAACTACTAGAATTGAAAGTAAAATTAAACTCCTATTTTAGCGGGATCTATCTCTAAATGGATAGATACCGATTTTGGAAGCATAATTAATGTAAAATTCTATTATATTCTATTTGTATTTAAATTGTAACACCACACATTATAAATAGAGGTTGAAAGTTCATTGTAGAAATATGAAACAATAAATAGAATACTGTGATTATGTCAAAACAGTCACAGAAACAGTTATGAATATAAATATTTTTTTGGGCCGAATCATGTAAAAAATCTCCTTGTATTCACTGTTCTTTCTCTGCCCTATTGTTTTTGCCTTTGTTTTATATTATTTACAGGTATTGGGTCAAGAATTTGGGTTGACCGAATTTAGGTGCCGACATTTTGACATTAGAATGAGCGCCCAAACTGTGATTTTTTGAACTTTCAATTGTCATGGCAAAAGGAAGAACCACCAGAAGTTCTAACACGACGGCTAATCAACCAGAAAGGTGGATAGATCAACAACAGCTTGACATCCAACCGATAGAAGATATAATTGTGCCCATGGCAGGTACGTCTTATGTCCTCACAAACAGCGTTATCGTGGGTATGCCTCTTCTAGCCCCTCGCCAACTAATATAGACGATCTCTACAACCAAGGGGCTACAGGTGTGGCACCAACAGTAGGAGGCACTAAAAAATACAGTGTAGTAACTTGCGAATGCAGTCAGGGCACTGGCACAGGCCCAAGCACAAAATGCTCCCAGACTTGAGCTGTTGCTTCCAAAAGAATTTACCAGCAGCAACAAGAGGAAGTGTTAGCTTCTAAAGACCCAACAAAGAGATGCTGCGACCTGTCGAGTCAGCTCGTTCCTCCAACTTACGTTCGAGAGCTGAAGGTAGTCGAGTCCGTGAAGAGGATGAAATCTCGTGTCCTATGAGCTCAAGGGTAAGGATGAGCCAAGATGAGAGCATCACGTGGAGGATGGCTGTAACCGAGTTCGGGCCACATCTCAATATGAAAAGGATGAAGTAGATCATCAACGACATGTGGAGTTGCACAGAGCTGGCAGCTCGTGAACGGCTAGCCAGGGATATGTACTAGACTGTTGATCTCCAGATCACGAGCACAGAAGAGGACAAAAGCCTAAGGCCCAAGGATTGAGGAGCTCCTTTAGAGGTTCCAACAACTTGAGGCACACCCTAGTACATGAAATCAACGTGATCAACATGGAAAGATGACCCATTTTACTAGGGAGATCGAGACACAATCTCTCCTTCACATATTTAAGATCCCCAATATTCCTTAGTATAATGGAGATAACGACCCTTATGATTACTTGGATGCGTTCAATGTCTAAATGGATCTCCTCCTAGCCACCCCAGGGTATATTTCACGGACCTGACTCTAGAGTCTCCCAACTCGTAGAATAGTTAGCTGGGAGAAATGTCAACGAAAATTTACCAACTAGTATCGAGCTATAAGGCGGTAATTCATGCCATCTTGTCACCTCGCCACGATCTTCCAATGATAGAATAAATCGCTGAAAGATTACATTACCAGGTTCAGACGCGAAGTCAACAATCGAGAGAACCCTTCAGACGAAAGCATCCTAATTGCAATCTCAACAAGGCTTCGCAAGAATGGAAAACTATATGAGAGTATCTACAAATCTCCAGTGAAAAACCTAGGTGAGTATTGTGAACGAGCTGTCAAGGAGATCAGCTGGGAGGAGAACTTCGGCTCTAAGCAATCTAACTAGAAGGGTGAAACAGAGGCAGTTTAAGCCAATCAAAGAAAAGAAACAATAGTGGGAACGAAAGCGAAAGTCGAAATAACAGCTCAAACAATCAGGTTGCTAAGAAGGCTAGGAATGAGCCTAGAAGAGAAAGACTTTAGCGTCAAGGTCGTTATGATGGATATAGCGTCCTATCAGATACAAAGGACCGGATCTTTGCAACAAAGAGGAATAGAGAGGACTTCGAGAAGCCCAATCTTATCAGGACTCTAGCTAACCTTAGAAATAAGAAAAATTTTTGTGTCTATCATGACGAGATTGGGCACAACACTTCAGAATGCTGAGTGTTAAAAAACTTCATTAAGGATCTAATCAAGAGAGATTGCCTGAGAGACTATGTGGTATGACCAGCGAATCCGTGACCTTAACAGCAACGACCTCAACAACCACCACAGCTAGCAACAGTCCCAGAGAGCTCCCGAACATGAACATACCTAGAGCTCGTAAGGCCAATGATGGGTCATTAGGTCCGAACTGGGAAGGTTCACATATTATCAAGAGCAAATTACAATTTAGCTATCCAATTAAAATGCTTTCACAAGCGAAGTAACTGTTTCAATGTTATTGTAATTTACCCCCTTACCATTAACACTTCCCATTAAAATTAACTGTATAAAGGACAAAATTATCTTTTAACTTTACTTTTAATTTTTTAAGATAAATTTTAAAAATTAAATAAAATCAAAATTAAAGGTTGAATATTAACAAAAAAAAAAAATCAACTTCAATCCATCAACCTAAACTCATCAACTTCACCAGTTCAACTTCAATCCATCAACCTAATTTACAGCATCAAAAAATCACCCAAAGTCACCGGTTAAACATAATCATCAACTCAAACAATCACTAATTCAATAACAAAATTTAGATCACAAATTCAACTTAAATAATCAGAAGAAAAATTGAAAAAAAATAAAAAATAAAATTTGATACAAACTCAAAGATCTGGGTTCATGATCGCGAACCCAGATGACGAACCCAGAAATCTGGGTTCAATCTGGGTTCCTGAGAAACCCAATCTGGGTTCGTCAAGAACCCAGATTTGGGTTCCTAACACGAACCCAGATCGAGGTTCCTCAGACGAACCCAGATCTAGGTTCCTGACACGAACCTAGATCTCGGTTTGTACTTCGATCTGCGGGAAGAAAAAGAAGGGAAGAAGAAGAATGAAGCGGAAGAAGGAAAGAAGAAGAAGAAGAATGAAGCGGAAGAAAGGAAAAAGAAGAAGCAGCGAAAGAAGAGAAGAAGAAGAAGAATGAGAAGAAGAGGGAGACTGGCAGAATGAGAGACTGATGAGAGAGAGACTGATGAGTTGACCAGACCTTATATTTGGTCAACTGGTCAACTTTATTAAAAAGGTAATTTCATATTTTTATTGTTTTGATACTATTTACCGTTAAATATAATGAATCTTACTAACGGTGGGAGGGGTAAAATACAATAACATTAAAACAATTGCTCTGCCTATGAAAGCGTTTTAACTGGGTAGCTAAATTGTAATTTACTCTATTATCAAGGAAAACTTGGGAAATGGAGTGTATCACCTAACTAATATGGATTGAGCTAATGCCCTGCGAGCTTAGAATGCCGAGCACATTCGCCCACTCTTTCGGTAACCTTTTGAGCACATACCTCTAGCTTGAAATTCAATCTTTGAAAATCAATAAAAACTCCAGATTTCTCATTTTGCTTTATTCTGAATAATGTCTCTATTAATTTCTTTATTAAATGCTAAATGAAAAGACCTCTCTAGTAAGTTTCTCTTTGGCAAAATTTTATTAAGTTAAGCTATATTAGCTAAGGTTTTGACCTACTGGATATGACTTGACAAAACTTTATTATATTATGCTATGTTAGCTGAGATTCCAACCTACTAAACACAGCTCGCTAAGATATTATTATGCTATGTTAGCTGAGGTTCCGACCTACTGGACAGCTCGCCAAAATATTATGTTATGTTATCTCAGGTTCTGACCTATTGGACATAACTCGAAGAAATTGATTATGATATGTTATCTCAGGTTCCGATCTACTGGACATAGTTCGAAAAATTTTATTATGCTATGTTATCTCAGGTTCCGATCTACTATATATAACTCAAAAAATTTTATTACGCTATATTATCCCAAGTTTTGACCTACTGAACATAGCTCTAAGAATTTTATTACGTTATGTTGTCTCAGGTTCTGACCTACTGAACATAGCTTAAAGAATTTTATTACGCTATGTTATCCTAGATTTTGACCTACTGGACATAGCTTGAAGAATTTTATTATGTTATATTATCTTAGATTCCGACTTACTGGAAAAAGCTCGAAGAAATTGATTACGCTATGTTATTCCAGGTTTCGACCTACTGGACATGGCTTGAAGAATTTTATTACACTATATTATCTCAGGTTCCAACCTACTGGATATAAATCAAAAAATTTTATTACGCTATGTTATTCCAGGTTTCGACCTATTGGACATAGCTCGAAAAATTTTATTATGTTATGTTAACTCAAGTTCCAACCTACTAGATACAACTCGAAGAAATTTATTAGGCTATGTTATCCCAAGTTCAGACATACTGTGTAGGGTCCGGGATTTGCCTATACTGGGCCCCCCTCGGGCTGGCCGAGGTTTGCCCCTCTCCCACTCACTAGGTACTGTCCCTGGCCAAGGGATTTGCTTCGCCTCCCCAGCTGCTCGAACCCACCACCTGGCCATTGGTTAAATGATTCTTAGAGCAAAGCTGGTACCAATTGAGCCAGTCCCGAGGGGGGCCCAGTATAGGCAAATCCTGGACCCTACATACTGGACATAGCTCAAAAAATTCTATGCTATATTATCTCAGGTTTCGATTTACTAGACATAGCTCAAAAAATTTTATTATGCTATGTTATTCTAGGTTCAGACCAACTGAACATAGTACTAAAAATTTTATACTATGTTATCTCAGGTTCCGATTTACTAGACATAGCTCGAAAAGTTTTATTATACTATGTTATCCCAAGTTCTGATTTACTAGACATAACTCGAGAAATTCTATGCTATGTTATCTAAGGTTCGAACCTACTAGATATAGCTTAAATAATTTTATTATGGTATGTTATCTCAGATCCCGACTTATTGGACATAGTTCAAAAAATTCTAAGCTATGTTATCTGAGGTTTCGACCTATTGAACATAGCTCAAAGAAATTGATTATGTTATGTTATCCCAGGTTCCAACCTACTGAACATAGCTCGAAGAATTTATTATACTATGTTATCCCAGGTATCGACTTACTAGACATAGTTCGAAAAATTTTATTACACAATGTTATCCCAGGTTCCGACCTATTAGATATAACTCAAAAAATTTTATTACGCTATATTATCCCAGGTTCCAGCCTATTGGACATAGCTCGAAAAATTTTATTATATTATGTTAACTTAGGTTCTAATCTACTGGATATAGCTCGAAGAAATTTATTATGCTATGTTATCCTAGGTGTTGACTTACTAGGCATAGCTCGAAAAATTCTATGTTATGTTATCTCAGGTTCCGATTTACTGGACATAACTCGAAGAATTTTATTATACTATGTTATCCCAGGTTTCGATCTACTAGACAAAACGCGAAAAATTTTATTATGCTATATTATTCCAGGTTCCGATCTACTGGATATAACTTGAAGAATTTTTTATGCTATGTTATCCTAGATTCTGACTTACTGGACATAGCTCGAAGAATTTTATTATACTATGTTATCTCAGGTTCCAACCTGCTAGACATAGATCGAAAAATTCTATGTTATGTTATCTTAAGTTCCGACCTACTGAATATAGCTCGAAAAATTTTATTATGCTATGTTATCTCAGGTTTCGACTTACTAAACATAGCTCGAAAAAGTTTATTATGCTATATTATCTAAGTTCTGTTCTATTGAACATAGCTCTAGAAATTTGTTACACTATGTTACCTAGATTTCAACCTATTAGATATAGTTAGAAGAAATTTACTATGCTATGTTAACCCAGGTTCTGATCTACTAGACATAGTTTAAAAAACTTTATTAACCTATATTAACTGAGGTTCCGACCTACTGGATATAGCTCGATTTAAATTTTTTAAATTAAGCTATAATTTGCGAGTTACAGGGCATCAAGATCAGCGACCTCACAAGCTCTCATCAGGTTTTATTACCAGCTGTTCTATACTTTAATTACTTAATTTCTCAGCTCGTAGGAAATTCAAAGACTTAGAAAAAAAGAAAGCAGAACAAAAGCACAAGACATCATTGAAGTAAATGTATTCAAAATAAACCTTACATCCAGTTGAATCAGTTCAATAATAATAACCTCAAAATGAGGTCCAAATATTCATTACAAATGGTCTCCTAAAATGAGGTGAATAAAATACAAAGTCATGAAAAGTTTCAAAGAAGAAGAAAAAGATTTAACTCGGTAAATAACCTATTAGAAGCCCTGGCCCTGAGGGGTTGATTCTCTAGGAGCTGTATCATCGGAGGTTGCTTCTGGAGGCACTGTAACCTGAGTTGCCTCATCCTGGAAGGTCACACATTGGAGCTCAGTATTTAAAGGAATTGCATTTGGAATAGCAAAAGATCAGACGGCTTGTTCCTTGTATTTCTCCACCTCCGCCACCGCCTTCTCACCAAAGAATGAGAAGTTTAGTTCGGGATAAACTTCCCATAAAATGTAGAGAAAACTGTTGGAGGTTTTTGATTCTGCTTCCTCCTTAACCTTGGCGACCCACACCCCAGCTTCCTTCCTAGCTTTTCTGACTTTCTCCTTGGAAAGAGCGACCTCCTTCTTAATAGCCTTAGCTCGTTGCACGGTCTTCTCCAGCTTGCTCTTTGCCCTGTTTTGTTCCTCTTCACTCTTGAGGAGTTTGATGGTGAAGTCCGACCTTCCAACTGCGTGATTACTTTCCTCGCGAGTCAGAACGTCTTCAGCTTCCTTTTGAGCTTTCTTAGCATTTATCAACCTGGTCAAAAGGATTTTCTATGATCTCTTAGCTCTCTCAACCTCCACAGTTATAAACAAAAGCTCGTTCTTTAATTTTTTTTTCTCGCTCTCGAACTCCTTCTGTTCTTTTCTAAAAACCAAAACTTCATGCATCTGAGCGGTCTGAAATGCAGCAAGTTAATATTTAAACCAAGGAAGCAATACAATAAAAAAGGCAAAGGTATTGAAAATTATCAGCAGCCCATGATGAGCTATGTAACTAGACAATGCATCACCCTTTAGACTATTTTTCTCCAGGTTCCTGACGGTGTTTCCCTAGATTTCAGGGAAGTTGTAGAGCACGACGTCAAAGTATATCCCCCCTGACCTGACTTGGGCTGCATCCTGACCTATGGCTCAATCGTTCTCTCTACGACCTCGGGTTGCTTACCCTTATCTACTCATCATCGCTTGTCTAGAGGAGAATTGGGCATTGATTTTCTTTTTGCTCCACTGTTTGGACTAGCTTGAACCTTACGAGCAGGAGCTCACACCTGCTTATGTTGAACTTCATCCACCTCTGGTTGCGAGGTGGGGATCTGGGCTTCTGAAAATCCTGAAATCGGTTCAAAGGTGGTCACCTTCATAAAGGCAACAATTGAAGGGCTGTGGTCTGGACGCTGAAAGGGGCTTGCGAAAAGCGAGCTTCACCATCTTTGGAGTTACTTGTGAGGGATAGGAACTGCCTCTATCTCACCAATAGCTTGAAGGCAGGGGCGAGCTCAAGTTCACCCCAAATTTCGGTGTCCTTATTGTTGTCAAGAAGCTTAGTGTTCAGAGGAAAAGCTAGATAGTAGGCCCTGAGGAGCTCACTATTGAATGCGTGATTGGTTCTCTCTTCCCCCGAATCCACAAGCATCATAATAGATTTGATCTCCTCCCCAATGATGACTACCCTATTTCCTGTCAAGTCTGCGAGGTGAAATAAAAAGAATAAATAAAAAAAAGTTTGTTAAAGCTCACAAAAGTCAGCCCTGTATATCTATCTGGAATGAGGATGAATCTGAAATGGTGGAGCTGTTTAAGGGAAGGACAAGAAATGTCTACGTTGGACTTGTCCTTTGGATTGCCCTAAGGTAAAAAGCCCTTAAAGTTCGTTTTTCGAGTTGTGAGATAGTAAATCTCATCTCGTATTTCCCTTTTTAAGCTGCTGACACTCTTAATATTAAAAAGATGGCAGCAAATTTTTGAGTTTAGAGGTGGAAGGTCGTTCGTTATGAACATTAAAGATAGGGACGTGAGTTGGGAGTAGGAGGGGTTAATTGGAAAGGGTTAAACTCTAGCCAATTGAGGAGGTTAATGAGATAGGCAGAGATTGAAAATCTAAGCCCTTGCATAAGATGGTGAGTGCTGATGACAACGAACCCCCGGGGAGGATAGGTCGTATAGTCATCAGGTGATGGCAGCATGACACGGCAACATCTGGGAAGGTAATATTCCAAAGCAATTCCCCTATACTCTTCATGTTTTAGTCTCGAGGCGTAATGGTTAAACATCTCGCGAGCTCGCCATTCCTCAGCAGGATCAGCTCCAACTGCAAATTCCTCAGCGACCTTACAGCTCAGAGAAGTTGCTTCTTCAACAATACGGACTTCCCCTGATTCGAGCTTCTCCAAGCTGGAAGATTCATCATCTCCTATTGTGTATGATCGATATCTGTAACCTGAAGACATCTACACATAAAAGATAATAGTTATATTGCTACATGCAGACTATACCTAAAAATCTAAGTTCCTATTCTCTAATAAGAGACTTTCTAATCTATGGTCACAAATGTCATACAGATTACTAAAGTCATGAGGGGTTCGATAGATAATCTAACGACTTACGAGCTAATAACCTACAAGTATTTCATTCTACGGCTTACATACATAGTGTTATAAATAATAAACAGCTCGCAAAAAATCAGCCAACAAGGTCAAATCAAAAAGAAACAATAAGTCACAACTTTTAACAAACACGCAACATCAAGAACAGGAAACATCCGAGCCGATATCAAATTTAGAAAAAACGCAATGTATATAAAAAATAGAAACCAGAAAATCAAATAGTTGGTTTTGGAGATTTACTATAAACATAGTAGAGCGAAGATGCTAATCTTCGATGGTTTTAAACCTAAGAAATGATGAAACTAATCTTCAAAGAAAGAGAGAGAAAAAAGAGGCGTCTTGAAAATGGTAGAGTAAAAGTGAAAATGAAAGAGCCTCCACTCGTATATATAGGCGCAAGACCTTAACTGTTAGATTTGGAGGCTAATCAACTGCCTTAGATCTAACGGTGCTACGTGAGTTAAGGGTTTTGTCATCATGGGTTGACAATTGAGAAACGTGCGCATTAGATGCATATAAAACAAAACGTGTAAGTGGTGATGTTACCTGAAGAGTTACCACAAGTCAAGTGATGAGATAGAATTTGAAAAGGAAGCACGATAGATCGTAACATATAAATTTTTACCACCAAGCTTAAGCTCATAGTTCATAGATCGCATCGAGAGCTGGGGAGCTAATGTTGTCAGTATATTTGGGATTGTATAAATGGGCTAGTAAAAGCCCAACGGACTGATTCAATAAATTGACCTAATAGACAAAAGCCCAGTCTACCAATATCCAGCTCGTAGAAACGTGCTATAAGTTTGTCGTTATAGTTTTCATGTCGCAGATCAACCATGACTGAGGCTGCCTTATGCTCAACTTTAGGTCACCCAGAGCAAGATCCAGCTCGTAGCTCGAGGCACTCATTAAAGAAATTTTTTCAGAAAGATAGCAGTCTAATTTGAGGAAGAGTCAACTACTAGAATTGGAAATAAAATCAAGCCTCTATTTTAACGGGATCTATCTCTAAATGGATGGATACCAGTTTTAAAAGTATAATTAATGTAAAATTATTTCCTATTCTATTTGTACTCAAATTGTAACACCCCACATTATAATAGGAGTTAAAAGTTCATTGTAAAGACATAAAACAATAAATAAAATACTGTGACTCTATCAAAATAATCAGAGAAACAGTCGTGGACGTAGACATCTTTTTTAACCGAACCATGTAAAAAATCTCATTGCATTCACTGTTCTTCCTCTTCCCTATTATCTCTATTTTTGTTTTGTATTATTTGTAGAAATTGGATCAAGAACTTAGATCGACCGAATTTAGGCATCGACAGGTACCAAATCCATCGTTGTGTACATATAGCTTATCAAAGCTCATGCCAATGAACTTGCTACTTTTGGTAAGCTAATGGATCATGAAGATCTCATTAAGAAAATCTTATATGGTTTTGGCGATGACTACAAATCAATCATTAACATTGTCAGTGATAATAAAACACTTATTTCCTTTAATGAATTGCACGAGAAGTTAATGAACAAAGACCTCCCTTTGAGTCATCATTAATCCAATTCTTCTTGACTTCTTGCATCTACAAATCTTGTCGTCTCCCGTTCGAAATTTGAAAATCAAGGCAACTGCGGTCAATGCCCTCTGACACCTTTAGCATTCGACACAATAGTCTTCAACACTCTCATCACATAAGAAGGTTGTCCCTCACCTCGGCCCCATCTTGGGCATTGTCAATGGTGTAATGGTCAAGGGCAGATTGTGTCATAATGCCCTGTTTTCCATCAAATGCATCTGACTTCACAATCGTCATCAACTCCTCATCCATCTTCACAATGGCAACAACATTCTCCGATATCATAACAACTACCCTTATTAAGGGGTGATGTGCATGTTAATACTTTTCGTATTATAATAGTTTTTCACTCTATTATGTGGGTAGTGTAAGGGTTGACTTAAAAATTGAAGTAGACGGATAAATATATGACTTTTTCAAGGTTTTGGCCGGTCAATTATTAATGCTAACCGGTTTCAACGAACTCTTGTTGAAGTTCATGTAATTTATCTTTTTGAAAATATATCCAATTTCACCTAAAAGTTAGTGTAATTTTCTATAAAAAGTAAATATAACATAAATGTGACTCAACCGGCAAAAATAGTATAGAACCTGCCCTGGCAACACGCAAATCCCTGCAAATCTCAGAAACTTCTGGACTAGAAACTGTTGAGAGCGATGGATATTGGCACATGTGCCATAAGCTCCTTTTTTTTTTTTTTTGGAAAAATGCGCCATAAGCTTTTGGAAAGGCAAAATTAGAATAAAAACAGTGAATCAGTTATACTTCTTTCGATTAATTGATAGTCAACTATGTGTGAACAAACCAACCGTGTAATCATCATTATTTTTTAGAATATCAACCGTGTAATTATTTGTAGATAAGATTATGTCCCACGTTAGCGGCAGCTCTATACATTAAGCGTTTTGTTTTTATTTTACTTTTAAATTAAAATATGAATGACATGTATTTTTTTTCTTATTTTTAAATGTATAATAATTTTATTATTTTTTAAAATTAAAATGACTTGAAAATTAGTAATTTTAAATTTATAATAATAATTATTATATAATTTTATTTAATATAATATAAATAATTATAAATAAATTATTTTACAAATATTAAAACACTTTTATGTACATATTAATAATATTTTATTCATAATTAAAATAATTAAAAATTATAGTAGAATAAATTATATTTATATATTTAAATAGAAATAAATAAAATGATCTTAAAGCAATATATATGCTCTACTAAAATTCTTAAACAAGAATAATCAAATACTTATAAAAGTTAGTCTGCAATTTGGTCTACGAATTATTGCATAAACATTTGATCTGTATTAGAGCATTAAAAGAAATCTGTATAATGTAAAAATGGGATAAATTTAAAAATATTTTATATTAGGAGGATAGACTTGAAATAAAATATTTAAAAAGTCATTCAAAGATTTATAATTTAGTTAAAAGTCAGAATTGAATTTTTTTTTTTCTAATTATTTTTGGATAGTTTTAAGTGGTTTGATCACTTAAAAAAAAAACAAAAATAACTTAATGAGTGTAATTAAGCACCATTAACAACAAAAAACAAACAACCCACCCCTACTGTTTCACGTGTAACACTAAAATTTCGTGTTTCAACTTGATTAGTGGTTCTCGAAGCCTCCCTTTCTATAGAGAGAAACTCTCTCAAACTTTAGAACGAGAAAGCATGTAGAAGTAGATTTCTTCGATCAGATCCGCTCTTCTTATCTTTTTTGTCGTTCTTCTCTTTTTCTCATCCTTTTCTCTTTGTTTTCTTTTAGATTTCAAGTTTTTAAGGGTTGGATCTAGAGTTTCCTCTGGATTCACCCCTTAAAAACCAAATCGTTGTACAAATCCAATTTTCTTAAAGCATTGGCTGGGTCTCTTCTTGTTTTCTTCCTCCTTTCAGTCTCTTTTAAGAGCATCGAGGGTCGATGATCGCTTTTTGTTGAAGATCAACAGTCAACAACAACTTTCTTGATGGTCAAAGTTATTGGTGACTGCTGGAACTCTTCTTGTGGATATGGTGTTGAAACTGATGTCTGAAAGTGAGTTATCTTGGTGATTGTATTCAAATCTTTGTTAGTTTTCCAGTTGTATATCTAATGTTGCTACTAGCCTTAGTGCAAAGGGGTCGTATAGTGACCTCTTTTGTGTTTTTAATGCTATTTTTAGCTTTAGTATTTCATAATGTAATTAGTGTTTTAATTTCAAGTGGATGAGTGAGATACAGTGATGTCAAGCCATTTCCGTGTCTAGGAATCGCTTGACAATCCATATGGACCTTCTAGATACCTCCTCTATAAGGATGTAATATGGTTATTGTGTGAGATTTGTTTATGTATTCCCAAATTTTTCTAGGGGATTGGTGGTTATTCTTTGTTGTACCCAAATTTAGAAAAGTGTTAATGAATTTCCAGATTTCAAAAATATATATATATATCTTGATTAATGGTTGCTCTAAATCTACAATTTATTTGGATTCATTAATTGTTAAATTTAGTTTGTTAACGTTTTATAAGATAAAAATTAGAAGTTATATATATATATATATTAACGAGTTTTTGGTGAAAATTTATATTAAATTTGTGTTGATATATGAAACGGGATGAAATGGGTGTGTGGTAAAAAATAAAAAATAAAAAAGAAAGGGAAATTTGATAGATATTTATTAGTTTTGTATGTTGAGAAGATCTGGAACAAGAGATTACTGGTGTATGTGTATTGATATTTAGTGTTTCTCTATTAATTTTCCTGTAAGATGGTAGGAAGTAAAATTGTAGCCATTTAGTTGCTGCCTTGCAAGATCCAGCTGTTTTCATCATGTTAAGATTCAAACTAAATTATTGTTGGCACAAAATGTGTGACTGATCTTATCTTGGTGTAGCAAATCAAGTCATAATCTAAATACAAGAGGCATTGACTAGAGAGGCTTTAAAGTGATTGTTCGGTGTAGTGACCACTAATGTCCAAATCGGCAAATCCTTTAAGAAAATTTTACCTGAACGTGCAGTCAATATGCTTTACAAATGTTAATGATAACTTAGAGAAAAATTGTACCACGACATGTAGAGTATGTGTGTTTTAGATGTCAACCACAATAAACAACGCATCTCATTGTGAATATATATTGTGTGACGTGAATTGTCTCTACCGATCTTAATACGTAACATACGTTGTCACATATCTAAAACAATGTATTATAAACTGTAAAAAACTTTTTGCTCTTTTGCAATCAACAGCGATCAGTAGTCGGATATGCCTTATGAAGAAGTTGTAGCAACATATTAAAAACAGTGAGTTTTCTAGATTAGACATGAGTGTTTATTTAATAAAATGACCACAAAGTAAATTTTGGATAAAATTTGCGAAGTACTTTCTTAAAAGTTACAAATTTAATCGAAATACAGATACAAACTAAAATTTCATAGTAGAAGTTACATTCATTATATGGGAAATCGGTTACCAAACACGGTGTTGGTTCGACCTCTAGAAGGAAAATTTTATTCACACGTGCAACAAGTTAAAAATAATCAAAATAACAAAAAGCGACGTGTTGCATCTAGCGCGCTGCCACTAATTAAACAAATCAAACAAATGGTTGTCACACATTATATAAGTAAACAGCTCCATACCACTATCAACTATGGTTACTGTTACTAAATTATCACAAGTTTGTAAAACTTATAAATATGGTCTGTATAAAATATTATTAGCATCCAATTTAGTGGATTTGAACTCATTATTTATTATTTATTTTACTTTTATATATGGTCTGTACAAAAGATTCAACAACATTTTTACAGATTTTATCAGTATATTGAGATCTTAGGTTCAAGTCGTTTTTTTTAATTTTTTTTTTCAATTTCAATTTCTATTAAAAAAATATTTAATTACCAATTTGTGAACCCATGTTTAGAATATTGAAAAAGGCCCTTTTTGTTTTACTAATTTGTAATTGGTTGTGCCCGTGAGATCTTTTAAAATTGCAATTGGATTGGTCCGAATTGAATCAATTGATTTGGATTTTGTACCCCACTGGTACTTGATAACAAGTGGGAATTGTACATACTTGCTCTTTTTTGGTTGCTTTTGTGTGGTAGGTAAAAGTTGGACAAGATGTGCGATGTGCACTCAACAAACAACAGAGAGAATTTAAAAGACATTGAAACAAAATGACTTCAGGTAAAATAGAAACTCACTCTCTCAATGATTGCTAGATTAAGATATACTGTTAGTTTATTTTATCTATGATTGTTTTTTTTTTCCTCCACAATAACACTATAACATCTCCAATATAATTATCTAAATAGATAAGATAATGAGGGGAAAAAAAATCTCTCAAATGTAATTACCTAAATATAGAGCTAATATGACAAAAAAATAAAAATAAAAACTAGAGAGATAAGTTTCCCAGTTGGGAAATTTTTTTAGAAATACAAATTAGGATTTCTCATATTTTTCAATCCGAATTTATCTCATTCTCTCTCCTTTTAATTGTAAAATATAAAATGTAAGAGAGTGTGACATATATTTTATAGTTATTGGTTAAAAGCGAATGCATATTTTATTTTAGGTAATTGCATTAGAGATAATATATATTTATATATTTTTCTTATCAAAGTGGATCCATATTCAAAAAAAATTTTGATGTGTCACTAATGAAAACTCAAAAATATATAATAGCATTAGAGATGTTCTAAACATTTTGTATTTTGTATCCCAATTTGATTTCAATTCATGTTATGTCAATTTATGAATAAATAAATTTTTCATGTAAAATTAACAACAAGTAATGAATATTCATTCATCAATTGATACATTATGAATTATAATCAAAATTGGAATACAAAATGAATTTTGTAGCATTCCTCTTTGTCTTATGATGTTGAATTATTTTATTATATGTAATCTATTAGGTTGTTGGATACTTAATACAAGTGGATTAGATAATAGTTAATGATGATATTATATATGATTAAGTGGATTAGATAATAGTTAATGATGATATTATATATGATTATCTTACATAGTTACTCTTAGCTTGGTGATTTACATGAAATAAATAGAAAGTATGATATATATTTTAGTTGAGTTAAAATTTTCAAACACTTCAAAAAAAAAAAAAATTGATAAAAATTTAGTGTGTTGCTGAATCAAATTATATCATACAACATAAATAATTACTTACACATAAATAACTTAAATGGAAAATACATCGCATGACATGCAAACCAAACTTGTACATCCATTCATAACGAGTGGTTGGGTGACAAACCCTAAAGCCCCATTTGACACGCATGATTGAATTGAATTATTTTCATGGAATTGAATTGGATTGGATAAATTAGTGCTATGATATGTTTGATATAGTATGAAATTAAATAAATTAGTACTATAATATGTTTGGTATAATATGAGATTGAATAAAATTAATTTTAAATATTAAACTATTTTTAAAAATAAAAAACCCTTGACAGCAATTGGGAAGACGAAACTACTGTCATTGACCAAGTCTTTGCCAATTGTAGCATCGGATGACGAAGAAGTGAAGGAAGTAGCATCACTGTTGCATCTGATGAAGCCCGATTGTGCAGTCAAAGGGAAGAAGAAGATGGCGTTGCCGTCGCCTCCACCTTGTCCAAATCTAACCGCATCAACAACTGGCCTGCCTTGCCGATTAATTGTTCATGTCGAAAGATCGAAACCCACTTCATTCTCTCCTCTTCTCTCTCTCCTTCATCATTGTGCCTTATTCTCTCTCCTTCTCTTGCTCCTCCACTACTCTGCCTCACCAATTTGGGATCTAAATTTCACGTCGAAGAAATGGGAGAGGTGGGTTTAATTTACCCCACCTTTTCGTTGGGTTTCATTTAACCCACTAGAGTGGGAAAAAAAAAAAAAACTGATGGGATTGGTTTTTCCAATCCCATGTAATAAACATGGTCTAAAACTTTATTATCAAACAAATCAACAAATTAAATTACAACCCTTATTGTTGTATAGCACAAATAATCAATATACTTTCAATTTAGATATATGATACGTGTTTGAGGTTCACCGTGTAGATTTATTAGTTTGTATAGAGAGTTTTCTTCCTTCTGTTATAGGAATAGATATCTCTCGCATGCTATAAGAGCAAATTCTCAGGTATTTAATCTCAACAAGCCTCGAACAATTAATGTGATTTTTAATTATCTTGTAATTATATTTTCCTTTAGAAAAAAATACACACCACCGGACCGTCTATCTATCTACTTAGAATTAACTATTGAGAAACACAAACACACTCAACACAAGCAAATACTTAAGAAAAACTCTAGTGTGGCTGGAATAAATTTAAAACCATTCTCTTTAAAATTCAAGATACGATACTGAAACTTAAATTGTATTATTACAATTAGTATTTCAAATATATAGTCTTCGAAGTTGTACACAAATTTACTCGTAAAGTTGTACACAAATTAACCAAAAAAAAAAAACTCTAATCAAAAGCCGTTTCTTGAACTTTTTGTATTTTATTATTCTTGTTTCCAATATTTTATTTTGAGTTTTTTTATTTTTTAATTTTTTTTCAAGTTACATCATCAATTCGTTAAGTTCTTAAATGCTACCATATTTATTTCTTATTCTTATAAAACTTTGATAAAATAAGAAAAGTACAGGAAATATCACCCAGGCAAGAAAAAAACTTTATCGCTTCTTTCTAAGAATACTAAACTAATAAAATTAAATAAAGTTTAGCTATCTCATCCAATTAATGTCATTATCCATAAATTATAGTCTTGAATTAGTTATAAAAATAGTTTTTGAAATCAATCAAAAAGTTACAATTTATGGACAGTACTAGTGATTAAACAAGATAATCAAAGAATTTAAATTATTATAAATAAATAATCATAACAAAAAAAATGAGACCTCTAATCTTGTACACTTGACAAACCTTCTTTTTTATCTTTTTTTTTTTTTTAAAATATATATAGTTTGATTTATTAAATTTATAACAATGTTGCAAAAGATATACTTCCATGGACAGATGGCTGACCCCAAGTTATAATTACGTGATGAAAGATGATGTAATCCTTTGAGAAAATGACAAGATAATGTAGTTTTAAAGAAATCTTTACTATTGACACTACTTTTTATCTGGTTTGGTAACCTGCGCCTGGATAATAACGAGCGACTAGGTGTCTCTGTGAATGACCTCATAATTAATATATATATATAATAATTTTATCTTCTTTATTTTTTAATTTTAAAATATTAAAAAGAATCAATTAAATTTATCTATTGTATCGATTTTTTTTAAATAATTTTTTTTATTTATATCAAATATAATATATAAATTCAATTGATTGTTATTATTTTTAAAGTTAAAAAATATTGATAATAAAATTATTTTATATGTATATATATCTATTATTCATGATCGAAGCAACCAAAAATCCTAGTTATCATCCAAGATAGACAACCATCATCACTTACAAAACATAAGATTACAAAAGGGACAAAAAAAAAATCTAAATGGATAATTTATGAGTGGGTTCCACTACATGAAACCGCGTTGCAAACAGCAAATCGAACGCACACACTCTATTTTATGGATTTCTTTTATTCGATTCAAAGACATGGCATTTTGCAACTGGTGAATCACACTGAATCTACAATGTAACAACCTTCTGTTTAATTTTTAATGTGAAAAAAGAAAATTATACACAGATTTTTTTCACTTATGCAACTACCTGGAAGCTTGGTCCTAGATTAATATCTCCATGTGTATTTAACGTCATGTCATCGTCAAATCAATCCTCACTTAATTGCTATAAATACCCTAGATTGATTCATGAACACACGCTTTCCAAGATTATAATCTTGTTCTAGTTAAAACATTTATTACTTGAAATACTTTTTCTTTTTTCGTTATAAGTTAATTTTGCATTGCATGGAAGCAAAAGGTGGCACTACTAGTAGTAGCAGTGGTGGTGGCGGCGGCATGTCTTCAAGTTACAGAGGTGTCCGCAAGAGGAGATGGGGGAAATGGGTGTCCGAGATTCGTGAACCGGGGAAGAAGACAAGAATCTGGCTGGGGAGCTTCGAGACGCCGGAGATGGCAGCGGCTGCTTACGACGTGGCGGCGTTCCATTTCCGGGGAAGTGAGGCCCGTCTGAATTTCCCTCATCTTGTGAACTCCCTTCCTCGGCCAGCCAGCTCCAATGCGGATCATATCCGCATGGCGGCCCAGGAGGCAGCCCTGAGGCTCAGAACGAGCGATCCTCCCGGGCAGAAGGAGGAGGGTGGCGGTGAAGTTGGCGGTTCGGGGTTGAGTCCGGTCACCGTGAGGCTGTCTCCGGGACAAATTCAGGCCATCAATGATTCCACTATGGATTCTCCAAAGATGTGGATGGAAATGGCTAGAGAAAACATGTTGGAGGATTCCATGATGTTTGCTAATGAGATTGAAGATGTTGATGCGTGGAATGACTCGCCAAGTGATTCTCTTTGGGACCCTTAATTAGGTACTGGTGACATAATACTGTTTATGATACAGTTTGTTTAAATAGTTTTGAACTAAATTGATTTAATGATTTTATTACTAGAAAGTGATCTTTTTTCAACAACTTTTATTCAATCAGAAAAGGGTTTTGATGATGTCAAAAAAATAAATATGAATCTTTGAGACCAAAATTTTCAACGGTGTTTTTAAAGGCCATCAAATTGATTAGTGTCAATAATACTTATTTTTATTATATTTTGTATGATAAATAATAACTTATAATGTCTTTAGAAGAGAAGTTTTAGCTAGTTTTGTATTGAATACAACTGTTGAACATCTGATGTAGTGTGTACTTGATCTATCAGTGACTTTTCTTCTTTTATCCTCTCTGGAGAAGAGGGTGGTTTCTCTATTTGATGTAATAGTTGAATGACAAGTGTAACTACATTAGAAGAGAAAGAGAGAGATTTGCAGGGTCCCACATATTCTACTCAAAATAACCTGTGTTTGGTAGGTTGTTAAGGTATATTTTAAGTGGATCCCAAATGATTGTGTTTGATGTATTCTTTTAGTTTTAGCTTTGCAAGTGTGTGGTGTGGGTTCCTATTATTGATTTTATGTTCTGAAGTTATTATGAATAACAACAAAAAATTAATGAATTTTTATTCTCTGTGTTCTATACTTGGGTCATGATTATCAGTTATAAATTGTCTTTAGATTATCTGCCTATTGGCGAGAATTCTCTGTTAAAAACATATAGAATTTTGGGCGTAACTTTAGGCCTAGGCTTAATACTATGTTGTCAGTCAGCCCTTTTGATTTTGTCATTGTAACCATTACCATCCAATTGCTTCATAAATGAGATTTGTATAGCTACAAAATCACTAAAAGACGGAGAGAGTTTTGCTCTAGTGGTGAGACTACAAAAGCAGCTCACTTTAGCCTTCAATAGATTGTGGGTTTTACTCCTAAGCCCCACAAATTGTGGGTAATTTTCCTCCATTCTATATGGGTTGCTTCCTCTCATTTTTTAGGAGTTGATCCCTGGATTATACTTCAGAATTTAATCTTAATTAGTTACTTCCAACAAAACTTTGGACAGATACTAGTACTAAAAGAAAATCACTAAAAGACAAAGTTATGTTTGGATTGCATTAACATCTTTAGCTATATGTAAGAAGATAAATTTTATTGCCCAAACCTGCCACGCATTTGTATCTACAGCATATGAAAATGAGGGTAAGCTCGTTAATGCACTTGTCGACATTCTCACAATTTAATGAACTATTATTAACATTTGAGATTTACTTGGTTAAAAAAAAAGCATGTAAAAGAATCTTAAAAAATATATACGTCAAAGAGAAAAGTGGAATGATCTAGTGGTAAAGTTATTCCTATCTACCACACCTCTTGTCTCTCAAAGTGGCAGATTCTATTCTTAACTCTCACCACTTGTGTGAGCAAATCTCCCACAATTCATAGACAGTCCTCCCCCGTCCTCTGGGAGTAGAGTTTTGAACCGTATTTTAGGATTTTATCTCAACTAATTTCGATAATGATATGAACCAATGTTAGATAGCCAAAAATAATAATAATAAACATGTTAAAAATTATTATGAGAAAATCTTCAGTGAGGCAAGAGAACAAAAGAAAATGCATGTATAACATCTGCCACTGCATTCTATGCTGAAAACTAAGATAGTGAAAATTGTCTATTGACAAGCAAATAATTTTAATTACTAGGTTTCAATATATTAGTTTTTATAAGAGGAGATTTCATCGAGGATCTATATGATACAATAACTTACAAAAAATCTACACATCTGCAGATAAGGGATAAATCTATAAAAATACAGAATGTTCCAGGAACATTCATAGTGAATTCAAATGTTAAATTATTACAACGATGAACTCAATTGTATAAATCTTTGAGCCCCCTCAACGCGACCAAAACGGGTTAAAAGTTCAATCATTATAGAGTAATGTTCTTCGGATGCTTTGATTTTATATTTACGGGACATTATATTGAAGATCTGGCAAGCTTCATCAACAAATCCAGCTTGATTGCAAATAGAGAGAACTGCTTTGAAAGTGAAATGGTTTGGAGTGAAACCACCATGTCTCATCTCATTGAAAAGATTAATTGCATCTTGGAACAAGTCACTGTACCCATAAGCTTCTATAATGGCCGTCCACGTTACAGAGCCCTTGATGGGGACTGCATCAAACACCAACTTTGCAATTTTAATATATCCACACATTGCGTACATCTTGATGTTTTCTGCTGCAACAAAAGGAATGGACTCGAACTTTTTCTTCAAAATTTGTCCATGAATCTCCTTTCCAAGCTTCAAAGCTTTAAGTTCACCACAAACACTCAACACCCTCGCCATTGTCACAGAATCTGGTCTGCAACTTGACAATAGCAGTGACCGAAACACACCAAGACCTTCATGTGGACGTCCATTATCCACATATGAATCAATCATGGCAGTCCATGAGATCACATTCCTCTTCTCCATATCACTGAACAATTTGAGAGAATACTCCAAAACACCACACTTTGAGTACATTAACATCAAAGAAGTAACTATCGACACATTGGGCAGGAACCAACTCTTAACAGCATAAGCATGAACCTCCTTCCCTTGCTTCAAAGCTCTCAACCGGGCACAAACTGGAAGAACAGTCGCAACCGTGACAACATCGGGCCTTAAACCTTCCTGCTGCATCCAAACTATCGTTCTCAAAGCCTGTTCGAACCTCCCATTCGAAGCATACCCCGACATCAAAGCCGTCCACATTATCTCATTCCTCTCTATCGATCCATAGAAAACCCGCCTCCCCGATCTCATATCCCCACTTTTACAATACATATCAACCAAGCCAGATTGAATGAACTGTTCCTTAGCAAACCTCCTCCTTTTCAACACATAACCATGAACCTCTCCGCCTAATCTCCATGCCCTGATTTCCCCAATCACAGGAAGCATAATAGTAAGCACCACCGAATTTGGATAAATCCCTTCCCCAACCATCCACCTAACATACTCTAACGCTTCCCTTTGCAACCTATTATGCGCGAACCCTGCTATCATTGCCCCCCACAGCACCACATCCTTCTCCTCAGTCTCCCCAAACAGGCGACGCGCAAGCTTAATTCTACCACATTTAAAATACATGTCAATCAAACAAGTCCTAAGAATTGCATAATCCACAAAACCCTTCTTTATCAACAAAGCATGAGCCTTCAAACCTTGCGTGAGTGCAGAGGCACCCGCAAAGCTTTTGATCAAACAAGTGAAAGTATACACATTCAATTCAACACCCAATTCACGCATTTTCAAATAATTAACAAGCACATCAAAATAACGTCTCCCACCCGCGATAACGGTACCTCTAAGCAACGCATTCCACGGGTAGACGCTTCTGCTAGTACTTTCATCGAACATCTTGTCAGCATCCTCCCCAGACCCACAAGAGGTATACATCTGTACAAGCTTTGTACGCAGAAACTCGTTGTTTTCGAGCCCATTTATACGAATAAAGGCATGGACTTGCTTCCCTTCGATCAACGACTTGGTTCGACCACAGGCGGCGATGAGGGTGTTGAAAGTGGTGACGTTTACAGGGAAGCCTCCATGGTCCATGTAGTCGAGCACGGCCAGGGCTTCCTTGACCTTGTTTTTTCTGGCCAGTCGCTGTATGTCCCTGCAAATGGCATGTGGGTTCTTGGTGTGCAGCGGTAGAGAGTCTGGAAACGCATCGTTTTGTTTGAACGGTTTAGGCTTTTTGGTGGGGGACTTGGGTGGTTTGTGGGGTTGCAAGTGGAGTGGTGGTGGTGGTGACTTGGCTGAAGCTTTGATGTTGGAAAATTGGGGTTTGTTGTTTGGTTGTTTTGGCGGGAAAATGTGTAGATACAGAGATAGAGGCAGTGCTTGTGCGCCTTCCATCTTCCAAACTCAACAATACAGTCTCTAGTTCAAAAATTTTACTATATATATATATAAAATAATTGGAATGAGACAAGACGTAATTTTCGTTTTTATCATGAATTTTGGGTTCCGTTGAACTAATTTAAATTTCTAATTATTCATTTTCACTTTAATAATTATTTCAATCATTAGATTAGAAATATATATTTAATAATTACATTGTATACCTAAGGTTGATCCAGAAAACAATCGGGACAAAATGAGATTATTATACACTCAACACATGGTCTAAAATGAGATTCCTAGATAAAATAAAATGATTCACACGGATACTGCCCTCACATAAAAGGGACAGAGAAAATCTCATCTTTTTTTATTTTATAATGTAAGGGTGGAATACATTTGTCGAACTCATAATTGGACAATAAAAGGATGCAAGCCGTTTTTCTAGTAAGCTGACATCCCAAGCGCATTAGATTAGAAACACTGTAATAGTGAAATATCGAAGAAAATTACTTTGGGTGGGCTTTGAAATCTCGCTCATGCGAAATTTTGTGTGGGGCTTGCGTTGGCCTAGAAAGTGAAATTTCTCTTCCATTCATGAGCCCAAACGCCAGAATTTCATGCGCCCAATCGCCGAAATAAATAGAATCAACAATTTTTAATCCAATTCCACCAAATTTTGGATCTACCAAATGCAGCTTTAAAAGGTAAAGTATTTTAGTCTCGCCCTCATTCCGTTAAAATACAGGATATGATGAACATTCTTTTTTCTTGATAATAGTTGTTATCACTCGAACGTGAGAATAATCATCTTAATAATGCTATCAGTGATCCATCTCCACAACCCATAAGATATTAGAGTTAAAAAAAAAATGACATTACCAATTATTTATGATATTATTTGAAATAAACTTTCATTGATAGAAGGAAAATATAATTCAATAAAAGAACACCAAAATAGTAGTAAAATACAATAGAAATCCAATGAAGCTTGCTCTCATAATTAATGTAGATGGTGAACTGATATTTGATGTATTTGTTTGAAATGGTTCTAGCCTTCATAAAATCATTAAAAGAACAATTAGTCAAACTGTCACGATGATATCGTTCAATGCCTGCATTGAATATCCAGTAACCAAAGTATCCATAGACAATACTTGATTGTATTTTAAGGCAAAATATACATATAAACTGGCAAATGTATGCTCATACATATTCAAGACAACCTTCTGAATGGAAAAAGAACAAATTAACCACAGAAAATGGAACTTCTTATAACCAAATCTGCTCATCCTCGTCAGAAAGAGCCAACATAGTGAGTGCCTGAGCAATAGAGCTGGCTTGCCTCTCTTAACAAAGAAAATTTTCAGATAATACAAACGAACAAACCCGGCCACTCCAGAATAAATGAGACGTGCAGAATAGCAAAGTCAGATTCCACACAAACTGGAAAGATATCAGTCTCCAAAGCCTACCATAAGAGCAAAAGGATGCTTGTGCAAAGAACAAACATATAATGTCCACTTGGTACTTCGAAGACATTACACTTGAACTACTACCCAAAAACGTAGCCACCTAATCACAAACCAACCTTAGGTGAAACAAGACTATCAATATAAATAGTTGCACACTTGATATGATTCGGCCATTCATTAATCTCAACATTTTCATCCGTTTTCTTATCCAACTCATGCCAAAAAACCTCCCCATTGGCTTGATAAACCAAAACTTTATTTCTGCTCTTCGAACAAGCAAAAGCTACAGTACCATAATATGGATTCCCACGCGCAAACAACATCTCTTCCGACAACCTAAACAATTTAGTCCAAGACTCCTTCACCCCATATTCTTTCATTACCCACACATCAACAGTAAACTCAGGCAGATAAAAGCAGATCAAACACAAACATCCATCCAAAACCACAATATGAAATTTAGCATAACCTTCAACTACATCTGCTATATCAGGCAACGACACCTCATAAAATTTTTCACCCTTCAAATCAAATGACATGACCTTGGATTCATCTGTATCTATAATTCCCACCTCCCAATTCAAAGCACCACCAACAAGAACCCCGATATCCTTAACAGTGTAGTCACGATAAGGAGGGTAATTCTCAATCCTCCTCCAAGAATTCGCTTTCAAGCTGAAAAACAGTAACTTCAGTCTTATTCTTATATTTCCTATCAGAAATAACCCTAACCCACTTATAATCATTAGTAGCAGCATCACAACCAAACCCATCAAAGACATGACGATATATATCAGAATCACTCCAAAATTTGGGCAAGATTTGGTATTTTCTAGTTGATATGTTCCACAAACATATGCTAGTGTGACTATTGAATGAGATAGCAAGCAATCCATCACAAGAACCAATCACACGGAAATCAGAGCCCCTACTTTCAAAAGGGAGCTCTGGTTTGAAAGCATTATCCGCTGAATCCAAGTCTATGGAGAAGATATTAGGTTGTGTACCTGGTCCTTCCACAATGAGTTTTCTTCGATTTAAGGAGCGATGAAACTGAAGATGGCGGTTGATGAAATCTGGGCCGTCGATTATGTCACGGAATCGCTTCGACACGCACCTGAAGCGGAGGAGAGTCTTCACTGGAAGTCTGTAGAGTATTTCGATGATTACATCCTCTGGAATCGCAGCCATTAACGATTGCATTCGCTGGGTCGTCTCTGTCAACTGGTCGCAGTTCAATTTTGTTTTTTTTTTTTTTTTTTTTTTTTTGTGGAGATAGAATTTTGGGTTTTTAATGAAATGAATATTAGAGTACCGCTAAGCTAAACACGTCTAATACAGACGGACGCACACGTCTGCTCCACACGGAAAGGAAGTTTAATTTTTGCTACCACGAGAATACGCTCATAATTTTTTTTTTTTTTAAAAAAGTTCGTTACCGTCCATCACATGATGGACGGTGAAGATTAATTTAAAAATAAATATTAATATTTTATATTTTTTTTAAAAACTAATTTTAAGATTGGTTGTCACGGACGGATTGATTGTGTTGGATTGAAGTTACGTTGATAAATGAGTGTTAAAAGTTCTTCATTGTTGATTTTTTTTTTTTTTTTTTGAAACATTCTTCATTGTTGATTTGATATTGAAGTTTTGGGTTACTTTTTTTAATCTTTATTTTTTATTTTTCTAGTTTGTTTGTTTTATGTTCTAAAGATTTTTTTTATTGAAGATATGTGTTCTAGATTTAAGATCTTCAACTTAAAAATTTAGAGTCAAGATCTTTGATTGAATTTTTCTTTTTTATTTTTTTAATAATATATTGAGATTTAATCTCAAAGAAAAAAATTGTTGAGATTTTTTCTTTTCTGAAATTGTTTGAAAATTTGCGTTATAAGCTCAAATCTTCAAGCTGAAAATGATCTTCAACAAAAAGATTTAGGTTCATTACCAAGATCTTCAATTAGCATTTTTTTTTTTTAGTTTCTCTTTTTGTAACTTCTGTTTTTCTTTGTTTCCCATTTTTTTAAAATTCTTTGATCTCCATAATTCATCTTATAAATTGATTATAGAGATCAATTATCTTTTTTTTTAAAAAAAATAAAAATAAAAAAATAAAACTTAAAATTTTAAACAAATATAAATATTAAATTTTATTTTTAAATTTATCCTTACATGATGATAGGTGGATATATCATTTTTTTTAAAAAAAAATTATTTATTATTTTAATTCTTATTTATTTTTAATAATTATTAACTTAATTTTGAGCTCCCATCATCCATTTTAGAGATGGTCTTTTATTAATTTTATTTTTTAATATTTACTTTTTAATTTTATTTTAATTAAATTTATTTTTATTTTTTATTATTTTAATTAAGTTTAAACCGAGGCAAGCAGGTCAATTACGACTCTACATTAGGGGTGGCAATATAGGTCACGACATGACAGGTCGACACGAATTCGAAAAAAATAAATGGGGTATGGGTTTGAGTTAAACGAATTCGTGTTATAATTATGTCAACCTGTTTAACTCGTTTATTAAATTAATCGAATTGGGTTTACCTAAGTGAATCGCGGTTTGAGACAATTAATTAGGATAAAATTGTAATATTAGTATGTTATAGGGTAAGAGCGTAATTATGCATATCTATATATAGACACACATCAAACCCTCACTTTTCTGCAGCCACCCACACAAGTCACCACACACTTTCCCTCATCGCCTTAAGCTCACAGTCACTGCCCCCTCTCGGCCTCTCCCTCATGGTCACCGACGTCGGCCCTTTTTCCTTTCTATTTTACGGTCGCCGTCCCTCATGGTTACTACCCCTCTCGATTTCTCACTCACGGTCGCCGGTGCTGCCCCTTTTCCCCTTCTACCTCACGGTCGTCACCCCTCATCTCTCTTGATCACCGGCCCTCCTTCTGACGATCGCCACTCCTCATCCCTCACGGTCGTAGCGCCTTTTTCCTTAAGGTAGCAGACTCATAGGCCCTTCTCCATGGCTCCACCATGACACCACCATATTCACCATCCCTATCACTAGATCCACCATCTCCACCACCAGATCCACTACCTTCGTCTCCCAAATCGGTTCTTCAGTGTATTTTGATTCTTGTTTTCATTTTGTTTTTTTTGATAAAATGAAATCAAAACAAATTGGTGCATTACCAAAAACAATATCATCATTTTATTAAGTGTGATTGATTGATTTGGAATTGATATGGGTTGTATATATTGTGTTGTGTTTACAATTAATTAAATGAATGGATAAACGAATTTGACGAATTAAATAGGTTAAAAAATTAAATGGGTTAAACGGTTAAACGAATTAAATGAGTTAAACGGGTTAAATGAATTGACGGGTTAATGGGTTTGAATCCTATTAAAGTAATCAACGAATTAATCGTATCAAGTAGTGTTATTAGTTTATAAACGAATTTGTGTCGAATTAGTCGAATTCATAAATGAATTGAATCGAATTCGACTTGATCTGACACACCAACCCGTTTTGTTACCCCTACTCTACTTGTGTTAGGGTTACCTTTTCTAACGGCAACACTAACGATAGGGTGAAAATTTTCTAATTATAAAAGTACGGGGGAATTTTTTTATTATGGGCAAAAGTTGGGGTTGTTTAGAAAATGCCATTTTCACAAATGCTAGCTAAATGGGCCAAGATCATCTTAAATTTAACTGAATTTTTTGCTTTTTTAAAGTATAAATTAAATAATTGAAAAAAAAAACACATGTATATACACCTTGAACCCATAATTTCATCCTTGCAAGTGTAAAGGAGCTATTATTGAGCGTTTGAGCCAACTCAAGTTTTATCAATTTTAGCTAAAACTTTATGAAAAGTTAATTCTATTTTATAATAAGGATCAACAATCATATAAAAGTATGTAAATGGATAAATACTCAGTAATTAGAAAGCCATATATCCTTAAAGATTTGATTTAAGAAGTGTAAAAATATGCAACTAATTGGCACAAATAATTCAACACTGGCCATATGAACAAATATTGTTTATTATATATATTTATTAGGTCGATTATTTATAAATCATTCATGGTATCATCCTAGATAAAAATTTCATTAATAAAAGGGCAATATTATTCACTTAAGAGAATAACAAAGACAATACAAAATACAATACAGAATACATTAAAGCTAGCTCTTGTAAATAATGCAGATGATGAACAAACATTGATGTTTTGATTGGAATGGTTCTAGTTTTTATCAGACCATGAGTTGAACTCTGTTAATACAAGAGCCAAAGTGTCAACGATTGTTGAATACTTGTATTCGTTGTACAGCAAATGAAGCCTTCGAATATATTATAATTTCAAGTCGATTAATTGTATCAGGAACAATATACATATATAACAAGAAAATATTTGCTCTTATAATATGTTGGAGAACTTTCTAAGTAGAAAGTACAAATAAAAAAAAAACTGAATAATATTATTCAAGACATACTCTGAAGGTAGCAGAAAACTTTATGTATGGGAGCGCATCTTAGACCTCCAGCTGGTTCATGTTTTGGAGAAAAAAAAAAAAAAGAGACAGTTTAGTCTAATCCTCTTTTAATAACTTCTAATCATTTATCACCCATATGTCAAAAGCGTGTTTATGAAAACACCAATATACATATCGATTGCTTGTTTAGAAATGTTTTTTTTTTTTCACTCTTAAGATCAAATGATATGGAATTTCTAGCTACCACCACCACCAAATACTCATCCTTATTCTATTAAAATATAATAGGAATTGTTATCACTCGGTTTTGGTAGTAATCATCTTAATAGCGTTATTAGTGATCCATCTCCACAACCTGTAAGATATTAGACTTTAAAAAAAATGACATTACAAATTATTTGTGATATTATTTGAAATAAAATTTCGTTGATAAAAGGAAAACATAATTCAATAAAAGAACACCAAAATAGTAGTAAAATACAATACAAAATCCAATGAAGCTTGCTCTCATAATTAATGTAGATAGTGAACTGATATTTGACGTATTGGTTTGAAATGGTTCTAGCCTTCATAAAATCATTAGAAGAACTATTAGTCAAACTGTCAAGATGATATTGTTCAATGCCTGCATTGAATATTCAGTAACCAAAGTATCCATAGACAATAGTTGATTGTATTTTAAGGCAAAATATACATATAAACTGGCAAATGTATGCTCATACATATTCATGACAACCTTCTGAATGGAAAAAGAACATATTAACAACAGAAAATGGAACATCCTCTAACCAAATCTGCTCAACCTCTTCAGAAAGAGGCAACACAGTGAGTGTCTGAGCAACAGAGTTGACTTGCCTCTCTGAACAAAGAAAATTTCCAGATAATGCGAACTAACAAACCCACTTTAGAATGAGAGGCCACTCCAGAATAAATGAGACGCGCAGAATAGCAAAGTCAGATTTCACACAAACTAGAAAGATATCAGTCTCCAAAGCCTACCATAAGAGCTAAAGGATGCTTGTGCAAAGAACAAACATATAATGTCTACTTGGTACTTCGAAGATATTACACTTGAACTACTGCCCAAAAACGTAACCACCTAATCACAAACCAACCCTAGGTGAAACAAGACTATCAATATAAATAGTTGCACACTTGATATAATTTGGCCATCCATTAATCTCAACATTTTCATCTGTTTTCCTATCCAACTCATGCCAAAAAACCTCCCCATTAGCTTGATAAACCAAAACTTTATCGCTGCTTTTCAAACAAGCAAAAGCTGCAGTACGATAATAAGGATTCCCACGCGCATGCAACGTCTCTTCCGACAACCTAAACAATTTAGTCCAAGACTCCTTCACTCCATATTCTTTCATTACCCACACATCTAAAGCAATCTCAGAAGGATAAAAGTAGCTCAAACACAAACATCCATCCAAAACCACAATATGAAATTCAGCATCAGCTTCAGCTACATCCGCTATATCGGGCAACGACACCTCATAAAATTTTTCACCCTTCAAATCAAATGACATGACCCTGGATTCATCTATATCTATAACTCCCACCTCCCAATTCAAAGCACCGCCAACAAGAACCCCCATATCGTTAACAGTGTAGTTATGATAAGGAGGGTAATTCTCAATCCTCCTACAAGAATTCGCTTTCAAGCTAAAAACAGTAACTTCAGTCCTATAGTTCCTATCAGAAATAACCCTAACCCACTTATAATCATCAGTAGCAGCATCATAACCAAACCCATCAAGGATATAATCATACATATCAATATCACTCCAAAATTTGGGCAAGATTTGGTGTTTTCTAGTTGATATGTTCCACAAACATATGCTAGTGTGGCGATAGAGTGAGAGAGCAAGCAACCCATCACAAGAACCAATCACACGGAAATCAGAGCCCCCACTCTCAAAAGGGAGCTCTGGTTTGAAAGCATTATCTGCTGAATCCAAGTCAATGGAGACGAGGTTAGATTGTTTACCTTCTACGATGAGTCTTTTTCGATTTAAGGAGTGAGGGTTTTGAAGATGGTCGTTGATGAAATCTGGGCCGTCGATTATGGTACGGAATTGCTTCGACACGCACCTGAAGCGGAGGAGAGTCTTCACTGGAAGTCTGCAGAGTATTTCGAAGATTACATCATTTGGAATCGGAGCCATTGACGATTGCATTCACTGGGTCGTCTCTTCCAACTGGTCGCAGTTCAATTTTGGTTTTTTTTTTTTTTTTTTCCGAGATACAATTTTGGGTTTTTAATGAAATAAATATTAGAGTACCGCTAGGCTAAACGCGTCTAATACACACGGATGCAGACGTCTTGTACACACCGAAAGGAAGTTTCATTTTTGCAACATGTAACCGCAAAATACCCTCATCATTTTGTTTCAAATAAATTTTAAAAAAAAAAATAAAAAAAAAAAAACAAAAATAGATCGTTACCATTTATCATTTAAAAATAAATATTAATATTTTATATTTTTTAAAGAAACTAATTTTTAACATTGGCTATGATGGACTAGCTGTGTTGGATTGATGTTGTGTTTGATTGGTCTTGTTGAAGAGCCATGAATGGATGTTAAGGGTTGTTGATTTGGTGTTGCAATTTTGAGTTGTTTTTTCAATCTTTGTTTTTTATTTTTCCAATTTATTTGTTTCATTTTTTAAAGATTTTTTTTTTATTGAAAATATCTGTTCTAGATTCTAGATCTTAAACTTGAAAATCTAAAAACCAAATCTTCAATTGAATTTTTCTTTTTTATTTTTTTTAATAATTTGTTGAGATTTAAAGTAAAAAAAAAAAAAAATTGTTGAGAATTTTTCTTTTTGAAATTTTTTGAAGATTTGGGTTATAAGTCAAGATCTTCAAATTGAAAATATCTTCAAGTTGAAAATGATCTTCAACTTAAAGATATGAGCTCATTACCAAGATCTTCAATTGGATTTTTGTTTTTTTAATTTCTCTTTTTATAACTTCTGTTTTTCTTTGTTTCCCCATTTTTTTTTTTAAATTCTTGGATCTCCACTGTTCATTTTATAGAAGGACGATACAGATCTATTATCTTTATTTTTTAAAAAAAATTAAAAATTAAATTTTTAAACAAATAAAAATATTAAGATTTATTTTTAAATTAATCCCCACATTATGGTCGATGGATATCTCTTTTTTATTTTCCAAAAAAAAAAAATTATTTTTTATTTTAATTATTTTTTTTATAATTATTAAATTAATTTTGAGCTCCCATTCTTTTATTAATTTTATATTTTTATTTTTATTTTTCAATTTTATTTTAATTAAGTTTATTTTTATTTTTTTATTTTAATTAAATTTAAACTGGGGCAAGTAGGTTAACTTTTCTAGGGGCAACACTAATCGGAGGGTGGAAAATTGCTAATTACCAAACTTTTTTAGGGGCGGGGGAGGCGAGGGTTAGGGGTTGGTGTTGTATTTTCTTATTATGGGTAAGAGTTAGGGGTTTAGAAATTGCCCTTTTCATAAATTCTACATGGGCCGAGATAATCTTAAATTTAACTAAATTTTTTCCTTGTTTAAAGTGTAGATTGAATAATTGAAATATATATATGTCGACGTTTGGTTTTAGTCAACTAGGTTCTTCAAAGTCCAAGATTGCAGTGGAAGCAAAGTAAAACAGCAAGCCAAACAAGGAGTGTAAAAAAAAAGGTGGCAAGAGGAAAGACAAAGAACACTAGATTTTTTAAGTGGTTCGGGTAATGAATGTCTATGTCCACTATTTTCTCACTATTTTGATAGAATAATAGCTCTCTCTAAGTGTTTTTCTCCTTTTTTTACAATGAGTTTCCTCCTCTATTTATAGAGAATAAGAGATGCTACAGTTGTATTACAATAGGACAAAAGTAAAATTATGGGTTACATTTTTGAGATTGTCATTTGTCAGGTCAACTTTATCAAATCATGGTTTAGACGCTAAACTCATACTGATTAGGTGAGTTTTTTCTTAAAGCATGCTGTTAACTCTAAAGGATTAACGTGTATGATAAGTCTTACTGACTTTGGTCTGATAGTTTTAACAGTAATTGACTCGCATCCTACAAGCTGTAGTAGCTGAGAGCTCGTTTCCACGAGCTAGAATATTCGAAGTCTGACTATGAGTTTGCTTTCGTGAATTGAGCATGCGGAGAGCTGAGACTCTAAGTTTTCGAGCTGATTGTCTGACAAGCTATATATCCAGCGAGCTGGACCCTAAGCAAGCTGGAGCTGGTCCTTAGCCGACTGGGCAATCTTTGCTAGATCAATCTTGGGCTTTTACCGGCCCATTTAAAAATGTCGATATCTGGTTTTAGTCAACTAGGTTCTTCAAAGCCCAGGAATATAGTGGAAGCAAAGTAAAACAACAAGCCAAACAAAGAGTAAAAAAAAAAAAAAAAGATGGCAAGAGGAAAGACAAAGAACACCAGAGTTTTTAAGTGATACGGGTAATGGATACCTACGTCTACTGTTCTCTCACTATTTTGGCAAAATAACAGCTCTCTCTCTAAGTGTTTTTCTCCTTTTTTTACAATGAGTTTCATCTCCTATTTATAGAGAATGTGAGGTGCTACAGTTGTATTACAATAGAAAAAAAGTAAAATTATGGGTTATATTTTCAAGACTGTCATTTGTCAAGTAAACTCTATCAAAGCATAGTTTAAACGCTAAACCCATGTTGGTTAGGTGAGATTTTCTTTAAGTCATACTGTTAACTCTGAAGGATTAGCATGTACGATACACCTTACTGACTTTGGTCTGACAGTTCTGATAGCAATTGACTTACGTCCTGCGAGCTGTAGTAGTTGACGGCTCGTTTCACGAGCTAGAATATTTGAAGTCTGACTGTGAGTTTGCTTTTATGAATTGAGCATACAGAGAGCTAAGTCTCTGAGTTCACGAGTTGATTGTCTGACGAACTATATATCTAGCGAGTTGGACCCTAGGCAAGCTGGAGCTGGTCCTTAGCCAACTGGGCAATCTTTATTGGATCAATCTTAGGTTTTTACCAGCTCATTTAAAAATGTCGACGTCTAGTTTTAATCAACTAGGTTCTTCAATGCCCAGAATTGCAGTGGAAGCAAAGCAAAACAGCAAACCAAATAAAGAGTTAACAAAAAATGGCAAGAGGAAAGACAAAGAACACTAGAGGTTTTAAGTGGTTCGGGTAATGGATGCCTACATCCACTGTTCTCTCACTATTTTGGCATAATAACAGCTCTCTCTCTCTAAGTGTTTTTCTCCTTTTTTACAATGAGTTTTCTTCCCTATTTATAGAGAAGGGGAGGTGATATAGTTGTATTACAATAGGAAAAAAGTAAAATTATGGGTTATATTTTCGAGATTGTCATTTGTCAGATCAATTCTATCAAAGCATGGTTTAGACGCTAAACTCATGCTGGTTATGTGAGATTTTCCTTAAATTATGTTGTTAACTCTGAATGATTAGTGTGTACGATACGTCTTGCTGACTTTGGTCTGACAATTCTGACAACGATTGACTCACGTCCTGCGAGCTGTAGTAACCGAAAGCTCGTTTCCACAAGCTGGAATATTCGAAGTCTGACTATGAATTTGCTTTCGTGAATTGAGCATGCGGAGAGCTGAGACTCTGAGTTCACGAGCTGGTTGTTTGACGAGTTATATATTTAGTGAGCTGGACCCTAAGCGAGCTGGAGCTGGTCCTTAGCTAACTAGGCAATCTTTGATAAATCAGTCTTGGGCTTTTACCAATCCATTTAACTAACTTCAAAACACACATAAAAATATATATAACTTGAACCCACAATTTCATGAGAGAATTATTGAAAAGCCTCTGGAAATATGTTTTATTACAATCGGAAATCACTTTTATTTTTTGTAACAATAACCTTCTCTGTACTAATATTTTGACTATGTTGACCATTTTAAGATGATTAAAAAATGACAAAATAAAGCAAAAAGATAATAATACCCCTGACTAACTAATTTGTAGTTTTACTTTTGTGGGAAAAAAAATTAAATTTTTAAAAAAATCTCGACCATCCATCTAATGAGATGAATAGTGGAGATCTGATCTAAAAAGATTGAATTTTCATTTATTAAAGCTAACCACACTCAACCTTATGACTTTCATCTTTTTCTTCTTCTAATCAGTTATCGTCTCTCCTCTCTCTCTCTCTCTCTTTTCTTTTTCTTCTTCTTCTTCACCAATCAACAACTGGTTCGTTACCCAGATGCTCAAATCTATGTTTGGATATTTGGCGTATAGGTTTTCAGATTGAAACCTAGATATCTGAGTACCAAGCATTTGGGAAAAGTTGGTCTGGTTCCATCTTAGAACTAGGCCATCGCCCACCAGCTATAGTCCAGCTCTAACTTAGAACAGATTTGGTTAAGTAATCAGATCGACAATGATCTAGTATTATCACTTATCTGATATCGTCCATCTCCCTTACCTCTCTTTATTTTCACCAAGATTGAGTTGTTATATGTGCATTTGATTGATGAAGATGGCAATGGTTTTTTATGAAGATGGCATTTGGTTTTTGTTTATGTTGATGATTGATGATGATGAACTCCTGTTTGTATTGATGAACCATTTGCTTGTGTTGATGATGGATGAAGATGGAAGTGATTTTTGCTTGTTGATGATTGATGATGGATCCCTATTTATGTTGAACCATTTTCCGTTGATGATGTTTGTCGACAGATGTTGAAGATGGTAATGTTAAACTAATATAGGTTTTCACTGTCATTTTCACTTTTTTACAAAATTTTTTCTATTTTTTCTAAATTGATCTTAATTGTCCATTTTTTAGATTGATGACTTAGATCAATTTGAAAAATTTTTAATTTATTTTTTATAGTTAACATTTATTTTTATTAAATTTTAAAATTATTTAATTTTTAAATTTTAAATTTTTTGAAATGGATCTTCACCATCCATACGAATGATAGAGATCCAAACATTTTATTAATTAATATAATTTTTAAAAGAAAAACAATGACCAAAACACTCTTACTACAGTTCACTCTCACAGTCAACTATAATCAAACCGTTAGTGTAACGGAGGTCGTTGTTACAAAAAGTAAAAGTAGTTTCCATTTGTAATAAGACATATTTCTAAATACTTTTAAGTAATTCTCTCATAATTTCATCATTGCAAGTGTAAAGGAGCTATTATCGAGCGTTTGAGCCAACTCAAGTTTTATCAATTTTAGCTAAAAAATTATGAAAAGTTAATTCTGTTCTATAATAACTATCAATAATCATATAAAAATACTTAAATGGATAAATACTTAGTAATTAGAGTGCCATATATACTTAAAGATCTGATTTAAGAAGTGTACATATAGGCAACTAATTGGCACAAATAATTCAACACCGATTATGTGAACGAATACTGTTTATATGATATATTTATTTATTTATTAGGTCGATTATTTATAAATCATTCATGATATCATCCGAGATAGAAATTTCATTAATAAAAGGGCAATATCATTCACTTAAGAGAATAACAAAGACAGTATTTCAATACAATACAAAATACATTGAAACTAGCTCTTGTAAATAATGTAGATGACGAACAAACATTGATATTTTGACTGGAATGGTTCTAGTTTTTATCAAACCATGAGTTGAACTCTGTTAATACAAGAGCCAAAGTGTCAAGGATTGTTGAATACTTGTATTTGTGGTACAGCAAATGAAGCCTTCGAATATATTGTAATGTCAAGTCGATTAATTGTATTAGGAACAATACACATATATAAAAAGAAAATATTTGCTCCTATAATATGTTGGAGAACTTTCTAAGTAGAAAGTACAAATAAAAAAGAAACTGAATAATATTAGATTATTCAAGACATACTCTAAAGGTATCAGAAAACTTTATCATTCAAGTATGGGAGCATACCTTAGACCTCCAGCTGGTTCATGTTTGAAAAAATAAACACACAATTTAGTCTAATCCTCTTTTAATATCTTGCAATCATTTATCACCCATATATCAAAAGCATGTTTATGAAAACACCAATATACATATTGATTTCTTGTTTAGAAATGTGGCACTTAGCAATTTTTTTTTTTTTTTTTTTCAACTCTTAAGATCAAATGATATGGAATTTCTAGCTACCACCACCAAATACCAAGGACCCCCAACAAAAGCATTATTTCAAGAAACACAAAAATTAACATAAACTGAAGAAATTTTAATCAAATGAATGATGTCTCCGTGGTTGTTAGCATCTACAAATTATTTATATATTATATCATTTATTTATTGACATGGCATTACAAATCATTTATGATATTATTTGAGATAGAATTTCATTAATAAAAAGGCAATATAATTCAATAACATAACAAGAAGATGGTACTAAAATAAAGTACAAATACCATTAAAACTTACATATTATGTAGATATGCAACATACATTGATAATTATGATCGAAATGGTTCAGAATACTAGTAAAAATATTACAACAACATCATATTGAAGAAGAACAAACTCTAACACAAAAAAGTACTCATAAAAACTAGAAAAAAACTTAGAAAAAAAGTACTCATAAAAGAAAATGGAACTTCCTCCAACCAAAGTTGCTCATCCTTAACAGAAACTGAAAGAGCCAAACTTAGAATTGTCCCTCACATTGAAGCAGCATCTGGCTTGATTTTAAAAACACTTGAACCTGGAGTACACAACTTGACTACAATATGACCACAAGTTCTTCTAGATCATTTCCAAATAGTTGTTCGAAACAGGTCAAGACATAATATAAGAGAAAATTCATAGGATCATAAACAAAGAGACCATGCATAAATCCACAACTCTTCCAAATTTCAGCGAGAGAAGAACATTCCAAAGAGAATGAAAGGTGGTAAATATATTGTAACACAATATGGCATTGGAAAAAGCAAACTAATGCAAGATCTAGTAAAAGTACTCACTGATCCTGTATCCTTCCAGCTGTGGACTATCCTGTTGAGGATGTCATATTTGATATTTCACAACGCTAGCAAAGTGAAGTAAAGAGCGAAGAAGACTTGTGCAAAGCACGAACATACAATGTCTACTTGGTGGTCCATGGATACTAAGCTTATCTACTACCCAAATACATAACCACCTAATCAGATATTAATATTAGGTGAAACAAGACTATCCATATAAATAACTGCACGTGAGATATAAGTCGGCCATTTATTATTAATCTCAACATTCTCATTTGTTTCCTTTTCCAAGTCATACCAAAATACTTCCCCATTGCCTTGATAAACTAAAACTTTATAGTTGCGCTTCGAACATACCAAAGCTATGGTAACACAAGTAAAATCTGTATGCCCAAGCGGTTTCTCTTTTGAGAAGGAAAACAATTTAATCCAAGACTCCTTCACCCCATATTCAGTCATCATCCATATATCTAAAACAATCTCAAAAGGATCAAAGTAGCTCAAACACAAACATCCATCCGAAACCACAACATGAAATTCAGCTTCAGCTTTGACAGCTATATCTGGCAATGGCACTTCACAAAACTTTTCACTCTTCAGATCAAATGACATGACCCTGAATTCATCAGTATCTATAACTCTAACCACCCAATTCAAAGCACTGCCAACAAGAACCCCAATATCGTCAACACTGCATATACGAGCAGGAGGCAAAGAATCCTCAATCCTCCTACAAGAATTAGCTTTCAATCTGTAAACGGTAACTTCAATGATACTTGCTCTATGGAAAATAATCCTAACCCACTTATAGTCATCACTAGCAACATCATAACCAAACCCATCAAAGATATCATAATACACATCAAAGTCACTCCAAAATTTGGGTAAAGTTTGGTGCTTTCTAGTTGATATGTTCCACAAGCCTATGCTAGAGTGATAATAGTCTGACAGAGCAAGCAATCCGTCACAACAACCAATCACACGAAAATGGGGTCCCCAACCCTCAAAAGGGTGCTCTAGTTTGATAGCATTAGCTGCTGAAACCAAGTCTGTGGAGAAGAGATTAGATGGTATACCTTCTACAATAAGTCTTCGATCAAAGGAGTAATGGTTTTGAAGATGGCGTTTGATGAAATCCGGGCCGTCGATTATGGAACGGAATTGCTTCGACACGCACCTGAGGCGGAGGAGAGTCTTCACTGGAAGTCTGCAAAGTATTTCAACGATTAGATCCACTGGAAACCCAGCCATTGACGATTGCATCCACTGGATCCTCCGTTTAGAGTTGGAGTTCAATTTAGGGTTTATAAATAAATAAAGAGTAAATTACAATTTACCCCCCTGGTTGAAACACTTATACAAATGAAGCAAATATTTTAATGTTATTACAATTTACCCCCTACCGTTAATGAATCCAGTTACGCTTAGCTGAAAAAGGGTAAAATTGTCTTTTGATATTAATTTTATTTTTTAAAAAAAATTTAAAATAAATTAAATAAAAAAAATATATTAAACAGAAATTGATTTAAAAATATATATTAAAAAATAATATAAATAAAAATTAAACATTTTAATTCATCATCCCGTTCAAAATCATAATCCAAAATTCATAATTCCAACCAATCCAACCAGTTTAACAGATGATTAGAAACTCAAAAAATGATCTCAAACATCATCAATCAACTAGCCAACATCATAATCCACTCCTAAAAACCTAAAAAATGACCTCAAACATTATTAATCTCCCACAAAACCATCAAACCCAACATCATCTAAAATCAAAACCTTCAATCAAACTGGAAAATATATATATATCTAAGTTCACGATGAAGCCAGAATTTGGGTTCATCATCGTCTGGGTTCACTCTGATGATGAACCCAGATCTGGGTTCGTCACGATCTGGGTTCGTCAGGAACCCAAATCTGGGTTCTTGACGAACCTAGCTAGCGAACCCACCGAGGAAGAAGAATAACAGAAGAAGAAGATGCGGAAGAAGGGAAGAAGAAAAAGAGGCAGAAGAAGAGGAGAAGAAGACGAAGAAGAATGAGAGGAAGAAAGAGAATGGCAAAACGAGTGACTGATGAGTTAACCGGACTATATATTTGGTCAATTGGTCAACTTCAGTCAAAGGGCAATTTCGTCTTTCTACTGTTTTGGTATTGTTTACCGTTAAATGTAACGAATCTTATTAACGGTAGGGGGGTAAATTGTAATATCATTGAAATATTTGCTCCGCTTGAATAAGCGTTTCAACCAGGTGGGTAAATTGTAATTTGCTCATAAATAAATAAATAAATATATATATATATATATTAAATTTAGATTAACCTAGGTACATCTCTTAAAAGTAAAGACGTGTTCAAATTAAGGTTGGTGTGCAACAATGAAAGAAATATTAAATAGACTTACAGCTAAATTTATTTTATTTTAATACTACCCATATTAATTATAGGTATTTAAATAGAGATGGTAAAAATATCCTATCTAATCCAAATCAAGGAAATCTAGTCTATTTGAGATAGATTTGAGACGAAAAGAAGGGACCCTTTTGGCATTCGAATTGGGTTTAGAGTAATTCTCAAAAATTTCAAGTCGGATTTAGAGTAAGTTTTTTGTCTCGACCCAATCTAGTAACTCAATTTACATATCAACATTAAAAAAAAAAACAAAAACCCCTAAATTTACAACTAAGTATTAAAAAGAGTTATTACATGGTGTTCAAGTTTTGCACAATTAAATATCAAAGTTTTTATATGAATTTATAACTCTTTAGAATGATCGTGGATATCATAACGAATGTGTGAGAAAACTTTTGTCTCTATCGAATGATTCTTTGTAGTTCTATTTACACGAAATTGAAGTTTATAATTTTCTAACTTTTTATATGGTTTTCAGTTCTAGCTTTTACTTTTTCTCTTGAATTCTTAATAACTTTCGATTATTACTCTACATATACTTCAATTTTGTAAGAAAAAAACACCAACAATAAAGTTAAAATCAAAGTAACTAAAGTATTGGAAACTTTAATTATTCATAATTGTGTTTTATCAAACCAAATAATCCAATCCAAACCGTTATAACACACACATTGAAAAAGAGTTAACATAATCTTCTGTTGTATACACTTATCCATTTAAATCTCTAATCTTTACTTCTTTTTCTCTACTACGTTTTTTTACCATATACACAAGCTTTTACCATTTTTTAGTTATCACTCATTTAAAAGTTAGTAATATTTCATTCTACTCAATTTAAATTACTAGTATTGTATTTCTTTCTTTGGTATTCACAGGAGAATGTGTTGGATGATTTCACTTTGTTCATGGTTTTATGTTGTATAATTCATTAGCTCATGTGAATCGAATATGCATTTTGTTTTGAAAGTGTATGTAAATTCAAATCATAATTTATCCTTCATATGACTTACAACTCTATATAAAATAATTTATCTTCTATCGGTTAGAACTTGACATGTAATAACATGTAATCATACTATAGACAATATATATTAGAGTAATCTTAAGCTTCATGATTCATAAAACCTTGATAACTCACATATCATATCATTAATCTATATATTATCATGTCATTAAAATTATTATATATCGTAGAGCAAATTATAAAAAAACTACTCAATTGAAACGCTTTTACAGGCGGAGCAATTATTTCGATATCATTACAATTTATCCCCCTTCTGTTAACAAGTTTCCGTAATATGCAATTGAAAATAGTGTAAAAGAAGCAAAAGACGAAAATGTCCTTGATTATTGGAGTTAACCGAGTAAAAAAATTGAAAAATCTTTAAAAAATTATGGTTTTGATCTTTTGAATTTTCAGAATCTGGGTTTTCAGAAACTGAAAACCAGATTTTAGGTTTCCACCAAAATTTAGGTTTTCAAATTTGGAATCTGGGTTTCCAGAAATGGAAACCCAAACCTAGATTTTGTATGGAAACCCAAAAAATAATCTCAAACATCCAAAAAATTGTCATAAACATTATCAACAATCATCAATCAACCACCGAACATCATCAATCCACTCCTGGAAACCCAAAAAATGACCTCAAACATCATTAACCATCATTAATCAAACTCAACATAATCAATCTCCCACAAAACCATCAAATCCATCATCACTGAAATCAACCTCACAATCACCCACAAAATTATCAATCAAACCAGAAAAAAAAAACAAAAACAAAAATCAACCTCAGGTTCATTGTCGAACCCAGATCTGGTTTCACGAGAACCCAGATTCTGGGTTCCTTGTGAACCCATATATGGGTTCGTGTCAAGTAACCTATATCTGGGTTCGTTATTTGCGAGGAACCCAAATTCTGGATTCGTCACAAACCCATATCTGGGTTCATCCTGGGTTCATCCAAATGAACCCAGATCTAGGCACCTAGATTTGAGTTCATCTAGATGAACCCAAATCAGTTTCGAGGAAGCACAATAGCGAAAGAAGAAGAAGCAAAAGAAGAGACAGCGGATGACGGCAACAATGACAAGCACGATGAAGATAAAGCGACAGTGAAAAAACGGGAGAGGGCTGAGGGATAAGAGCGAGAGAGAGACAAAGAGATTTTTAATTTTTTTTTTTTAAAAAAAATAAAACATTTAAAAGTTTTTAAAATTTATTTTTTGAAAAAATAAATATCAAAAAATAATTTTATCCCTAAACCAATTAACACTAACTAAAGTCTACTAACGACAAAGGGGTTAATTGTAATAAAAGCGAAACAGTTGCTCTGCCTGTAAATACGTTTTAACTGGATAGTTAAATTATAATTTGCTCTATATCGTAATATTATTTTTATACTCGATATTTTCATATTGACTTTACCCATTGTTTTTATTATTTTTTTATATTAAATAATTGTAGAAGATAAATTAATCTTTGGCCATGATTTGATATTAATCATTAATTTGTGATAAAGTCACGTAGAAAATTATTAAGAATTCCGTAGAAATCCCTTTCCATAAGCAAAATTAATAATGCACATTATTAAAATAAAACAAATTTACGTGTAAAGTCCCAACCCACTAATTTTTATTTCCTTATAAACCTTAGATTGAACTCCCATCCGTAGACAGGCGACCTAAGCATCAATGGCTGCGGCGATTCCAGAGGATGTAATCATCAACATATTCTGCAGACTTCCGGTGAAGATTCTTCTCTGCTTCAGGTGCGTGTCAAAGCAATTCTGCTTCATAATCGATGACCCAGATTTCATACCGCCATCTTCAGTTTCATGGCTCCTTAAATTTCATTGTGGAAGGACCAGGTAGACAAGCTAATCTCTTCTCCATAGACTTGGATTCAGCAGATAATGCTTTCAAACTGGAGCTCCCGTTTGAGCGTTGGGGATCTGTCCTTGGTTCTTGTGATGGATTGCTTGCTGTCTCATTCAATAGTCACACTAGCATATGTTTGTGGAACATATCAACTAGAAAACACCAAATCTTGCCCAAATTTGGGAGTGATTCTGATATATATTATGATGTCTTTGATGGGTTTGGTTATGATGTTGCCACTGATGATTATTAGTTGGTTAGGGTTATTGAAGATAGTCATTATATGATTGAAGTAATTGTTTCATTGTTTGTAGTTTGAAAGCTTTTTGTGTAATTACAAATAATTTATTATATTGTTTGATTTAGAATGCACAACATAATCTAATAACCAATTGCCAAGATAGTACTGAAACACAATACAAATCCCATGAAATTTGCTACCATAATTCTTTTAGCTTATGAACCGACATTGATATCTTCTATTAAAAGGTTCCAGTCTTTATCAAACCATGAATAGAGCCAAATTTCAAGGATGATACTGTTGAATACTTGTATATGAAATATGATTATCCACTAACCAAAGCATTTGGTTATAATTTACTTTAAAGCTATACTAACTGTATTTCAAGGCAAAGTACACATAAAACTAAAATATTTGCTCATATAATATGCAAGACGACCTTTGGAGTTGAAAGTACATAAAGCAGAGTTAACAAATCCACTTGGGAACGAGAGGCTACTCCAAAATTGATGAGACTCACATCGCTAATGGGGTCAAATTCCACACAAATAGGAAAGATACCAGTCTCCAAAGCCTGCTGCAGGCCCTTCGAACAAACCATAGTCTCCACAATGCACTGGAAAGCTAGCCTGCATCCTATGACAAGAAGCTGCCAAAATTTCCACTTCGCATCGCGAACCTGCACATTCAAAGTAGCATATGAATTGATTTTGAAAATGCCTGAAGCTGGAGGATGCCACTTGACTTGACTACAACTGGAGTAGGAACCTGCTTAGGAACATGTTTTGGTTGATGACAATTGACAAGCCAGTTAATAGCAATGCGCTCAGGCAATCATGTTCTCTGTGAATAAGAGATTATTTGTTCCTATGGAACCAGCTATGCCACAATATGATGACCGCAAGATATTCTAGATCATTTCCAGATGGTAGAAACAAACAGGCCAAGATGAAATAAAAACTCAGGATCAGAAGCGCAGAGATCATCCATAAATCCACAACTATTCCATATTTCAGCAAGCAAAAAACATCCCTAAAGAGAATGAAAGGTGGCAAAATTATTAGAACACATATCTACCTGGTCTGCAGCTATTACACTCATTTATACAGGTATTTACTATCCAAATAATTCATTATCATTCTCTTCTAACTTGTTCTTCCATTTTGTCTTCTCCACATAACCATTATTTTTTAACGTGAGATGAAAAAGACCGTCCACATAAATAGTGACACTTGAAATATTCGTTGGCAATTCATTAATTTCAACAATCTCAGATTTTCTCTCTCGTCCAAGTCATATCGAAAGACGTCTCCCTAGTTTGTAAAAATAAAAATCTTATCTTTATGCTTTGAATAAACAAAGGCTTTAGTCCAAGAATCCTTTATCCGATATTCCTCGAATTCATCACCCATCTATCAAAAACAAGCTGATGCGAATAATTGCTGGGGAGACACAAACATTTAGGGGCGGTAGTTTTCAGGTTCGGGTTGAAAATCTCACAACCTAAGATGAGTTGGGTTGAAAAACCCAATGCAATTCAATCCAACCGAACCTAATAATAAGTAGATTGGATTTAATCCACTTTAAAAACATAAAATGCATAGTTCTCATAGTTTTAACAACTTAATTATAAATAAAACGAGTACAAATTGAAATTCAATGATATTTTTTTATTCAATTCGCTACAAAGATAGTCCTTAATCATCATCTCTAGTAAGTGTTCTTTTGGAGAGAAAAAAAATTATGAATTTAGAATTAAAGATGAATATTTATCAAGTTGGGTTGGGTTGAAAATTTTTCAACCCAATTCAATTTTTTTTAAAAAAATATTTAATCCAACCCCGACCCAATAAAAAATGGTCGCATTGGGTTGGAGATACCTACCCCTACAAACATCTTCCAAAAACCATTAAATATAATATATATATATATATATATATATATATTGTGAATTGCACAACACCTTCATAAGATTTGCCTAAAAACATTCAAAAATACATTTTCAACTGTTGATTAGGAATTTTGATCAAATAACCATTTTATCTAAGATCAAAAAATAATTTAAAAATTAAAAATAAGTTAAAAATTAAAAATTAAAATTGTATCTCTACCATCCATTTAAGAGATAAATGGTGGAGATTTTTTTTTTAATATGAAAAATAAATTAAAATTCAAACAAATTAAAAATTAAAAATTAAAATATGAAAAATAAATTAAAAAATGAAAAAAAAAATTAAACCATAAGCAAGAGGTGGTGGGGCCCAAACCAAACAACATGGAAATTTTGAAGCCTTAAGATTAATTTTTTCCGATGACCATAGATCATGCCGAATTTTAAAATTTTAAATAACATTTAATTTTTTTTTTATTATGAAAACAAGTTCACTATGTATAAGGGAATAGTTTGACACTACGTAGCTAGAAATTGCATAGAATTTTATATGTGAAGGGCAAATTTCCTAAAATGAATCTAAAATCAGTTCGTATATCGAACATATGAATTGTACTTTTAAAATTCAAGATAATCTATGGTCACCGAAAGAAATTGCTCCTAAGGTGTCAAAATTTCCATGTTGTTGGGTTTGAACTCCCACTATCGGTTGTCTGATGGTTTAATTTATTTTTCATATTTTAATTTATTTTTAATTTTTTAAAAAAATCTTCACTGTTCATCTCTCAAATAAATGGTTGAAATATAATTTTAATTTTTTTATCTTATTTATGGACAAAATAATGAGTTGATCTAAATTCCTAATTAACAATTAAAGTTGACGAAAATTAACTAATTACATGGATATTTGATGTAATAAAAGAATAAATATGGCTTTAAGTGTTATTAGGTAAATCTCAAAGAATATTGTGCAATTCATATGCATATATATGTATATATATAAATATATATAATTTTATTAGATATTATTTATAAGCTTAGTCAAAAGAAGTTATCAATTGACTAAATTTTAATAATAACATTATATATAATTACAGTTCTCTGTGATTTTCCATAACTATATTAATCATTACTTTATTAAGAATTCCTTAGAAATCCCTTCCCATAAATTAATAATGCACGCTATTAAAATAAAATGAAACAAATTTACGTGTAAACCCTAAGTTGAACTAATTTTGATTTCATTATAAATTCTAAATTGAACGCCAATATTCAGTAGACAGACGACCTAAGCATCAATGGCTGCGGCGATTTCAGAGGATGTAATCATCGAAATACTCTGCAGACTTCCGGTGAAGAGTCTCCTCCGCTTCAGGTGCGTGTCCAATCAATTCCGCTCCATAATCGACGACCCACATTTCATCGACCGCCACCTTCAATATCATCGCTCTTTAAATCGAAGAAGACTCATTGTACAAGAAGAAGGTACACAATCTAATTTCTTCTCCATAGACTTGGATTCTGCAGATAATGCTTTCAAACTAGAGCTTCCTTTTGAGAGTTGGGATTCTGTCCATGTGATCGGTTCCTGTGATGGATTGCTTGCTTTCTCACTCGATCGTGAGACTAACGTATGTTTGTGGAACATATCAACTAGAAAACACCGAATCTTGCCAACATTTTGGAGCGATCCTGATATATATTGTGATATCATTGATGGGTTTGGTTATGATGTTGCGACTGATGATTATAAGTTGGTTAGGGTTGTTAGAGATCTTTATGGTATGATTGAAGTCACTGTTTATAGTTTGAAAGCTAATTCTTGGAGGAGGATTGAGAATTACCCTCCTTATCGTGACTATACCAGTTGCAAATACAGGAATGATACTAATAGTCCTTTGAATAATGAAATCGGGGTTCTTGTTGGTGGTGCTTTGAATTGGGTGGTGGTGATTTTAGATACACATAAATGCAGGGTCATATCGTTTGATTTGAAGGATGAAAAATTTTGCAACGTGCCGTTGCCCAAAATATGGGATGAAGCTGAAGCTGAATATGAATTTCGATTTAATGTTGTGGCTTTGGAAGGATGTTTGTGTTTGAGCTATTTTTTACCTTCTGAGAGTACTTCAGATATATGGGTAATGAAAGAATATGGGGTGAAGGAGTCTTGGACTAAATTGTTTACATTGTCAACAAAGTCACGGCTTGGGCGTGATGAATATTATTTTGGTTATGGTATCATAGCTTTTACTTATTCGGAGAGTGGTGATAAAGTTTTAGTTTATCAAGTTCCTGGGGAAGTTTATTGGCGTGAGTTGGCTACGGAAACAGATGAGAGTGTTGAGATTAATGAATGGCCAAGATCTATCTTGCGTGCTACTATTTATATGGATAGTCTTGTTTCACCCAAGGTTATAGATGATGAGGTGGTTATGTTTTTGGGTGGTAGACCCTGAAGTACCAAGTAGATAGTGTATGTTTTTGCTTTGTGCAAGCATCCTTTTGCTCTTATAATTGGCTTTGGAGATATCTTTCCTGTTTTGTGCTTCTGTTCCGCTTATGTTGTTATGCTATCAATATGTTGGTGATTGCAGATAATTCTGTTTTTATTCGCTTGTAATTTATATTGTCATGGTAGTAGACATGCATGTAGTTTAAGGTTTAACTGTCCAGAAACTGATTTTAGAATTTTTTGACATTTGATGCTAGGTTAATTTATATGTTATGTATTTACATGGCTAAGGCAGAGATTTATCCCTTTTTGGAAAATATCAGTATTGATACTTAATACATTTATTGATGGTTGCCTCGTGTAAGATTTTGGAAAGTGTCTGCAGGAATTTTGTTCCATATAGTTTCAGATTAAGTGTTGATTATTTTGGGTATTATATCTAAACCATGATATCTTCCACCAAGAAAATATACTTGCCTAACATCATTGATTTATAATGACTCTATTTGTAGATAGTAGAAGCTATTTGTTCATATTTAAGATGTGGTTTGAACTTAATATCCTTAAAAATTTCCCACATGTATTTAAAACTATTTGTATTCAGGATGTGTTTTGAACTTAGTATTCTTAAAAGTGAACATGTATTTAGATGTGTTTTGGATTTAGGATCCAAAAAAATTTTCAACATTTTTTTTTTAAAAAAATCTTCCGAAGGTGCTTTTTCAGATTAGGAAAGCAATTGTGTATGAAGATTTTGATATATCTAGGTAATTAATAGACAATAATGACATATTTCCAAATTTGTATCCATTTGTTACATATACAATAAATATCCTAAGCTTTGCATGAGATTGAGAGTCGATCAACGGCCGAAATTTTAGTAGAAGAATTGCATTCCTAATAAAAATTTGAACTACCATAGCAAAAGGAAATAGATCCCCAGCTCTTTTTCATTTATCTAATTTCATTTTGAGCAATGTTGTGCATTTCACTTTTTATTTCAATTCTGATCATATCTTTCAATGCGATAAATTAATATATTTTATAAGTGTACACAATGAATGGATGATGATGCTTTGAGTTTCACGATGGAGCAAGTTGGAATACATAAGATGAGAAATTTAGTATTATTGTTTAATTTTCACTAAATGACTATCATTTACTTTGATTTTGTCACTTTGCGTTTATCAGTAATCACTAACGACAAACAACATGGATCATGATGCTTTGATTTTGAAAGCGGAGCAAATTGCTGTTTTTTTCATGTTGAACCTGAGAGACTTCTTATGTAGTTATGTCCAACTTTTAAATCTCTTTTACAATCAGAAACTTCATAGCGCACTGTTGAAGGTGTTGAGCTGCATATTATGTCTTGACTTGAGGTATTGTATGGATTGTAAAAGCAATGTTCAAATGTGATTCACAAACCCTAACCCATTTTGGTTGTGAATACATGATAAATTGGATAATTTATTTCATCCATCCATTATTTGAGTAAAAATTCTCTACCATCAAATCTTTTGATGATCTATTGACACATTAACATTTTTAAAAAAAAATAGATGATTAAGGTTATTTGATTTTTTCTCTCTCATATATCATTTAAATTTAAATTTTTCTAATAAAAAAATTAGCATAATATCAAACTTTGTTTTTTGGATAATAATTTATTTTAAATTTATATTATATTTCGATGCATACTTATATGTTTTTCTTATAACTATATGTCATTTTCTTGGAATTATTAATTGTTGGGCGGATAGCTCCCCAATGTCTAATTGAAATCAAAATTTTGAATTGATTAGGAATCAACCCAAGGAGTAGAGCTCGAAATTAAGAGTGGCGATATTTCCACCTTTTAAATATTGTATGTACACTCCTTTTTATATTCACACCAAAATAATGGTTATACACACACATACACACCTAATTAATGGTTGTTTTAAAAGATTATTAATTATAGGGTTAATTACAGTAATATCCCCAAGCATTTCAAAATTGTATTCAATGACAACTTTGCCTTTTATTACAGTAACATACCCTAAAATATGTCGACTAGCATTAAAACTAGCTATTGACTAATCATTTATACACAACCTTTTAATAGGAATGATTGAATATCTTCTTTGATACTAAGAGATCAAAGGTTTAAATTTCATTATTATTGATAATGTTGGTAGTTTTCTATGAATTTAATTATTTCTTTTCCATTGTGAAAAAAAAAAAAAAATTGACTAACCATTTATAATGAAGGTTAAAAATGCTATTAGTATATATTTTATTATTTTATTTTTAATTATTATATATTTTTTTGAGAAAATTTTTATGTATATTTACATAATAAAAATTAATAAAAAAATCATATCATAATTATAATTTAGAAGCAAAAAGTTCTTTATAATTATAATTACTAGGGGCAGTTTTGACTTTTTACAATAAATAGTTAGTCAATAGTTTATTTTAATTGTGGTCAACATTTTTTAGTGCAATAAATATTAAAGTTGCCATTTAGTGCAATTTTGAGATATTTGAAGAATATTAGTGCAATTAACCTTATAATTAATAATATTTAAAAACAACCATTAATTGGGTGTATGTATAATCATTAATCGCTGTGTGTATAAAAAAGAGGTGTACATACAATATTTAGGGGTGAAAACATCTCCACTCAAAAATAAAATCCCAAAGGTAACCCCAAAGAAAGTCACGACCTAAGTTTAATTACCCAACAAAGGGAATGTTGAAAGAACGAGATTGCCCCTGCTAAAAGGTGAAAAAATGAGCTAACCAAAGGAGTAGAGTTCAAAATTAAATCCTAGAGGTAAGCTCAAAGAAAGCCATGATCAAAGTTCAATTGCCTAATAAAGGGAATGTTGAACGCACGAGACTGCCCCTATTAAGAGGCAAAAAAATGAAGGGAAATCCATTCTAAAGGTTCAAAAAGGTTCTCCAACGTCAATAGATCCCATTGTCTTGTCAGAAGAACAAAGGAGCTAGACCTAGCACCAAGCTTAGGGTTGACATGCTATAGAGGTAACAGGCACCAAGTTGTTGGAAGAAAAAAAAGGAAGGCTTAGCAGTATTAGCCCTACAACCGGGAGGACGAACAAGAAGGAACCACATGTCCTTTGGGCTTGAATCAGTTGGACAAAGAGCATGAGATAAGGGAAAGGTGAAATTGATTTGACAAATGGGAGTCAAGTTACAAGATACAAGTGTATAAGTGAAAAGGACGCAAAATAAGAGTTAACTATCAATAAAGGAGTTAGGAAAGAGTATATAAAGGCACTCACTGTTCAAAGGAAGGTACTTCAGCCTTTTTAACCTAAGAACACTTTAATGTGTGAGGGAACTCCCATGAGAGAACCCCTTAGATGCTTTTTTTAAGCTTTGTTCTTTAGAATAGTCTGGGCTTCTTCCCCTTTTCATTATTTTTCTACCTATTAGCTCTATTGCAACAAGGTTTCCCCTCGAGAATTCCATCGACTTGAGCGTCGGAAGGTCTTCGTCAATAACTCCTATCCTCTCTTTCTCTATTTTATAGGTAGTTAAGGGGAAAGACAAATAGCCTAAGGAGGAAAATCCCCTTTGCTAAGGGGATCTAGGCATCTAAGGGGATTCAAATTGAATTTTCTAATTTTTTAGATTGTGTTTCCTTTGTAATTCCTTATATCCATTGTTAGTGTAATCCTTTTGCTTTTATAATTGGTTTTGGAGACTTATATCTTTCTGTTTGTGTGGAATCTAATTCTACTATTGTACATGTCTTTTTGATTCTGGAGTGGCTTGTTATTATGAAGTAGGTTTGTTAGTTTGCATTCTCAAAAAATTTTCTTTATTCAGAGAGGCAAGCCAACTCTGTAGCTCAAGCACTCGCTAAGTTAGCTGTTTTGCAAATTTGGTTAGACAAGAAGTTCCCTCTTTTATTTCTAATTTGTATTTTTCACTTAGAAGGTTGTCTTAAATACGTTTGAGCATACATTTGCTAGTTATATTTGTTTATTTTGCCTTAAAATCAAGTTCTACCTATGGACGCGTTGGTTACTAGATATTCCAATTGGTGACGATAAGATTAAGGTTCTCAAAAACTCGTCTTCCCTATAAGATCTAAATTATTTTGATGAATAGGTTTGTGGCATTTATCTAAATAGGTAAAATTTACCATCCAATTATTAAAATCTATAAGAAAATGAAAAAGAGAAAATTATTCTTCTTCACAACGAAAAATGTAAAAACTTTACTAATATTACGTTAAGGCAACTCACAATTATCCAATTATCACTTAAAAAAACCAAAACAATAAAATTTAAAATGGATTTTAAATTTAATAATTTGTTCATATTTGATTTTTTTTAAATAAAATTTTTAATAGAACATGGATGTTCAAGTCATATTTACGGGTGGCAAAATCAAGAGAATTACTGAAAAGCCTCTGAAAATATGCCTTATTACAAACGGGAACTACTTTTACATTTTATAATGGCAATCTTCCCTACATTAATAGTTTAACCATAATTAACCATTTAAGATAATTAAAAAATGGTAAGATTGTAACACCTCGAATCCCACATCGGTAAAGTACAGATTCGAGGAAGACTATATAAGTGAGATGATTTGGAGATTTGTTGAGGCGCCTTTTGAAATATCGTTCCAAGGGAGAAAATCGTGAGGCTGTACGGGACGACCCCGGGCCAAAGCAGACAATATCTCAGCAAGGGACCCAGGTTGTCACAAAGATGGTCATTTTTCTCCTATTTATATATATATTTTAAATTATATTACTTAATAGGTTGTTAGGATCTCCACTGTTGATCTGGACGGTGGAGATCCATTTAAAATAACTTACAATGTAACAATTTAGCCGAAGATATTTTCAATTTGTAACTCTCTTATTACCCTTAAAATTAACGAAAGCTGACAATGAAAACTACCATTAAGATAAAGACATTTTTTAAAAACGCAATTATACATATCAATTTCTTATTTACAGATATGAAACTTAACAAAATATTTCATGGCTTTTCAGTAAGAGCTACAATGTATAGCTTGAAAATGGTTAAAATATAAATTCGAAGAAATCCTCAATTCTTGTCCCTGCAAACAGTGTGTAGTTGGAGGTTTACAGCATTTACTCCCATCTAGCACCCAAAAAAAAATAGTTGTATTCATTTTTCTTTTCCGCTTTTTTACACAACAAGTTAACTTCATATTAACATTAGGTGAAACGAGACTATCTATATAAATGATTGCTCTTTGGTATATACTTTGGCCATCCATCAATCTCAATACTCTTAACATTTTCTTTTTCCAAATCACGCTAAAAAACCTTTTCGTTTTATCGGAAAATGAATACCTTATTTTCATGTTGTGAATAAACTGCGTCTTCGTTAATGAGAGAAAACTTTGGACTCTCTGAAAATAAAAATAGTTTAGTCCAAGCCTCTTTCACCCAATATTTTTTCGTCACCCATATATCAAAACCATTTCCCCAAGTATCAAAACCATGCTCATAAGGATTACTGTAGCTTACACCTAAACATCCTCCCAGATCATGTAATTGAGCCCATGTAACCACATTAGTTGTTACGTCAGGCAATGCCACTTCGCTAAACTTTTCACATTTCAAGTCAAATGACATGATTAAATCCCTACCATCGGATTGACATCTTTCATGTTTTCCCAACCAATTTAAAGCGCCACCAACTAGCGTCCCAAGCCCAAATAAATAGCAAGGAAAATCATCTAGGAAATCTTCAATCTCCTTATAAGGTAACCAAACGCAAAACTTGGTGTTTTTCAGTTGATATGTTCCACAAAGCTTCGCTACTATCATAATGACGAAGAACAAGCAATCCATCACAACAACCAACCACATTCCCCAGTTCTCAAAAGGGACCCCTAGTTTTAAAGCATTATTCCCTAAATTACCTTGAACAATGAGTCTTCGATCCAAAGAGCGGTTTCGATGGTGCATTATGAAATCTGGACCATCGATAATGGAACGAAATTGCTTAGCACCTGAAGCAAAGTAGAGATTTTACAGGAAGACGACTGAGTATGTCGTGGATTAAATCCACCGGAAGTGCAAACAGCATCAATGGCCAGTCTCTTATTTTATTTTATTTTGAATAAATGTCTTTTATGTTCAATTCCTTATATGTATATTGCTTATACAAATGGCAAAATTGAATGGAATTTATAATGGTTTTGCGGTTTACTGAATTTGTCATGATTAATATAACTACCCTTCTGATTACTACAAATTTGTTGCATGGGTTTGTCATATATTTTAATGACAACGATTAATATAACATTTCTTCCGATTATTACAATCTTATTGCTTAAATTAGTCTATTGTATTAATGACAATACAACTTTGAAATCATCTTTTTTTTTTTTTTTTTGACATTAATACAGATACCACAGTCAGAACCTCTAGATAGAAGTCTATGGCACAATCGGTTACAACTAAGGAACATCTAGATAGCACTCTATGACACATAATCATAATTGTTGAGACCTTCATACAGAACTCTATGGTGCAATCCCGACTAGGTGAAAGAGGGCTACCCACACAAAATGAGAAAATTACCCACCCCTTGATGGAATTTATGGTGGGTTGAACTATGGTCTTTCAAAGATAAAGATGGGTAGACTTTTGGTTTTACCACTACACCAAAGCTACTTTCTCTTGAAATCAATGTTCTTGGTAACAAAAAATTATAGAAATCTACAACCAAAGCTACTTATGCTCATTTACCAACTCTCTCGATATTCTCGGATCAAAACCCCCAAATAATTTTTGTTCTTATCATTATCTAGAATAGTAGACAATTATGATCCAAATATAAATTATTGGATATGTGACTTAGATTACGACATTTTTTAGGGATATATTAACCTATAATTTATGATTAAGTTACATAAAAAATTATTAAGAATTTTTTATAAATCCCTTTCCATAAACAAAACTAATAATGCATATTATTAAAACAAAACAAATATGGGCAAAGATTTTCTACCATCATTTTTTTTTCTAAGCTTTTAATAATCTATTGACATATCAGTATAAAAAAATAATGGATAACCAAAATTGTTATATATATATATATTTTTTTTTTTTCTTACATAACTCAAACCTCAAATTCTCTCATTAAAAGATTAACATCATGTCAACATTAATCGAGAATTTTTGCTCAACAAATAATTTTATTAGGGAATTTACAAAAATGCCCCAAATGCACGCAACAATTATGGAAATACTCTTTAGACTAAATAAATTGCAAAACTACCCCCAATTTACAAAAATATTTTTTCAAATTTCAGTATCTTTCCATTCATCTCATTCTTAACAGCCACGCCAACCCGATGCACACTACAGTAACCCAAATAACGATAGGATTTTATTGAAATCTAACCATTTTTTGATAACCCATTTGAAAATTAACCTTTTTTTTTTTTTTTAAATCTCAATCTCAAGGTAGAGAATTTTAACCTCTAGGTTCGGAATCTCAACTTTCAGGTTGTGAGTCATAGTGTTAATTCAAATCAATTTCAACTTTAGGGTTGAGATTTTTTCAACCTAAAAAAAATGGATTAGTTTTCAAGTGGACTCTCAAAAAGAAACTATTTTATGCATTTTCTCATAATGATATTATGGATACATTTCTATTTGTAGTGGATCATTCTACAATAAGCTGATGTGGAGCTAGTCTTACTTGTCAATTTCCTTGGAACCCAACAATTCATATCCTGCACAGATTAAACGAAAGAGCAAAAGAGACTAAGACACCGATGTGGTGTCAACCATAGATATTTCGACGCTCAAGTCAATAAGCAATTCGTATGAACAGGATAAAACAAGTAAGTAACGAAAAATATAAAGATGGACGGAGAATTATTGAGCATGGAAAAGGGCCTTAGATGGCGGTTTGGCATGGAGGAAGGATTGTCTTGAAGGGTGGTTAAAGTAATAGTCCCTCGTGGTCCAAGATGTTGTTTGGCTAGAGGGTAGCTTCTGGGAAAGATCTTGACAAGGTCTTCTACAAGTGCAAACTCCTTTCTCTCATTTTCTCTATCTCCCATTTGTTATTGAGTGGACGATCCTTTTTGTAATCAAGGAAGGGCTTCCCTTTTAAGTACTTTCCATATATGGGAAAATTGAATCTCAAAGAACCTAGGATCTTGGGTTGATCCCTAGATCATTGGCTTAAAATAGTAAACTTCCTATTCTCCTATTCAAGAAAGATAATTTCTTGAGAATAAAGTTACTCAAATTATGGACGAAATAAAAAGGTAAGCCTTTGGGCCTAATTTTTGGGCCATCGTTCAAACTATGGGCTGACCTAAGAAAATAGATTGGATCGAAAACATGGATTGGGCTGTTCAGTCTATAAGGTCGATCAACCCATAAGTCCTTGGGCTTCATCTGACCCTTCCTACTCTGGGCCATCCAATCAAAGCGCAAACCCAAGTTTTGTAGGTCGACAGAGCTCATTAGGCCATTTATAAGCTTCGTTGATAGGGTTTTTGAATCCATATGCGAAGTTGTAATTTTTGACCACTACACTATTTTAGGAAGATTGATGGAAGTGTTCCTGTTTCTATGGGCAAAGCTGTAAAAGAGGTCAATGGCAATTTCAAGCTAAAGAATGCCAGTTTGTACACAATTTGTTTTTTATTATTTTCCCTTCTAGTTTTCCTTCGTGATCCATATGATTCCATAAAAATAAAAGAAAAAGCAAAACCTCAAATTCTAATTGAGATCATCTTTGGTAGTTCTATAATAGTCATGGTGATTATTTCAATTATAATTAGAATGTAGAATCAGGATTCTAAATTATTAAAACAATCTCAAAGTCTTCTGGAATACATCAAATTACATAGGAGGATACAGTATTCAAGTGTTGAGACAATTGAGAATACAGTAATTGTGATAGAAGTAACTTCTAGGCAGCAGAAGTTGATGGCTACAAACCTTCTTGGTTTACTCATTTGTTTAATACTCTATACTCAAGCCTATAATGTGAATAGAATAAAAAAAAATTAATAGCTGGCTCTGTCCAAAGTATCACAATTTCATCTATAATGTGAATAGAAAAAGCGCTTTGAATTTGGTAGATTTTCAACTCTCATCGTAATAATAAATGTGTCATTCTCACAACTTTCAGACAATGTTTTCTCCCTAAAACCTACTTTATGAATAGATGTGCAAAGTAATATCATGATTATGTTTCCATCGTAATGTTTTTTGCATTGTTGCTTGTAATTCAAATGTGTCCTTTAATTCTTGTGTTGGTTACATTTGGTTCATGAACATGAACAGGTGCAGCTTCTGGCACAAGACATAGAAAAATCTATGGGAGAACTAGATCAAAACTCACAGTATCAATGACAAGGATCAGAGTGTTAGAAAAAAAAAATATATATATATATATATTATGTTTGAAACAAAGAATCCCACATTGACGTTATTTGACTTAAGTCTAAGTCTTTTATTTGAATTAATATGATTATTATTATTTTTAATTAAAATTTGATTTTAAATTAAATTTAAATTTGAATTATTATTATTATTTTTTCTAATTCAAATTTGATTTAAATTAAATTTAAATTCAAATAACATATAATAAATTAAAATAATGTTGGAGAATAGATATGACTATTCTAACAGTCATGTATTACTCTATAAATACAATGAGTTTTTATATCTTAAAATATAGAAAAATTCTATAATAAAATGCACATCAATTCACTCATATCATATCATATCATCTATTTGGTATTGGAGAGAAGTATTCATTATTCACCTAGTTTCTGCATCATCTGCTTTGATACAGAAGATCGATAGTTGTATTATGTGATAGATTCCATTGGACTTTTAAGCAGTAAGAAGGAAACAAATTTCTGTCTAAAGACGATTACAATTACTACAAGTTTTTATCAATCAAGTCAATTATTCTTTTTTTTTTTTTTTTTTTTTTTTTTTATAATTGTTGAACTAACATAGAGAAGTGATGACGAGTTGAGGAAAATGGTAACGCATATTTCCATCGACAATGCCAGACTAAGAATGAATGTCAACTCTGCAATTCGATGTGCTCTGAACAAATGTGTGAAGTCTGATGAAGAGGTTAAGGAAGCAGAGTATTGAGAAAAATTGTACTAAGCAGGTTCTTAGTAAGATAACATGTGGATGATTTTAAACAAGGACTTCCCCTAGTTTCCAAAAACTTTCAGTAGCAGTTTACATATAATTTTGTAGGTGCTATGTTACAATGATTGTGATTACATTATTGTTGTGTCATAATATAATACAAGTATGTCAATATCTCTTTACAAAATGTATCATGCACTATATTTTTCATATGGTCAAAGGAATTATGATATTTGTAAAACCTTAATACTTAGAATGAGTACATGAACAATCTCATATCACTTAATCAAGATCACTGGCTTGAATGCTCCTGAATTGATCGGTGATTGACTTTTACGTGGCAAGATGCCATACTAAACGAACTGTAAAGGCAATGTATTTATGTACATGACCCGATATCGGGTTGACTCGATATCTAGTCATGTGCTAACACAAAGTCATATGCATAGAGGAGCCAGACTGGGGAGCACAAAGCGGAATCTATAGTCCAAAGCATTGTTGTTTTCAGGTTCGAGTTCGGAGGACTTGAAACGGCTGCCGACAAAGACGATGATATCACTATTCGGGTTGGTGTGGTTGCTAAGAATGAGATGAATGGAAAGGGGCTAGAATGGTTTGAAGAGTATTTTAGTAAAATAGGGATAGTTTTGCAATTTACTTACTCTAAAGGGTAGTTCTATAATTATTGTGTATCTGGGGTATGTTTACTAAATTTCCTATAACTAATTTAAATATTTTATAATTTTTTTAAAATAAAATTTTTTAAAAAAATTTAAAAAAGAATGGAGGTGGAATGTTGATTCTCAAACCTATCAAATTTTACCATTTCAGTTGGGAATGAGCATTTACATGAAAGGAAGATTTGAGAGAGTTTTGGATTGGGTTTGGAGTCTCATCCATTGCTCTTCAAACATGAAATTTAAAAGTTTGAAATATTTTGAATCTCAAATTCATCTCAAATCTCATGTTCCAAACATAACCTAACCTTTATCAACACCCAAATTTCTTCAGCTCAAATGTAAAATTTAATTTATTTTTTTTTTTTTGGCAGTAAAATTGGGATGGAGGATGGATTAATATGAGTTGATGGTATTATTTGATGATGTGTTTAATTTGTTTTTTTAATTTTGGTTGGCAAATAATTAATGATTTATATTAATGAGATGATTTTAATTTATTAGTGTTATTTTGGGGAACTTAGGGTAGTTTTACAATTTTTTTGAGTGAGAGGATAATTATGTAAATAAGATGTCAAAAAGGGTATTTTGATAAATTTGCTTTATTTTTCCATTAGACCAAATTACAATTTAGCCTACTGATTAAAAAATTATTACAGGCGGAGTCACTTTTTATGATTTATTACAATTTAACCTTTCACCGCTACAAAGTTCCGTTAAACTTAATCGAGGAATGACAAAAAAACCAAAATATGTTTACCATTTTAATTATTTTTTTAAAGAAAATTTTTTAAAAATTTTGGTAATTAAATAATATATATAAAAAAATGTATCAAATCTTTACCATCCATTTTAAGATGGATGATGGAGATTAATTCTAAAACAAAATAAAAAATTAAATAAATCTTTTTCATTAGATCTTTAACCGTCCATTTTAAGATGGACGATGAAGATTAATTTGAAAAAAAAAAAACCAAAAAATTAAAAATTAAAAAAAGACGAACCCAAATGGTTTGTCTCTGTCTCTCTCCCTCTCTTGTTTCTTTTTCTTCTCCCTCATCTTTCTTCTTCTTCTTTTCTCTTCTGTTTTTTCTTCTTCTTCTTCTTCTCATTCTTTTCCTCTTATTCTTCTTTGAACCTTGATTCATCTAGGTTTGAATCTAACCCAGATGAATTTGGGTTCGTTCAAGAACCCAGATTTTTGAACGAACCTAGATTTCATCTTTCATCTAGGTTTTGAAACGAACCTAGATTTCATTTGGGTTTTGGAATGAACTTAGATGAATTTAGATTCGTCTCGCTCTCTTCCGAACTATTTTTTGTTCTTGATTTTTTTGGGTTTTGTTGATGATATTTGTGATTTTTGTTGATTCTAGGTGGTTGATTTTGCTAAGTGTGAAGGTGGAGGTGGTGGTTAGATCGGGGTTTATCTCTCTCTCTCTCTCCCTCACCATTTTTTGGTTTCTATTTTTTTGGGTTTTGTTGATTATTCTTGTGATTTTTATTGATTTTGGGTGATTGATTTTGCTGATGGTTTTTGGGTGTTTTTGTTGATGATTCTTGTGGTTTCTATTTATCACTAGTTGCTAAAAACGACAAATAAATGAATCATGATGCTTTGATTTTAAGAGTGGAGCGAATCACTATTTTTTTCATGTACAACTTGACAAGATTTCTTATGTCCAACTTTTAAATCTGTTTTACAATTAAGAACTTCATGGTGCATTGCTAATGAAGATGCAGAGCTATATATTATGTCTTGACTTGAGGCATTGTGGAGATTGCAAAAATAACGTTCAAACGTGATTCACAAACCCTAAGACATTTTGGTTGCAAATATATGATAAATTGGATAATTTATTATGCCTATCCATTATTTGTGCTGATCAAACTCATTTTGAATAATAATTGAATTTAAATTTACATTCTACTTCAATGCATATCTTTATGTTTTTCTTATGACCATATATCATTTTTTTGGAATTATTAATTTTAATTTACTCTCCACCCCGGTATATGTCTATGAGTTTTCCTTATAACATAATATCATATTTCTTGGTAGAATCATAATCAAAGTATCTATATGTTGCCGATTCCCTTATCACGCAATACTGTTTCTCCTATCACAAAATATTATTCCTTGGTAGACCAATAATTATAATAATTTTTGTAGTTTAAACCTTTTCAATTGAACGTCGTATTTCAAAATAAAATATTTAATCAAGTGATCAAACTAATTACCCAGCAACTACAATAAAATTATAAAAAGGGTAGCATCTAAAATTGGTGGAGCAATAACAAGAGCTTAAATTATTTCCAAATAATAATAATTATAAGTTAATAACAACATACACTCAAGAAATTTAAAAAAAAAAAAAAAGTTAACAACAACATCATGGGCTTGAATATGGATTAATGGTTCCAAAGTCTAAGTATTGCTCAAAAGAATTTTGAACCCACCGTAATAATTTCCTAAGTTACTATTTAAGATAGTGACGATATTGTCACCCCTTTAAAAATTGAATCCACGCCCCAAATTTGTATATATTTTAAAATTTCAATATCATGTTTAAACCAAATTTTTAATATTATAATAAAAACAATATAATTTTTTAAAGAAATGACAATAACTTCCACCTTCAACCTCTATCTCTGTCTCTTCTGGCTCCAAACTCTCTTCTCTTCATCCTCCTCCTCCATTTTCTCTTCTCTCCTCCACGCAATGTCTCACCCTCTCTTCTTCTTCTTATCAAACTCTCAAATTCCCAAGAAAAAAAAAAAAAAAAAAAAACTAATAATCAAATCTACCATTAGGTTGAGTTTGTGACAGAGCTCCCTAGTTGAAGGACTATGTGCCCATTTCATGCCTTCTCTTGCTTTCTCACTTCACCTGAAAGCTACCTTCCCTTGCTAACAAAAAACCTTTTAACATTCTCACTTTTTTCATCATTAACTTGATACAAAGATCATAAATTGAAAGCAACTCCTTTTGTGTCTGGGAGAAAAAATAAAAAAAACCATGAAACTCTTTCTTAAGCATGCATGTATATCTTCAGGATTTTGTTTCAGAATTTTAAAAACCTGAATCGTTTAAAAACCTTATAATATCTTCATGATTTCAAGGTATTTTGATCGACTTTGATGATTCAATGCTTTTATGATTGATTTTTAACATTTTTTTTTTTTTGGTGTTTAATTGAGGTGAAATTATGTCAATTTTGCATGTTTTGAATGAAGAAATCATGGTCAAATTCGTTGCTTTCTGTGTCTATGCGTTGAGCAAAAAAAATCTTTTAGAATAAGAAAATCTTTCTCACTTTTTATGTGTAATTCTGTTTCCAGATATTTTATCAGAAAAGACATATTTGGTATAAAGTAGGATGTGCATGCGAAGCAGACCTTTTAAAAAAAAATGAATGGGGTGCACAAACAAAGAGAGGTCTATATACACACTTTCCTCGTGTTTAAGTCTAGTTACAGAAGGATAGATATTTTAGTCAAAATTGCACAAACTTCTCCTACAGTTAGTTGACTTTAATTAAACTTAACGGTTGACTAATTTTCCATACAAATTGATTAAAATGCCCCTAATAAAGATATTTTAATTATTATCTTAATGTAAAATAATTAAAAAGATAAAATTTTATGTATATATATAGAGAAAGTGTGTATAATTCTACCATTAGTATCCCTTAATTTTTTAAGTTAGGATTAAACAATCTCAACCATAAATTAGATCTAATAGATAAAAAAAAGATAAAAATAAAAATAAATAATTATATTATATTAAAGTAATAAAATTCCTTATTCACTTCAAAACGTTAATAGATAAATAAATTAGGAATTTTATTACTCTAATATAATATAATTATTTATTTCCACTTTTGTCTACTTTTTTTCTTTTCATTAGATCTAATCTACATTTGAAATTGTTTGGTTAGATACTGATGATAAAATTATTATATATATACATAAAATTTCATTTTTTAGATCAAAAGACATAATTAAGTCCTTTATCCTGTCTTCAACTTCTACCAACTCCCCTACCCAATTCAAATTACCCTAAAAAAGAGTTGCAATATCACGTAAGCGGTATCTATAATAAGGAGGGTAACCATCAATCCTCCTCCAAGAATTAGCTTTCAAATTATAGTGACATTAGTTTTATAGAAATTTGTAGTTTTCACAAAGTTATAATCATCAGTAGCAACATCATGACCCAAGCCATTGCTGGCATTTGGCATCGAAACATTCATCAAAATCACTCAAACATTTGGGCAAAATCTATGCTTTTTAGTTGATTTGTTCCACAAAACTATGCTATTTTGAAGAGTGTTTTGACAGAGCAAGTAAGTGATCCATCACAAGAACCAATCACATGAACATCAAACCCATGTCTTCAATTCTCAAAAGGGTGTTCTGGTTTGAAAGCATTATCAACTGGATCTAAGTCTACAAAAAGGACATTGGGGTATGTCAATTATAGAACAAAATGCACTCTTCATCCTTAGAAACCCTGACTCGCAAGAAAGATTTATGAGTTTCCATTATTGGAAGCCCAAAAGCAAATCATTTTAATTTTTTCTTTTCAAATTTTGCTGTTGAAGGTGCTATTTTTGTTTGATGTTCAATGATAATTATTATGGAGATGGAGAAGGGATCTCTACCCATCTGATTTTGGTTTTTTGGTTTTAATGTGTTTTTTTTTTTTTTAATGTTTGTTAGGGTTTTGATTTTTTATATTCATCACAATATCAACAACTGGATTTTTGAAATTAGCAAATACAAGAAGATTTGGTTATATTGTTCTAATAGTGGAGATGGTGTTAATGATCTACAAATAGTTCAGGTTAGATTGGTTCCAACAATGGGGCTCCAACTTAAATTGTTTTGTTTTTGAAATATTTTTAATTTTAAAAATACCCCAAGATTTGTCCAAGTTAAGTAGTCTATGCCACTAGTGAATGGTTAAATTGTAATACATCAACAATGTTTACCCCGTTTGAGAATAGATTGTAAATGGGTACTAAGTTGTAATTTAACCTCGAATCAATGAAAGTTGAGATAAAAAGACAACGCTTGAGCAGAGCAGACTCTCCCTTGTCACTTGATGTAAAAATCGAGGAGACAACGTTTTCACCTCACCCCCAAACTCTAAAATCGATACTTATCACAAAAAACCGGCAGCGACCATGGCTGCGGTTCCGGTGGATGTAATCATCGACATACTCTACAGACTTCCGGTGAAGACTCTCCTCCGCTTCAGGTGCGTGTCAAAGCAATTCCGTTCCATTATCGACGACCCAGATTTCATCAACCGCCATCTTCAGTTTCATCGCTCTTTCAATCGAAGAAGACTCATTGTGGAAGGACCAGGTACACATTCTGCTCTCTTCTCCATAGACTTGGATTCAGCAGATAATGCTTTCAAACTAGAGCTCCCTTCTGAGTTTTGGGGATCTGTCCTTGTGATTGGTTCTTGTGATGGATTACTTGCTCTCTCAATCAATAGTCGTCCTAGCATATGTTTGTGGAACGTATCAACTAGAAAACACCAATTCTTGCCCGAATTTTGGAGTGATTATGGATATTTGTCTGATGATGTCTTTAATGGGTTTGGTTATGATGTTGCTACGGATGATTATAAGTTGGTTTGGGTTATTAAAGACCGTAATTTTATGATTCAAGTCATTGTTTACAGTTGGAAAGCTAATTCTTGGAGGAGGATTGAGAATCGCCCTCCTTATCATAGGTTCTCTGTTAACTGCATGGGAGTTCTTGTCGGAGGTGCTTTGAATTGGGTGGTGCGAGTTTTAGAACATGAATGCAGGGTCATGTCATTTGATTTGAAGGGTGAAAATTTTTATGAGGTGCCGTTGCCCTATTCAGGGGACAAAGCTAAAGATAAAACTCTTGTGGCTTTGGAAGGATGTTTGTGTTTGAGCTATTTTTCTCCTTCTGAGATTGCTTTAGAGATATGGGTAATGAAAGAATATGGGGTAAAGGAGTCTTGGACTAAATTATTTACTTTGGCGACAGAGTCGCGGATTGTGTATGGTCAGTATCTTGGTATTGTAGCTTTTACTTATTCGAAGAGCAGCAATAAAGTTTTAGTTTATGAAGTTGATGGGGCAGTTTATTGGCGTGACTTGGATAAGGAAACAGATGTGGATGTTGAGATTAATGAATGGCCAATGTTTATCCGGCGTGCAACTATTTATATGGATAGTTTTGTTTCACCTAAGGTTAGTAGATGATTAGGTGGTCACATTTTTGGGTGTTAGATTAGTGTGATATCCCTGAAGTATCAAGTCCGACAGTGTATGTTTGTGCTTTGTGCAAGCATCCTTTTGCTCTTATAATTGGCTTTGGAGACTGATATCTTTCCTGTTTGTGTGGAAACTCACTCTGCTGTTGTGCATGTCTAACTGATTCTCGAGTGGCCTGTCATTCTGAAGTGGGTTTGTTAGTTCACGTGGTCTGGAAATTTTCTTCATTTAGAGGGGCAAGCCAACTCTGTGCTCAGACAGTCGCTAAGTTGGCTCTGTCTGATGAGGATGAGCAAATTTGGTTAGAAGAAGTTCCATCTTCTGTTTCTAGTTTGTAATTTTTACACTTAGAAGTTTATCTTAAATACGTATGAGTATACATTTGCCAGTTATATTTGTATATTTTGCCTTAAAATAGGTTCTGTCTATGGATGCTTTGGTTTCTGGATATTCAATGCGGCTATTCAATATCATCCTGACTTATGTGACTTAGATTAAGACATTTTTTAGAGATATATTTAGACAATTATTCATGCACAGCTACTTCTCTTTATGTTGGCCTAAATGGAATCAAAATTATGATCACATTTCACCAAAAGATGAAGTAAGAAGTGTAAGGATGGGTAAGCAAATGGGCCAAAGATTAATATTAACATAATTTAGCATTCTCTACGTCTGAATTAATATTAATAATTATATCATCTTTTCTAATTATATGATAGTTAATTAGAGACCATTGTCATATTATTTGAGATCATATAATAATATTTCTTAAATAATTTGATTTAATTTGGAATCGCAGTACAATTCAAAAACACGATTAACAACGTGATGGTAATTAACAACAACACAATTTCGATTGAATATTGCTCTTATAGATTCATGTAGACACTGAATAAACAACACCCCCAATGGTATAATTTTGATTCACATGGTCTTGGTCTACTTCGAACCATGAAACACTAGAGCTAAAAAGCGATGGATTTTAATCCTTATATTACATATAATGTTCTGAAACATTACAAATATTATCTTTTAATAGATTTTAAGTGATAATGATTAACTTACACCAATTGAAGAGAGAATTATTCACCAATGACCAAAAGCCCTCAAGTGTCTAGCGGGGTTACATATTTTCTCTCGTGAATTCTAAATTTTGAAAGATGACACTCATGGAATGGTTAGAGCCATAAGGGTTCATCGAAAATCTTAAGATTAATTATTATTTGTACAATCTGGATATATATTATGATATATATTCCTATAATTGAGAAATAATTACTCCCATAATAATGGTACATTATTTTTGCAATCCGGATATTTATTATGGTATATATTCTCATAAATAATTGGAAGGTAACCACTCCCATATCAAGGGGAGAAATCCACGTACCCTCACAAGACTTTTGGCAATCATTATTTGCATTGTCTGCATTTATATCCTAATATCTATTCTAATAATCATTAGAATAGATATTATTCCTTGGTAGACCATTATAATAATTCTTGTAGTTTAAACCTTTTCAATTATAATAATTCTTGTAGTTTAAACCTTTTCAATTGAGTATTGTATTTCAAAATAAAAAAATGTAATGGAGTGATCAAACTAAATTACTCAACAACTAGAATCAGATTATAAAAAGGGTAGCATATAAAATTGGTGGAGGCAAATGGCAATAACAATGGCTTAAATTATATCCAAATAATGATAATAATGAAGTTAATAAAAACATCATGGGCAATGTCAAAGAAAAAAAAAAATCATGGCTTGAATATGAATGAATAGGTCCAAAGTCCAAGCATTACTGAGTTCAAGATAGTTTATTTTTTTTATCTTAAGATTGAACGATGTTACTGAAGACTAAATACTAAATAATAACTGAAACCTAAAATCTGAATAACATGTTTTTTTTTTTTCTTTACCTTTGAACATATTATAATTTTTTTTTAAAAAAAAAAAAATATCTGAAAACTAGTAATTTGATATTTATACTCTTTAATTATTTGTTATTATATAATTTTAATTAATTTAATATGAACATATGAAAATAAATAATCTAATAAATTCAAAAACATTTTTATGTACGTATTAATAATATTTTATTCATAATTAAAGTATAATTAAAAAATATAGTACCATTAACCACATTTATATAGTTAAATATATTAATATATTTAAGAAAATAATTAGAAAATAAACGTCTAAATTGTAAATTAAAATATATTAGTTTAATTTCATAACAATTTGAGATAAGATGTATTTAGACTTTTCATTTCAAATATATTTTTTGTAAGTATCAAGAAAAAAAATGAAAGAAAATTTGAGTAATATAAAATTAGGATAAATTTGAAATTATATTATTTTAGAGAGGATAGATTTAGAATAAAAATTTTTAAATGTCATCAAGTGATTTATAATTAAGTGAAAAGTTAAAAATTCTTATTTAATTTTTTTCAGTTGTTTTTAGATAATTTTAAGTAGTTTGACGACTTAATTTAAAAAAAAAAAAAAAAAACACTTAATATGTGCATTCAACATCATTAATTTTTAAGTAAAAAAAACTAACGACCCTTTACTATTTAAGATTTGTTTTAGAACTCAATGACAAGAGTATTACTATTATCCAATTCTTAAAGATTGGTGATATTTTCATCCCTGAAAATTTGTATGTAACGGACAGGCTTGCCACACCCTCTACAGGTGCCGACTGCCCAACCCACCTTATTCTCGGGTTCAGCCCTTGAGGGATCCCCCACAAGGCTAGTAAGTAGGTACTATATTCTCCCTTAAGAGCCTTTACTCGCCTTCCCCACCACTTGAACTCAAGACCAAAGAGATATAGTCAACTGAAGAGCATGGTGAGTACCATTTGAGCTACTAGCTCAATTGGTATACATCTTACATTTTTCAAGTACTTAAACCCTCGGATATTGGATTCGAATAGGTGTGGGAGGTGAGTAAAACCTCTGAGAGAGAAGATAGTACCTGTCATCCGCATGGTTTGGTCGAATTGATCGATCAGGCATGGGATGGTCGGGCTACCACCTGGCTGGGCCAGTTGGGTTGAACAGGGGTGGGTTAGCCCCGTTATATAAAAAGACGCATTTTTATGTAACAGGTTACCCACCCCCGATCGACTGCCTAATCAACCTAATCGACCTAGCCACAACCCAACCAGGTGGTGCCTGCCCATCTCATACCCAATCGATCAATCCGACCCAACCACGTGGATGATAGGTACTATCCCCTCCCCCAAGGGTTTTACTCGCCTTCCACACCTGCTTGAACCCAAGACTTGAGGGCTTAAGTACTTGGGAAAGTAAGGGTTAAGGGGGATGACTTAAGATCTTTTGCACATAAGTGGGCATGGGTTCGAACCCCATAGCCATCATATAAGTGCAAATGGTACTCACCATGCTCTTCAGTTGACTATATCTCTTTAGTCCTGAGTTCGAGTGGTGTGAGAAGCGAGAAAAGGCTCTTAAGGGAGAGTACAGTACCTGTTCACCAACCTTGTGGGGGATCCCTCGAGAGCCGAGGCCCGAAAGTGGAGTGGGCCGAGCGGTCGGCACCTGTAAAGGGTGTGCCGGGCCTATCCGTTACATTGTATGTGCACCCATTTTGTTTGCACACCTTATTATAGATTATTTTTAAAAATTAAGATTAATTGCACAAACTTTTCTCGAGTTTAAGTCTAATGACACATGGATAAAAATTTTAATCAAAATTGCATAGACTTCTCCTATAGTTAGTTAGCTTTCGTTAAACTTAACTGCTGATTAGTTTTCCATACAAATTGAATAAAATGCCCTAATAAAAAAATTAATTATTATTTTAATGTAAGGTAATTAAAAAGATAAAATTTAGTATATGTATATATATTGTTAAACAAATAACTAAAAAAAAAACAACTTCATAGCTGGTGACATTACACTGATGAAGGAGACTCTGTTCACAAAGAAGCATATTCACTCCTCTATACAAAACAGTTCGCTTGTGGAAGAGCAAATATGCTCCTCTATGAGCAACGATCTGCTTAAGGAGGAACAGATCAACTCCTCTTGTAACAAGTAGACCGTCGCGACCTGTGTTACTTGCTGATATGTTGTTATTCAATGCACTAAAGTACACAGGAATGCATGCAAGTATATACGATTACAATATAATATAATGATAAATCAAAGTCATTCTCACAAAGTAATAGCTAATTTAATATATCAAGTACCAAAATTGATTGAGTACAACTTTATTCAAACGGTTGAAATTGAGAGCAATTTGAATGCAAAAAGAAATTAACTAAACAAAACAACTAAAAATGTTGAGTACCCAATAGCAAATGTGAAGATCCAGGTTACAACTTTCCCTCACTAAATCATCAACCTATTGTCATTTATTAACACAAGATAACTATTTTTATATTGCATTTAATCAGGTCATTCTTAATTATTCACAAGCCTCTTTCACTCTTACTCACCTCCACCGGGCCTTCAATGTTACTGATCTCATTTGATTGTCCAATTTGGTGGCATTAGCTTTGGAGGTTCAATCGGCTGTGGTAGCTTTGACAACGGCAGTGCTTGGCCTTCTTCAAAGGGAGAAATCGAGATTCGATTCACTCATTTCAATAGTTGTAATGGTGTGAGAAGTTGACAGAGAAAGAAATTTATTTCTATCCATTGAGAAGCACATCCGAGTTAGTGACTTGGTTGATTGGCTGACTCACTGGGTAAGTCATTAGAATCGTCAAATATGCTTGTTTATATGGCTAATTTGGTGATTTAAGCTATTGGGTTTCAGTTGTTTTAAGGGTTCGTTAGTCTATGGGTTTTTGGGCGGTTGAAAGAGCATGAATCGATAGGAAGCTGGTTTTACAATTTAGGTGGGGCTTGAAAGACTATCTCGGTGGTTACGACAGATTACAACAGCTTTGTTGTTGTTGGAGTTGTTATAAGAGAAAGAATTGCTATTTTCGTTGTTGTTGTAAAATAAATGGAAACCCAATAGAGACCCAACAATGGATACCCTGGGATTTCCATCTTTGAAAACCCAGACTCCATAGAGAGATTTCTGGGTTTCCTTCTTTGGAAACCCAAAAACAAATCATTTTATTATTTTTTTTTTCAAACTTTTGTATTGAAGGTGTTGCTTTTCTTTGATGTGCAAAGGTATTGAAGATGATGGTGTTAAAGATGTTGTTGGTGATGATCATTATGGAGATGGACAAAGATCTCCACCCATCTGGTTTTTTATTTTTGGTTTTGATGTGTTTTTTTTTTTTTTTATGTTTATTAGGGTTTTATTTTTGATGTTCATTACAAACATCAACGACAGGGTTTTTCAGATTAGCAGATGGAAGAAGATTTGGTTAGATTGGTTTCAATAGTTGAGATGGTGTTTTTAATCCGTAGATGGTGTTGAATGTGTTAATGATCTAGTTAGACTGGCTCCAACAGTAGAGCTCCACCTTTAATTTTTTTTTTAATTTTGTTATATAAATTTATTTTTATTTTATTTTTTAAATAAAAAATAAAACTAAAGTCAAAAAAATAAAAATGTCCATAAACTTATCCAAGTTGACTAGCTTATATTATCTATGGGTAGTTAAATTATAATAAATCAATAACATTTACCCATTTAAAAATAAATTTCAATTGGATAGTTAATTAATGATTTACCGTAAAATCAATGAAAATTTTTTATTAAAAATGTATAGCGGGATTTTTTTCACGAATTTAGCCTCACCCGTTCCCACCGTAAAAAGTCATGAATTTAATACTATTCCTACAACGCACTCCTTTTTCCCTCGATATATCGAAGACAGAACGTTTCACCTCACCCTCACTTCAGAAAAAAAAATCAAAAAACGTTTCACCTCATCCCAAACCCTAAAATGAACACTCATCACGAAAGACCACCACCGACCATGCCTTTACTTCCGGCGGATGTAATCATCGACATACTCTGGAGACTTCCGGTGAAGACTCTCCTCCGCTTCAGGTGCTTGTCCAAGCAATTCCGTTCCATTATCGACGACCCATATTTCATCAACCGCCATCTTCAGTTTCATCGCTCTTTAAATCGAAGAAGACTCATTGTACAAGGAGAAGGTAGGCAATCTGATTTCTTCTGCATAGACTTGGATTCAGCAGATAATGCTTTCAAACTAGAGCTCCCTTTTGAGAGTCGAGGATCTGTCCGTCTGATAGGTTCTTGTGATGGATTGCTTGCTTTCTCATTCAATAGTTTCACTAGCATATGTTTGTGGAACATATCGACTAGAAAACACCAAATCTTGCCCAAATTTTGGGGTGATTCTTATAGATATTGTCATGTCTCTGATGGGTTTGGTTATGATGCTGCTACTGATGATTATAAGTTGGTTAGGGTTATTCCAGATGGCAATTATACGATTCTTTATAGTTTGAAAGCTAATTCTTGGAGGAAGATTGAGAATTGCCCTCCTTACCGTAACTACTTTGGTGACGAATTCGTGGGTCTTGTTGGTGGTGCTTTGAATTGGATGGTGGTAGTTTTAGATATAAATGAACGCAGGGTCATGTCATTTGATTTGAAGGATGAAAAATTTTATGAGGTGCCATTGCCCAATATATGGGGTAAAGTTGAAGCTACTACTGAAATTTATGTTGTGGCTTTGGAAGGATGTTTGTGTTTGAGCTATTTTTCTCCTTTTGAGACTGCTTTAGATATATGGGTAATGAAAGAATACGGGGTGAAGGAGTCTTGGACTAAATTATTTACGTTGTCGACAGAGTCGCTGCTTGGGCATCATGATTTTGATCTTGATATTATAGCTTTTACTTATTCGAAGAGCCGCGATAAAGTTTTAGTTTATGAAGTTGATGGGGCAGTTTATTGGCATGAATTGGATAAGAAAACAAATGAGAGTGTTGAGAGTAATGAATGGCCAACGTCTATCTCTCATGCAACTATTTATATGGACAGTCTTGTTTCACCTTTAGCAGATGATTAGGTGGTTACATTTTTGGGTGGTAGATTAGTGTGACATTCCTGTAGCACCAAGTAGACCGTGTATGTCTGTGCTTTGTGCAAGCATCCTTTTGCTCTTATAATTGGTTTTGGAGACTGATATCTTTCCTGTTTGTGTGGAATCTCACTCTGCTATTGTCCATGTCTAATTGATTCTAGAGTGGCTTGTCATTCTGAAGTGGGTTTGTTGGTTCGCGATGTCTGGAAATTTTCTTCATTTAGAGAGGCAAGCCAACTCTGTTGCTTAGACGCTCGCTAAGTTGGCTCTTTATGATGAGGATGAGCAAATTTGGTTTGAAGAAGTTCCAGCTTCTGGTTTCTAGTTTGTACTTTTTACACTTAGAAGTTTATCTTAAATACGTACGAGTATACATTTGCCAGTTATATTTGTGTATTTTGCCTTAAAGTAGGTTCTGTCTATGGATGCTTTGATTACTGGATATTCAATGCAGGTATTCAATATCATCCTGACTTATGTGACTTAGATTAAGACATTTTTTAGGGATATGTTAAGACAATTATTCATGCACAACTACTTCTCTCTATGTTGGCTTAAATGGAATCAAGATTATGATCACATTTCACCGAAAGATGAAGTAAGAAGTGTAAAGATAGGTAAGCAAATTGGCCAAAGATTAAAATTAACATAATTTAGCATTCTCTACGTCTGAATTAATATTATTAATTATATCATCTTTTGTAATTATATGATAGTTAATTACAGACCATTGTCATATTATTTGAGATCAGATAATAATATTTCTTAACTAATTTGATTTAATTTGGAATCGCAGTACAATTCAAAAACACGATAACAACATGATGGTAATTAAATACAACACAAATTCCATTGAATATTGCTATTGTGGATCATGTATATACTGAATAAACACCACCGCAATGATATAATTTTGTTTCACATGGTCTTGGTCTACATCAAACCATGAGTTTAACCTTTAACTATTAACACTAGAGCCAAAATGTGATGAATTCTAATCCCTCCAATATGGGAGTAGTTTTCCGGACAGTATTACTAGTGTTCTATTTCAGTTAATTTTGGTAGACCCTTAGGTCAGTTTCAGTAATAAAATATATATATATATATATATATATATATATATACACTTTTGATTCACAAGGTCTTGGTCTACGTTGAACCATGATTTAACCTTTTAACAATTAACACTAAAGCCAAAATGTGATGGATCTTGATCCTTATATTACATACAATGTTTTGAAATATTACAAATATTATGTTTTGATAGATTTTTAATAATAATGATTTAACATACCCCAATTGAAGAGAGAATTATTCACCAATGGCCAAAAGCCCTCAAGTGTCTAGCGGGATTACGTATTTTTTCATGAATTCTAAATTTTGAAAGACGACACTAATATTTGGTTAGAGTTATAAAGGTTCATCGAAACTCTTAAGGTTATTCATTATTTATACAATCTGGATATATATATTATGATCTATATCCTATAATCAAAAAATAATTACTCTCATAATAAAGGTATACTATTTTTACAATCAGGATATTTATTATGGTATATATTCCCATAAATAATTGGAAGGTAAGCACTCTTACATCAAGGAGAGAAATCTATGTACCATTTGTTTGCATTGTCTTGATATATATATTCGGATATTTATTCTAATAATCATAAGACAACTAATTCACGGTAAAACGAAAAATTAGTGCACGAAACTTGTAAAATGCGATTAATAACCATTAAAATTGATGGAAAGGTGCACGAAACTTGTAAAAAATTTTCCCCTTTCATATCTTTGCTCCAAACGACAGCATAGGCGGGATGGGAGATTTTATTTCCCAAACCCATGTGATTTCCGGGCCACCAAACGGGCCTTTAGAGCCGAAGTGGTAAGGTGATATTGATACATAAGGCATTTGGTTATCCGTATTGAAGGATTGGATTATATTTTTCAAATCAAGTTGATTGAATTTTGTAAATAGGCAGAAAAATATTTGACCAAATAATATGCAAGGAACCTTTAATTAAAATGTACAGATTAAAAAATTGATGTAATTATAAATCAATTTTCACAAAGTCATAGTCATCAGTAGCAGCATCACAACCAAACCCATGTTTGGCATCGAAATGTTCATCAAAATCACTCAAACGTTCGGGCAAAATCTAGTGCTTTTTAGTTGATATGTTCCACAAACCTATGCTATTTTGAGGAGTGTTTTGACAGAGCAAGCAATCCATCACAAGAACCAATCACATGAACATCAAACCCATGTCCCCAATTCTCAAAAGGGTGGTCTAGTTTGAAAGCATTATCTATTGAATCCAAGTCTACGAAGCGGACTTTGCGGTATATCAATTATGGAACGACATGCACTCTCCATCTTTAGAAACCCAGACTCCTTATAGAGACATCTGAGTTTCCATCATTGGAAACCTAGAAACAAATAATTTTAATTTTTTTTTTCAAATTTTGGTGTTGAAGGTGCTATTATTGTTTGATGCTCAATGATAATTATTATGGAGATGGAGAAGGGATCTCCACCCATCTGGTTTTTGGTTTTTTGGTTTTGATATGTTTGGGTTTTTCTTTTTTTATGTGTATTATGGTTTTGATTTTTGATGTTCATCACAACATCAACAATTGGAATTTTGAAATTAGCAGAAGGAAGAAGATTTGGTTAGATTGGTTTCAATAGTAGAGACGGTGTTGATGATCTGCAAATGGCGTTGAAGATGTTGATGATCAGGTTCGATTGGTTCCAACAATGGAGCTTTACCTTTAATTTCTTTTCTTTTTTGGAAATATTTTTAATTTTTTTATATAAATTTATTTTAATTTTAAATTTTAAAATTTATTTTAAATTAAATAAAAAACAAAAGATAAAAATACCTTTAGAAATTAGAACATCTCAAATCTAAATATGAATTATCTTTTTAAAAAACAAATGAATATATCATTAATGTCAAGAAAATATATATTTTAAGTAACATGAGCATTAATTGATAAACGTTCAAGTCTAAAAATGTTCTTCATTGCTATTCTATTTTTTTGAATAATAAACAGCCAAGCAAAAAAATACATCATTAACGTAAATTATCATAGAATATTATTTGATGAAAGTCTCAATTATTTATAGTTGACGTGACCATTCAAGAGGCTTGACAGTTTTTATTTTCTTTTTTGTCATATCAGTCTAATAGTGATTAGGAAAGTTTGTATTGGAGAGATCAATTTTAAACCTCTATCAATTTATCTTATGTCACACTCTATTTTTTCAGAATTCATACTTTATTGGAGATATTCTTAGATTTATCCAAGTCAACTAGTCCATACTACCAGCAGGTAGTTAATTATAATAAATCGATAAAGTTACCCCATTGGAGAATAGATTTTAATTGGGGTACTACTTTGTAATTTAACCTCAAATGAATGAAAGTTGAGTTAAAGAGACAACGTTTCCTTTCATTAATGAAATCGGGGTTCTTGTTGGTGGTGCTTTGAAGTGGGTGGCAGCAGTTTTAGATATAAATGAATGCAGGGTTATCTCGTTTGATTTGAAGGATGAAAAGTTTTATGAGATGCCGTCGCCCAATTTATGGGACAAAGCTGAATTTCATGTTGTGGATTTGGAAGGATGTTTGTGTTTGAGCTATTTTTCTCCTTTTGAGGCTGCTTTAGATACATGCATAATGAAAGAATATGGGGTGAAGGAGTCTTGGACTAAATTATTTACGTTGTTGACAGAGCCACGGCTTGGGTGTGATGATTTTTATCTTGGTATTGTGGCTTTTTCTTATTCGAAGAGCAGCGATAAAGTTTTAGTTTATGAAGATAATGGGGCAGTTTATTGGCGTGAGTTGGATAAGAAAACATATGCGAGTGTTGCGATTAATGAATGGCCAACGTTTATCTCGGGTGCAACTATTTATATGGATAGTCTTGTTTCACCTTTAGTAGATGATTAGGTGGTTACGTTTTTGGGTGGTAGATTAGTGTGATATCCCTGAAGCACCAAGTAGACAGTGTAGGTTTTTGTTTTGTGCAAGCATCCTTTTGCTCTTATAATTGGCTTTGGAGACTGATATCGTTCCTGTTTGTGTGGAATCTCACTCTGCTATTGTGCATATCTAAATGATTCTGGAGTGGACAGTCATTCTGAAATGGGTTTGTTAGTTCGCGTGGTCTAGAAATTTTCTTTGTTTAGAGAGGCAAGCCAACTCTGTTGCCCAGGCACTCGCTAAGTTGGCTCTTTTCGATGACGATGAGCAAATTTGGTTAGAAGAAGTTCCATCTTTTGTTTCTTGTTTGTACTTTTTCCACCTAGAAGGTTATCTTAAATACATAGTTATATTTGTATATTTTCCTTAAAATAGGTTCTGTCTATGGATGCTTTGTTACTGGATATTATTCAATGCAGGTATTCAATATCATCCTGACTTATGTGACTTAGATTAAGACATTTTTTTTAGGGACATATTAAGACAATTATTCATGCACAATTACTTCTCTTTGTGTTGGCCTAACTGGAATCAAAATTATGATTAAATTTCACCAAAAGATGAAGTACGAAGTGTAAAGATATGTAGGCAAATTGGCCGAAGATTTAAATTAACATAATTTAGCATTCTCTATCTATGAATAAATATTATTAATTATATCATCATTTCTAATTATATGATAGTTAATTACAGACCATTATCATATTGTTTGAGATCATATAGTAATAAATTTTAAATAATCTGATTTAATTTGGAATCGCAGTACAATTAAAAAACACAATAACAACATGATGGTAATTAAATACAACATGAATTACATTGATTGTTGCTCTCATAGATCATGTCGATACTACATAAACACCACCCCAATGATATAAGTTTGATTGTAGCTGGCTGTTGGCGTCGTTGGCCAAGTCACAAACCCCATGCCTTTTATAGCGTCGGTTCTATACCTAAAAACAATATCCTCCATCAATTTATGTGGGCAACCACCCACCATCGTGTGAGTCATTTCTCCATCTCCATATAAGTCGATCCCTCCAATATGAAAGTAGCTTCTCAAACATTATCACTAATGCTCTATCTTAGTTAATGTCGGTAGTCTCTTTGATAAGTCCCAATAATAAAAAAATAAAAAAAAATGATATAATTTTGATTCGCATGGTTTTGGTCTACGTCTAACCATGATTTAACCTTTTAACTATTAACACTAGAGCCAAAATGTGATCCTTATATTATATATAATGTTATGAAATATTACAAATATTATCTTTTAATAGATTTGTAATAATAATGATTAACTTACCCCAATTGAAGAGAGAGAATTATTCACCAATGACTGATAGCCGTCAAGTATCTAGTATATTTTCTGTCTTGAATTCGAAATTTTGAAAGGTGACACTCATGAAATGGTAAGAGCCATAAAGGTCCATCAAACTCTTAAGATTAATAATTATTTACACAATCTGAATATAAATTATGATATATATTCCTATAATCGGGAAATAATTATTCCCATAACAATGGTACACTATTTTTACAATTCGGATATTTATAATGATATATATTCCCATAAATAATTGAAAGGTAACCACTCTCGTATCAAAGAGAGAAACTTACGCACCCACAAAAAGCTTTTGACGACACTATTTGCATTGTTTGGATTTATCCGGATATTTATTCTAATAATCATAAGACAACTAATCCACAATAAAAGGAAAAAAAAACTTGTAAAATGCGACTAATAACCATTAAGAGGTGCGCAGAACTTGTAAAATTTTCCCCCCTTCCGTCATTGCTCCAAACGGCAGCATGGGCAGGATGGGAGATTTTATTGCCCAAACCCATGTGATTTCCGGGCCACCAAACGGGCTGCTGGAGCCGAAGTGGTAAGGTGATATTGATATATAAAGCATTTGGCTGTTGGTATTGAAGGATTGGATTATATTTTGAATTCAAGTTGATTGAATTTTGTAAATAGGCAGAAAAATATTTGACCAAATAATATGCAAGGAACCTTTAATTAAAAAGCACAGATTAAAAAATTGATGTAATTATAAAGCTTATCAAACAATTCAACATCTCTTTTTTATTTTCTCCACATAACCATCTATTTATATATTAACATTAGATAAAATAAGACTATCATCGCATCTAAAATTCTGTTGGTCATCCATTCATTACAACACTCTGAGTTCTTTCCTTTCCAATTCATGTCCGAAAACTTCACCGTGCTTTTGAAAAAACAAAATGTTATCTCCATATTTTTGTGATTAGAGTTCAATTTGTAGGGTTTTTGATAATTATTCACCCACCATATTAAATTTAATGTAATTGTACTAACGATCTTAATAATATAAAGGAAAAGAAGACCGACAAATTCATCAATTCAACTTATTATTATATTAAATCTGCCATCATACTTTCAACCTACATATACCAACAATGTGCACAACTGTTCGGGTGATGTGCACTTCCACTCCTGCTCAAATAATTGTGCATTCTCTTTTCATATCTGCAATAAGAATTTTAATTTCATTAATGATTATAAATTCACAAAATGTGAAGAGATCCCTTATTAATAATAGATATTATCATCTAGACCATGTTTGTCATTATTGTTACTGTCAAGTTCTAACAAATTCTTTATTCAATTTTTTGTTTTAGAAAATAATTATATATACTGATCACAGTATTATACGCAATAATTCTCCATGAGGCAGTCTTTTGTCTGTCATTCACGATTCACATGGGTTGCATCCATGAAATTAATATATACACTATGCTTCGAATTTCTTATATATAAAAACCTCTGCTGGGTGCAAAGCAGTGGCCAGTGGTATAGAGACCACCCCTCATCATGCCAGGTTCTTGGTTCAAGTCGTACTTCCTACTTGATATGTGAGTAGTTTTCTCATGCTATGTTAGTCATTATCTCTTATTTCTAGGAATATAGATCCGGATCGTATTTTCGAGTCCTATCTATCGAGGTTGGTTCCGATGATGTTTTGATCTTATATCAGTAATTAAAAAAATATATATATATATTCTGCTGATTTATAACTAAAATCTTTGAGGGTATAGAAGCCAAATATGTTTTAAAGGGGATCGATTGAGGAAAGAATACATATATTATTTATGAGCTTAGTCCAAAGTTGTAATTAATTGACTAAATTTTAATAATATTATTATTAGTTAAAATAATAATATTATTAGATATTAATTGATTTGTAGATAATGTTTACGCTGTTGATGGTCTGGTTAGATTGGTACTAATAGCATAGCTCCACCTTTAATTTTTAGATTTTTTTTTTAATTTTTATATAAATTTAATTTTTTTTAATTTTTTAAATTTAATTTAGGATAAAAAATAAATATAAGATTAAAAGATAAAAATATTCCTAGATTTATCCAAGTTAAATAGTCTATATAATTAAATCGTTATAAATAGATACAATTTATCTAGTTTGAAAATAGATTTTAACTGCGTAGTTAATTTGTAATACGCTAAAATCAATGAAACTTGAGTTAAAAAGACAAGCGATAAACGCTCCATCAGTTTTCAGCACCCCCGCTAAACCCTAAAATGAACAGTAATCACAAAAAACCGCCAGCGACCGTGCCTGCGCTTCCGGTGGATGTAATCGTCGACATACTCTATAGACTTCCGGTGAAGACTCTCCTCCGCTTTAGGTGCTTGTCGAAGCAATTCCGTTCCATAATCGACGGCCCAGATTTCATCAACCGCCATCTTCAGTTTCATCGCTCTTTAAATCGAAGAAGACTCATTGTACAAGGAAAAGGTAAACGACCTGATTTCTTCTGCATAGACTTGGATTCAGCAGATAATGTTTTCAAACTAGAGCTCCCTTTTGAGAGTTGTGGATCTGTCCATTTGATTGGTTCTTGTGATGGATTGCTTGCTCTCTCAATCAATGATCACACTACCATATGTTTGTGGAACATATCAACTAGAAAACACCAATTCTTACCCCAATTTTGGAGTGATTATAGATATTTATGTTACGTTGATTATAGATATATATATTACGTTGTCTTAGATGGGTTGGGTTATGATGTTGCTACGGATGATTATAAGTTGGTTAGGGTTATGAAAGACTGTTATGCTATGATTCAAGTCCTTGTTTATAGTTTGAAAGCTAATTCTTGGAGGAGGATTGAGGATCGCCCTCCTTATCATAAGTTCTTTGTTAACGGCATGGGGGTTCTTGTCGGAGGTGCTTTGAATTGGGTGGTGCGAGTTTTAGATATACATGAATGCAGGGTCATGTCATTTGATATGAAGGGTGATAATTTTGATGAGGTGCTGTTGCCCAATTTATGGGACGAAGCCGAATTTAAAGCTGAATTTCGTATTGTGGCTTTGGAAGGATGTTTGTGTTTGAGCTATTTTTCTCCTTTTTGGGCTGCTTTGGACATATGGGTAATGAAAGAATATAGGGTGAAGGAGTCTTGGACTAAATTATTTACTTTGTGGTCAATGTCACCGCTTGTGTATGATGGTTATTATCTTGGTCTTGTCGCTTTAACTTATTCGAAGAGCAGCTATAAAGTTTTAGTTGATCCATATTATGGGGAAGTTGATTGCCGTGACTTGGATAAGGAAACAGATGTGGGTGTTGAGATTTACAAAGGGCGAACGTTTATCCAGCATGCAACTATTTATTTGGATAGTCTTGTTTCACCTAAGGTTAGTAGATGATTAAGTGGCTGCGTTTTTGGGTGATAGATTAGCGTGATATCACTGAAGTAGCAAGTAGACAGTATGTTTGTGCTTTGTGCAATCATCTTTTCGCTGTTGTAATCGGCTTTCGAGATCGATATCTTTCCTGTTTTGTGCTTGTGTTCTGCTCATGTTGTTATGTTATCAATTTGTTGAAGATTGCAGATAATTATGTTTTTATTAGTTTGTAATTTCTAATGTCATGGTAGTAGACATGCATGTAGTTTAAGGTTTAACTGTCCAGAAACTGATCTTAGATTTTTTTGATGGATTTGATGCTAGGTTAATTAATATGTTATGTATTTAGATGGCTAAGACAGGGATTTATCCCTTTTTGGATAATGTCAGCATTTATACTGATGGTTGCCTCATGTAAGATTTTGGAAAATGTCTGCAGGAATTTGGTTCCATAAAGTTTCAGATCAAGTGTTGATTATTTTGTGTATTACATCTAAACCATGATAGTTTCCACCAAGAAGATGTACTTGCATAACATCATTGATTTATAATGACTCTATTTGTGGGTAGTAGGAACTATTTGTTCATATTTAAAATTGGTTTGAACTTAATATCCTTAAAAATTCCCCACATGTAATTTGGACTATTTGTATTCAGGATGTGTTTTGAGCCTAGTATTCTTAAAACTGAACATGTATTTAGGATATACAATCAATATCCCGAAGCTTTGCATGAGATTGAGAGTTGATCAACGGCCGAAATTTGAGTAGAAGAAATAGATTTCCAACTCTTTTTCATTCACCTAATTTGATTTTGAGTTTCCATCTTTTATTTCAATTCTAATCGCATCTTATAACGTCATAAATTAATACATTCTTTAAGTGTGCACAACGAATGGATGATGATGCTTTGAGTTTCACGATGAAGCAAGTTGGAATACATAAGACGAGATATTTAGTATTAGCGTTTAATTTTCACTAGATCACTATCATTTATAGGGCTGGCAATTTTGAACCCGACACGACGGGTCGACACGAAACCAACACGATAATTACGGGTTAGGGTTGAGCGTTAACGGGTTGGGTAAGTTAACGGGTCAACCCGTTTAACCCGTTAACTAATCGTGTCGGGCTTATCGTGTCACGGGTTGACCCGTTAAGAGAGGGTAAAACTGTAATTTAACATTGGAGGGCATTCATGTAATTTTCACATGAGGTATATATACACTCTTCATTATGTCCAAACCCTACACTGCTAAACATTTGTTACAGTCGCGCCCACCGCTCCACTTCACCAGGCACCATTCACTGTCCACCTCCACAGCCGTCGCAACTGCTTCCGTCTTGCGTCTCATTCGGTCGCCGCCACGCGTCTCCTTTGGTCACCGCGCCGCACCACCTTCATCACCCATTGTCTCTTTCGGTCGTCGCCACTCGTCTCCTTCTGTCGCCGTCGCATCTCCTTCCGTATATCATCTTCTTCGGGTCGTTGCCACGCCGATCTCAATTGGTCGCTACGCCGCTACTCATCCGAACCCCGATCTCCTTCAATCGCACCCCGATCTCCTTCGATCGCGGTCACCCATCTCCTTTGGTCGCAACGTCGTATCTCCATCGTCACCTATCGTCTCCTTCGTCACCCAGCCACGCCGCACCCCACACTATTTCTTCATCTCGGTTCATCAGCTTAGTCACCTAGCTGATATATAGATTTGTTTTAGTTTTGATTTTTGATTTTTGATTTTTGATTGTGATATTGAAACTGTTCAGTGGAGATGTGTGAAAACTATGATTGTGTTGATTACTTTGAACATGATTAACAATTTAACACTAACATTAAACTATATAGTTAATTTTTTTTTTTTTGATTCTTGATGTTAATGGTTAACAATCAAGAACAACAATCAATTCTTGATGTATAAATGAATAATTTATTAATTAGCTTAACGGGTCATAAACGGGTCATTAATCGTGTCAGCTTAACGGGTTGATAACGTGTAGCTTAACGGGTTGATAACGTGTCGGTTTAACGGGTCATTAACGGGATGATAAACAACCCGTAAATAAACGGGTTATCGGGTCATTTTCGTGTCAACCCGTTATGAATCGTGTCGTGTTCGTGTTGGAGGGGTTCAACCCGTTTGCTTATCGTGTCGTGTTCGGGTCGTATCAAAAATTATCGTGTTGTGTTCGGATCGTGTCCAACCCGATCCGTCAACCCGATTTTACCTCTATTTTGTCTCTTTATGTTTATCACTAATCACTAACAACGACAAAAAACATGGATCATGATGTTGTACAACTTGACAAGATTTCTTATGTCCAACTTTTAAATCTCTTTTACGATTAGAAACTTCATGGTGCACTGCTGAAAAAGATTACGAGGTATGTATCATGTCTTCATTTGAGGTATCGTGGAGATTTTAAAAATATCGTTCAAACGAGCTTCACAAACCCCAACTCATTTTGGTCACGAATGTGTGATAAATTGGATAATTTACTATGTCTACCCATTATTTATGCTGATCAAACTCTTTTTTGGATAATAATTGATTTTAAATTTAAGTTCTACTCCGATGCATATCTTTATGTTTTTCTTATAAGTAAATATCATTTTCTTGGAATTATTAGTCTTAATTAACTCTCCACAACGATATATATTTATGAGTTTTCCTTATAAAATAACATCATGTTTCTTGGTAGAATCATAATCAAAGTATCTATATGTTGTCGTTTCCCTTATCATGAAATATTGTTTCCCCTATCACAAAACATTATTCCTTGGTAGACCAATAATTATAATAATTTTTGTAGTTTAAACCTTTTCAATTAGTGTCATATCTCAAAATAAAAAATCTAATTGAGTGATCAAACTAAATTACTAAACAACTAGAATCAAATTATAAAAAAGGTAGCATATAAAATTGGAGGCGAATGGCAATAACAGGGGCTTAAATTATATCCAACTAAATATAATAATAAAGTTAATAACAACATCATGCAATGTCAGTTTCAAAAAATAAAATAAAATAAAATAAAAAATCATGCAATGTCAAAAAAAAAAAAAAAAACATGTGCTTGAGTGTGAATTAATGGGTCCAAAGTCCAAGTATTGCTCAAAATTATTTTGAACCCACCATACTAATTACTGAGTTACTATTTATGATTTGTTTCAGAATTCAATGACGAGTGTTACTATTATCCGATTCTTAAAGACTTGCTATATTTTCATCCCTAAGAAATTGTGTGCGCGGCCCTTATGTTTGCACACCTCATTATAGATTGTTTTTAAAAATTTAGATTAATTGCACAAACTTTTCTCGAGTTTAAGTCTAATGACACATGGATAGATATTTTAATCAAAATTGCACAAACTTCTCCCATAATTAGTTGGCTTTCGTTAAACTTAATGATTAACTAGTTTTCCATACAAATTGAATAAAATGCCCTAATAAAGGAATTTTAATTAAAAAGATAAAACTTAATAATATATATTTTTAAACAAAAAAAGAAAAAAAAAAAAAAAAACTCCATCATCGATGACATTACACTGATGAGGGAGACTTTTCTTCCAAAGGAGCATATTCGCTCCTCTGTGCAAAACAATCTACTTGCAGAAGAGCAAATTTGCTCATTTACGAGCAATGATATGCTTGAGGAGGAGCAGATCTACCTCTCTTGTGACTAGCAGACCATCGCAACCTGTGATTGCTTACTGACGTGTCATTTTTCAACACACTAAATTATACAAGAACACATTCAAATATACATAATCACAGTGTAATATAATAACAAATCAAAGTTGTTCTCACAAGGACAATTACTAATTTAATATGTCAAGTATCAAAATTAATTGAGTACAACTTTATTCAAACTGTTGAAATTGAGAGGAATTTGAATGCAAAAGGAAATTAACTAAACAAATCAATTAAAGATTGTTATGAGTATTTTTGGGTCACCCTTAAACAGCTGGTAAAAGCCCAAGATTCTCATAGAAGGCTCGGAATAGTTCAAAGCCCAAAGTCTTCCAAAAGCAAAGAAACCGCTCATTTTGACTAAGGTAGAGCTCGCTGAAGAACCAACGAATCAGTCACCTATCTCGTTAAGGAAACAGAGTACGGTTTACCCAACTTCCAGTTTGCTAAGACACCCAGTTCGCCCAACAATGTATCAGAGAGCCTGATCAGGGGACAAATGCATAGTCCGTCGAAGAAATCAGTTCAAACCATCTAAAAATACAGTTCGTCAGCTTTACAGTCTACTCGAGTACAGTAGAATCCAGCCCATCCTCTATCCAGATCATCCGCGATGCAACATACCCACTGTCTCGCTCATCCATCACCCTGAACTTCACACATACAGATCGCCAAGCCGCAGCATCAAAACACAATCGATTCCAATGCAACCAAACTTCAGACGTTCCAGTTCGCTCAGACGAATTTCCAACTAATCAAGCTCGCCTGAAGCAGATTAGATACTATCAAAATTGTCAGAACGTAAGTTAGCAAGTCATTTCGCCCATGCCGTTCCCGTCAACAATTACAACATGCATTACGACAGTCTTACATAATCCACGTTGTTTAGCCGCCTAAAGCATACTTTGAACCACTTGACCTGATACATGTTAGACGTATTAAATGCACGTATTAAATGTAAATCATCATTATAATTTGAATAATTGCACATTATTGTAGCACCTCTACATCCTATAAATAGGGGAGGATTTTCATTGTACAGACATCACAATAACTTGTGAAGAGTACGTTTACTCTACAAATATAGTAAAAATCACAGTCGACGTAGGAAAAAAAAACACTTTGAGTCAAACCACTCTAAAAATCTTTTGTCTAGTATTCTTTCTCAATCATCTCTTTCACTTCTTTTCTGTTTCTCAAACGATTCTCAACATAAATTGCAGTTTGGGCTAAAAGAATCTTGTCGACTAATTCCCAACATCGACAAAGATAAATTAAGTAACTGACAACAAATGCAAAGATCTAGGGTACAACTTCGTCTCATTATTTCATAAACCTATTCTCATTTATTAACACAAGATAACTATTTTTATAGTGTATTTAATAAGATAATTCTTAATTATTCACAAGCCTCTTTCACTATTCCTCACCTCCATTGAGCCTCTTTGATGGTGCTAGTCTAGCTTGATTGTCCAATTTAGGTGCGTTGGCTTTAGAGGTTAAATCGGTCGTGGTAGCTTTGACAGCGACAATGCTTGGCCTTCTTCGGAGGGAGAAATCGAGATCCGAGTCACTTATTTTAGTGGTTGTACTGGTGTTAGAAGTTGATAGAGAAAGAAATCTACTTCAACCCATTGAGAAGCACATCTAAGTTAGTGACTTGATTAATTGGCTAACTCATTGGATGAGTCATTAGAATCGTCAAATATGCTTGTTTATATGGCTAGTTTGGTGATTTAAGCTATTGGATTTCAATTGCTTTGAGGGGTTTGTTAGTCCATTGGTTTTAGGGTGGTTAAAAAAGCATGAATCGATACGAAAGCTAGTTTTACGATTTGGATGGGGCTTGAAAGACAATCTTGGTGGTTGCGAGAGATTACAACAACTTTATTGTTGTTAGAGTTGTTGTAAGAGAAAGAACTAATATTTTTGTTGTTGTTGTTGTTGATTTTGTTGTTGTAAAATAAGATGGATATCCAGCAATGGAGACCATTGGGTTTCTATCTTTGAAAACTCAGACTTCTTAAAGAGATTTCCGGGTTTCTATCGTTGAAAACCTAGAAACAAATCATTTTATTATTATTTTTTTTTGCAAATTTTTGTGTTGAATGTGCTGCTTTTGTTTGATGTTTGAAAATGATGGTGTTGAAGGTATTGTTGATAATCATTATAGAGATGGAGAAGGATCTCCACCCATGTGGTTTTTGATTTTTGGTTTTGATGTTTTTTTTTTTTTTTTGTTAGTGTTTATTAGGGTATTGATTTTTGATGTTCATTACAACAACAACAATTGGGGTTTTGAAATTTACAGATGGAAGAAGACTTGGTTAGATTGGTTCCAATAGTGGAGATGGTGTTTGTAATCTACAGAGGATGTCGAATGTGTTAAACGGTAGAGCTCCACCTTTAATTATTTTTTTATTTTTTATTTTTAAATTTTGTTGTATAAATTTGTTTTTATTTTAATTTTTAAAAGAGACAACTTTATTTTAGTATCTGAGGTTTCAAAAAATATCAAAATTTTAAAATTTTTTGAAAATAACTCTTTTCATCCCCAACTTTTTCAAAATTCTTTAAAAAAGTTCAAACTGTCAATCAACATTAACAGAATGGGTTAAAAAAACATTTTCGTCTTTGATGGTGGTTAATAACACATAAATTATCGGATAATCCTCATAAAACAATGAATTTACAAATTAAATTACTTAAAATGTTTTTGAATTTAAGTAGTTCAATTACAATTTAAATTAATTAAAGTTATCGTTGACCGTTAGTTGATTGATGATTTGAATTTTTTTAAAGAATTTTAAAAAAATTAGGGATGAAAATAACTGTTTTCAAAAGAATTTTAAAGAGATGATATTTTCTAAAATTTCAAGAACTAAAATGAAGTTTTTTCTTTTTAAAATAAAAAATAGAAATAAGATTAAAAGATAAAAATACCCTAGATTTATCCAAGTTGACTAACCTACACTAATAGCAAGTAGTTAAATTATAATATATATATATATTTTTCATAAGTAACTATTGTTTTAGGTTCAAATTGAACACTAATCCTTTTTATCAAAATCTTGTAAGAATAATTGTTTTTGGATAAAAATATACTTGGTAAAACTATGAAATCTCAAAAAGAATTATTTTTCAATTTCAATCTCAAAAAATGGTTATTATTGTAATTTTCTCTTATAATAAATCAATAACACTTACCTGCTTGATAATAAGTGTTAATCGGATAGTTAATTTATAATTTATTTTAAAATTAATGAAAGTTTTGTACGAAAGTTTTTAAGTCCTACTATTGTCCTATAAAAATATTTTAATTAAAAAAATAAAAAATAATTAAATGAAAGTTGGGTTAAAATGACAAGCGACAAAGAAAGAAGTTACGCTCGATATAAAAATCGAAGCGGCACCGTTTCACCTCACCCCCAATCCCTCAAATGAACACTAATCACAAAAGACCGCCAGCGACAATGCCTGCGCTTCCGGTGGATGTAATCATCGACATACTCTGCAGGCTTCCGGTGAAGACTCTCCTCCGCTTCAGGTGCGTGTCCAAGCAATTCCGCTTCATTATCGACGACCCACATTTCATCGACCGCCATCTTCAGTATCATCGCTCTTTAAATCGAAGAAGACTTATAGTAGAAGGTGTACCCGTTAATTCTAATCTCTTCTCCATAGACTTGGATTCAGCAGATAATGTTTGCAAACTAGAGCTCCCTTTTGAGAGTTGGAGATCTGTCCATGTGATGGATTGCTTGCTGTCTCACTCGATTGTGACACTAGAGTATGTTTGTGGAACATATCAACTAGAAAACACCAAATCTTGCCCACATTTTGGAGTGATTCTGATAAATATCGTCAAGTCCTTGATGGGTTTGGTTATGATGTTGCGACTGATGATTATAAGTTGGTTAGGGTTCTTAAAAATAGTAATTATATGGTTGAAGTCAGTGTTTATAGTTTGAAAGATAATTCTTGGAGGAGGATTGAGAATTACCCTCCTTATCATCACTACAGTAGTTTGAATAAGGAAATCGGGGTTTTTGTTGGTGGTGCTTTGAATTGGGTGGTACTACATTTGGATATAAATGAATACAGAATCATGTCATTTGATTTGAAGGGTGAAAAATTTTACGGGGTGCCGATGCCCGATATATGGGATGAAGCTGAAGTTAAAGCTGAAATTCAAGTTGTGGCTTTGGAAGGATGTTTGTATTTGAGCTAATGTTATGAGTTCACTTTAAATATACGGTTAATGAAAGAGTATGGGGTGAAGGAATCTTGGACTAAATTGTTTACATTGTCGATAGAGTATGATGATTATTTTCTTGGTATTGTAGCTTTTACTTAGTCGAACAGCAGCGATAAAGTTTTAGTTTATCAAGTTGATGGGGAAGTTTATTGGCATGAGTTGGATAAGGAAACTGTTGGGTTAAACGGGCCTGGATCGGGTTCATCCAAGATGACTCAAAGATCCAAATCCGGATCCAACATATGATTGGATCAGATTATTAAACTGTCATTGACAGTTTTATAGAAGTTTTTCTTTGGTGGTTTTATAACTGCACGTAGCAGTTATATGCTGATATAAATAAATTGATGGACATCAGAGTGAGTGTGTGTGAAATATATTATGTACGCAGAAGAAACCAAAAGCAGAAAACAAAACAAAGATCAGTGAGAAAACAGGGTAAGGTACTTCATATTGTGAATTGAGTTTTCTTTTCATATTTTGTGATTGAATTCCGACTCAGTTAAACAACGCGGAATTCTGATCAAACTTTGCAGAAGGACAGGTACGCCTTACAATTTTTTCCATTGTTTTTCATGCTTTAAATGTAATATATATACTGTTATTTTATGATTATTGATTTAACATAATCAGATGTAGATGTTGAGATTAATAAAGTGCCAACGATTATCTAGGGTGCAACTATTTATATGGATAGTCTTGTTCCACCTAAGTTTAGTAGATGATTAGGTGGTTATGTTTTTGGATAGTAGATTAGCATGATATCCCTGAAGTACTAACTAGACAGTGTATGTTTGTGCTTTGTGCAAGCATCCTTTTGCTCTTACAATGGGCTTTGGAGACTGATATCTTTCCAGTTTGTGTGGAATCTGACTCTACTATTGTGTGCGTCTCATTGATTCTGGAGTGGCCTGTCATTCTAAAGTGGGTTTGTTAGTTCGCGTTGGCAGGAAATTTTCTTTGTTGAGAGAGGCAAGCCAACTCTGTTGCTCAGGCACGCACTAAGTTGGCTCTTTCTGATGAGGATGAGCAAATTTAATTAGAAGAAGTTCCATCTTCTGTTTCCAGTTTGTACTTCTTCCATTTAAAAAGTTGTCTTAAATACTTATGAGCATACATTTGCTAGTTATATTTGTACATTTTGCCTTAAAGTAAGTTCTGTCTATGGATGCTTTGGTTACTGGATATTCAATGCAGGCATTCAACATCATATTGACACTTGACTAATAGTTATTTTAATGATTTTGTGAAGGTTAGAACCATTTCAATCAAAATATCAAATATCTGTTCTAATTAATATATATAAATATATATATATGTATATAAAATATCTAGATGGTTTAAGGAAACAAGCCAAAATGAAATAAAAACTCAGGATCCGAAGCGCAGAGATCATCCATAAATCCACAACCATTCCAAATTTCAGCAAGCAAAGAACATCCCAAAGACAATTTAAGGTGGCAGAATTATTAGAAAACATATGCTTTGAATAAACAAAGGCTTCAGGAAATTATGGAATCTCGAACGGATCCTCATATAAAAATGAATACAGTTTAGTCGAAGAATCCTTTAACCCATATTCCTTCATCACCCATATATCATAAACAGGCTGACGCAGATAACCGTAGACGAGACACAAACGTCCTTCCAAAACCATTACACTCAATTCAGATTCTTAAATTTTCCCAATTGTATGTGGAAGTGACACCTCAAAAAGATTTTCATTCTTTAGATCAAACAACACAATCAAGTCCTTTCTCTCTAACCAATTCAAAAGTACCCTCAACAAGAGCTGCCATATCACCTAAGCGGTATCTACAATAAGGAGGGAAAGCATCAATCCTCCTCCAACAATTAGCTTTCAACCTATAAACACTAACTTATAGTCAGCAGTAGCAGCCTCACGACCAAACCCATGTTTGGCAAAACAATGACTCAAAACATTTGGGCAAAATCTGGTGCTTTTTAGTTGATATGTTCTACCGACCTATGCTATTGTGCAAGTAATCCATCACACGAACCAATCACATTATAGATCACGTAGATACAACAAAAATTCCATTGAATGACTGAATATTGCTCTTATAGATCATGTAGATACTGAATAAACACCACCCCAATGATATAATTTTTATTCGCATGGTCTTGGTCTACATCAAACCATGAATTTAACCTTTGACTATTAACACTAGAGCCAAAATGTGATGGATGCTGATCCTTACATATAATCTTCTAAAATATTACAAATATTATCTTTTAACAGATTTTTAATAATAATGATTAACTTACCCCAATTGAAGAGAGAGAATTATTCACCAATGTCCAAAAGCCCTCAACCATCCAGCGGGGTTACATATTTTCTGTCATTAATTCTAAATTTTGAAAGATAACATTAATGGAATGGTTAGAGCTGTATAGGTCAATGGAAGCCCTTAAAATTAATCATTATTTATACAATTCGAAAATATATTATGATATATATATTCTTATAATTGGAAAACAATTACTTCCACAACAATGATACACTATTTTTGTAATTCAGATATTTACTATGATATTTATTCCAGTAATAATTGGAAGATAATAATTTTCATATAAAGGGAGAAATCTACGTTTTCACATAAAGCTTTCGGCAATCACTATTTCATTGTCCGGATATATATATCTAGACATTTATTCTAATAATTATAAGACAACTAAACCATAGTAAAAGGAAAAATTAGTTGCACAAAACTTTTAAAATGTGATTATTAACCATTAAGATTGATGTAGCGATATTTTAGTCGTCTGCTCATCTATTTCTTTTTCTTTCAAAATTATTACAAAATTTGAGATATATATAAGTTTAGTTTTATTCTGCAATATTAAATAATGATGAATAAAGTTTAACGCTTTTTAATTTTTTTTTTTTGGTTTTTGTTGTTTTCATATTCTTTTTAATATATATATTTAAAAAAAATGAACATTTGTATCTAAGAATTTATTAAGGGTCCCTGTAAATAATTATATCCAAATAATTATTTTATTTTTATTTAATATGAATTATAGCTTCCTGATATAAAATTTTATAAAACATTTTACAAAAGATAATTTAAAATTTAAATCAATAGTACAAAAATTTGAAAGAGATAAAAAGATGAAATCCAATTCAATGCACACCACACCACCAACTATGCTGATGAGCTCCACCATATCATCATTATCACTTTCTTCTTCTTCTTCAACCTCTCTGCCATGTCTAAACACCCACCACCACTTCATTCAAAACCCACCTCGAAGAAGTACACTTTGCACGACCCCACCAACAACCCACCTCAGACTCAGAGTCTCTTCATCAGACAATCTGACGGCAGTTGTCGTCTCGTCGAGTCAAGCTGCTGCTGCAAGTGATGTTGTTAGAAGCTTCTATGAGAGAATCAACGGCCGTGATCTCCCCTCCGTGGAAGAGCTCATTGCAGACAAGTGCGTTTACGAGGACCTTATCTTTGCTACTCCTTTCGTTGGTCGTCAGGTAACCAAATTATTCCTCCTCTCTCACATTTCCATGGTCGAGTCAAGTCTTGTTCCTCTTTGACTCGATACTCTGTCTTGATTAGTTTTGCTTTTATTTGTCAGTCAAAGCAGGAAGTTATATATATGATTGAAATATATAATTGGTTGCTTCTATTTTTCATAAGGTAGAAAATTATATGTGCCCTCTATTGTGGATACTGTCTAGGCAATATTATCAAAATATACCTGAAAATGAAATTAACGTGAAATCACTCATTTTTTATGTTTAAAAATGAGATTAAATAATATTATTTTTCATTTGTGCGGGGGGCGGGGGATTGTCATTTTTTTTTTTTTTTAAATTATTATTTTCTAGCTTACTTAGTAACTTGTCATTGTACAAGATTGTTGTGTTTAAGTTCATTGTCTCTTGTTATTGTACATGTTTAAGTTCAACTCATATTATGTTATTAGTCTCTTGTCGTTATACAGGAGGAGTTCGTGTTCAAATTTTCGCTCATGCTAGGCTTTTAGTCTCTTGTCATTGTACAAGAGGGGTTGTGTTCGAGTTTTGCTTGTACCGTGGTATTAGTCTTGTCATTGTACAAGAGGTGTTGTGTTTAAGTTTGGCTCACTCTAGTTACTAGCCTCTTGTTGATGTATATGAGGTGTTGTGTTTAAATTTCGCTCACACCTGGGCGGAAAATAAAAAGTAAAAATCTGCCCCTGGGCTTTTCAAACTATGAGTATGAAGCATGAGAAGCATTTTTCAGGGGTGCAAATAGGGTGGCTTTCTAGGAAAATAGCCTGAACGACATGGTGTTGGTTTTCAGTATTTCGTGCTGAGTTTCATGTGCTGATGTGCATAGTGCAGGCGATTATGGAGTTCTTTAAGAAGTTCACTGATTCCATTAGTGCTGAACTCCAATTTGTGATAGATGATATATCTACTGAGGATTCGTCTGCTGTTGGGGTTACATGGCATTTAGGTATGTTAAAGACGGAAAATTTCTTTAACCTGTCTTAAGATTTGGTTCGAAATGTAGGTGTTGCATATTTTGGGTGAATCTGTTGAGGATTTTCAATAGAGTTGATGATTGATGTAACTGATGGCAGAATGGAAAGGAAGGACATTTCCTTTCAGCAAAGGATGCAGCTTTTATCGACTAGAGGTTGTGAATGGCAGGAGACAAATAATGTAAGTGAAGCTTCCGTTTTAAACAGATTATGTTCTATAGAACTCATGACACATTATTATTTTTTTTTTCATTTATTAATGTTTGTTGTAATAAGCAAAATGTATTACCAGTCAACTGGAAATTTCTTGAACGTGAATTGATATATTTAGCTCTGTTCAAATAGAATTAAAAAGAAATCTTTTACAAGAACATCTCTGCTTTTATCTAATATGCTAAAATATTCGCTGCTCTGTAAAATAGAGTTTTCATTATGATTCACTTTGACAATGTTCTTCAATAAACTTCCACTGAAACCTGTTCTTGGAGACTTGTTTTGTGCTTGCCAATCTGGCTTTTATTTTGCATCCTGAGTGAAGCGCTGTATTGAGGATAAGGTCATTGTGAGCCACAGTTTTCTTGTTGATTTCACAAATAGTATGAAAAACTTTGAGAATAAACATGTGTAGATCGTTTACTTAACTTTGAGAATAGGAGGTCAAACTTGTGTAGATCGTTTACTTTCAGTGGAGTTCATAGATTATTGCTCAGGGACTAATCTTTGGCCTTTGAAAACAGTTATGGACGAGACAGCGTCGAGCCTGCAATTAAGCCTGGAGAGACAGCTCTGGTATGTATACATAAGGTTTCTTTCCATCATTCACACGTGCACATACGCACTCACTCATCTATGCATATGCATCCATTGACACACACATTCAATGAAGAGACTTTTTTTCTTAAAGAACAGCCTTACATCACTCAATTCTTGTCCTAGTTCACGATAGAAACATAAAAAAGTAGGATCATGTTATAACTGAAAGTTTCTTATTCTATCAGGCTGCTATTGGAGCTGTAACATGGCTGCTGCAACAATTTCCTCAGCTGGCGGACCGCCTATAATGATCATTGCCTGTAAACCTGTGCACAATATTTTGTCAACACGGAAATAGTATCATATCAATCACTAGATTCAACTGATTAGTGTTTACATCTTGAGTAGAAAGAAAATCAGACTCTGTATTGGGGTATATATGTAATAAAATTACAATGTACAAATAATTCTCATTAATCAATGTGAAGGTTTACTGCTACAATAGAATAGCTGTTACGTACGTCATGATAAAAATTGTTGTGGTTGTTTAGGAATGTATATGTTTCTATAATAGCACAATTATGATTTCTATCCCAAGGCAGCAATTTGGATACGCCAGATCACCAAAAGAATCCAAGAATCTGAAACAACCAGCTCGTATGTGCTTGAAACTTGAAGCAACCACAATATTGCACACAGCTGGAGTTTTCGAACTAGTTCCCATCTAAGACCTAGCGCTCCCAGCATCGGCTCTGATGGGTCCTGTTCAACAAGCATTCTCCATGCCAAACCACATTTGTGCCTCACTTCAATGGGCATTCCGTGTTGCATAACTCCTCCGGAGAATCCTGTGAGAATGAGAAGCCTGAATTTTGTATAAGTTCTCTATTTTCATCCAATTTCTTCAATAATTTCATCTTCAGAGTCTTCTGTATGAACATAACTAGCGTCTTTCATTAACTCAGTCAGTCCATCCAGCACAGGGTAAATCTCTGCTGACTGGTGGTTTGATGTATCCCCCACCGAAAATGAAGAAAATCCAGAGCCCACATCAACCCAGGAACAACCAGGAGCCTTCTTCACTCCCAAGTCCCTCATGGCAGTCCTCACCTCTGCTAGCTTGTCTTGACGACCAGCAGCTGCATACATGTTAGCAATCAACACATGGTAACCAGAATTTTCATGCTTCATTTCGAGCAATTTCCCAGCTGCCCATTCCCCAATGTCTGTGTTTCCATGTATTCGACAGGACCCTAACAGTGTAGCCCACATGGCGGGGGTTGGCTTGTAAGGCATTTTTGTGATGATACCCTTCGCTTTATACAACAAACCAGCCCTCCCATAGAGATCAACCATGCAAGCAAAGTGCTCAAGACGGGGCAATATACCATAAACTCTAGACATCTTCTCAAACAACATTTGACCTTCAACTAGTAGACCTGAATGACTACAAGCTGATAGAACTGCAACCATGGTGACATGGTCTGGTTTGATCTGAAACTTGGCCATCTCTTCAAATAATTTTAGTGCAGCTTGTCCGTTTCCCTGCACCCCATAACCAGCAATCAATGAAGTATAAGTCACCTCATCCCGTGCACTCATCAAATCAAACAATCTCTTAGCTTCCACAATTTTTCCTGATCTTGCATACATATCCACAAGAGCATTCCATAGTAACAAGTAATCCTTAAATATTTGACGTCTCGTAATATAGCAATGAAACTCTTTACCATGTTGTAGATTTGCAACCCTTGCACAAAGAGGCAGAATGCTCGCAATTGTCACATAATTTGGTTCAATCCCAGAGAACAACATCTCCCTTAATAGGAAAGAAGCTTCCTCAGATCGATCCAGGTGAGCGTAACCAGAAATCATAGAGTTCCAAGTAATTATACTTTTTTCTTCTACCAACCGGAACATCATATAAGCACGCTCAAGGTCTTGGCACCTAGCATACATAGTAATAAGAGCATTTCTAACATTATCATACTTATCATGAGAACTACAAATTGCATAACCATGAATCTGTTTACCCAATCTGATGGCCCCAATATGTGAACATGCTCCTAGACCGATTATAATTGCAACCGGATCCAAGTAAGCACCACGAATTATCATTTGGGAAAACAACTTCAGAGCCAAATTGAAATTGCCTCTCCGCAAATATCCACCAGATACGGTGTTCCAAGTAATATTATTCACTTCAACATCTTGCTCTAGCATTTTCTCAAACAACTCCATAGCCGCATCCCACATACCCTTCGAGGCATATATAGAGATTATTGTGTTCCAAGAAACAGCATCCCTCATTGGCATCTCATCAAACAACCGTTGAGCCACACCCACCTCCCCAAACCTCCCATACATTGCAACAAGCGCATTATGCACAAACAAATTCCACCCATCACAACCCCCCTTAGCGATCACCCGATGAACCTCCCGTCCAAAATCCACATCCAACGTCTCACCACACGCCTTGAGAACAGACGGATACGTGAATTTATCTGCTACAATCCCTCTACTCACCATCCTCTTATAAGTCAGCAGAGCATCAACAAAAAGTCCATTTCTAACATAACAAGAAATCAACAAATTCCAAGGCAAAGCATTCAAAACACTCGAAGTTTCCACAACAATTCTAGCATCAACAACAAGATCAAATATTGCATACAAATCAACAAGCCTCCTCACCACAACTGGCTGCTGTTCCAAACCCGAAAATATCACAAACCCATGTAGCATTTTCCCTCCTTCGATTGATTTAACCTTACTACAACACAACAAAACATCAGACACCGAATTCAAAACAACACTACTCGAATCAACATAACACACATTTCGTCGAACATGTGAAAACACCTGCAATGCTTTCAATAAATTGCCCTGGCGGGCAAATTCCTTGAGAGAAACTAAAAGGTTAGATATCATAGATTCATGATTGTTACCAACACAAACATTTTCAACTCCAATACTTGGTTTCCACTTCTTGGGTATGAGTTTTTGTAGTTTTGACAGTGAAAGACCTCTCAAGGTGAGACCAGACGACGTAGACGGCATATACTAGAAATGGGAAGTGAATGCATCGTCTCGCCAACTTTTCCCAGGTGGGGTCTGGGAAAGTTGGCGAATTGGTGACTCAATTTTCCTTTTTTTTTTTTTTGCTCGCGAAACAAACAGAAGATTTATGCTTTATTTTTCATATATATATATATATATATATATTTTGGTTGTGGACTGCGAGAAAGTCTTGAGGTGGGAAAAAAAATGTGGAGAAGAGGACTTACAGAGAGTCGGTGAGTGGCGGCGAATTTCGTCGAGTCAACTCACCACGGCCTCATTCGAAGGTTTATGTGGGGGTTTTGAGTGCTGTGAGCGTATGTTGCCGACGACGAAATAAACCCGAAATTTATCCATACACAAATGGGTCGGGTAATGAACTTTTCTTTTATACATGGGGAAATTTTAATTCATCCCTGAATTTTGAGCAAGCTTCACTTTTAAACACAAATTGATTAACGGTAAATATTAAATAGATGAATTTTTAAAATTTTTTAAGAATGACAAGAGTTACAAATTAGTTCTTTTTTTTTAAAAAAAAAGAAGTTTACCCGAAATATAGAGATGAAATTGAAATTTTCTCTTTCTATAATTCAATTATTATTTTTTTTCAAATTTGAGAAAATAGAATTTACCCCTTTAGTATTAGGATGAATTGATGATACCTAATATTTACATTAATCGGACTAAAACCCTTGGGATATATATATATTCAAATAACAACTACACAACACTATTTATACATAAATTCTATGTACATTTCTTCATTCATTGTCTATACATTGTGTAACACGTATATACATTTATACTGTTATTGTACTTAATATGTTATTTAAAATGTAAAAGATGTGCTAACTTTAGTTTTCAAAAGTACGATGAAAGTACCAACTTGTACATGGGTTATACAACAAATGGAGAGTAAATTAAGAGATTCTATTGGGAAGGTGTATTTAAATTAATAGATTGTAGAGTATATTTAGCATTCCTTAGTTTATATATTATTGACAGAAAGCATTTAGCATTCCTTAGTGTATATATTATTGACAAAGTGTATTTAACATTCCTTATATAAATTATATGTATGGCTAGATTGTTTATTATCAAATCATATTAAAGGATAATATAAAACTTTGATTATAGTAATTTAATGTGTTAAGGAGATGGTGGAGGCAACTCGAATCTAAATCGTTGTCCATTTTCGAACCACATTTAGGCAATAATGTAGAACGTTGGTTATAACGAATTAAATTTAACCAAAAATAATTTAGTAATTATATAAGATCCAAATTCTAAATACAATTTTCTTGGTCTTTGGTTGCTGGCGCCGTTGGTTGGCGCCAGCAACCACCCATGCTTCCTTTGTCAGAGGCATGAGTTCGACACCCATTTCCCTTATATCCAAATATCATATATAATATACTATATATAATATAATTATACTTATAAACATACTCATCTTCGGTCTTCCACCATTATGTGTGGGTTAATCTCCCATCTTCGTATGGGTTTCTTCTTCGCTTTCTTGTGGGTGGATCCTTCCCAATTCGGAGTTGTTATCCACACCGTGCCATTAGTGTCTTATCTCTGTTAGTTCCAATAATCTTTGGGTTCGTTTCAGTTATAATTCATGGAAGAAGAAGAAAGAAAAAAAAAAAAAAAGATTTCTTGAGTATGGTTGGGTGGAAGGTAAAAAAAAAAAAAAAAATTTCTTGTGTATGGTTGGGTGGAAGGTGAACTACTACCCTACTAAGGCAGCCACCTGTTGTCAATTCACGTGGCCTACGTCTTCAACGTGTTTTAGCCACTATTAGATGTAAGTGGACCATTCTCCCCTCCTCCGGACTCACGAAAGCGTGTGGCGCCTCTGAGACCACACCGCGCCTTTTTCGTTGTCTCCGCCACCGCTTTCGCTTTCTCTCTGTCTCTCTGTCTCTCTCTCTCTCTCTTTCCACTTCTTCAATTTCTCCGCCGCAAAAACAACAACGAAACAAAATATAAAAAAACAAAACAAACAGAAAATAAAAAAATATACTTATATATATAAAAAAAAGGAAAGTTTCTCTCCTCAGATCCGGACCTCCTGCATTTCACCGCCACAATGTGGTCGCCGGAGACGGCGCTCTCGAACTTCGCGGCGTCTCCGCTGAGCACAACAACCGCGGACAGGAGGTTGAAGTCCGACTCGCATTTCACTGTACACTTGCCATTTTCAAAACCTAACCAGGTACAAGAAGAAAAATTGAATTTTTTTGTCAATAGCAATCGTTTCAGTGTGATTTTTGATGTTGAATAGATTTTTGGAATAAAAATTGGAAATTTAACAGAATTATAGCGGAGTCACTGTGAACTAGTCTGTTTTCGTATGATATTTGTTGTTAAAAAAAGAAGAAAATTTGAAAATTTTTAACGAAGTTGATAATTATCGAAGTAAACTCTCTGTTAATTACTAAGTCTTGTATGATATTTTGTTAGTTTTGATGTAGAATGTTTATGTTTAGATACTGTTGTGATGATCGCTGAATTGGTGTAATGTCTGTATTTTGAGTATAGAATGATGGCTTTTCTAGACGGTTTCGGATTTGATAGTTTTGGACTAGCATCAAGGTTATGATCTTTTAGAATTCTAATATATGTGGAATTAGTGGACACTAGGGTGGTGGGTTATATTTGGCAAGTGTTTTGATTTGTTTTGTGTTTCGTTGTAGAATGGTGCTTTTGGTGTCTCTCGGTTATCATTGGGTCGATCGAACAGTGGGGCTAAACAGCTCAGTGTACGGATGGCGTTAGTTGATGAGAGGCTTGCTTGTAGCAGAAATGTGGCTGAGGCATCTGGAGTTCTGGTATTAGGTTCTTGTCACACTTATGTATATTCATGTCCATGCTGAGACCAAAATGATTTATGGAAACACTTTTGTAGTTCAGATCAAGAGTCTCTGATCAGCATGCTTCTATTCGTAAAAAAAAATAAAAATAATTGTTCAATGAGGATAAAGTGTTCTGGTTTGGTATGTGACAACTGACTTTGTGATGTTGGTTTGCAGGCATATGAGCTTGTTCAAGGTGCACTTGTAAGTCTTATTCATCCCAGTCTACAAATGTTTATTACGTTTTCTATGGCTTTTATTTGAGAATTTTATAATGTTCTAAGTTTTAGAATGTAATTTCGTCTTATTGCATTTGGCTGAGTGAAGTTTGTAAGGTCAGCTAGTTTCAAGTGTCAGTATAATTTGTTATGCCCCCGCGAATAGGATCTCGTCACAGGTCGATTCACCAGGAAATCCCTTTGATTTCCTTTGTTCACGTTCCTATTTTTTTTTGAAGAACCTATTTTGAAAGATAACGATGGGTGTTTGTTCTTAAGAGACTACCCATACTCTCCTTACTCTTTTTATTGCAAAGTCTGAATTAATATTTTTATTTCATGACTTTCTCTCTTATAGCAAGAGAATGACTTCAACAAGGATACAAAATATATGTTGCCTATTTCAGAGATACTGAAATTAAACAACTACCAAAACAAGACTCTCTAAATAAGGAAATAAAATATTAAACTAAAGGAAACTAAATACCAAACAAGACTCCAAAAATAAAGGAAAATAATTAAAAAGATTTATGCATTCCTTTTCCTATATTGCTTGCCTATGAGGGTGTCCCTAACAAAGGTCTTGAGTGATGTCTTGGGATGAACTTGTAATTATTGAGGATTACAAGGCCTTAGTGGATATAAGAACTTGCCTCATGGATAAGTAATTGTGGTCTGTGTTATTAAGATAAGTTCAGTATAATCTTGTAAAAAATACTTATGTAATTTGATGGATGGCTTGGCATATTGTGGAGCCTTTTTGGTGTTGTTGATTGAAGCTTGAAGTATGGAATTTATCAGGAGTTGGAAATTTTGAGAAAATTTTGGTGCTTGCATTTTCCTTTTGTCTTGCATTTTCTGCATTTGAAGTTTTACATTTGCAGAAAATATGTCAACTTATGAGTTGTGCAGTACTATGCAACTGAATACTCTTAATTGTTTTTCTTAATTGAGTTCCTTTTGCTGTATGGAATTATATATGCAAAATGGTTTATCTACAGGTAAGATGGAGTTCTGCAATGCACAAGTCAATACCAGATCCTCCAACAGCTGTTCTCTTGCACGGCATTTTGGGCGGCCGGAAGAATTGGGGTAGGTGTTATGATATACTATAAGATATTGGTATTGACTTGCCTAGAACTAGATTAGTAGCGAAATTCAATTTGCACAATAGGTTTCTTTATTTGTTGGGCTTCATAAATCAATAAAGGAAGAAATGTTTTAAATACTGCTGTGTTCCAGATGTGTTTCTCTCTGTATCGTTCTCTGTAATTTTATTTGTTTTAGAAAGTCTCAAAAGATATTAACATGTGCGCTTTCATTTATAAAATTTCTGTTTGATGTAATTGATTAATTTTTCAATGCACAGGAACTTTTGCTCGAAGATTGGCGCAGGCATTTCCAACATGGCAGGTATTGTTTAGTAAATTGTAGCTGTTAAGGGTTAGTAATTAACTGAATTTTTTCTGTTTAATTTGTGTTCTTACAAGCTGTCTTACTTAGTAGGCTAATAAATTGATATATGTTTTATATGCCCAATGATGGAAAACTCAGTTTGTGGAGTGGTAGCATGGATATTCGCTCTGAGACTTTACTAATGTCATTGTCTTTGTAATGTCCATCATCAACATCACCATCATTATCATCATCTCTTCCGCTCTATCTATCTGTCTATCTATCTTCTGGTTACAATGGATGATGACATGTGGAGGCTTGTAACGAATACCATTTAGCTATACCGCAATGACCCAATATATAGAGATCTGAGGGCTGTTTGAATTTTTAGGCATTTTGTCTCTGGTTGATGCCCCATTTGTATCTTAGATGTTTCCCTGACTAATTATTAAGTGTTGCCTTTTGTGAACTTCTTTTTGGCTTTTTATCTGCCTGATGATGGAAACTCATTGCATAGTGTTTGCTTAAGATTTCATTGTGAACCCTCATCTTTGCCACTGCTTTTATACCACCATTCATCAGTGCAACCCCTGCTGCTGCTAGAGCTGCTGCTCTGCTGTTGTTGTTGTTGTTATTATTATTATTATTATTATTATCTATTTGTTTGTTTATACAGCTGGTGTGGTTGTGTGGTAGTGGTGGTGGTGATGGTAGTGGTCGCAGATGTGTTATTCTGATAACCATTTAAGATGTAGACTGGCTTGCAATGAAAATCTTAGCTTCACTATTGATGATTTACATATTAGCTGTGAGATCTGAGGGCCTGGGTGAATTTAAACATGGAATGCTTATAAGGTAGTGCAATACCCAAGGCTGGTAACAATTTTTTACTGGGTATTATAAAGTGTTTCTGAAGGGATCTCAATCAATTGGTTCTCAATAGTCCCTATTGTGTTTGTAGATATTATTTTATTTCATAATCTTTTATTGATAGATTGTTTCACTTCATGGTTTGCATTATATAATTGGGATTGCATGAGCTTATATGAAATTGCACAAAGAAATAAAGATTATTAATGATGATGATCATTATTTACTTCTAATGGTTCTGTTGATGCAGTTTCTGTTAGTAGATCTGCGGTGCCATGGTGATTCTGCATCAAACAAGAAAAGGGGGCCCCATACTGTAGCCTCAACAGCTCATGATGTATTAAAGCTGGTGTGTAGTTCTTGAGCATTGATTTTGAATTTTATGCATGGTTGTATGCCCTTGTTCATTAGCTGGAACTGATATCTGATGTGCATTCTATCAGTTAAGGCAATCATTGGTTATGCAGTTATGCCTTCTTGAATAGATTTGACTCATTCTTTTTTGAGATAATCCCAACAAACCTATTGTAGTTTGTAAAAATATTCATTTTATCACTTATAATTTCATTTTTATCTAAAATTCCCCCTAATGTTAATAAAAACACTTAAAATACCCCTTTGAGGCGTATGAAATGACGAAAATACCCCCGATAGACGCAAATTGATGATGAAGTGGGATATAATTAACATTTTCTGTTAATTTTTTTAACATCAATGGGGATTTTGGACAAAAATGAAACATGGGTGCTAAAATGAACATTTTTGCAAACTACAATAGTTTTTTTGAGATTATCCCTTCTTTTTTATATTTTTAGTTTAGTGTTTGCTGTGAATGTGGCCTCATTTCAGATGAATTAAAGTATAACCTAATTGAAATATACTGTGCTTAAAAATTTTCTTCAGACATAAAAAAATAGTTAAAGGATATATATATATATATGTATGTATGTATGTATGTATATATATGGGGGCAGGATCAACTGTTCCATTTATTTACTCATTTTTTACACACTTTTATGATCGTAAGATTTAGATGACTTAGATTTAATCATTTATTCTCTAATATTCTCTCTTCTCAATTAAATCTTCAATTTATATTTTTCTTTTCTCTTCTTTCAATTGCGTTAAATTTCCTTCTCTTTCCTCTATGCTTTTACCAAAATCTCTCTTCTTTAGTTTGATTGATGCTTCTACAACTGCCGCATGAGATACAATAGTTTAAATTTATTTCATATTGTTATTTGCCAACAAATATTCCGGGTATATCATATCCATTATTTTCTCTTCATTTTTTAAAATTACAAAATGTTAATGACATACATTTTATTACTTAATTTAAGAATTTAAAAAAAAAAAAATTCGGGAGAGGGATATCTATTAAACATTTATGAAATCTTTATTGAGTAATTTTGTTGACCAATCTTGTAAAAAAAAAAAAAAAATGCCATATTATTATGATAAAGTAAAAATGTCATATTTATTGAGATAAAGTAATGTTCGGCATGATAATTTGAATTATATAGTTTTCTCTACAAATAAGAGTGGTTTGAGTGTGAAGGAAAAGAGATGAGAGATTTTTTTTAAAAAATAAAAAATAGTAATTGTCTGGAGAGAAGTGTGAGAAGAGGAAAGAATAAAAGGAAAATATTTTGTTGGAATTAATGAAGAGATAGGATGGAGAATTTTAATTCAATATTTAATTAGAGAGGACATAATAAATGATTAAATCTAAGTCGTCCAATCCTATTATATTCTAGGGCTCTAAAAGTGTGTCAAAAACTGTGTAAAAAAATGAGGTTGCTGATGCCACCCCATTATATAATACATATTTATAATTTGAGTTTTTTTTTTTTACTTAAAATAATAAAAAGTAAGTCAGTCAGTTAATTAATTAATAGATGCATTGATAATACTAGAGACCCAAATGAGTTTTCCCCTAGGATGTGATGTGTTGTTTTCCTTATAATTGAAGTCTATTTAGTGATAGAAAACCCCAGCCAAAAAGAGGTAGAAGTTCATTTAGTTAGTAATTTACTTTGGCCACTTTCTTTTTCAACCACTACTTATTTATTTTCTCCACTTTTGTGGTTGATTAGGTTGGACAGCTTAGAGTGACACCCCGGGTTTTAGTTGGTCACAGCTTTGGAGGAAAAGGTATCTTTAGTTGTTGCTGCATTGATCTTGTTCAACAGCAGGCAGTTGGATATGATACTTTAAATTACTTATATTTCAGGTGGTTCAAGTCCTTAATATGCTTCATAATTATCTCTGCAGTTGTCTTGAGCATGGTAGACCAAGCTGCCAAACCACTAGCACGGCCTCTAAAAGTAAGTTTTTCCTCTGCTAAATATTGCTGAGTTGCTTTTAGACCTTGGCTTGAGTTTGCCTACAGCATATATATATATATATATATATATATATATTGATCCTGTATGTTTATAAAATTTCATGTCAATATGTGCACTTTGTATTCAAATCTTGTTATGTTGATAAGATGAGGTTACGTTATACTATTGTGGGATGCAAATGTTTAATTTTTGCTATTTAGCTGTAATAATAGGGGCCTCAGCAGTTAAAACAAACCTTGTTGTATACTACATACATAATGAGAGGCTATAAAAGGGGAAGCCGGTTGGTTGCAAGACAGTTGGCTCCCCAGTTATAGTTAAATTTATTGTGAGGCAGCCTGGAGGTTCAAATGGTCTGGAGGCATTCAGAAATTTGATTCTCAGTAACACCATTCTTGTATCTTTCTATATTTTCTTGTAATTTGTGTTCTACAGGTATGGGTTTTGGATGCTACTCCTGGAAAAGTTAGAGCTGGTGGAGATGGTGAGGACCATCCAGCTGAATTGATTTCTTTCCTCAGTAAACTGCCTAAGGAGGTTTGTTTTTAACTTTTTTTTTTGGGTACGTTTTTTGATTTGTACCATATGTACTAGAAATATAGATGTTTTACGACCTTTTGCTTTGTTGAAATTGTTGAATATTTTGTTATCCCTATCAATTTATGTTCCATTAATTTATTTCTGGCCATAGTTGTAATTATGTCAAGATCTTCCATTGCCGTAGGTCTCCTCGAAGCGGGAGGTTGTGAATGCCCTTCTTCAAGAAGGCTTCTCCAAAGATGTAGCACAGGTATGATCAACACCACTAGCAATTTTATGCTTTTGTATGTTCATTCTTTTCTCTCTCTCTCCATGTCTTTTTACTCAGCACTGTTATATTATGATTATTGGTTAAACTCTTTTTCTGTTTGGTCTGCTTAACTCTTTTCTGTAGCTGCAATATCGCTGAGTTTCTGTGATAATTTTTTTCCCCTGAAAAATATGGACATTTGCATTTGTATTTTCCCTGTTTGGGTTGTCTAATTTCTAGTTTGTCTTTGTTTACCACCAAACATGGTGCTCCTGATGCCCTCTGAATTTCATCTTTAATCTCATTCTTATTTGTGTACAGTGGGTGGTAACTAACCTCAGACCAATTGGCTCTCCTGGTTTGGCATCATCAGGCTTTTCATGGGTCTTTGACCTGGAGGGGATCGCTGAAATGTACCAATCCTATGAAGAGACAAATTTATGGTATTTATTTTCATCTAATATCCGATCATGGTGGATGGAAATTTGTATGAGTGTTATAGACAGAAATAGGCTTTCGTAGCTCGTTTCTGCTAGATTTTTATTGGGGTGAACACTGCACAATGGAACTTTCAATTGACAATATTAGTTTTCTTTTTCCTACTGAATTCATGAACAATGCATCATTCTAGTCAAGATTTATTTATAATGTTGGAAAGTAATGGAAGTGCAAATAAAATCCTATTTCTTATGTTGTAGTAGTACTTCTTAAATTTTGAAGTCTAGCCTGCAGCTAATTTTTAATTTTTTATCCAAATGATGTAGGAAACTTGTGGAAAACTTGCCTCGAGGTGTGCATGTTAATTTTTTGAAAGCAGAGAGAAGCTTGCACAGGTGGGCTCTCAAAGATCTTCAGAGAATTCACGCCGCTGAAGAGCTGGCTGTTGATGGCGGAGGTGGAGTTGAAATGCATGTCCTTGAAGATGCTGGCCATTGGGTATGTTAATATTACAAGCTTTATTTCTGCTGTTTGCATAGGAGCATAATATATAGTCATTTTCTTCAAGCGGATATTAGTAGAAACCAAACAAGTAAATGTTATGTAAAGTAACAACTAGGACCTGAATTTATATTCAATGATGGTGTTATTCTACTAATCAACTTCCAACCCTAGACTACATCAGTAAGGATGAGCATTACCTCTGATGAAATCATTATGTTCTAGTTATGCCTTTATGCTTACAGTAAGTTTTGACAGGTACATGCCGATAACCCAGATGGGCTTTTCAGGATTCTATCATCTTCGTTCCAGGGATTCTGATCTGTAAGAGCTCAAGCACTGAAAAATACAGGTCATTATATACTTCTACGCATGTATGATAATGGTAGCAGCGAGTAAATTTTTTGTTTTTGCCCCGATTTTGCTCCACGATTGGTTGTTATACAAGAAAACATTTTTCCTGTCTACCCTTTTTGGCTTGTTCGATTTTTCGTTTGTAATTGAATGTAATCTCTCTCTCTCTCTCTCTCTCATAGTATGTCATGTGGTGCGGCTGTGTACAAATATTTATGCCATGTGGTGTGGATAAATGCTATCATGTATTTGAATGTCTCTCTCTCTCTCTCTCTCTCACTCACACTCATAGTATCTTTATGCCATGTGTGGATAAATGCTATCATGTATTTGTATCTCTCTCTCTCTCTATCATAGTATGTCATGTGGTGTGGCTGCGTACAAATATTTATGCCTTGTGGTGTGGATAAATGCTATCATGTATTTGAATGTCTCTCTCTCTCCCTCTCTCTCTCTCTCATAGTATGTCTTGTGGTGCGGCTGCGTACAAATATTTATGCCATGTGGTGTGGATAAATGCATGTCCACTTCTCACTCGATTATTATCATGTATTTGAATGTGTTGGAATGTATGGCGGAGTGCTTGTAAAGAAGAGTTCAATCAAAATATTTTTCAAAAAAAAAAATCATTGAATTGGATGTAAAGTCCTTAGAGTTTATTTGGTAATCGGAATTGAATTGGACTTTCATTAAGATATTAGATTTGATAGGATTGGTATTAGGAGTGTATATTTAGCATTCCCCTTTGTCTGAATTAGCACTATTATGTAAAATCATTAGAGTTTATTTGGTAATGGGGATTGAGTTGGACTTTCATTCAAAGATTGGATTTGATAGAATTGGGTTTGGAAGTGTATGTTTAGCATTTCCTATTGTCTAACTTAGCATTATTATATGTTTGGTGAGTAAGGATTGGACTAAAAGTCACGTTGTTTTATGTTTGATGTAATATGAGATTGAATAAAAAATTAATTTATATTTGATATTAAAGATTAGTCCGTATAATATTATATTAAATTATTTTTTGAATACAAAAATTTAAACCATTTTTAAAAAAACCATTAAAATTATTTATTTGACACATCATTCACTGTCCGAATTTGAATTAGATTTGAACCCAAAATCTCATGTGCAAAAATAAAAGGTCTTATTGCTTTAAAGTGACTTGCTTGGATGGTAAGCCTACCATGTGTTTTCCACACAATGAAAATAGTGCATGGTTCGAGGACCAATAGCGTCTAAGTTGGTCAATTTCTTCTTGACCCTTTACGTGGGTCAACTCCAGCTAGAGGGCAATCTTTTTATTTATTGTGGATAGATTTTCGGACTAATTTGAAATGTTAAAGTCTTAGGTGATCTCAATAGATAAATCTATATCTATATTGTATTAAAAAAAACAAAAGGAATAAAAGAATAAAAGGTCTTACTAACGAAACTATAGTGCCCATGAATCATTCAAATCTTGATAACAGTTTTGAAAGTCTATCAAATAATGAACATAAAGAAATCAACTTGATTTATTTTATTTATTTGTTTATTTATTTATTTTTGAAAGAACTTGATTTAAAATTACAAATCAATCATCTTTCATAAGTGCATATATTTTGTTAAATTTAGTAAATGACTTCACCAAAAAAAAAAAAACAAAAACAAAAAACCATGACGGATTCTCTTCAAAATTCCCAAATGTTGAACAAACTACTCTCTTTTCATATATAGTACATTGCAAGCTCTTGATAATATTATAAAACCCGAAAAATTCTATCATGACCCTCAAGTCACAATCAACATCCAAAATGGTGGCTCTGCCATGGGGTCTTTCCTATAACTCTTCAACCTCCATAATTTCAACTAAGACACTTGTACAATTACTCACATACGATCATTCTTTTTTCACTATAAAATTTTTTTAGATTTGATTACCTTACTGGTTAGGTAAGATTATCTATCAATAACAACAGTTAAATATTCTTCGATAATCATCCTTATGATCAATTTAAGGATTGTTATTGATAGATAACCTTGCTCAATCAGTAAATTAGCATAACTTAAACTTCAGACAAAACATTCAATATAAATAAATCACTCTTTTTATTTTGGTACCAAAATTTTAAGTGTTTTTTTTTTTTTTCAAAGACAGAAAATTATATTTGGATCACGAAACCTGCCACCAAAACGTATTTGAAAACTTCAAGTGACTGCCACAGCAGGACGAGCCACGGAAAAATTCAAGCAAGTACTATGAGGTTGCTGCTGTTGTCTTGAAGAAGGATGCCAAGCTACATGCGACTCGTTCAAAGAGTCATCAAGAGGCTTCTGTTCAAAAGAATAAGACCATTTCATTTCCATGAAGCTTCTCTTCCTCCATGGACCCATATAGATCTTCTTCTCCTCCATGGACTTCTTGGCTGCGTTGCAGAGAATCCGAATGATGGCGCTCAAGCAATCTAGCTTTCCTACGTAGATTTCTGGCAACTGAGCTACAAGGTTGGTGTACTCTTTGCATGCTTTTGCAATCTTAAACTGGTCCCGGAATTCCAATTCTACTAACAACAAAACTTGCTTCTTGCGTCCTAGTGAACTTGCCATCACTTCAATGTATTCATGTGTTCCTGCAAAATTTTGAAGTAATTATCAAGGAAGATACTAAGATTCATGATAAGAATACATAGCATTGAAGATGGATACTTGGAATTGAAATGACTGGCCTATTAAATGGTGTTTCAGTAGCTTGTAGAAATTGGTGAGTCAACCTACTTTTCCCTTACAAGCTTTAGGATTCAATTTATTTCTATCTGATTTGATTGAGTTAGGATCATCTCCTAAACTTTTTAGACCATTTATAATCAAATGACATCTTAGTATAAAAAATTATAAACCATCAAGATTGTTATATATATACTTTTTTCATACAACACTTAAATATCCAAACTTCCCTTATAAAAAAGCAAGGATATAAGAGAATCTTAACTAAATTTTGTCGGTTGCTGCAACAGTGTAACCCCACTTGCTCTGCTTCTTGATAAGCACGGGCAAGGTTTAAGCTCAGAAGATCAGTAAATATGGTAATTTTTTAACTTAAATGTGAATCAATCTCTCCTGATCTTGGAAGTAATATTTTGAACCACATATTAAGAGAACTATTTTAATTAGGTTTTGGTAGATATCTAATCCAGTGTCAAGAAGGTCAAAAAAAAAAAAAAAATCTCAACTCGATTTGAGATTGTGATATTCTTCTCCAATTATAAGACCAAGATTCAATAATCCTGTATCTACATTGGGATCGTGAACATTCGAATGGATTCAATCATGTGATGTCTGGGATATACATCTAACATTAAGTGATACAGTCTACCTTTGAAACCAAGTCCTTCCAATGATAGATTAGAGCTAGCCTAGCTGCCAATTCTTTTATCGGGGGATTGTAGGCTCATAGAACAGATAAAAAAGCCATGTCTGTTTTGATATACCATTCATTACGTTTCAAAAGCTAGCAATTTATTTAAAAGACTAATAAGTTGAATCATACCACATATTGTCCCTTGTTAAATCCAAAAATTAACCAATTTTTAAGCAAATATGAGATCATTATTCAGACTTGCATAGTATTGAAAAACACTTGCAAGGCACATAATCAATGTACTTGTTAACAAGACAACTAAGTGATTTAACAAAACCAAGTGACAAGGACTTGTCAATCCCAAGTTTTCTGTATACAATTGTCCAGAGCTTTTATGGTTAGTAGCATACGAACAATTTAAAAATTAGGATGTACCGACCATAAAAGCTCTATATAATTATCTCTCTCACCTCTCCATGTTATTATTCAAGCGTAAGTTTTCCAAAAGCCATAATTTAATTCAACAACATCATCGTCCTAAAATCAACAATGAGAAAAAAATTTTACCTCCAGGAACCTTTTTGGTGTGTTTCCACTTGGACGTACAAAGAGAGGCATTGAAACCTTTTTTACAAAGCAAATCGACTAATATTCTTCTCAAACAGGAATTGCAACCATCTGAGCTTGGCTTGGGGCAGCTGCAAAAATCTGTTTCTCTTGCCTGCTCTATTATTCTACTAACCTCTTGCCTTAACTTTTGACCTATTAAGCTGTACCTCTCTACAATTTCCTGAAAGAAAAAATGATGTACACAATTTAGAATAAAAGAAACCAATTTTGATACACTTTTTGTTGGTTTGCTATTGAAAATGGAACTTAGAAAAGAAAAAGTAAAATTTGATTGAAGTTTGTAATTATATTTTGGTGGCACATTCATCCAGTAAACTTTTGAGAAGTGTAAGTTTTTTTATTGACCTATGGAACTCTCTAGGTGTCATAGTAATAGTTGAGGTGATTTAAATGAAAGATATTTTTGAAAACAAAAATGACATGTTATTCCTATCTTATCAAAGACTTTTCCGTTTGACAGATGTGTCCAAAAATAATTGCTTGTCATCATCAATAACATCAAATTATAAGAAATCGAAAATTTTATTAAAGTTTATATTATATTTGGGTTTATGTTTCTCGGCCTAAAACGTACAATAACTATATATCATACTAGTAGTTGAAACCATTTGAAAATATTTTTTTTTAAAAAAAAAAAAAAAAAAGATGTGATATTTTTATCTCATAAATGATTCTACAAATGACTCCAAGAGTAACTGCTTGTCAGATCACCAATACCATCAAGATTCAAGGGCATGCATAATCATTAATTTTCATTAATATAATTACTAGGATTCTTTAAAATTTTAATTTTCAAGTAGATGAAATTCAAAACAATCAGTCTTGAAATACAATTATGAGGTGGATTCTGATTTTATACTTGCATTGAATGGTGCCTTTATTATAAGATTCTAAATAATATCCTTCACTCATAGATAAAAATAGCATTTCAAGCTGATATTTAAAATTTTATCTTATTTTACAACACAAGATCTTATTTATTCCTGGAAAATATTTACCTATTGAAAATAGTCCAAAAACACGGCCATCACTCAAAAAATATCATAATGGGAGGCTCAAAATTCATACGTAGAATTGTTAGTATTGAGACTTCACATGTGGCATAACAAGTATCTATTATTTGGATTGGCTCCAAACCCTATAAAATAAATAAATAAATAACCGGCTCCGCCAACCTAAATAATTATTAGCCATGGATTTGCATATTATTTTTTACAAAGATATATACCTAATATTAACCTACTTTGAACCCTGATACTTTTGGCTGTTACGCAAATTAAAGATGTGAGGCCTACTGATTTTCCTTTTCTTCTTTGATTAATGAGACCAATCAATTTTTGGGACCCATATTAAAAGCAAATTAAAACAGTAATAATTTTTACTTTAATTTTCCTAGAAAGATTCCCTTTCGTGTATGCATTTCCTATTGCATATGGTCGGTTATCAATTCAATGAAAGCGTCTAAGAAAAATACACAGAATCACAGTCCACGGATGTAATGAAAATAAATACCATTCAATACTTTTATTTACTTCCATATATATATATGTTATCTATTAATCCAATAATTTTGATGTAATTGATAGTTAGAGAAGTTCCAACAGCAAAAAATTTACATCCCCGGCGGCAAAGGATTCAAATCAATTTTTTAAAAACATTTTTTCATATGAATTTTTCCTTAAGTACCATTAAATATTTAATTTACTTCCATTTAAATATATTATCTATTAATTCAATAATCTTGTTGCAATGGATAATTAGAGAAGTTCCAACAGCTAAAAATTTTACATCCCGGCAAAGGATTGAAATCAATTTTTTTTTATAAACATTTTTTTCATATGAATTCTTCCTTGCCATGCACAAACAACTATAAAACAGAAACTGATTTTGCTTTTGAACTTTCTTGAGCTTAATTATATTTTTTAATAATTATTATACTAACATATTTCCCTTAGCTATATATATATATATAATCCAGAAACTTAATTTTCAAGAGAAGCAATAAATTTAATTAACAAAACAAAAAATATTCTTCAAACCAAGCATGTAAAGAAATGACAAAACTTTTTGTTTCTGTTCGAACATAGAAACTTTTTTCATTTCTAAAACAAACCATGTGATCATACCAAATAAAATTATGGAGAGAAAGAAAAATAATAAAAACCTGAATCAAGGCCTCCTGAGATTCCCAGAATAAAGCTCTCTCCTTTGGCTCATCATCATCATCATCATCACCATCACCACCACTACAATCATTCCCAGAAGCGCTTTTAAGGCCACGATGATCTTGTACGTAAAAGGAAGAAAGCACTTTCTCTTCAAGATTGAAGTCCTTGCACTCAAGATGATCAAAACATTTTAATTGTTGATTATAATTATTATAATAGTTATTGTTATCATTATTATTATTATTACTATTACTTCCAAGAGCCTTCTCTTCAAGAAGAAGCTTACCCATCTTCTGTTCTCTCAACGAAAATATTTGAACAAAGCAAGAGAGAAGGAATAAGATAAGACAAGAAAAACACCATGTAGTTTCTGGCGCAAGAAAATTAATGGCTCTTGGAAGAAGAAGAAGAAGAAAAATGAGCAAGGGAAGAAGAAGAAATGCGTTTATATATACAGGGTTTTTTTTTTTTTTTTTATTGTGAAACTTTAGATGATAATATAATATTATAATAATATATTATTTAAGTCGGTTATAACCGACTCACTTTATCTATATATATGTAAAGCTTCCGTGTTAATAAATATAATTTTCTGTTTCTCCTATTCTCATTTCTCTCTCCACTTTATTGCTTTTGTTATTGTTTCTTTCGTCTCTCTCACACAGCTATCACATTATTTTATTCAAAATTCATATCAAGTCCCTGGTAAACTTCTCTTTAACCCCTTGATTTTATTTATTTATTTTAATTTTATAACACGTTATCAGCACGATCTTGAACCTGAAGTTCTTGATATTCTGACTCAAACAATGTACGGCTCTGCCGACTCAATCTATGTACGGCTCTGCCGACTCAATCAATGTACGGCTCTGCCGACTCAATCAATGTACGGCTCTGCCGACTCAACCAATGTACGACTCTGCCGACTCAATTATTATTATCATGCATTACATATCTAACTATTTAATTTTATTTATTTACTTATTATTACATACTATATGTGCAGCTCTGTTATTATTATTTACTATTTTTATTATATATTTCATGCACGGTTATGCCGGCTCAATATATTATTAATTAATTGATTTGTTATCTCTGTTACATCTTTATATTTCATATATTTTATTCTCTCAAATTTATAATGTACTAGAACCTGAAGTTCTGGATCTGAATCAATAGAACATGAAGTTCTAAATATATATTACTAAAACCTGAAGTTATTAGTTTTGACCTGAAGTTCTAAAAATATAAATGAAATTTTTGGCAACCTGAAATTTCAAATATATCATTTTGATTATGTCACTAATTGTGATATTTTATGTGTATAGTCATGTCAAATATCGCAAAACCAGAATTTGCTCTACTGGATATCTCAGGAAATAATTATCTTTCATGGATCCTTGATGTAGAGCTGTATCTGCAGTCCAAGGGCTTAGCTGATACAATTAGAGATAATAATGAAACATCTCTACAGGATAAAGCAACTGCAATGATTTTTATCCGCCGTCATTTACATGAGAGCCTGAAGACTCAATACCTCACAATTAGAGATTCACTGACTCTGTGGACAAATCTAAAAGATAGGTATGACCATCAGAAAACCGTCGTCCTCCCCAGAGCCCGGCATGAGTGGAGTAATTTAAGACTCCAAGATTTCAAATCAGTCGCTGATTATAATTTTGCCCTGTTTAAGATAACCTCACAGCTGAACTTGTGTGGTGAAATACTGACTGATGCGGATCTGTTGGAAAAGACATATACTACTTTCCATGCATCTAATGTGCTCCTGCAGCAGCAATATAGAGAACGCAGGTTTACAAAATACTCTGAGTTAATCTCATGTCTTTTAGTGGCAGAACAAAATAATGAGCTTCTGATGAAAAATCATGAACTCCGCCCAGCTGGCGCAGTTGCACTGCCAGAAGCAAATGCTAGTACAAGTAAAGGCCATGGACGTGGACGTGGACGCGGACGTAGTAATCATGGTCGTGGGGGGTATAAATTTTCAAGTAATCGAAACCAGAAAAACATCTCTCAAAAGTGGAATGTTTATAATGCTAAACATAACAAGGGCAAAAATGTAGAGAAACATACCCCTAAACATTATGAAGATGTTTGTTTCAGATGTGGTATGTCTGGACACTGGTCTCGTACCTGTCGTACGACTAAGCATTTGGTTGATCTGTATCAAGCCTCTGTAAAGGGGAAAGAAAAGAAAATTGATACAAATTTTGCAGATCAAGGTGATGATCCTGAAGATATCACAAGCCTGGAATTATCAGATTTTCTTGATAATGCGGATGAAAAAGTGGATTACTCAATTGGTGATGGAGATATCCATACCAATTAGAAAGTTGCCTAGTTAATATAGTCATATTAACTTTTGTTATATTAGTACATATTTTTGTAATCTTCCAGAAGTAAGATAACTTATTTTGCTTTATATTTTGTTATCAATGATGTACTAACATATAGTTTATATGATGAAAGACGGATATGGATGAATTATCTATTCTCAAAAAGGAAGGTGCAGATATATGTATTGTTGACAGTGCAACAACACATACTATTCTTCAGAATAAGAAATATTTCTCAAATTTGACAGTAGCCAAAGCCAAGGTAAATACTATATCAGGTCCTGCAGATCTGGTTGAAGGTTCTGGAAGAGCCATAATCTTATTGACAAATGGTACTAAATTATATATAAATGATGCATTATACTCTAGTAGATCTAGAAGAAATCTACTCAGTTTCAAAGATATACGTAATAACGGATATCATATTGAAACTACAAATGAGAAAAATGTTGAATATTTATGCATTACTAAAATTATCTCAGGCCAGAAGCTAATTGTAGAAAAACTCAGAGCTTTCTCATTTAGGTTGTATTATACAATTATGAGATCAATTGAAACTTATGTAGTTTCAAGCCAGAAGCTGTTTAAACCAATAATATTTCGACTTTGGCACGACCGTCTTGGTCATCCAGGATCTACGATGATGCGTAGAATCATTGAAAATTCTCAAGGGCACCCATTGAAGAACCTGAAGATTCTATTATCCAATGATAATATGTGCACTGTTTGTTCACAAGGAAAATTGGTAATTAAACCATCTATTTCTAAGGTTGGTTTTGAATCTCCATCTTTTCTACAAAGAATACAAGGAGATATATGTGGACCTATTCATCCGTCCAGTGGACCATTCCGTTATTTTATGGTATTAATTGATGCATCAGCAAGGTGGTCACATGTATGTTTATTATCCAGTCGTAACATTGCTTTTGCTAGATTGCTTGCTCAAATCATTAGACTCCGAGCACAATTTCCAGATTATCCAATCAAGAGTATACGACTAGATAATGCTGGTGAGTTTACATCAAAAACATTTGATGATTATTGCACATCAATCGGAATTGATGTTGAACATCCAGTCCCACATGTACATACCCAGAATGGTCTAGCAGAATCATTCATCAAACGTATCCAGGTGATTGCTAGAACTTTATTGTTACAAACCAAATTACCGGTTTCTGCTTGGGGACATGCTGTTTTACATGCAGCAACATTGATTCGACTTAGGCCTGCAGCTTATCACCAGTACTCTCCATTACAACTTGTACTTGGGCACCAACCTGATATTTCTCATTTACGCATTTTTGGTTGTGCTGTACAAGTCCCTATTGCTCCTCCTCAAAGAACCAAAATGGGACCCCAACGTCGTTTGGGAATATATGTTGGTTTTAATTCACCTTCAATTATCAGATATCTTGAACCATTGACAGGTGATCTTTTTACTGCTCGTTTTGCAGATTGTCATTTTGACGAGACAACTTTCCCACCATTAGGGGGAGGAAAAATTTCTCCTGAAGAGAAGCACAAGAAAAATGTAACTATTGGAGAGAAAAATGAGCTATCATGGAATGTGATAACAATATCTCATTTGGATCCTCGTACTACCCAATGTGAAAGTGAGGTACGAAGAATAGTTAATCTTCAGATGATTGCGAATCAGTTGCCAGATGCATTTACTGATGCTGCTAAAGTGACAAAATCACACATACCAGCTGTCAATACACCAACTAGAATAATTGTTCCTGTAGAACAATGTAATCAGAACGCAGTAAATGAATCATCTACTGCACGCCAGAAGCGTGGTAGACCAATGGGCTCAAAAGATAGTATTCCCCGAAAACAGAGAATGAAAAATTCTGATTCTTTTGAAAATAATACTCAAGCTACAAAATCCATTATCTCTGAAAGATCAACTCCAGAAGAGTTGTCAATCCCTGAAGAGACTAAAACCTCTAAAGAGGTACAAACAATTGATGAGTCACAAAATTCTGGAAATCAAGAAATTTCAATCAATTGTGCTGAAGGTATGTGGAATCGTAATGAAATAATCATCGATGATATATTTTCATATACAGTAGCTTTGAAAGTTATGAACGATGATTATGAACCACATACTGTTAATGAATGTAGACAAAGACACAATTGGCCTGAATGGAAAAATGCAATTCAAGCAGAATTAAGTTCCTTAGCCAAACGTAAAGTCTTTGGACCTGTAGTCCAAACGCCTGAAAATGTCAAACCTGTTGGATACAAATGGGTATTTGTACGGAAACGTAATGAAAAGAATGAAATTGTAAGACATAAAGTAAGGCTTGTTGCACAAGGTTTCTCGCAGAGACCAGGGATTGATTATGATGAGACGTATTCACCAGTGATGGATACAATTACTTTTAGATTCTTGATCAGTTTAGCAGTCTCAGAAGGACTCGAAATGCGGCTTATGGACGTAGTGACAGCATATTTATATGGATCACTTGATACTGATATCTATATGAAAATTCCTGAAGGATTTAAGATGCCTGAAGCATACAAATCAAAAGCCAACAATGTTTATTCAATTAAATTGCAACGATCCTTGTATGGATTAAAACAATCTGGGCGAATGTGGTATAATCGTCTTAGCAAATACCTGACAATTGAAGGATATATTAATAATCCTATATGCCCATGTGTTTTCATAAAGAAAACAGAATCTGGATTTGCTATTGTTGCAGTTTATGTTGATGATATGAACTTAATCGGAACACCTGAAGAGCTCCGAAAAACTGCTGACTATTTAAAAAGAGAATTTGAGATGAAAGATTTGGGACAAACGAAATATTGTCTCGGCTTGGAAATCGAGCATAAATCATACGGAGTACTTATCCATCAATCAGCATATATTGAAAAAATCCTAAAACGGTTCAATATGGATAAAGCTCACTCTTTGAGTACCCCTATGGTTGTTCGATCTCTTGATCCTAAAAAGGATCTATTTCGACCTAAAGAAGATAATGAACAAATACTTGGTCCAGAAGTACCATATCTAAGTGCAATTGGTGCTTTATTATATTTAGCACAATGTACTAGGCCTGATATTTCTTTTTCAGTGAATTTGTTGGCCAGGTTCAGTTCTGAACCAACACGGCGTCATTGGAATGGTATCAAACATATTTTTCGTTATCTTCGTGGAACAACAGATTTGGGATTATTCTATTCAAAATCTAATAGTGGTGCAGGTTTGATTGGTTATGCTGATGCTGGATATCTTTCAGATCCTCATAAGGCTCGTTCACAAACCGGGTATGTTTTTACTTATAATGATACAGCAATTTCATGGCGCTCAACAAAACAGACTTTGGTTGCCACATCCTCCAACCATTCTGAAATTCTTGCACTTCATGAAACAAGCCGAGAATGTATATGGTTGAGATCTGTTATTCATCATATCCAGAGTACATGCGAACTATCTACTGCTTCAAGTTCTCCCACAATCATATATGAAGAGAATGCTGCATGTATTGCTCAAATCAGAGGAGGATACATCAAAGGAGATAGAACCAAACATATCTCACCAAAGTTCTTTTATACTCATGAGCTTCAACAAACCCAGCAGATTGATGTTAAGCAAGTCCGCTCCCCAGATAATCTCGCAGATTTATTCACCAAAACATTACCAACATTAACATTCGAGAAATTGATTTATGGCATTGGGATGCGTCGAGTATGTAAATTACATAATTAATTTTGAAGTATTTTTCAGGGGGAGTATATTAAATCAATGTGGACATATGTGCACTACACTCTTTTTTCCTTCAATCAGGTTTTGTCCCACTAGGTTTTCCTGATAAGGTTTTTAATGAGGCAGTCATTTTAAGCACATCCAAATATTATTAAATCCAGAAGATTATAACATTTTGATCCAGCAGATCATAAAATATTTTTTGAGCTTTTACTGGTAGGAATTTTAAATATATTATAATATAATATAATCATCAAAGGGGGAGTATTGTGAAACTTTAGATGATAATATAATATTATAATAATATATTATTTAAGTCGGTTATAACCGACTCACTTTATCTATATATATGTAAAGCTTCCGTGTTAATAAATATAATTTTCTGTTTCTCCTATTCTCATTTCTCTCTCCACTTTATTGCTTTTGTTATTGTTTCTTTCGTCTCTCTCACACAGCTATCACATTATTTTATTCAAAATTCATATCAAGTCCCTGGTAAACTTCTCTTTAACCCCTTGATTTTATTTATTTATTTTAATTTTATAACATTTTTGGGTTTTTATTATATTTTACAATTTTTGGAAGGATTTTAATATGAGATTTTTTTTTTTTTTTTTTTTAATATGAGTTATATTAAGGTGGTTATTTTGTTATTTTGTTGTGCTATTATTGGTGGGGTTATTGTTTTTGGATAATTTTGGAGACAATTAAACTATTTTCGTTGTTGACTCAAGATTTATAAGTGTCCGAGTCAAAACATTAGCATATATATATATATATGCATGTATGTATGTATATTCTCATATGGTTGGTATGGAAAAGTGAAAACAGAGGGAAATAAGTCAAATAACATTCATTTTTCCTTCCCTTATGTCATTGTCACTAGATTAATACTTTAAATTTTAGTGTCACCAAAACACGAAAAATATCTATTTTATGCTTAATAGATAGGACAAAATTTAGGGGTCATTTGTTGCTATCACTTTTGTATTTAATGGATTTGAATTACAGTTGTTAAATGATTTTTATTTATTTTTTTGAGTGATCAAACCATTTTTTTTTTTAAAGTAAGTGATCAAATTACTTAAAACTACCCAACAATCATTGAAAAAAAAAAAACTATAATTTTTAACTTTTAACTTATTATCAAATCACTTAATAATTTTATAAATAAATTATTCCAAATCTATCATTTCTAAAATAATATATAATTATCATAATTTTACATTATACAAATTCTTTTTAATATTATAACAAGCATAGTTGAAAAATGAAAACCATAAATATCTCATTTTTCAAATTTTATATTTTACAGATTCTTTTTTAATGTTTATTTTTATTTAAATATATAAATTTAATTTACTCTACTATGATAATTAATTATATTTTAATTATGAATAAAAATATTATTAATATATACATAAAAAAGTGTTTTAATATTTGTTAAATAATTCATTGTAATTGTTTATATTATACTAAGTTAAGTTAAATAACAACGAGTACTAAAAAGATATAAATGTTAAATTACTAATTTTAAAAAAAAATTAATTTTTAAAAAATAAATAAGATTATAATACATTCAAATTTAAGGAAAATAAAAACAAATATATCATTAAGATTTTAGATTTCAGTCACGTTTCAGTCTTTGGTGAATTAAAACACTGTTCAATCTTCAGATAAAAAAAACTAACGACCCCTTAAACTTTATTCTTCTCTTTTCCACTTGTCTTTTTCTTTTGTTTTCTCTCAAGTTTTTCTGTTTGCTAGTTCGACTCTCTCTGTAGAAACTTTTCTCTTTCTTCTCCTTCCCTCTTTCTTTTACTTTTCTCATTCTTCTTATTCTCTCTATCATTTTTTCTTGTGCAACATATGATCATGAAAAAATTATTGAGGATTTTTCTTTTTGGAAAAAATTATGAGTTTCTTAAGTTTTGAAGTTGTAAAATAATGTGAATTTTTGTTAAAGAAATTCAACTGTTGAAACTAAATAACAGTGGAGGATGACGAAGGCATTAAAACGAAGAAACTTCGTTTGGCATTTAAAATTTCAAATTTTTAAGACTTATTTTTCTTTTTCGAGATAGTTTTCCTTATTCAAAACCTATTTTCTTTGTTGGGGACTTATTTCCTTTGTTTGAGACATATTTTCTTAATGAATGTTCATCAGAAAATAGATCTTGAATTTAAGAAAGTAGCTTCCATTTAGGAAAATAGATCCCAAATACGGGAAAAATAGGTCCCAAATTAAAATAGGTCTCGAATTCAGGAAAATAGGTCTCAAATGTAGGAAAAAATATTGGTCTCGAATTGAAAATAGATCCCGAATTCAAGGAAATAGATCTTGGGAAAAATTGTTCTAGAATTGAAAATAAATCCTGAATTTGGGTAAATATATCCCAAATTCTTAAAACAATAAGTCCCCGAATTTAAGGAAATGCATCCCAAATTCGAAAAAATAGATCCTAAATTTTTAAAAAATAGATCTTGTATGTTTTTTTTTTAAAAAAAAAATAAAGAACTTTCAAATTAGAAACAATTCAAGACCTATTCTTCAAATTCAATATAAATGACCTATTTGTTAGGTTCAATATGAATGAACAATTTGTCTAGGTCCCAAACCATGGGTCATTGGCTTGTAACCATATCCATTTTAATCCCTCATTCCTATTTAAAAGACACGATCATAATAACCTCAATTTCATCAATCAGATTAATCAATCCTTTTCATAAACCCAAACTTGGATGGACTATTTGTGATCACCATTGATTGTCCTTTCATTGGCACCTTCTATTGTCACCATCGACCAATTGCTAGTTTTTTTTTTTTTTCCTTCTACATCTCTCTCTTTCTCTCTTTCCCTCTCTCTTGCAATTTTTGTTGGTTATAGAGTTTTTATTTCCCTTCCATATAAGTAAAGGCAATTTCATCCAAAAACATGAAATAAGTAACATATAAACTCAAATTAATGATTTGATGATATGTCCTAAGCCCACTTATGGATCAGATAATGGAAATCTCTACTAGTAGAAATATATGTGTATCACATTTATAAGAATTTAATTAGTGGCACGTTTCATTCAAGTGGAAAAATGTGTTCCGATCCATTACTTTTGTTAAAATGGAAGAAAAAAAAAGTGCTTTGATCACTTGTATTTTTGTAAAACCATCATGTATTTTTTCCCCTATTTGTGCTTTTTCTTCTTAGAAATGTACAAAATAATATAATAATTTTTTAGGGGGATTTGATAGGAAGTCACTAGCAAGTTGCAACTTGTAATGCTTGTGGGGTTCAAAGATGGACTTTTAGCTTGCTTAGTGGGTAAGTTTATTTATTTATAAAGAGTTTAAGAAAAAATCTTGGATGCACTCAGACCACCAGTCAATTGCTGTACCACTATTTTTTTTTTTTTGTTTCATTTTCATACACATAATCAGTAATAAATTTGTGATGAAAACAAAACTAATGAGAATTAAAGCTAAACTTTTTTTTTTATTATATTTATTTTTAAAGTACTTTAAATGTTATTTTAAAAAAAAAAAGTTAAATGACATATCAAATTTTGAGAGGTTCAATGCACCTTAACATATACACTCTAAATTTTCTCCTAATTTTTTTTTTAATTATTACTTGTACTTACCTAAAAGACAATCAAGATTAAACAGAATAGAATACTGATGATATGATCCAAGAAGTAGCTTTCATATGAGAAAGAGCAATCACATAAGTGGGAGAGCATTCAGTACAAAAGGTGGGGAGCCCACAATTTTTTGTGGGGCTAAGAGTAGAACTCGTGACCTTGCTGGTGACAGTGAAATTATTGGGTTCTTTTTTAAAATTTGAAATTAAATATGATTTGATTTTTTATTAGTTAATGAGATAATTTAGGCCATAATTTTTTAAATTTGTCAAAAACATTATAGATGTGATTCAAATAATTAATCTTATAGGTATTTGTTTTACATTTATCTTTTTAAGTTAAATGAAATTCCAACTTCCAATTGCCTCCCAACAAAATAAAGGGAGGTAAACAACAAAACGTTCTTCAATAAAAGAAGACAAATTTAATGGACATTATCATTAGTTTCACATGGGTAAGAAGAAAGTAAAACAAATTATAATTTCTCTGTTGAAACAAAGTTTCAAAAGCTAATTATATATTGGTTTTATGTTGTGTGCATGGAAGCCATTTTTGTTTGTTTTCTCTCATTAAGAGAATAAATTGTATTTCCTTGGTATAAAAAAAAAAAAAAAATTAATAGAAAGCAAAAGCAATGGTACTAATTATGGAGTTTCTTTTGATTCTTTTCTTGTTTGGACTTGGAAATATACCAAAACTTATTTCAAATGTACTATTCTCATCATTCCCTTCTCATTTGATATCCATTGAAGCGAATGTTAATTTTTTGCTAAAAGATTTTCTCATTTCATAGCAACGTCACAAAATCTTAGGAAAAATATGGGATATGTTTGCTAATACTCTAGGGTAGGTCTCTTTCAAAATATAGATTGATTATAGAATAGAGATTCTCTCAAATAATTTTAAATATATAAAAAAAAAAATTATATAGCACTTTATCAATTATCATGGCTTTTATTTGTTTGTTTTTTGGTTGGTTGTAACATTTGTTCAATTCTCCTTTGAAATTCATTTAAATTAACCAAATTAGATCCCAATAGGAAAACAATAGCAAAGCACATTTGTAGTGACCCTTAGTTACCACGGTGACCATTTATTCATATGAGGTTTTGGCCTTGGCCCCGGGGGATATGATAGAGATTGGCCCTTTTGAACCACAAGTCTAAGACATGCAAAGCAAAGTGCAAAACAAAGTATGGTAGAAGTATATCCTCCTTAAACTACAAATAATTGGACATAATATGGCGTTCCCAAAATTTGAACCAAAAATCTATTGATATTTAGGTTATAAGCCTAGTATCACCAAGGATCACTACATAAAATCCCTCTAAAATCCAAAATTGCTCGTGATAGGAAGGGCTCTTGCACAAGTGTCACAGGTCCCTCATATCACGAAAGGTCCACTCTCTCCTGTCACAGGTGCTTTACTTTTTGAAAAAAATTTGTTTTCTTACCTACAATTTTATGTTTCTATACTAAATCACCCAGTATAGTTTGCAACAACGATCAATCTATATAATTTTAACTATGCAATGTGGACACTAAAAAAATAAAAATTAAAAAAAAAAAACACTTAAATGAATAAGCTTGAATGTAGAAGCTTTAGTGGAGTAAGAAGAAAGGTAGAAGGAAGGAAGAAAGTTAGTTTAGCAATTTAGATTAAGCGCAAGAAAGTCGTTTTAGGGTTTCGATGGAAGGAAAAAAGAAAAAGGTTAGTTTAATAATTTAGATTAAGGGTAAGAGAATCATTTTAGGATTTTTTTAAAGGTATTTTAGGAAACAGGGGTATAGAGTGCATATGATTTGTTTGAATGGATAAAAACAATTTTTTTTTTCTTTTTTTGAGTGGGCTAAAAATGATTTTGGTTTTCAGATAGTTTTGAATTTACCCCATTTATAAATATGCTATTATCATTTTGGAATTTACAAACATGAAATTATATTTCTACTACTCATGTTAGTTTCTGATTTCAAATTTTAATACAATTATTAATTCTAAGAGTTAATTCTAAAAAAGCCTCATCCTTTGCATGTAATTAAATAAACCACTTAACCTTTAAAAAAAAAAAATGTTTTACACTCTGCCATTTGAATTTTCATTTGAAACTGTTACTATCATTAGTAGGTTAAGTGTAAAATGGTAATTGAACGTGCAAATAAATGTAAATGAATAAAAAATTATTAAAAAAAAAAAACCTAAACCCTTTCTACCCAACCCTCTCTCTTTCTCCACCATCCATCACCACTCATTCCCACACCGATCACCATCCTCTCTATCAAATCGCACAATATCAATCCACTCTCTTTCATCCCCTATTCTTCTCTTCTTCTTCTTCTCTTTTTCTTCCTCTCTTCCTCTTCTTTTCTTCGTCTTCTTCTTTTCTTCTTTTGATCTTTTTCTTCCTTTCTTCTTCTTCTTCTTCTTCTTCTTCTTCTGAAACGTAGACATCTAGGTTTGATTCGAAGCCAAATGTTTGAGCTCATGGAATCCAGATGCCCGAGTTCACGAACCCAGACTGGGATCGTGAACCCAAACATCTGGGTTCGTGGAACCTAGACATTTAGGTTTGAATCGAACCCTAACTGGGTTTGATGATTTTTTGGAAGATTTCTTCATGAATTTTTTGAACTCAAAGTTTTTCTTTTTTATGATTTTTTGTGTATGTTTGAAGATGTTTTAGGTTTTTGCAGTGGACTGATTGATGATGTGCTTGGATTATTATAGATGATTGATGATGTTGAGTTTGGATATGTTTGAAGGTGATGTGAGATGAGATCCAATCTCTAGATTAGATCTCTATCATTTTTTTTTTTAAATTAAAAAAAAAACTTTTATGATTTTTTTTTTTAAATTAATCTCCACTATCCATTTTAAGATGGACAATGGAGATCTGGTGAATAAATTTGTTATTATTTTTTAATTTTTGTTATTTTTTAATTTTTTAAAAATTAATCTTTACCGTCCATTTTAAGATGGATGGTGAACGTCTGATTAATAAATATTTTATTTAATTTTAATTTTAATTAAGTTAAGTTTAAATAAGGGCAAAGAAGTTATTAATGCGCGAAGTAAACATTTCAAATAGAATGGGTAACGGCAAGGTGAAATTTTTTTTTTTCCGAAAAGTCAGGGTGATTTGATTAATTATATGCAAAGTTTGGGCAATTTTTTAGAATTCACCCTTAATTCTAATTGTGGCTGAAAGAGAGACAGACAATGACCATACTATCCTCTTCCTACAAAATTATCCAAATTGAATATTATGTGGCCATGCAGTAACCTTCCCTCACTCTCATCTCTCTCTCTCTCAAACCTCCATGGCCACCACTCAAACTTACACTTTCACTCCTCCCCACTCCACCTCCGCCCGCCGCAGCCCCCTTCCACCACCTCACCACCACCTCTTCACCGCCTTCAACCACCACCGCTCCACCACCCGCAATGTATTGCCTCAGCTTCTCAACCACCGCTTCACTCGGACACCCACATGGACATGCAAAGCAGCGGAGGTGTCAGTCACAGAAGAAGAACCATCGGCGTCTGGTGGGGATAACTGGGTCCCGGTGGTGCCGCTTGCAGCGCTGCCGAAGGGAGAGCGGCGCGTGATAATTCAGGATGGAGAGACGATACTGCTTTTGTGGTATAAAGATGACGTTTTCGCCATCGAAAACCGCTCTCCTGCTGAAGGTGCTTACAGTGAAGGCTTGCTCAATGCCAAGCTCACCCAGGTTTTTCAATTTTTTTTTTCTTTTTGTTTGTATCAAATTCAATGCTCATTGTATGATTGTTATTAGACTTGCAAATTTACAAGTAATCATTTTGTCATTAATGTTAGGATCAGTTTCTAATGAACGTGTAAAATGTTAGATTGTCCCACGTCATTTGAGAAGGTAAATTTGTATGGTTTATAAGCTACGTAAACCTCCACTTATGAACTAGCTTTTGTAATAGAGTCACGCTCAAAGACCCTTTCTGACATAAATTATGAACGGTAAAGAGTGCAAATTTTGATTGTTGGTTTTAGTTTTAGTTGTGAATGTGGTTTTGCTTATTAGTGGGATCATTGTGTTTTTGTTGGTTGTTCGAATTCGAGGATGGTTTGAGGTTGGGGTTCATTTGGTATGCAATTTTTCAGACTTGACGCCAAGGACTCATGGAGAATGTCTATATATACTTAAGGATTTTGCCTCTTTAAGAAAACATGAGAATTGAGTATGAATTTTGCTATGAATGTCTACTTTTGTCAAGAATAATATGGTTTGGAATTAATTATCGTAAAGTTAGAAAAAGCTTGGTTAGTTTAAACACACATTGGCTTTGAAAGAGCACTCAATTGTTAAACTAAAGTGAGGTATTGATTCTACCTGGTAATGACTTGATGTCTGCTCTTTGTACTCAAACTAGTGATCACTGATACTTGATAGAGTTTATAGAACATTTACTTCATACTTGCATACTTGATGTCACCTTTTGGAGCTTTGAAACTATCACCCCCAATGCAGGGTTTCTAAAGCCTTTATAATTCATAGTTGTAAGATGTACATGACATGTAAAGATGTAGTTTTCATGCCTTACATATTTTATAACGTTCTTCTTGTAATTTTGTAAAATCTTGAGGATATCCGTTTTCTATTCTGTAGGATGGTTGTATAGTTTGCCCAACAACCGATAGTACATTTGATCTTCGAACTGGAGCCATCAAAGAATGGTACCCGAAAAACCCTGTGCTGAGGGTCCTCACCCCTGCTTTACGGACATTGTTTGTATTTCCTGTAAAAACCGATGGACAAAATATCAATATAAATATGAGAGGATTTGCACGATCTGATGCATCTGCAGAGATCGTCTTTAGCGGTAAAGCTCAGCCGGGTGTAACTGCAACTGATGTCAATGTGGAAGAGGTAACTACATGATTCTATGTCAATGAATATTGTCACTTAAATTCCCTAGAAGCTGTTAAATAGTCTCACATCGGTTGAGCAAGGGAATTTATATGGTTTATAAAGTGAGGATAAACTTCGACTCAGAAATTAGCCTTTTTGGTAGAGAAGCAAAAATACGAAACTAAGTGGTTTGAGTTTGTGTTGTCTAATTTGTGTTTGCCTAAACTATTTTACAGGTGAGAATGGTGGTTGATGAGGATCTAGAGGGGTTCGGTTTCACCGGAAAGAATGAAATAATCAACGGAAAGGCAGCTGTTATCGGTTTCCTTTTGTTGTTAGATTTTGAACTCTTAACTGGTAAAGGTATTCTCAAAGGAACAGGCTTTTTGGACTTTATCTACTCTGTTCAAAATGCTTTTAAGTAGATTCCGACATATTTTTCTTCAATAATGTGAACATTTTCTCTCCGAAAACACATCTAGTTGAAATACTCTCAGATTTATTCATAGAAAGATAGCTAATTTGTCCTTTCACCCTTAACACGTTTCTATGTATCATCGCTTCAATCCTTTTGATTCTATTCAGTTGCTATTGTATACCGGCTTAGAGATCAGTAAATCACACTGTTGATCCCCAGATACTTCATTTTCATGTAATTGATGTACACACCAAGGCTGCATGTAATTCTGTACTATAACCATATTTGTGTTGCCTTGAAACTTTTTTAGAGCATTTAAGTCGTGAGTTGCACTTGGTGTTTGTAATATCAGGGTAGGGGTGTAAGGTGAATCAAATCCATTAGATTTTGCACAATCTAAATCCAATCCAATCCAATCCATTCTTAGATTTAAATCCAATTTAAAATCCAATAACATTGTGTTTACATATTGCGATTTATTTGGATGTAATGTCGGATCTTATCATTTGAATCAATCTGTTGGTTGTGCAAATTTTCAAGGCATGTGCTTTGGTACATTTTTGTAGTATTTCTTACATGTTCTTGGTAACAATTGTAGGTTTAAGGGATAAAGACATCTACTATTGTTTTGAGTGGACCTTATAAGAGAATTTAGAACGAAAGGAAATTTCCATTTCTCTGCAAAATTTTATTTACAACTCGATACTATTCACACGCCAAAGACATTAATAACTAGATCAACTCTTATCCTGCTAAATGCTCGAGAGTTAGAGCATCAAAAAGCAGTACAGCTCCTCCGATCCTTGAAGACGATTTAAGGGCAATTTCAAGCAAACTTTGCACAATTACTGTAATTCAAGTGTGCCACTCTTACAAAACAAATTGCTATCAGCATTATTACACATAAAAGTTTACATACTACACTATGTACTGAATATACAACAGGTAAAATTTGCCATCCCGTAGTTTGACATTGTCACACGATTTTCTGGTGGATTGGCTGCCAGGATCCAGAGAAGAATAGGCCAAGAAATGAATGCTTGCTGAACCTTCAATGTTGATCTTGTTTTTAATATATGAGCAGATATAACTGAGACCGGAAGTTTTTCCTAATCTAAAGAAAAAGCGCCATTGCAATACCTGCATGATCCATTGAACAAAGTGTAAATTCGCTTTTTGCTGATTCTAAGTTCCATGACAACTTCGAAAAGTGTGGGAAAAATATTTACATTATGATTAAGCTCTGCGGTAGAACTAACATTACTAATTACAGACATGGACCAAATAAGAAGTCCACTAAAATTTACTGGAATCATATTTTGGTTAAAGAAAGTAATGGCAGTGATAATTAATTAACAGCGAGGTACAAGGTTTTTTAACCCAAATCAGTAAAGGTATCCATGTTGATGTTATTTATCAAGAGAATTGGCTATGAATAAGAAATGTGAGGATGATGCAAACTCATGTTGATGATAGATGCTGCACTAAATCTACCAAAATAATCACACGAAAAAAGCATTACCTGCTACTAAACTTCTCAAAAGCATCAGAGGCATAAAGAAGTGTCTCATTGGCCTTCTCCAAGACCATATAAAGCTCCTTCCCTCGCGTAATCCGAGCAATAACCCAAGCATTGTTTTGTGCTCTTATGCATACTTCCAAATCTTTCTCCAAAGCTGCATTGTCCCATTTTGCTCTACCCTTTTCCAAATCCACCTCAGCTCTAAGCTTTCTCAGGGAAAGTAAAGATTCCTGCAAGACAATATTACCAAAAAAAAATGGGGAAGAAAACTAACTTAAATGCTTTATCATCTCATAATAGTATTTTGGTAAATAAACAACAGGGCTCTCGGAGCCAGTATCAGTTTTTAGCTGGTATACCAAGTGCCACACTTCACAGTAACTTTTGACCCTTGAGTGACTAACAAAACGACAAATTTGACATAGTAACTCTTGGGGAGATCATACAAAGATTTGTACCTAAGCTAACTAAAATGAAATTACTATCAAACCACTTCCAACTGCAAAATAGCAATATAAAATTTGGTGAAAACTGAAGCCAAACAAACCTTTTAAAGATTCACGACCAAGGTTTCATTTGTTTTTGCTTTTTCAATTTTTTGTATTGAAAAGGTTAATAAAAATAAAAATAAAGGAGGAACTCAAGTCACTGCTATATAAACCCTTCAAAGACCATGAAACTAAGAAACCACTTGGAGTATCAAGGTTCATATGAAAAATATTTCAGTTAAAAGTCAGTGTTATCACAGCCAGCAAGCTTTTCCTTTTCCTAGCAAAACTGGAAGCGAAAGACCAGCCAGCACTCTAACCCATCTATCTTCTCATTCTTTTCGTTTAATATATCTTCATTTCAACAGAAACCGTGTAGACCCTTTCTGCCTTTTGTTCTATTGACTCCCATTTTATCTCTGGAGAGACTAAACGAAGTAAGACTTTTTTATTGTAAACATAAGTACAGAATGACCTTCATATATGTTCATCAAAACCAATCTTCATTCACGAAAAACAATAGAAGCATACAAGGATTCTTAAGAACCTCAATTTATCAGAAACCCACATTTTTCTTCATACAGGCAGAAATCAATCAATAACAGGAAGAGTAATAAAGCAAGATAACCACAAAATAACTCATTTATTCACATTAGAAAAATACTTTCCATAAATAATTGCAAATAAGAATCGGGCGCAACTCCCATCTCTTACTGGCTACTGAGTTTCAACCTATTCTACCTTCTATCTGAGTTGAGATTAAACATATACTTCATTGTTTACAAGTTCACCCATTCATATGCATGAAAAAGAGATACACTAGATCATAGATATCAAAGGTGCACCTAGGCGCTGGAATAGTGTTTAGCGTCCCCTCAGGTGCGCCTATGTTTATTAGGTGAGCGCCTCTTCTGCCTAGGCGAGGAGTCAATAGGCACGCCTAGCAAATAATAGATATTGTACAAAAGTACGGTACGATACGGGCGTATATACGCCCGTACGGACGTATAGAGCCCAAAACGCATATGTACGCCCGAATCGGAGACAGAGCATGACAAAATCCGTCTCCGGCGTATTGTACGGCCGTATACTGACGTACTGACCCGATACGGCCGTATATGGAGTTATATGCCTGGGTCGAGTCACGTAAAAAATAAAAAAAAAAAGAATTGGGTATATAATGAAAATAAAAGCCCTAAAATCACTCAGACCTGGTCGCCCGACTCCCCTCTCACACGACCCAGCTTTGCCTTCTCCTCACCGACGATCTTCTCCTCTTTTCCGACCATTTCTCCCTCATTTCCACTGAAAATCCCAACAGCTCTCTTATTTCGGGCGACGAAAGTCAAACGGCAGCAGCTTCCTCTCTTTAGAACGGTGCGTCAGTGACTCCATCTGGTTCTTTTCCATTTTTGTTTCTATTTCAAGCATTCTGGTTCTAATTTTGTTTCAAGCTTTTTGTTTCTGATTTTGTTTCAACCATTCTGTTTCTGATTTTGTACAATGGCAGTAGCTATCCTATGTTGCTGTTTCTGTTTCTGGCCACTATTTTTGTTCTTCAGTTTGTGTTTCAACACGTAGAGCATTAGCTATGTGTTTATGTTTAATTATTTATTATTATTATTATTATTTATATAAACAGGCAGTAGTTGTGTTGTGAATTTGTGATTCAGTGATTGTGATGGCTAGTAAAAAAGATCCGACGTGGAAGTATGGGGTTGAGATGGAAGCTGATGGGAAAAAATTTATTCGGTGTATTTTTTGTCAGAAAGTAATGAGGGGTGGAGTGTTTAGGATGAAAGAACACCTTGCGGGTATCCAAGGGAATGTTTCCACGTGTCCGACTGCTCCACCAGAAGTTCAGGACGACATAAAAAGATATATGGAGAATATGGAGAGGCCAAAAAGAATAAATCAATTAGTGAGGGAGGAAAGAATTGATAGATGTACGACATTGAATAGTCGATCCAAGGAAGGGTCGGGTAGTGGTAGTGGTAGTGTGACTCAGACTCAGACTCAGACTCCGACTACGAGGGGGATTAGAGGACCTATGGATAGGTTTCTCAAGGGGGTGGAAGATGATGTTTTACAAGTAGAGGAATTAGGGGGAACTAGAACGGTAGGATTTAATAAGGAGCTACGTGACTGAAAATGTGAGGAGATAGGTCGATTCTTCTTTGAGAATGATCTCGCATTTAATATTGCTGATAGTCCATCTTTTGTGAGTATGATTCGAGCAGTTGGACGGTATGGGACAAGTTTGAGACCACCAAGTGGCTATGAGTTGAGGACTAGCATATTAAAAAAGGAGGAAGAAAACACGAAAGCTATTGTAGCTGAAGTGATGAAAACGTGGAAGCAAACAGGAGTATCCATATTGTCAGACGGGTGGAAAGATATAAGGGGTAAACAATTGATCAGCTTCCTTGTAAATAATCCATATGGTACAGTTTTTCTTCGATCGATTGATGCTAGTGATTTTGTGAAAGATGCGACATTGTTGTTCAAGCTACTTAATGATGTGGTTGAAGAGGTTGGAGAGGATATTGTTGTTCAGGTGGTGACAGATAATGCCTCCAACTACAAGAAAGCTGGGGAAATGTTGATGCAAAAGAGGAAACAGTTGTGATGGACGCCATGTGCTGCTCATTGCATAGATTTGATACTTGAGAAACTTGGAGAACTACCCCAACACAAAAATGCATTGAGAAAAGCAAAGAAGGTATTACTATAGACTTATAATATTTTGTGCTATATTCTTTTTTTAACCTTACTTTAAGTCATTTATTAATTAAAAAATTTATGTTCTATAATAGGTGAGTAACTTCATTTACAATCACGGATGAGTGTTGGCATTGTTCAAAAAGTTTGCAAATAAAGAATTGCTCCGACCCGCTCCTACAAGGCTTGCTATTGCGTACTTGACATTGCAATGTATGTTTGAATTGAAGCGACCTTTGGAACAGATGTTTATTTCATCGGAGTGGGGTGGATGTACATATGCAAAGAAGCCGGAAGGGAGGGAAGTCAAGAGAATCATATTGAAAGATCCGAGTTTCTGGCCTAGTATGTCTTATGCATTGAAAACAACTACATCCCTTGTTTGTGTGTTGAGGTTGGCGGATTCAGAAAAGGTACCTGGAATGAGATTTATTTATGGAGCAATGGACTTGGTTGAGGAAGAGATAGCTAAAAACTTGGGGGATGAAATTGGAGCTTATCATGAGATTTGGAAGATAATTAATGAGAAATGAGAGTTTCAGATGCATCATGATTTGCACGTAACTGCTTATTTTCTGAATCCTCAATTTCAATATTCAGAAAATAAGTACACTCATCCGGAGATTAAGTTTGGGTTAATAATGTGTATGGAGAAGCTTATTCCAGATTATAAAGAGCGAGAAAAGGTAGATTTACAGCTCGATGAGTTTAGAAAAAGGGAAGGAATGTTTGCCTTTGAGTTGGTAAAAACATCTGCCACCAAACGTAGTCCTGGTATGTGAAGTTTCCTTTTAAGTGTTTTTTGATTGTTTGTGTTTTCTTACTAAAGGGATTGTTATTGGCGTTGTAGTTGATTGGTGGCTTCAATGGGAAGATCAAACTCCAGAGCTAACATCTTTTGCGATGAAAATTTTAAGCCTTACTTGCTCATCCTCCACTTGTGAGCGGAATTAAAGTTAATTTAATATGATATAAGTCTATATTGAAACTTAGAATATATCAATACTTATTATAAAATTATTTATTTGTTGATACTAATTTTTTCATTATTAATAATTGTAGATTTATACTAAAAAAAAGAAATCGGTTGGCAGGAACTCTCAATGTCATTGATGTCAAGTTACTCGAGTAACTAAATCAACCCTACATGGAAATACTTTGAAGCTAATCCTAATAATAAAAACAACATATGTAAATTTTGTGCTAAAATGACAAAAGGTGGCATCTTTCGGGCAAAACAACATCTAGCAGGTGTGAGTAGGAATACTAAAGTTTGTCTATGATGTCCTCCATCGATAAGACATGAGATTCCAGAGTTCATGCAAAAGGAGAAAAATGATAAAGATGAGCAGAATATGGCACCACCGTTAGATGATAAGTTTCAATTTGGCAAATTTGATGATGATGATTAGTGAATTTAATTCCAATTGGAAACCATATGGCTATTAGAAAGATGAATGAGAAAGCATCAGGTATATATATATTATGTTTTATATATAAATCTTAAATTAAATCAAATATCATCATTCATATTAAGTTATTAACCTATGAATTTTAGTGGATGGCTAAATGGTGGAGTCAATAAGGAACATCGACACCCGCATTGCAAACTTTTACAATTAAAGTTCTTAGCCTTACTTGTAGTTCATTTGGTTGTGAATGTAACTGGAGTGTATTTGAAAATGTAAGTACATATATATAAGATGTTTGTTTTTACAATTGTTTTTAAGAAGCTAGTTTGTTCCATGTAGCTTATCCTTAGTATTTTTTGCAAAAATTCTTGCAGCTTCATAGCAAACGGAGAAACAGGTTTAATCAAAGTTGTTTAAACAACTTAGTGTTTGTCAAATACAATCTAGCATTAAGGCGTCGGTATCAAATGCGTGATACCATTGATCCCATTGTAATGACTCAGATTAATGAAAGTAATGAATGGTTGATTGGGAAGCTTGATGAGGATGATGAGATTGTTTTTCCAAATGAGGATTTGACTTGGACTGATGTGGCCATGGCTGCAAGAGTGGGAGAGTCTAGCCATCAATTAAGATCACAAGCGGGTTCATCAAAGCGGTTAAGAATTCAAGAGATTGAAGAAGAGGAGGAGGAATGTGATATTGAACAAGACGGAGTAGAATTTTGAGAGCAACTAAAAGATGAAGAGGAGATTGGAGAGGAAGAGGAAGAAAATGATTATTTGGATAATCTTGATGATGATTGATGCATGAATTACCCCTTTTTTTTTTGTTGCAGTGACTAGTGTTTTTAAACTTCAAATTTTTGTTATTGGGTAGGTGTCTAACAAGTAACACCTATTTGGTAGTTACTAACTTACTAATTAGTTACTACTTACAAGTAGTCTAGTAGTAAATGCCAGTTACTACTTTGCATTTGCTTTAAGTGTTTGTTGTTGGTACTTGATAGTTGGTATTAGACTACTAGTACTTTATAAGTGACTAAGTTACTAACTATACTACTAGCACAATAGCACTTAGAATGAATTTTTGTTGTTCACATGTTCAATGTTGCTAGTTTAGAATTTGAAGATGATAAATGATGAAACTCTGTTTATTTTATGAATTAGATCTCATTATTGTTTATTGTTTATGATTTTATGATATTTTAAGTCTTTTTACAAAATGTATGCCTTTCATATGAAAGGCACGCCTTGCCTCGTATGCTTTGCGCCTCAGGCCCCACAGCCTTTTGCGCCTTAGTGCACTTTTCGCTTGAACTATGCACTAGATGCATGTACGTTCATGCGTAGAGGGACAAACATAAGTATTCATCCATCACAAAGACCATGCACAAGCGCATACCAAATTTATTTAAAAATTAACATGAACTGTTATTTATTTCCGTACTTATTTATAATTTGGTGTATCCTATAATAAATTAGGGCATTGCCTTTGCATACTGAGAAGCAACTTGCTTTGGGAATTCACAAACCATTCCGAAAAAGCTAAAAAATTATCAATATTTCTAACACAAACTTGAAACGGTTCGAATATGAGAACAAATAGCACTGCTTAATACAGACTACAGTAAGCCAAAGATAATCTATTCAAGTTTGGGAAGTTGTTTATCATAATTGCAAAGTCATATTTCAACATTATTTGATCTAACTCCTGTCCCGAGACATATATCTCACATGATTGGAATTTTATAGAAGATGAATAGCTTACTTCAGCATAAATATAAGACATCTATAAGAAAACAACATTGCTTTTACTAATCCATGTTGACCGTAACTGCCAGTTCTTAGCAAGTCATCTTTTGGTCATTTACAATTAAATACTAATGTGGTTTCTCCATAATTTTTATACTGATATTTAATAATACATTGGCTTCATTATGAATTAAACCAAATATTGATTGAAAGGAAAGATTATTCAATTTGCAGTTGCTGATAACAGTAGTTAATCAACCAGCTAGAACGACATAGCACATATCCAATCTTGTGTAAGTCCAGAAAAATGCACAGCTGCAAAGCGACAGTAAAGCAGTGAGTTTACCTTTGTTAATGTAGTAACCTTTCCAGGCGGAGAAGCTCTAGATATATTTCTGTCACCATCCACCAGTAAGTATCGATATCCACTGACATGATATGCATTCTCGCCACCCCATCCTTTCGATAATTTCTCTTCAACTTTCAATATCTTTAGTGATGCCTGACAGACACATGACAGAAGATAAAATTGAGGGACTAGATATGATTTACATCTATATAGATTGTTGTTTATCTTTCAATAGTACAAAATTGCAAATAAATAGAGCATAAAAAATTTCACTTACAATCCACTAGTGGAACATTAGAAATTTTATATGTCAAAATGGAAGTAGAGAAGGGAAAGGACATCTTGGGTGAGTAGAGCACATTCAGAGAGATAATGATCAAATAAGAGATGTTTTACTTCAACTTAAGAAGTAACATGAGGCATGTATACTTCCAACATTCTTACCACATGCATTGATAAGTAAACAATATTTTTGACCTTTCTCTATAATCTTTCATATTCCATATTTCATACGTCTAACAATTACACAGATAATAAAATCAATCCATGTGATCCTGCACTTGTCAACATATAAAGAGTTGGTGACTGCATGCCTTTTTCGCAAAGGTTTATAGTTCTAGTAGATTACATCTATTCTATTGGATGTAAAGGTCGAGGAATTTATCTCCTTCACATCAATTTTGTTATAAAAAAAAATATGCATATGGTGGGGGTAGGTTGAGGAATGGTAAATTTAGAAGGAAAAAGGAAAAAAAAAAAAAAATTAGATAGATTACTAACAAGGCAAAGCACCGTACAAGGAAGAAAGAATCAGGAGGACAAGAAGATCCATCAGCTCAAATAAATTGATGAAAGTGCAAATATGTCATAAATTAAATCAAATGTATCCTAGCAATGATTTTGAAGATATCTCAACCATGGCATTAATCATAGGACAATTGTGGATGAATTATGCAAGAAACCACAATTATACTGAGTGAGATGAGTAAAGAATGACAGGCTAACAAGATGCAAATTTGTGCGAAAAGTTCAAGAGCGTGAATGGGGAACTGACATTTTCAAGAACTTGTTGCTTTACAGCAGAAACACCTTGCTCTCCATTAAGGATGGAGGAAACAGGAATGAGAAGGATTAAGGTCAGGCCTTTATACTGATAAGGGCAAAGATACATTCTTTCCTCAGTCTGCCGAAGCCAAACAGTTGGACTGGCACCCATAGGACTCCCAACATCCACACCCCATATATCAGTGACAAGGAAACCATCATTCCCCTTGGACCACTTACCAGGCTGTAAGGGTCGTGTAACATGATAGTTGTTATCTCCACTATATGGAAAATCACTTGAGCGATAACTTTGTTCACAAACAACACCAGAGTTAGCCAAGGTAGAACCTGATCCAGTATGAGAGGTACTTGCTCCACGTAAATAGGACCAGGAACTTGCTCCAGAGGATAAAGCGTGTGGTGTTAACCTTTGCACAGCGTATGTAAACAAGTTTATGGTGTCATCCTGACAAAAAGAGAATATACAAACAAAAATGGATGCCATCAGATTTCTGTCAGAAGAAAATTGTGTTCTTGAGTATCTTCTAACTTAAAAAATTAAAAAATTTTAAAAAAAAAAACAAAAAACAAAAACAAAATACAAAAGCATGAACAAATAAATTAAATAGAAACTGTCAGTTCAAACAGGAGTTGGAGATAAAACCATACAGGAGAGAGCGTTGTCGACACCAGCAAGTCCTGAAATAGAATCAGTGAGTAGCATTGTGTGTTCCCAACACAAGTTTCCAGTACCCTGACAAGTGACTGCCAATATAAAATATCATCATTTAAACTATAAACAAATATCAATAATGATTTTAGACATGCAATGTTCTGTATCTCTCATCTAACTCATTTTGTTAAAAAAATTACAAATTTCTAAGATAGAAGTAATAAAAATAAAAAATTATAAAATAAAAAAATAAAAAAATAAAAAGGCAAGGCAGAAAACGCATAGCACTTTAATGTTGCAAACCACTTTATAATAACTGGGCAAAAAAATAAAAGACACCAAAAATCAGTAAAATAAACATACATAATTAATGACATCACATCATAGATTGGCTCTTCTAAGTTTAATGTTGCAATAACCTAGATAAAATAATGGCAGTGTTAAAATGATACTGAAAGCACTTAATGCATCTATTGTCCCAACTAACAAGAGATATTATTCATTTGGTAACCATTTGTCACACAGCACATATAGTATTTCCACTATTACAACGTGTCCCACAACACAACACTGAAGCGACTACGATGTTAGTAAGCGAAAATGAGGTTCCCTCTCTATTCCAACAGAATTCACATTCGGGAACAACAATAATTATTCAACAGAAACATTACCAATTTTACATAACGCAAATCCAATTTACAATTTCATGTATCCTGAAAGAAGCGAACAACTTAAACATAGCAAACCGAAAAGATTTATTTGATAATTAATAGTAACCTAGCAATGCCCTGAAGCTTAAGCTGAGGAAAAAGGACACTAGTTCATTTTATTGCATATTATACAAACCTGAACTTCAATTGCTGCCTCCCGACCTACAGTCAGCATCTGTACAGTCCCACGCTCCTTCAAACAATCACGGAATGATGGTAACTGGAGTTTCTTCCCAACAAGCAAATCTGCCTCAAAGAGAAAATTCACATGTAAGCAGTGAAAACATAGCAACTTCAACATTATGTTGGTACAATAAATCCAATGGTGGCATTTGATACAGCAACTTCAGCGTTACCCCAGCAGCAGTTATCCCAAGGAGACCGCTTTTGATATGCTGACAATTAGTGTCTTAACAATGAAATGTGTTGAACTAAAGACAACAATGGATTTAGTGTAATTTTAGCAGGAAAATATAACTGCCCATTGACTTACCACTTAGATAATCCATGATGAAAGGGTACAAATGAGACCGAATTAGTCCACCACTAGGCTCCTTCTCAACCATTGCTCTTACAGATCCATTAAACATAACAAAAAGGGAGTGAACTTCCTTAAGAACCTTTCGTAAAGCTTCAATGTGCCATATGGCTTCTGCCTTCTTACTGTTCTCAACTACCTACAAGAAATAACACACTGATCATAGGTGTTTAATAAGTCAGGCTATATCAACTTTAATCTGTGATTAAACTTTTTAACTTCAACATGAAAACAAAATTTGATACTAAAACTAATTTATAGAAGGTCAAAAAACATTTAAAAACCAACCCTACAAAGAACCATTAAAAATATTGCAGATATGGCATTTCACTAAAATTATCAATGATTCAATATACAACAAGATTTAAACAAAGCAAAGGATGAGAGTTTAATCGCATAGAGACCATACCATCACCATCCAAATATCTGCTTCTGCCTCATAGAAAACATGAGAATGTCTTTCCGCTTCTATGACCTCACAGGCAGCCTCTGGCGAGAAAATTCTGCATAAAGCTCATGTTATATTCCATAAAACAAAATAAAAGACTAGAATAACAATGATGTTTGGCACACAGAATCAAATAATTTAAGTCAACTTTCCAACAGAATTAAGGTGATCCTATACCAACTAGAACTATGATGACAAAGAAATATATAATAATCGAGTTAGATAGAATAGAGAGAAGATGAAAAGAAGTTGATTTTCCCTCATCTTATTTACTTACTATATCTTGAACTACGACTGGTCAGCATACGTCAACAAACAATACCACTTTTATTCCAAAATATATCAACTTAAAACACATGCATAATAAATTTCAAATTGAACACGTTTACATATCCTACAAGACAATGAAATTGTACACCAGGCATTTCTCTAGACAATAACATGCTATGTAGCAATAAAAACATATCCATATCTAATACATTTACATTATAAAATTTAATAAATAGCTCCTTTAAAATGACTCCATGCATTATAATCATTAAGGCAAAACTATCACAGTTCCACAGCTCTTAGCTTCTGTTAAAATATATATATTCAAATTTCAAACATCTGAGAGGTCACATACCTTGTAAATGTAATAAGTCCTTCGCTGAGCCCTATCACGGAAAGTTGTGTTGAGAAGGGCAAATCAGGAGGAAAGAAAAACAAAATTTTGTCTAGCTCATGTCCTTCATCTTGTCCCCTTCTCAAATCAAATATACATAATTGTAAGCCTTCAGCAGCAGTTGCCAATCCCATAATTCTCTCCAATTCATAAACCTTGGGAAAAAAAAATGCAACACAACATGAGGAAACACAGAAACTAAAAATCACATTACAATATCAACTTAAAAAGAAGAAAAAATTCAGATCTTGAATTGCCAACAAACGAATTTTTTTTTTTTTATAGGAAACAAGAACTTTATTAATTAAAGGAAAGAAAATACATCTGTGAACCAGAAGTCCACCAAAAACAAACAACCAAAATGACAACCTAAAGGCAAAAAGGAAGAAACAATCAACAAACAGCAGCCTTCCAATCTAATAAGATAAGAGATAAAGATAAATGTTTAAATTCTTCACTAGCAGACGCCCAGAGAGAAGCTAAATAGTACGTTTTGTCCCTTAAGAAGTTGTTCTCCTCCTCGACCTCTTCAAATATTTTTCTATTTCTTTCCTCCCAAATAACCCATAGGATAGCAAAAACTCCACAATTCCAAAGAATCCTAGTCTTCTTACCTCCTCCTAAGGCTACAAAATCTTCCAATAAAAAGGCACGTAAACACTTCGGGGATGCCCACCTCAAGCCAGCTATAGAAAACAGCCTATTCCACAACAAACCAACCACCGGACAATGAAGAAAAAGGTGATCAAAACCAAAATCATAAAACAAGGCATAGAGGAGGATATCATGTCAACATCTAGCATTCCGACCACACAAGAGAACCTACTGGCAATTTCACAAATACATCTTTTGAGGCAATTCAATCAACAAAAGAAGCAACCTTTTTCTTAATCTTATGCTATAAATTTTATTCAAGTTTTCAGCTTTCAAACATGACAAAATCCATATATACAAAAGATTATGACTAAATTAGCAACATTTTTATTTTAATTCATATAATGATAACACTTACTCTATCAGAATTGTATACCGTCTAAGTTGAATAATAGTCCGCAGTGAATTCAAAAAACAAACAAACACAACAAAATTTACCAGTATAAAAGCACACAGTGAACAAACCTTAAACTGATTTCAAAGAAATTAGAGTCTAACAACAAAGACTTACACTTGCAATGAAACAACAAATTTAAATGATGAAATGTTGTCAACTGGTTTTGTAATAGAATCGAATCAGTGTCCAAACTTCCAAGTAACAAAATTTTGAATGGTAGGTACATGTTAAAGTGAAGTTGGTTGTTGGCTTCACTTTCCATAGTCAGGTATGACTCAAGTCATCACAAACTTTGCCCCAAATTCGGTAATTCAGTATAAAGTAGTTTGTAAGAGACATGGCTGTAAGCTGTGTGGCAAGGTCTAATGCCACCCCCAAAAAGGTATATTAATCATCAAACACTGAACGTTAAGCAAAGGCATCAAATTTACCGAAACGAAGCAATATTTTACATTAAAATAACATAACAAAGCATAATAAGCATTGATCAAACAGTCAATCAATCACAAGCAATAACACGAAACATTATTCTACTAAGATTATCAGAATCCTAAATGAATAAACTCCAAAAACCAACACCTGGGTATCCACAAAATACACCAAAAGCATAGAAAAAAGGAAACTTTTTACTTTTCCATAAACATCAAATTATTGCAAATAAAAGTAAATATGAATTTAATAACAACAACAACATCAACATTTCTGGTAAATCATACAAGACAGATAGAGAGAAGGAAGGGCTGAGATGGGTTGTTACCGGAAGTCGGCGTGTGCACACCAACCAGTAGTAGATCGACTGCAAGCACCAACTGTTTGCTGTCAACCGCGGTGGTAGTGTTGGGACCTGCACTGTGACGATCAGAGAGTACGTTTAAAGATGTCAAACGGGCCGGGCATGTCCTTTTGGGCTAAGCCCGTACCTAATTCTAAAATGGGCTGGGCTTGATTTTTAAAGTCCGATAGCGTAGAGGACCGAATTTGAGGGTAGGTTTGTTACGTCACTAGAAATTTATCAACTACCCTCTCCTTCTTCTTCTTCTGCTTCTTCTTTTTTTTTTCTCTATTAGCTGACACCTTTTATGGGTCAAAGGATAACCGAGACCAGTCCTGATGAGACTCTAATAATATTTGGATAACTGCTCCTAGACATCGGGGAGGAATCTATCTATATTTTTGTGAATATTAACACAATATATGAGACTAGGGAAATTAGAACTTGCTATTTGAAGTATTAGGTGGAGGTAATTAAACCATTGTGCCAATCTCGCTTATCCATCAACTACCTGTCTGTATATGCATGCTACTAAAATATTATAAAAGGATCATAATCTGTGAACACACTTCACACGTTATTAAATATTAATTATGCCCTATCTTTTATTTTTCATATAAAGTATGCCCTTTATTTATTATTTGAAAAAAAAATTATAAATACATAGATTGTGAACATAAATAATAATACTAATAATAATAAAAGGAGTCGTAGGGAGCACCCCTTTCTTAAGTTTTGACGAAGAAGGCTTTTGTCTCCACCATTTTTTACTTTTTAAAGTTGGGAAGTCTTTTCACCTTTTTCCTATTTTTCACAATTTAGGTTTTATTATATATCTTTATTTATTTATTACTTTTTAAATTTAGTTTAGTTCATTTCAAAAAAAATAATATTAATTTAGTTTATGAAAAATTCAAGAAAATAAATGGCTAAAATTTATAGTTATATCTTTTAGATAAATTATTCAGAAGTGGACTAAGGGTATGTTCAAATTTTGAAAATATATACAAATTAGTGATGTACATACAATTTTATATGTGTGTGAATGTCGCCACTCATAAACTAAAGCCCCACAAGCCGCCCAAATTTGTGCAAACTCGCAGGTATGCTAGACCCATAATTATTTCTCAAATCTAATTGGACCTTAAATTTTAAGACTCGATATAGTCTAGACCGCTCATTTAACACTTTTAAATATGTTAGGGTAATAAGTGTTTTTTTTTTTTTTTTCTAAGTATTTTCGTGATTCTAATAAAACTCATAGATAAATTCATAATCTATCCCAAAAAGCGAATCTTGTGAGGTTTTAGAACAATGCAACTCATATATACACAAAGAAGTTATATTAAAATTTATAGTTATATCTTTTAGATAAATTATTAAGAAGTTGACTAAGGGTACGTTGAAATTTTGAAAATATATAGGAATTAGTGGTGTACATACAATTTTATATGTGTGTGAATGCCGCCACTCATAAATTAAAGCCTCACAGGTCACCCAAATTTGTGCAAACTCATAGGTATGCTAGACCCATAATTAATTCTCAAATCTAATTGGACCTTAAATTTTAAGACTTGACTTAGGGGTTGTTTGTTTTTTGCACTTAACACTTAATAGTACTGAATTTGGTTAATTAAGAGATTTTTGTTTGTTTTTTTAAGTGGTCAAATCACTTAAAATCATCCAAAAACCACTTAAAAAAAAGTAAAATTTATTGACTTTTCACTTAATACAAAATCACTTAATGATTTATAAATATATTATTCCAAGTTTATCCTTCCTAAAATAATATGTTTCCAAGTTTGTTTTAGTTTTATATTATAATTTTTTTTTTAATACTTTAATAAATAACATTGAAAAATAAAAACCCTAAACATCTCAACATCAAATTTTTTTTTTATAGCTGGATTACTATATTTTTCTAATTAAATTCTAGTAAGAATCTTTATTGGTAAAATGTTTATGCAACAACTCAGAAACCAATTACAAATCAATTTATTTAAGTATTTGATTATTCTTATTTAATTATATCAGAAAATATATATTACTTTACAATTTCAATTTTCGTTGTAATAGTAATTTAATTTAAAACCATTTTATTTATTTTTATTTGAATATATAAATTTAATTGATTCTACTATTTTAATTAATCTTATTTTAATTATGAATAAAAATACTATATATAAGTTATAATTTCAACTTTTGTTATAATAGTAATTCAATTTAAGATTATTCTGTTTATTTTTATTTGAACATATAAACTTAATTGATTCTACTATAATAATTAATCTTATTTTAATTATGAATAAAAATATTATATATATAAGTGTTTTAATATTTGTTAAATAATTTATTACAATTGTTTGTATTATATTAAATAAAATTACATAACAACTAATAGTAAAAGGATATAAATGTCAAATTACTAGTAATCAGATAATTTTAACTTTAAAAAACAAACAAGATTATTATACATTCAGATATAAGAAAAGAAAAAACAAACATATCAATCAGATTTCAGATTTCAGTCACTATTCAGATTTCAGTCTTCAGTAGCACTGTTCAGTCTTCAGATAAAAAAACAAACGACCCTTTAGTCTAGCCCGCTCATTTAACACCTTAAATATGTTAGGGTACTAGACGATTTTTTTTTTTCTAAGTATTTTCGCGAGTCTAATAAAACCCATAGATAGATTCATAATCTACCTGGAAAAGCGAATCTTGTGCGGTTTTAGAACAGTGCAACTCATATATCCATAAAGAAGTTATATTAAAATTCATAGTTATATCTTTTAGATAAATTATTAAGAAGTTGACTAAGGGTATGTTGAAATTTTTTAAATATACAAATTAGTAGTGTACATGCAATTTTATACGTGTGTGAATGTCACCGCTCATAAACTAAAGCCCCACAAGTTGCCCAAATTTGTGGAAACTCATAGGTATACTAGACCCATAATTAATTCTCAAATTTGATTGGACCTTAAATTTTAAGACTTGCCTTAGTCTAGCCCGCTCATTTAACACCTTTAAATATGTTATGATAATAAGTTTTTTTTGTTTTTTTAAGTATTTTGCGAGTCTAATAAAACTCATAGATAGATTCATAATCTACCCTAAAAAACGAATCTTATGCGACTTATTAAAACAATGTAATTCCTATATATATAGTAATTTTATCATCAATATCTTCTAACTTTTTAAAGTTAAAACAAACTAATCAAATTTATCTATTGCATTTGAATTAAATATATATGAGAGAGAATTTATTTTAGAAGAGAGAATGTAATAGATAAATTTGATTAGTTTGTCCCAACTTTAAGAGGCACTAATGATGATATAATCATATATATATATTTTTTTGCATTGTTCGTATATGAATCGTGATTTTATCATCCCTAACTATGTGATTTGGATGGTTACAAAAAAGAGAGTAGGGTGAAAATTTTCGAACTTACTTTTTTATGAACAAAATACAACTCATATAACCAAACGTGTAGCTTGGATTTTTGGAAATATAAGCAGCAATACTTTTGTAACTGAAAGTATAGAGTTTTATTTATAATGTTATCTATATTTTTAAAAATAACTTATTTTTAATAATTTTAATTTTTTAAAATATTTATTATATAAATAAGGACCCAAATATTTCTATTTCTTGTATATTTAACCAAAGATAACAAACAATCCATTATTGGGAAAAAAATTATTGTTGTTTTATGACCAAGAGCTTGTACATTTGTAACTAGCACTTGGTTTAATTGTAATATCAGTCCTAGTCCCATGGATTAGATTCAACAAGAAGGTCAAATGATTAAAATTCCATGGAGCCACTTACTTTATTGTGCCACGAGTTCTTTTACCACAAAAATTACAGAAAATCTTTTTTTAAAAAAATCATTAAGAATATATAATTCGAATAATTAATACTTTGATATAAAAGAGAGGGAGACAGTTATATTTATTGTTTTATAAATATGATTTGGACAACCACTCGGTCAAAAGTTGTTATATAGATTTAGGAATACTAACCAGCAGCAACCATCATCTTTGAACACTAATTTGTAGTGGTTTTTGTGAATGGGATATGTATTGTGAACAATTAATTAACAAATAGAATGGAGGGCTTTTCAAATAAATAAATAAATAACAAGCAGAAAGGAGGCTTTATAATTAATTTTCCAAATAAAAGAGGTTTGATATCCCATCTATAGTTTGGGGTTATTTGCCCCCAAGGACATAGCAGTTCATGGGCTAGCGTGGGCTCAAGACTATTCTAACAAAAAAGAATAAGCTATACATGAAGTAATATATGATAAAATTTATTTGTGTATTTTTTTTTTAATTTTTTCATATCAAAATAAATATTTTTTTCAGTCAATTTCATTATCTTGTTTATATTTACTTTTTCTATACAAATATGTATTTATAAAAACTTTAATTTAATACATTAAATATGAAAATTTATATAATTTCCTTCACCATATAATGTTAATTAGTTGCTTACTATATTACTTAAATTTAATTTCTTTTACGTTGAGTGTCTTTTCTAGTGCATTCTTTAATGTAAAATATGATAGTAATGTATGATTGTTAAAATATAGATTGTCTATCTCATAAATTTAATTATTAATATATTTTTAGACTCTACTTTATTGATGTCTGATTATATTTGTATTTCATGTTTTTACTATTCTGTTGTTAATATATTTATCTACAAAATGAATTTTAAAAGTAAAAGTTATTGTGTATCCTCTAACTAAACATATGTTTTTCAATTTATAATTTGTATTTTTTGTATAATTGAAGTTGATTTGAAAACTTATTGTTCTAGTCCACCGTAACAGATAATCCTATCCTGGTTACGTCTCTGCTCTCCCTTGACTCAAAATCAATCACTTTACATGAAAACAATATTAAAAAGCAACTGAAACTATAACAGTCAAACAGTTATCAGCCTTGTATTTTTGTAGGTAAGAAAGTATCAAAATTCAATCAGTGAGTTTCAATGGTCAAGTCAACACAACTTAAGACTTGTTTGCATCTCTTGAATCAAAAGCAAAATTGAATATAGGTTGTCTTCTCAATCATATCCAAGTCAAAATCTTTTTTTTTTTGTTTTTATTCTTAATTTTGATGCGATTTTCTACTTAGTTAGAATAGAAATCAAGATGAAAATGAAATAATAATTTATATTGTATAGATAAAAATAAAAAGCAATTTTACAAAAAATGTAAACAATAATTAATTTATTTTAGTACTTGCTGATATGGAAACATCTGAATCAAATCATAGTCCCACCAAGACTTTGAGGGTTGTTCAATTTATATTTTAGTTGAATAATTTCTAAAAGAAACCGTTAAATAGTTCTCTAATCCCTAATATAAATACAAAACTTTTAGAATTAGTTTGAAAAATCTCAACTGCGTTGCATGTATTCATATTCAAGAATTTATACTAAAGAAAACACTCTTGATTATTTAACAAAACAAGTATATATTGTGATTATTGAAATGTCGCCAAATTCAAATTTATTTGCAAGTCATTAATTTATCGACTATATATAACTTTACAAGTGAAATTGATTTTTGTTTCTCAATCCATATTTCTACTTAAAATAAAATGATTATCTAAGGCATATGATCACTAATGGCCCACCGGTGTGGACCATAATCTTTTCCTTTCGAGTTTTGACTATGCCTCAAAAACGCCAACATTGAATAGAGAAAAAAAAAATGGTCTCGGAGATCAATTTATTAAATAATTGACTAAGAGAGCTGGCTGGTACACTGGATGCTCGCTTCCAAAGTTTACAATGACGTCCTGCATTAGCTAATGTTTTTCTTCCAAACTTTTCAATGACGTCCTGCATTAGCTAATGTTTTTCTTCCAAAGTTTACAATGACGTTTCTTCAAAAAAACAAAAAAAGTTTACAATGACGTCATGCATTAGCTAATGTTTTTCGGGTTTTCCCACTTCACATTCTTTTAATCTAAATTTTTTAAAGCGGATACTGCAGTGTTGAATGTGAATATGAAAGTGGAGACTGAAATGTTTATACATTTAAAAACAAGGTGGACTAAGATTTTAAAGGTATATTATAATTAATAAAATATAATTAAAAATATTTTAGATATTTTAAACTTTTTTAAAAAGAATTTTAAAAAATCTACTTAAAAATTTCAAAATTTGAGTTTTTTCATATAGGTATTTTTTAACTTTTTTAATTACTCAAAAACTCTATTGAAATAATAACTAAACATAAAAAAAAAAAAAGTAAAATTTTGGATATTAAAAAAATATTTTTAATCAATAGACAAGTTATATCAAACGTACACTTAATTGAGTTATTTATGGACTCTCTATATTTTGATAAGAAAATTTTGAACCTCACTTTGTCCGTTATAATGCAAATTAGATAACTAATATAAAGATTTCTTCATAAAAATATTTATTCAGGCTATATTTGTAATATATAATTTAAACCAATCCTTACCCAAACTTCAACCCTATTTTTTTTCTTTTTTTGAAACAACTTCAATCCTATTATTAATCTCTGCTATTGTTGGTAAAATCTTGGTCCATCTAGATTAACTGAAGAACACGTACGTTTGAACCCCAACTGGGATTTGATTTTGAAAAGCACCGTCCAAATTTTGCCATTGGATAAGCACTTCTTCTCGAAGCAGTACTTTTTATAATTTTGACCTTTGAAAATTTTGACAAATGTTACCTCTGAATCTCTCTCTCTCTCCTCAACCGATACATTTAAGGATGCACTTCTTCACGTTTCGACCTAAGCAAAACGTAATTGAACTTGAAAGTGCTTACTAGAAAAGTAAAAGCACCCTAGAAGAAGCTGAACCGAAAGCAAGCATGAGCATGACTGCTGATATTGATGATCATCAGAAGAAATACAAGGGAGTTCGTAGAAGAAAATGGGGCAAATGGGTATCCGAGATACGGGTTCCGGGCTCAAAAGAGAGGCTCTGGTTGGGCTCCTATGCCACGCCGGAGGCGGCTGCGGTGGCTCATGATGTTGCTTCCTACTGCTTACGTAGACCGGCATCATTGGACCGCCTCAACTTTCCAATGATGGTGCCTGTTGGAAGCCTGAGTGTGGACATGTCTCCACGGTCGGTGCAGAAAGCGGCTTCGGATGCTGGGATGGGAGTTGACGCTCAGGTGATTGCCAACAAACCGCCGGAGCTGAAGGAAAGTGGAGGAGCTCATTGCGGCTTCGAGGTGGAGGTTTGGGAAGATAATAATCAGAGTTGTGGTGGTTGGGGGAGTTGGGACGAAAAAGAGTTGAGCATTTCGGTTGAAGATTATTTTTAATCAAGTAGGTTTTATTTTATTTTATGAATCTTGATTGTCGGATTGTGTGTTGTGTCTTGTAGAATAAAACTTTAATCTTTAATTTTTGTACATAAAATAACACCTTTAGATGGTTATTCTCGTAATAAAGGAGAATGTTTCTCATTTATTTATATTTTTATGAAGAGGTATTTTCATTTTTATTTGACAATTGACTAATTATAATTTTTCTCTCTATTGATTCAAGAAACATCATTTTATCTCTTCTTTTAATTTAAGTTAATACCAATTTAGGAGGTTTTGTGACAATTTTTAAGTTATTAAATGAAAAAATAATGATTCATTAATCATTAAAGAAGAAAATGAAAATACTTTTGAGTAAATGATGCCAAATAGCACCAAATCACTAGTGTCATATTTAACTAACACAGAATAAGTTTTTCTAGCACCTCCCTAAATAAAAAAACCTTAATAACCTTTCTTTAAAATAAAAAAAAAAAAAATAAAAAAAAAAAAAAAAACTTATAACTTAGGGTTTTCTCTCTCTTTCCCATTTTCTATCGTCTCCCTCTCCACCATTTCTCTCCCTCTTGCTCTATTAGTTCTCTCTCTCGCGCTCCTCCATCTCTCTCATTATCTCCTTACCATTTCCTCCTCCATCGCCATCGACCAGCAACGGTAAAGCCTTCCTCCATCGCCTGCGATCAACACCTTCATCTTTTTTTTTTTTTTTATCTAGTTCTGAGTCAAAACTCAAAACCATTTGGTTCTACATTAGATTTGAACCTAGAACCATCTCCTTTCTTCTGAATTTTGTTTTTTTAGGGATGTTGTTGATGGAAGAACCATCTGATTTTAGGTTCGTCAGAACCAAATGATTTTGATTTTTGATTTTTTGATTTGATTTGATTTTTTTATTTTATTTTCATTCCCTCTTCTGATTTTATTTTATTATTATTATTTTTTGTGGGTGTTGATGAATGCAGTATTTGTTGTTGTTGATGTTGTTAGTAATGTTGTTGTGGGAGAATAGATGAAATGGATGGGCAATGATGTTAATGGAAGGGTGATGAAATCGACCCCCTCTTTTGATTTTTTTTTTTTTTTTATTTGGGATGTTATTGATGGAAGAACCATCTAGTTTTTAGGTTCATTAGAACTAAATGAGTGATGATGTTATTGAAGACAATTAATGATGGATGAGTTGTGACATGTTGCTGAAGACAATTGATGATGACTGAGTTGTGACAAACACTTTTTTATTTAAAGAAACACATAACATGTTCAACACAAAACATAGATGAAAATTTAAAAAAAAAAAAAAGATGAAAGAGGACTTGAATCACGTCCTATATTAGGATGTGACCGCATTTGTGTCATAATATTAAGGCGCAGATCAAACACACCCTAATATTAGGGCACAGGTTGTTTGAACCATGCTCTTTCTGGCATGACCCACGTCTTATGGGCGGGTCAGGGTGCAATTTGTGCCCTATTAGGGTGTGATCTACACTTTATGGAGCAAGTCAAGGCACGATCTATGCCTTATGGGTGGGTCCCGTGCCTTACGGAGCTGGTCAGGGCATAACTCGTGTCCTATTTTTGGTGTCAAAAATTCAAAATTTGCACGAGTTTTCTAAAATTTTAAAACAATGACAGATTTGTTATTAAAAAAATTGAACAATAAAAAAAATGCTAGAAAACATAAATTTAATTTTTTGGTGCTAAAAAAGCATACAACCAATTTTTTAGTGCTAAAACTAAAAAAAAAAAAAAAAAAGAAAAGAAAAAAAAAAACCAATAACTTTTTTTATTAATGAGATGAGATTTGCACAATCACTCCATCAAGAGTTTTGTGTGTATATTTATTTAAAGAGTAGTAAATTTTTCTTGTAGACACTAACATGCAACAATTTTGCAGAATGGTATAAATTTCTTAAAAAATTAAAGATCAATGAAAGTATAATTTTATCTTTAGAAATTTAGGGTAAATTGCACAAACCTCCTTTGAGGTTTGGCGAAATTACACAAAATTGACTATATTTAGGTAACCCAAACTGATCTCCCTTAAGATTCCAAAAATTCAGCACAAACCTCCCGTACTGTTAGTCAATCATTAGTCAACTTTCAACAAGTTAAAATTGTCAAGGACAAAATGGTCAATACACATCTTATTAAAAATTTTAATTTAATATATATTAAATTAATTAATTAAAAATATATTTTTTAATTAACAAAATAATAATATAATATTTAAACCCAAAAAAAAAAAAAAAAATTCTTCATCTTCTACCTCTCCATCATCATATTCTTCTTCTCCATTTCATAATTTTTATCATCCATATCTTATATTCATCAAAATCATCATCTCTATCATTTTCATTCAACCAGCATTACCCAAATTAATCATCATCATTAAACCAAACATAAAATTAAAAAAAAAAAAAAAAATTCACCCTCTAGAGACTAGATCTGGTCTCCAGTCATCGAAGACCAGATCTGGTCTCGTAGTCACCATCTGGAGACCGGTGGTCTCCGACGAGGGAGACCATTGGTCTCCATCGCAGATACCAATGGTCTCCATCGTCGGAGACCATTGGTCACCTGGTCACCATTTGGAGACCAGTGGTCTCCATACCGGAGACCACCAGTCTCCAAGCGCGTCTCTAGTGATGGATACGCACGACGGAGCTGTCTCCATCGTTGGAGGTCTCCAGCGATGGAGACTTCTCCAGCTCCGTCCCCAACTCCATCGTTGGATATGGTCTCCAGATGGAGATGAGATCTCCAGCTCCATCGATGGAAACGGTCTCCATCGCTGGAGACGGTTTCCATCGCTGGAGACCGAGACACTAGAGACTTTGGTATCCAGTGTTTTTTATTTTTATTTTTATTTTTTTAAAAATTTAAATTTAAAATATATAATATTAATTTTAAATTTATAAAAAATAAAAAGTTTGACTTTAAATTTGACTTGAGGGTGTTTTAGTTTTTTCGTGCCTTTGATCATTGACCGTGTGAATTTAACGGGGGTTGACTAACATGAGGGTAGGTTTTTGTTGAGTTTTTAAGACCTTAAGGGAGGTTAATATAGGTTATCCAAACATCATCATTTTTATGCAATTTCATCAAACCTCATGAGAGGTTTATGCAATTTACCCAGAAATTTATAATTACAGTCCAAATCTCACTATGCAAAAAGTATAGATGTTAGTAACGATGGCTGATGAAAAATAATCTAAACAATGATCATAAGCACAAATTGAAAGTGTTTATAAAAGTCTATAAAAGTGTTTTGAAATGAAAGTCTGTAAAAATCTTTCATAATTCTATTAAAATCGATAAAAATATATGAATTCTGTAAAATTCTTTAACTTACAAAAAGAATACATAAAATCATTGAAAATCTAAACTAAATACACCTCCCTAAAATTAGGGAAGTCAGTTGTAGTAAGAACATCTGAAACAATAACCGCACACATGCATTTAACTTTTTGGTTAATTCATGTATCAAATTTCCGAGACCGACAATGGTAAAGTCAACTCATCTCTCTAAGACTTGTCCGCTTGGATCTCTCAAAGCAAAAATGAACTAGTTGGTCCATGTCTGTCTTTGTCGTTTCCAAGTCAAGATCCTTATTTATATGTGTTTTTGGAATTCCAAGCATTTATTTTTCAAAAAAAAAAAAACAAAGATGAATGTTGATATTAATTTTGATGCATTTATACCTTAAAATTAGAATTAAAAAATCAGTATTAATTTGCTCGAAATTATTCATTTTAATTAAAAGCCGGAAATGTTTGGACTTCATCAACTAAGAGACTTTTGTGGGTTATCTTCGTAGTCTGTTTAGTTTATATTTGAGTTATATTATTTTTTAAAGAAAATTAGGAAGTGCTCTAGTGTACATATTAAAATTATAAATTGGTGTAATTCATGTGCATATAGCATATATAGTTGATTTTGATAGTTATATTTTAAGATAATAAAAATGTTTAGTCAAGCTGACGGGCATAATTAATGTTTACTTGTTCACTAATGGATATTTTATGCCGACTTCACAAAAACTTGAGGGTGACTACCAAAGTCACTTATACAGAAGATATGGTTTTCTCAAAATCTCTCTCAACTTCTAGATAGAGAAAACTTCATAAGAGTGGTCTTTTGGCGAGATCCGGTCCTTTGCGGTGTTCCTCACCACTTTCTTCTCCTATTCTTCCCTTTCTCTTCCTCTTATTAGTTGCTTCTCTAGCTTCGAGGTTTTTAGGAATGGATCCAAACGGTACTTTTGGTTGCTAATATTTCAGATGTTAGGTAAAGATCCATTTCTAAAACCCCAATATGAATCCTGGATTGTGTCATCTAGGTTATGACGTAGCAATTAAAGATCTCAAGGCTCTGTTAGGGTGGATTTATTCAAGTCTATAAAAGGAGATCCGATTGCTATATAAGAAGGATCTCTTTTAGAGCGCCGTTTCCTATTCTAGATAGCCATTTTGTAGATGTTACCATTTGTGTTCAAGGAGGAAGAATTGTATATATAGTCTGTTTTGTGTTTATGATGATTTTCATTTATATTTTACTGTTCTATGTGTCAATTTGTGTTTTAAATGTCATGTAGATTAGCTGAACATTAGAGATGTCATGTCATTTCCATATTTGGGAATCGCTTGACATTTTATCTGGTCATTCTTATTCAATTATCTTTTGAGAATATGATCTGGATATATAGGAGCATATTCTGGTTATCCCAAATTTGGTTGGGTATTGTGCTTGTAAGCTTGTGGTTCCCAAATTTGGGAGAGTGTTAATGAATTTCCAATTTTTCCAAAAAAATAATAAACTACTAGAGTCAGTTTCTTTGAAAATTAATGTGGCCTATAACAGTTCTTCTCCCTAGAGGCTTCTTCTTCTAGTTGATACAATCTCGTTTCCTTATCTACTGGGTCTCTTGTTGTCGTGAGAAGTACAAACCTCAATAAAATTGTTGGGGAAAAACTCGAATGTATTGCATTATGTTACATCTCCTACTTTAATTTTGTCATAAAAACTTGGTACGTCTACATCAACTAAAGGTCGTCTTTTCCAAGAGTAGACCAAGAAGTTTTAACTCACTTGGATGCGCGTTTGAAAAGCATACACTACATTTTTTCATTGGAGAAGCACTTCTTATAGAGGCAATTATGCTCTACGTTACATCACCTACTTTAATTTTGTCATAAAAACTTGGTACGTCTACATCAACTAAAGGTCGTCTCTTCCAAGAGTAGACCAAGAAGTTTTACCCTCACTTGGATGTGCTTTTGAAAAGCATCCAGTACATTTTTTCATTGGAGAAGTACTTCTTATCGAAGCAACTTTTCTTACTTTGACCTTTCGAAAATTTTGATTATTGCAACATTCATATGTACTTCTGACTTTCTCTCTCACTCTCTCTCTATACTGAGTAAACCGTAACCACTTCACGTTTCGACTTAAACACAACGTAATTGAACTTGAAAGTGCTTACCGAAAAAGTAAAAGCCCCCCAGAAGAAGTTGAAGTGAAAGCAAGCATGAGCATGACTGCTGATGTTGATGATCATCAGAAGAAATACAAGGGGATTGGTAGAAGAAAATGGGTGTCTTATTCTTTCACATATAGTTGCTTTGGAATATGAAAAACACTATATAGTGTGAGAAATAATTTAAAAGGGTTGAAATCCAAGTAAGAGAGAAACGTGGGAGAAGTTGGTGTTTGGTATATCACCAATATTATTTATATATCATGTAAGAAATTGGGTCTTAAGTTCTTAACAACCTTATAGTAGTTGAGAAAGTAAACAAGCTTGTTGGGCGGGGTTTAGAAATGTGAATGAAAACAAGTTTGATGAACTAGGTAAAAACATTGTTAATTTGATTTCTGTAACCCTTATCGTTATGATTTACATAATTTACCTTAATAATTCATATGCATATGAGAATGAATGTTTGGTTGGATGGTAACTCAAGACCCTACTCACAATCTTGGTTAAGGTTTGTGAGTTTTACTTTCACCCACCCTATTTTTGGACAATTTTCTCCTTACCTATTGTGAGTTGGCCTCTCCTGTTCTGAGAACAGATTCCGAATCATGCCTCAAATCGAATCGTGCCTCAGATTCAAATCGTGACTTGTCCCCATTGCACCCAGGGTATAGTACTAGTACTGAAAACATACTTGCACGAACACATTAGTGTTTTTTATTGTGGCTGAAATTTGTTCAAAAATTGTTTTAAATAAATAAAAAATACTGAATGTTAGTTGTCAATAGTTAGGAAAAATAATTCAAATAGGAAAAAGTGATGTATAAGAGTATTTCCTCAAAATTAATTCAAGTGGAAGAGATTATTTCGCTCAAAATCATAAACCCCAGTTGTTATGTTTTTAGATAAAAAAAAAAAAAAACAACGATCTCTAATTATCAATTCGAAGTGAACTTTTTATTGTCCAAATTTTGGATCATTAATTATATATAAATAAATATTAATTATGAAAAATCAATGTAATCAATGATACACAATCTTGGAACTAATAATAATAAATTTAGTTTGAATTGTGGATATATATATGTGTGATCAAAATATAGATAAAAACAAGTAAGCAACATATGAAATTAGAAAAAATATATATTATTTTAGTATTTGCTTAAAATTAATCACATTAATAAAAATTTAAACATGTTCGAACGTGACTATATTAGTGGTGATCAAATATCTTCTCTTAACATGCACAACAGGTTCTACGATTAAATTTTAATCTCACCAACGTTTGGAAGGCGCGTGTAGTTTATATTTTAATTGCATTAACTTTTAAAGAAAATCAGGAAGTACTCTAGTGCTAATATAACGGATCTCAATCACGTCAATTGTCACATGTATCTAAGTTACTAGTACTGGATGAGAGGTTTTATTACAGAAATACGCTCATTTAATCAATATGCTAACGTAAATAAACATAAGTTGCATTTATTTAGTTTAATAGTATTTCATATTTGAATCATCCCATCGTAAATGATGTAAACAAAATATAGGAAAATTTTTTCTTGGGATTAATTTTTGACCTACGAATGGTAGACCTTTATGTGTGGTGTCTAATATATCAGGAAATACATATAAATTTGATCTAACCGTCAAATAACTGTTAGTCATACTTAATGGTTGCAAAGATATTATTGTGTTTAGATGCAAATAGGACACATATCAATACCAAATAAAACCTATATACTATAATAATTAATTATTAAAAAAATAAAAGTTCAAACAAAATAAAAATTAAAAAACATATATAGCAAAGAGAATTAAATTATATATATTTTTAAAAAGTTGACCTCTATTGTCCATCTAATTGAGATAGATGAAATTATGACATTGTTTTATAATTTTAAGAACCAAAATCTTCAAAAAAAAATTTCCAATAAAGAAACAATTGTGTTGGTGGAGATCCACAACCATTGATATACCCAAATCGATGATTGTGGATCTCCACCAGGTCATAAACCGGATCGAGGTTTGAAACTCAAATGTTTTTTAGGTGAAACCCGGATGTTGAACATATGTTAAATATCTAGATTCGACATCCGAATTCTTTAATACTCCTCAATTGTTAGAGAACGAACCTTAAATCTCGAAAATCTAGGTTCGTTCATGGTTCAAACCTACAAAACAAACCTAGACCTTGCAGATTTGGATTCATTCATAACCAAAACTAAAGATGGAGACGGGGGTTCGACCTTCATCTCCACCATAACAGTTTGGTTTTGTTGGAAACCACATCGACACAACCAAAATAAGAGAGAGAGAGAGAGACAGAGGATCGAGCTCCATCCCACCAAATTTTTGGAAAATGTCTTTTGGACTGTTTTTTCTTTTAATATTTTACCATTTAATATGACTTTTTTTTTTGGACTAATGGTTATAATATACAAGTACAATTGAAATTCAATCGAATTTTCTACTTCTGAAAAATTTAATCAAACTATCTGCTTCTCTCATTCTCTACGTCATCTTTCCTCATCAATATAATGAATATTTAATCAAATAATAAGAGATTTAATTTTGATAATGTCCAATTAGAGAGGGTGATATAATTTTGGATAAATTACACTGAATCCTGACTTCATCAATAATTACAATGAACATTAAACTTCAGAGTTAATTGCACTAACGTCCCCTTTGACTTTTTACTAACGGTTGATCATTATTAGTTAAATAACTATAGAGATGAAATGCCCATATTGCCCCTACTATTATATAAATATATATATTAGTTAAAAAGAAAAAAAATAAAAATTTTTGCTAATTTCATCTTCAACCAAACCCTTCTCCCAACCGAGATTTCTTTCAAGCCTAATTCTTCAAAACTAGATTTTCAAACCAAATTTAAACTAATCTGCAAAACCAGGTCCTCCAAACCTAAGCACTCTTTCACTTCAATCAAATACAAATCTCCGCCAAGTTTCGTAGGTTGCATTTAAACTGCCACAAGCAAGCATAGTCCAAGTCTCTCATTAGAACCCCACATGAGGTACCGTGTCTTCAACCTTACCTGCAAAATTAAAGAAAGTTGGAGACTCTATCTCTAGTAAAGACAACGAGATTATATGGTGGCAGGAAATAGATAATGACATGAAAGGGTGGATTTAGTGGAATATCCAGCTCTGATGAGTGAGTTTTCTAAGTATTTGCTTGTGGATTCGGTGTTGAAGGAAGGGTTGAAGATGCTGGGGACAGAATAGTTAAGTGAGGTGAATCAGAAGAGGCCAAAATGACAGAAAAAGTGAAGTATTTTTTTTTTATTTAATTAATAAACTATTGTTTTTAGACTGAATTACAATTTACCCCCCCTAATTGAAACGCTTTTACGGACGGAGCAATACCTTCATCTTTATTACAATTTACCCCCCTACCGTTAGTAAGTTTCGTTACATTTAACGGTAAACGATACAAAAATAGTAAAAATACGAAATTGCCCTTTGACTAAAGTTGACCAGTTGACCAACTATATACTCCGGTCAACTCATCTGTCTTTCATTCTACTGTTCTTTCTCTTGCCTCATTCTTCTTCCGCTGCTTCTTCTTCTTCCCTTCTTCTTCTTCTCCTTTTCTTCCGTTTCTTCTTCTTCTTCTCTTCTTCTTCCGCTTCTTCTTCTTCTTCCCTTCTTCTTCTGCTTCCCTTCTGTTATTCTTCTCTGGGTTCGTTAGCGAACCCAAATCTGGGTTCGTGACGAACCCAGATCTGGGTTCGTGACGAACCCAGATCTGGGTTCGCTGATGGGAACCCAGATTTGGGTTCCTGACGAACCCAACTGGGTTCGCTTGACGAACCCAGATCTGGGTTCGCTGACGGGAACCCAGATTTGGGTTCCTGACGAACCCAGATTTGGGTTCTCAAGAACCTAGATTTGGGTTCCTGACTAACCCAGCTAGGTTCGCTGACGTAACCCATATCTGGGTTCGTCAGGAACCCAGTCTGGGTTCTCTGACAAACCCAGATCTGGGTTCTGAGAACCCAGACCGGGTTCCTGACGAACCCAGCTGGGTTCGTTCGTGAACCCAGACTGGGTTCACTCTGATGAACCCAGATTCTGGGTTCACGATGAACCCAGAATCTGGGTATATAAATTTTTTTCAGTTTCCAGTTTGATAGTTTTGATTCTAGATGATGTTGGGTTTGATGGTTTGTGAGAGATTGATAATGTTGGGTTTGATGGATGATGTTTGAGGTCACTTTTTGGGTTTTTAGAAGTGGATTATGAAGTTGGTTAGTTGACTGATGGTGGTTGATGATGTTTGGGTTTTCATTAATCTGTTGAATGGTTGAGATTATGATTGTAATTGAATAAAAATAAATAAAATTAATATTAAAAGACAATTTTACCCCTCTCTCAGTTAAGTGTAACTGAATTCATTAACGGTAGGGGGGTAAATTGTAATAAAGATGAAAGTATTGCTCCGTCCGTAAAAGCGTTTCAATTAGGGGCGTAAATTGTAATTCGCTCTTGTTTTTAGGGTACATGGTATGATGATATTGGGCAATTGTTTTCTTATTATTTATTCACTTATTTTAACTTGAAAATACCATATTGCCTCTCTGTAGTTATTGACTAACGGTGGTCAACTCTTAGGCAATTGTCAGAGAGGAAACTAGTGCAATTAACTCAAAAGTTTAGGATCAATTGTAATCATTGATCGAGTTAGGGTTTTAATACAATTTGCCCTGTAATTTTTTCCAAGGTTGAAAATTATTAGGCATTTTTCAATGGCACATTATTAGGGAAATTCCTAATCGAGAAAAACCTGATAGAAGAAATTCTATTCTATTCATACTTGCTTAATCAAGATTTTGTATTTCAAAATGCAAGAATAATAGCCCTTTAAATAATTTTTTAACATCAAATATTAAAGTTCTCATTTTAAGATCTTGTCTTAAAAACGACTGAGCGGGCCCTGACACTAACTATAATGTTCATGGAGTTAAATCTCATCATATTTTTTCTTTCAGTCATTGAAATCCAATTACAATAATTAACAAAGATAGAGATTAATATATCTATTATATGTAATCAATGACGGACCCAGAAATCTATATGAGGGGGTCGGGGACACTTTTATATAATAATTATAACATCAAAAAATTAAATTATATGAAATTTTCTTTATAATATTTCATTCAATTGCTAGAATAACATTATATGAAATAAAAATATTTAAAATATATAACCAGTAGAGGATATGTAATTTTACTTTCTTACAAGATTGCAAACAAAATTTCTTAAAATAACATTTTTAATATAAGTATAAAAACGAAAGCATGTTAATTATGAGTTGATTATGCACTAACTTCATTTTTTTTAGTGAGAGGAATTTAAATTTCATATTACTTAAAAAAATGAAAAAAACTTAATTTAATGATATGTCTTCTTTATGATGATATGATTGCAAATAAATGTATGTAATCAAACTATATATATTTATTATTAAATTTAGTAATCAAATTACATTTATAGTCTTTTATCTAATAAATGTATGTGATTTATAATAAAGTAAAGTAAAATATAAATAAAAGATAAAAATAATTATAATTCATATGAGTATTTTTATTTATGAATTTTATCAAATAAAATAGTTTATATAAAAAAAAACAATAATTTACACTAAATAATTATGAGTAAACCAAGACCTATTAAGATTAAATAATACTATATTTTTTATTTTCTAGTTCATGTAAACATAATATAATTTGTAATAAAAACAAATAATTTGAAATAAGTATAATAATTTATGAAGTTAAAATATTTTACATTTGAAAATCAGTTTGTAATAATGCAGAAAGAGAGAGAGAGCAAAAAGAAAAAAAAAAACATGTTTAATGGGGAAACCAATTGAATCGTTATGGCAAAATAAATTGAGGAAAAATAATATGTTTTAATAGAGAAATAAATTGAACCACGGTGGATAAAAAAAAAAAAAAAACAAACACAGTCTATGCCAAAAAAAATTATATACATACACACATTTATGAACAAAGCAATGATTAGGAGTGAATAAAAAAATAAAAAAATTAGGAAAAACAGTGATAGTAATAACTTCAAAGGGAATTGAACCATGGTTTTCCCAAAAATAGAAGACAGACATAATCAGCAAAGTTAGCATATGTATGCTTGATTTTGGAATTTTTTTTATATAATATACTAAATTACTGAAAAACGAGAAAAAACAAAATATTTTAGGTGGGTTAGGAATCGAACCCGACTTCGCGAGAGAAAGACGTATGCAGAACCAACATCGCTATTCTGTGCAAACTTTATATTGTCACGTTATATTTATATATTTAAATATTTAATTAATTTTTTAAAAAATTTTAGGGGAAACACTTGTCCCTCCTGCCCCAATGGTGGGTCCGTTATCTTTTTTATTGTATATCCTCTCTGGCCCAATGGTGGGTCCGCTATCTTTTTTATTGTATATCCTCTCTGGCCCAATGGTGGGTCTGCTATCTTTTTTATTGCATATCCTCTCTGATTTTTATCTTGACTTTTATAGCAGTAGTTTGAGTTTAAATGAACTATTTACACATGAGATAGAAATAAATTAATAATTATATTCGGCAATTATTTATTATGTTGCATAATTATAAAATGTTTAAAAAATAAAAATAAAAGAAACATAACTCAAAATTTAATGACAAAATATTATATGAATCCAAAATAAAATTATTGACGCGAATATATTATATTTAACCAGATTAATTAAGTGGTCGGTAGAAATTTGGGTGCATCCTGTGGGCCCGAAACCTCGTCTCCAACGCGATTTTAACCCCACTTGCACTGCTCGTTGAAAAGGCACCGCCCACGGTTTGTTAGTATTGGATAGGCACTTGTTTTCTAGCAGTTTTTCTTGCTTTGACCTTTGAAAATTTTGACTCTATCCATTCCCACCCGCACCCTCTGACTTTTTCCATATCTTCAACCTATATATTAGCACTTCTTCAAATTTCAACATAAACAAAAAGTGCAATTGTCTCTCAAAAAATAAACGTGCAATCGCACTTGAAAGTGCTTCCGAGTTAATCATATGTACAAGCCAGAGAAGCAAAAGCAACCCCCAGAAGAAGCTGAAACAAAGCAAGGCATGAGCATGAGTAATGATGTTGTTGATTGTGATCAGAAGAAATATAGGGGAGTTCGTAGAAGAAAATGGGGCAAATGGGTGTCCGAGATACGGGTTCCGGGCTCACAAGAGCGGCTCTGGTTGGGCTCCTACGCGACACCGGAGGCGGCTGCGATGGCTTATGATGTTGCTTTCTACTGCTTACGAAGACCGGCGTCGTTGAACTACCTCAACTTTCCGATGATGGTGCCTGTTGGTAGCCTGAGAGTGGACATGTCTCCACGGTCCGTGCAGAGGGCGGCTTCGGATGTTGGGATGGGAGTTGACGCTCAAATGATTGCCAACAAATCTGTGGAGGAAAGCAGTGGAGCTCAGGGCGACAAGGCACAGGTTCGGCAAGGTGGTGGTAGCCGTAGTTGGACATGGGAGGAAAATGAGTTGAGCATTTCTGTTGATGATTATTTGATCAAGTAGTTGAGTTTATTGATTATTATTATTTTTCAGTTCTATTTTTAGTAAACTTGTCTGTAAAATAATTAGCTCTTTTGTATATATAAATACTATAAAAATTGAACTCTAGGTGCATGCATAAATCTGATGTGTTAAAATTTATATCTATATATATAATAATAATAATAATAATAATACGGGTTTAGATAGGTTCACGAAGATTTAAAATTGAACAAAAATTGAATATAGGTTGGTTTTTCGAACCCGAATCCCAACACACCCTTCAAACTGACTCAAAGACCCAAAATTTGGTTCGTTTCATGTTAAATTGTTCACCCCTAACATGTACGATCGGTGTAGTTCAAAAAACATGTATGATTGGAAACGGATTTTCATAATTTTAGGAAATGTGTATTCTCAAAATAAAAGAAGATTGCACCTCACATTTATTAATAAATACTAAATACATTGAATCCTATCAAGAATATGAAAAGAAAATGTACTGATAACTTGAAGTCTTGAACCATGAATGTATGTACTAGGATACAAATTTGATGGGCAGCAGTTTTTATTGGGAGACGCTAACATGCAACATGTTTACGAAATGGAACAAATTATTGAAAAATGAAAATCAATGAAAACGCAATTTTATCTTCAACAATTTAACTGCAGTGGTACTAACTCATGGTGCAAAATTACCGGATGTTAGTATGGGACGGTGATTAAAATAATAATAAAATGTATATATATATTGGGATAAGTATAAAAATAGTACATTAAATTAATGACTTAATATTTATGTCATTTTTTAAAAAATGTAACAATTGAGTCTTAAATCATATATAAAAATACCAAAATATCATCACAATAAATGTAACAATTGAGTCATTTTTAAAAAAATATAGCATTCTCACAAATTTTATCAATGATATTTGTATAAAAAAAAATAAGGTTTGTAACTTAATTGTTAACTTTATTGAAATGAGACAAAATTATCAATCCAATATTCATAAGTGTCGTCTGATGATATTTTCTCTATATTATTTATCTCTATATGTATATTTTAAATTTGACTATTTTACTCAACCATTAGCATTACTCATCAACAATAACTATTGAGTTGATATCAATGGTAGTTATTAAAGTCAATCCAATAACTATTATTAATGGATAATATTAGTAGTTAGTTAAGGTAGCCAAAACTTATTAAAAGTATTTTACTAAAAATTAATTCAAGTAATCTTCAAATTCAACAAAATAAATTTTAAATAGGTATGCTCTTACTCATAATGTTGTGGATGTTTTTCGGATTATCTAAATGGGCTAATAGGAGCTCATGAGATTGATAGCCCAAGCCACTGGACCCAATAAGCAAATCTTAATATAGAAGCTCGCAGAAAGACTAACGGAACCATTTGCGAAGTCGAGTCCGCTTGCTTGCTATCGCGATGCCTAGACCGTTTGACGAGCTCTCCTATTGTAACGATGTCAGGTCCGCCTAGTTAGTTCGTTTGCAAGACCAGCTCGTTTACTCAATAGTTTCAGTCCGATCTTGTTTCAGTTCGCCCAGTGCCAGCTTAGAGCAATAACCTGACGTATCTTGCACGATAAGAAGGTTATCTTACCTAACCGACATGAGTTAGTATCCAAACCCACGTGTTGACAGAGTTGACCTGACAAATGTCAGGAGTATTAAATGTGATCCAGATACATTAATTGTAACTCATTGTATTATTTTGTCTTATTATTATTTTCTGTAGCTCTTCCCTCTCTATAAATAGAGGAAGACTTTCATTGTAAAGAAAGAGGGGAGACACACTTGAGGGAAAATATTGCCACCATTCTGCAGAAATAGAGATACAGTGGACGTAGGCACATCAAAAAGATCGAACCACTTTAAAAATCTGTGTTGTTTTATTCTTTCTTGGCTTCTTCTTTTTTGCTCTTTCTCTGTTTCTTGTTTGTGATCTTCTTACATTGTAGCATTGAACTCGAAAAATCTCGTTGACTGGTTTACCACATCAATATATAATAACTTCATATGAACAGATTGAAGAAATTTAAGAATGGCGATGAGGCAGGTTAAGGTGGGGTAGTCATGTCATCTCGTATGCTGCCCCATTTCTCATTTACTTTTTCAAAACTTATCCTCTTTTGAATCTCCACATTAAATGGTGTGGGGCGGGATCCAGCAAGCAGAAGGAGAAAATTTACCAATTTATAAAACTATATATTAAAAGAATATATGCATAAGTATAATACAATGAATAACCAATATGATATATAAAGTAATACCATAAAAATGTTGAAAATTAGATGGCGTTTCGTCAACGTTTCTGGTATCTTTTCTGGATCCCTTGAATTTTGAGGATTCCTTTTAATGAATGTTCTTTTTACATTTAAAAAAAATAAAATCGTTGAAATTTTATAATCAACAATAAGAGTAAATATAAATCTAACAACTAAACAAGTAAATTCATTCACATATACAAAATTGTTTGATATTTATTACTACTTGTGTAATTGCTGGATTTATTTTTCTATATGCTCTGTTCAATATTTATACGACATCTATTTTGTCATTATAAGATCAAATACCCTCTTACTTATCTTTATTTATTTATCTTACATTTACTCTCTCTCTTCTCGATATGGCAAGTTTATCTCTCTTCTTCATAAACCAATAATGTCTGTCTTAGATTTTTGTTAATGCCTTGAATAATTTGATTTTTGGGGTTTAAAAAATATCATTAATTAGTGTTTGTAAAGTGAGAGAGTGATTTATTAATATTTTAGAAAGAAGATACGTGATTTCTTTTTTCTAGTTGAGGTTCACACTGGATGGTTCATGCAAAACCGACGTGATTCACTCCAATTATATAATTAGTGTGATTCACAATTGTTTTACCAGTGTGATTCGCTCTAACAATTGTATATAATTGAATCTTTTTCTTCATTATTTCTTGATGTCAATTGTGATTCTCTCTCATTTTATTATTATTATTATTTTAAGTCATGATTTTCTCTCTCTCTCTCTTCATTTCTATTTATTCTTTTCTTTTTCTCTATCTACTTTTTTAATTTATTTTTTCTCTTCAACTCTTTTTTCCTTTTAATTTGTCAACTTCCTCAAAACCTTTTTGTTTACAAGTAAATTTTTTTTAAAAAAAAAATTACTAGAGATGAATAATTTTAATAACTGCAATATATAACTAAAAAGTTATTTATGAGTACTTTTCACATGCGTGTGTGTGTCTATATATATTGTTACGGATAAATTAGCGATCAGAATAATCGAGCCCAGACGGATCTACAGTACAGGCCCAGTGGCCCAGAAGTCCAATTATCCGTCATCCCTCCAGTCCATTCTCTTGGAGAAGGGGCCCATTAGTGGACGTTTGTCGTGACCGCTGATCGCTATCGCTCAGCCTAACCGCTAATTCTAACTGCAGACGGCCTATTCTGAAAGTTGGCTGTGACCGCTATCTTCTCCACCATTCAGACCGCCGAGTTCTCCGTCAGCTTTATTTGCTCAGTTTGACCGCTGGTCCTGATCATTGACCGATGGCTTTCATCTCTTAGAACTTATCGCTAGCAGCCATCCGTGGCTATTAATCTTGCTCGTCAGATTATCCGTCATGATTGACCGCCTGCCTATCCGTCCATCCTGCCCGATCGAGATGTTCCCCAAGAGGAGCCATTCGTCAGAGATGTCCAACAAGTCCTTCTCGTCCAAGATGATCTGACTGAAGCTTATCGCTAATCTCTGAGCGTGACCGCGTACCGACTCCTTCACTCGTGATATCGCCCGCCTCATTGCCATGACCAGCTGCGGACATGCCAACTCATAATCCACCTCCTCGACTCTCCAGGTAGACAGACTGTTCAGAGATCCCTTTATTCTCCCACCTGACTCGGTACTCAATCTGCTGGAAGACTTGTCCCCGCCTCGCTCCTGAGAGTCCCTAGTCAACAGCACCATGCAGAGCACAGTTCCAAGACGTGCCATGCACGCTATATCCACTAGAAGCTGTGATCGTGACCTCGACAACCCATCATGGCGTATCCGATCCAGTCATCAGAAATCTCCCTTGGGCAGACCTCGGATGCGACGGATTCGACCGCATTTAATGTGTTTTCGACCGCATTTAATGCACTGACAGTCGCATTAATTGAGATTCTGGCGCATTAAATGCTGTCTGTCATTATAACTGTAGCTAACTGTTTGCTTTTGTCTCATTCTGTTTTACTGTAGTATGTCACATTCCTCTATAAATAGGAGACAATTTTTACTGTAAAAGAGATTCAATTTTCTGAGTGTCGTTACTCTGCCAAAATAGTGAGAGAGTGAACAGTGGACGTAGGCATCTTTTTGGGTTGAACAACTCTAAAAACCTTCTGTGTCTTCTCCTCCTCGTTTCTAACCTCTCTTCCTCATTCTTATTGCTTTGCATGTTTTCCATTGACTGTCCGAAACTGTAGTTTGGGCCCGAAAACAACCTCGTTGACTAAGGAAACTATTTTCCGACGTTAACATATATATATATATATATATATATATATAAATTCTTCCAAATATATATAAGGAGGTTTTTCTGTGTTTCTAAATAAGTAGATACTAATTTGACTTAAGTCATTTCTTAGGAAGACTTTGGGTTTTTGCTTTTTTATTTAATTATTAAAAATTAAAATTTAAGCACATAATCTAACAACCTTTTTTTTTTTTTTTTTTGAAGATCTAATATGATAGCAAGCTTAAATTTTACTTATATTTAGCATTTAATGCATCAACCTGGGTCTTCAACACGATATTAATTAACAGTAACACATGCCCTTTTAATAGCACCGTCCATACAAGATTTTTCATTTGATAAGCACTTGTTCTCCAAACAGCTTTTCTTGCTTTGACCTTTGAAAATTTTGACAATTGCCGCATCCACCTGCACCTCTGACTTTTTCCATCTCTTCAACCTATATATAACCACTTTTTCATTCAACTTAAACGAAACGTGCAATTGCACTTGAAAGTGCTTCTGAGTTAATCATATATACAAGCCAGAAAAGCAAAAGCACACCAGAAGAAGCTGAAACAAAGCAAGCACGAGCATGAGTAATGATGTTGTTGATTATGACCAGAAGAAATACAAGGGAGTTCGTAGAAGAAAATGGGGCAAATGGGTGTCCGAGATACGAGTTCCAGACTCTCTCTCGAGGCTATGGTTAGGCTCCTACGCGACACCAGAGGCGGCTGCAGTGGCTCATGACATTGCTTTCTACTGCTTACGGAGACCGGCGTCGTTGGACCGCCTCAACTTTCCAATGATGGTGCCTGTTGGTAGCCTGAGAGTGGACATGTCTCCACGGTCGGTGCAGATGGCGGCTTCGGATGCTGGGATGGGAGTTGACGCTCAGATGATTGCCAATAAGTCTGTGGAGGAAAGCGGCGGAGCTCAGGGCCGCTTCAAGGCAGAGGTTTGGGAAGATACTGATGATGAGAGCATTGGTGGTGGTAGCAGCAGTTGGACAAGGGAGGAAAATGAGTTGAGCATTTCTGTTGATGGTTATTTGATCAAGTAGTTGAGTTTATTGATTATTATTATTATTATTATTTTCGAATTCTATTTTTAGTAAACTTGTCTGTAAAATAATTAGCTCTTTTTATATATAATTACTGAGAAGTTGAACTCTAGGTACATGCATAAATCTGATGTGTTAAAAAATTTATATATATATAGAGTACGAGTTTAGTTAGATTCGCTAGTTTGGTGATTCAAAACTGAACAAAAACTGAATATGGGTTTTTTCGAACCCAACTCTAAACACACCCTTCAAACTGTCTCAAACACCCAAAATTTGGTTCGTTTCGTGTTAAATTGTTCACCCCTAACATGTGCGATTGGTGTAGTTCAAAAAACATGTATGATTGGAAATATATTTTCATAATTTTAGGAAATGCGTATTCTCAAAATAAGAAGATTACATCTCACATTTATTAGTAAATACTACCCTATTACTCTTAGGAATATGAAAAGGAAATTTACTAACAACTTTAAGTCTTGAACCATATATAAATGTATGTACTAGGATACAAATTTGATGATATCTAACTGGTAGCAGTTTTTATTGGGAGACGCTAACATGCAACATGTTTACGAAATGGAACAAATTATTGAAAAATAAAAATCAATGAAAACGCAATTTTATCTTCAACGATTTAACTGCAGTGGTACTAATTGTGCAAAATTACGGGATGTTAGTATGGGTTGGTGATTAAAATAATAGCAAAATGTATATTTATATATATTTTTTGGATTTGACTATCTTACCCAACCATTAACATTACTCATCAACAACAATTATTGAATTGATACCAATGGTAGTTATTTAAGTCAATTCAATTATTATTATTAATGGATAATATTAGTATTTAATTTAGGTAATGTAACCAAAATCTTTTTAAAGTATTTTACTCAAAATTAATTCAAGTAATCTTCAAATTCAACAAAATAAATTTTAAATAGGTATGCTTTTACTCATAATAACTTCATATGAAGAGACCGAAGAAATTTAAGAATGGCAATCAGGCAGGATCAAGTGGGGTAGTCATGTCATCCTTGTATACTGCCCCATTTCTCATTTATTTTTTCAAAATTTATCCTCTTTTGAATCTCCACATTAAATGGTGTGGGGCGGGATCCGGCAAGAAGAAGGAGAAAATTTACCAATTTATAAAACTATATATTAAAAGAATAAATGTATAAGTATAATACAATGAATGACCAATATAATATATAAAGTAATACCATAAAAAATGTTGAAAATTATATGGCGTTTCATCAACGTTTCTTGTATCTTTTCTAGATCCCTTGATTGGTTAGGCTCCTTTTTATGAACGTTCTTTTTACGTTTAAAAAAAAAAATTGTTGAAATTGTATAATCGGCAATAACAATAAATATAAATCTAACAACTAAACAAGTAAATTCATTCATTTACTCAAAATTGTCTGAAATTTATTATTGCTTCTCTAATTGCTGGATTTATTTTTCTATATGCTCTGTTCAATATTTATACTACATCTATTTTGTCATTATAAGATCAAATACCCTTTTACTTATCTTTATTTATTTATTTACTTATTTATTTTATCTTACATTTACTCTTTATCTTCTCGTTATGGCAAATTTATCTCTCTTCTTCATAAACCAATAATGTCTCTCTTAAATTTTTGTTAATGCCTTGAATAATTTGATTTTTAGGGTTTAAAAAAAATCACTAATTAGTGTTTGTAATAGAGGTGGGCATGACCATGTTCAAATCGGTTCCCATTGGAATTGACCTGAACATGGTAAGTTGACGGGTCAAAGGTTTTGGGTCCAAACATGGTCCAATAAGGGAGAGAAACCGACCTGAACTGAACACCCAATATTCGATTCGGTTCGGATCGGGTTCCATGTTTAGGCCCAATTTCGGGCTTCATTTTTAGGCCAAAATTTTTATTATTTTTTAAATAATTTTTTTTTGGGCTTAATTCTGGTACCACTCATTGCCGTCGTCGATGATGCAATCACCGGGGTATATGTGGTCGGAGAGGACGGTGATGGTTTGGTCTATAGAGGCACCAGCCTTGACGAGGATGATGACGAATCTGGGTGGCTTGATGGAAAGCACGAAGTCATGAGGCGTGTAGTGGCCGGTCAAGGCGAGGTGGCCCTCGTTGTGGGTGCGTTTGAGGATCTCGTCCACTTTGGAGGCGATGAGATTGTAGAAGGAGATCGGGAAGCCGACGAGGAGACTATTTCGTTGAAGGACACTATTTCACAATGACGACGCCGACGAGGTTAAGCTTCACGACCACGACCACGGCTAGGAGAGCTCTACAACAGTGACAGACGACGAGAGATGAGGGGACCTTCACGGACTCACGGTGACGATGTCGACAAGGAGAAAACTTCAAGGCCACGGCCACGACGAGGAGAGGTGACAGACTGTGAGAGATAAGAGGAAGAAGGTGGATGTGGCGGCAGAAAGAGAAAGCGAAGAATGGCCGATCTAGGGTTTGGTATGGCCTTATATATGAGAATGAGAAATTATGCATATACCCTTGTTCATGGGTCGGTTCAGTTTTGACCATTTGAAACAAATCCAATCCGTGAAATATGGTGTTTTCAGGATGGAGGGTCCAAACACCTTAGAAATAAATATGGAAACCGACCCGAACATCACGGGTCAGGTCGGTTCGGGTCATTCGGATCGGTTTCATGTTTTTTTGCCCAGCCCAAGTTTATAAAGTGAGAGAGTGATTTATTGATATTTTAAAAAGAAGATACGTGGTTTCTTTTTTCTAGTTGAGACTCATGCTGGATGGTTCATGCAAAACCGACGTGATTCACTCCAATTATATAACTAGTGTGATCACGATTGTTATACCAGTGTGATTTGCTCCAACAAATGCATATAATTGAATATTTTTCTTCATTATTTCTTGATGTCAATTGTGACTCTCTCTCATTTTATTTTCTTTTTCTTTTTTAAGTCTCTCTCATTTTATTTTCTTTTTCTTTTTTAAGTCATGATTTTCTCTCTCTCTTCATTTCTATTTATTCTTTTCTTTTTCTATTTTCTCTCAATTCGTTTCTCCTTTTGTTTTAATTTGTCAACTTTCTCAAAACATTTTTGTTTATAAGTAAATTTTTTTAAAAAAAAATTATTAGAGATGAATAATTTTAATAACTGCAATATATAACTAAAAGTTATTTGAGTACTTTTTACATGCGTGTGTTTGTGTATATATATATATATATATATATTCTTCCATATATATATAAGGAGGTTTTTCTGTGTTTCTAAATAAGTAGATACTAATTTGACTTTAAAGGGTCGTTTGTTTTTTTGTCTAAAGACTGAACAGTGCTGCTGAAGACTAAAGACTGAATAATGACTGAAATCTGAAATCTGAATAATATGTTTGTTTTTTTTCCCTTATCTCTGAATATGTTATAAACTTATTTGTTTTCTAAATTTAAAATTGTCTGAAAATTAGTAAGTTGACATTTATACCCTTTCTACTATTTGTTGTTATATAATTTTAATTAATTTAATACAAAAATTTAAAAATAAATAATTTAATAAATTTTAAAACATTTTTTATTTACATATTAATAATTTTTTATTAATAATTAAAATATGATAAAAAAATAGTAGTATTAACCATATTTATATTTAAATATATTAATATATTTAAGAAAAAAATTAAAAAAATAAATGTTTAAATTGTAAATTAAAATATATTAGTTTAATTTTAAAACAATTTAGAATGAGATGTATTTAGGTTTTTTTTTTTTTTTTGAAACAGATGTATTTAGGTTTTACTTGCCAAATATATTTTTTATAAGTATCAAGGAAAAAAAAAATTTGAGTAATATAAAGTTATGATAAATTTGAAATTATGTTATTTTGAGGAGGATAGATTTAGAATAAAACTTTAAATATCATTAAGTGATTTGCAATTAAGTGAAAAGTTAAAAATTCTAACTTAATTTTTTCAGTTATTTTTTTATAGTTTTAAGTGGTTTGACCACTTAAAAAAACAAACGAAAACATCTTAATAGGTGCAATTCAGCACTATTAAATGTTAAGTGGAAAAAACAAACGGGCTCTAAGTCATTTCTTAGGGAGATTTTGGGTTTTTGCCTTTTTGTTTAATTATTAAAAATTAAAATTCAAGCACATAATCTAATATGATAACAACCTTTTTATTATTATTATTATTTTTTGAAGATCTAATATGATAACAACCTTAAATTTTATTTATATTTAGCATTTAATGAATCAAACCGGGTCTTCAATGCGATATCAACAGTAACACATGCTCTTTTTAATGGCACCGTGTCCCTACAGGATTTTTCATTTGATAAGCACTTGTTCCCCAGACAGCTTTTCTTGCTTTGACTTTGAAAATTTTGACAATTGCCGCATCCACCTGCACCTCTGACATTTTCCACCTCTTCAACCTATATATAACCAGTTTTTCATTCAACTTAATTAAACGAAACGTGCAATTGCACTTGGAAGTGCTTCCGAGTTAATCATATATACAAGCCAGAAAAGCAACAGCACCCCAGAAGAAGCTGAAACAAAGCAAGCATGAGCATGAGTAATGATGTTGTTGATTATGATCAGAAGAAATACAAGGGAGTTCGTAGAAGAAAATGGGGCAAATGGGTGTCCGAGATACGAGTTCCAGGCTCACGAGAGAGGCTCTGGTTAGGCTCCTACGCGACACCGGAGGCGGCTGCAGTGGCTCATGACGTTGCTTTCTACTGCTTACGGAGACCGGCGTCGTTGGATCGCCTCAACTTTCCAATGATGGTGCCTGTTGGTAGCCTGAGAGTGGACATGTCTCCACGGTCGGTGCAGATGGCGGCTTCGGATGCTGGGATGGGAGTTGACGCTCAGAAGATTGCCAACAAGTCGCCGAAGGTGGAGGAAAGCGGCGGAGTTCAGGGCGGCTTCAAGGCGGAGGTTTGGGAAGATGATGATAATGAGAGCAGCAGTAGTTGGACTTGGGAGGAAAAAGAGTTGAGCATTTCTATTGATGATTATTTGATCAAGTAGTTTTTGTTTTTTTTTTTTTATTTAAAAAAAAAATTCGAATTTTAACTTTGAGTAAATTTTTCTTTTTGAAGGAATTAACTCTTGTGTGTATATTAATACCACAAAAAGTCAATCTTTCTGTACAGAAAATTTGCTAAAAGTAAATTCGTAAATTGGTATATTTGTATACAGTAAAAATTAATACCTCCTTGTAAAACTTTTTGTAGAATTGGTGTAATGAATATTAATATACTTGCATTTTCGTGACTGTAATTTTTAGACCCTTTATTGAAGTAATTTCTCTGTAGCTTAATGAGGTTTAATTGGTCATGGTGTTAATAATGATAATAATAATAATGAGTATTGTCAGACTTTTTGATTTTTTTTTTGTAAAAATTCATACCTAAATAATATGGTACGTAAGTTGTTAATATCTTATAAATTATTAGAGGATGTGATAATTAATATGATATTGACAATTTATATATTATGTCATTTAAGCATGAATTTGAACAAAAAATTTTGAAAAATATAACATTACTTTCATAGTATAAACAAACATTCAATGTGATTTGATGGTAAAAAACTCACATTCGATTAATAGTGGCCGAGATTCGAATATATTTTATAGTATAATGAATATAAGTAAATTAATACGTAGTTAATTCATAGCAATATCCTGAACAGAAACAAACAATGTTGTACTTTTTGGTCGTTCGTCAGTCATGCAAGATTTAAAATTCACAACTTTTGAATGGTCAAGTCAATTTAACTCCCTTACACATTTTAACTTTCAAAATCGAACTTGACCTAGTAAATCTGTAGTGGGTTTGGGAGCTGCTGTTCGGGACAGTGCAGGGGTGGTGGTGGTGGCCTCGGCTAGGCAATGGCTGGGTTGTCTTTCTGCGGAGCTGGGGGAGCTGATGGCGCTCAGGGAGGGTCTTAGGCTGGCTTATGATACAGGTTTAAGGGTAGAATGGGTTGAGGTAGACTCTGTTAATGTTGCTTTTGCTGTTAACTCCTGTGAGACTGTTAGTGGATCTTCTCGTTTTATTATTGATGATATTAAGGCTTTATGTGCGAAGCTGGGTGTCTGTATGTGTCTTGCCGTTCCGAGAAATGGGAATCGCTTGGCACATAACTTAGCTTCTCTTGCCTTGTCCTCTTCGGAGGTGTTGTGTTGGCGTAATGTCAACGTTAGCTGTATTTTCCCTTCGGGGGCTGGTGTTATATAAGTTAATTGGTTTTCAAAAAAAAAATCGAACTTGAACTAGGCCATTTCCATTAATCCCAAGTCAAATTTTATACACGTTTACAACATTGAGATCAAGATTGAATGATACAATCAAAATAAAAATAATAGTATCAAAATAAAAAATGATCATTAACTTAAAATATGAAATTAATTTATTGAAATTGTAAGATCCAAAAATCCGGACTTCGACTTTTGCTTCAACCTAATTTTTTAACCGTTGAATGCATCAAATGATTGGGATCTAATTTATATCTTTACAAGTGCATTACATGGTTGAGAATTGTGAGTTCGTATGAATGTTAAATTTTAGATGATTAATTATCAATTTATTATACGTCAAGTATATATTGTGTTAAAATATGTATCCCTAATTTTAGATAATCAGTTAAGTGATAATTTGGACTACAAACTCTATTATGAGTTTTTTTTTTTTTTTTGAAATTTCAATTTATCATTCGGATAATAAATTACTTAACTTTATAATTTGTTTTACGAAGAATACTGAAAATGATAATAAATATAACATGACCTAAAAATTTTAATTTTAGATTTATACATAATGGATAAGCTGACATATAATCATTCAAAAATATTCATTAGATTTATGATCACATAAATAAATTTTTTTAATTTAATTACTGAGATTAGTCCAAAAGATAATCGAGACAACACTAATTAGACACTGATAGTAACGTCCATATGAACAGCTGGAAGTTACCCACACTTAGATTAGAGATAAATCATATAAATAAAAAAAAAATCATAATTTTATATAATCTCGAATTCATAACTTATCACGGGATGGGGGGTGCAACGTTTACCACTCAACTCACCCCCTGTGTGCCACGGCATGAATAGTTGGAGTGTTGGCAGTTTTAATCGTCAAATGGGGTGGGTTTGGTTTGCGCGCTAGATATTTTGACAACTCTATGTCCACCACAATCAAATTTGTGGACGCAAATGCTAGATATTTTGACAACTCTAGGTCCAACACAATCAAATTTGTGGACGCAAACTAATATTAACAAAGGTGACATATCATTTTCACTTTTTTTTTTTTATTGTTTGTAATTTGGAAAGGGAATTTAATCTGCTGGCCCAAACTTGTGGCGGACGAGAGTCCAAATATATTATTTGAAAATTAATTTGGCCTATTAAACTTTCTCCAAGTCCTCTCGCCTCAGGTGAGACTCCCTTCACGCCATTATCATTTATATCATTTTTAACATAATTTTCGTTAATTTTGTATTCAACTATAGTCGGTGGTCTTTTTTAAGCCAGATTAACCGTTTCAACTTGCAATAAAGAATACAGGATATATAAAATTCTATACTTATATTTATATAAGACTGATTTGAATTAGATTGGATCAGACTACTAAAAAATTTTATTGTTATTTATGTATTTATTTGTATTTAAATGACTGATTTTGGTATAAAATTGTTGTCCAATATGATAGTACAACACGATCTGTATTTGTAAATTATCAATGTATTAGTTCTTTTTTAAAAAAAAAAAAGCTAAATAAACATATGTAAATATTTTTAATTTACTTTTATTGAATTCTTTATATTAACAATTATTACATAATAATAATTAACCCATCTCATGAAATTGATGTGATTCAATAGTAAACACCTTACAATTATTTTAAGAAAATTACTAGTTCAAATTAAAAATGAAAGAAAATTATCAGTTCAATTCAATATAAACAACTTACAATTATATAAAGAAAATTATTATTATTTTTTAATTTCTTAAACTTTTTCAATGAATTATTTTCTTTCAAATTTTAAATTTGTAATAGTTTAAAAATTGAAGAACAAATAATCCACCTAATCATCAATGCTGCCTTTTAAAGCTAATTATAAGAAAAGATACAGATGCATTTGCTACTTGTCATTCAAGTTGAAAATCGGATTATGTTGAAATTGAAGTCTTAATTTTACCTTGTTGAACTCGTTAAAGTTGATTTCTTCTCACTAATAATTATTATATATCACTACGTAACGAAATTTGAGGATATTAATTCAAATTATATAGACTTTTTATTAACTTTAAAGTTTGAGATAATCAATTCCACCTAATCGTCATTAATGCATTTTTGAAGCTAATTAAAAGAAGAGAGGCAGGTACATTTGCAACTTGTTGTATAAGTTTAAAAATGACATCATGCATTAGCAAATACATCCTCTCTATCCACATATACTTTTTAGTATTTGACCTCTTGAATACGTTCTAATTTTTAATTTAAAAATCCTCGACACGGCGGTCCAAGGCTACCACCAACCTACTGTGCAATTCTCATGCCTTGAAAAGATGATGCCTGAAACATGTGCGTACCCATTTTTTCTTCCCACTTGGACGCTAGGCTTGGACTTCAACTCCAGTCTACATTTTTCAAACCACAATGTATTTAATACAACTGCCCCCAAGAAAAAAAAATAGTATTTAATACAATCGACTTACTGTTTCATTTATAAGATGAATTTTTAGGTGAATACATTTAAAGTTATCGATATTTAATAATATAATAAAAAAGCAAATGCTAATCACCCATTACTGACAGTATATGTGTTATAAGATATTTGACGCTTGTATTAGTGATCATGTTTCTTCACTAATTGTATATTTACTTTAGAGAAAATTCCAGTTTCATTTTATATAAAAATCTATCAAGTGTGTGTTTTTTCTTTGCTTTTCTTTCCTTTTTAGACAGTTTTTTCTTTTCTTGTAAAGTTTAAAATCCCACCATGTATCTAAACTCTTATTGCATTTAGTTAGTTTTTAGTTACATTTAATTTACGTGATAAGAATACACATTACAAACATTTTCAAGGAAAAAAAATAATTTGACAAAAATATTTTTAAAACACCTAATTTAGTCTTATTTAATTTAATTTATTTCTTGAATAATTACAAATTATATTTTATTAAAATTTTACAGATATGAGAAACCCTTAATTCCACACATTAATATTCTACTTTTGTTAAACTACATATTCTACAATGAGTTTGGATACAAATACATACGACTATTAAGAACAATTTTTTGTGACACATATTAAGAATAAAATGTCAATACAAAATAAATTTAACTAATTTTTTAGGGAAAAATCTAAAAAAACCCCTGAAAACAAAAATAACCTCAGTTTATCTTAACTTTTAAAAATATTAATAAAAAAACCCCCTACCGTGCCCCAAAAGCGGTTTTCGTTTAAATTTTAGTGGTTTTGTGATAAAAAAAATCAAAAGACCAAAATACCCTTACCTTTCGGTTCAAAAAGATTAACAAATTTAAAATTTAAAATTTAAAATAATTAAAATGAGAAAAAATTAATTAATTATTTGATTAAAAATTAATTAATAAATAAAAATTATAAAAAATTATAAAAATGAGTGGAACCTCCACCATCAATATTTATTTTTAATTTAAAAAATCTGAAAAAATTAAATAAAAAAATTTCGATTAGTTGAAAACGCAGAACAACACCAACATTCATCAATCAAAACAAGTTATCAACACAACCAAGATCAAAACCAAAACCATTAACATTGCTAACAATCACTGGTCGAAGCACAAATTTACAAAAAAATATACCCAAATTTACAAAACCCAAAAAAATTTACAAAAAAATATGCTCAACACTCAGTTGAGTCACCATCAATTTTTCACACATAGAATCAAACACAAACCCTTTCAATCGCCAGAATCAAAGACAGAAATCTTCTACACAAAGAATCAAACACACACAGAAATCTTCCAGAAATCAACCCAACCTAATAACCCATAAATCAACCACCCAGAAACCCAAAAATCAGAGCAAATTAAACATCACCGTGTACTCTACAAGCATTAAGCAATGCACCCAATACATACGAGTTTGGCTCCATAGACATCTCTCTCACCCCCTTTTTCGCCTCTTCTAGCATCCCAGCTCTCCCCAAAAGATCCACCAAACAACCATAGTGTTGCACTCCAGGATTAATCCCATGTAACTCAGTCATACTATAGAAAATTCTCGACCCTTGATCCACCAGCCCCATCCGACTACATGCACTCAAGACACATATAAAAGTCACCTCATTCGCTTCCATGTCGCACTGGTTCGGTTGAGATGGAGTGACTACTTCCATCGTCGACTGGTCCGCACTAATCCCTCACCGGCTTCCTCCTCCGATCGATCTCTTCTTGTTCTGCTTCCATGTCGCACTGGTTCGATTGAGATGGAGTGACTACTTCCATCGTCGACTGGTCCGCACTAGTCCCTCACCGGCTTCCTCCTCCGATCGATCTCTTCTTCTTCCGCTTCCATGTTGCACTGGTCCATCACTGACTGCTCACCGACGACAGAGAAATAGAACCAGCTGAGATGAAGTGACAGAGAGAGAGAAAGAGAGACGGCGAGGCTGAGATGGAGTGACAGAGAGAGAGAAAGAGAGATGGCGAGTGACAGAGGGAAAAAAAGAGGGTAAGGCAAAAAAAGAGGGTGAGTGACCTGTAGATGGAGTGACAGAGATGGCGTGGTTGAGATGGAGTGACAGAGAGAGAGAAAGAGAGATGACGAGGCTGAGATGGAGTGATAGAGAGAGAGAAATGCCAGAGGGAAAAAGAGAGGGTGAGGCAAAAAGAGAGGGTGAGTGACCTGGAGATGGAGTGACAGAGACGACGAGGCTGAGATGGAGTGCCGGAGGGAGAGAAAGAGAGACGGCAATGACAGAGGGAAAAAGAAAGGGTGTGGGAAAAAGAGAGGGTGAGTGATCGGGAGAGAGACAAAGATAAAGTTTTTTTTTTCTTTTTTTTTTAAAATTTGTTTTCATTATTGTGTGTCATTGACAATTTTACCCTCAGTATTGACCATTTTACCCCCAGAATTAACAGAATCGTCAATTTTTTCATCGTTTTACTATTCCAATTGACGCTCAAATCATTTTTGATCATTTTAGCTAATATTTTCAAAATCAGTGGTGGTTTGATATTATTTTCGATTTAAGGGGTAAATTGATAATAACCCAATTTTTTATAATCTCGCTCAATGTAACTTGACTATAAAAAAATATTTATTGTAACTTGATTATAAAAATTATCCATTTAACTTGATAATGAATAATTGTATCATATATGATATATAAAAATAAATTATATATTTTTATATAATTGAATAATTGAAATGACATAAATACCAGGCTATCTGTAATATAACCGACAGCCACCAATGGCCACCCAACACTTTGATAGTATATCTAAAAAATTTATTGATCCCATCCACGCCATTCTGTCTCACCAGTTTTCTCTTACTTTGACCTTTGAAGATTTTGACAAACTCTTTGCCTAAAAAGCCATCAACATGCACCTTTGACCACTCTCTTATCTTCTTTCACCTATTTAAATATGTACAATGTACTTACAATACAAGCACTTCTTCACATTTCATCACATTTAAAAACCTAGTATATTATATATTATATACATATAATAAAATTTATATTTCGTCAACTTGAAGGGGAAAAACAAAACACAATGAGAAGCAGCATAGAAGGAAATATTAATGGAGCCGATGATCAAAAGAAGTACAAGGGAGTTCGAAGAAGAAAATGGGGCAAATGGGTGTCTGAAATCAGGGTCCCGGGCTCTCCAGAGCGGCTCTGGTTAGGCTCTTATGCTACGGCAGAGGCGGCAGCGGTGGCCCATGATGTTGCTTTTTATTGCTTACGTAGACCGCCATCGTTGGAGGGGCTCAACTTTCCCATGATTGTGCCTGTTGGAAGACTGAGTGAGAACATGTCTCCAAGGTCAGTGCAGAGGGCGGCGTCAGATGCTGGCATGGCCGTTGATGCTCAGTTCATTGCCAAGAAGCCTCCAGAGAAGGAGAAGGAGGTGGAGTGGAGCAGCGAAGCTCACGGTGGCTTCGTGGCAGACGGTTGGGTTGATAATTATCAGAGCTATGGTGGTGGTGGTGGTAGTAATTGGAGTTGGGAGGAAAAGGAATTGAGCATTTCTGTTGAAGATTATTTTATCAAGTAGTTTGGCTTTTGTTTTCTAATCTTTTCGGAAAGTTTGGAGATTTCGATTTATGGATTTTATTTAGGTTTACCTATTTATTGATTGGTATGTACCAAAGTTAATGCATTTTCATAAACATTTTGGACATCTACTTTTCATCTTAAAAATAATTCTCTGATAAGTATATATTTTATGGGCCTATAAATAAACTTATGCATATAATAATTAAAAATAAAAACGTATAAATTTTGTGAAGAGTAAGAATTTTATTTTTCAATTATCATATTGTAACATTAAATATCGTTCATTAATATAGTTAAATTTAAAGATGATTATTTTCATTTATTTTGAGGTAATTAATGCGATTGGAAATTTTTAATATTGTTTGAAAATGATTTTTAAAACACTCAACACACTTTCTGATTAAGGCACTAGAGCATAATATTTTGTAGTGAAAATCAAATCGACGTTGAGAACGATTTTCGTTCTTTGTGATCCATTTATTTATTCTCTGGAATGCCTGGTGCATGCCTTCTCATTACTTTGTATGGAAGCATGTTGATTACTCCTTTGTCTAAGAACTTTTATCTAAAACGTACTTTTCTACTGAGCATATTTAAGTGATTGTTTAACTCTAAAAAGCATATTTGCTTATTTCTAAGCGGATGCTATTGAAGCTTCTGATCACTAAAAACTGTTTAACAATAAAAGAAAACGTACCATAATAAAAATTTATAAGACTACGTGGTAAATGCGCCAGATGGATGGTGATGTTTATATAATCTGCTGATTCTTGCATTTGTGACACTTTCCTGAGTCAGCATTTTGAGTTGTAGGCTTAAACCTTAATTGGCATGAAATTAAATAATCCTGAATGTATAAGATTACAGTTGATCTCACTTAATTAACATGTTATATCAAATATCTTAAATGTTAATGATGGATTCTAATCTATTAATTTAAACGTTATTTGACATTAGTAAATTCTTACTAATATAATTTAAATCAACGTTTATAATACGGTACAGAACGTGTGATGTGTGTCTACATTTTCTATTTGATCCACGACTGTAAATAGTTTATCCACAGACCAGGTTCCACATAATCCATAGATTTATAAAGATTCAACTGGAGATTCTATTTTTATGGCAGTCAAATTGGTTATGATTCAGTGAATTTTGAAAATAAGATGATTAATAGATTTAAAAATTAGGCAAATCAGCAGCCGGCCGGCTTTATTTACCAGACTTAATGCATAGTCTCACGATGAACTTGGGGTCAACAAGTCGAAGATTGTACGGTTCGAAATTTTTGGCTGTTGTTGACGTAGTCCATTGCAGGTGGAAAATTTTTTAAATTTTATATTCTTGAGTTTCTGAACTCATAAGTGCTTTGACGCGTTGATGTAGCCACCTGCATAACTTGTTCCCGTCCCGCGCGCATAGCACGATGGAGTGGCGTTCACCAAAAATGGACAATCTACGTACATAAAAGGGCAAATTACACAATGGTCTCTTTCGTTAAGGGGCCAGTTTTCCCCTACTCAATATGAGATTTCTTTCTCTCTACTACTATAAAAAAATATATTTTAATACATTATTATGTTTCAGACTATTTTATAAGAGCTAATAACTAAAAAACTCGATAGTTAGCATGAATTGGACTGGGAGCCCCACACCATAACTAACCTAAGAGCATAGTTTCGGACTCTTCCCATTGGGGCGGCCTTTCCTCACGGTCTGGATGGATACCATCGTGACTATGCTCACTATTCATTTATGGATGGGGACCGTAGTCAGGGATCGTAGCATCTGTTCTGATGTGCAGGATCCTCACTTGAGGCAAGCACAGAGCATACTTAGATCATGATAGACTGTATTGCATTATTCGTATAGTAAAGTATCAACTCAAAGGTTAGAGAGAAACTTAGAAGGCCATATGTAAGAAAACACTGATTTTTATTTATGAGGAACTGACTCTGCCTGGAGAGTCTGATCGATTACATATTTATAGAAGTAATACATGATTGGAAACATGTGGGTCCTAGACATAAGAAAACACACTTAAGGGAAAAAACAGGAGAAAAGTAAAAGCAAACTAACATTATTACATGAAGACAACAAACTTTTTAGAAAAGTAAAAAATAATTGCAACGAGACAAAATAACTTTGAAAATGAGGTCTTGGTGGGACCAGTGATGTCGGCCATTATGGTGAGAAAGAGAGGTTGCAAGCTTGGTGGTCTTCGTCGTCAGAGTCGAGGGCTCCACAGATACGACATGGAAAGTCTCCAGGAGTGTCTAGGTCCATTGGATCTTGGGAATCGAGAGGTGTAGGATCAGCTTGTGAATCTGAAGGTGGGTCAGCATCTTGAAAAGGATGTCAGCTGAGTGATCTGTTGCGTGGGACATCTGGAAGGATGAATAATTCATCAGTAGTGACATTATTGATGTCACAGAGGTGGTTGAGCAGAGATATCCTTTTGGATGGATATAGATCGTTGAAATTGAACAGAGTGTCCCATTCATAACTTTGGTTGTGGAACCAGACCAGGTGTCTAGGAGCATTACCAAAGTATGGACGATGCAAGATCTAGATACAAGTAACTTCTCGTGCCATGGTAGGAGAGAGTTTCCATAGATTGTAAAAACCCATGATACGGGTCAGTTCTCTGCGCTATCGTGGCAAAGGATCAAACCATTGAAGGAATGTCCAAAGATGCGAACTCTGCTGATTGGGATCATTAAGATTGGCATAGAGAGCCTAGACAGGAAAAGAGATGGGAAAATGGTGAAGGATAGCAAAACACCAAAGGAACCATAAAACTTCAGGAGAGAACTGAGAGAATGGCCATACAGAAAAAATGTCCAAAAAGGGCCCGAGAGGGTTAACAAGGCGAAAGGGATGTTGGTGAGCTCGGATTTTAGAATAATAAGAAAGGAAATGAGCTTTGGCAAAGCTGGTGATTTGTTGAGCTGTTGGAGAGCTATTTGGAAGGAGTGTGCGTAATAGTTCAAGAGGGTAGGTTGCTATAGTGGTGGCAGCCATGTTGTCTGGGTCAGAAGAAGATGCAGAAGCAGCCATGAGTGCAAAAGCAATGGTTCTGTGGGAAGTAAGAAGCTTGAGGTGAGAAGGTCAGGATAACATGTCTGGGATTATATTGGTGAAGCCTTTCACATGTTTAACAGTAAAATCATATCTGGCAAATCAATCTTTTAGACGCAATAATAAGGGTGTAGGGGAAATCTTATTATTGAAGTCTAGGATCTTAGGGAAAGATGAATTGTCCATGTGTACTGCAAAGGTGGAAGTTCGGAGATAAAAGTTAAATTTCTGGATGCCATATTTGACTGTAAGAATCTCTTTATAAATGGTGTGATAATGTTTTTGAGATTCAGAGAACTGTCCACTAGCATGACCATAATAATGAAGTTGGTGATTGCGATCTTCAATAAGGATGGCACCCCAATAAAGGTCACTAGCATCAGTCTGGAGTATTAAGTTGCCAGTAGAAGGAATGGTCAAACGAGGAGGATTGTGACCGATCTGCTTTAACTGTTGAATGGTATTAGTATGAACATGGGACCATGTGGGTGGATTTTTTCTAAGTAAAGCAGAAAGTGGAGCAGTATGATGGGTCATATGTGGAAGAAAATGACGGACATAATTGACAATACCTAAAAACTGCTGGAGTTACTTTATAGAGAGATGAGTGTCTGGAAAAGACAATAATTGAGAGGTCAAGTGGGGTCCAGGACTGATAGATCCTTTAGTGATGGTCATCCCTAAAAACATGATTTCTTGTTGGCCAACAATGCTCTTCTTTTCAGAAAGCATGATACCATGTGAGTGGGTCAAATCATAAAACTGAGAGAGCAAATGGATATGGGACGAGGTGTCTGATGAGAATAGTAAGACATCATCGATGTAAATTAATGCTGACGAAAGGATAGGGTAAAAAATACGAGTCATGGCCTTTTGAAAAAGTGAGGGTGCTGTTTTAAGGCCAAAGGGTAAAACCGTTCATTGGTATTGTGCATTAGGAATGCAGAAGATGGTTTTGTATCGGTCAGCAGGGTCAATGCCTATTTGCCAGAAAGCACCTTTAAGATCAAATTTAGAAAAGACCTGAGCTTTTGCCAATTGTGCAAACAAAGTTGTGGATCTGGGAATTGAAAATTTATCATCCTGTAAGAAATAATTTAAGGGCTTGTAATAAATAACAAGACATTTCTTCCCACGAATCTGTTCAGCCCGTTTTTCCACATAAAAGGCTTGACAGGCCCAAGGAGATGAAGTGGGCTCAATAAGGCCTTGAGAAAGTAATTGTTCACACTCAAGACGGGCCAAATGGAGGTCAGATGGAGTCATCCCAGAATGGGTGGCTTTAGTGGGGTTAATGTCTTCATTGAGCTTGAAAGGAAGCTTGATGAAGAAGTTTGGATTGGTCCATAGTGGATGAGGATGCTGAAATTGATCATGTCTTTCTACACAAAGGGTCTGTAATTTGATGGTAATGGACTGGTATTCAGGAGAAACAAGGCTCAGAGGATAAATCTTTGAAATGGACACAAAGGGCATGAAATTCCTTTTGTACTTAAGACCTCTGGGAATGATCTGTAGATGTTCAACTTTTGTTAAGGCATCCCAGCCAAGCATGAGATCTTTATCTGGAAGAGTAGAACCCAAAACTTTCATCCAGATGATACATTCAGAGAATAATTGAATACCAATCTTATGTGTTGTAATAAGATTAGTAGTAAACAATTTTTCATCAGCAGCAAGAAAATGCTGGTTATGTGTAGACCAGGCATGAGATGGTAAAATAGAAGGGTTCATCATAGTGCAATGACAGCCAGTGTCAATGAGGGCAATGACAAGAATAGGTTTAGTATATCTGGTCTGTAGAATGGAAGCTGGGAAATGTGATTCAGGGTGTTGTGAAGTAGGTGAAAGAACAGCATGTATTCTGGTAGGAGATGATTCAGGAGAGGACAGATTAGTATCAATGTCTGATGAGTCGGAAGAGGATGATTGCTGAATAATAAGAACTGCATCTTGCTCATCATTGGAACATTCTGAAAACAGAGATTCAACATCTGCATCAGAAGGAATCTGTTCTCCAGTAGCGTGTTCAAGGTGTTGAACCATCTTAGCTGATTTAGCAGGTTGATTAGGGCATTTTTTGACAAAATGTCCTTTCTTGCCACAGATGTAACACCGGTTAGATTTGCGTCAAGAATGAGAAGCTTTCTTTCTGTAATATTTGAATTTTTTATTCTTTCGATGTTTGAAAGAATGTTGGAAGTACTTCTTCTTCTTGGGTTTACAATCACACTGCTCAGAAGCCTTGCATTTTATCTGGAGATTAGGCTGTCTACATTGCTTATCATAGTTTTTCCCTTCTTTCAGCATTTTGGAGAAGAGACGTTGGGTGGCACAAAGCTTTTCTAAACATTGCAGAGAGAGCATGGGAATTTCACCAAGGGTGATGTCTCTGAGAGGACGTCCAGTAGACTCAAGTCTACATTGGAGCTCATCTAGAAGTTCTGGTGGTAAAGAATTGATGTACACCTGTTTAAGGCTTTCATCATTAAGGCCACCTAAAACATGGTATCTGGAAGCCATACGATGGTAATGTTTTTCAAGATCTTTTTTCTTAAGAGAGCAGTATTGCATGTCAAAATACTCTTGTCTTATCTGTCTGTAATACTGGTTTGCATCACTAAGGAATTATTTGAAAATGATACCCATAGCAGTATTAACAGAGGCGGAACGTACAAATTGCAATTGTCTGTATTCACCAAGAGTTTGATACCAGTCACGAAGAGTACCAGTAAATCTGGAAACAAATTCTCTAAGGATACCCTCAAGATTAATTTCAGACTTAGTGACTTGAAGATCAAGCCAAACACTCATTTCAGATATCTTTTTTCTCCATTCTGTAGAAGGACCATCAAGGGAAAACCAAGGACCATTGGTGGGCTTGGGAAGTGGATGCTGAGAAGCATCATCAGAAGGATCTTCTATTATAGGAGATTCTGGAGCATGATCAGGGTCAGGTGGATATTGATGAGGTGTTGGTGTAGCTAGGTAAACTTCATGAGGAGTACTGGAGGAAGTGGTAGAATGAAGCTGTTGAAACGATCTAATGGAAGTGGATTGACTAGAAGAGGAAGAACTTCTGGAGGCAGAAATATTGGAGAAGGATCTGCGGTATCTATGATTGGGTTGAGAACTCATCATAATAGAAGGAGGATGTCTAGAGGAAGATGGTTGATTATCCGGAGGCTTGGGATAAGACCGAATGGGATGGCATCGAAACAACTCGCCAGTAGACTTAAAATAGCTTTCATGATTGTCTGTAGGAGGTGCGGCAGATGGAGATGAGTCAGGGAACACCAAAGAGGATGAATATGGGTATGCTCGAGGAACATATGAAGATTGACGGACTTCATTTTTCATTTGTCGCAACTGATCTTTGAGCTGACAGATCTCATATTCTTTTTGAGAGAATTTAGAACCATTATACCCATGCTGGATATAATAATGGAGATCTGCGTCGAGTTTCGCGATTTGAGACTGAAGATCAATATAGGTGTCTCGAAATTGAGAACTCATAGAGAGAAGCTGTTGATCAAAGTGAGAAACATGACTGGAGACAGTAGTCAGTTTCTGATCAATTTACTGGAGGACTTTATTCTGGGATCTGGCATTATGGGTGTGCCAGTTGAGCACTTATTCAGCCTGAATGGGAATCTTGCGTCCTTCAGGTAAGACTTCAGTAGGTTGAATGAAAGGTCTAAAGTATAAGTGGGCAGACCGATCTTCAACAGGTTCCAAAGGTGGAAAATCTTTGTCGTAAAATGAAGCCATAAAACATGGTAATGGCTTGGGTAACACAGTAGGAGTGATGATAGGCTCTGGTTTGTTAGAAATCAAACCTTCAGAACGTAAGATCTGAAGAGTTTCATCATAAAGGGATAAAGGCTTTTTCTGTGGTGTATGTAGTCCAATCCAAGGACTATTTGGGTCATCAGGTTTTCTTCGTTTGGGCTGAGGTGTACAAGGAGGAGGAAGAGGTAGTTTTTTACCTCTGCAAGGATAGGATTTGTCACACATGTTGGGATCAATATCCCATATGAAGTGTCCATTGATTTTACTGACATAGGTGACATGACCAGAAGGTGCAAAACTATGTATAGGGATAGATGGTTCAGTGGGAACAGGACGGACCATTAATGCCTGGAAAATAGGTGCTGAGGAAGGCTCCTTTTGAGGAGGTTGATAGATGGTTTTGACAGTACCATCTGGTTGTGGAAGATTGACAGCTTCAGTGGTCAAGATAGGTTGATCATCCTGGAATAATTTTTCATAACTAGTGATCCATTCTAAAGGCATGATCTGGATGAGCTGATCTCGGGATAATTGCTTTGGAATCTGGAGGATGGTGGGAACATCTCCTTCTCTTTCAGCAACAATCATGACAGTATCACCTGAGTGACCGGGGATAGGGAGATCAAGGGCATGGTTTTGAAGCCTGTAAGCAATCTGGTGATGTAAGGTGGCAGCGTAAGAAGAAGCTACCATGGGAGCACCACTTAGTTGAAGTTGAACCTTAAGGCATTTGGATAGATTGTTATCCCTTAACGGGATATTGAAATTGGGTCGGAATACGAAAGATATACTGCCAGCATGTAGTGAAGTCAAACATGTTCCAAGGACAGCATGTTCGTATTTAGTGTAGATGGTGTTAAGTAGGGCGAGCTTAGCCACCACAAGAAGACCTTTTCTACCATGGAGAGTAAGAATAAGACGGATAGCACCAAAATGAAGGTGGGTGTATTCTTTAGAGATCCATTGGTCAATGAGTGTTTGAGGAATCTCTATATCCATGTACTGTTCAACAGTAGAGGAAGGGATCAAGCAACTATTTATGGCAGAGGCTTGGATATATTCTTTTGGTGGAGGAGGTGTGTGAGAAATGAGCATTTTCATTTTTCTAGAGAAAGTATTGGTTTTAGTGAAGACGTGGTAAGGATTGAGCAGAGGAAGATTGGTTTCAGAGATTTGGAAGTTTTCTGGAAGATAGCTAAATTCGACCAGATTTTGGATTTTGTTGGAATGAGTTCTTTTCACAGAATGAGGAAGAAGCATAGAAGAAGAGAGTTTGTGAGGAGTAATAGTGTTATCAGTGGAAACAGGAATGCTTGAAGTGGAAGCCATTGTTGGAAGACAACCTTCGAGTATAATACTTACTAATACAAGTAACTTAATATAGTCTTACTCTACAAAGGAGAATGCTAACACACAGAGAGAGTACGTGGGTGTAGAGGGAATAAGGGTGAGGTGAGAAGGTCGGGATAACATGTCTGGGATTATATTGGTGAAGTCTTTCACATGTTTAACAGTAAAATCATATCTGGCAAACCAATCTTTTAAACACAATAATAAGGGTGTAGGGGGAATCTTAGGTTAGTTATGGTGTGGGGCTCCCGGTCCAGTTCATGGTATCAGAGCCTTGTGTTGGTTTATGCAGTAAGGTATATTGGTTGGAAACCCGTAATCACACCTCTGATCTACAATTGCACTATTGTAGTAGGTGTAACCTCAAGTTGAACAACGCCACGTACTCTCTTTGTGTGTTAGCATTCTCCTTTGTAGAGTAAGACTATATTAAGTTACTTGTATTAGTAAGTATTATACTCAAAAGTTGTCTTCCAACAATGGCTTCCACTTCAAGCATTCCTGTTTCCACTGATAACACTATTACTCCTCACAGACTCTCTTCTTCTATGCTTCTTCCTCATTCTGTGAAAAGAACTCATTCCAACAAAATCCAAAATCTGGTCGAATTTAGCTATCTTCCAGAAAACTTCCAAATCTCTGAAACCAATCTTCCTCTGCTCAATCCTTACCACGTCTTCACTAAAACTAATACTTTCTCTAGAAAAATGAAAATGCTCATTTCTCACACACCTCCTCCACCAAAAGAATATATCCAAGTCTCTGCCATAAATAGTTGCTTGATCCCTTCCTCTACTGTTGAACAGTACATGGATATAAAGATTCCTCAAACACTCATTGACCAATGGATCTCTAAAGAATACACCCACCTTCATTTTGGTGCTATCCGTCTTATTCTTACTCTCCATGGTAGAAAAGGTCTTCTTGTGGTGGCTAAGCTCGCCCTACTTAACACCATCTACACTAAATACGAACATGCTGTCCTTGGAACATGTTTGACTTCACTACATGCTGGCAGTATATCTTTCGTATTCCGACCCAATTTCAATATCCCGTTAAGGGATAACAATCTATCCAAATGCCTTAAGGTTCAACTTCAACTAAGTGGTGCTCCCATGGTAGCTTCTTCTTACGCTGCCACCTTACATCACTAGATTGCTTACAGGCTTCAAGACCATGCCCTTGATCTCCCTATCCCTGGTCACTCAGGTGATACTGTCATGATTGTTGCTGAAAGAGAAGGAGATGTTCCCACCATCCTCCAGATTCCAAAGCAATTATCCCGAGATCAGCTCATCCAGATCATGCCTTTAGAATGGATCACTAGTTATGAAAAATTATTCCAGGATGATCAACCTATCTTGACCACTGAAGCTGTCAATCTTCCACAACCAGATGGTACTGTCAAAACCATCTATCAACCTCCTCAAAAGGAGCCTTCCTCAGCACCTATTTTTCAGGCTTTAATGGTCCGTCCTGTTCCCACTGAACCATCTATCCCTATACATAGTTTTGCACCTTCTGGTCATGCCACCTATGTCAATAAAATCAATGGACACTTCATATGGGATATTGATCCCAACATGTGTGACAAATCCTGTCCTTGCAGAGGTAAAAAACTACCTCTTCCTCCTCCTTGTACACCCCAGCCCAAACGAAGAAAACCTGATGACCCAAATAGTCCTTGGATTGGACTACATACACCACAGAAAAAGCCTTTATCCCTTTATGATGAAACTCTTCAGATCTTACGTTCTGAAGGTTTGATTTCTAACAAACCAGAGCCTATCATCACTCCTACTGTGTTACCCAAGCCATTACCATGTTTTATGGCTTCCTCTTACGACAAAGATTTTCCACCTTTGAAACCTGTTGAAGATCGGTCTGCCCACTTATACTTTAGACCTTTCATTCAACCTACTGAAGTCTTACCTGAAGGACGCAAGATTCCCACTCAGGCTGAACAAGTGCTCAACTGGCACACCCATAATGCCAGATCCCAGAATAAAGTCCTCCAGCAAATTGATCAGAAACTGACTACTGTCTCCAGTCATGTTTCTCACTTTGATCAACAGCTTTTCTCTATGGGTTCTCAATTTCGAGACACTTATATTGATCTTCAGTCTCAAATCGCGAAACTCGACGCAGATCTCTATTATTATATCCAGCATGGGTATAATGGTTCTAAATTCTCTCAAAAAGAATATGAGATCTGTCAGCTCAAAGATCAGTTGCGACAAATGAAAAATGAAGTCCGTCAATCTTCATATGTTCCTCGAGCATACCCATATTCATCCTCTTTGGTGTTCCCTGACTCACCTCCATCTGCCGCACCTCCTACAGACAATCATGAAAGCTATTTCAAGTCTACTGGCGAGTTGTTTCGACGCCATCCCATTCGGTCTTATCCCAAGCCTCCGGATAATCAACCATCTTCCTCTAGACATCCTCCTGCTACTATGATGAGTTCTCAACCCAATCATAAATACCGCAGATCCTTCTCCAATATTTCTGCCTCCAGAAGTTCTTCCTCTTCTAGTCAATCCACTTCCATTAGATCGTTTCAACAGCTTCATTCTACCACTTCCTCCAGTACTCCTCCTGAAGCTTACCTTGCTACACCAGCACCTCATCAATATCAACCTAACCCTGATCCTGCTCCAGAATCTCCTATAATAGAAGATCCTTCTGATGATGCTTTTCAGCATCCACTTCCCAAGCCCACCAATGGTCCTTGGTTTTCCCTTGATGGTCCTTCTACAGATGGAGAAAAAAGATATCTGAAATGAGTGTTTGGCTTGATCTTCAAGTCACTAAGTCTGAAACTAATCTTGAGGGTATCCTTAGAGAATTTGTTTCCAGATTTACTGGTACTCTTCGTGACTGGTATCAAACTCTTGGTGAATACAGACAATTATAATTTGTACGTTCTGCCTCTGTTAATACTGCTATGGGTATCATTTTCAAAGAATTCCTTGGTGATGCAAACCAGTATTAAAGACAGATAAGACAAGAGTATTTTGACATGCGATACTGCTCTCTTAAGAAAAAAGATCTTGAAAAACATTACCATCGTATGGCTTCCAGATACCATGCTTTAGGTGGCTTTAATGATGAAAGCCTTAAACAGATGTATATCAATTCTTTACCACCAGAACTTCTAGATGAGCTCCAACGTAGACTTGAGTCTACTGGACGTCCTCTCAAAGACATCACCCTTGGTGAAATTCACATGCTCTCTCTGTAATATTTAGAAAAGCTTTGTGCCACCCAACGTCTCTTCTCCAAAATGCTGAAAGAAGGGAAAAAATATGATAAGCAATGCAGACAGCCTAATCTTCAAATAAAATGCAAGGCTTCTGAGCAGTGCGATTGTAAACCCAAGAAGAAGAAGCACTTCCAACATTCTTTCAAACATCGAAAGAATAAAAAAATTCAAATATTACAGAAAGAAAGCTTCTCGTTCTTGGCGCAAATCTAACCGGTGTTATATCTGTGGGAAGAAAGGACATTTTGCCAAAAAATGCCCTAATCAACCTGCTAAATCAGCTAAGATGGTTCAACACCTTGAACATGCTACTGGAGAACAGATTCCTTTTGATGCAGATGTTGAATCTCTGTTTTCAAAATGTTCCAATGATGAGCAAGATGCAGTTCTTATGATTCAGCAATCATCCTCTTCCGACTCATCAGACATTGATACTAATCTGTCCTCTCCTGAATCATCTCCTACCAGAATACATGCTGTTCTTTCACCTACTTCACAACACCCTGAACCACATTTCCCAGCTTCCATTCTACTAAAAAGATATACTAAACCTATTCCTGTCATTGCCCTCATTGACATTGGCAGTCACTGCACTATGATGAACCCTTCTATTTTACCATCTCATGTCTGGTCTACACATAACCAGCATTTCCTTGCTGCTGATGAAAAATTGTTTACTACTAATCTTATTACAACACATAAGATTGGAATTCAATTATTCCCTGAATGTATCATCTGGATGAAAGTTTTGGGTTCTACTCTTCCAGATAAAGATCTCATGCTTTGGCTGGGATACCTTAACAAAAGTTGAACATCTACAGATCATTCCAAGAGGTCTTTAGTACAAAAGGAATTTCATGCCCTTTGTGTCCATTTCAAAGATTTATCCTTTGAGCCCTGTTTCTCCTTAATACCAGTCCATTACCATCAAATTACAGACCCTTTGTGCAGAAAGACATGATCAATTTCAGCATCCTCATCCATTATGGACCAATCCAAACTTCTTCATCAAGCTTCCTTTCAAGCTCAATGAAGACATTAACCCCACTAAAGCCACCCATTCTGGGATGACTCCATCTGACCTCCATTTGGCCCGTCTTGAGTGTGAACAGTTACTTTCTCAAGGCCTTATTGAGCCCACTTCATCTCCTTGGGCCTGTCAAGCCTTTTATGTGGAAAAACGGGCTGAACAGATTCGTGAAAAGAAACGTCTTGTTATTGATTACAAGCCCTTAAATTATTTCTTACAGGATGACAAATTCTCAATTCCCAGATCCACAACTTTGTTTGCACAATTGGCAAAAGCTCAGGTCTTTTCTAAATTTGATCTTAAAGGTGTCTTCTGGCAAATAGGCATTGACCCTGCTGACCGATGCAAAACCGCCTTCTGCATTCCTAATGCACAATACCAATGGACGGTTTTACCCTTTGGCCTTAAAACAACACCCTCACTTTTTCAAAAGGTCATGACCCGTTTTTTTACACTATCCTTTCGTCAGCATTAATTTACATCGATGATGTCTTACTATTCTCATCAGACACCTCGTCCCATATCCATTTGCTTTCTCAATTTTATGATTTGGCCCACTCACATGGTATCATGCTTTCTGAAAAGAAGAGCATTGTTGGCCAACAAGAAATCATGTTTTTAGGGATGACCATCACTAAAGGATCTATCAGTCCTGGACCCCACTTGACCTCTCAATTATTGTCTTTTCCAGACACTCATCTCTCTGTAAAGCAACTCCAGCAGTTTTTAGGTATTGTCAATTATGTCCGTCATTTTCTTCCACATGTGACCCACCATACTGCTCCACTTTCTGCTTTACTTAGAAAAAATCTACCCATATGGTGCCATGTTCATACTAATGTCATTCAATAGTTAAAGCAGATCAGTCACAATCCTCCTCCTTTGACCATTCCTTCTACTAGCAACTTAATACTCCAGACTGATGCTAGTGACCTTTATTGGGGTGTCATCCTTATTGAAGATCGCAATCACCAACTTCATTATTGTGGTCATGCTAGTGGACAGTTCTCTGAATCTCAAAAACATTATCACACCATTTATAAAGAGATTCTTGCAGTCAAATATGACATCCAGAAATTTGACTTTTATCTCCGAACTTCCACCTTTGCAGTACACATGGACAATTCATCTTTCCCTAAGATCCTAGACTTCAATAATAAGATTCCCCCTACACCCTTATTATTGCGTCTAAAAGATTGGTTTGCCAGATATGATTTTACTGTTAAACATGTGAAAGGCTTCACCAATATAATCCCAGACATGTTATCCCGACCTTCTCACCTTAAGCTTCTTACTTCCCACAGAACCATTGCTTTTGCACTCATGGCTGCTTCTGCATCTTCTCCTGACCCAGACAACATGGCTGCCACCACTATAGCAACCTACCCTCCTGAACTATTACGCACACTCCTTCCAAATAGCTCTCCTACAGCTCAACAAATCACCAGCTTTGCCAAAGCTCATTTCCTTTCTTATTATTCTAAAATCCGAGCTCACCAACATCCCTTTCGCCTTGTTAACCCTCTCAGGCCCTTTTTGGACATTTTTCCTGTATGGCCATTCTCTCAGTTCTCTCCTGAAGTTTTATGGTTCCTTTGGTGTTTTGCTATCTTTCACCATTTTCCCATCTCTTTTCCTGTCCAGGCTCTCTATGCCAATCTTAATGATCCCAATCAGCAGAGTTCGCATCTTTGGACATTCCTTCAATGGTTTGATCCTTTGCCACGATGGCGCAGAGAACTGACCCGTATCATGGGTTTTTACAATCTATGGAAACTCTCTCCTACCATGGCACGAGAAGTCACTTGTATCTGGATCTTGCATCGCCCATACTTTGGTAATGCTCCTAGACACCTGGTCTGGTCCCACAACCAAAGTTATGAATGGGACACTCTGTTCAATTTCAACGATCTATATCCATCCAGAAGGATATCTCTGCTCAACCACCTCTGTGACATCAATAATGTCACTACTGATGAATTATTCATCCTTCCAGATGTCCCACGCAACAGATCACTCAGCTGGCATCCTTTTCAAGACGCTGACCCACCTTCAGATTCACCAGCTGATCCTACACCTCTCGATTCCTAAGATCCAATGGACCTAGACACTCCTGGAGATTTTCCATGTCGTATCTGTGGAGCCCTCGACTCTGACGACGAAGACCACCAAGCTTGCAACCTCTCTTTCTCACCATAATAGCTGACATCACTGGTCCCACCAAGACCTATTTTCAAAGTTATTTTGTCTCATTGCAATTATGTTTTACTTTTCTAAAAAGTTTGTTGTCTTCATGTAATAATGTTAGTTTGCTTTTACTTTTCTCCTGTTTTTTCCCTTAAGTGTGTTTTCTTATGTCTAGGACCCACATGTTTCCAATCATGTATTACTTCTATAAATATGTAATCGATCAGACTCTCCAGGCAGAGTCAGTTCCCCATAAATAAAAATCAGTGTTTTCTTACATATGGCCTTCTAAGTTTCTCTCTAACCTTTGAGTTGATACTTTACTATACGAATAATACAATACAGTCTATCATGATCTAAGTATGTTCTGTGCTTGCCTCAAGTGAGGATCCTGCACATCAGAACAGATGCTACGATCCCTGACTACGGTCCCCATCCATAAGTGAATAGTGAGCATAGTCACGATGGTACCCATCCAGGCCGTGAGGAAAGGCCGCCCCAGTAGGAAGAATCCGAAACTATGCTATTAGGTTAGTTATGGTGTGGGGCTCCCGGTCCAGTTCATAGTTATAATTTGTATTTATAATATTAAAAAAAAAAAAGAGTTTCAAACTTTCAGTACATGAATTTTCTTTTTTTTTGGGAAAAATAGTTGATATATGAAGCAAAAAGTTACAATAAACTGAAGTTCATGATAAAAGAAAGACCTTATTACCTTAAAAAAAAAAGACTTTATTATTTATAATTAGGGGAAAAATCATTTTAGTCCCTAACTTTTGAGAAAGTATCAATTTTTTAACTATGTTTTTTAAAAAGACGAAATGAACCTTAATTTTTTTAAAAAGTATCAAATTAGTCCCTTTCATCGATCAACTAACGGTCAAACTTAACTGATAGCATACTAAATGGGGGTAAATTTGATATTTTCAATTATAATGAAGGAAGATGTAAAAGGAAGATAAAATAAGGGGAAAAAATCATTTAAAACAAATGAGGAAAAAATTCAAAAAAAAAAAAAATCTCGTTCGACAAAATTATTTAAAAAAAAATTATTTTATTAAATATGAATATCATGTCAAAGCATATACCAATTATACCATAAATATGTAGATCTCAAATATATAATATTATAGATTGAAAAAAATTAATAGATGCAACAAAAATATTAAACAGATGGAGCAAAAGCAGAAACCCTAAAAATATTAAAAGCTAGAGTAGAAATTTTGAAAAAAAAAAAAAAAAAGCAAAAATTACAAGCTAAAGTAGAAATTAAAAAACATAAAAATAAAAAAATCACACCCATGAATAAAGATTTTATGAAAAATTTTAATTGTAAGAGTAAAATGGTAATTTTATAATTAATAAATATACATATGATCCTCAAACAAAGCTACGCCCAATCAAAAATTTTCTAAGGGTAAAACTGTAACTTTATGAAAATTATATGCAACTCATTAAGGGTATTTTGATAATTATATATTATTGTAATATTTTACTTTATTTGAAGGTATAATAATCTTTTTATTTGTTTTAATAGTGTCTAGGGTTAAATTAGTCTTTTCATGTTTTCCATTAGGTTTGACTGTTAGTTGACTGATGAGAGAGACTGATTTGACACTTTTTCGAAAAGTTAAGGTTTATTTCGTCCTTTTAGAAAACATAGTTAAAAATTTGACACTTTCCCAAAAGTCAGGGATTAAAATGATTTTTCCCCTTAAAGATAATTATTGAATTTTGGATCCCTGCTTATATAGGAAAAATAAAATCTCCTTGATTTTTCTATTTAACACTAAATGATATCCAAATCCAATATCTCTCATTGATTTATTTTTATTGATTTTCAACTGATAAAAAGGTTAAAGTTATTTTAAAATCATTCTATTATAAAAGTTACAAATTTTCATAGACTATAATGTTATGTAAGTTTATAGCATAATTAGGTAATTTTATCTTACAGTCATTAGTGTTGCAACTATATCCCCTATCATTAGTTATGAATTAAGTGTTCCAAAATCGGTCAAATCGATCGATTTTTCTTTGGTTAATCGGTAACCGATACTGTATGGTTCGATAACCCCTATATCAAGGGTTTCTAGTCGCTAAAGGTATGGAAAGCATAGCGGTTGCAGTAAATCTGGTGAGTGACGTACTTAAATGGAAGAAAATGAGGAGGGAAAAAGAAGAAAAATGTACGATGGTTGTAGATCCGACAAAGAGGAAAAACGAATGACAATGATGACAGATCAAACTCAACGGCATACCTGAACGAAAGAAAATGAGAAGAAGAAAAATAGGAAGGGAAGAAGAAAAGGTCCGACGGTTTAAGAGAGAGAGAGGGGGTGGAGTGGAACGATTGATAAGGATTGTGTGTTTAAGATTGTGTATATATTAGAGCAAATTACGCAAACATTTTCTAAGATTTGATTAAATTAGACAAATATCTATGTTTTAGCCCCTGATGTTTAAAAAAATATTAGTTTACGCCATCAGATTTGAAAAAAAAAAAAAATTTCCCCCAAAATAATATTTGCCGATTAATTATCGATTACTCACTAGTTTATTAGCGAGTAACGATTTTTGGAACCATGGTTATGATCTAATGACTGTTAGTAAAAATTAAAAATTAAAAGACTAAAATACCCCTATTCCAAAAGTAAAATATGGTGAAAAGAAAATATTTATTTTTTAAAATTAAAAAAAATAAATATGAATCTTTACAATCCAACTTTGATATGGATGATGGAGATCAAAAGAATTTAAAAAAAGGTAAAAAAAAACCTAAAAGAAAGAAATCTTAATGGTTCCAAATGGAGCCATCTTCATTCATAGTTCAAAGTTGTCTCACTATTGGAGACCAGACCAAGTGTCATTAGTCCTCAACAGTGGAGATCGACTTTTGAATTTTCACTTTTTTTTAAATATATATATATATATATATTTAACTTGATCTCCATTGTCCATCAAGAATAATGAATGGTGGAGATCTACATACTTGTTTTTTTTAAAAAAATTATTTTTCTTTTTTTTTGTTTAATATATTACTCTTTTTGTTAACATTTTTTTTAAAAAAATTTACTTTAAAATTAAAGCACCCGTTTCGTAATATTGGTATTTTTAGATTTTTTTAATATTTAATTTATTTTTTATTTTTTGTCTAATATCTCATCAAAAGATCAAGTTACCCTTCATTACATATAAGTATAAAGTTTCGGTAAACTGTCCCTCAACGAATGGTAGAATGGTAGAGGGTGTAGCTGCAACACTAATAAAAAAATCAGGATGCTCTAATATGGATGTATATCAGAATCACACCGATTTATGCCCATTCAATAGACATATATTTTCTTGTAGAAAACAAACAATTAAGGGGCTCTGCATTTTCCATAATTCTATGCAAAAAACTTACAAAATTCATTCCATTCGTCACCACACCAGCTCTTTACATATCAGTCCGGACTAATTGCACTATTTTGTTTTCTAATTGCGTCGCTACATATATTCTCTATATGAAAATGCTGCTCTTATATAAACTATAATTGAAATACTTTAATATTTGACGTGAATTTTGATAATATATCATCTGTAGAGTGAATCGTTATACATATATTACATTGATGGGATCTGTCCATAATATATGATTGTAATTCGTGTTCGTAGTACTTACTATATAGAAGGATTCGTGTACACGCATATATGTATATATACACTTCTCCGTAATTCCCTGCAAAAGCTTCCAAAATTCATTCCATTCGTCACCACACTATCTCTTAACAATCTACACGTGTTCACATCTCTCTCTCGCATGTGAACATGCAATCCAAAGTCATCTGCTCTTCATCTGATCGTTATACCAGTTTTTTACTTCATATCAAATAAAATTATACATAAAATTAATGTTTCCTCTTTAATATATTCTCTTTTTCTCTCAAAAGTTGTTGTACTAGTAGTCGTTGTAAAGTTGTCAACATTGGTGGTGATGGATTGGTTAAATTCAGTGCTGAACATGGTATTGCCGCCGGCCAGTTCGGTGATGTTGGCCTTTGCATGGCCGGCGCTGTATTTCATCAACACCATTGAGCGGCTTTACAACACCTTCTATGCTGATCCAAATGTGGAGGATAAAGTTGTTGTAATCACAGGAGCTTCTTCTGGTATTGGAGAGGCAAGTTTACTTCTAGAATTAATCATAGAAAATTTAAAAGTTAATTATGATTACAGAAACCTATTTATTTATATATATATACATATGGTTAGTACATCTTGACTTTTTTCTAAAAAAAAAAAAAAATTAGGATTACTAATTCAGTCATTCATTGTATTTGAATTAAACGAAAGAAAATTATTTTTAGAAAAGAAAAATGTTTTTCATATATATATATTTTTGCTAAGATGTTGTTCGTCTTTATTTGAATTCCTATAGTTTTGACAATTTTGATTGATCATAGTTTTTAAAATACTTGAGAGTTCAACAAGTAAGATCAAGATAATATAAATTCTTAATTAATTTAGTGTGCACTAGAATTAAGGCACGTCAATGGTGTCACATGTATTTAATACCTATATGTAACATATTAATTACCCTGCACTCTTGTCTATCATTTCTTGATAGTGAAATGATCTACCATTTGCTTTAGATTACTAGTCTGGTTACATTGATAAAACTTGATAACATAGCTGACCAGATAGAGGAACTTAAATTAATCAAAGGTTGCTAAGTATTGGAAACTAATTGGTTCACAATCATAGACTGATCATAAATTTGGAAATTCAGTGCCTCTTGAAGTGTTTGTTGAATTTGGCATTCCTGTGAGTTAATTCAGTTCCACCCTTCCAACTGGTGCATATATAGATTTACATACATTTTGTGTTCATGATTGATTGCGCAGCAAATTGCATATGAATACACAAAGAGGGTGGCGAATCTCGTATTGGTGGCACGGACGGAGAGCGCACCGCCTCCGTGGGATCAGTGAGAATGCAAGACGAATAGGTACAAGTTATGTTATATTTATAGCTGCAGATGTTGTCAAGGAAGATAAGTGTAGGAGATTTGTCAATGAAACAGTAAATATCTTTGGACGCGGTTTGTCTCACCAGTATCCCAAATCATGCTCGTGTGTGACATAACTCATGCATTTTAAATTTCTAATTAGTGTATATAACTAATACAATCCATTAGATATCAACTGACCAGAGCTGAAGATGTATTTCAATCAATGACGTAAATATAGTTGCTAACACATCAATAAGGCGTTTGTCAATTGCATCAATTAGATGACAATATCTTCTATGGTATTGGACATAGATCATGGCATCTTCATCTATAATGTGTCCGGTTTTGAATTAACTACATGATCTGTAGCAATTTCTGTTTGTATAAAGATGCATTATATATATTGAAAAAAAGGCCAAAGATCGAATATGCTGTCTTGATCTGCGTTTTGTGTAGCTCCTCTTGAATTGATTTGCGAAATCCGGTTCAAGATTTCTTGTGGCAAACATTGTCCTTTCGGCAACTTAATCAAGCTTAAGTGAATTTCTTTTCAGTTTTCCTCCTTTAACTTGACCGTAATTTGCAGTGGACCATCTTGTAAACACGTCGAGTTTGGGACATACATTCTATTTTGAGGAAGTTGCGAACACCTCTGCGTTTCCCCATCTCTTGGTAAGGCTAAATCGTACAAATGTTTCTTTGTAATTATTACATCCCTATTTGAGTTTCATTTACTCATTCTTTGTTTAATGTAATTTGCTTTATCGACTTCTAATGTTAGTGCTGAAAGAATTTGTCATATGTTCTCAGCATATAAATTTCTGGGGAAATGTTTATCCGACATTCTTTGCTCTTCCTCACCTGCATCAGAGCAATGGTCAAGTTGTCGTGCATGCATCAGTGGAGAACTGGTCACCTCTGCCAAGAATGAGCTTGTATGCTATGAGTATATGTAACAAAGCATGTTTAATTTGATGGTCTTGAAGAATACTGAATTGGTTGATTTTGCTTCCGTAGCATTTGATGATATGACCCTAAAAATGTTATACTAACCTGCATCAGTATAAACAATTAATATTCTCACCGATCCATGTTGGGAAACCACCACCACATGTGGCTTAGTAGTAGAAAATATTTATTCAGTCTAATAATATTTTAGGTTCGTAATCTTACATTGTGAGTGATATTCCAAAAAAATTAAAATAACTGTAGAGAAAACAGAACAGTTAACACACATCAACCAAATCACATCCGGTTTAGCATAACAATTCAAAACATCGTTCACTTACGATGTGGTTCCAGAGGATGCATGATTAATCATTAATAATCAGTTATGCTGTGATTTCACTGTACAATTCACATTAGTCTGTTCTTATTCTACTTTGTGCTCTACTAGTAAAATTGTTTCATTGATCAACATAGTACTGTTTTGTATTTATCATTTTCATTTATTTATTTTTCTTTCGTGCTATTTCTTCCTCGTAAATTTCTACGAGACATTGAGATTCGAAAGGAATGACGAGGTAGGAATAACAAACACAACTGACGGTTGGATTGGAAGCGAAATTACTAGAGGCAAGTTCATGCTAGAAGAGGGTGCAGAAATGCAATGGAAAGAAGAACGAGAAGTAAGTTTCCACGTCTCCTTAATTGTACAGCATTGTTCTACAATTTTTATTATAAAATCCGGAATATGAGTTCGGGATTTTTTAAGTCATGTTCCCCTCTCACAATCCCGTTTTAGATACATGTAACCGGTGGCCCCGTGGAGGATTTCGCAAGGCTAATTTTATCGGGAGCTTGTCGGGGTGATAATTAAGTATGTGAAGTATCCAAGTTGGTATGATGTATGTATTAAACAGGAAGTTCCGGCTGCTTCTTTCGTCCCACGGGGCACGAAGAACATCACTTATCGGAACCGGAAGGCCGATCTCCGAAGCCACCGGCAGTGGAAGGCCAGCTATAGAATACACCGGAAGAGCCCTACTGGAAGGAACTTCTGCCGGTCGGCAACCTATGGCTGGTCCTTAACTTCTCCTTCTCCCAGTTTAGTCCTCCGCGTCAATAAAAGATGGAAAAGCAAAAACATGCCATCATGTTGTGATCATCTTTTATTTGTTAGATTCTTTGTGTGCTATAACTTGAGAAATTTTTAGTCTTCTTAAACATTTGATGTGGGAATAATTGAACTTCTATTTCAGAAATAAAGAACTCCAGGTTTAGGTTTATAATATTCTTCATCTCAAATTATGGTTGGTAGATTGAAGTTGACATTGAATTAGAGACCAATTTTATGTCGGTTTACTAATAATTAAATCCATTATATTATTAATGAAGTTAATGTTAGTTGGGTGGTATATATTTATAATAACAAGCATGTTTTTTTTTTTTTTTTTCACTTTTGTATATGTTTATAATAATAATTTTTTTTAAAGAATTTTATTTAAATTGTTTTATCTAAATGACGTGACAAAATGATTTGTGGTTATTGTAGTAATTAAATATTAATTAATATATTAATTATGTAATTATTATAAATAAACTTATCCTATCATTTGATCAATATTGAATATCATTTTTTTTTTTTTAATGATGGAGAAGAGGAGATTAAATTTATAAAATACTATCCACACTTTTGACAAAAATGAGATTTGAATAGTTAATATTTTATGATCAAGGGAAGTGTTCAATTATTCCTATTAAGAGGTAGTGTGCAATTTCATATCATTTGATAAAGAGGAAAATTCAAAACTATCCAAATTTAAAAGAAAAATTCCTTTTCAGCTCATTTTAAAGAAAACTTTGTTTTTACTCCCTCAAATAAATTAATTGTACTCAGCACCCTCTATTGACCAAATATACTTAAGTAAAAACCTTAAATTGGAGGTACCATGATAGGAGGCTCTCTTACCACGATGGACCGTGACAGGAGGTTTTTTCGTTGCGATCGCCCATGACGAGAGGCTCTTCCATGACAGGAGAGTCATTCGTCATGATGGTTCACGATTGGAGAGTTACTGTAGGTATTTACTTGTAGGGGTATTTACTTACAGGTGTATTTTGAGAATGACAAATTGAGAGGGGCGAAAAACAATTTTTGATTTTGAAACGAGAATAATTTTTGAAATACCTACTTTAATAAATTAATTTAAGTAAAATTTTAGATAACGTAGTATTTTTTTATTTATAATACTTTTAGACCTTTCAACTCAATTTTTAATACTAATTGGTTGAAATATGGGTAATATTCTAGTGTTTTGAAGGAAGAGCATTAAAGAAATAACCTATTTATTGAGAACTACCTAATTTTTTGCAATTGTTGTGACAAACTAATCAAGTTATGACATTGAACTAAATATTGTAATAGAATTAACATACCATAACATACAATCTATATATTGCAACATAATTATTATAGAAACAATTTAACATAAGAATATTTTTAACGTGATTCAGTTTTACCCTATATACATGAGACTTTACCCAAAGTGATCAACTTATCAATGAACATCAACAAAATATAACCTACTTTTGATTTATCCAATCTAAGACTGTCTCTTAGAATTGATGCAAGATAAGTACACATTCACCTAACAAGTTACAACAATATTCCCTTGCTTTCAATGGTTGACAACAACTTAAACTCCTTTCAACTACTGCAAACTTATCTTTTCCTAAAGATTTAATGACTTATTATCCCAATAAGCTTCCAGACAAAAACCTAAACCTAGCACAATCTTTCCTAAGTCTAGAAATTACTTAGAAAACAAGTTGTCTAAGTTTTTATAAGCATTCACTCTTTAGCTCAATCTATACTCAATGCTTGCTTATCTTCCTTATATAGTCTCTTTTTTATTCAAAAAATATGCAACAAATATTCTATAAAGGAAACATCAAAAAATCAATTGTCTAAAATAAATAAACCGGGAATAAAGTTTACAAAAAAATCAGAAATTAAAATCAACGAAAAAATAGTAAGCAACTCCTATTTTTTAGTGTTAACTGATTTTCTTAAATCCTAAGATCCTTGCTTATCCGAATCTTGTTCAAGGAATATGTTTGACCCATTCTGCATTTAAGTTCATTAGTTGGCCAAAAAGAATTTCCAAAACAAGTAAGGATTTTCTTTCAAAATTATTGCCCAAGAATAAATCACACCACCATTATATTTTCTTATGAAAATTATCATCATAATTCCTAATACATATAATGAAAATAATCACATTTTCTTGGCAAAACTTTTGACACTTAAACACAAGAATTCTCATTAATCACAAAATCAAGTTTGAGTTCTGTATTGCCCTATATATAAAATTAGTTGTAATATCATTTTTGATATTGCAACACTAATTCAAATGTTATAGCATATTTCCAATATTACAACATCGAAAACCTGTTGTCCATGAATTTTGTTGAATTGAATTTGACTACCTTAGTTCCATAAGATGCTAATATCTACGCACTTTCACATGTGCACTAACAAATATTAAAATAATAGAGGAGAGAGTTTGATCAGAATTTTCAAATCACTTTATTTCAAATTAAACATTAAAATAATAGAAGAAAGAATTTGATTAAGACTCTTTTGCTTTCTATATTTTAGTTAGAGTGGTTCAACTTTTATAAAATAGCTAATTATATGAGAAATGATTGGAGTGTATAAAAAGTGTTGCCACTAACTATTTTAACTAAGGATAATAGACAGTTAGTTGGTTGGAGATGCTTTAAGGGAAAAACATTGCAAAATTCTTTTTATTATTAACTTTATTTGTTTTATAAATTTCTCCCATAATTGATTGTAAACCAAATTATTTCTCAAACACAAAGTTTGTAAGATTTCATTTATTTACCTAACATAAGTCATTATATACTTTCTTGTCCAAGGATTCAAGACTTATCATACACACTTTAAAATATATGCATATAAATGATGAATTTTCTCTTCTTATTATCGTGGAATTAGATTTTTCTTGATTATGAGAGTTAGAAATCTAAATTGTATAATTAATAATTGTGTGTATATGTCTTTTGATTATATGAGTAATTATTTGTAATGCATAAGTAATAATTGATCATTATGAGAGTAAACGTTTCTCAATTATAAAAGTAAATATCTCAAACATGAAAATGATTTATGTCAGCAAATTTCAATATACGTTTGACTCTATTATGTATTATTTGGATTGTATATGTAATGATTGATCTCAACAAATTTCAATACTTTGACTTGTTTGGTGTTCATGCAGATTATGTTAATAATTATTTATCTTGATAAATTTCGACAAATGTTTGACTCATTGATGTTCATCCAAATTGTGGTAATAATAATTGCTCTCAACAAATTTCAACATATGTGTAACTCATTTGATGTCATCTTTAAGAAAAACATTATTTGATCGACTTATAAATTATCATTGCACTTCCTTCAAATCTTGTAATCAAAATATATCTCAATAATTTGCTTGTCCTTATTTTTATATTGATTCAAAACATAAAACTAATGATATAAAAGTCCTTGTTTTCAAATATTATATATATATAATGCTTTTAAAAGCAGATATACCTAATTTTAAAAAGTAAAAATCAATCAATCAAATTCATTTATTACATTTGCATTAAATAGAAAAGAAAATTTATTTTATAAGAGAAAATATAATAGATAAATTTGATTGGTTAGTCCTTACTTTTTAAAATTAGGTATACTTGATTATAAAAATTATATATATATACATACACATATTATAGTTAGTACGTTTTAACTTTTAAATTGTTAAAATTACCAACTAAATTCATTTTTATATATATACAATGGTTAGTACATCTTAACTTTTAAATTTATTAGAACCACCAATCAAATTCATCTATTGTATTTAAATTGAATAGAAGAGATGATTTTTTTAAGTGAGAGAATATAATATATGAATTTGATTGGTGATCTTAACAATTTAAAAATTAGAATATATTGATAATAAAAGTTATATACATAAAGTTATGTTAATATAATGATTATTGGATGGCAATTAAAATAAAAAATGAAAACAAACTAAATTAAATTACAAAAAACACTTTTTTTTTCCAAAGTTTTATTATTATTTTTTTTTACCTTTTTTTCCAAAGTTAATCACACAATCTGAAGCGTTCGATTCAGACTTCATTCTTTAAAGATGACAAGAAACCACAGGTGTCAACCACTTTTGGCGGCAAAAAATGCAAACCAACCACATACAACATTACATCATCACATAGAAGTTGACATGTCGCCACGTGTCAAATCCCCAGGAGACTTGCCAGATTCTGCTATTGGGTTGCACGTCTGTTGAAGTTGTACCCTTTTTTTTTTTTTTTTGACTTGACTCAACCACTACTCTCAACAGACAAAAGTGTTTTTAGTGTCAGATTGTAATATTTCGAACACAACAGAACAGATAGATTCATAGATTTGTCATTTTAATATCTACGACAACAGAACCCAACTGTGTTGTCTCCAAAAATCTCTGGTTTCTCGCCATTTCAGGCCCGAAAATCTTTCTCTATCTCAACTTAGTTTCACATGCCTCACACGTACCATTACACCAACTTTGAACAAAAATAAGCAAAAAAATTATTATTTTTTTTTTTTGGTTTTTCCATTCATGTCCCCTCAATCTCTCAGTTTCTAAGTCTTTACAATGGGAAAAAGTGCAATATAATTTTTTTTTGGCATTTATAAGGAAAGGAAAAAAAAAAAAAAAACCAGCAAGACCAACCAGAAATCCTGCATTTTAGAGCATGTGATTTTTGTTGGTTTATTATTGTTATTCTTGTTCAGTGCTAGGACTTCTGGTACTGGTTTTTATTTTTGTCTGTTTTTTTTTTTCTTTGAAGGGTGTTTTCACCTCTTTTTCTTGTAGTTTTTGTTTTGGTTTTGATGAGTTTTTGTGTAGAAGGAGAGTAGGGTGGTTGATATTGGTTTTGAGAGCACCCAGATTGATAAATTTTGTTGAGGAGGTGAATTGAGTGATTGTGAGGATTGAAATTAAAAGAAAGGAATCTATGAATGTTGTGGTGTTCCTGATGAAAAATGCAGGAATACCCTTTTGATTGATGTTGAAGAAGGTGGTGGTGGCTTGTAGTTGTGTGTGTGTGTATATACATATATAGGCATAAAGCACAGCTCTTTGGTGGTGGAGGAGACCAAGGGGATTTGTGTGGAGGTGAAGAAATAATGGGCTGCATTTGTTCCAAAGGCACTGCTCCCGAAGATGAGATTGATCAGAGTAGTACTATTAGGGAGAAAGAGATGAACATTTCCTCTGTTCAATTGGTTGCACCAGCACCTTCATTGAGAGAGGATGTTATAGTGAAAGTAGGCAATGTTGGTGGTGGTATCAATGAGAATGCTGTCAGGGTGTTGAATTCGAATGTGAGTTGTGTGTCTGTTCAATTGGAGGATGGCAACAAGAGAACTATGATCATTGAAAGGCCTAAGAAAGGTCAGCATCAGAGATGCCTTACAATGGATACTGCTAGGAGAGAACAGAAGCCACTCAACCGGATAGAAAGCTTTCTCCCCGGAGCTGAAGGCACCGCAGAGATTGCTGCTGGATGGCCAGAATGGTTAACTTCAGTTGCTGGTGAAGCAATCAAAGGGTGGGTGCCTCGACGGTCAGATTCCTTTGAGAAGTTAGAAAAAGTTAGTTCTTGTTATTGCTTCTTTTACATATATATATATTTGCTTACCACTACTTGAATTCATGCATTTTGTTATATATATATATATATATATATATATATATGGTTGGATTACTGGCTTAGCATTTATGAGTTCAAGATTGGCATCACAAAGAACCGCAGTTGAAAATTTTGTATTGCAGTCAAATTAGTGAACTTGTATAAATCTATGGTTTTTATATAAGTTGCTGCCACTGTCGGATTTCCACTGCCTTGATCTACCATGTTGTGTGCTAATTTCTGATTGGTATGTACATATGCAGGTTGGACAAGGAACTTATAGCAGTGTATATAAGGCCCGCGACCTTGAGACTGGTAAAATTGTTGCATTGAAGAAGGTGCGGTTTGTAAATATGGATCCAGAAAGTGTCCGTTTTATGGCAAGGGAAATCTTAATTTTGCGTAAACTTGACCATCCGAATGTTATGAAACTTGAATTTATAATTACTTCCAGGATGTCCGACAACTTGTACCTTGTATTCGAGTACATGGAACATGACCTTGCTGGCCTTGCAACAACACCTGGAAACAAGTTAACCGAATCACAGGTAGCTGATCATCTGTTGGTGTTGACGGTCTTCGGTACTGATTTGATCATTTTGTTTCAATATAAGGGAAAATTAGTTGGACTTATCTTTCTTCAGAAAAGCACTTGGGATTGCAAATATAAACTGTTTTTGTGGATCTTGAAAGTTCTCTCTCTCCTTACTGTGATCACTAAAATTTATGATATTGGAATGCAGATCAAATGTTATATGCAACAGTTGTTCCGTGGACTTGAACATTGCCATAGTCGCGGTGTCTTGCATCGAGACATCAAGGGTTCAAATCTCTTGATCAACAATGATGGAGTTCTTAAGATAGGAGACTTTGGTCTAGCAACCTTTTATGAGCCTAATCAAAAGCAACCATTAACAAGCCGTGTTGTGACCTTATGGTATAGAGCTCCTGAGCTTCTGCTTGGTGCTACGCAGTATGGAGTTGCTATAGATATGTGGAGTGCAGGTTGCATAGTTGCGGAATTGTTTGCCGGGAAGCCCATCATGCCTGGAAGAACCGAGGTATTCATATTAACAATACATGCAAACATTGCTTTAATACATGTGATTTCAAATATAGGTTGTGCACGCAAGCACATCGTCTGTGTTTGTTTGTTATTTTCATGTTGTATATATGTGTGAGGATGATCAACATGCATATGAGGATCTTGAGGATCCCCCGGTTCCTCAGATGGATTTTCTTACCTTGTTACATAGTTGTATACATGTATATCACGATGAGTTACGTATTACCATCAGTAAATTATACATGTGAACACAGAACTCAGTTTAGATGGTTAAAAATGACTAAATGATTTTGTTTATTGGCAGGTGGAGCAAATGCATAAGATCCTTAAGCTTTGTGGTTCACCTTCTGTGAGTTACTGGGAAAAAAACAAATCTGCACATTCAACTAGCTTCAAACCGCAACACCCTTATAAGCGCTGTGTTGCTGAGGCATTCAGAACGTTCCCTTATACAGCTCTGGCTCTGGTTGACAAACTCCTTGCAATAGAACCAGAAGAACGGGGATCAGCGGCTGCAGCACTAAGGAGTGAGGTACTCTTGCATTTGATTTGCTTATTCATATGTTAGTTCAAATCATTGTCGTTATTGCTTGTTCATATATTTCATTTATCAATAATGGACTTTATTTTTTAGTTTTTCACGACGGAGCCCCTCCCTTGTGATCCATCAAGCTTGCCAAAGTATTATCCAAGCAAGGAGCTAGATGTCAAACTTCGTAATGAAGAAGCAAGAAGGTATGCCATTTAGAGACATTTGTTTTTGCATTCTAAAATTGAAAGACCTCGTGTGTATCTATTTGTGTACATTGCCACTTTTCGAAAGATCCAAAAATTTGTATAGGGAAATTGTTGAATATACATTCTCTACTTTAATTTAGGCAAAGAGCAGACGCTATAAAAGGGCGCGGACCTGAATCCATTAGACGGGGAGATTTGAAGGCAGTACGGACACCGGAGTTCAGTGCTCAAGGTCAGCCAAAGACCACATCTGTGAGCCACAAATACAATGCTCAGGATGAGGGTGGATCTGGCTTCCTAATTGAACCACCACGAGGAGCTAAGAAGAATGGATACTCTCAACCTAGTTCAGTGGTTCACCCCAACGCTTCATGGAGCAAGAACACAGGCAGTGCAAGAAATAATGCGGAGTTTTCATCAAGGCAGCGAATTCAAATGCATCATGCACCAGACGACTCGTCTAAAAGGAATGATAGAATGACTGGCAAAGAATCTACAATGGTAAGAGCTTACCTAAGTCTTTTAAGTGATTGAGAACACGAAATCCATTGCATGTATCCATAGGCATTGATTGATATAATACAAACTACATAACACTTTGATACATTGTGTTTAGGCCTTGCTTGTCAGAATGAGAATTTGTTACATAATCTGCCGAATTAGCAACGTATATTTGGGTTTACTTAGTTTAAAAATGCGTTCATGTTGTTTCCAGGCGTACGTGCCAAAGAAAAACAGGATGCACTACTCGGGGCCATTGATGCCTCCAGGGGGAAACATGGAAGACATACTCAAAGAGCATGAAAGACAAATCCAACAAGCTGTTCGTAAAGCTCGTGGAACCAATAAAACCAATGATGTTTATGATCTAAATGGTTACGGAAAATATCAACGATAGTATTCATGGAACTTTTAAGTTAACCTGCTTTGTCGACGTGGGGATTATCATAGCGTCAGACTGTTTCACCAGCAAATGCAGTTAACCTCTATGGGAATGTTTGTTCAATATGGATCAAATTGTACATGCCATGGAGGCTTAACTTAAGATTGAGCTGGTCATGGTTGTGAGATTCTTTTGCAGTAAAATAGTTCCATAAAGGTTTTCAATGGAAAAACATCTGTGCATATTTTCTTTTCTTTTTTGGTTCAATTTCACTTCATGCTTGGGAATCTGCTTTGTATAGAAAACAATTGGGTGTAGAAACCACTATTTGTGTAACTTCGTAATATATCCATACTTCACTGTATTTAAAGACAGGTTCACTCTGATTTTTGCTCTTGTTCTATAATCTAGCAAACTTATAAGCTGTTGTAAGAGTATAATTACAAGCATTCGCAACAAGTTTCTGCGTTTTTTATAGTTACATTTTCTGCAAAAAGCAGGTTTCATTGATAAGAGAAAAGTTCAGTAGACAAAAAAGCTAATGCAATCTGTAGAAGAAACAGCTGTGTAAATTAATCAAATAAAGAAGCACTATAGACACCAATGCCTACACTGCAAACAAAGCACTTGCAAGCCACCAATTGTCTTCTTTTTAGTTCCATTTACCGTGAGAGATAATTAGCATAATATTAACAAAGATTTTGACTTGCATAACTTTTCATCAATAAGATAAGCAAGTATTATTACATACAAGAGCTATAACTAGCAAGGTTCTTATGGAGGGAAAAAAAAAAAAAAAAACTACTGACTAAAAAGCCAGTGAACTTTCTGTACATTTGGCTTCACAAATACCTTGATTACATATTTTGCTTCAACTTGCAGAATAGTATCTTGATTCTGTGAGGCACCCTCAAGCTAACAAATACCTACATATCTTGTTTAGGCTTCCGGCTCAATTCTGAGTAATGACCGCCCATTAGCTGCAAAATTTCTTCCCATAAATTTTCTGAACCGCCAGAAATCAAATCAGAGCTACATGCAGCGACGTACCAGTAATCTGAATCAATCTCTTCTCTTAATTGATCCAACTGCCATCCAGCATAACCAACAAAGAATCTGAAATCCTGATGTTTAAGAACGCCTTTCCTCACCAACCCGGCTGCTTCATCCAAGCTGTTTCTAGCTCCAAAACACAGGCCAGGGATTACCTCTTCAAACCCGGGAAGCTTAGATTGCCCCGCTTTTAACAAAAACATGCTTGCTTCCAGAGGCCCACCAAAATGCAAAGAACAATCAGCAAAAGTGGTTGCTAGTTCATTGTTGGTAGGTTTCATGTTTTTAATCTTTTTGTGAAGAGGACGATTAATGACAACTCCAAATGGCCCCTCTTGGGGGTGTCTGGTTCCAGATCTTAGGAGTAGAACAACAGTTCTTTCGAAAGTCCGAATCCCATCAAGCTTTTCTGTGGCCACAAGGACACAGCCCGTCTCAGGTACTGGAATAGGGTGGGCCCATTTCAGGCCAAGGGGTTTGGAATCATGAGTATTCCCACCTTGGCCTTTAGGATCAGATTCAGCCTTCTCAGCCTGCAGAAGTGATTATCAGTTAAGTTTCATATGGTGTAGTAATTTGGTCATTAATACCTCATTTTCTCATCATATATATAATATAATATGAGTTATGTCACATGAAATAGCATCCCGCATCAAGCAACAAAAAAGCCAATCATATCCCTGTAGGGATAATTAAAAATGAGAAGCTAGGAAATCTAAAAAACCAGCACAAAATAAATTGGGAAAGGCCATCCAAGTGTCTGATGAATCAAATATCAAACACACGTTGCAGACAAAAAGAATTTGAATCAGAATGTTAAGCTGTAAAACTCAACCAAATGAAGTAGAATTTGAATCAGAATGTTAAGCTGTCAAAATCAAACGCATGAAGCCAATGCATGCATGTAAGCATGGAATCTTTTAAGTAACAAGCGTAAAAACTGGAGCATTTGTCCAAAACAATGAGGGAAGCAAGGAATAACATTAATTTACTAAAAAAATTAAGACCCGTATATTGAGCAATTTTATATCTTTTTCCAAAAGGAGGGTCGAAAGTTCTAAATTTCCTCCATGAAGGGATGTACTTCTGACCAACAAGGCCATATGATATACTGGAGCTATTAAAAGGTTAGAACGGAATTTCAACTAAGGATATTAAGTTTGCATGTACTTGAATATATTATGTAAGAGAAGAGGGTGAGATTCCCTCTATAAAATGGCACCTCCTAGAACTTTTAAAAGCTGTAAAGTTGGATTGATTAACTTCAAGGCAACCACCAAATAGCAAATCACGCACCTGTTCCTGAGCAAATAGACTTGCTCGAAACTCTCTCCAGTCCAAGTTTAGGCGATGGGGCTTCTGGGGTGCAGCGTCATTAGATTTGTTGCTATCAGAAGAATTGTTCTGTTTCAAATTATCTCCCTCTGGAGTAGACCGATCACCATTTCCTGAAAACATTATCAGGATCATTGTTACTTCCATTAACTTAAAAAGTAAGTAGGGATCAAGCTCCAAGCTCAATTAGAACAAGAAACATTTAAAAGTTTATACCTTGCACATCATTATAATTGGAATAAATCTCAGGCAAATCCAAGGGCCACTTCTACTAATAAATTTACTAAATTACAAGATCGATAATATAATTTTAAATAATAGTTAAAGGGTAATGAACCAGCTAAGAAAATCAATCAAAGAACAGGCATCAAAGGCTAGAAGGCCATGGCAACAAAACTAAAGAATATTAATAATGGCTTTGAAATAAAACAATTATGAATAATTAAGTAACAAAACCAACATAATAGTGTATTCATCATCAATGTTTACGTGAAGGGGATCAAGCAATACAAGTCATTACCCATTTAAAAACCAGGTCTAGACAACCTGGCATAACACACCAATAGTGATGGTATTGTTCAAGCAAAAGAGTCTATAATAGGCTCCCTACATTATATGCACTAACGTACACTATCTTCATTGCTCTCTCAGTTGCTTTAAGCTCAAGCACAAATCGTATAAATAGTAACACTAACAAAAGATGTAGAATGCTTTCTATCCTCATAGGAGCTTTTGCAACAGACTGCACAAAATCCTCATATCATACTTTAAACTCCCTTTTGGTCCATGTACATCAGCATCGATCAATTTACAATTACATTCCCTCAACCATGACATGATTTTACTCCTATAATACTATCAACGACAAAAATTTAAAATGTCCTCCTAATTATTTCTTAAGTTGCTGTCAACCATCGCAGCGCAGCAGCATTATATTATGCATTGTTCCATAAGCAACTGCAACACAATCCAAAATCCGACACCTTTGTGAAAGCAGCCACTAATATCTAATCATAATTAACAATCAATATCACATAATGCACAATCAGCAAATGCGGAGAGCCAGATGGGTCTAAGAACTTCAAGCAATTCCAATGAGTTAACTATACTATGTCCACATTCAAACTTTCGGCTATACATCAATGAAAAACATATATACCTGAATTTCACTTTCAAACAAAACACCAACCACGACGCCAACTCTCAATAATTTCACTTGCAGAGACTAACCCATATCAAAATTTTCAGTTGCAGACACTAACCCAGATCAAAATTTTCCAAATTTTCACTTACAGACACCAACCCAGATGACAAAATCCAAGCTTTTCAATAGCACACGCCAACCCAGATGAAAAAATCCAAACTTTTCAATAGCACACACCAACCCAGACCAAAATTTCCACCAACCCAGATGACAAAATTCAAAACCAAATCAAAATTTTTCAGTTTCAAAGACCAACCCAGGTGACAATTTTCATAATTTTCAATAGCGGACACCAACCCAGATAACAATTTAATTAAAAAAAAAAAAACCATAAACACCAATTAAGCTTCAATTTCGTCAAAAACAGTGTCAAACTTCACAATCACGTCAAAATTTTATTAAAAACTTCAAAAAAAAAAATACACCAACAATTCGACACCGAATTAAAAATCCGACAAGAACCCAGAATTGAAAACACAACCAAAAAGTGAAAACTGTAGAAAAAAAATACCAGAAGAAGAGGAATTGTCATGATTCTTCTTGGCCATAGCAGAGACCAACACTGTCTGATGAACAGAAGAAAACGACACGACTCTGCGTTTGAAGAGCCTGATCTCGAAGACCCCACCAACTTTCGTCAAATTCCCTGAGCTGGGTTTCCAGTTCCTCACCCAGACTGGACCCAAACTCGCGCTCTTCACCTGCACCACCCCCCACGGATCCATTTTCGTCGCAATGTCTCAGAAGAACCTCTGCTTCTGCTTTCTTTTCTTTTCTCGGGAAACAAACAGAGAGTGAGAAAATGAGTCAGTTAGCTACGATGATGATGATGATGATGATGAGAAAGTGGAGGGTGAAAAAATCTGTGTACAGATAGAGAGAGAAGCAAAACAAACAAATTGGTAAATGAAAGTGAGACTTCCGAGAGAGAGAGAGAGAATATGCTTTCGTTTTAACCGAATTATATACACGCGCACACAGGGGAAGTTATATGGATAATGCGTTGAAGTTCTATTGCTTAAATTGTAATGGTAATTAATGTAATTTATTTTATATATTTGAATTAAATATAAAAAATATATATATTTAAAAATAAAATACAATGACAACTAAGATTTATACTTTTAATAATTTAAAAATTATGATGCAGTAATCATACAAACTATATATATAATATTGAGTAAATTACAATTTAGTTAGTTAGTTAATCTATTCAGAAGTAAAATTATCATTTGATTTGATTTTTTATTTTTTTTAAAAATAAATTTTAAAAACTTTTAAAAATATTAAATATTTTTTAATCAAATATTATGTCCATCATCTCTCTCTATTTCTTCTTCTTATTTTACTCCACCATTACCAATTGTCTTCTTCTTCCCCATCCACTTATTCATCTTATTTCCCATCACCAACCTCCACTCATTTTTCTTCCCCATCACCTCTTGTTCTTCTTCCCCATCTACTGTTTCATCCCTCATATCTCTCTCTATAGCCGTTTTCTTCTCCTTTATCCTCTCTCTGTTGCTTTATTCTCTCTATCGGCAAACCATCCATTTCTTTTCCTTCTCTCTTCTCTGCTCTTCTCTCATCTCCTCTCCTTTCTTGTCCTTCATCATCTAGGTTTATCGTTGAAGTAAGATGAACCTTTATATGGGTTCTTATACCTAAATGAAGGTTCATTTGGATTTGTCAATTTGAACCCAGGTGATTCATTTAGGTTGGTTGATGATTTTGAGATTGATTTATCTGGGTTTTTTTTTTTTTTCCAATTTGAGGTTGATTTATTTTGTTTTATGGGAGATTGATTATGTTGGCTTTGATTGATGATGTTTGGTTTTGGAAATGATGTTGAGAGCTTGGTTGATGATGTTTGGGGCTATTTTTGGATTTCCAGATGTGGATTGATGATGTTGAGAGGTTGACTGATGATAGTTGACGATGTTTATGGCTATTTTTTGGATTGGAAACCCAAATCTAGGTTTCCTAGTGACTGGAAACCCAAAAATTTTAAGTTTCAGTGAGAATAATGACCTAGAATTCTAGGTTTCCAATGAGAATAAATAGGGAAAAATATGGAGAGAAGAGGGTGTAGAAAATGATTGAAGATGATTTGATGATTTTGAAATGAAAAATGATAGAAGATGATTGAAGATATTGAGAAAAGATGGAAGATGACTAAAGATGATTTGATGATTATTTTTTCTTCTGTTTCTTATTCGGTCAACTGGATCAATTTCAACCACTAAGGGCATTTTCATCTTTTCACCATTTTGATATTATTCACTATCAAATATAACTGAAAATTGCTAATGGTAAAGGGGTAAATTGTAATAAAACCAAAAGTATTGCTCCGTTTGTATTACAGTTTCAACTGGGTAGTTAAATTATAATTTGATTTATAATATATATATATATAAAGAGTACTTTTACCATCAATACCTTTTAACTTTAAAAAATTATAACTAATCAATCGAATTCAACAATTATATTTGAATTAAATATGAAAGAGAATGCAATTAATGAATTTGATTGATTCGTCTTAACTTTTTAAAGTTTGGAGATATTGATAGTTTAAGAACTTTATATTATAAATACTTACATACATACATATATATATATTATGCGTTATGTATGGATGTGGTGCATTCATGTTAGGTTATTTTATTGTTTTGTGAGTTGGGTATGGTCCAACCTTTAGTTGAGTGATTGTGTATTTATGTTTTGGTTTTATTTTATATGTGATGAATTTTGTTTCATGTAAAAGTAGTTATGTGATCATGATAGCGTTGGTGGTTGGTGGATGAGTTTCCACATTTCTTTTTTTTATATATTACAAGTACATATTATATCTGTCGGGACCTTTAAAATACGATTATGATCACAATATTTAATTGTAGTCCAAAACAATTGGGAGAAAAATACTCATATTAATGAAAAACAGTTCTTTCAACCTAAGGGACTTAAACGAAATTTAACTTTCACCCATAAGGGTCAGGATGAAATTTTTCATATTTTGTGAATGCTACTTGAAACTTGGTTACACTGTTTAAAACACCAGACGTGCTTGCTTTAACGAACAGACAAGTGACTTATGAGTAAACATGACCACAGTTCGGTTCGGTTCCAGTTCCGATTCCAAACCGACGGTTCTGGTTCTAAAAAAGGTAGAATCGGAACCTTAACCGAGATAAAACGGTTCCGGTTCGGTTTTGAAACCGACGGTTCTATAATAGTTCTGGTTCCGATTCCGATTCTATAACTGTTTCGGTTTCAGTTCCAGAACCTTTTTTTAAATTTAAAAATTAATATTAACTATATTTTGATATTAAAAAAATAAATCTATATACAAAAGAAATAAGAAATTTAATTATTTGAACTTTGATTTAATAAAAAAATAAAATAAACACATTGGGCTTGCACATAATTTATTATCATAATTAAGTTGACTACGTATCCTTTCAAATTTTAGAGGAATCAAAACTCACGTAGTTCTCTTACCTTTTATTACATGAAGTTTAATAAATTGAAAATTTGATATTTAAAAGTAATAACTAATAAATTAAAAATTTAGATTTAAAAATATAAATTGAAATCAAAATTTATAAGTAAAAAAATATATATAAATTGAAATTTTGAAATTTAAAAATAATAAAATAAGATTTTGAAATTTAAAAATAATAAATTAAGAATTTGAAACTTCAAATAATAAATTGAAAATTATAATTTATGGATATAATTAAAAAAAATTAAAGAAAATTAAAATTGAGAATTAAGAGAATATTGAAACTAGGAGTTGAAATTGAGAGAAAGTTGAGATTAATGGAGAAAAAGAGAGTTGAGATTAAGAGATATAGGTGTGAAAAGAAATTAAGAATGGGAGGGGTATTTATAGATAGAGGAAAGAGAGAGGTTAAAAGAGAAATTAAGGGAAGGGGTAAAATGTAAAAAAAAAAGTGACCGTTTGTCACTTTTAAATTTTTTTTTTTTTTTGAAAGAAAAAACCGGACCCACCTGTTCAAAACGGTTTCGGTTCCACCGATTCCAGTTTTAATAATAGAATAACCAAAACCAGAACCGTTACAATAGAGGTTTCGATCCGGTTCTTAACCGAAACTAGAACTTTATGTTCTAGTTCCGGTTTAGGTTCATTTGACATGGTTCGAACCGAACCGTGGTCATGTCTACTTGTGAGCGAGTATATTTCAATTTTGATATGTATGATCCGAGTTGAGTATGATGAATTTGAAATATTGGACTTTTTATTGAAAGGTTTTGTAATGTTTGTCTTTTTAAGATAATATTGGAATTTTGCTTGTAAAATTAAATGTCATTAGTAGCTATGTGATTGGGATGTGTTAGCGTAATTACACATGTGTATTTAATTTTAAGTGGACACCACGAATCGAACAAATTGGACTCTTTAATGATTTTGTATTTAAGATAGAGAATAGGTAAAACCAAGTGGTATAGCCATCTAATTTTGGATAGTGTAATTACTACATACATCTTCACTATAAATTTGATGTATAAAATAAGTGAAATATACTGAAATGAGTCATTATTGACCGTTCAAATTTTTGTTTATTTGTAAAAAAACAGTAAATAAAGAAAAATTAAGTGTTATAGGGGTAGATATATGGAAGTAGGTAGCAAGCAGTGACTGTCGGGTCTCCCTGGAATCATAATCCGATCTCGAAAAGAACTAAACAAATAAATGGGAGGGTAGACCAAGTCGCTTTTGACTTTCTAGTGTTGAAGGGAGTGATTTTGGTGCATTTTTAACAACTTTCTGGGAATATGGTTCGATTAACTTGACACATCAATTGTGGGACCCGGGCACGCCTTCGAATTGGGTAATTATTATTATTTTTTTTTGGTTGTCAATATTCTTTTTCTTTCGATTCAAGTTTTGCATCTCCAAAAGAAAAGAAAAGACAGAAAATAATGATGAAAGATAGACTAATCAGACTTTGCGTTACTATTCATATCATTGATGTTGGTATTTATGGTTTTAAATTGGAAATCTCTAAATTATCTTAATCCTTAATTCACTAGCATGATGTAATGTTTTCTAGACAAAATATATACATAGTTGAATATTGTTAAACAAAATTATGTATGACATGATATCTCTTTCCTATTAAAATTAATCTCTATTAAGGATATAAATTACCTGTGATTGGATCATAAATCTTAAAATATAATTTATAATTAAAATTTAAGCGAATAATTTTTTTTTGAAAAAAAAAAAAAAAATTGATTGAAAGATTTAAATAAAACATCATGATCAATCAAGAGATTTATCTAAATAATATGTTGAGGATTCCGCTCATGTACACATAATACCTGTTTTCGTTTAACTTCTTTTTCTTAAAAGTCTTTTGGAATATTAATAGGTTGAATAATGTTGCTAGACCTGCACAATAATACAAGGGTTATGTTACTATAGTCTAATATAATTTGATAGTAAAGAATATTCATTTAGCATGACAAACTCTAAATGTAATTTGTTACTAAACGTGTACAATAATACAAGGAGCATGTTATAATACAAGATAAATCTTTTAAAGTTGACATAAAATGGGTCAGGGTTAGAAATTAAGTGATGAAAGGGTTATGTTATAGTATAAGATGATTTTCTAAGCAACATAAAATAGGTAAAACATCTTTTAAGACCTATCACTATTAATAGACTCCACATATTTATAACAATAAAGGAAAAGACAAATATTCTTACAATAAGATGGAAAAACTAACAACACAAAACCTATACAATGTACGGGTTTGAATCACCACCATTAAATTAATAACGTGTACAAACATGTGTACAACCACTTTTATAACGATTGGAGAAAACTATCAACACAAAATCTATATAATATAGTTGATATAACTTGAACCACATGGCCACTATGTTGATAGGAAAGTATATAATTACATACGCTAAGAGAGGACTTGAGTCACATTACAATACAACCACAACCAAGGTTTTTTTTGGATGAAATTCAAACAATCAAATATCTCCGTGTGTGTTTGTTTGGGTGTGTGGGGTAGCTAGTTGTATAAACGAACGTGAGTGCGTGTGTGTGGGTGCTTATATAAATGTGCAAACTGGTATAAAGATAAAATTAAATAATTACACAATTTAAATGATCATCAAATGGTAAATCTTTCTAACTAATCTGGTTTTAGGTTTATGAATATTATTAAAAAAAAAAACACACACACACACAATTCAATAATATAATCCTAAATCGACTATTTGGTTTGAGTTTGAGTTCAATTTTTTTTTTTTTGTCCGATACACTTGAATTTATAGGTTAACTATTTTTTCTTAAAAGTTAATCTATAATCTTGAATTGATATTTTCAATGAAGATCACATGAAGTCAATAAATTTAACAGATTACTTCAACATTAGCATACCTGTGACATCTATTGATGTTAACTATAATTCTGACTTTCCATTAAGAATAAATGATAATGTAAGTAGTTATTGACGATGGGAGGATGGAACTACTTTTCTTTTTCTTTTTTTTCCTTTTTTTTTTTTTTAAAAGAAAAATCATAAAGAAATATGAAACATAGTCATAAATTTGCAAGGGCTAATCAAAATTGAACAATTTAAATGTAGATCGAAATTAACTCTAATACTACCTAGAGAAATCTATAATCATAATAAGGAGAGAGAATTATGAACACATGAATTCTATGGGATGAATTTATGAGTATAAATCAACATTAAATAGATCAAATGTGGCCCGAAAATCTTGGCTTATTACACAAGCAGAAAATCACTCTTATAATAAAGGAAAAAATATTTCATATATGAAATGTTATCTGATAATATATAGTGAGAAAAATTTAATTTCACAATGAAAGGGGAAGGCTGAAAAAGCTTCTCATGCACGATGAGACTCAAACTATAATTACAAATGAGAAAAGTAAGTGTACTTTACAACTTGAACTATGAGTTGATATATGATGATTAAAACTACTAAAATCATGGGAAAAAAATGTTATTTAAAGTCATTCACATTAATATCTTAAAGTAATGTTACATCATCCAAAAAATTGTTCAAATAATGTGGTAAATTAATTATAAAATTATCATATAATCAATAAATCATTCCACAATTAATGTGTTAGCTATAAATTGGTTTGTCATATCATTTTAATAAAAATTTTGAATAAATTTTTGAGATGTATAATATTATTATATTATCTTATTTATATTTATATCATCGATTTTTCTTTTTTTTTATTAACAGTGATAAAAAGATTAAGATGTCTACAATTATTCATTTAAAAATATAAAACTTATTAAGAGATACTCATATAAGAAAGAGAACATTATAAGAGATCCAACTTTATATTTTAAGAAATTAAAATTCAATTTATGACTTCAAAAGCAACCTAATTAATATTAGAACAAATTATTATTATTATTATTATTATTTTGAAAATTTGAACAAACTATTTTATGTAATCTATATTGTGAATCTAATGTGATTCGTTTGTGTGAGCAGTCCAAATGTCTAAGATTTCTACATCATTAATAACATGGATTGATAGTACTTATTCATAAGTGGCTTGCCAGGTTGGTAGGCCCACCCTGCTCATCACCAAAGAAGCGAAGTCCAAGTACCAATCCGCCGCAAATATGATCGATTACCACTCAATTCACTTATACGCGAGCAAATTATAGTCAAGTTCCTTCAAGTGGTGAGGGCCGCATTATAGAGTACGATCATTGGGGTCTTAACAGTTGTAGTCGATACTTGTAATGTCAAAACAAAAAATCAAAAAACGATTGATAGTACTTCCTTTAAATCTAATATCTAATCACAATTATTTTATTTTATTTTTTTATGATATTACATATTATAAGTACAGATACTACAACGAATCTTTCTGACGTATACTTTAAGGTTTAATCTAAAACAGAATTCTCACAAACTAGGAGAAGAGACTTACAAACATAAGTGAGAAAATTATCATAAACTTCGTTGTAAAGAGTGATCAAACTTATCTCTCCAGGATAAAGATAAGAGAGTGATACCAACTGTACCATTTATAAGTGATCTTGATGACAGTTATTTAAGCTTAAGATATTATTACATTTAACTTTTTGACAGATTTCATTAAAATTGTAATTTATCTAATTTGAGGCTTTGAACTATTGGAAAGACAAATGCATTTAAACACTTTTTATTATAAATATATATATATATATAATTAAAGATTAAAACGGAGGTTTTTCTTGGCATGTACTGTGATCATGAGTTGACCCCACGAAATTCATGAACTTATTGTGAGAAAGTGGTTATATAGAACGTTCTTATTTTTCATATCACATGAACATGTAGATTTTTGAACATTCTACTTTATAATTTTAATTAATTTCTATTCCTTAAAACATGGAATATTTGAGTTAATATGTCAGTTACTTTGTATGTTCTCATCAATCGTGACAATAAATTCAACAAATTGTCACACATCCTGAAATTTTGATTATATCTATGTCATACAAATTAGGAGATTCAATCGTTGACTAATAGATAGGTGTTATCATATATATGCAATAGTATTTTCTTGTGCATGAGAATAGATGCATATGATATATAATTCTACAGGTTAGTTTAGTTTTTCGACCTTAGTTTTATACTTAACCTATTATTCAAATTACGAGACCGATTATTCAGACCTTAAGTAAGTTAAGATATTTTTGTATATTCTGATCTAAGTTGCTCAAGGAGTTATCCAAATTAGGAGACAAATTATCCAAATTTAAGACCAGTTGTTTAGGTTATCGTTGATATATCTAAAAATAATTAGATTACACATATTTCATACTAATTAGCTTAATTAATTATATAATTTTACTACTACACTAATTAGTTTAATTGGTTATATATTTTACTCTTAAGTAATCATCCTATTCTCTATTCTGCTTAACTTATAGTTCGTGTTTTTCTTCTTAAAAAAATTATTGTTTGCTTTATTTCTCAATAGTTTTTTCAATGTGATAAATTTGTTGGACTTATAGCAAAAAGTTATTAAAAAGTTTCAAATTTTAAACTATAGAGATTAATTAATTTGAATCTAAATCATAATCCATCTTATAATATGGAACATGGGCACTCTTAGATGGCCCGCCCAACACATCTTCAGGCCCAATTAAGTCGGGAACAAAGCAATATTGATGTTTCAATGCAATTTATGATGTCTATGTCAAACATGACAACGTAGAAACGTGACCAATTACATAGTTGTATTCAAAACTATATTGCTAGTTTCCACATCCTAGTTTTACGGCATATTGTCTAAAAAACAAGTTTATTTGACTGAGATTAATACTATGACCATTTCAAACTATGACTTTTTCAAAGGTAACCTAATTAACTATTAATTTGATAATTGTATCTATACACACCCACAAATTAAGTTTCTTTTTAATCACGTGCCCCTAAATCCACTTACAAGTCAAGATTTTTGAATGTATAGATTACATTGTGGAGAAGGTTTAATCTGAATTTTCTTGCTTTCAAAAAACAAATCTGAATTTTCTTCTTTAGTTACCTTATAATATAGTTTCGTGTTGGAGTTAAATTCTCTTCTAAATTTCATTACTTAAACCAATTCAAGACTGACTACCCACCACAATACAATCTTTATCTACCCGAAAGGTATATATTAATTGTTGTTGTCTTTTGGTTTCTCCATAAAGCTAGAAAAACATTACTGACTATTGGTTTTCCACATTGACTTGCAATACTTAGAATCTAATTTTTGCACCACAGGGTCTATAATTCTCTCTCTGTCTGACAAGAAGAAATTTTACAAGTGAAGAAAAATCCCTGCAACAACCAAACTTGAGATTGTTACACGATGGTGCAAGTATGTTTCTCCATCATTTGCTTTTAGTTTTTATGTGCGTGCATGTAAATTTGCATATTAATAGTTCAAAATAGTGTATGACATTGTAGTTTTTGCAACACTGTTAACAATTTTATGGTTTTAGTTTTAAACTTCTTTCAAATAAATTTGTTGTCAGAATACACTAGCAAAATTACCGATCTTGAAATATCAAAAGGATGTCCTGAATAAAGAATTATTACAGAAATCAATACCACAGGACATATTTTCCCTCAATTATTTTATTTTGGTACATAATTTACTTTCAGGAAGACACCAAAATGGAAGGAGGAGGATTGCCTGTGAGAAGTTTATCAGAAACAGATATAAATAGCTGGTTACCCATTACAGCTTCAAGGAAGGCAAAATGGTGGTATTCAGCTTTTCACAATGTAACAGCTATGGTGGGTGCTGGTGTATTAGGCTTGCCATATGCCATGTCCCAACTAGGATGGTATGTATAATATATATATATATCTTAATTCTTAAATCAAATGATTTTGAAGGGCAGTGCATATGATAGAAGTACTTTGTAAAATACTTCAATCAAACAACACAAAATAGATAATAAATGTGTTTTTGAAACATTTAAAACTTGTTTTAAATGTGTTTTTTTATGCTTTTATTTTGCATAACTGGGAAAGAATTTCATTCGATTGATATATCCAACTATTAAGATTTAGGTTTTCAGGACGGCTGGAACCATTACACTATTTGCTTCATGGGCAGTCACATTCTATTCGTTATGGCAAATGGTTGAGCTTCATGAAGCAGTGCCTGGAAAGAGATTCGATCGGTACCCGGAGCTTGGACAGTATGCTTTTGGCCCTAAACTTGGTTATTGGCTTGTGATGCCCCAACAAATGCTTGTTCAGATTGCTACAGACATTGTTTATATGGTCACCGGAGGGAAATCACTGATGACGTTTGCAGAACTCGTTTCTCCAAGTTTTCATGGGACTAGACTTACATATTTTATCCTCATTTTTGCTGCTGTCCATTTTGTTCTCTCTCAAACTCCTAATTTCAATTCTTTGAAAGGAGTTTCCTTGCTCGCTGCTGTCATGTCTATCAGGTTCGTAATATTCAGCCGTAGAGTGTTTGGTTGTACTTCCGATAGATTGATTTTGATTGTATCTGATGCTTTGATGGAAAATATAGTTGGTAGGTTTAATGAATCTGTCTTAACGTTGACTTTCACGATAAATATTGTTTCTTTTCTATTTGTGTTTCAGTTATTCAATGATTGCTTTCATAACATCGATGATTAGAGGCGCTCAGGACCATCCTTCATCTTACGGAGTCCGATCCCACACGACTCCGGGAATGGTTTTCGACTTCTTCAACGGCATGGGAACCATAGCATTTGCCTTTGCAGCACATAGTGTGGTGCTGGAGATTCAGGCCACAATTCCATCAACCCCAGAAGTCCCTTCAAAGAAACCAATGTGGAAGGGAGTTGTGGTTGCCTATTTAGTCGTTGCGTTATGCTATCTATCTGTTGCCTTTGCTGGGTATTGGGCTTTTGGTGCTCTTGTAGAGGATGATGTTCTCATTTCTCTGAGAAAACCTAGATGGCTCATTGCCGTTGCCAATTTCATGGTGTTCATTCATGTTGTCGGAAGTTACCAGGTAACTTATGTAGTCTAATCGATTAGATAAGGCAAATATGTTAAGATTAAATTGATCTTGTATGTTAAAAAATAAACAAAGCTTATACGGTTAGTGTATCATAAATTTAAAATTATTAGGATTATTAATCTTAATTATTCATTGTATTTAAATTAAATAGGGGAGAAAAATGTTTTTAGGGGTCAGAATACATAGATTAATATTTATAACCTATCATGATTTTTTCTTTCTCTTTTGTTTTAGGTGTTTGCTATGCCGGTTTTTGACATGATGGAGTCATGTTTGGTACAAAACCTACATTTCAAACCTGGGAGACCACTTCGACTTGTTGCCCGCAGTTCATATGTTGGTAAGTTTGTCAATTGTCTATAACAATAATGACATATGAGTATGGATTTTGATCAAGTATCATTGATGTTCATTATGTATCAGTATCACAATATCTTTTCACTTCATACTAACCCCAAATCCACAAAAAGAGTACATCATCTCTTAATAGGTAATTGTATATCTCCCAAATGGTGGGGGATTTAATTCCCACTAAGCAATTTACTAATTTGAGCGAGTAGTTTATTCCTCTTATTCTAAAAGTTGTCATCTTACGATTATGAGGGTAAATATTTGAATTACATAAATAGTGATCGATCTCGATAAGTCCATAAAAAGCTCTAACCCTTTATTGTGAGAGTTGTTATCTATCAATAATAATAATACATATTTGGACAATGATCTCAACAGGTATTGGTGAACTTCTAATAGTATAGTGTCAACTTTTTAAAAATAAAAATTAAAAGATAAAAATCCATAAAAAGAGATTTGCCACAGGCTCATGACTAACAATAAGGACATCATTTTATGACCTATAAAATTTGTATAATATTGTGTAGAATGAATGTTCGAACCTCACTAACATTGACAAATTGCATATATACATACACAAACTCAAGAACTTATGTTCAGACTCAGACTCAAATCTTGTTTGAATATCAATCACCTAACAAAATTGTGATATGTAACATTACTCTTGTGAATATTGTGACAGCTTTAACAGCTTTAATCGGAATCTGCCTCCCATTTTTCGGAGGACTGCTGGGGTTCTTCGGTGGACTTGTTTTCTCATCAACATCTTACTTTGTAAGTCACAATCTCATTATCTTTTCCACGGCATCAATGGATTAATTTCAATAACTAACAATTAACATGAAATTAATGGAAATCTTGTGATTGGATGAAGCTTCCTTGCATCATGTGGCTGATACTCAAGAAACCCAGGATGTGGAGCTTTCACTGGATTGCAAGTTGGGTAAGTTTCACTTGATTTTTTCATTGTTTGAAGTATGGCTGATCATTTTATTACCTACAGAGAAAGGATGAAAAAATTGACATGTTGCCCTTTTTCCTCCTTTGCTTTTTTGGTTTCAGATTTCAATCATAGTTGGCGTTGCAATAGCTATTCTAGCACCAATAGGTGGATTAAGAGAAATTATTGTTTCAGCTAAATCTTATGAGATGTTCTCGTAGAATTTAGATTTTCTGTTTTGTTTAATTAGTTAAAAAGAAAATTAGATGGCTTTCATCATTTTTTTTAAATATACCCGTGTAATACTTATAGAGTTTAGATGTATCAATTATAGTTTATGATAGAATATATTAATATTAAAGTCAGTTTTATTGAACAAAATCTTTGAGTTTAAATTGTGAGTTGTTTAGTGGATTTGAACTTAAACTTGTTATTGTTATTTTCAATATTGTAGACCATAGATTACGTTGACTTTTTCATAATTTATATCTTGTAGTCTATACTCACTGATGGTAGATACTAATTATGCAAATATCAATGTAATCAATTATTCACAATCTTGAAACTGATAACAATAAATTTAGAGCATCTCCAATGCTAGTGTGGATTGTAGAAAAATAAGATGCCACTTAGGATTGTATGAAAAATGATGTCTCCAATGCAAATATCAATCTCCACTATCAGACTGAATTGGCAAAAAAAAAAAAGTGGACATTGTGAAGGTGACTCTCTATTGATAGAGAGTCTGTTAGATAGTCATCTACTAGTTGACTCAACAAATCATTAAATATAATTTCTTTTTTCTCTCTATCAACTTACCTTTTCTTTTCTCCACCTCTAAATCCATCTCCTATCTTAAATGGAAGCATCGGAGAACATTTAGTAATTTTAATGTCTATCAATTACTATTTAATGCCACCTAGGAAACAATTCTTTGAACATTGATGACATGGCAATGGATTGTGAAAAACAATCCACATTTGCATTGGAGATGCTCTTAGTTCGAATCGAGGAGATTATATATATATATATATATATTAATTGTTTTTTTTTTTTAATGTTTGACCTAATTGGCATTTTCTAGTGAAGGTTTATAATAACACTTTCAAAATTGCAAAGACTATTTGTGATGAATTTCAAAACAAGTAAAGCCTACCTTACAAAGGTGGTATCAAATGATTATCATAAACACTCATGTATAACTCTACTTGAGAGCCCAAGGTCAAAAATATCCTACATGCTCTCTAGTTAGGGAATATTGCTATCAATCTCTCCATCTCTTCTTCTCGCTCTATATTATTTTGTGGTGGTGAAAAGTGGGCTAAACAACAGGAAAAGGGGAGCCATTTTTATTAAGCAAATTCAGGAGGAGCAAGACTTCTTTACCATGTCACACAATGCATTATATCCTCTTCAGAATAGGAAAGTGTGATATCCACCACGAAGATATGGAGACCGGTAAGTTCTTAGTAGCAAAATAGACTAATTTTCACTTCCAAATTGTTTCTGGATATCTTGGAATGAAACAGTAGCAGATCCCCTCCTTTTCGCCTTCTGTTGTGAATGATGTTCTCTCCAACCTGTCATATAAATCACCTGCAAATCCAATTCATACATTATTTAGTTCTTCACTAAACAAAAGATAACATATTTCCAGCCCTGCTGACCCCTGCCAATAATAAAACTGGGTCACGTTATTTTATAGGTACAGTAATTTTATTGGAACCATCCAATACCACTTTTCCTGATAACATTAAATCAACTAATCCGATAAAACAGTACCAAAATTCACAAGCTTACCTGGAAAGTTGCAGGAATAGTGCCATCTTCATCTGCAAACATTGAATCATATATTGCAGCAGTTGCCAGGGCTGTTTCTCGATTTAAGATCTGATTTATTGATAAACACACAATTTCCTAAGAATCTATGTACCAGCAATGTTTGTGTTTTGTTATAAAAGGTGAAAATAATGTAAAAACAAAAGGGTAATATCTTCACAGCAAAAGAAAAGGATTTTATTATTGAAAAAGATGTCATACATTGTTCCTTTGTAGAAGAGCATTAGTTTCACCCATTGAACGCAGATGCTCTATCAGATCCAAAGCTACACCAACAAGTATCGTGACTTGTGAGCATACAAACTCAAAATATAGTACTAAAATTTAACTTTACGTTATTCTATTAGATACAGCCGGAAGTGATTTTGAACTAAACAATATCAGGGACTTGCATCTAGATCACATTCATAAGTAAATTTACAGCAATCATGATGCAACAAATTATGTGTGCAATTTCACTTCTTCATATATACTTGTTAGAACTATAGGCATGTCAACTTTGTTAATTGTCATGTCATGATGACAGCTAGTAGAACAAGAAGCCCAAAACTGAGAGGTAAATACTTACCACTCTTATATTTAACTATGTATTCGTCGACGTCAACACCAGGAAGGGTAAAGCCAGCTCTAGTCAAAAGATTACCAGCATCACGCACCTGACAACTCAAGGTAAAATGCCTCTTAGTGACAAGGAAAAAGAAGTTTCTAAAGAAATGCACTTCACTTTAACAATAAGCAACACCAAATGAAAAATAAAGTCCCAGTCAAAATATTGCTCAATATCAAAAATAAATAAATGAGTAAAGAAATGTTAATATGCTTCAGATAGAAAAGCAGAAGCAATTCCCTGGAAGAAATGATACAAAGTATTCAAATCAAATCAGGTAGCAAATGTATACATACCTGTGCCAAAGGTGATACTCGTGGACTGATACCTCCTTCCCGTTCCATTTGAGCTAGAGTGCAGGCTATTCTCAACTCCCTAGATCATTAGAACATGCAACTTGGAAATTCAATAACGTATTTAATGCTTGAGTATGAATGAGATTTAAATAAAAATAATGGTAATAGCGAACTTTAAGGTTTCTCCGCCGAGAATAGCTGCTAAAAATAGGCCATCTGGTTTCAACGCCAGTTTACACTGTCATAAATTCAATGAACATGAACATATGTCACAGATATTGCCATGTACATAAATTTGGCACTTAAGAATAAGAACAATGTAAACCTAGTCATTTTTTGAAAAACTAATGAAGGTAATCGTTGGTCATGGAAAACAGGACATAAAGATGAACTACTAAATTTTGGTACATTAGAAATAATAAGAAGAAAATGAAATAAGGCTCAAGCATCAGGATTCTTACACGTGACTGCAGTGAAGCCTAAATCTAAAAATAAAAAACAGAGCTGAAGAGGACAAAATATCTGCCTTTGATGGTTGAAATATGTTTGTGGTGAGTTTATATTTCTCTTCAAGCAACATCAGTATTTATGGATGTGTGAACTTTTTTAATTGTGTGGCTTTGCTTTTCTGTGGACGTACATTTGAAATATTTTCTAAAAGAGATGAGGAAAAGGGAAAATCTAACTTTATTAACAGCTTAGATGAAATTATATTATGGGTATTTACAGTTAAGTATTAGAATATGGTAGCCGATGCAGTAGGGCAATTGGGGCTTTTCAGTTGTTAAGTGTATGCATTTGCAATTGCTCCGTGTAAGTTTTCTGTTGAATTTGATATTTCACTCTTTTGATAGTATTTGTAATTCGCCTTAACTTGCAAGTTGGAACATGTAATTCTGGTCAACACTACGGAATCGGACAGAAATTATAAAACAGAGACTCAATGTTAATAATTAGGATGATGACAACTATGAAGCACACACCTGGATCATGGCTCCTGGGAGATCATTTGTCCAATGAAGCCCCAAGCAACTGATCACCAAATCTAGAGAACTTCCCATCCACAAATGCAAGAAATTAATGAGTAAATTGCAATTCCTAGATAATAACACATTGATAAGAAATGAAAAAATAAAATCTACAAGACACCTTTCTTTGATGGGCAAAAACTCTTCATCACCGACCACAAAGGATGTTTCAATGTTTTCATTAGATGCATCCCGATGAGCATCCTTACACAATTTCACCATGTCATAGGAGGTGTCCATCATAATAAGCTTTTCAATGGCACCTACCATAATAACAAGATAATGTCATTATATTCTATAATGATTAATAACTAAATGATAAATTTTTTGACTCAATGGTTCACTTATGCGCTATGCTTCTATCATGTTTGCAAAATAAGCACAAATGTTTACAGATATTAAGAACAAAATACTTTGGACAAATCCATCTTAATTGCAACATGTTAAGGTAACACTGTAACACTTATGCTGCAAAAGCACTTTTACAAGTTTGCGATTGCCTATATGTTTTGCACAAACCATTTGATTCCTTCCAACCAGAAGCATCAAGCACTTGATGTCTCCACCTAGCTAACTCTAACCATACAAGCAGCACCCAACTCAAAAACGCTAGCATATTAGACCAAGTCCTCATGTGAACTCTACTTTTTGTTGTCCCACCAATCCATCACATCATTAACATCCCCATTCCTCATAGAGCCATTACTAGCACCAACAGGTTGGTAATGGGTAAAACCCTAACCTTCAACATATTTACATATCTAACATGACAAAACAAATGCAAGAGCTATATACAGCGTTGAAACTAAAAGTAACTCAGATAAATTAGTCTCACCACGACCACGTAACAGTCTCCCGATAGCCTCCAATGAACCCCCTAAACATAACGCTGAAGGAAACGTTTTCTTACAGTCCTACAAAAGACAAAGACATTTTACTATGTATCACAAACAGATTTCCCCATCCACACCAAAAAACAATAAATAAAAGATACATAACCATTTTCACGTGCCAAAACACATTCATTTCACTCAATCTCTAACAATGCCCTCATCCAAATCATCTCTCCTAACAATGTTCATCTACATATCTCATATAAATAGTACGAATTCAATGTAACGCAACATGTTTCCTAGGCACATATATAAGCATACCTATATACACATAAATTTCAAATATACACTCTTTCCTCCTCAATACCTACAGACTTCATCCAAATCCACTTCCTCAATTTTTCAACCATTAGATTCATCTTACTAAGCCTTGTCCTAATTCTAAAAACTCAAAATCGTCCTTAGCAAATTCTTTCAACTTAATACACCTATATTATATATTAAAACCTCAACAAGCTCCAAAACAGTTACACCTTCACTACTACAGAACACAAACAGAATCTGATCCATTGAAAACTTTCACCACCACAATAAATGAACATAACATATATATACATATATATAGAGAGAGAGAGAGAGAGCATCTATGATCAATGCATTGTAACTTTTAAATTGTTAGGACTACTAATCTCAATAATTCATTACATTTTCTCTCCTAATAATATTTTTCTCTCCTATTTGATTCAAATATGGCTAAGATTAGTGGTCCTAACAATTAAAAGAACGGCTAAGATTAGTAGTAGTCAGAACGCACTGACATTGAAGCTCAATATATATATATACACACTCTCTCTCAACATATATAGATACTGGATATATAAATTTAACAAATTTCCAAAACATTTATGCCTTCACTACTACGAATAGAGTCCGAGCTATCCAAAACCTTCACTAACATAACAAAATACAAAATGAACATACAAATATACATATAGATATACGTATATATAAATGTATAGAGATAGTGTTCGTGCCTCCAAGCGATCCAATAGATTCTCAGCAACCGCATCCACAAAAGAATCATTTGGACGCATCAACCACGCAGCTCGGTCCCGCTGCCGCCAAAAAAAAAAAAACACGACTCGCATTAGAGAGCACAGATAGCACCAAAATTTCAATACGGATAACAAATTTTCAACAGCGTTGTAGATTTCCATTCTATTTTAAGTTCAAAAACTTGAAAACAGACAAAAGAAACTGGAAAGTTAAATGTCGACGGACTTGTTTGCGTTTGAGGTCGCGATCGAAGATCTTGAGGCGTGGAGTGGCGTGGAAGTCATCGGCGGCATTGTCTGTAGAGAAGGAAGAGGAGGGAAGGAAAGCGTAGGGTTGTTGGATGGATCGTCTTCTTGTTGTTGGCCTCAGTAGCAGAAAGCTTCTCTGACACAGAGTTGCTGTTGCTCTCATTTTTGCGGACTCTCTCGTTTGTCTCGGTGTACGTTGTTTCTACAGTTTTGATGGACGCTTTAATGGGCCGTTATTGGGCTTCAACTTGGGCCTATTAATTAGTGAGTTTTTAAATTTTAATGTTTATTTATTTTTTGAATAATATTAGTTTTTTAGTTAATAATGAAAGAAAAATGATAATACATTTAAGAAGAAAGAGAAGAGATAATATATTTACTTGGCGTGTTATAAATATGATTGTCATTAAAGATATAAGTGCATTCTAGTCATACAATTCATTGTAATCTAAAAGCCAAAAAGTTATGTGAGAGATTGTCTAATATTTAGAGGCCGCCGACCCTCTATATGTGTGTTAGTGTATACGTGTGAACTTGCCTTTAATAGACGTAATTACTCCAAAATCATCTAAAATTAGTGAAAGTATTAAAATGTACTAAAAACAGTTTAAACTTTTGATAGAATATGAGAATAATCTCATAAATAAACGCAAGAACATAAATGAATATATAAAATAAATTCCTATAAAGAGATTAAAATTTTAAAAATACTGTAAAAGATGATTAAACGCAGAAATGGAGGATGAAGTATTTGAATCCAAATTGACCTGAATCGTGGCATTGCTAAGGCAACTAGAAAAATCTCTAGCGGGGGCACCGTTACATTTATATGAAAAATTATGAAATCTTGATTGAACAATAAAAAATAAATTTTAAAAGTTACTAGTTACTAAAATTTAAAAGTTTGAATTATATATTATTAACTCTTGAGGACAAGCGAATTGTTGAAGAAATGGAGAATGATAAGAATCTTGGGCGATTGACCCGGAGAAGAAAAAAAGTGTACGACTGCTCGATTTATATTTTATTAATTAGAATTATTTCCAATAAAGATTTGATATTCTTTCCTTTTTGGAATTGATATTATTTCCTTTTAAGATTTAATATTACTTCCTTTAAAGAATTGATATTATATCCTTTTAGATTTTTATATTATTTCTTTTTAATTTTCATTAATTAGATTGATACTACTTCCCTTATTGAATTGTTTTTTTTTTTAGGAAACACTTGTTCATTAAGAATTGTAATGCTATAAATAGTCATGAATCTTTAGAGTTTAGAATATATGAAGAAGTTGTGAGTTTACTTTAAACATTAATAAAATTATGGTTAGTTTTACTTAGGAAGATGTATTCAACTTTGAAATTTATTGGAATTTAAAGGATTTTAAAAATCTGGGTGTATTCAATTTATACTTTTTAGAAATTCATTAAAATATAGGTATATTCAATTAAAATTTATAAGGATTCTAATGAATTTTTGGTATATTCAATTTAGACTTTTAAAAAATCTAAATAAATTTAGGTGTATTTAAAAAATCAATGATTTTGTAGGAATTAGATTTTCCTAAATTGTAATGGATTTTTCAAACCCTAATATAAATAAAAAAACCTCATATGAAATATTGCCCCACCCTTAAAAATTTCTTAGGTTTTTCATACGTTATTATTATTTTTTCTTGGAACGGTGAATCGAAGGTACGTTATATATTTTTCTCTTTCATATTGAATTGTTCTACTACAATTAATTGTTATGTTTTTTATTATATTTCACGATTCAATTTCGATTTGCTTTACCATAATCAGTATTTGAACAACATTGGTGAGATTGTTTGTTTTACCCCGTATAGAATTGTATTAATCAATTTTAATTTGTTTTACCCTGTATAAAATTGTATTAATAAATAATTGTTTTTTGCCATTCCACATTCTGTTTGGAAAGGTATATAGTTGAAACTTGTGAGATTATTTGTGGTGTCCAAGTGAGCCTGACAACCTCTATATTCAGTTAAGTCTCCGTCAGTCCAAGGCAATTGTGTGATTGGTGTAATTATGTACTGTGTGGTGTAGCCCCATCTGTTTCATTACATGTTGGCTCCTTAGCTAGTTTATCTATTTTTTGGCTTGTCGTCATTAGATAACTCTCAAAGGCCATGAAACTATTGGCTTTCATATACAAAAGTAATTATTTTTCCCACACTTTCTTCTTTTGACTCCACTAGCTTTACCATTATAGTTTATAAAGTAATGGCCATTTATATACATGATTATTGTACATGGTATGCATTATATATTTTTTTAATTTAACAACTAGCCTCGATAATTAGATGTAAAAAAATATTTTTTTATAAAATATTTATTTTCATTAATGTGGCTTATATAAATAAAATAATCATATAAACGGTGAAAGTTGGGCCAAATTTTACAACATACTATTCATTATATGAATTTTTTTTTGTTATAGATAAATTAGGGATCAGAATAATCGAGCCCATACGGATCTACAGTATAGGCCCAGTGGCCCAAAAGCCCAATTATCCGTCACCTCTCCAGTCCATTCTCCTGGAGAAGGGGCCCATTAGTGGGCGCTTGTCCTGACCGCTGATCGCTATCGCTCAGCCTGACTGCTAATTCTGACCGCAAACGCTCTATTCTGAAAGCTGGCTGTGACCACTATCTTCTCCGCCATTCAGACCGCCGTGTTCTCCGTCAGCTTTGTTTGCTCAGTTTGACCGTTGGTCCTTACCGCTAGCAGTTGGCTTTCATCTCTCAGACTTACCGCTAGCCGCCACCCGTGATAACTAAGCCTACTCATCAGATTATCCGCCATGATCGGCCGTCTGCCTCTCCGTCCATCCTGTCCGACCGAGATGTTCCCCAAGAGGAGCCATCCGTCAGAGATGTCCAACAAGTCCTTCTCGTCCAAGATGATCTGACCGAAGCTGATCGCTAATCTCTGAGCGTGGTCGCGTACCAACTCCTTCACTCATGATATCGCCCACCTCATTGCCATGACCAGCTGTGGACATGCCGACTCATAATCCACCTCTTCGACTCTCCAGGTAGACAGACTGTTCAGAAATCCTTCTATTCTTCCACCTGACTCGGTACTCAATCTGCTGGAAGATCAGTCTCCGCCTTGCTTCTGAAAGTCTCAAGTCAGCAGAAGTCAACGACGCCATGCAGAGTACAGTTCCAAGACTTGTCATACACGCTATATCCGCCAGAAGCTGTGATCGTGACCTCAACAACCCATCATGGCGTATCCGATCCAATCGTCAGAAATCCCCCTTGGACAGACCTCGGATGCGACGGATTCGACCGCATTTAATGTGTTTTCGACCGCATTTAATGCACTGACAGCCGCATTAATTGAGATTACGACGCATTAAGTGCTGTCTGTCATTATAACTGTAGCTAACTGTTTGCTTTTGTCTTATTCTGTTTTACTGTAGCATGTCTCATTCCTCTATAAATAGAGGACGATTTTTACTGTAAAAGGGATGAAATTTTCTGAGTGTCGTTACTTTGTCAAAATAGTGAGAGAGTGAACAGTGGACATAGGCATCTTTTTGGGTCGAACCACTCTAAAAATCTTTTGTGTCTTCTTCTCTCGCCTCTAACATTTCTTCCTCATTCTTATTGCTTTGTATGCTTTCCATTGTCCGTTCGAAACTGCAGCTTGGGCCCTAAAACAACCTTGTTGACTAAGGAAACCATTTTTCAACGTTAACATTTTTCAAAGATAAATCATTAACAATTCTATATTAAAATATATCAAATTTCATTTAAATCAATGTAAAAAACCTGACAAACTCAAATAGAGTTCTATCAAAATATGATGTAATCCATTAAATAATCCAACAAACTTTAAAATAGAATTATAATAAAATCTTATGGAATCCATGAAATCTAAAGAATCCATCAAAATATATCATTAAAAAACACTCCAACAAACTTCAATGAAATCTAGATTCAATACACTCCCCTTAGATTCGCTTGGGCTAGATCTCAAGGCAGTTATGTTGGTTTGAATCTAGTGAATTTATTTGCTCATTTGGTGAGTAAATTAATTCATAATTTATCTTGTTATTAGATTTAGGTCCTCGATAGATTTATATAGTGATTATAACTTGTATATCATATCATTTAGGTATACATTTGGATAATCTAGTTTTGTTATATGTGTTCTTGTCATACAAGAAAGCTAGCTAGAACTTTTATCTAACAATATCTTACGCATGTTTAAATATCATGGTGTCAAAAACATAAATTATTTTGATAAATAATTTGGACAATCCAACATTATCAAATGATTTACATGTTAATTATCATCTTTGCTTCGCGAATGATAGTTTCTTTTTCTTTAGAGCTATGGATTTGGAATGTCAAACTATGAAATGAGTTTTTAGTATTTTTGAAGAGGCATCAGGGCAGGTTATTAATTTCCAAAAATCTGGTATATTTTTCAGTTCCAATGTGTCTCAAGTTCTTAAGGACAGCATCTCCTCTTCATTAGGGGTCTTTACTCCTCTTAATACAGGACGATATCTTGGGTTGCCTTCTCTTATTAGTAAGCATAAAAGGGCGGTGTTTGGTTTCCTTAGGGAGAGGTTATGGAGGAGGATTCAAGGGTGGAGAGGCAAATTGTTGTCTTGTGCAGGGAAAGAGATTCTAATTAAATTTGTAGCTCAATCTTTTCCGTCTTATTGTATGAGCATTTTTCTCATTCCTTCTTCTCTTTGTGATGAGCTCCAAAGAATGATGAATTCTTTTTGGTGGGGTTCGAAGAATAATGGAGATCGTGGTATTCATTAGTTTAGGTGGGATCGATTATGCCATAGGAAAGAAGAGGGTTGTTTGGGTTTTCGTAATCTGCATGGTTTTAATCTAGCTATGTTAGGGAAGCAATGTTGGAATTTGATGTTTCAACCTAATACTCTAGTTAGCAACCTTTTCAAAGAAAAATATTATCCTGAAGGGGATTTTCTCATAGCTCAGCTGGGTAATAACCTAAGTTTCACTTAGAGGAGTATTTGAAGTTCCCATACTATGTTGGATAAAGGGTGTAGATGGAAAATAGGTGATGGAACGAGTATTAATGTTTGGTCTAATGCATGGTTAAAGGATGGTTTCAATTGTAGACTTGAGACTTGAGACTCCTATAATCCAGGAGCTTCAGGAGTTAACAGTTTCTGATCTCTGGATCCCTGGAAATCGAGAATGGGATATCGAATTAATTCAAGATCTCTTCAATTCTCGTGATGTTGCTGCTATCCTGGCCATTTCTTTATCTAATAGTTTCTCTATGGACCAAAGAATTTGGCATTTTAGCAAAAATGAAATTTATTCAGTCAAGTCAGGCTATCGAGTCGCAATGAAGTTATTTCAAGATAATATATCTATCATACTGTCGGGGCTTGGATTAAGATTTAGAAGTTAAGTATCTCCCCGAAAATAAAGTCCTTTCTATGGAGAGCTTGTAGGGACTGTCTGCCTACTAGAGATAAGCTTCATAAACGTGGCATTCCAGTCACGAACTCTTGTGTTTTTTGTAATAAAGATGGCGAGACATCTTTGCATGTTTTGCTTCAGTGTCAATTTGCACAACAATGTTGGTTAAAAGTGGGTCTCACAATTGATAGCTTTAGGTTTACTTTTTTCCATGACTGGTTTTTCTTGTTACTGTCCAGTAATTCAGATGTCAATTTGGCGAAAATGGCTGCTATTCTTTGGAGTATTTGGGGTCAACTAAATGTTAGGTTGTGGTAAGGGAAGATCCTTTCTCCAGCTCATGCTGTTACAACCAGTTTAGAATTCATTTCTTCTTGGATTGAGGCTCGTGATAGTAGCAGAGTCTCCTCCCATACCTATACTTCGCATCATGTCAATTCAATTTGGAAAAAACCTCCCATTGGTAAGGTGAAGTGTGATGTGGATGCTGTAATCTTCCATCATGCTCAGTCTATGGGAATTGGTGTGGTTTTTTGCAATGATCAAGGTCAGTTTCTGAGGTGTATGACCAAAATTTTCAATGGTGTGTTTTTGGTTAAAGAGGCAGAAGCGACAGGCCTTTGCGAAGCTTTAGATTGGTTGATTAGTTTGCAGCTTCATGATGTTGTGTTGGAGCTTGATAAGAAAGATGTGATGGATGCTTTTCACTCCTCAGAGTTGGATGTTTAAGAGTTTGGTTCTGTGATTAGTGAGTGTCAAGTTTTATTTCAGCAGTGTTTGAATTGTTCAGTTTGCTTTGTAAAGCAACAAGGTAATGAGGTTGCTCATAGTTTAGTTAGAATTTCCTCTGTTCATGCTAGTTATTCTTTCTGGTCAAAGTCTGCTTCTTTCTTAGAGGCTTTGATTTTTAAGGATGTTTTTTCCTCTGTTTAATGCAATCGTTTTATTGTAAAAAAAAAAAGATTTACATGTTAATTATAACTCATATACTACATCACTTGATATAAATTTGGATAGTTTAATATTATTTTACATGTTTTTGTCATACTAGGAAGTTATTGAGAACCTAATTTTAGATCCAACAACAAGTTTATTCCTATCCAAAATCACACCACACACAAGATAGATTTTGAATTAATTGACCATCGGAATTGGGCAAATTAATCATTTAAAATTAAATAATAGAATTTACCTGACTCTAGCGCAAGCAAATCTCAGAGCGAATTCTAGAAAAAGACAAAATAATCTAAAAACAAATCACCATAGTGACTTTAATTCCAGCCTAAGCAATTCTAGTATTGCTATTGAAAAAAGCTGAAAACACAAAATATTTGAAGTCAAATCATACATAAACTCTAAAGTCTCATGACTATTCATAGCCCTATAATTTCTTAATAAACGAGATTTTCTAAAAAGAGAAAATAACTAAAAAAGAAATAAGATAAATCAATCAAGGAAATAGTATCAACTAATTCAAAGAAAACCTAAAAATGAATAAAATCTAAATTTAAAAAGGAATTGATATCTATTCTTAATAGGAAATGATATCAAATCTTTAAAAGAAAATAATATTTAACCCTAAAAATAAATAATATCAATTTCTAAAAGAAAAATAACATTAAATCCTAAAAGAAAAGAATATCAAAACCTAAATAAAAATAATTATAATTTAATACAATAATTAAAAATAAAAAAATAAATCCTAATTAAACTAATTTGTACATTAGGTAATTTCCTAAATTATTTAAAGTTCAAGTCACAGCCAAGTTTCCTTTAAAAGGTTCGATTTACAAGGCCAGTAGCTGATGTTGTCATACATAAGGTGTTAGCTGGCGTTGACATAAATGAGGTGTGGCACATTAAAATTGCAGCTGCCTATAAATGCATCCTTATTGTTGCTTGGACAATACAAGTGGGCTTGACCAATATTTTAAGTTCAAATATTTTTAATTCTAGAGAATATTGTGAGAGATAAAAAATCATCATGAAGTCAATTGTTCTTCCCATGATTTTATGCATTGCTCTTCTGAACTTGTTTGTTGGCACAACTCAAGGTATGTCCATTAACATAAAAGGTTTATATGCTTATTATCGCTGAAATTGTATATAGGTATAATCTTATTTTTCTCATTATCGTTTGATGTAATCACCAATTTTCACCTGGTGGTTTCCCATAAATCTAAAATATCATTTTCCCTTAGTTTTTACTGGAAAATATTAGTACATAGCAAAATGATCTATTTACCAATAAGATATTTAATATAATAATATTATAAATTATTAAAATATGATAAAATAGAAAAATCAAAGGAAAAAATGTAAAAATATGTATAACAAAAATTGATTTACATTGTCCATTTCTATGATGGATGATACAGATTAAATTCAAAATAATATTTTTGAAAAAAATAAAAATAAAAACCTAAAGACACTCATTTTTTGGTTTCCAGTCGTCGAAAATCCAAATGATCAGAGGTATTTTATCTAATCCATCAAATGATAGGGGTTTTTAGTAATTTTTTGAACTAAAGGGGCCTATTAAGCCAAACTATAGGGGAAAATAGGATTCCACCTTTTATATAATTTGGTGCCTTTTGTATCAACGTAGTTTACAATGGTTTTTCGAAGGCTTTTTTTTTTTTTTTTTTTTTTTAACTTAAAATACAACTATTTGACAAGTGCTATGTAGAAAACAATTTCAATTGTTATTACGACAACATATTATATACATTATGGTACACATCATTCAACTAAGGAGCATTATGGTACACATCATTCAACTAAGGGGTCGTTTTATTTTTTCACTTAAGACATAATAATACTGAATTGTACTTATTAAGTTGTTTCTATTTATTATTATTTTTTTTTAAAGTTATCAAACCATTTAAAACTACAAAAAATAAAAAATAAAAAAAAAATTAAGAATTTTTAACTTTTCACTTAATTACAAATCATTTAATGACATTTAAAAGTTTTTATTCCAAATCCATCATTCTCAAAATAACATAATTTCAAATTTATCTTAATTATATATATATTTTTTCTTTTTTTTCCTTGATACTTATGAAAATTATATTTGAAAAGTTAAATCTAAATACATCTCATCCCAAATTATCTTGGAATTAAACTAATATATTTTAATTTATAATTAAACATTCATTTTTTCAGCTGTTTCCTTAAATATATTAATATATTTAAATATATAAATATGGTTATTTTTTAATCATATTTTAATTATAAATAAAATATTATTAATATGTACATAAAAAAATGTTTTAGAATTTATTAAATTATTTATTTTCAGATAATTATATTACATTAATTAAAATTACATAATAGCAAATAGTAAAAATGATATAAATACCAACTTAATAGTTTTCAAATAATTTTAAATTTAAAAATAAATAAGTTTATAATATATTCAGAAGTAAGGAACAAAAAAAAAAATTATGTTATTCTGATTTCAGATTTTAATCGTTATTCAGTCTCTAATCTTCAATAATACTGTTAAGTTTTCAGACAAAAAAATAAACAATCCATTAATAATGCTGAATTACACATATTAAATTATTTTCGTTTGTTTTTTTAAGTAGTTAAACCACTTAAAACTACTTAAAAATAACTGAAAAAATAAAGTAAAAATTTTTAACTTCTTACTTAATTGCAAATCACTTAATGATATTTAAAAATTTTTATTTTAAATTTATCATCTTCAAAATAATATAATTTCAAATTTATCTTAATTTTATATGACTCAATTTTTTTTTCTTTTTTTATTTCTTGATGCTTACAAAAAAATATGTTTGAAAAGTAAAACTTAAATCCATCTTATCCGAAATTATCTTGGAATTAAACTAATATATTTTAATTTATAATTTAAACATTTATTTTTTAGTTGTTTTCTTAAATATATAAATATGGTTAATATTGCTATATATTTTTAATCATATTTTAATTATGAATAAAATATTATTAATATGTACATAAAAAATGTTTTAGAATCCATTAAATTATTTATTTTCATATGCTTGTGTTAAATCAATTAAAATTATATAATAACAAATACTAAAAGGGTATAAATGTTAACTTATTAAAACAAATAAATTTACAACATATTCAGAGGTAAGGAAAAAAAAATAAAAATGTTATTTAGATTTCAGGTTTTAGTCACTATTTAGTCTTCAGTTTTCAGTAACACTGTTCAATCTTCAGACAAAAAAACAAACGATCTCTAAGATTTTCAAATAAAATAATATTATAGTTAAAATTCGAAAAATTAAGATACTATACAAATACTAAAAAGGGTATAAATACCAACTTATTAGTTTTCAGACAATTTTAAATTTAAAAAAACAAATAAGTTTACAATATATTCAGAAGTTAAGGGGAAAAAAAAAAACATGTTATTCAAATTTTAGGTTTCAGTCATTATTCAGTTTTCAATAGTACTGTTCAGTCTTCAAACAAAAAAATAAACGACCACTAAGATTTTCAAATAAAATAATATTATACTTAAAATTCCAAAAATTAAGACACTATACAAATATATACATTTTTGGACAACCTTACAATTCAAGGGCTTCCATATAAAAATAAAAGTAACCTTATTTGTAAAATCACTTTACAATTAACAAATGGAGGAAAAAAGAAGTTTTTAACTATTTAAAATTGTTTTTCATATTATTATTATTATGTATTAAAAGTTCCTCCAAACATAATAACACTTGAAATAAGATTATTCATTTCGATTTCAATATTAATTAACAGTGACTCATGGTAATCATGGTTATTTATGTGCAGGGGCTGATCCCAAACATTGCGCAATAAAGAAGTCATATGTTGGGCCTGGTTGTGCCAGTCAACCATGCGAAGCAGACGTCTCGCGCGATTTGGGGCCAAGTAGTATGCCAAAGAATTGCACATGTAGACCTATTGATGTTCACTTCTACTCATGCACATGCGACGTCGTTTGCCAATATGCTTAGCTGATCAGTGAAAATCAAACATGTGTTTGGTTAATTATTATCAATAATAATAATAAAGTAAGTTTTAACTTGAGCTTTCCATCATGTATTGGTTTCACTTTATTTTATTCACTAGAATATAATGAAAAGCAAATGACTTATACATTGCTAAACACCACTTTTTGTTTTATTTGAATGCTCTAAAAAGACAAATTAGTAAATTTTTCGTATAAAATATCTTTTATGTGAGAATATTCTATCAAGGATCAGACATCGTTTAAGATCTCAAATTATAAGGATTGCACATTGTCAAAGCATAAAACTTTATGGTTTCTTACCCTCTTGTGTTATATTATAAGGATGTGCAACAACCATATAAAATTTAGTTTTAATAAGATCGTTCTATTAAAGAATTTCATAACAATTATATCCTTATTTCAAAGAATTTTTATATTCTTCTTTTGCCAAGTTCATTTCATTATTTTTTAATCTCATATATATATATATATATTCGATTTTAGCTCTTAAATATTTAACAATTTGTTGATCTTTATATTATAATGAGTTGGATGGCTAAGATACACTCATATCATTAACACCAATCATAAATATATATTCCAAATAAATGTGTTATCTCTTCTCCTCTTAAAGACAATATCTTTTCTTGTTCATTATTAATAGAAATCAATTAATTTGTCTCTTCTTCTCTCGCAATATTGCCCTTTTTCTATCATATTTTCTTTTGGAAAAATTTCATGAGGTTTCGAAAAATATCAGGTTTTTAAGATTCTTTTGGAAATAACTCTTTTTATCCATAACATTTTCAAAACTTTTCAAAAAAAGTCTAAACTGTTAGTCAATTAATGGTTAATACTAACAAAATAAGTAAAAAAATATTTTTGCCCTTGATGGTTATTGATGACATATAAATTATCAGATTATCCTCATAAAATGATAAATTTATAAGTTAAATTATCTAAAATATCATTGAATTTAAATTGTTTAAAATTACAGTTGACCGTTAATTGACTAAAGGTATGGACTTTTTTGAAGAGTTTTGAAAAAGTTAAAAATGAAAAAAGATATTTCCAAAACAGTTTTATAAACCTTATATTTTCTTAAATCTCAATGATTAAAATGAAACTTTTTCTTTTCTTTTACACTATACATTTCCAATTTCCTTCAAACTTTTCATTTTCTAAAACAAACTAGAATCATCAAAATCTTAAAACATCATTTTAATTTAAACACATGAGGTTTTTCATTATCAAAGTCATACCTTATCAACAGATTTTAAAATTAGTAATGTTAAGTTTCCTAAAAATTTTGTCTAAATAATATAATATATGAATTGTTAAGATTCTATTAATTATTACGTTATTCTATGATTTATAGCATAAATTTGGACAAAATTTTTAAAAAGTCTAGCATTACTCTTTTAAAATATATAATTTTTACCACTCTAATCCGGTAATTTTTCAATACTTATTAATCATTTTTAATTTCTATTCTCATTTCTTTGATTATTTTTACTTAATTTATTTATTCATGAATCATGGGTGCAAAATAAGTAATTAATTTTAATTTTTGTTCCCAATGATTTTTTTTTCCTACTTTTCGATTTTATTTGACATGACTATATATATATATATATGTATATTATTTTGAAAAGTACATAACTATATTCTATTATGTGCAATAAAGTTTTTTGTTTTCTTTGAAGCAACTCCAGAAAACTTGTGAAAAGATTGAACAATTGCCAATTAAAGGTTACACTCACAACTAGGGGTGGGCACGGGTCGGTTCGGGTCGGTTTTCCCTAAAACTGACATAGATCGGTTTTCTGGCTTGAAAACCGAACCGACCCAAACTGATGATGCAACCCGGCACGATCCGACTTGTTCGGGTCAGTTTGCTTCGGGTCGGTTTATGTTGGTTTTGGGTCTGTTAATGGGCTTTCAGGAAACAGAGGCCCAAGGCCCACTCAAACGAAAACCCAAGCCCGTTACTAACTAACCCCACTAACTCACCCGTCCAGACCCGCCACTACTCCCCACCAACTCACCAGTCAACTCACCCTCACCACCCATCAGTTCTCTCTTCTGTGTCTCTTTTTCATCCCCAACCTCCATCTTCTTCTCTCTCTAAATCACCAACCCATAACCATTAGCATCATAACCGATTCACCATCCATCATCAGTCATCACCAACCAGCAGCATCCCTCTACTTCTTCTTCTTTTTTCTCTACATCATCGCCAGTAGAAGAAATCGACTCCAATCTCCTCCCTGTAGAAGAGATCGGCGTCGATCTCCTCCGATCGGAGCACAACCACAAAAACAAAACTAACAGCGACAACACAAAAACAAAACTTAATCCACAGACTCGCCATTAGAAGAAACACGACCGTCTACAGCGATAGCAAGAAATGGAGGAGATGGAAGAAGGTGGTGAGGAGAGAGAGAGGGAGAAGAAATGACTCGGGCCTTGGAGAGAAAAGGGAGGAGAGAAGAGAAAAAAAAAAGATGAGGAAGACTGATGAATGATGAAGTCGGCGACTAGGGTAAGGGTTGGCTTTTATATATATGGTCGGTTTTCGAGTCGGTTCGACGTATCCGATTAGGAAACCGAACCGAGATATATTTAAATCGGTTTTTATCTTTTTAAACCGAACCGATCCGAATAACTAATACAAACCGGCAATTTCGGGTAGGATCGGGTCGGGTCGGTCCCGGTTTTTTTGTCCACCCCTACTCACAACGCTTTAAAGAGCAAAATAATTGATTTAAAGAGTATTAAATGGATTGACTCGGTCAACTCTAACTAACCCCCGGTCTGATGCCAAAAAAACCCCTCGCAACATGGAAGCAAAAACTGATTACAAGTTCTAACAAACCTGATAACAATAGGTGGGGCCCACGCGCACTGTAAACTCCAACAAACCATCTACCTGAACTGACCACTTTTTGCGTGAGTGCTTTAATTTACAATTAATAAAAAAAAAAAAAAAAAAACTAACGTTTTCTGATTAATTGGTTTTAATATATATGTATATAAATTTTCAGGTTGGAACCAACTTTATATTTCTATCTGCTCCTAATTAATTGTCCTTTTTTTTTTTTTTTTTTTTTACAAATTGATCTCAATATATGAACAAAGTGGAGATATAGAAACTTTGTCCATGATTTCAAAAAAGAAACTTTGTTCGTGTATTCAACAAGGAAAGTGGAGGAACTTTCCAAAAAAAAAGAAAAAACACGGGAAGGTGGGGGGACTATCAAAAATCAATCAACAAGCAACAAAATCACAAAGAATCATGGGTGGTGGGACCCAAAAATCAGAATCTCAGTAACAAACTCTCTGGTGTGACAGAGAAAAAAATAAATAAATAAAGCAACGCCCATTTTCTTCCATACGTCTCTATTAACCATTTATGGTAAGCAATCTCCATTTATAATATTTCACCAAACCCCTCTCAAGTCTCTTCACTTGTCTTGCTTTCAATGATTTTCTGCCTTAAGTAGTACTTTACTGTTCAAGCTTGTGCTAACAAGCTAGAATCAGCTCATAGAAAGGTTAGAGAAATTGCTCTATAGTTATGTCAAAATTTTATTATTATTATTATTATTATTTTATTATAACTTATATATTTACTTGATTTTGTTGTTGTTAGGTTGGTCTGAATCCAAAAAAATGTATATGGGGGCAGCTTGTTTTGATCCACAGGAAGATGTTCATGCTGTCTCTAGCATGGAACTTCAACTCCAAGCTAACAACAGTTCCCATTTGATGCAACAAGCTCTGATGATCAATCACCACCAAAATTTGGTTGATCTCACTTATAATGAACATGAGCATGATCCTGACCGTCATGAGTCCAGTTGGGGTGGTCCACTACATGATCATATATTTGATTTCACTCATTCTCTCCACCACCAAGGCTTCAATGTTGCCAACACTACTACTACCTCTTCATCATCATTTCCTGATCACCATCAAACACCACCAGAGCTTGTCTTCAATCTCCACCCCTCTTCTGTGCTCCCAAATTCATCAACCATCTCCTTGGCAGACCTCCCAGCGGATCCCTTGTTCCACTTGAACCTCTCCCCACATCACCACCATGATGACATTGACGCTTGTATTGGTAGAGGGAGGCATGCTAATGGCAAGAGAAAAAAACCCTTAACTACAGAGCGCCAAAGGAGGGAACAGTTGAATAACAAGTACCAGGACTTGAGGGATTTGGTTCCTAATCCTACTAAGGTATATAATTTAATTCTTTTTATCAGGTACATGATTCACGATTTCGTTTCCCAAGTAAGCGAAGAAGACAAATTGTTTATTTTTTCAATTGATAATAAAAGATTTTAACAATATCTAGAACGCACACTAGGAATTACTATATATTTTAACAAAATTCAGTACCAAAAAGTATTCTATAGATCAATATTTTTCTGCATGTTATAATTATACATAATATGTAGCCTGATAAAGCGTCAGTGGTGGGAGATGCTATTGAATACATAAGAGAGCTTCTAGGAACAGTTAATGAGCTGAAGAAAATGGTGGAGAAGAAGAGATGTGACAAGTCTAGAGAGAGGTCTAGGAAGAGACCAAGGACAGAAGAAGAGGAAGATCTTGTTGTTGGTCATGTACCAGACCATCAATCCTACAGTGATGGATCCTCAAAGAGCTCCTGGCTGCAGAGGAAATCCAATGGTGTAGAGGTTGATGTTCGTGTCGTGGGCGATGACGTGACCATCAAACTTGTTCAACCAAAGAAGATTGATTGCTTGCTGTTTGTCTCCAAGGCTCTTGATGATCTTCACTTGGATCTTCACCATGTTGCTGGTGGCCAAATTGGTGGCTACTACAGTTTTTTGTTCAACACCAAGGTTTGAACTTGATCCTCTATAATATTACATTATCTATAGAAAATGTCACATGTGTAGACCGCCCTGATTTTTTTAAAATCTAGATTGTTTTGTTTTGAGTACATTGAAATCAACTATCAGTTAGCTCTTAATTGATTGAGATTGATTGAGAAATATTTGAAAATGATTCTGTTGCATTTTCTACTCCACATTTAGTAGTTTATATATTTGTACCCTTGATTGAATAAAATATACCAATGGCTTTCTTTCTCTCATGTACTACAATTTTTATACTCTTTGTTATCAGAGTAGAACAAGTGGACGAATACAAAATACTTTAGAATATAATAGCTTATAGTTAAGGCTTGAACTTTTTGAAAAAAGTGAGGATGTCCACAGGAGAGGATTAATATTATATTATGTTTTGGGTTTTGCAGATGTATGAAGGTTCTTGTGTTTGTGCTGGTGCCATAGCCAACAAACTCATTGAGGTTATGGACTGCAAGTTTGAGGGAAGTGGTGGTTCCGTGGCGGACGGGTCAGTAACATGACATATCATTTGGACAAGGCTACTAATACTGTGTGGCTGCCGATTGAGGAGTAAAAGGAGGATGGGCAATTTGAAGAAAATTAAATGATCATATACCATGATTTCAAAATCTCTTCTTTGGCCTTAAATCTCTAGAACATAATTAATTAAGATGATCAATACCAGCAGTTTGACTATATATTATGTTTGATGAGATATTAAGTACTACTGTTTCTGTAAAGTTCAGACATGTTTGTTTTAGTTCTATATCTGCAGGATATATTAAGCTAAATTCAATGGCATGGAAGCATATCTAATACAGATGAAAATTTTCCACATTACCTATCAACTTTGATACAATTGGTCATGTGCGTCCCCTTCTTGATAAGTGTTCAGGTCCCACTTTACTCATAAAATTACAGGTGTACAAAGATTTCGTTTATGGGAGTCGTTATCTCCTAGCGTAATAATGTAGCAAAAACTTGGTGTCTTCGGATTGTGGTCCTTAGCTTTACTGCGTCTCCACCAATACACTCAGGCAGATTACCTTCCTTTCCTATTAGTCATAATCAAATCTAGTCATCATTAATTAATTCAGACATTGTCCACAGGAATAAACAATAATGTAGTCAACCATGAAAATGCAAAGAATCTCTCTGCATATAGAGACCTGGCCATTGTTTTTCACGTTGAACCTTTTTACTTAACTTGTAAATCACGTTTTTGAGCTCCTACCAAGAAATGGCAGAGGCAATATTGTTCGAAATAGTCAATGATGTCCTCAGAAAACTGGGTAAACTGGCTTTTCAAGAGGTTGGTTTGATATGCTGTGTAAAGGAAGAGCTTGCGAAGTTGAAGAACTCAGTTTCTGCTGTCAAAGCTGTGCTTTTGGATGCAGAGGAGCAACAGGCGAAGAGCCATGAAGTGAGAGACTGGCTTGGGAAGCTTAAAGATGCGATGTATGATGCAGATGACATGCTAGATGAGTTCTCTACACGAGTGTCGCATAGGAAAGTGCTGTTTCAGCAGCAGGAGAAGAAGGCAAAACAGGTACGTGTTTTGTTCCTAAAGATGGATTGTTTTACTGGTTATAGTGTTAAGATGGGTCGTGAGATCAAAAAGATTAGGGAGAGACTAGATGAGATAGCTGCTGATAAGAGCAAGTATCACTTCAGGGAAAGGATGGTTGAGATCATAAGGGTTGATGGTATGGAGAGAGAGCAGACACATTCTTTTGTATGTAAAGAAGAAGTGATTGGGAGAGAGGATGATAAAAATGCCATTGTGGAGTTGTTGTTGGACTGTGATGATGTGCAAGAGAGTACTGTTTCAGTGATACCAATAGTAGGAATTGGGGGGCTTGGAAAAACAACGCTTGCTCAACTTGTATACAGTGATGAGGGAGTCAAGAAACATTTTGAGCTGAGAATATGGGTGTGTGTATCGAATGTTTTTGAAACAAAAATCATTGTACAGAAAATTTTGGAGTGCATAACCAACACTAAGTATGAGAATCTTGAGATGGAATGCTTGCAATGTATCTTTCGAAAAGAAATTGATGGGAGAAGATTTCTACTGATTTTGGATGATGTATGGAATGAGAACCGTGAGAAATGGTTAAAACTGAGAGATCTGTTGATGTGTGGTTCACAGGGCAGCAAGATAATCGTGACTACACGCACTCAACTGGTTGCAACAATTACCGGTACAATGCAAGCATATGATCTGAAAGGTCTTCCTGGAGATGATTCTTGGTGTTTGTTCAAGAAAATGGCATTTAAACCAGGGCAAGAGCTGGAAAATTCGGGCCTAGTTGCACTTGGAAAGGAGATTGTTAAAAAATGTGCAGGCGTTCCTCTCGCTATAAGGTCTATAGGAAGCCTATTGTACTCCAAAGATACAGAATCTGAGTGGCTCTATTTCAAAAACACTGAACTTTCACAGATAACTCAAGACAGAAACGATATTCTGTCAATACTGCAGCTTAGCTTCCAACAGCTTCCATCGCATTTGAGGCAGTGCTTTGCATATTGTTCATTGTTTCCAAAAGATTATGAAATCAACAAGCAAATGCTGGTCAATCTATGGATGGCACAAGGGTTTGTTCTGTCATCAAACAGTATCCAACCACTGGAGGAAATCAGTGAGCAGTATGTGATGGAGTTACTCCGGCGGTGTTTTTTTCAGGATGTGGAGTGTGATCAATGGGGCAATGTATTGAGTTTCAAAATGCATGACCTGATGCATGATCTTGCACAATCAGTTGCAGGGAGTGAGAGTTCCATGGTGGATTGGAATGCAAGAAACATATCTGAAAGGATTCGTCATTTATCATTGAATTTTAAATTAGATTCGTCTTGGAAAATTCCATATACATTACTCAAGGCGAAGAAGATAAGGACGTTTCTTTTGCCTGCGCAACCAATTTCCCATAAAGTGCTGAAGAAAGCCTCTCATGATGATATTATTTCGAATTTTCGTTACTTACGTGCACTAGACCTGCATAACACAGCAGTTGACATTCTGTCAAATGATGTTGGTAAACTGAAGCATTTGAGGTATCTTGATCTGTCGAAGAACAAAGGTATTATAAAACTCCCGAATTCTATTACTAGGCTGCAGAATTTGAGGACATTGAAACTCAATTGCTGCCAAAAGTTAGAGGAGCTGCCAAGGAAGATGAGAAAAATGAGTGGTCTTAGGCATCTAGAGATTGATCAATGCATAGGTCTGACACACATGCCCTATGGTATGGGGCAACTTACTTCCCTTCAGACACTGTCACGGTTCGTGGTGGGCAAGGATATTTGCTCCTCCTCCAGGCAAATAGGGACCCTGAGGGAGTTAAAGGACCTAAACAATCTCACAGGGGAGCTAATGATATCGAAACTGGGAAACTTGAAAAACTGTGCATCAGAATCGAAGGAAGCAAACTTGAAGAGCAAGCAACAGCTAGAGGTCTTGAGACTAGAATGGGAGCGAGAAATTAATGATCATGAAGTCATCGATGAAGATGAAGTGTTATTGGAAGGCCTGCAGCCACACTCAAACATTAAAGAACTTCATGTTTATGGATATAGGGGTGGAAAATTTCCACATTGGATCCTCTTTGACTTGTCATTATTGCTCCTGAATCTACGTGAGGTTATCATATGGAGATGCTACAGATGCTTACAACTCCCGCTGTTTAGTCAACTTCCACTGCTCAAGGTTCTCAAACTTGAAGAAGTGACTGCTGTGGAGTACATAGAGAGTTCTAGTGACGGGTTTTCTTCATCATCTTCATCTAGGACAGCTAGAGGAAATCAAGGACCAGCAGCAGCATTTTTCCCAAGCCTAAAAGAACTTAGACTCTTTGACTTGCGGAATTTGAAGGGATGGTGGAGGGAGGAAGTAGTTGGGGCTGAGAAAAATAATGTTGGTGCAACAGCTGCAACTTTGGAGGCAGAGAAACAAACCCCACAGAAGGCACAACTACTTGCATCATTTCCTCTTCTCTCCAAGTTAGTTATCGGTCATTGTCCTGAATTGGCATCCCAGCTGCTACATGAGTGTCTTGAAGAACTGGAGTTGAAGAATGTGAGTGCAAAACTTGTACAAATGTCACTTATGATTGCAGCAGAAACAAAAGAATGGTCAACTGGAACATCAGCCTCTCCTCTTCCTAAATTGAAACTATTATCTATTGATAGCGTTATGGATCTAGTTTCACTGCCAGAGAAGGGCCTGAAAAACCTTCATTCTCTTGAAAGTCTGTATATATTGAACTGTCCTAAACTATTATGTCTACCAGGAGAAGCATTGAGGGGGCAAACTTCGCTGCGCTTTCTTTCAATCAGTGGTTGTGGAAGTCTGATCTCACTGTCTCAAGGGTTGAGATATCTTACCAGCCTTGAAGAACTTGAAATCAAAGAGTGCAGGGAGCTTGATTTGTCGGACAGTGAAGAAGTTGATGGCATGCAGTTTCAGGGCCTCAAATGTCTTCACTCATTGAAACTTGTAGACATGCCACAACTGGGTTCACTCCCTGATGGTCTTCAATATGCTACCACACTGCAGACTTTACGGATTACACGTTGTTCTGGTTTAAAGAGTTTGCCGGAATGGATTGGCAACCTCACACTGCTTCAAAGGCTAGAAATTTCAGACTGTCTTCAAATGCATTCCTTGCCTCAAACAATGTGTTATCTCAAAGCATTACAAAGCCTTCGAATTTTCAGATGTCCACAGTTACTAAGAGCAAATCATAAGGAAATAAGTGATGATATAGCTCACATCCCTGACATCCGTGTTTAGGGAAGCAAAACGTGACGATATAAGCTGCAAATATATGAGCTCATAAAAAAAAACACTTTAGGTGATTGTATCCATTGTCTCATTCTGCAACTGATGCAAACTGAAGAACACGTGCTAATCCAGTTTGTTGCAAGTGCACGCTGTCCATAATCCAATTTGTTGCAAGTCCACGTACACATGTTTGTAGTTGTTTTAATTCATTGTTTTGTTGTTGGTTTTAGGCAAGCAAATAATTGGTTCCATAACCCCTGTTTTTGAGGACCACATTTCTTTTAATTGTTGTCAGCATCTGTTGTGGGTTGACATTGTCAAAGTGTTGTGAACTGTCCCATGACAAGTGGAAGTTGTTGTTTACGTGTCTTAGTTGTTACTTTATTTGTGGAGAGTTTCAGTTGTAAAGAGCATGTATATATGCTCATTTGTTTAGCAATAAATCAGTAACCTTTGAAAATCCAAATTCATTTGTTTTAGAGAGATTCTAAATTTTGGAAGAGATTTCCTTTGCTTTTAGATTATCAGTGAGAGATTGATTTTCTGAGAGTTTAGTTCCTATTCAATTAGTTTGCACCAGCAACTCTGTATGTAAATTCCACATGGAGTAGGGGGGATTTCTGATCTAAGTCAAACTCTTGTGCTGTGAATAGGGCTTTTCCTAAAATATAAACTTTCTGTACAGTTATAATGAAGGTATTTGCATTTCATGAGATCATAAAGATACCTATGCATTTTCATTTTTAGTCACTAGCTATATATGAAAACCATATGAAAGATTGTATCATCATTTGTTTCTCATGTCAAAAATGCATTGCTAGCAAAAATTTAGCATTCCAGATTATTTTGCGATAAAGCTTTCAATGTCTCTCAGCTCAAATGTCTCCCATAGCTCACACTCAACCCAAACAATTGTTTTGCCGGCGAGATCACCAAATTCAGTTAACTCAGCCTCCTGTACAAGTTTAGTTGAATGACATGTGACTACCCTTATCTTGTACATTTGCACATCATCGACTGTCGTCATCTTGAGTCCTTTCAAGGAGGGCATCTACCCTCTGCCTCGAAGTCTCTATATATCCTTAACTGTGACAAATTAAAATTCCCCGCCTCTGCAGAGACAATGCACCAGAATTCTCTCCTTGAATATTTAAGTATAGGGAACAGCTGTGGTTCTCTGACAACTTAAAATAATATTTGAAGTTTTTCTATCTGGGATTGTGAAAATTTCAGTTCCATCTCAATTACAGCGGATCACATGTCACTTGATACCTTGGAAATCCGAGATTGTCCTAAACTAGTATCTTTCCCTAGTGGAGGATTGTGCACTCTCAACTTGACATCAATTTTGCTCTCTAATTGCAAGATCTCCAGGTTCTTCCAGACCAGTTGTGCATGCTCTCTTCAATCACTATATATAAATGAATGTGCAGAACTTGAGTCAATTCCACAAGGCGGATTTCCTTGTAGCCTTAATCTACCTTGCATAAGTTCTTGCAACAAACTCACACCTCATACTAAGTGGGGAATGCATATGCTTAACAATCTTAGTTGCTTTGAGATTGAAGGTGGATGTAGAGACTTCGAGTCATTTCCAAAACAGGATTTGCTTCCTAGTAACCTCAACTCTCCATGGATCAGCAAACTCCCGAGCCTCGAATTGTTGAACTAAAATGGGGCTTCAGGAGCTCACATCTCTTAATACATTGAAGATCAACAGCTACAATGACATTAGTTTATGCTATCATATACAAATAATATAAAAGCTGTTACATATCAGATTATGATAATCTTCGCATTCTTATCTTCAGTTTTCTATCTTAATTTTTGCCTAGTATACATATTTTGCAAGTCCTTTGACATTTATCATCCTTCCACTGGGGTCACTAAGTGCAACATAATGAGAAGTTTATCGTAGAAAAATTTCTTAGCTTGCTGTTTTAGATTCTGACCTCATCCATACTGATCCTATTTAATGACGCAGGTGTGTCGAGACTTGAAGCGCTTACAACATTACATAGCTTGCTTGAGGGTTTTTGGACTCACAAGTGCTCACATACGGTTGTGGTTAAATTCCTCTAGCATCTAATCAACAAACAAGTAGGTGCTTGGAGGCATAAATATGTATTCTCTTTTTGCATTTTCTTATTCTACTTTAGAACACAATTCCATATTGATCATTACTGATCTATTACTCAAAGTGATCATGATATAATTTACACGAAACAGAAGTCACCAAACTTCATAGAGTAGTAACGTATGCATAAGAATAGAAATGATATTGATAAAATTGCTAACACGTACTTGCACAATGATACTCAGTGCTTCAACTGCATACTATGGTAGCTGCACACCTACAAAACAAAGATGTGAAGAGAAAGAAGGATCTCCAATTTCTCAGCTTTTGCTTAACGTCCTGCTAAAAGATTTATTCTTTCAAGCATATATATCAGCATTCAACTATCACAGTCAGGTTCATAACATAGCCCTCCAAACACTACAAATCCAAAAACAAGAAAATAAAAGCAACAACAGATAAAATCCACTTCATAATATACCTCAACAACTGTAGATGGTTGTGTGTTCTGTGAAGACCAAAATCTCAATTGGTCAACCCCTCCTACGCTTGCAAACTTTCAAGAGAGACCATTCAAAGGAAGATGCTATAGAAAAATATAGTGTCATAATCACTCTAGGTGCTTGCTTAGAAATTCTTCATTGACTTTTTCATTACTTAAAATTATTTGGTTTCTCCTCCCGATATTAATATGTAAATTTTTCAGTTTAAAAATATTCTTGAAATAATAATAGAAAAATAATTTATACTAATAATAATAAATAAATCAAAACTTATTAAAATTAAACAGTACTATATGTTTGGTTTTCAATAATCATGTAAACATAATATACTTCACAATAAGAAAAATAGCTCAAAATGAACCATGGTGATAGAAGAAAGAAAAATAAAATTCATGTCGTCAACGTCTTTTCATGCTTGTGATAGTAAGTAGCGTTTATGATAGTATGTAGTGTTTTATTTATATATTTAAAGACTCAAAAATGAGAAAAAAAAAAAAACATGTTTTGATAAAAAAATGGACTGAACTGTGTGAAAAAACATAAAAAAAAAGTAAGTCTCATGTCATGGGTATCTTTCTATGTTTATGAAAATATGTAACATTTTATTTATATATCTAAAATCTAATGATTAATATCGTAGAGTTAATTAATTTAAAAAAAAAAAAAATTAGGGTGTACGCACCCTACTTGGGCCCAAGCTAGATCCGCCCCTAAGTTGTATACACTTATCAATGAGAATGATCCTTAACAAATGACTACAAATTCTCATGTTTGTAACTATTTGATGTTCAAAACTTGCTTGCCTTAGATTTTTCTGTGAAACTGTACTTATGAATGTAGCAGAATTGCTTTCTATGTAACCAAATAACCAAACTTTATTCAATGTCATGGAGCTTCAATCTCATGGGATTGCTGGAATTATGCTTATACGAGGATCCTTTATCCGTAACTTAAAACGTGTCTTACTTTTCATGTAACTAAATAACCAAAATTTGTTTTACTTTAAGCTTCAATCTCAATTATTATATTGACACAAGCATTCATTAACCATGATTTAAAACGTGTCTGCTTAATTAATAGAGTCCAGGACTTCTGACTCAAAACAGACTCGACTACCGAGTCAAGATTATGTTATCAAGCCAGATCGTATTATCCAATATCATTTATACGGTCTAAAATACAGACTTTCACTTCAAGTTAGAATAAGAGTTTTTGGATTCGGGTCATGATGGGTTGGAAATTTCTTAATCCAATCTAATAAATTCTTCAACCCAACTTAATCCACGGTGAATTAATTAAGCTAAATTTAATCCATAATGGTACAAAATGTCTAGTTAATAGTTCTCATGATCTTAATAATTTGATTACAAATAAAACTAATAAGAATAAAGATTCAATAATTACAAATAAAATATTCAATCCACCATAAAAGTTGTCTTTAATCTTTATCCCTAGTAAGTATTATTCTAGAAAGATTGAAAAACCTTGGATTTAGAATTATAGATGAGCGTTTGATGAACCGGATTGGGTTGAAAATTTTTAAACCTAAACCAGCCAAATTTAATTGCTTTAAATTTTCAACTCAATCCATCTTAGTTTTTTCTTTTTTCTTTTTGTTATATATTTTTTAAAGATTTAATTTAATCTAACTTGATAAAAAATGATTTTATTGAGGTGGGTCTGTTAGGTTCGGTTGGATATGCCGCGGGAAAATTTTCAGCTGTTGCGGGCAAAATTGGAATTTCATGTGTAAACATATTTCAGAGGTATCTCACTTTTAGCTAGGTTCTGTTACAAACCAACTGTTCCCAGGAAGCAAAAGCACTTCCACACAACAGAAAAAAGCTACAATGTCACTGATACCTCTAACTTGTTCTCAATCTGTCCTCGTCTCTTCATCAAACCCACCTCACGCTTCCTCTCCATTTTCACAAACAGTCTCTTCAAGCAGAAACCTGGTCTTCCCCAGAAACAGACTCTATGCAAAATCTGCTGAGTCTGATGCAAACACCACCCCAGAAGATGCTTCAAGTTCCAATACTGGTGGTGGTCGTGGTGGTGCTTCAACTAGCTTCTTGTCTGTTCTTTGTCCTCTGCTCAAACTCTTCTCTGTAAGTCCATCAATTTCATTTCATTTCTATGCTTTGTTGCACTACTGAATATATTTTTTATTTAATGGAATTCAGCTTGGAGCTCACAAATGATATCAATTAATGATGAAAAATTGAAACTTTTGTATGACTTTGTTCAAGAAATGCTGTGATATATTCCATATAAATCAAATTAAACAATGAAGAATCTAGTGCTTGTAGTTATTGATTTCATGTTTGGTGGGTGTGTGTGTGTGGAGTTCTGTGTTATGTTTGGTGTATATGTTTGATTTCTTGTCATGTCTGATGTTGGTAGATAGTCTATAAGTGACATGTTATATTTTCATTGTAATAAATGAATTTGCAACTGTTTTGAATGTCTCTCATGGCTTCATATTGCTACTTACTATGCTAATTTGCTTCGTTCGATTTACTAGTGAGTTTGTCTTGTTTCTTGCAGGGAGGGGATCCGTCTCGTGAACGAAATTATGCTCTGGAGGTATTTCTTTTTCTATTTTGTTCTTCTTCTTCTTTTTTTTTTTTTTTAACTGGTAGTTGTTTGTCAGTGGAATAGGGTAGTAACAGAATCTAGAAATAGTTGGTTTCCTTGTAGTTCAAAGAATTAAGGGATCTTTTGTGTGACTATATGAACAAATTTTACCTTCTAGGCTTCTAGCAGATACTGATACATCAACTTTGTTGTTGCTAAATAGTAGATGGCAACGTCTTCTTTGTCTACCTTGGCAAGATTTCCATGGGGATCGAGATCTCTATCGGAGGGTACGAATGATTCAGACTCTCCCATGCGCTTGCAACTCTTTGAATTTGGTAAGTTCTTTTCAACTTTACGATACTCGTTACAACTGCCTTTTCTCTTGTGCGTGATGGACATATTGCAGCTATTGTTATTAGCTTTGAATATGTACAATGTATTGTATTATGATATAATCCATATGAGTGTATGTGTATCCAAAACAACATGGAAAGTCAACTTAAATGTGGTAAGACAATGACTAAGACAAATTATCTGACTGGCCTAGACATGTAATATGCTGCATTTGTTCTTACACTTCAATAATTCTGATTGAGTTTTTATACACCAAGTAGTAAAGATTGTCAGTATTTATTGTCATGTTCTAGATGTGAAATATTCCTGATATCTTTCGTCAACAGAGGCATGTCCCTTTTGTCGGAGAGTTCGAGAGGCCATTACTGAGCTAGATCTTTCGGTAGAGGTAAGAAGGGGACTCTGCTAATGTAATAGCCTTTTTTTTTTTTTTCATGATTATATTTCTCTGCTATTTTGTTATTGTTTTAAGCTGTTACATGTTTCTTTGACCTCTACTTCATTATGTTCTACACTTGTACTTTCTTCATGACACAATTTCTCGATTTTAGCTTGGATCTTTGCCAAAGTTTCCTTGTTTATTTTATGAAAAATCAAATACTTACTACCCACTGGATCAAAAGTCCTCATCTACACAGCTAAATAGATAGAATGGCATCCGCCCTTTTGTTTATTCCTATATATTAACTGTCTTTGCTTGTCTGTCTGTGTAGGTATATGACTCTTCCTTAGTCATAAATTTTTTGGCGTCATATTCATCTTACTGGCTTGCTGCTGCTTAATTGTTATTTAATTTTCTAATGTCAGCTTATCGGATATGTGGCAGGTCTTTCCTTGTCCAAAAGGTTCTGTTAGACATAGGGAAATGGTCAGAAAGCTTGGTGGGAAAGAGCAGTATGTAATTTAATTCTTAACATTTTATCTTAGAAAGCTATTGTTGACTTAATATATGATTAAGTTATTGTGGCATCAGTCTATTGAAAATTTTGAAACCACAAGCTAAATGATGAACTGTCATGATATTACGTCATCATATATTTCCTAGTGAGAATACTAATGATAACACACACTAATGACTAGTCTGCTACTCTGTTCTAATAATTTCGATATCCTTGTTCTATTTTTTTATGATGCATTGTTCTTGTAAAAGATGATTTCATTTGCCAAAGTTTTTTCCATCGCCTTTCCGTTTGCATATATGCACTGATGCATTGTCATGAAAATTCCAATGCAGGTTTCCTTTCCTGATTGACCCAAACACTGGTATTACAATGTATGAAAGTGGTAAGTTATAAGCTCATATTTATGTATGTGGCCTTTACAATTAATAATTCCTTTTAGAAATGTTATATTCTTCTTCTCTCACATTTGCTTATAAATGCCTAAATTATCCATTTTTGTCACTGAAAGAGCTTTACCTTGTGTTGATGCATTTTATTTTATTATAATTTATAGGTGATATTGTGAACTACTTATTTCAACAATATGGTAAAGGAAGAAGTCCCTCACTGGGGCTCTTGGAAAGGTAATATAGCTCAATATATATCCCAAAACTTTTATAGTCCACAGGCTTATAAATTCATGGTATGAATTTAAATGGTGGTTGGCATGAAAATGTGTTGGCCATGGACAAGTGGTTTTATCGCAAAATATTGTATTTTTGACCACTGCTTCAAATTCGTGCATTATGCAGCACATTAATCACAGGATGGATGCCAACGATTCTTCGAGCTGGTAGAGGAATGTCATTATGGGAAAAGGCCAAGGGAGATCTGCCATCCGAAAAGTTGGAACTTTTCTCATATGAGAACAATCCGGTTAGATAATGGTTTTACTTTCCCTATATGCTGAAGAGCCTACATAACAAGTTTTTTCACCCTCCAATACCTTCTTTTCAGTATGCACGAATTGTGCGTGAGGCACTATGCGAATTGGAGCTGCCATACATCCTTCACAATGTCGCAGAACGGTCTTCCCGGACAAAGTTACTCCTTGATGCTTCTGGATCCAAAGAGGTTAGTTTTGAACAAAACGAAAATATGATGTGTTGCATGCTTTATTAAATTCCAAGCAGTTTATAGCTCCTTAACCAGTGGCCTCAGTAACACATTATATCAAATTTAAAAGTGGAAATCTTGGTCAACTTTACAGGTGCCTTATCTGATTGATCCAAACACTGGTACTCAAATTGGTGATTACAAGAAGATCTTATCTTACTTATTCCGGACATATTCAGCCTCCACTGTGATGGTATAGTTTTTGAAATCTGTCATGTTATGGTAGCTAATATTATATATGATGCTGCTATCTGCTTATGTTGTAAAGTAAAAATCTTGTGGTTAATTGAAATAGAAATCTTTCGCGAAAACTTGAGCTATGTAGGTTGTCCATGTCCATTGATCTGATTTTGCTTGCCTTGGAGGATCATTTGCATTTCTAATAATTTTTTGAATTTTGGGTTCAAGAAATGAACATCAGATGATAAAACGATTCCTGACTTATTTTTGAATTCGATCGACTTATTTTATCATATAGTTTAATTAGCTACCCATGAATCCATCAATGTTACTGACCTGCATAATCGTAGACTGAATACTGAAACCTATTGAAGTCTTTAAAACATGAAAGGAATTGCCAAAATGGAAATGACTGTATTAGTTATACTATACAATAATCTATTAGTCATGAATTATTTTTTCTGTTATTCTTTGGGATTAATTTATAGCCCTAATAGATATTGTGGTCTAAAATAAATTGTAAATACGTTGTCAGATTAATATAAAGTTTGAAACTATAATAATAATAATAATCAGCAGTTGATAATGTTGGTTTTACATCTACAGTCTCTAGGCTCTCTGTAGCTCTCTCCTAACTGGAAAAAAAAAAAAAAGTCTACAAAGCTGACAATTTTGTGAAGGATAACTCATTCAACTTGCAACACCATATGCCACTGCAGAGCCAAAACTTTGTTTGGAGAGGAGCGATGATAATGCTAAAATAAAATACAGACGAGGGGGTAAAACTAAAAAAACTAAATCCTATAGAGGTAAATGCATCATTTTAAGAGGAAAACCTTTAAATTTTTTCGGGACTGCAAGATGATAGCCTACTCTGAACAAACTTCTTCCGAAATTCTTCGAATTTTCCTTCCTTTATTGCACATCTGATTGATCGAAAGAACCCCAGATAATGGTGAGTATTATGTCTGCAAAATCAACATAAAAATCGCTTAGTTTTCTATTTATCACTCTTAAGTACTACTATTATGCTTATTACTAGGATGACAAAATCAGTACATTTCAAGTAGAATCTGAGCCAGCATTTCATGAACGTTGAGTAGATGATTGACGTATGCTTTTGTATGGTTTTGGCATGTGTAGCAACTACAGCCTTCAACAATAGGTGTTGTATCTTTCCTGAAAAGATGATATATTTTAACAATGCTGATACCAAGAACCTAATATCATCTTTAGAAGAAACAATCTTATCATTTACCTGTACATTGTTGCTCTTAGATTAATCTTTGTACCGTCACTTCCATTATCATTATTGTTCGTATTTTTCTCCGTTACATGCAGTGGAAAGATTAGTGCGAAGCCTCCTAATGTAAGATGGTATATGTAACTGCAAAACAATCATAAAATCTATAGATTTGTAACAACATATCTCAACAAGGACAAAGCTTAGAAATATGACATATAGGATGATAATGTGCTATGTACCCCGAGTCAAAGAGGTCCACTCCTGCAGCAATGCCCTGCAAGACCTCCTCTGTAAGATGACAAAACAAATGCATTTGCAGAGATGTATGAGTCTAATTCGCCTTGCAATAAATGCTCGTTTTTAACCAAAATACAATTTCTATAGCCGCACACGAGAATGCTTGCATGAATTCTGTGACATGATCTTACAAGGAATTCTAGTAACATGAACATCTTTTAGGAAACAAAGCAACTTGTAACAAGTTCAACTATTGTTTTGATTAACACAACTTGCTAGAATTTCCTGTCTCAATGTTTGTTATGAGTCTTGTTATCTCCACCGATAAATTTCAGCATCCTTTGCCACTTGTTGTCATCACCCCGCAGCCATGAACTTTTCTCTTCCGTCCTGTCCCTGCTTCCTTTCTATCTCCGTAAAAGAAATTAAAATTGAAAACACCTTTTTGTTTGTGTTTCCTCTTTGATTTTGCTTATCTTAAATGGTCACAAATTCATCACCTAAACTATTTACCTCATTAAGATGCTTCCCTTAAAGCTAATGGAGCATCCAAGTATAAAGGTATAAAGTGGTAGTGTGCCCTCATGAAAAGTAGTGTTGAAGTTTGCACAACATATGATAAAGACAACAAATAGACCAATAACAACTCTCAACTATCAAACTTGTGAACACAGTACCTGGTAGTCCAAGCCCACATATCAAGCGTGGCCTTTCCTCCGGTAAATTAACCTGAGTATTTTACAGCTCCATTACATCACAGAAATAAAGGAAGCAAAAATGTTATTCATTTATTGATACAGGTAAACAATTCCTCCTATAGAGAAAAGAAAGTCTAGAATAATAAATTAAGTGAAAACATGTCTTAGTTCTGGCTAGAATAATAAATTAAGTGAAAACATGTCTTAGTTCTGGCTAATATGGACTACCCCATATACCTATCAGGCTATCACACATACAGATTACTTGCAATGTTCCCAAAATCTAGTTGTAACCAAATATTAAGTCATGTGAATGTCAGCATTCCTTAACTCTCCAGCATAAACTGCACATTTAAGTGCAAACGGACTCATGCTTTTCTTACAAGTGACGAAGCAGAGAAGAGGCACCATCTAAGTTGTAATAAAGGCATCATCAATGAGATATAACTGCTTTTCTTACAAGTAAAGCAATATTTTGATCAAATAAAGGGAGGAATTGAGACTTTCATGTTAAGGGAACAGTGACTAACAGTAACAGCGTTTAGGAGGGAAGGGCGCTCATCCATGCTCTCTCCAAGCCCAAAGCCTCCAATCCAGTAACCTGAATAAATGATCTTCCTATAAGATGAGATTTGATTGATATTGACAAGCTATACTGTTCTGTGGACTTAAATAGGGGTCTAATATAAGAAGATACCCGATACATTTCTCTTGGCTACCTCTTGGGCACATCGCTGCCGTTCCTCAACATTAGAACCACCAACAATGGATCCAAAAACAGCTCCACCTGCCTAAATATTTTCTGAATTAATACAACACCCATGTTGATGAATTTAACCATCCAAGAGTCAATGCCCCAAAACATTGTAAAGACAATAGCTAAGGGATTCATCGAATAGTTGGTGATGTGATGATTACCTCTTAACTTAAAAATGATCACCTTTTGATTCTTAAATTGAAAGTAAATATGGCTAAATTTTAACAACAGCCTATCATTCCTTACTCTTTCAGAAACTCCATAACTTAAACACAATTTGTAAATAAGGTAAAATGTCACATTCAGATTAAACATGACATAGATCCACCATCTCAAACATAGGCTTTTGCCACATGTTCTGGGAGTAGTTATCTGTAGACTAAAGTATTATGGATGATATGGCATTCTAACTGTTCCTAAATCTCTAAATTTTTCCCACAACGATATTATCAATCGTTTTAATTCGCCAAAAACTAGTGTCAATTAAAAGCTCATAATAATGTGTTATGGATAGCCAATCAAATTTGTCATGCAAGGCCTATCATTCTATAATTTGGATGACTGCTAACAGTGTAAATAATGCTAGAAAGTAGAGCCAAGAACAATTTTACCGGGTTCAATGCAATACATTCATCAAGCCATTTCACAGTTCGGTCCACTGAGGTCTTATTTCTCTTATCAGATACCCATGCAGGCACTTCATCAGCCAAAGTAGTCCATAAGTTTGGTCTCATGGAAGAAATCATTTCCATGTACTCTACAGGTTTAACCTGCAAGCATAATATAAATTTAGAAACAACTACAAAACAAAACTTAAAGAATAGAATAAATTGAGCAAGTGGAAATGAAATTCAATGTACCAAACGACGACCACAAGGAGTCTCAAAAGATGCACCAGTCTTATTAGTGCTGTCATATTCTGGCAGTGACAGAACAGAATCCCTTGTCACAGCTACAAACCCATATTCATGCAAACCAAGCATCTGGTGCAGTCCCCCAATACTAGATATCGTTTTTGGTGAAGGGCCTTCCAAGCTACATATACAAAACAATGCCACACAACTAAACCCGACTTTTTATGAAAAAATGAAGCACTATCAGAGTTCACCATTGTATTAAAAAACTTATGTCAACATCCAAAAACAACTAAAAGTCAGCTTTCTCTAATTCAATTTAGTATTTTCTACACTAAAGTAAATCGTCTTTGCACAGAATCGGTCTACACATGATGATTCAAACATATGATCAAACAATAAAATCACTAAAAACCCAATTCAACTTTTTGAATTAAATCCTAATTTTTCGAACATTAGTTATCATAAACTCAGCTTTATAATTCAAAACTATCCTTCTCTATACTAAATGAAACCAGTCTTTGTATTCCTTCTACAAACCTAGTCTTATGCCTTACAATTCAAACTTATGCTCCAACACTAAAATCGCTAAAAACTCAATTCAAATTTTCAAATTGAATCCTAATTTTCAAACTTTTAGCTATCATAAAGACAGCTTCTTGATTCAAAATTAGTCTTTTCTACGCTAAATTCGACAGCATTCTTTATACAAACTTAGTGTGCACCTAATAATTTTCAATTCTTCACTAAAATCACTAAAAACCCTTAAAATTGTTGAATTGAATCCTAATTTTGAAACCATGAGCTATCATTTCCAATTCAAAATTAGTCTTTTCTACACTAAATTAGAGAGCTTTCTTTGTCTAGACTAAGCCGGTCTACACCTAATAATTTCCAAAAGCCTTATCAAACACTAAAATCACTAAAAACCCACTTCAAGATTTTGCATTGAATCCTAATTCTCGAACCATTAGCTATCAGAATCTCAACCACACACTACAAACGACCAACTTCCAACATTCTCAGAGGCAAAAACACAAACACCTTACAAGCAATACCATAAAAGTATAATTTTTTCAAAAGAAAACGAGATGGGTAGTTTTGTAATTGCTCACAAATGAAGTGGGCTGAACTGGAGAAGATGAGAGTCCGGAGAGGGAAGAGAAGGGAGAAGGTCCGGGGAGATAAAAACGGGTAGGCCTTTTCTGGTCGCGAGAAGAAGAGCGGGTGTCTCGATTGGGTTCGGGCAGCTGCTGCCGCCCAGATGGAGAACTCCTGCCCGAGCTCTGCCGCCCGCCAGCGCCTTCACCGCGAACTTCATTGTTTGTCTCTCCCGAGTTGTCGGAGACGAACACGAAGACGAAGCTTATTGGTTTATATGGTGTCGGGTCTATAGGTGGATAGTCCGTGTTGTGGGAATGGGTCAAACCGGTGGTTTATATAAACCCATAATAAACCATATTTTTTGTTAAATAAATTAATAACTACGAGAGTTATTAAAAGTTTAGACTAATTTATTCTAACTCGAATTAATAATTTTTATATTATCATTTTTATCAATGGTTTGATTACTTTATTTAATCACTAACCTTACTTATCAATTAGAGTTTTTGGATTTGTTATAAGGGAGGTTATTGAAGCCAATCCAGTGACTCTAATTAATAGGTAATATTAATGATTGAGTAAGATAACTAAACATTTTTATCAAATACTTGTCAAGAAAAGTTTAATTTTAATGTGTGTGTTAATTATTGACACATTAATTAATAATAAAAAGGAAAAATATCAAAAATGGGAAAATACCATACTTGATAAAAACACTTAAATGAAATGTTTGTTATCATCTGTTGAGATTAACTACTATCTAGGGTATAAAAATTTACTCCTTAACAATGGAAAATATCCACTCTTACAATAGTTCAAGATATCAAATGTTATTGTAAATATAATAAATACTAATAAATATGTATCATAAGAATCGAATATCTAATTACAAATGAAGACAGTAGCCTATAATTGAATTCTATAAAGTTTGTTTATGATATGAAACATTATATTTATGATTTATTTACGAAATTTAACACCACAGAGGTGGTAATAAATATATTATCGTGGATAAATATAAGATTTATTATATTAAAAGAAAAGTATATTAACCGTTTAAGTTAAAAATTAATTTTTAATATTACGATGATTTCTTTATTATTTATTATGATTAAGATTACTAACCACTTAGGTTGGAGTTTGGAATTTTCTTTCTCATCCATGAGTTACTTTTATTTAAAACAAGAAATATCAATGTTTTATCTTTAAATCAGACCTTTTGTTCCATACAACTATAATTAATTTGTTGGGGGACGAAGTGGTGATGTGCTTATTCATAACCAACTTTGCAAGAAGTAGGTTATAAAGAACTTCACAAGGAAAGTACTTGTTCAATTATTTGCTAATGTAGTTAGATTCATAAACATTTTACAACTCATATATGCCTGATAATATTTCGTTTAATTTGTTGGATTTGAGACATAAATAAAACAATATTCAACCCAATTAACCATTTCTTTTTAATTTGAATATGTTCAACTAAATAATATTGCTGACTTTTTTATTTTTTAAATATACTGGTATCCATTAAAACTACCCAAATTTGGGTATGCAAAAATTACATATATCAATCATCCAACCAAATTTGAAAGATCAGAGACTACAACTATTTACTAACAACTCAATCTTTTATAAAGGAAAATTCAGGGTAATTAGTTGGAGTGTCAAACGATTCCTAAAACATGAAAATGGTTTGATACCTTTGAAATCCAATCACCTACATACAAACTCAGAAACCCAAAATAACCTATAAATAACATTAAACTAAATTTACATATGAGTATCTACTCAAAATGAATTTATAAACACGATTCTTTAATCGAAAACAGCACTAATAACAAAACAACTACTTGAAACTAAAGGCGACGAATCTAAAGAGAGCCTTTTCAAACAACAATACGATCTATTGCCGATGATGAACCATAAGAACATTGGCTTTCTCTAACTCTTCTAACAGAATAGGAACTCAACATTGAAATAATTGAATTCTAATGGTAGAATCTGCTTACTTATATCTTAAGTGGAATCTTTTTCGCCAGATGTTCCACTAAGGTGGGTCATCTACGTTAAACTATTTTATAGCCCCTAGTACAATAATTTGGTCAAGAGGCAATGACATTTACAAGAATGTCTGTTGTTGGCTTGTCATATTTATAAGGTTCTCCTCAACTTTATTTTTTCCTTTTTTTTTTTTTTTTGTTCTTTTACTACAAAACTCTTCTTAAGGAAAAAAAAAAATCTAAGATATATTTGCATGCACATGAAGTGGAAAATTTGACTCCAATCACAATTTTCATACTGGCGTTGCCTTTTATATATGCATGGTTAAAATTAAGCATGGATGTACATATTTTTGTCCAATCCTATAGCTCGAAAGCGAAAGATAATTGTGCGAATAACGTATTTATTATGCGATTTAGGTCCACACAAATAATGTGCACATTGGTCCATAACCTATCAACAGTGAGCATGGTTAAATGCAGTGTTCAAAAGTTTTGTCGGATTGGATATAACCGATTTGGATTTCATATCTGCCAGTATTTGCCAAGAAAATTGTGTTTTTAAGATCGTGGGAACCAGACTTCTGCATTTTGGGATCATCATGTGAAAATGAAATGGAAAGACAAAATTTCAATTTACAATTGCAAAGATCAAATACGTGCGAACGTAACATATTGCCTTTAATCCATGTGCAAATTTTCAGTATCGATCTATCTTATATATATTTTTAAATTTGTTGGCAGAAGTACTTGCACTCCTAGGTGCTCGATGTTTAAGACTGACTGACATTCGTGGGCTTCGATGCTTGTTGATTGGTGTATTATAATTTTTTTAAATTTTTTTACTGTATACATTAGCTTTTACAACATTTGGACCTTAATTATTATCTCTCTAATAACTATGTAGAGAATAACTACCGGTAACTATCTACATAGAGTAGAAAAATTATCCATAAATTAATAACATTTATAATAAATTATCCATATCTATGAACTAATTTACAATTATCCATATGGTGAATCATGACTTGGGTACTCGAAATCATGACCTTGCTTATAGGAAGCGTCGTACATGCTTCCTCCAGCAAGGCAAGCATCTTCGTGAGTGATTGGTGTATTATAATTTTTTTTTTTTTAATTTTTTTACTGTATACATTAGCTTTTACAACATTTGGGACCTTAATTAGTAGCTCTCTAATAAATAGATAGACAATAACAACTACTACTATCTATATAGAGTAAAAAAATTATCCATAAATTAGTAAGATTTATAATAAATTATTCATATTTATGAATTAATTTATAATTATTCATATATTGAATCATGATTTGGATACTCGAAATCATGATCTTGCTTATAGGAAGCGTCGGATATGCTTCCTCCAGCCAGGCAAGCATCTTGGTGAGTGATTGGTGGATCATAACTTACAAAATATAATTGCCAAGAGTTTCCATACCAATCCAGTCAAATAGTCATAACTATTTGATATGGTCCATATTGACTGAACATGACATGACTTGGGGATCGCACCATGGTAGATTCTCGATGATATGTGATTAATCTTCAATACAGTTCAAGAAATACTTACCAGCAGGGCAGGTCAGGCTTGGGTACGTCGGTTGGATAAAATTGTATTGCATGTACATATTTTTAAAAACTACATGTAAATTAATAAAATTATCATGATAGTGATTTTAAATTAAATTCATAATATATATGCTTAATATCAAACTTTTATTAGACAGATTACATACGTTATGGATTATCATAGTCAGAAAAATACATTTAAAGGTATTTAGACTGTCAATGAATAAATATATAATATTTAAAAATTTGATAAAATATATTTTATATAAAAGTAAGAATTATAACATAATTATTTAGTTACATTTTATTAGAAAGTAAAATTTTTGGGGCACCATAGCCCGGCCGGCACGCCCCTTGAGTACCATAGCCTGGCCAGCAAACCCCAAGCCCCTCCTGTAGAGTACTATATCAATAACCAAGTTAGTGTACTATTGGTTCGAAACAATCAACTTGTAACATACCACATCAAACTTCTTAGTTAGAATGTTAATTAATAGTTGGTCAGCAGTTAATGGAATTTTCATTGGTCATCGGTTAAAATAACGGATTTTACTAACAACGTAAACGTTATTTACTAGTAAATTTAAAAGTTGGCTCCATTTGTAAAGCATAAAACCTCAAACAACTAATTTGTAATTTCCCTTTAATTTAATATTAATTTTATATGTAAACCCATTTTTATTAAAATAAGTAAATTAAAGCATGTGAAAAAATTTCTCCTCTTATTATGAACACTACAACAAAATTGCCTCACCCAGTATGATTGGGTATCCATACTGGACAACAAGCTTGGCGTGCTTGCTGTCGGTATGGATACTCATATATCCATACCGAACGGGTACCCAATATGGATATTAATTATCCATACTGGGGGCATAACCCGATATGAATAAAGGAAATGGGTCGACCCATTATAATCATACGGGCCGTCCGGTATGGATACTCATTACCCATTCTGGGTGTCACCCGGTAATATCCATACCGGATTATGATCCGATATGGATATTCATAATCTATACCGGCTACCGACTCGGTTTGGATAATATATCCCGGTATGGATATTATTATCCATATCGGGCACTTACCCAATATAGATATTATTAACAATAAAAATAATAATAATTATTATATATATTTTTTACAATAAAAATATATTAATTATATATATTTTTTATTACAATAAAACTAAAACCGTACATAAATGTTAAAAATATATGTTATTTAATATATTAACCACATTTAAATTACATAATCTAAAGTTAAATGTACATTATAAAATATTATAATAAAACCTCAATACATAAAATGCTAAATACAATATATTTTACTGGTCAAGCAATAATTGAATTTACTATATCTTCTAAAGTTAGTAGCTTCTTAGTAGATCGAGGTAGCGAAACACTAACCAATACTTTTTTTTTTATGGAAACGTGCCAAAAATTTGAACCAAGCTTGAGGTGATAAACTTTAGCATAGGGATCCTATGAGTCAATTTCCGCTTCTGCCACCTCAATTCCTTTTCCCATCCAATCTAATAATTTACATTGATTGTTGTTTGATCTACCAACTTGGCTCGAGGAACTCCGAAATATTGACTGTTTGTACAAGAATTTAAATATTTATTGTTATAAAAAAATTTAAATACTTACATTAATATATACGATATTAAATTGAAATAATAAATAATATAAATACAGTACATATTTTACCTTAGCTGAAGGCTCAGCAAATTGAATACTTTTACTAAATCCCATAGCATTTGAGCCATTTGAATATTGTGTATACGAAAACAATAAATACCATTGTTGTTAGGAAACATGGATATCGAGGAAAAAAAAAATTATTTACCCCTTTTTGACAACAGTTATGCAACAAACGCAATATATGAAATAATATATATAAAATCGATTCATTTCAATCAAAAATTGATAGAGTTTCCCCTATTTTCCGGACTTACCACAAATTTAATTCCCCTGCAATTTATCAAACTTCTCAAATCTTGACCCATTAATCAAACCAAAACATCTTTTTCCAATAAAATGTCACACAAACAATATAGATATATATTTATTTACAAACATAGACATAGCAAAATATATCGAAAAAATGTTTACATCTATTTGTGAGAAATCATTGAGATGGAAAAAATATATATATTTATATAGACACAGTAAGTACCAAAAAATATATGTAAACAGATTATAAATGGTTTAAATCGTTTACCGACTGCGTGGGAGGCATACATGTCAATACTTGAGCTTGATTTATGTTTGACAAATGAGTCATGAGGAAGCATGTCAAATTAGCAATTGTCTGCTTCATGATTGCCATCTCACCATCGACATATTGTTGATATTATGCAAAACTTTGTTTACCAATTACAGATGTTTATACAATAGATGATGTTACACCATGACCCATTCCTCGAACTCTACCTCGATGCTCTTTACCCATAACTTGTGAGACAGCATCATCTCTATTTAAATGTTAAGTTTCTTGATGTAGTGCCTCCATTTGTACCTATAAATGATGTCACATGATATTAACATTAAAAAAACTATATACATTGTATAATACAATAACCATAATAGTTGATAAAAATACAGTAATATACTATTTTATTAGCAGTGTCATCATTCATTGCACTTCCATCTTTGTGCTTGTGACTGACCATCCAAACATCAACTCTGTTGACTTCAGGATCTTCATTCACAGCCACTTTTTTCGCTCTCTAGCATTGATATTGATATATACAAAAATATATTCGCATTTTGGAAAACAAAAAACTAGATACATGTAAGACAATCATTACAGTATATTCAACTCTTACCAAATCTTCTCGTAGTGGTGTCATTCCTTTACGACTTGATGTATGTGGGGTACGATTCTTCTTTGACAACTCCTTGTAATGCTTACTTGTATCTTGTAATATTGTAAAATTCATGCAAAATTCATTAAACGTTAGTATTCATGCCAGTTTGAGAATATAAATTTTAAGATTACTGCAAATTTTGGAGACAATCGCTGATTGATAAATGTAAGACACTCCTGATCATTAATGTTAGCTGATTTTAGCATTTCGTATCTTCTATGTGCATCAGGACCAGGAGGAACATCTCTAATTTGTTTTCTTATTCTGCCGTTATAGTATCTCCAACTCTCATTCATTGATTTCAATGTATGAGTTTTCATGAACTCATCAATACCAAATCATAACTACAGGTATACATTGTTTAAAAGTAATTAAATATGTTACAAAATTTAATACGTAAAATTGCTCTTATAAATACTTGAAACCAATATATACTCTTATATTCTCTTACATTGTATCTTTTAAAGATTATGGTACCTAATCCCAGCTAATATAAGTTATAGGTATCATCTGAGCTACAATAGCTCCATAACTTGAACTGTAGATCACCGAATTTTCTCCAATTGGTTATCCAACTTCATTAATTTGTATCCCTATGACTTTGACCTTAGTCATTTTCTCATAATCCAAGCGATTAAGATCTCTTCCTCTTCTTTTCTTCTCTCCACTAAAGCTACCTGAAGACTGACCAGTCGATGTTCCTTCAGTCGACATCTGAAAATGTAATTGAAATAATATATATTAGAAGCCAACACGAAATTTCATTATGAATATATAAAATTATTAATATAAAATCAATCAATTTTAGAAAATTTTGACAGAGTCTCCCCTCTTTTTCGACTTTATAAAAATAAAGTTCACATGCAATGTAAATAACAAAGTAATTTCACAACAATTTTATTCATATCAGAGACTCTGTCTCTTCACAAACATGAAAACAAAGTTAATCCATTTTACAAAAATTTTGATAGAGTCTCTCCTGTTTTTAGACCTTACCAAAAATGAAATCTACCTGCAATGTAAATAACAAAGTAATTTCACAACAGTTTTATTCACATAATCTTTGCAAACAAATTCATGAATATATTCACATAAATCACATTGGATTATCTTAAAATATCAGGTCCACTATATCATAAATTAATTTGAAATTTAGTAAATATGAAATTTAAAAAACAAAATATGAAATAACACATTTCCGCTGAGCAAATTTGATATTCAACAAAACAGTCTCGTATTTTTACTATAATATTCATTAATAACACCACATATATATTATATAATTTTATGACTAACTCAAAAAGCAATATAAACTCTATTACCATACTCTAGAATTTCAACAATCTAAAAACTCCAAGTCATACATTTTTAAAAACATTATATATAACTCAAATTATCATCCATAAATCATAAATCATTAACAAACGTAGGTCAAAATTTCAAATTCAACATATCGAAAACAATCCACCTCAATAATGTCCATACATATTCCACAGATAAATTCAAACAGCGTAAGAGGAGGAAATTGGCGAAGATAACGATCCCAAAATAACACTCAAATAATGATTAAGCTGCAAAAAAAAAAAAAAAAAAAAAAAAAGGGAACAAAAATTAAAAAAAAAAAATTAATGGCCGGACTGTCGCTCCGGTAATCGGACCGCAGTCTGACCATCCACTTCAGGTGACGAAGAAGAAGAAGACGAAAAAGAAGAAGACGAAGAAGATGAAGATGAAAAAGAAGAAGAAGAAGAAATGACCGAACAAGAAGAAGAAGAAACGGTCGTCAAGAAGAGGAAGAGGAGGAGAAGAAGAAGAAAAGGAAAGCTTATTGACGGGACGGCGACGGAGGAGGATGGCGGTGACCTTGAATTGCCATAAGAGCGACGGCGAGGTGGCTACAATATCGATAGTGGCGATTAGGGCTTCTAGAGAGAGAAAATATGAGAAAAAGATAGAGAGAGAAATGAGAGGGGAAAATGGGTCGCTAATGGGTTTAAAAATACTCAGTTTATCCATATCAGGCAGATCAGGCGCTTGGTATGGATAATCTTTTTTTATTAAAATAAAGGATTATCCATACCGAGCGTCCGACCCACCCGATATAGATAATTCGATTATCTTTACCGGACGAGTTGGGCACCCGATAAGGATATTATAAAATTATTTTTTACATAATCCTTACCCAACGCTCGACATGCCCGGTAAGAATAATCGGATTATCCATATCGGGCGTGTCAAGCGCCCAATATGGATAATCCTTTTATTTCAAAAATAAAAATATTGAATATCTATATTGGGCACCTGATCCGATCGGTATGGATAATCCATACCGATCGGGTTGGGTGTCCAGTATAAAAATATATTTTTTTTTATTTATAAATTGTAGACTGTCTATATCGGGTCTCATATTACCAAGTATAGATACTTAATTAACCATACCGTGGACTGTGTGCTCAGTATGGTTAATTGCTAAGTCTTTTTTTTTTTTTTTTGATTATCCATACCGGACCTTTTAGTATCCGGTATGGATAATATGATTTTATTGCCCTGTTTTCTTATAGTGGAAAGTAAAGATTTTCTAATGATGAGAGTAAAACATACAAGTAATAAATAATTTCAGCATATGCGGAGTAGATGTTGTTCAATCATAAAAGAGTAGGTATCCAAAATATGTAAGTAATGTTGATTTCAATATATACTAATGGTCATCTAACTTAATTGATATCAACTTTTAATTAATTGAAATAAGTTAGATGGTCATCAGGACCTCTTGATTAAATATTGTGGATCAAGCTATTGTTTATGTTGCTCTATTAATTGAAAGTCAACTTGTAACGTATCACATCAAATTTGTTACTTACAATGCTAATAGTTAGTTCAATAACAATTTGTAAGTAATGGTGACTTGCAATCCTAACGACACTCTGGTTACATGTTAGGTTATAATAATTATTTTAGGTGGCTACCTTGAACATTTAAAAATAATTAAGAGTTGTACAAGTAGATATATATAAACCCCTTGTCGTTAACTAAAACTTCTTTCATTGGCTAGTAAAAAACCCATGACAGGGGCGTTTTAACAAATATTGAAATAATAAAATAATTTTATAATTTTTTATTAAAAAAATTATTCTAATTTTCCCTAGTATATAAATTTGTTGCATATTAACTTAGTAAGTGATCATTTGTTATCTACCAAGCAAAAACGATTTTTTTTTTTTTTATGTTAAGTTTTTAATGTTAATTTATAATTTCAGCTATAAAATGTGTGTGGATCAATGGATTTATTTAAAGTAAACCATATCTCTTTTTGGGTTGCAGTACCACATTTTCTTAACATTTTAATTTAAGAATTGTGATTTCAACATTTATTTTTTGATTTACTAATGTTAGAGGTATACCGGAGCCTGCAAAGATCAGTGGTCGTGGTATAGTTTGGATACATAATCATATAATTAAGAGATATCTATTTTTATAATTAAGGAAAAAAAAAATCACATACATGCTTATAAAACTAAGAGAGGATGCACTTTATTTTTTTAACATAAATTAAGCAGATTTTTTTTAAAAAAATTTATTACTGGTGCATTGTCCAAGGTGCTATTAGGATCGATTGAGTTATGACTTTAAGGTATAATTCAAACGTCTACTCTCAGAATGTGAGAGAAATCAGTAACCCACATTAAGTGGGGAAGCACCCACGGTAGTGGAGAGAAAATTGTCCAAATAGTGGGCAAGTGAGATCCGAGTTTGTGAGTTGAATCATGACTTAATTATCATCCACTCGGGCTAGATTTTTGTATTTTATTTTTATTTTTATTTTTATGTTTTGAAACAAGGTATTTAACTAGATTAATTCCTACTTTGCCGTTACATTTTTATTAGAGTTCAATGAAGAAATAAACAAGGCATTTGTGATTTCTCTGCTAAGATCTTCTCCAAACACCTGTCAAAGACTCAAAAATTCATAAGATAAATACAACCTCCATAATTAAGATTTCCACCTTTTCATAGATTAAAATTTCAAAAACAAGAAAAAGTTGTAACCACCCCCGTTTCAACTTTATTCATTTAAATTTATATAAAACATGCATGTATAGATGACATGGGTACCACCATCAACATGAACACTACTACAACTACTACACAAATTCCATACGACAAAAAAGATGGAATAAATTAATAGAATTATTTAAACCAAACTAATAGATCTACCAACCCTATGTTGTTTCTACCAAGAAGAGACTAAATTAATAGTAGCTTTCGTGTCCACATCAATTTGTTTCCAACCTTCTTTTCTTCATCTCTAAGATTATTGAAATTAAAATTAAAACAAGAAAACACAAAGCAATCATTGTTCTCTCTAACACCATCACCAACTTCTTTCTTTTGAAGTTACCCCTTTATTTGCGCATAATGTGAAGGAGATATGGACCACAGCCAAAGTTGAAGTAAACGATCACAATTCACAACCCTCCTTTGAATGCCAATTTAGTTACATACTATATACATCACCAAATTTACAAGAGACTTCTTACTAATCTTAATAATTTTAAAAACAATTTTTAATAAATTTCAAATCCAACTAGATTTATTTGTATTTAATCCTTAATTAAATCATAATCAGAAAATTGGAATTCTATGATATATCAAATTTCATATAAATTTATATACGGAACATAATTTCACCAATTTTACAAAAGATTTCTTATAATAATTTTAAAAGCAACTTTTAATAAATTTCATATCCAGCCAGATTTATTTGTATTTAATTCTTAACTAAATCAAAATAGAAAAATTAGAACTCTATGATATACCAAATCTCATGTAAAATTTACTCAAATTCATTGCATAATATGATAAATTTGTACATAACTACCAAATCATTAATGCATCATCTTATAATTAATGTGGTTATTATAAATAATTTTATCACACCATTTGAATAAAAATTTTGGATAAATTTTTGAAAAATAGAGTATTATTTTATAAATTTGCATACATGACATAATCTTACTAAAAAAATGCATATACCTGTCTTCTTCGTATTAGATGGTACAACAACCAAGTTAGAATATATGTAAATGATGAAATATGTGATTTTAGGACCATGATTCTTGGCCTCTTCTGATTGGGGGTTGCCTAATATTTTATGATGAAGGTGACACTACAAGATTATAACTCCTCCTCCGCCATCGCCACCAGACCACCTATGTGCCACTCACACAAGCACAAATCTCACTCTAATGCTTGTCACCCTTTCTTCTTCTTTTGAGGCACCCTCTCTTTCTTAAAGAAAGAGAAACTAACAACCACTATCAAATTCTCTCCTCTCATCTTCCACTCCCCCTCTTTCCATCCTCCATTTTCAACCCAACATAAAATCTGATCACAACTCAAGTCTCTCCATCTCCATCCATAACCAAGTTTGATCATGAGGTCCAAGACTCAATCATTCATTAACATCAAGCTCATTCTCATCTGTGCTTTCTTCCTGCTCCTCCTCATCTTCATACTCATAACAAACAACCCATCTCCTCTTTCTTCTTCTCAATCCCAACAAACCACTCAAATCCACATATCAAACTCATCAGAAGCCACCAAAGATGATATTGATGATGATCAACAGTCAGAACCAGAACCACAATCAAGAGATCAACCAGCTTGTCCAACTCTTCCCTTAACACCAACTTGCAACAAAACCCCGCCTTCACTAGCACATGCTTTGGTCCACTACGCCACCACAAACATCACCCCACAACAAACCCTCAAGGAAATCTCAGTCTCACTCAAAGTGCTCGAAAAGAAATCACCCTGCAACTTCCTAGTCTTCGGTCTAGGCCGCGACAGCCTCATGTGGACAGCTCTCAACCACGGTGGCCGCACAGTCTTCCTAGAGGAAGACAAGTCGTGGATCGAGCAAATCGAGGCTAAGCTACCCACATTGGAGTCCTACCATGTCGTGTACGACACCAAAGTCACTCAAGCCGATGAATTGATGGAGATTGGAAAGGGAGAAGACTGTAAAGTTGTTGGTGATCCTAGATTTTCAAAGTGTCAACTTTCATTGAAGGGTTTCCCTAGTGAAATATACGATATTGAATGGGACTTGATCATGGTGGATGCACCCACCGGGTACTTTGATGGTGCTCCGGGGAGGATGAGCGCCATATACACGGCGGGGTTGATGGCGAGGAACAGAGAAAATGGTGAGACCGATGTGTTTGTGCATGATGTGGACAGGAAAGTGGAGGACAAATTTTCGAAGGCATTTTTGTGTGAAGGTTATTTGATAGAACAAGAGGGGAGGATAAGGCATTTCAATATTCCTAGTCATAGGACTCGTTTGGGTAGGCCTTTTTGTCCTTGATTAGATTTTTTTTTGCCTTTTTTACACCATATAGATAGTTAATATGCAAATTTAAAGGGGTTGTTCTTTTTCTTTTTCGTTCTTCTTTTAATTGTTTTAATTATTGTTGTTAATTTCTCTTTGAAAGGACTTTGAACATCGGATCATAATATATGTTTAATACAATAATAATTTTCTCTGATTATAAAGATGGTATAATTTTTCTACTATTTGCGCACGGCAAGAGGTGATGTTATATTGAGTGTTATAACTCACCCTTACCCATGTACCAAGTCATGGGTTCAATTTGTGTCATCTTGGATAGTTTTTTCACTTTATGTGAATAGATCTCTCTCTCTTATCTAAGAGTAAGAATTCGAACCGTACTTTATAAGAATCCAGATTAGTCCTTTCTTGCATTTGAGAGCTGGAATTTGGACTATACTTCATAATCTTACCTGATCCTGATAATGTTTTGGCGTGCTAGTAACAATAAAAAAAAAAATGTTTCTATTATTTGATTTGTCTTGTTTTTGGGATTTACTAGCTGTGGGGTTTTAATGAGTACATATACCAGCTTTGGACACCTTATTATTGCAAATTGATTTTGAGAATATGGATGTAAATACGTATAATAAAATTCAATTTTTTTTTATGTTAAAAAAAAAAATCAAATTTTTATTAAGAACTGGAAAAGAGATGCACTACCTAATGGGTGAGTAGATTATAAATTTATAGTTAATAATGTTTAATTAAAACTAGATGGGTAAGGAATTTGTTATGGAATCTGAAGTCATATTTACTAGAAATGATTAATGATTAATGTAGTTGTGGGAACTGTAGAATTAATCTTGCACAAAGGAAAAGTTGATTAACAGAAACATTATATTTTGCTTAAAAAAGGGACAATGTTAAGAAAAGGACAACAATGAAAGAGAAAATCATGTGATCTTTTTTCAACAACTCCAAATGAAATGAGTGTCTTTTGTCGTTAAACTTGCAAAATGGTCAAGGGACTGGACCCCGCGTGGCTGTTCAAGGTTAATTTGATTGCCTTTATAAAGGACAGTGGGAATCAATACTATTTTTAAATGTTCATACAACCACTTCCATTCATAATTAATAGTTTATGTGATTAATGGGTATTTTTTTTTTTAATGTTTTAAATCGGTGCGATTAATGTTTCGGAGCTCGCTAATCATCCGTCAGTCGATGAGTGAGAGTACTTGATCAGTAATTGATTTGATTGTCAATCAATTTGTTGACAGTGTTGACCGATTATGAAACTTGATTAAATCTATAATATTATTTTAAAAAAATCCTATAAATATCATAAAGAAAGTGATTAGATTGAAATAATAAAAATGATTAAATTGATATTTTATATAGGCAATGGTGAAAACAAAATTTGACTAGATTGAATCGTAAAATTTTTTAAACTAAATTATAAAAAATCAATAGTTTTTTTTTTTAAATAAAGGGTAACAATGAAGGGTGATTTTGTCCAAAGATGAAAAATTTGAGGGACAGTCTGGTCATGATGGTGATATAAAATCTTTTTTTTTCATTGACCGTAAAGTGGAATGGAAAAGAAAATAGAAATGATTAAATAATTAGTACAATTGTGGGAACTGTAGAATTAATCATGGACACACATAAAGTTGATTGGCTCAAAAATTATATTGTGCTTAAACATAGGAAGAAGTTAAGAAAGCACAAAAATGAAAGAGAAAAGCATGTGATCTTGTTCCAACAGGGACTCTCTCTATATATATTTTTAGATTTTTAATAATTTAATGATGCATCAGTATAAAAAAATAATAGATAATGAAAATTATTTTATATATATATTTTTTATATATCACTCAAACTTATATTCTTCTTATCAATAGTAAAACAAAAATTTAGCATAGGATCCTCACTCTTTTTAAAAACTCTAAAGGAAATAAGTATCTTTTATCATTAAACTTAAGGTTAATTTGATTGCCTTTATAAGGGATGGTGGGGATCGATAACTATTTTTAAATGTTCATACAACCATATCTGCTAATAGTTTATATGGTTAATTAGTGTATGATAAGGATTAAAATCCTATTATATGTATTTATTAGTACCCTTATGGAGTAAATATCTCTAAGGGTTGTGAGAATATATTTTGGAGGTAATATGGATTGAGTTCCATCATACATTATCATCAAGTAAGAAAATTAGTCGTCTACCAATTTTAAGAACGTAAATTTCAAAGTGATGGGAGATTAAGTCCAATCATATGCATTATCAGCATGTATAGAGAGTGGATATCCCCCTAGTATACATGAGGGTAAATTTTAAAGTGATAAAGAGAATCGAGTTCTAGCGTGTGTAGGAAAGAGTTTGAAAATTGAAATACAAGTCTCTTCATAAAATAAAAAATAAAAAAATTACCATAGACAATTTTGGGCAAAATAAAAAACGTCTTTTTTTTTTAAATTTTTTTTATGGCAATAAAAAACCTTCTTTGATTGTATGGTTTAAGGCCAAATTACTTCTTACCTTTTTCCCAAAAAAAAAAAAAAAAGAACAAAATATCTCTGGCATTTGTAATAATAAATCTCTATATTATTAGTTTTTTTAAAAAAATCTCTTTACATTAGTTTTTTTTTTTTCTTTTTTATACTGTTAGTATATATATTGAGGTAATAAATTACAGATTAGTAAATATATACTTTACCTTACCCTTAATTTATTATTATTGATGCAAAATGAATTTTTAACCACTTTTATAATTTTTTGGGACTATTTTACCGTTAAAGCTTTTAAAACAGTAAAAACAAAGTTATTTGGACACATCAACAGTTATAATTTTAGCCTACTTAATATAAAATTTCATGAAGATATAATTCCACAATTTTCTCATAAAAGGACTTTAATTATTTTGTTTTATAAAAATGTTGTTTTACAAATCATTTTTTGCCATTAAGACTTAAAACAATTATAAAAAAAAAATATTGTTTTAGCCTAAATAATAATTTTTTTTATTAGAGATATAATTTCCTTCATTTTTTTTATTAAAAAAAAAATTGAAGATCTTGTTTTCTTTGAAAAAAAAAAAAAAAAACTTTATGAATAACTTTTTTCGATGACTAATTCTCTTTGAATAACTTTATGAATAATTTTATTAAAGGGGATTTTTATGTGTATCTCTAGAGACAAAAATTATATAGATCGTATATCCATTGAGTTGTAGCTCGGCTCTTAGAAGTTGCTACTAATTTCAAGGGATTTGAAGTGACTTTCCAATGATGGGACAAGGTGTTGATGTCCTCAGCAGATGGGCTTCCCAAACTCAGATTCGGGCCTGAGCTTATAATTAAGAACAAAATACTCAAAATCCTCATGAGTTAAGACTTTAAATATTCATAGTCAAAATTTAGGTTTTATAACACATAACCCCAAAACTATTAGAGTTTGCTAATCAATGTTTGGTTGACCAAGGGTAGTTTCGTCATTTATTAATAACAAAAATTAGTTACTATTTTCACTCGCTCTGTCGCTTTCCACCACCTGCCACCATCAACCACTTTCACTCCCTCTGTTGCTCTCCACCACCAGCCACTATCAACCACCACCTTTTTCTTTTTCTTTTTCTTTTTCTTCACGAACCTAGACCAGGGTTCGATGAACCTAGATCTTGTCTAAGTTCGTCAAACCCAGACGATCTAGGTTCGGATGAACCTAGACACTGTCCAGATTTAGGTTCGTCGAATATTCATCGACCCAAAGATGTCTGGGTTCCATCTCGAACCCAGACGTCTCTGGTTCCAGATCAGACCTAGATTTTATCTGGGTTCGAATTGAATCCAGATAATGATTCTGATAATGATTTATTGTTGAGTTCAAATAGAATCCAGATTTTATCTCAGTTTGATTTATTGTTGATGATGATGATTCTGAGATGATGATGATTTATTGTTGATGATGATGATTTATGTTTGAGTTTTTTAATTTATTTTGATAATTCTGTTGATGATGATGATTCTGTTTATTATTTTAATTTTTTTTAAAAAAATAATTTAAAAATTAAGAGTATTTTTATCATTTAATTATATAATACGATTATATAATACAGTCAACAGTTAGATTTAACTATTATTGATAGATAAATCGGGGGTTATATGTTATAAAACCTAAATTTTGACTATGAATATTTAAAGCCTTATCTTAGGGGGATTTTGAGCATTTTACTCTATAATTAAACCCAATTGCATTTTTTTGATCAGTACAGTATTTAAGAAGGTACGGACTCATTTAGCATTAAATGAAACATGGGGGCCTTTTTATTTTTGTTCCATTAAATTTGGTAAAAAATTTACTGACAAATGAATCAACGTTAGAATGCAAATGTAAATATTTACTGACAAAAGAATTAATGTTGGAATGTAAATATATAAATATATATATTTATTTGAGAGAACGTTAGAATATAGATATTATTATGTAATCATTTAATAATTTAATTTATTTTTTCAACTATAATATCACTTTACATTTGATAATGGATAGTGGTTTTTCTTATGACCTTGATTCTATTTATCAAATAAATAAAAACGATGAGCAGCAACGTAAGTTGATCTAGGTGGCAAGCCCAACCCAAAAATTTGATCTTACATATGATGTGAGAGAGTGATCCGCATGATAATCCCACCCCAAAAATCTAACCTTGCCACTGGGTCTATGACCACGAGGGAGTATATTAAGTTACATGAATTGATCCACCTAACAATTCCGAAACATCAGCCGTACTCTTGAAAGGGTGTGTTGGAACTTAGAACAAGCCAAGTTGAAAATCCAATTTTGGGTATGAAGGAATGTATTAGAATATTCACCTATGTTTTATAAATAATTATAAGATAATAAGAAATCTACTAATACTAATGGCCAAGGAGTTATTAGTGTCTATCTAAATTAAATACTATGTTAGATTTAGAAGTCTATTTTCATATTAAAAGAATATATTTTCATAATAACGGAAGATAACTTTTCACATATATTAAATATATATAATAGGGCTCAAAACCTATATCATTATATGAATTTGGATCCTTTGCTCATCTAAAGTTTTTTTTTTTTTACTTAATCTCATGACATATAAATACTATAATTAATGAATAGTTGAGATATACTTATTTTTCACATTTACTTTATTAATAATGAATCTCATATTTAAAAATGGTTAGAAAAAAGTTTAGATTAGAGAGGATTCAAATTCTATATAAAGGAGAAATGTATATTATTATTTGAAATATTATAATTAAATCAAAGTTTAAAAAGAGGAATGAGTCGAACTTGCGACCTTTATGATGTAAGTGGATATACTATAGGACCAACCTCATATTGTCAACATAATTATTACATTAGTTTTTTTTTTTTTAACCCTATATTAAGAAATAATATTTAGCATAGGATAAATTTAGAATTAGAATAATCATATTTTCCCTCCTATAATTTGATATAATCGCCAATTATTGATTTTCTATAGTTTCGGAGAATTTTATTTTATCATTTATGATTATTATCGTTACTAAAATCATCGAAATAACTAAATTGTCCTGTAATTTTATTATTCTACGTTAACAGTAAAATTTTAATTTTCAAGATTAATTTTAAAGATAAGAGGATTTTTGGACATTTTATAAATAAAAAGGAGGTATTTAATTTATTTTATAAATTAATAAAAAAATTAATAATTTTAAAAAATATTGAGGGATTTTATATTATGCCGAATTATAGGGAAAAAACATAAGATTATATTTTTAGAACCTAGTAACCCAAACGAAAGAGCATGGTTAAGAAGTGGCCGAAGTAATATACTCCTACATCCAAACGCGGGCCGAGCAATCTTCGCAGCCAAACACGAACCCTATCAGTGACAGAGCCCGCGTTAAAAACCGAGAGCAGGGAAACAACGACGAGGAAGAAGAAGAAGAAGAAGAATGGGGAAGGCGAAGAAGGACTTGCTGACAAAGGCGCCGTGGAGAGGAGGAGAAGATGAGGATGACTCCAACAAGTTCAAAGACGCCAAGCTCAAAGTCACGAGCGAGGCTGGTTCCACTCCGACCATGCACGTGCCTCGCAAGAATAAGTCCTCCAAGTACGACAATCTCGATGACGACGACGACTCCCTCCAAATCGACCCTCAGCTTCGCTACAGCTTCCAGCGCAACTTCCAGGTCTCTCTCTCTCTCTCTCTCTCTCTCCAATTAAAGAAAAAGGAATTTTGATTTTTTTTTTGAAATTTAATTGTTCAATTGTATTTGAATTATTGAGTTATTCGTCAAGTTTGGATTGTTTTTGGTGCATTATGTAGAAGTGCTTTTAATTGACCAATTTTATGCAAATTTTGTAGTTTTTGGTTGAAGTGCTTTTAATAAAGCACTTCTATGAAAATTTAAGTGCTTTTATTTATTTATTTGTTTATTTATTTTGGTAGAGAGGTTAGCCATAAGAAATGCTTATGAACAAAGATTGGTTGAAAAAGCACTTGATAAGTTAGGCATGAAATTTGATCAGTTTTTGGTGCATTCTTTAGTCTAATTTGAAGTGATTTCAGCCTCATTTGGGATAGCTTTTGCTTTCACTTTTGCTTTTGCTTTTGGCTTTTGAGAGTAGAAGAAGAAAAATGAAAGCTCTTTTTTCGAAAGGTACAAGAGTTGGCTTCCTTCCAAAGAGTTTTTGAATGGTTAAAACTCATTTTCAGTTTCCGTCCAAACAGCTTTTAGAATAGCTTTTGGGCTCAAGAAGCCAAAAAGTGGCTTCCAAAAGCCATCCCAAACAGACCCTTAAAATAGTGGAATGCACTTTTTTGCAAAATTATAGTGTTTGGTTGAGAATTGAAAAAAAAATAATAATAAAAGGAATTGGTTTTTATGGTTATAGAGTGTCTAGCTTTTTATATATTCTTTGACTAGTAGTTATGAACAATTGGGTTAAAAAAAGCACTTGTTTCACTTGATAAGTGGCGTGAGTGTAATTGCATTAGACGTTCTCATGTTATTGTATTGTGAGAACAAGTTGGTTGTGACATTGTTACTCTTATGTTTGTTTGTTCTATCATGATGGGTGTGGTATGGTCTAGCCGTGTCAATCTTCTGTACTTAAGTGTGTGAGGCTTGTTTTTCCTGGTATTTGTGTTTAACGAATACTTGAAAGAATCACAAGGACTGGGTACCGTGTTTGGCTTGTTGATAGATGTGTGCTGCATAGCAAGCAATGCATTTTTTCTTTATACAGCTCATGATGGTAAAACCCAGTAATAGTTGAGTGGTTAAAACTTAAACAACTGATGATTCCAATCAAGAGTTGTTCAGTTTCTCAAGTTGAGGCCATCTACTTAGGATGTTGTTTGTATCCCACAAGTTTACAACTCACCAAAGTTATAGGATTTGTCTGTAGCTTTTGATTAAGAATGTGGCGAACGAAGCAAATTGGGAGATTTTCCAAGAAAAGAAAATGGACCTAAAAGGAAAGATGTAGTTCCTGATGATGGATAATACATTGCTTTCAATGCCAAGTTGAAATATATTGGTCTCATGCATTTGGAAATGTGAATTGAATTGTCACGTTGCGTGTTGGCATTCTAATTTCACAACAAATACTTTAGAACAATTCTCAAGTCCAGTTGAATGTGGTTGTTTTTTGAAGCTATTGTTTCTTTGCTAATATGTTTTTTCAATGAGTACTTTTCCATGACTTCTGTCTGAGAAAGGTTCGCATATTTAGTTGAGCTGAAGATCAATTCTTCCCTGTTCATGCAGTTTCTTCAACGAGTATTCAGCATAGACACCATTGTAAAGCCTCTTCCACCCACCATGGCTTACAATGTTTCCCGTAACTTGAGCTTCTTCACGCGGATTTTCACACAGTTCTTTGGTAAGTTTGATTTTTCATTGGGAACCAAGAAGATTGAATATGAATAAGTTCTTGCATCATACAACAATTAAACCCAACAAGTTTCAAGGTTATGATTTGTTGTATTGCAGATCCCGAAGGTATTGCCAATGCTCAGAAATCACTTGGGTTAGGACAGGAAGAAAAAGCACGTCGCGTCCGTTGAGGAATAGAAGGATTTACCTATGCACCTGTTTTATGTGATTGTAATTTTGACTGTTCTTATATTATACTTTTTTAACAGCATTTTTTCTCCTTTAATTATCATAACTTAATCCTTTCATGAAATCTCACTTTCGTAATTAAAATTCTTGTCTTGACTTCTGGTTTGCACATATAAAGATGACATTGGATTCATAGAGCTAAAGACAGCTTGAAAGTTGTTTGTAAAATATATACCAGAGTTTCTTGTGTATCAGTATCATCAAAAAATGGGAAAACTACAGTCTACATCTTATAGACACAGTGATCTGCTTGTACCATCTCTACCTTGACACAACTTACACTTTCACTTCCAAAAACAATATATACCGAACTGGGAGATCCAGTTCTTGGCTATGCAGTAGCCAGCGCATATTGGCATCAAAATAGTCACAGCAATGGATCTGTATTTCACTTTAGTGCTCTATTCATCAGGTGAACCTCCGCGCCAATATCCCCATTTACTCATTCCACATTCTGATAGGAATTTATCGTAATCATGTTCAAGTTTGCCGTACACATGTGACATGTCTTCAAAGGAAGTTTGGGCTTGATCTTCTGCTGAATCCTGCAGAATCAGTTTATTGCAATTTCTCTTCAATCTTTAAGAAGCTTGATCTTAAAAGCAAAAACCAACTGGATATATCATCTATGAACATAAGTTTCAATTGAGATTGGTTGTCTATCGAATACAAATTGAGCCATATTGATATACTTACATTGGAATCTGATGTCGACTCAGGGTTTGGAATATCTGCATCTGTTATGTCACTTAGAGCATATTTCCACCTAGTACTTTTGGACCCATGAGGATGTCCTTTAGATTCATTAACAGCTTGGCATTGCAAATTTCCAGCAACTCGAGTGTTAAACGAGCCAATAATGCATCTGATGCAAAACGCTATAAGAGGAACGAGAACTAGATAACCAGTGGATTTTGCCTGAAAATAGAATGGATAAGCTAGGTGAAGTCACTATTAATGACAAACTTATAAGATATAACCAAATTCGAAAACAAAATGAAATCTAATTACCAAAGACAATGCTGCAAATGCACTATCTGCTTACATGTGGCAAAGTACGCGTGATTTGCATGGTAAAATACTTTTTGCCCAAAAGTCCATTGAAGATTTTCAGGGATCGCTGATGAGTCTCTCGTAGATCAAAGATAGATAGCTTATTCTTCTCAGTCTGAAATAGATCATAGTGAACTTGTGTGACATTTGAACAGAAGCCATAAACAATTCAGAAATTTGCAGGATGAAATTTACAGATTTCCAAGCAGCCTAAATTGTAAAATCAAACAACACAGGATCTACACTTAATGAAACATTCTAGTCTGTCGATATTAATACTTCAATGTGTCTTAACAACTCGCCAAACCAAAATCATTTTGTTTATTTAACCTGTCACCAGACTTCGGCTGAAAATGAAATATTAAATTATCTGAAATGTAAGGCTTACATCTCTAGCTGTAACCAGACGGAGGGCTCCATACACAATTGCCTTATAGACCAATTTTAAGACTTATGAGAAGCAAATCATACGACCATACACCATATGTTTCCTATTCATCTCTAGTTAAAATTTTATTGAAAATGATTGCACATGCGAATGCAAACACCACAGCCTTGATGCATGCCCTTTATAAAAAAGAGAGAGAGAAAAAAAAAAAATAGAAAAACAAAGAGAAACACTTTTGAAGTGTACTAAAAGTAAATTTTTGATCCAGAAAGTCTATCTAGAAATGCATTTATCAAGTACTTACTAGATAAAACACCTGAATTGCCATTTTCTTTTATTTACAAAAGCACTTATTTCTATTGTGGACAAACTACAAGGAAAAACATTTAAAAGTACTTCTGACCATTCCAAAAGCAGTCCCAGTCCCAAAAACACCATTTTACAACTACATTTTAATAATTATAAACACTTGAGAGGAAAACAAGCAAACAACCAACATCGATATCAAGTGTACAAACTGAACAAGTACATAATGATCATGTAAATTTGCTTACTGCTCGGATTTCTTCCGCGGATGAAGAAGGAATCTTAAGTTGCTGTCCTTGAAATATCAAATCAACTTCTACAATACTTCTATTCTTTTCTAATATTGAATTCACAGACACTCCATACTGCTTCGAAATCGAAGTTAAATTCTCACCTCTGCCACCAAAGCTATCGAATTTCAGCAAATCAACCAGATTTAAACACACCCCAGAAAATAGAAATACTTCAAATGCGTTAAAAATCATAAACAAATGCAATTAGATGCTATTATCATTAAAAAAAAAAGCCTTACTCTTTGACCACATGAACCAGCAAGTTCTTTGAAGCGTTTTGACCGTTTGACCCTTCATGAATTTGAAGTCTCCATTTCTGTTCACAATAACAAAAATTTCCCCATTTCATTACTCAATCAAAGAAGCAAGAAAATGGTAAAAAGAACAGAAGATGTTGATGTACCTTTGAAGGGCCACTAAAATGTCTTTTGAAGTAGAAACTGACAAAGCAAACAACAAAAAAAAAAAAAGGAATTTTTTTGAGAGATTTAAGAGAATTCAACAATGAAGAGGAAGAGAAGGAGAGAAGAGAGAACCTGTGAGAGGGGAAAGTTGTTGTCTGGTTCGTGAAAGCCAGAGAAGGTCGTCTGTGGCTCAGCTTCACTTCCATTACGGTGCGTCAAAAAAGCACAGAAGTTTTTCCATTTGTTCTCGATTTGGAGGGATAGTGTCAGTGGAGTCCCTGTCTTATAAAATAATTATAGTTTGTTATCATCTGTTGTGGAATTTATCATGGACATCCTAAGTTTAGTAGTATTTGCACTTAGAGGCATGGTGCAAATTAGAATGACAAGTTGATCCTCGAAGTGATGGAATTATTTTCAAAATAATGCATAACTTTATATGATTTGGTGTGATAATTAAATAAGGGTTGTTGATTTAATCAAAAGGCATAAGGTACACATGATTCTTGAATTTTTTTTTTTTCAATAATCTTAGAACACTATTATGCTTTAGTGGTACCAAGACCATATATCGAGAGTTCGTAATTGATCGCAATGGGATCAAGATCAAAATTTAAAGATTGATACATTGACTTTTGAACAGTAATTTCAAAGCACGGTGTATGAAAATTATTTGTTTCGTAATATTTTAACTTATTTATTTTCATTATATCTAGGATAATTACATGCATATTTTATTTGCACTAGTTTTACTCACATGATTTGTATAGTGCAAATTAATTATGTGAAATTAGAGATGCATGTTATTATTAGATTATTAATCTTTGAAATGGAAATAAAATTAAATGCATACCGTAGGATATATAGAATTCAGTAATTATATAAGTTCATGGTGATTGAACCTAATATATTTTATTAAATTAATATTGTTATAGAATCTAGAGACGTCGTATGAACTAGATTCATTGTTATACATGAACATATCTTTCATGATGACTATATTTACTATGAATTATCCTTCTAAAGTACGGAAAAGCGAAAGGGAAGGAAAGAAAAACCTTTGGCCCCAACTTGATTGTTTATCTAGTTGATTAAACTAGACATGGATGTGAGACAATTTAAGGTCTTGAATTTGATTCTCTCACCTATGAGGAGAAAAATGAAGTTACTAGTGTAAATTGTTTTCGACTTCATGAATCTAAGAGTGTGTGTACATATATATACATCTTTTATGATAAATACCTCTTAACTTTAAAAAGTTAAAACGAATCAATTAAATTCATTCATTACATTTTCTCTCCTAAAACAAATTTTCTCTCCTATTTAATTCAAATGTAATGAATGAATTTGATTGATTCGTCCTAATTTTTTAAAATTAGGAGATATTAATTATAAAAACACTATATATATATTGCTTTTATTATTAGTATATTCTAACTTTAAAAAGTTAGAACAAACTAATTAAATTCATCAATTACATTGTCTCTCCTAAAATAAATTATCTCTTCTATTTAATTCAAATATAATAGATAAATTTGATTGATTCATCTTAACTTTTTAAAGTTAAAAGATATTGATTATAAAAGCATTATATATATTTATATATATATAAATATAACAAAGTAATATAAATATGTGGTTATTTGGATGACATGTTATGCTTGAAATAATGAAAGCATAAAAATCAAATACAATGGATGACATATCTCTCCTAAAACAAATTCTTTCTCCTATTTAATTCAAATATAATGGATAAATTTAATTAGTTCATCTTAACTTTTTAAAGTTAAAAAGTATTGGTTATAAAAACTTTATATATATTTATATATGTATATAAATATAACAAAGTAATATAAATATGTGGTTATTTGGATGACATGTTATGCTTGAAATAACGAAAGCATAAAAATCACCATATCATTATTATCATATAAATGGCATGGTCATTAGGCTTGCATATGTGTTTTGTGTTTGAATATTATCAACATGGATAACGGTCTAGAGTTTATTCATCAAACTCAATTAGGAATTGAAGTAATTCAATTATTTAATCTGCAAGCTAAAAGTTATATTCTATGTTTTAGACATAAGATTGCATAAAGTATTGGCAAAGTGATATCTTATTTTGAGTATGCTCATTTATGTTATGACACGTACTAAGAAGGATAGGACTTCTGCTCTATAAATGTTGGCTGGGCATACATACTGTATATCCTAATCGTGTACAAGATTTAAAGTATCAAAAGAATACTATAAATTATGGTATAGTTGATTTTTGGTTGTCCTTCAGTATTGGGTGGTATTGATGCCGCTTCGATCATTAATGTGATCATGCAACTATAAGTGAATGGATTTTTCACATTTGGTGGAGGAGCTATTTTGAATTCAATGAAGCAAGCTTGCATAACAGAACCACCATGGCTATTGAGATTATATTTGGCATCATGAAGAGACAATGGTTAAGGAATTTGAAAATAGAATTTCCTTTGGGCCCAAACCCAATGTCTCATAAATTTGTCAATTATGATAATAACTCGACTCTGTATGAAGAATATAGCTAGATAAATATAGGCAAGTCTATGTGTATTGGCCTAAGATATAATTATGAGAGACAAACTCACAGATGGTGTAATCACCGTAGGTTTTGTCAAATCTTGCGAAAATCTGGCAGATCCTTTTAAAGAAAGTCTTGCAAGCATTTTAGTACTTAGAACTATAATATTTTACATACGTCTTAAAGGTGAAAGTGTTTGATACTTATATGTTAGAATGCTTTTATAGGGGCATTTTTTATAACATTTACCTAGATGAGTGTCGAGGATGATGTCGCCCTTTATGTAAATTAGCTGGTTACTATAGCCCTCATAAAAATCCAAGATATAGATGTCATGCCTTTATACGCGTCAGCGATTTTGAACACCGAAGATATTGAACGATTACATATGCAACATGTCCAATTAGTTGAATAAGGTTGGTGTTTAAAGTGTGCCTACCATGCCACATTGACTAACTTTGATGTGTTTCGCTAAATGAAAGGTTCAATCAAAAGACACCTTCATTTATGCATAAGATTTCCTAGCCTATGCAAGACATTTTCAAATTGCACTGATTTTGAAAATGGTGGAGCATTGTTGGAATTATTTTCAAAATAATGCATCACATTATATGATTTGGTGTGATGATTAAATAAGGGCCATTGATATGATCTAAAGATATGATCAAACGTTGTGACATTTATCATAAGATATGACTTTTATCAAATGATGGTTAAATTTGTCAAGTGATAGAAATTTGGAGTTATGAAATAAAAAAGGCACGTTCAAATAACTTTATCAAAATCTTAAGAAATGAGGCATATTTAATTAAAATAATAGGTAAAGTAAATAAGGTCACACACACACACACACACACACACACATATATATATATATATGAGCATAATAATGATAATATAAGTATAGTCATATATGTAGCGCATAAATGTAAACAAGGTTAGTAAATGCATTCATATAATGTATAATGGAAAAAAAAATCAGTAGAGCCATATGTGTAATGCATAACAGGATATAAGGTTAGCATAATCATACATATAATGCATAAAGGTAAATTGAGTCGGTATAACCGTGCATATAATGCTCAATAAAAACAGGAAATAAAGTTAGCGGAGCCATACATATAGTGTATAAAAATAATAATTAATAAAGTTGATAGAGTTGTATATATAATGCATAATAATAAATAAGGTTAATATAATTATATATTTATATAAAGTCTACAGAAGTGTATATTGATTGAGTCAACAGAGTTAGACTTATTAGAAGAACTATATATAAATAAATATAAATAGTAATTAAATAACTCATAATGAGATTTTGTTTACGTATTTAAATCGTATTGATAATGTGTTATAAAATAAAAATATAAGAGTTATTAGAGGAGAACACACGACGAGACTGGTTAAGTAAGTTAAATATAATATAACTTTAGCGAAGAATAAAGTAACATAAAATGAAGGAAGAAAATAAAATAAAATGGGACAGCAAAAGCAATTCTTCTTATTCATACGTGACGCACACTTCTTCAAAATAATAATAATAATACGTGACTACACATAAATGTAAACGAAGTCCAGACGGCAGAGGGTAGTTGGCTAAAATTATCATCATGATTGGCTATTGGCTAAAAGTATCATCATGACTTCGCAACATTGCAGACGGTTGTGCAAATCCGTACAACATGTTGCATGGTTATTAGAAAAAGAATATGAATTGTCTACGTTAGTTTTACGTTATAAGATGTGTCTTTGATGTGACTTATTATTAAATTATTAACATTTAAATTTCCTCTACAGTATTGACGTAATTAGTTAAATCAGTTATCCAATTCAAACATATTTACTGATGGAATCATTTTTATAGTTTTATTATAATTTACCTACCTAAAGTTAGTTCTGGTTAGTCAACAGTTAGTCAATGTCAATATATCCAAGGATATTTTTATCTTTCAACTATATTTTAAATTTTTTATCCATTCTCTTTCTTACCGTCTCTCATTCTACCTCTTCCTCTCACTCTTCTTCTTAAGAGAACCCAAATCTGGGTTCTCCTCAAAATCTGAGTTCGTTAGAACGCTGATCTGGAGTCTCACGAATCCAGAATCTGGGTTCTGATGAACCTAGATCTTTGGGTTCTCAGTAACCCAGAAATCTGGGTTCATTCTCAGATTTTGTTTTTTAATTTTTTTTATTGTTGAATTGGTGATTGTTTGGGTTGATTATATTTAACTGATGACTTTGAGTGATTTTTTGAGGATGAATCGGTGAAGAACACTTGAAGAACACTATGGATAGAAGTTGGACATTTTTGGTCAAATAAGTCAACATAATCAGTTAGGGATATTTCCGTCTTTTTAACATTATAACATTATTTGCCGTCAAAACTAACAGACTTGGTTAATCCTGGATGAATATTTTGTAATAAATATATAAAGTTGTTTTCCTTAATAAATAAATTCAAAGTGGATAACTAATTTGTAATTCACTCCAGTTGCAATAACTTTGCTTACTCTCGTCAGAATGTTAGATTCCATATAAATTCATTTCGAAGTCAATTTCAAAATTAAGTAATAATAATAATTAAAATATTTAACTTGTAAATCAAAATAACAGTAAAAAATCTTCAATAAATATTTCAAAAGCCGCTCGATAAGTTATTTTTCTAAAGCATTTCCCAGTAATTTCAAAGAAAATCCTTTTACTTGACAACAGTAGTCTTTTTTTTTTTTTTTTTAAAGAAAAAGAAAAAACAAATGGTGAAGGAAACATGGATAATAATCGGATCAAACTGCAGCTGCAATCAGGACTTGATTCCACAACCTAGATTAATTGGTGGTCAGGGTTGTTCATTTTGTTCCTTTTCCCTTATAAATTTCTGAGTGAAATTATAAATTCATTAGAAGGGCATTCTCCATGATTGAAGGAAGTACACTAGAACCATTGTCCAATATAATTTGAAAATATTCATAAGAAGTACAATAAAACCACCGTCCAATATGAGTTATTAGAAAAAAATATTTTAGATACGAATTGTTTCAATCATAAGGGTTTTTTACAACAGAAAGGACAAAAGAGAAGGAAAATTGCTGAAGCCATGTAAATGAATTAAAATTGCATAGATTTTAGTTAGTGGAAGATAAATGAATTAATTTTTGTTCCCACGTGATGCCAAGGATAGTAAAGAATAAGAAAAGGAAGCATATTTCAAAAAAAAAAAGAAAAAGAAAAAGAAGTGATGGGTATTTGAGTAAATTTCATTTGAAAAGTAGATAAGTTACAGATGGAAAACGAGGAGGCAGTACTTGTACTCCAAGTGCATGATTTACATGGTCCTCGTTTTGTTTCATTGACGTAAAGAAACAACAGAAAACTAACTGAAATACAGCGACATGAGCAGTCTAGGCTTGATCAATATTAACAAGAAACAACAATCTAAGATTCTCCTCGTCTTTGAATTAGTAGCTAGTAGCTGTTCTTGAAGGGCTTGTAAGTCCGGAGGTCAGTGACAACTCCTGCTATAGAACCGGCAGCCGCAGCTAAGCTAATAACAAGGCAAGCAAAACTTAGGATTTGAAGTGAAAGCCATTTTGTGCTCCACTTTGGGATCTTCTTTTGCACTATGTACATCTCCACAGGGAAATAAACGGTTAGTGGCCAAAATCCTAGAGCTCCTAGGAGGCCCTCAACATCATTAAAGAATGGAAGAAGCATTGAGATCACTGTGGTTATGATCACAAAAATCGTCCTCCAAACCAATCTGAAGAGGTTGAGATTGTAAGCCTTAAATCCTGGAATTGGGATTTTAATTTCTTTTGTGATGAATTTACTCTCCGGGAATCTATCTGCAGCTGTTTTTTCAATGAATGCAAAGAGGGGTTGGCAGTGAACTTGGTATACACCAACAAGGTGAACAACTATGGCTATGTTTGCTATGTCCAGCAGCCAATATGGGTTATAGAAACCATAACCAGTGAGAAGATTTCCAGGTGATAGGTCTCCAAACGCAGCATAGCCAAAGCAGCCACAAAGCATGTAGAAAAGTGTTGTTACTGCAATACTTATTCGTATTGCCTTTTTCATTGTCTTGGCTTCTGATGGTGAAGTTTTGATTGTGTTCTGTTACGTACATACCGATTACTATCAAGTTACTATTTCATCTTTTGAATTCACATTTTCTGTTTGATAAAATAGGAAAAAAAAAAAGAAGAAAAAGGAACATTAATAAAACTGAATTTCAATGAGGACGATAGAATAAGAGTAGGCAAAAGCTATGGAACCAAGTGCTTGGAAGCTTCTCCATATCTTTTCAGTTTCAGAGTCAACGCCAATGCTTATACCAGTTAAACTTCCCCTCCATTTTCCAGTTTCTGGTAATTAAGCAACCCAAAAAAAGAAAAAAAAAAAAGGCAACTTACTTTAGCTTTGTCAGTCACCGAATCATTTAAAAGATAGAAAAGTTATCAATATCATAAAGAGATAAATTAATGGTTTAATTACCTGCAACTTTAGCTATGCCAAGACCAAGACCAATGGTTGAATAAGTGAAGGACATGACAGTAGCAACAATGGAGAGCCACCATAGTTGATCAAAGTCAGGAATTTGAGAGAATATAATTTCCACAACACCAAAAGCAATCATGTATGGATTGCTATTCACAAGGCATGGACTTGAGTCACCTTTGCTGTGAAAGCAGTTGGACCTTTCGATTGCCCTGTTACAACAAGAACGAAAAGACTTATTAGTCCCAAGAATTATAATAAAAAACAAACAAAAAGATAAATTTTGAACTCACATCATGCTTATAGATGATGCTATGGTGTAACCAATGGCAACTCCAAAAAGATTGAGATATTGAACAAACCCACATATCTTGAATTTGACCCCACCTGAGAAAAGAAACATAATAATAATATTAAAATTATGAATCCAGTTGTGTATTTATTGCTTATTGCAAATGTGAAATATACCAAGGTTGGATCGAACAGCATCCATGTAAGTATAGTTTCTCTTGCCAGTGACAGGGTCTCCTGATCGGTAACAAGCTGAAAGAAGACAGGAAGTGTAATAAGTGACAAAAGAGAACAAGAACATCACAGCTGGTCCAGCAATCCATCCCAGTTGTGCAGTGGCCCAAGCCAGGGACAGAACTCCTGATCCTATCACTGCAGTTATTATGTGTGCACTAGCAGTCCACATAGTCCCTGTTTATTTAAACACACAACCACCACATCATAAGTCTTAGCAAACTATATAACTACACAGATAAACTAAAAACCAACCGAACTTACCTGTTCGTTTGAGACGGCCATCATCATCGAAGCACTTGGAGCCGCCTTGTGGAGGCACGACTACCGAGAAATGGAAGACTTGGTGTTGAGGAACGTGGTTATTTGTGGCAGTGTTGTTTGTAGCCTGATTCATCATTCTAATGGGAGACTCAAATATTAAGATCATACACACACTTTTCAAGAGTCACAGAAACCCAAAGAGAAGCAAGAGCAGATTGAACTTGGGACAAAAACGGGGTATTGAATGTGGGGTATATATAACAGCTTAGAGCAAGAAAATGAGCGGCAACTTCTGTAGAGAGGACCAAGAGAGGGTCAAAACAACCATTCAGACTCCAAAAACAAAAACTACCTTCGAAGTACAAACCTCTGTCCCACACCGTCTGTGAGTGCCCGACACCACTTTTGGCCGCCCCACCTGGTCGTTTTCTCATCCCAAATGACATTTTTATCTGTTCAACAAGTAGCCGGTGATGTACAATTTCAAGGAGAAAGTTCTCTGGGTACGTAACGACCCACAAAAGATGATACTTTAGTACATATTATCTTGCTGTGTATACTAATCAATGTGTGATTTATCTACTAAATTATAAATTTATTGTGCTTGCTAAGTACGTGTATTTCAAAGCACTAATATCATTATTGTTTTATTTACCAAGTTTTTCTTATGAGTCAGGTAGAGATTGCTGGTCCAGACACAAATCTGTTTGAGTAGCTAGCTAAAACGTTATTGCAAGACCTAGCAAAACAGAGCTATTCGATCACTTGTAACGTTTGAGCTTCTAAATTTTAGAGGCGATCTTATAGATAAAAATATTTTGAAGTCATGTCTTAATTATTTTTGAGGTATTTGACTCATACAAAACTAGAATGGATTCCAGTAACACAAGTATGATATTATACGAGAAAACAGACAAATATAATATAAATATATGAGAATACTTGAACTTCAATGCAAAAGGTAATGCAAGTTTTGATACCATAATAGTAAATACTCTCGTACGACATGCATGTTCACAAACAAAAACCAATCAAGATTAGTCATGTATACACAACGATGAACAGTGACTGAAAAATAAAATGATTGTACCAAGATTCTTACCTTAATGTTCATTAATATATGATCTCATGATTAATATAATTATTGCCAATAAGCTTGCCGCGCACGTCTTTTGGAAGCCAAACAGTTGGGCAGAGTCTTGAACAGCACAGCATAATTCAAATTTTAATTTACCCTTCCTTGTTTATATTCTCTTTTAGTTTAGGAATCTATATAAATAATTATGAGCAGAATAGAGTTTCGAAAAAAATTATATGGACATGTCTCATTCTTTACACAACAAGGTCTTACAGGGCTAGATGATACAATGATTTTTTTTTTTTTTTTTAAAATAATGTTACAAATATAATTACAACAATTGGATACAACTATTGGACTCTTTAGATATTGACTCTAAAAAAATAATCTGGACCGCAATATTTATTATATTCTGCTCTCATATTAATTAGCACGGAAAGAGAGACCTCACACTGAGTGAAAAAAATTGGTCCTCCAACTAGAGGAATCTATATGTAATTAGCTCTCTTATATGAGGGGTTCCATGCTAATTGTCTACCATTGACAAACACAGTACTTGAATCAATGATGCTCTTGTGAGAAAAGCGGAGGGGATGTGTTGCGGCCATCACGCCACAACCCTAAATTCATATAAAAATTGATGAGTTTGACTATTTTACTCATCAGATAATCAATTATATCTATTGAATTTACTGTAAAAGTAGTTATTGAAATCAATTTAATGATTGTAATTATTGAATAAGGTTATCTAACCAGTAAAGTAGTCAAATCCAAAGTTGAAATATGAAATTGACTTTATCTAAATATAATGGTTGTTCTTGACGAAATTATCAATTAAAATACAGAAAGTTAAGCAAGAAACTTGAAGCAACCGGTAAAAGTATGCGACTCCCAAATCAGTAAGTGATTCGTCAGAAATGAGAACCGGTTTCGTAAAGGAGGAACGGTTGTTTGCGTTAAAGAAGATACAATGCATTGAAAGAAAATGCTTCGTCGACTTTGGCCCAGAATAGGGACTTTAATTCCAATCTTTGGTTTTTTTGATTTGTTTTGTTTTTTTGAAGAGGATCTTTGTTTTGGTCCGCAATGACACGAAAGGTTTTTCTTTTTCATTTTTTTTTTTTTTAATTAACCATAAGGAACTTACACTTTCAAGAACAAAAAAAAGAAGAAAACTATAAGGAACTCACAAGCCGCAAGCACTATCCAATGTATACATCCAAAAAACTAAACCAAAACCAACTAAGCTGACGAAGCAATATGTACATTTTTTACTTTCCAGAAGCCTTCCTACTTCCTTGCCTCTTCTTAAAGCCAGAATAGCCAGGTGATGGGCCATGCGCCTTGTCAGACAATGAGAGGCACTTAAAAAAAATCTTTTAAGACAGTATCTTTAAAGCCAGAAAAGCCAGGTGGTGGGCCATGTGGTTCCTCACACACGGATTGGCCTGACAAAGGCACTTACAAAACTCTTTAAGACGGTGCATTTGAACATGTTTGAATTAAATTTACTAATTTGTGCTTTTTTTCTCTTGGTATTTTGAATATGTTTGTTTAACTCAGGAATACGTTTGCTTAAATTTCTTGGTATTTGACTTTCTTGAAGTTTTACGTATTTTGATGAGATTTTTGTATATACATCATAAAAAAGTTAAATAACATATCTAAAAAAATTTTGAAATTTTTTTGGATTTAATAAACTATTTTTTTAAAATTTTCCTTTATTATTTAATATTTTATCTTCAAAAGAGTTGAAAAATATAGTTCATACACCCCGACAGTTTTTAATTTTTTTTAAGTCTATTTCATTATATTTATCATCCATATAAAAATTCGCATAAAAACTTAATATATCATATTAAATTTTATTAAAGTTGCTTAAAAGTGTGTATTGTAATATAATTTTTTACAAAAAGAAAAAATAGTTTGCAAAAAGTTTTTCCATAAAAAAATCTATAATGGTAAAATGAACCAAAAAAGTTCATAAATTTGGTTAAGAACACATTTTTAATTAATAAAAATAAATCAAGGGCAAAATAGAAATGACTGATCCTATTCTTTGTCATCTCAACAAGTACACTGATGGTGTTAAGGTTAACTAATAAATAACGGTAAACGAATTTTTATATACTACAGCGTAAATTGCACAAACCTTGCCGAGGTTGAATATAATTACGGAAAAATGATCATATTTAAAAAGCTTATATTAAGTCTCTTGAAGTTTCAAAAACTCCTCATAAATCTCTTATGACGTCAGTCAACCATTAGTCAATCACCAATAAATCAAAATTATAAAAGAAAAAATGGTCAATTCACAACTAATGAGTATTTTAATTAAAAAAAATATTTTTAATTATTAAAATAATATATATTTTGGAAAAAAATCATTTTAGTCCATAACTTTTGGAAAAGTGTCAATTTTTTAACTATGTTTTCTAAAAAGACGAAATGAACCTTAACTTTTCAGAAAAATATCAAATTAGTTCCTTCCATCGGTCAACTAATGATCAAACTTAACTGATAGCATACTAAATGGGGGTAAATTTGGCATTTCCAATTATAATGGAGGAAGATGTAAAAGGAAGATAAAATAAGGGAAAAAAATTCATTTAAAACAAATGAGGAAAAAAATTTTTTTAAAAAAAAATCTCGTTCGACAAAATTATTTAAAAAAAAAAAAATCATTTTGTTAAATATGAATATCATCTCAAAGCATATACCAATTATACCATAAATATGTGGATCTCAAATATATAATATTATAGACTGAAAAAAAATTAATAGATGCAACAAAAATATTAAACAGATGGAGCAAGAGCAGAAACTGTAAACATATTAAAAGTTAGAGCAGAAATTTTGAAAAACAAAAAAAAAGCAAAAATTACAAGCTAAAGTAGAAATTAAAAATAAAAATAAAAATAAAAAAATCACACCCATGAATAAAGATTTAATGAAAATTTTTAATTGTAAGGGCAAAATGATAATTTTATAATTAATAAATATACATAAGATTCTCAAACAAAGCTACGCCCGGTCAAAAATTTTCTAAGGGTAAAACTGTAACTTTATGAAAATTATATGCAACTCATTAATTGTATTTTGATAATTATATATTATTGTAATATTTAACTTTATTTGAGGGTATAATGATCTTTTTATCTGTTTTAATAGTGTCCAGGGTTAAATTAGTCTTTTTACGTTTTTCATTAGGTTTGACTGTTAGTTGACTGATGAGAGAGACTAATTTGACACTTTTTAGAAAAGTTAAGGTTTATTTCATCTTTTTAGAAAACATAGTTAAAAATTTGACACTTTTCCAACATTTAAGGACTAAAATGATTTTTTCTCATATATTTTTTCAAAAAAAATCACCTTCACCTTCTATTTCTCATCATCTTCCTTATCTCCATTTTCATCTTCTACATTTATCAAAATTATCATCTTTAGATCTTCAATCTTTAACAAAAAAAAAAAGAATTTAACTTTACTCTTTTTTGTCAACCTTACCCAATCCATCATCTTCTTCATCAACCTCACATTTCTTCATCATCAATCAACCTTACCCAATCCATCACAACATCACAAAAACAAATCCATCAAAAATTTAAAAAAATCCATAAAAAACAAATGCCCCCACCGTTACTTCCACCATAAAAAATGCCTCCGTCATCACCCCCATAGCCACCACCACCATCACCACCCACGCCACCTCTTTTAAAACCTTGAATCCCACGTACACCTCCTTCCCCAAGTAAAATCTCTTCTAATTAAGTATTTACTATTGGAAAAATAGGAATAACACCCAATTTAAGGACTCATTTTTATTGGGTTAAAAATCAAGATTGAGATAAACCAAGATGAATTTATGGAAAAAATGATGATTGGATGAATGGAAATTGAATTGAAGATTTAATTTTCAAAATATAACTGTTGGATTAAATATCATGAATGCTGCTGTTGAATTTAGAAAAATGTAACTGTGAAATTAAATTACAAATTTAATTTTCTAAATTATAATTGTAAGTATTAATTGTAGAATTGAATTGCAGTTTCAGTTACCATGAATTGAAAAATTAAATATTCAAATTGTAACTGTCAATGTTAATTGCAAATTTGATAAGACTTAACCCAGATTCCCTCTAACGAATCCAGCGATCCTGCTGGGCACCTCACGAAACCCTTATGAAGTCTAACTAACAAGACCTAAAAAGATATCGTGGAGCGAACTATTTATTAAATTCTACATATATAAAATTATACATTTTAAAATTTCATTTCAAATTCGCATCGAATAAAATAACATATAATTTAAAAATATGATCATAAATATGCGAGCATTTAAAACATGCATGGATCATATCAATATAAAATGTTATACAATATTGTTCACAATCGGAAAATATGCCAATTACATGATTAAGATTTAAATCACAATCTTTAAACACAAAAAGGCTATGTGGTGTCATCGGTCATAGGGCCCACCTAATGTGAATAAGGAGTACTGGTATCTGGATCTCTTGTTCCTATGCCTGGAGAGATTTTTAAAACATAAAACCAAAAATGTTATGAGCTACAAAAGCTCAGTGAGTGTAAATGTGTTTATATTTCAAATAATTTTCATAAAATTTACTCTCGAAAACATTTTAAAAATATTTTTCTTTAAAATAATATTATTTCTAAAAGTTTATGTTTTTATAAAATTTCTATAAGGTTTCAAAAGCTTGTTCTAATTTGAATTTATACAAAATATTATGAATTTTTCTCAAAAATATTTCTAAAACATTTTCTTTCTAAAATCTGCATTTAATGGTATACTTTTCTTTTAAAAAATGCTTTAACGGAAATCTAAGGGAAGTTACAACCACATGAACGGCCAGACTAGCTCTGGTCAGTGTGGGGGTCAAGTGGTGTAAAAACTAGCATCGTCACTGTGACAAAATTATAAAGACAATCTGTTACCGTATGACGGAACTATTATCGCTCATCGTGTAACGAGATAATACCCAACAAGTGTAGAGGGCGACTTGACAGACTTAAACCCCCAGATGTTAGCAAGACATACCCTCTCAACACTTACTATACACTACGGTGTATACCAGCTGCATCTAATGCTAGAAGGTCTATCTATAAAACTCGGGTTGTCTATTAGGTTTGAAAACTTTTTTCTTTTCTAAAATTCAAATAATTTTTTTTTTCATGTTATAAAAGAAAATATATATATTCCATAACAAAGTATAAATAACTATTTCCTTTCATACTAAAACATACATCATTTATAAGTTAAAAGAATAAATAATGAAAAATAAAAATTTGCTAAATAAGCTGAAAAGTATTTAAAATATTTTCACACTCACAATTTACTTCCAAATCTCCTTGTAACTTTTGCTTCAACAACCTCCTTACAGCTCTCTATGCGACCTACACTTGGTCACAAATGAAATTGTAATTTAGCTCGCAGGTTATCTAAATTCCAAATTCAGCTCTATCATCACTAGTTGGCTCGAGCTGTAACAAACTTCACTGTCCCTTCCAGCTCGAGCTGCGAGCTCATACCCTAGCTCGTCCAGCTCATCCTATGCGAGCTCCTACATCATCCAGTTTAGCTCGAATTGTGGGCATTAATCATCTTAGCGAGCTTGTTCAACTCACCATTTTCAGAGAGATACTTCCTTCCTCTAGCTCAGCCCGATTCACGGACTTTGCTCAGCTCGCAATGCCTTAGCCCAACCTCAGCTCGACCTGACTATAGCATTGCCAGCTCACTAAGCTCGCCCTTATAAGCTAATGCCTTAGTCCAACTTCGGATATGTATTATAGCAGACTGGTGCCTTATTCAACTCGCTTCCTGTGAGCTCGCGTTTTAGGCCAAATTGACCAGCGCTAAAAATGAGCTATGACATTCTCTAGCTTGCACCTCGCGAGCTCCTGCCTTAGCTCATGCATATTTACCCTTAACACTTCTTTTTTCAGATTTTACACACACACATACACACCAGTATTTGCACATCCCCAACCTCACTTAAATTCACAATATATAGTTAACAACCTATTATCAGTTTTTTACCTACATTCAAGTCGCACCCACAATAGGTCTTGTGACGGAACTCAATTATTTTAAACAACCACTATTCTTAGCTACTTCACTTATCAGCTTCTTCTTGATCTCGTGCTCTACTTTCCCACCAGCTCGCTACTTCAGCTTCAAATCTAGGCACAGAATCTCAAAATTTTCAGATGCAGTTCCTAAACTGCTTGACAGATTTCTTACTAAAATAACACAATGAAAACTTGCTCTTACGACTTGCTCTTACGACTTGATTCTTACCAGATCTGATTCCCAAATCTGTTCTTCATTTTTCAGTAGTATGAGTTCCTTCAAATAGCTCTTGTTTTTGGTCGTAGACATCCATTTGAACATGAGCCTTCATTTTATCCTCCTCATTAGCAATAAGTTTCTCCACGCATAAAAGAAACCCCTTCTTAATCTCTGAATGAGTGGAAGGATTTTCACTATAATGGATTTGAGGATTCAAAAAGTATGCAGTTGCATGTAAATGGCGGTGCAACTGGAACTCCCATTTCTCATCAATAATGTCCCATATCTCCTTGTAAGCCTCTAAATCACCACCGAAGTTCCTAGCTATTTCCTCTTTAGCTTTATCCATGGCATTATAAATGAATCCCATTGTAGGCACCTTTTCAGAATCTACCATCCTCAACACATTCACAATGGGCTTAGTTGTTTTCAGTGCATAAGAGATACTACTCTAGAAGCTTCTATCCCTGAATATGATATCTTGTATTGCTTTTCCTTTCGGTTTGTTACTCCAAGTACTCTTTTGCCACTCTTTTGAACTAAACATCGTCTCCAATGACTTCCTCAAACTGTGCATACTTTCTAAAGTCAAATATACAGTCGCAAATCTTGTAAGAGCAGGAGGAACCAACTCTTTGTTTGTATGGCTCCTCATCAAGGCCAACACCCATCCATGATTGTAGATGAAATTACTCACCTATAATAAAACAATAATAAAAATATTAGCAAATAACAACTACAAAATATTTAAAGGAAAAAAATAAAGTATTCATAAAATAACTTATAATTTGATATTTACCTTCCTTGATTTTAACAAAGCACGTTTGTGTTGAGGAAGTTCTCCAATTTTCTCAAGCATTAAGTCAATGCAATGAGCAGCACACGGCGTCCACCATAGGTGTTTCCTTTTCGCCATCAACATTTCACCTGCTTTTCTATTATCCGTCATCACTTGAACGATAAGATCTTCACCTACTTCTTTAATTACATCATCTAGTAGGTTAAACATCAAATTTGTATATTTCACCATATCACTTCAATTAATTTTAAAAAAACTGTACCATACGGATTGTTCACTAGAAAGTTCATTAACTGCCTTCCTCTCATATCTTTCCAACCATCTGACAATTTTGACACCCTTATCTATGGCCATGTCTTCTTTATGTCATCCACAATAACCATCGTGTTGCCTACTTCGTCGTTTAAAAACTTAGTGCGCATTTCATGTAGTGAAGGGGCTTTTAAACCACGTCCATAATTGCCCATTGATCGGCATATATTAATGAATAAAGGACTCTGGACAACATTAAACGCAATCTCATTTTTAAAGAAGAATCTACTAATGTCCATACACGTTCGATAATGCGCCTTTTTTGCACTTCCTGTAAATGGTCTCTATCCCTCCAACTGCACATCATCCTCTTCACCGTCACTTAGAAACCTATCCATTGGACCCCTGATTCCTTTTTGGGTCACGAAACTTGTGTTTGAACCTCCTGTAAATTGATGAGGATTGCTAAAGTTGATAGAGCTATCAAGTCTTTCTTCCCGTTCTAATTGAGCCTTCCTTTTGGCATCTCCAGTTTTAGCAATGTACTTTCTAATTTCATCCCGAGCTTTCGGGATAACCCTTTCACATGGGGCAGCATTCCTGTTAGTACCCGCAATGTGCTCTTTCAACCTAAACACACCACCTTTGATTATTTTGTCACAAAAAATACAGCGAATGTACTTGTATGGTTTCTGTGCATCCATTTCAACCTCAATCCCATACTTCCAAGCCGAATTTTTCCGGTTCGACATTTCACACAAAATCTATAACAAATCATGTACAAAAACAACTTACAACAGCTAACAACAAGCAACAATATACAAAACCAAGTATCCATTTACATATAACTATCTTTAACACACATATATACTAACATATACTAATATAAAGCAATAATATATAGTTATATACTAATGTACAACAATATATAGCAGTATACAACAGCTAGAATACAACCAACTTACAAGTGAACATGCAAAAAATATATAGCATACAATCTACAACAATTTCGGCACATGCAAAAATATCTGCAAAAATATATCCATTTATATATAACTATCTTTAAGACTTTAACACACATATATATTAACATATACTAATATAAAGCAATTATATATAGTTATATACCAATGGACATCAATATATACCAGTATATAGCAGACTGCATAAAGTGATTTTCCCAAAATAAATCAGTTACATATTTATATATAGTAATATATAACAAACCTACAAGTAAACATGTAAAGATATATAACATAAAGTGATTTTGACCAAGACCCATTATACAAATCCATTGTATAATAAGTTTAAAGTTGAAAGAAACTTACTTGAGAGTTGATTTGAGAGAGCTGACTGCTGGAGAGTTAAAAGTGGCTATAAGATCCTAAGTGGAGAGGCATTTAGTGACTTGAGAGGAGTATTTTTGTGATGGATGGAGCTGATTTCAACAGAAAATCACACCAAAATGGTCGAACAAGGAGACTGATCGGGATAGAAGAAGAAAAAGGGAGAAAATAACACCAAAAGGAGAGAAAATGGTGCATTGGTGCAGAAGAAAGAGACAGACGGGGTAGGTCGACTTTTAAAGGGGGAAAAAATGGTGAAATTTCGATTTTATCCTTCTGGCGCCTCAGAGTTGCCTCTGCCTCGAGACGTTATGAGGCGACGCCTCAAGGCGTTCGAGGCAGGGTTTTGGACAGTTTTCGCCTAACTTGGACGTGTTGAGACGCCGACGCCAACGAGGCGATGACGTGTTATAAAATAAAAATATAAGAGTTATTACATGTGAAAGCATAGCGGGATTGGTTAAACAAGTTAAATATAATATAACTTTAGTGAAGAATAAAGTAACATAAAATGAAGGAAGAAAATAAAATAAAATGGGTCAGCAAAAGTAATTCTTCTCATTCATATATGACACACGCTTCTTCAAAATAATAATAATAATAATAATACTACGTGACTACACACAAATGTACACGAAGTCAAGGCGGAACAGGGTAGTTGCCTCAAATTATCATCGTGACTTCCCAACATTGCAGACGGTTGTACAAATCCGTACAACATGTGCCATGGCCATTAGAAAAAGAATATGAATTGTCTACGTAAGTTTTAGATTATAATATGTGCCTTTGATGTGACTTATTATTAAATTATTAACATTTAAATTTCCTCGATAATGTTGAAGTAATTAGTTGCACTACTTTGCTTAGTCTCGTCCGATTCCATTTCGTAGTCAATTTCAAAATTAAATAATAATAATAATTAAAATATTTAACTTGTAAATCAAAATGACAGCAAAAGATCTTCAATAAATATTTCAAAAGCCGCTCGATAAGTTATTTTTCTAAAGCATTTCCAAGTAATTTCAAAGAAAATCCTTTTACTTGACAACAGTAGTCTTTTTTTTTTTTTTTTAAAGAAAAAGAAAAAACAAATGGTGAAGGAAACATGGATAATAATCGGATCAAACTGCAGCTGCAATCAGAACTTGATTCCACAGCCTAGATTAATTGGTGGTCAGTGTTGTTCATTTTGTTCCTTTTCCCTTATAAATTTCTGAGCGAAATTGTATATTAAAATCCCTTGTCTCCAACTAAATAAATTAGAAGGGCATTCTCCATGATTGTAGGAAGTACACTAGAACCATTGTCCGATATAATTTGAAAATATTCATAAGAAGTACAATAAAACCACCGTCCAATATGAGTTATTAGGAAAAAAATACTTTAGATACGAATTGTTTCAATCATATGGGTTACAACACAAAGGACAAAAGGGAAGGAAAATTGCAGACGCCATATAAATGAATTAAAATTGCATAGATTTTAGTCAGTGGAAGATAAATGAATTAATTTTTGTTCCCACATGATGCCAAGAGCATATTTCAAAAAAAAAAAAAAAAAAAAAAAAAAAAGGAAAAAGAAAAAGAAGTGATGGGCATTTGAGTAAATTTCATTTGAAAAATAGACAAGTTACAGATGGAAAACGAGGAGGCAGTACTTGTATTCCAAGTGCATGATTTACATGGTCCTCATTTTGTTTCATTGACGTAAAGAAACAACAGAAAACTAATTGAAATACAGCGACATGAGCAGTCTAGGCTTGATCAATATTAACAAGAAACAACAATCTAAGATTCTCCTCGTCTTTGAATTAGTAGCTAGTAGCTGTTCTTGAAGGGCTTGTAAGTCCGGAGGTCAGTGACAACTCCTGCTATAGAACCGGCAGCCGCAGCTAAGCTAATAACAAGGCAAGCAAAACTTAGGATTTGAAGTGAAAGCCATTTTGTGCTCCACTTTGGGATCTTCTTTTGCACTATGTACATCTCCACAGGGAAATAAACGGTTAGTGGCCAAAATCCTAGAGCTCCTAGGAGGCCCTCAACGTCATTAAAGAATGGAAGAAGCATTGAGATCACTGTGGTTATGATCACAAAAATCGTCCTCCAAACCAATCTGAAGAGGTTGAGATTGTAAGCCTTAAATCCTGGAATTGGGATTTTAATTTCTTTTGTGATGAATTTATTCTCCGGGAATCTATCTGCAGCTGTTTTTTCAATGAATGCAAAGAGGGGTTGGCAGTGAACTTGGTATACACCAACAAGGTGAACAACTATAGCTACGTTTGCTATGTCCAGCAGCCAATATGGGCTATAGAAACCAAAACCAGTGAGAAGATTTCCAGGTGATAGGTCTCCAAATGCAGCATAGCCAAAGCAGCCACAAAGCATGTAGAAAAGTGTTGTTACTGCAACACTTATTCGTATTGCCTTTTTCATTGTCTTGGCTTCTGATGGTGGAGATTTGATTGTGTCCTGTTACGTACATACCGATTACTATCAAGTTACTATTTCATCTTTTGAATTCACATTTTCTGTTTGATAAAATAGGGGAAAAAAAAAAGAAGAAAAAGGAACATTAATAAACCTGAATTTCAATGAGGATGATAGAATAAGAGTAGGCAAAAGCTATGGAACCAAGTGCTTGGAAGCTTCTCCATATCTTTTCAGTTTCAGAGACAATGCCAACGCTTATACCAGTTAAACTTCCCCTCCATTTTCCAGTTTCTGATAATTAAGCAAGGCAACTTACGTTAGCTTCGTCAGTCACCAAATCATATTTAAAAGATGGAAAAATTATCAATATCATGAAGATATAAATTAATGGTTTAATTACCTGCAACTTTAGCTATGCCAAGACCAAGAACAATGGTTGAATAAGTGAAGGACATGACAGCAGCAACAATGGAGAGCCACCATAGTTGATCAAAGTCAGGAATTTGAGAGAATATAATTTCCACAACACCAAAAGCAATCATGTATGGATTGCTATTCACAGGGCATGGACTTGAGTCACCTTTGCGGTGAAAGCAGTTGGACCTTTCGATTGCCCTGTTACAACAAGAACGAAAAGACTTATTAGTCCCAAGAATTATAATAAAAAAACAAACAAAAAGATGAATTTTGAACCCACATCATGCTTATAGATGATGCTATGGTGTAACCAATGGCAACTCCAAAAAGATTGAGATGTTGAACAAACCAACATATCTTGAATTTCACCCCACCTGGGAAAAGAAACATAATAATAATATTAAAATTATGAATCCAGTAGTATATTTGTTGGTTATTACAAATGTGAAATATACCAAGGTTGGATCGAGCAGCATCCATGTAAGTATTGTTTCTTTTGCCAGTGACAGGGTCTCCTGATCGGTAACAAGCTGAAAGAAGACAGGAAGTGTAATAAGTGACAAAAGAGAACAAGAGCATCACAGCTGGTCCAGCAATCCATCCCAGTTGTGCAGTGGCCCAAGCCAGGGACAGAACTCCTGACCCCATCACTGCAGTTATTATGTGAGCACTAGCAGTCCACATAGTCCCTGTTTGTTTAAAACACAACCACCACCACATCATAAGTCTTAGCAAACTATATAATTACACAGATAAACTAAAAACCAACCAAACTTACTTGTTCGTTTGAGACGGCCATCATCATCGAAGCACTTGGAGCCGCCTTGTGGAGTAACGTCTACCGAGAAATGGGAGACTTGGTGTTGAGGAACGTGGTTATTTGTGGCAGTGTTGTTTGTACCCTGATTCATCATTGTAATGGGAGACTCAATATCTCACACACGCTTTTCAAGAGTCACGGAAACCCAAAGAGAAGCAAGAGCAGAGTGAATTGAACTTGTGATGCAAAAAAGGGGTATTGAAGGTGGGGTCTATAAGAGGACAGAGCAAGAAAATGAGCGGCAACTTCTATAGAGAGGGTCACGAAGAGAGGGTCAAAAACAACCATTCAGACTCAAAAACAAAGGCCATCTTCGAAGTTCAACCTCTGTCCCACACCGTCTGTGACTGCCCCACACCATCTGTGAAAGCCCCACCTGATCGCTTTCTCATCCCAAAATACTTTTTTATCTATTCAACACTTAGCCGGTGATGCACGATTTCAAGGGGAAAGTTCTTTGGGTCCGTAACTACCCACAAAAGATGATAATTTAGTATATTATCTTGCTGTGTACACTAAACAATATGTGATTTATCTATAAAATTATAAACTTATTGTGCCTGCTAAGTGCGTGTATTTCAAAGCACTAATATCATCGTTGTTTTATTTACCAAGTTTTTCTAATGAGTTAGGTAGAGGTTGCTGATCCAGACACAAATCTGTTTGAGTAGCTAGCTAAAACGTTATTGCAAGACCTAGCAAAACAAAGCTATTTGATCACTTGTAACGTTTGTGCTTCTAAATTTTAGAGGCGATGTTATAGATAAAAAAAATTTTCAAGTCATCTTTTAATTATTTTTGAGGTATTTCAATCATACAAAACTAGAATGGATTCCAGTAGCACAAGTATGATATTATACGAGAAAACAGATAAATATAAATATATGAGAATACTTGAACTTCAATGCAACAGGTAATGCAAGTTTTAATACCACAAGAGTAAATACTCTCATACGACATGCATGTTCACAAACAAAAACTAATCAAGATTAGTCATGTATACACAACATGAACAGTAACTGAAAAATAAAATAATTGTACCAAGATTCTTACCTTAATGTTCATTAATATATATATATATATATATATGATCTCATGATTAATATAATTATTGCAAATAAGCTTGCGTCGCACATCTTTTGGGAGCCAAACAGTTGGGCAGAGTCTTGAACAGCACAGCATAATTCGAATTTTAATTTACCCTCCCTTGTTTATATTCTCTTTTAGTGTAGGAATCCATATAAATAATTACGTGCAGAATAGTTTTCAAAAAAAATTATATGGACATGTCTCATTTTTGATACAACAAGGTCTTACAGGGCTAGATGATACAATGATTTTTTTTTAATGTTACAAATACAATTATAACTGTTGGATACAATTGTCAGATTTTATAGATATTGACTCTAAAAAAATAATTTGGACCATAACATTTATTATACCATGCTCTCATATTAATTAACAGGGAGAGAGGGACCTCACACTAAGTGAAAAAAAATTGATCGTCCAACTAAAAGGACCTTTATGTAATTAGCCCTTTTATATGAGGGCTCCATGCTAATTGTCCACCATTGACAAACACGGCACTCGAATCGACAGTGCACTTGTGAGAAAAACGGAGGGGGTGTCTTGGTGATCACGCCACAACTCTAAATTCATACAAAAATTGATGAATTTGACTATTTTACTAATCAGATAATCAATTGTATCTATTGAATTTATTGTAAAGGTAATTATTGAAATTAATCTAATGATGGTAATTATTGGATGAGGTTATCTAACAAATAAAGTAGTTAAATCCAAAGATGAAATATGAAATTGACTTTGTCTAAAAATAATGGTTGTTCTTAATGAAATTATCAATTAAAATATAGAAAGTTAAGCAAGAAACTTGAAGCAACCGGTAAAATTATGCGACTCCCAAATCATGATGTAAGCGATTTGTCAGAAATGAGAACCGATTTCGTAAATGAGGAACGGTTGTTTGCGTTAATGAAGATACCATGCATTGAAAGAAAATGCTACGCCGACTTTTAGCCCAGAATGGGGGCTTTTTGTGTAATTCCAATTAGGGGTGGACGTTTTCGGGTTCGGGGTTCTCAAACCCAACATGGGTTGAGTTAAAAATCTTTCAACCCAACATGGGTTGAGTTAAAAATTTTTCAACCAAACTCAACTCAATAATAATCGGGTTGATTTATATTAAGTTGATCTGGTTAGATTTAATCTACTACGAAAGCATAAAAAGTTTAGTCAATAACTCTTATAGTCTTAACAATTTGATTACAAATAAAATAGATACAAATAAATATTCAATGATTAAAAATAAAATATTTAATTCATCACATAGACTATTTTTTATCTTCATCTCTAGCAAATGTGCTTTTAGAAAAAAAAAAAAAAACTTGGATTTAGAATTAGAGATGAACATTTGTCGGGTTAGGTTGGGTTGGGTTAAAAATTTTTCAACCCAACCCAATTGAATTTTGAACCCAACTCAACTCAATCCATCTCAATTTTTTTAAATATATAACTCAATCTAACCCAATAAAAAGTGATCTAATTGGATTGGGTTGGTCGGGTTGGGTTAGAGATGTCCACTCCTAATTCCAATCTTAATTTGGTTTGTTTTTTTAAAGAGGATCTTTGTTTTGGTTCCCGATAACACCAAAGGGTTTTTTTTTTTAATTAACTATAAGGAACTTACATTTTCAAATATATATATATATATAAGGAACTTACAAGCCACAAACACTATCCAATGTGTACCTCCAAAAAAACTATACCAAAACCAACTAAACTGGCAAAGCAATATGTACAATTTCTACGTTCCAACAGCGTTCCTTGCCTCTTCTCAAAGCCGGAAAAGCCAGGTGATGAGCCGTGCGCCTCGTCACACACGGATTGGCCAGACAGAGGCACTCAAAAAAATCTTTTAAGACAGTATCTTTTAAAGCCAGAAGAGCCAGGTGGTGGGCCATGTGGTTCCTCACACACGGATTGGCCTGACAAAGGCACTTACAAAACTCTTTAAGACAGTATATTTGAACATGTTTGAATTAAATTTACTAATTTGTGCTTTTTTTCTCTTGGTATTTTGAATATGTTTGTTTAACTCAGGAATACGTTTGCTTAAATTTCTTGGTATTTGACTTTCTTTAAGTTTTACGTCTTTTGATGAGATTTTTGTGTATACATCATAAAAGTTAAATAACATATCTAAAAAAATTTTGAAATTTTTTCTGATTTAATAAACTATTTTTTCAAAATTTTCTTTTATTATTTAATATTTTATCTTCAAAATAGTTGAAAAATATAGTTCATACACCCGGACAGTTTTTAATTTTTTTTTAAGTCTATTTCATGATATTTATCATCCATATAAAAATTCGCATAAAAACTTAATATATCATATTAAATTTTATTAAAGGTGCTTAAAAGTGTGTATTGTAATATAAATTTTTTACAAAAAGAAAAATAGTTTGCAAAAAGTTTTTCCATAAAAAAAATCTATAATGGTAAAAGTTCATAAATTTGGTTAAGAACACATTTTTAATTAATAAAAATAAATCAAGGGCAAAATAGAAATGACTGATCCTATTCTTTGTCATCTCAACAAGTACACTGATGGTGTTAACTAATAAACAACGGTAAACGAATTTTTATATACTACAGTGTAAATTGCACAAACCTTGCTGAGGTTGGATATAATTACGTAAAAATGATAATATTTAAAAAGCTCATATTAATGTCTCTTGAAGTTTCAAAAACTTCTCATAAATCTCTCATGTCGTCAGTCAATCATTAGTCAATCACCAATAAATCAAAATTATGAAAGATAAAATGATCAATTCACAACTAATGAGTATTTTAATTAAAAAAATAATAATTTTAATTACTAAAATAATATATATATTTTTTAAAAAAATCACCTTCATCTTCTATTTCTCATTATCTTCCTTATCTCCATTTTCATCTTCTACATTAATCAAAGTTATCATCTCTAGATCTTCAATCTTTAACAAAAAAAAAAAAGAATTCAACTTCACTCTTTTTTGTCAACCTTACCCAATTCATCATCTTCTTCATCAATCTCACATTTCTTCATCATCAATCAACCTTATCCAATCCATCACAACATCACAAAAACAAATCCATCAAAAATTTAAAAAAATCCATAAAAAACAAATGCCCCCACTGTTACTTCCACCATAAAAAATGCCTCCGTCATCACCCCTATAGCCACCACCCCCATCACCACCCACGCCACCTCTTTTAAAACCTTGAATCCCACGAACACCTGCTTCCCCAAGTAAAATCTCTTCTAATTAAGTATTTACTGTTGGAAAAATAGGAATAACACCCAATTTAAGGACTCATTTTTATTGGGTTAAAGATCAAGATTGAGATAAACCAAGATGAATTTATGGAAAAAATGATGATTGGATGAATGAAAATTGAATTGAAGATTTAATTTTCAAAATATAACTGTTGGATTAAATACCATGAATGCTGTTGTTGAATTTAGAAAAGTGTAACTGTAAAATTAAATTATAAATTTAATTTTCTAAATTATAACTGTAAGTATTAAATGTAGAATTAAATTGTAGTTTCAATTACCATGAATTGAAAAATTAAATATTCAAATTGTAACTGTTAGTGTTAATTGCAAATTTGATAAGACTCAACACCGATTCCCTCTAACGAATCTAGCGATCCTGTTGGGCACTTCACAAAACCTTTATGAAGTCTAACTAACAAGACCTAAAAAGATATCATGGAGCGAATCCTTAACTATTTATTAAATTTTACATATATAAAATTATACATTTTAAAATTTCATTTCAAATTCGCATCAGATAAAATAACATATAATTTAAAAATATTATCATAAATATGCGAGTATTTAGAACATGCATCCATCATATCAATATAAAATGTTATACAATATTGTTCACAATCGGAAAATATGCCAATTACATGATTAAGATTTAAATCACAATCTTTAAACACAAAAAGACTATGTGGCGTCGTCGGTCGTAGGGCCCACCTAATCTGAATAAAGAGTACTGGTATCTGGATCTCTTGTTCCTATACCTAGAGAGATTTTTAAAACATAAAATCAAAAATGTTATGAGCTACAAAAGCTCAGTGAGTGTAAATGTGTTTATATTTCAAATAATTTTCATAAAATTTACTCTCGAAAATATTTTTTAAATATTTTTCTTTATAATAATTTTATTTCTAAAAGTTTGTCTTTGTAAAATTTTTATAAGGTTCCCAAAGCTTGTTCTAATTTGAGTTTATACAAAATATTTCGAATTTTTCTCAAAAATATTTCTAAAACATTTTCTTTCTAAAATCTGCATTTAATGGTATACTTTTCTTTTAAAAAATGCTTTAATGGAAATCTAAGGGAAGTTACAATCACATGAATGGCCAGACCAGCTTCGCTCAATGTGGGGGTCAAGTGGCGTAAAAACTAACATCGCTCACCGTGACAAAACTATAAAGACAATCCGTTACCATATGACGGAACTATTATTACTCACGGTGTAACGAGATAATATCCAACAAGTGTAGAGGGCAACTTGACAGACATGACAGACTCAAACCCCCAGATGTTAGCAGGACATGCCCTCTCAACACTTATTATATACTACGATGTATACCAGCTGCATCTAATGCTAGAAGGTCTATTTATAAAACTCGGGCTGTCCACTAGGTTTGAAAGCTTTTTTCTTTTCTATAATTCAAATAATTTTTTTTTTCATGTTATAAAAGAAAATATATATATTCCATAACAATGTATAAATAACTATTTTCTTTCATACTAAAACATACATCATTTATAAGCTAAAAGAATAAATAATGAAAAATAAAAATTTGCTTAATATGCTGAAAAGTATTTAAAATATTTTCACACTCACAATTTGCTTCCAAATCTCCTTGTAACTTTTGTTTCAACGACCTCCTTACAGCTCTCTATGCGACCTACACTTGATCACAAATGAAATTGTAATTTAGCTCGTAGGTCACCTAAATTCCAAATTCAGCTCTATCATCACTAGTTCGCTTGAGCTGTAACAAACTTCACTGTCCTCTCTAACTTTAGCTGCGAGCTCATACCCCAGCTCGTCCAGCTCATCCTATGTGAGCTCCTACATCACCCAGTTTAGCTCGAATTGTGGGCATTAATCATCTCAGCCAGCACGTTCAACTCACCATTTTCAGCGAGCTACTTCCTTCCTCTAGCTCAGCCTGATTCACGAACTTTGCTTAGCTCGTAATGCCTTAGTCCAACCCCAGCTCGACCTGACTATAGCATTGCCAGCTTACTAAGCTCGCCCTTACAAGCTATTGTCTTAGTCCAACTTCGGACATGTATTATAGCAGACTGGTGCATTATTCAACTCGCTTCCTGTGAGTTTGCGTTTTAGGCCAAATTGACCAGCGCTAAAAATGAGCTGCAACATTCTCTAGCTCGCACCTCGTGAGCTTCTGCCTTAGCTTATGCATATTTACCCTTAACACTTCTTTTTTCAGATTTTACACACACACACACACACTAGTATTTGCACATCTCCGACTTCACTTAAATTCACAATATATAGTTAACAACCTATCATCAGTTTTTTACCTACATTCAGGTCGCACCCATAATAGGTCTTGTGATGGAACTCAATTATTTTAAATAACTACTATTCTTAGCTACTTCACTTATCAGCTTCTCTTTGATCTCGTGCTCTACTTTCCCACCAGCTCGCTACTTCGGCTTCAGATCTAGTCACAGAATCTCAAAATTTTCAGATGCAGTTCATAGACTGCTTGACAGATTTCTTATTAAAATAACAAAATGAAAATTTGCTTTTACCACTTGATTCTTACCAGATCTGGTTCCCAAATTTGTTCTTTACCTTTCAGTAGTGTGAGTTCCTTCAAAAACAATGGGACTGGCATGGATCAGCGGCTGCTCGTTTGTCTCCCTTGCTTTGCTGATAGCTTCCTCCCTCTCTCTCTTTCTCTTGATTTTTCTCTCTTTCTTTTTCTCACGGCAACTCTCACCCAATGTTCCAAAACTCGCTACTCGCGACTCGACTGGTGAGACAGCGAGCAGCGAGTACTCGGCAACTCGGAGAGTACTCGGTTTGACTATCGGTCAATGGTCAAACCATTGACCTATGGTCAAACTATGTTAAATTTGTAAAAAAATAAAATTTAAAAATTTTCTATATGATTAAAATATAATCATATGACCATCAAAACTCATTAAATCTATCTCATGCAACCTCTAAAACCAGTTTAGCATAATTAAGTAATTATAACTTTAAAAATTTCGATAATATAACTACTATTTTTTCAACAATTTCACTTGCAATATACAAATATAACAATACTTCAAAAATCTATCACATCTAAACTACTTAAAATCTCTCATATTTCTTTCATTCTCAAATACAAGCATAAAACCAATAAGATGAATTGAAACACATAACACAAGAATTTAAATCCCTATGTAACAAATGTACAAAACCGTAAACAAATATAGTTTGTATAATCTATTAATATATCAATATTCAATCATCAGTTTATCATTCAGCCCTAAACAAATATATATGAAAAACATAAAAGAGTGGTGAAACTTGAAAGCAAAAAAAAAAATAATAATAATAAATAAATAACCGAAAAACAAGATGAAGAAAAAAAAAAAAAAGCTAAGTCTAAGTTGGGTCGAGTTGGGCTGATTTTATAAGGACCAAAATGACGTTGTTTTGGCAAAAAAATTAAAAAAAAAAAAGGCAGAATAGGCAGATTCCGAGTTGGGCCGAGTCGGCCAGAGTTGGGTCGAGTTTCTACAGGAACCGATTTGAACCCCTCGATCTAGGGGGTTTTCGACTCGGATCCCAGCCGAGCGGCGAGAACTTGACAAGTACTTGACCGAATTTTTAAACAATGCTCTCACCATACACATGCACGCGCGCGCGCGCACACACACATACGCGTGCGCGCGCACACACACTTCTATTTATAGGCGTGGGTCAAGCCTCACCTCTACCCTTGAACTTCCTAAAATTTATCACTTTATCAATCTCTAGAAAATTCTTTATTTTTCCCAAATGCTCTTGTCCTTTCACTTTATTTTCAATTTTGCCACTCTTATAGAAAATTCTTTTATTTTCTTATTTGCCCCTCAACTTTTTATTATTTAAATTTATTCCCGATTCTTCCAAAAATTCTATAATTATTAAATTTCACTGCCAAACAAGTAAAAATCCTTTTATTATTTCACTAACGAAGGCACATTAGTACATTACATCATTTCGTACTGATGTACAGTAGCAACCTCGGGAGAAGATATTACAAAATTTGAATTTTCAAAACGTAACTGTTAATTCTATTTAATGAGTTATTTTAAATCAGTTTGTAACAACCTCACATGGAGATGATAAATTGTTTTTTTTTTTTAGTTGTTCATAGACAACTAAAAATCCTTTTATTTTTTTATTATTTTTTTAAATTTTTTCTCAAACATAATTCTTAGATATAAATTTTCAAAGTGATAGAGATTCAGAAATAATTCGGTTTGCTAAATTATTCTTATTGGTGTTGTTGTATCTTGGGATACAAGCACTAAATAACTCAGAGGATGAGTAGCAAATTTATCTTAAGAACCACGAGTTATTAGGAGTTTCAACACAAATGTTTTGGGTTTATTTTATTTTATTTTTTCTACTGCAGATTCATTGTACTTGTTCTTATTATCAATTTTCCTAACATTTACAAGCAAAATTATATTAAAAATTCGAAATTAAAACATATCTATATGTAAAATACCTCTTGTTAATAGGTATTCAAAAACAAATCAAGTGAATTACAAGTGTAATAAGAAAGCACTGTAGACTCAACAGAGGCATTCAAAAACTAAAATGCCTCTTGTAAATAGGTATTAAAAAGCCAAATTTAAAAAAAAAAAAGGAAAATTCATGTGCAATAAGAAAACACTATGGATTCAGAGAGGTATTCAAAAACACTTTTTTTTAAAAAAAAAAAATAATTGGGTGGCTCTATGAGATGTATTCTTATTACACATCAAGTGAGTTATGCAACTTATTCCATATATATATCGTCTCTTACGAAGGTTTCATTTACCAATGTTGGACAAAGCTGTTTGTCCATTCAAACTCCTAACACATTCCTTTATTATGGACATGAATAACAAGTGGACAAATGACAAATCATTTGATTTATTGTGAAGAAATCATATACAAATTATTTTGAAAACAAAAAAAATTTTGTTCAAATAACGTCTCAAAAGTCAAAATAAATTAGTACTTTTGAAAATTATTGTATTGATTAAAAGATCCTTTGTTCGTAATTGCATCCAGCAAGATCCTTTTGTTTCCAATCATGATATCAAAAAACTTATTAAAAAACCATGTCAAATCCCGATCGGCTTAAATCGATAATTGCAATTGAATCCCTAAAATGCAAAAAATATGTGTAGAAGCTGATCATTCGACAGACTTGGCTTAGATATTAAGTATAGGAGAGAGAGACCCACAGCCAAAATCAACTATTTACAAGAAGATGTCTGACAATATGGTGAGATCAACTCAGTTTGTTGGTGAGACCGTGAGACAATAGAAAGAAAGGGAGAAGAAGAAAGAAAAGAGGTGAGAGATAAGTTAAGAGTATTTTGGGTATCTTATAACTTTTGATGACGTTAAAACTCAAACTATTAGTTTAATGATATGTGCATAAGTCAGGCAAATTTTGCTATCTCCTTTGGTTTTCACTAATTTAATAAATTTTTTCTTCTTTCAATATGTCCAAAAAATATATATCTTCAAATTCATGTATCCAAGTGCATTATTATTCAACACAAACTCTTCATGTACGAATGAGTTTTTTGATTAATTTTCTACGGAAATGTACAATAATTTTTAGATTTTTAATAGTGATTTATTGACTACTGTTAATACATAGCTTGATGTGCATAAGTGTTAACATCTTATTGGTGTTAAGCAGCAAAATTCATGGACTGCAATTGTGTCATAACATTAGGATTAGATGCATGTTGTGGCATTAGAACATCTTACATCACTCTTTGTTTGACGGTGCTCATATCAGAAACTTAGAATCAGTTTTTAGATATTTTGTTCTTTGATAGTTTTATCTCTTATATTTATCATTAACTCTTTTATGAGATATTTCTTAAGATTATATTTTCACTTTTAGATTTACTGTTAAAGAAATTAAGTTTTCCAAAAAGATAAATGTGTTTATATTTAATTTTTATTCTTTTATCTTTTAAGAAAAATATCTCTAAGTTTTTATCAAAGTTAATCAAGTGTTTTGCAGGGAAATGATGCTTTTGGTCAAATAAGGATTCATGGAAAAGTTAGACGATAATTATCTTGCTAAAAAATAGGATTTTTTCTATTTTTTAATCGATTATCTTTTCACTTATTTTAGCATTTATCTTTCAATTAATTTATGATTTATTTGGTTGATTTAATTTTGTTTTATCTCACAGTTCTTGATGAACATAAAGTTACTATGAATACAAAATTGAATCAAGCTGAAGAGACATAAGCAAATAATATTGAGTTTAGTGAGAGATACATAGTTTGCTTGTAAACTTTAGAGAGTTTGTTATTTAGGTTTGTTGATTAATAATCAAGCATTAACAGTTTACATATGAAATAATAAAACAAGATAAACAATATGCAAAAACTGTAATGCGTACCCGTCTCTGTGAGGAACTTGATCAGGATTTTGTGTTGTTCAACTGGGTCGAAATTCGATCACAAAGTATGGAAAGAATACACAATCCACAATGTAAATCCCTTGCTCTTTTTCCTCTGTTTTTGCTCTGTATTTTCTGCTCTTGTTGGTTTCTACTGTGTGTATCGTTTTTCACACTTACACCCACTTTTTTATGCACGTTAATATATATCAATATATAACTGCACATTGCAGTTGTAATCAAATAACTGCTACAAAGAAACTGCTAATAGCAGTTACATAATTTGATCCATGTTGGATCCGGGTTTGGGTCTTTGGGTCATCTTGGGTGAACCCGACCCAAGCCCATATAACCCAACATCTCCCACTCACACAAGATGAGCCAAACAGAACTAACAGAGAAAACACTGGTGACTCCTTTATAATAAGAAGTACAGGCATTCATACAGGTAAATACATTGTGTGACCTATGAACAACGAAATTTATAATAGGACTTACTTTTTAAATCTCAATTGTATTTCTATACAAGAGATTATCAATTGTTCATTATTACGTCCTAGATTTAATGAAATTTTATTTGTTCAAGCATATCGATCCCTTTAACACAACATGCTTGATCCTTTAATATTTCATATAATTACAATTGTGATTCCAAATCACAATTTGTCGACATGTAAATATATGAAAAATAAAATTCATTAAATCTTCCTATCTCACTTTTATCTCTTGGTCAACAAAAATGACTGACATTATAGAAATGTCTCATAGGTCGCATTATCATAACCATAGAAAACACACTAATGATACAAGCATCACTTCGTTACTTTGAGATAAAGTAAATAGTCACTGAGGACATAGGTAGAAGTTTTATAAACTTCAATGGAACTTACACAATGAAGAATTAGGGATAAATTCACTCATTTTCCATGTCGGTCATAATAAGCACACGCGGTATGAAACGTATGTTACAGTGAATCTTGCCCCTCAATAGGGACGCGTATGTCAATTATATTTAGATTATTCACTGTACAGATTTCAGTTCAGACGCTCTCCTAACGTCTAACCTGAGTTTCAAAAAATTGCTTTCTAAGCACCACTTATTAAGAAACTCATATCTGGCTTAATCAGGTTTTCATGATGGTGGGGATACATCACGAGTGGTTCTATTATCAATGTTTAGTGTAGAACCTCATCTTAGCTATTGCCAAGGCGACATTTCATATATTCTAAGTCCTTAAGAGAACAATCATCAATTTATTCTCTAAAAATATATGTGTCTCATCTTGGCTTGCCATCTTAGCAACCAAGGCGACTGTATGTGTAAGAATACCAGTCTCCAACCTGATGACATACTTTATATTATTTGAGTGAAATGAATATGTGCTAGTAATACGTAATAAATTCAATGTATTTATTCATAAATGGATATAGTTCAAAGTGACAATTACAACATTATAATCTACGCAGACCTAAAGACCTAGCATGTGACTTGAAAACATCTCTCGTCACAGCTTTAGTAAGTGGGTCAGCAACCATCTCATGCGTAGATATATATTTGATTATTACATTTCTTTTTGTCACTATATCTCTGACAAAATTATATTTAGTCTCTATATGCTTTGATTTACTGTGATATTTCGCATCTTTGGTATAAGCAATAGCTGCCTGACTATCACAGTAAATTGTAACCGGCTTCTCTGCATCAACTTCTAAAATCAGATCTTCTAAAAATCTCTTAAGCCATACTGCTTCTTGAACTGCTGCTGAACACGCTATAAATTCAACTTCCATGGTGGACAACGCAATACATGACTGTTTCTTACTACTCCAAGAGATAGCTCCTTGGCTAAGTAAAAATGTATAACCTGAAGTGGATTTTCGCTCATCCAAGTCACCTCCCCAATCTGCGTCTGTAAAACCAACCAGACGCAAATTACCACCTTGGTAGCAAAGGGAGTAGTCTGCAGTCCCTTTGAGATATGCTAATATTCTTTTCACGGCGATCCAATGTTTCTGACCAGGATTTGATTGATATCTACTAACCAGTCCAACTGCATAGCAGATATCAGGTCTTGTACACATCATAGCGTACATGAGACTTCCAATAGCACTTGAGTAAGGAACTCTTTGCATTTTTTCACGCTCTTGTGGAGTCTTAGGGCACATTTCAAGACTGAGAGTTTGTCCCTTCGAGATAGAAGTTTCCATAGGCTTACAATCTGCCATATGGAATCGTTCAAGGATCTTTTTAATATAAGGCTCTTGTGATAGAGCTAGGATTCTCTTTGAACGATCTCTTTTAATCTTAACTCCTAAAATATAGGCAGCTTCTCCCATGTCTTTCATTTCGAAGGTTGAAGATAACCATTCTTTTATAGTTATCATAAACTCCTTATCATTTCCGGCCAATAAAATATCATCCACATATAAAGACAAAATTATGAATTTGTCTTTTATCCATTTGACATACACACAATGGTCCTCTTCAGTCATCTGAAATCCATATGACATTACTGCCTCATGAAAACGAAGGTACCATTATCTGGAGGATTGTTTCAAACCATAAATAGATCTCTTGAGCTTATAAATTTTTTGCTCTTGACCTTTTGAAACGAAATTCACTGGCTGTTCCATGTAAATTTCTTCCTCCAGTTCTCCATTGAGAAAAGCTGTCTTTACATCCATCTGATGTAATTCTAAATCCATGTGTGCGACGATAGCTAATATAAGGCGAATTGAAGCAAACCTTACCACAGGTGAGAAGGTTTCTTCATAATCTATACCCTCCTGTTGAGTATATCCTTTTGCTACTAATCTCGCCTTATACCTTTCTATTGAGCCGTCTGCCCTACGCTTGATTCGGAGAACCCATTTATTTCCAATGGCTTTCTGATTAGGTGGCAATTCAACCAAGTCCCAGACGTGGTTGTTTTTCATTGACTCCATCTCTTCTTGCATAGCTTTAATCCAAAACTCTTTAGCAGGTGAGTTGAGAGCCTCATTCACATTCTTTGGCTCATCACTATCATGTGAAGCAACCATAAAAGCTTCCCCTTCTATCTCAAATCGACGACGAGGAATAGTTTTACGGTCACTTCTACGAATTGATGATTTCAGTGATACTAATTCATTAGTCCCTATACTCCCACTGGGAAGAAATGAATTATCACTTTCAATAGCTTTATCACTCCCACTAGGGACAGAGTATTCAGGCAACTCTCTTTCTACCTCTAGTTGAGTGTTCGAATGTACAAAATCATGTAATTCACTCAATTCGTAAAATTGAAATTTTTTTTCAACTTCACATCTGCTAGGAAATTCATTCTCCAAGAAATTCACGTCTCGTGATTCCAATTCAGTTATACTTCCATCTGAATTTTCTCCTATGAATACATATCCTTTAGAGTGCTCAGAGTATCTAATAAAAATACATTTCTTTCCTCTAGCACCTAATTTTCCATATTTGCTGGACAAGTCATATATATATCCTGCGCACCCCCAAGGTCGCATATGAGTGAGATCAGGTTTCCTACCTGTCCATAATTCATAAGGTGTGGAAGATACTGACTTAGTAGGGACCCTATTCAGAATATAAGTAGCTGTCAGTAGTGCATCTCCCCAATAAGATATTGGGAGGTTTGCTTGTGCCATCATAGATCTTATCATCTCTAATAAAGTTCTATTCCTTCTTTCCGCTACACCATTTTGTTGCGGTGTCCTAGGAATGGTCAATTGTCTAACAATACCTTTCTCTTGACACAATATCTCAAATTGTTCTGAGAGGTATTCTCGTCCTCGATCAGTTCGCAAGACTTTGACAGTTCTATCTAACTGATTCTCCACCATATTTAGATACAATCTAAAACAATCTAATGCTTCAGACTTATGGGAGATTAGATAAACATGACCATAACGAGTGTAATCATCTATGAAAGTTATAAAGTATGAAGCACCACTTCTAGCTCTAACATTCATAGGTCCACAAATATCAGAATGAACTAATTGTAATGGATTCTCAGCTCTAATTCCCTTTCCAAATGGTTTTCTAGTTGTTTTTCCAGCTAGACAATTTTCACATACAGGCAAATCTATCTTATTGAGGGAACCTAAAAATCCCTCTTTAGCCAATCTATTCATTCGATCTTGACCGATATGCCCTAGTCTAGCATGCCAAGTATTGACATTTGCATTATCAGAAGAAGCAATTAGTGAAAAACAACCATTATCATCATAATAACCGTTCATCTCGGTATTCAATACAATAAAACCATCTAGTAAATATCCAGTGCCAATCCTTACAGAATCTAAATAAATATCCATACAATCACCATAAAAATTTAAAACATATCCTAGTTTAAGAAGTACTGGTACAGAAATCAAATTTCGTCGAATATCAGGAGCAAATAATACATCATGGAGATAGAGTACTTGGCCTCTATACAAAACAAGCTTGCAAGTGCCAATACCCTTCACCTCAACACGTGAGTTATTCCCCACATATATCCATCTTGATCCTTGACTTATTCGACGATACTCCACGAATGCTCCTCGATCTCTAGCTACATGATCGGTGGCCTTTGAGTCTACAGTCCACAGAGGACGAGATTCAGTGAGTAATACTGAGCTAGAAACAAAAGCATGTTTAAATGTGTCAGAGTAACAATGTACCTTTTCCTTCTTTTGCTCAGTGCATTCACGAGCAAAATGGCCCAACTGGCCGCAGTTAAAACAGGTCATTTTTGCTTTCTCTTTCTTTGCCCCAGAGCGCTTGCCTTTCTTGCGCTTTCCGGTCTCATCCCTCTTGAACTTGGAATTACCATTCCACTTCTTGAAATTCTTCTTCCATCCCTTGCGCTTAAAGCCTAAGCCTTTGCGCTTGCTGGATTCAGCCATGTAAAGCTGACCGGAAGCTTTAGCCGCTTCTAAGCGCTCGTCTTCCAATTCAACATGACGTGCAATGTCGTCAAACGACTTGATATTATCATTATGAGTCATGTTGATCTTCATATTCTCTCAGCTGGAGGGAAGGGACCGAATCACAGCTTGTACTTGCTGCTCATTAGTAAGATTATGCCCAGCAGACTTGAGCTCACGTATCATGTTTGACATTTCCCTAAGGTGCTGTTTCATTGTATGATTCTGGCGCTTCCTATAGGTGTCAAACTTAATGGTGAGCCTCCTCAGCTTAGTGGTTGAAGTACCACCATACTTGTCTTTTAAGGCTATCTACATGTCCTGGGCAGTCTCATAATTTTCATACATGCACATGAGATCATCATCCATGCTGCTCAGGATTGTAATCCGAGCAATACTATTCTTCTTTTTCCAAGTCTGATAGATCTCCATGTCTCTTCTACTTTGAGCAGATGTACCTGACTGGGGCAACACCATAGTGTTTGTCAGGGTCTCAAGAGCATCCTGCTCTTCGAGGATATACTGAACTTTTCGGTGCCAGATGTCATAATTGTCACCGTTCAGTTTTTCTCCTTTGTTTAGTTCAGCAATAATATTCTTTGATGTTGAAGCCATTTTCCTGAAATGATATTCATTTCTATTTAGAGACTTACTATCTATATCCTTCTATATCTATACTAGCACATTTACTATCATTTCACTATAATATTGCAGCAACTATACACTCATAAATATGAAGAAGGAATCATTGGATAGGAATCGAAAAAATAGTCAAGCTACTCATCATCATCCATTTCCAATTATTTACTAAATCATACTTGTAAGTGTATTTGCGCAAAACAGTCCTAATCTCATTTCTCAATTGAATTAGGACACCCACATAGATATCAATATTTATAATGTAATACAAATAAAATAACATTTTATAAATGATAGATTAAAAAAATTACACTATCCATTTTCAATGCATAAATAGAATATCCAACATAACAACCTACATTATTTACAAGATAACAATAATAAAATAAATGTAACATCAATCAGGCAGATAAGGGGTACGAGGCACAGTCTCCTCATAATACTCTCTCATGTACTGGTCGAAATCAATCGTCATCTCTGGATCCTCCTCGTCTGATGAGATGTCTATCACCTCAACTATCTCATCATTAGAAGTATCCATGATATCGACGTCCTCGTCATCTGATATCTCTATAACCTCGATATCATCCTCGTCATCCGAAATGACTATAACATCAACCGGACAATCAGAAGGCACATAATCCGGTGGCTCAATGTCCTCCTCGTCATCAGATATGACTATCACATCAGCTGGATAATCAGAAGACACATAATCTGGAGGCTCGATGCCCTCCTCGTCATCAGAAATGACTATGATATCGTCTGGATCATCAGGAATATCAATGATATCAGGACTCTCTATAATCTCAATGACTTCCTCGACCTCCTCATCAGAATCAGTAAAGTAATGGATAACTCGAAATGCCATCTACAAAATTTATTATATTAAACATATTAAATTATTTAGTATACCAAATACTAAATATAATAATTAAACCTTATACAAAATAAAAAAAATAAAAATAAAAATTATTTATTTTATTTTATTTATTTATTTTTAATTAATTTTTTTTAAGAAAAAATTTTTTTTTCCGGTCGCCGAAAACCGCCGTCGGCGGCTGCGCGTGGGCCTCACACGCCGGTGACCGTCGGAGTCACGCGCCGGCAGCAGCCACTTGCTAGCCGCGCGTGCTCTGCAGTCTCTTCCACGTGGCAGTCTCTGGCGCTTCCACCTTGGCGACACGTGGACTAATCACATACTGCCATGTCTTGAACACGTGGCCCAATAATATTCAGCCATATGGCTGATTACGTGGCACCCCGGACACATGGCGCTCTTTAATTGGAGAACAGTGACGACGCGGCATCACAGAGAGTCGACACGTGTTATGTAGACGCGGCCTCTCCCTAGACCGCCACGTGTCTATATACTGTTCATCATCTTCAACCATTCAAAAACCGATTTCCAGTTTTTTTTTTCAGATTTCAGGGGCAGATTTCAAATGCAAATATCTCACTCGTTTCTTATCCAATATGGTCATATAATATACCGTTGGAAAGCTCTTTTCGAGCCCTATCTAATGGTCTAATTATTACACAAAAATAAAAACGTTTACTAACATTTTAAAGCCATGAACAGTTTCGGGTTATGTTTAACTTTTCTCCAAAAATGACTTTCTAAATGCCTTATATTCGAAATATAAGCAAGTCTCATGCTTTCTAATCATCATTACACCAGCAAACAACAAACCATATGCTCTGATACCAATGTTGATTAATAATCAAGCATTAACAGTTTACATATTAAATAATAAAACAAGATAAACAATATGCAAAAACTGTAATGCGTACCCGTCTCTGTGAGGAACTTGATCAGGATTTTGTGTTGTTCAACTGGGTCGAAATTCGATCACAAAGTATTGAAAGAATACACAATCCACAATGTAAATCCCTTGCTCTTTTTCCTCTGTTTTTGCTCTGTATTTTTTGCTCTTGTTGGTTTCTACTGTGTGTATCGTTTTTCACACTTACACCCACTTTTTTATGCACGTTAATATATATCAATATATAACTGCACATTGCAGTTGTAATCAAATAACTGCTACAAAGAAACTGCTAATAGCAGTTACATAATCTGATCCATGTTGGATCCGGGTTTGGGTCTTTGGGTCATCTTGGGTGAACCCGACCCAAGCCCATATAGCCCAACAAGGTTGTTTTTATATCTAGACTTAGAAAGTGAGCCAACAAGGTTTATGTTCATGTTTAGACGCTTGTTAGGATGACAACTTATTAGGTCTTCAAGAGAAGATTGATTCCCAATTCTTGAAAGGATTTCAAAGAGCATAAATTCTTTGTAAGGAAGAACATTTTCGCCTTCAGGAGGAGACGACTTATAAAGTCTTGAAAGAAGTTCAAGTAATATGTGTTCTTTGGGAGGAAGAATCCATTGGCTCTCAAAAGAAGGTGCGTTTGCAGTATTGAAAGGAGTTTGAAGAGTTGGCAACTAGTGAAGGCAAAGAGAACTTGTTACAACGTCATTTATGAACTTGGACTTGCGTCAGAACTAGAAAGGAGTCTTAGTTTGAATAAGATAAGCATAAGTTGTATCCTTATTTGTTTATTACCGAACTGATATCTTCAGGAGTGGTCTCGTGGATATAGGATAAAGCCGAATTACATTAAAAACGTTTGTGTGCTTTCTTACTTTACTATCTTTATATTTTTAGTGTTGCATCATTCGGTTTAACTAGTGTTATAACATGTGAATTGTTTGTGTTACAACATTCAATTTCTAGTCATGTTATAACATTTGTATTTTTTTGAGTTATAACTTTCACAAAAATTTGGTACTACACAGTAAACAAGCCTTTTCAACCATTTTAAAATTAGTATGTTTAGTTTTAAAAACCACTCTTCAAAAAGGTGATTAAATTCCTAAAAGTTTTTAAAAAATAATCTTAGACTTCCTAAAAATTTATTAAAAAATTTTACTCAAATGACATAATAAGTTAAGTTGTAATTATCATATTAATTTTGAGATGATATGTTGATGATATAATAATTATACATAAACTTATCACATAATTTATGTAATGAGTTTGGGCAAATTTTTGAGTAGTGTAGCAATTCAAAAAAAATATATATATATCTTGCTTATGTAGCAACTCAATCTCCATAAGTGTAATTTATCTCCAATATTTAATACAAAATATCTTTATTTTACATTTCTAATTCTTAGTCAAATAGAAAATGAAACAACTCTTGAATGTTAGAGTAAGAATTTGGATTATCTCATGATCTCACATTTTTTTTAGGCATATGATTGGTAGTTGAAAAGTAAATATGAAAAGCAATTATATTTTAACTATTCATTAATTATAATGCTTATGTGTGGTGAGATTAGATCAGATCAAGAAAAAGGTTAAATCATAAAAAGGATTCAAATTCATTGAGTAAAGAAATAAGTGCTGAACTCAGTACTTAAAACAAAGTTTACAAAGCTCCATTACTTTGCCTGCATTGTGCTATGAGCACAGAATGTTGAATTCGTAGTACATGCATTTATTATTTCAATTGAACGCAATTATTTGTTGTTAATCATTAGTAAATCATAACTCAGTTGATCATTCCATCCCGTACTATTGATCGGATTCTAGGAATGTGATCATGTGATCGTGTGTTTTTTTTTCTGTCAGAAGATAATGTTAACTTACAAGCTGTAAATCAACAAATCACGAGAACACTCCCACCACCGCTAGCGTTCAACCCCGATGCACTTTTAAGTATGTAAACACATGAAGGACAGCTTAAAAAAAAAAAGGATTCCCATAACTTACCCTAAAAAGAGGCAGCTAGCTTGTCGCACATTCAAAAAGCTTAAAGCCACATGATTCTAATAATAGCAAAGCAAAACAACCAAACAGGAGTACTGTATATAAGTTTGCATGGAAGAACTAAGGCTTAATCAGATCATGTTCATCACAACAAAATCGGCTATTGAATATCACTAATTAGGGTTTTCTTACTCGAAAATATGATGAGAGGATCAATTTTATGGGTTGGTTTAGTTTTTGCTGGGTTGGTTGCTATGGTTTGTTCACAGCCACAGCAACAACCCCAAGTGCCTTGTTTCTTCATTTGATGATTCGTTGGTAGATCCATAATGGAAGCAACAACAGGATTCTTACACTTGCTAGGGCCAATTACTGGGCCTTATGGCATTGAAGAAAAGCTTACTAAGATGAAAGAAAATTTATAACGTAATGTTCAAGATAGTATAGGCATAGTGCATAAAATCATGCTTACAGTCGTGAAGTTTTTATGTTTACCTCAAGGCACTTCCATAATTATGGTAATTGATCATATAACTATAAGTTTAAAATTAATACTTAGGGAAAAGCAAAAATCATCCAATCGTTTATATGTCAATTCATCAGCATTATTTATTTATGGTTGGAGCCATTTGATTGGTGTAATTTATCTAGCAAAGATCTAGTCATTATGAGTAGACAACAAACAAACATATGTTTTTATGCAAAAAACATCAATTCGGAATCATAGTAGCATAATAATGGGTTAACACAGGTCTTTTGAACCCTTTGTAATAAAAATGAGGGATTTAAAACTCATGTAGAGGGATAATCTAATCAATAATTTTCCCTATGAGCAGGCAATACAATTTTTCTCATTTATCTCTAAAGGCTTCTAATTCTTTGTTAAATATTAATGAGAATTTTCAATGAACTCATGATATCATCTATTTGATCATCAATGTAATCATGCCAAAACAGAGGAATTATAGGATTGATGAAATGAGTACAAATCCCAATTGATATTTATGACTATGCAAAATAATCCAGATGAGTAACACATGAAGGACAGCTAAAAAAAAAAGGGGTTCCCATAACTTACCCTAAAAAAAGACAGCTAGCTATCACACATATTCAAAAAGCTTAAAGCCACATGATTCTAATAATAGCACAGCAAAACAACCAAACAGGAGTTCTGTATTATATAAGTTTGCATGGAAGAACCAGTTCACGTTCATCACAACAAAATCAGATATTGATATCTTTAATAGTGTTTTCTTACTCGAAAATATGATGAAAGGATCAATTTTATGGGTTGGTTTGGTTTTTGTTGGGTTGGTTGCTATGGTTTGTTCACAGCCATATCAACAAACCCAAGTGCCTTGTTTCTTCATATTTGGTGATTCGTTGGTGGATAATGGAAACAACAACAGGATTCTTACACTTGCTAGGGCCAATTACAGGCCTTATGGCGTTGACTTTCCACAGGGTGCTACTGGCAGGTTCACCAATGGCAGAACCTATGTTGATGCATTAGGTGATTATTATTTCAGATATGCGTATTTACATTTGTGAAACCAGTTCATTATATTTGTTTTCTTTCTAATTTATGAAAGAGGATTTGAATTTACGACTTCTACTTGGTGAGGAGATGTGAGTACCCACTAAACTATATCGACAACCAAGAATTAATAATTATAGTATCATATCGTATATAATTATTTTGGTACTATACATCTATGTATCTAATATTATTGCCTTTTAAGTAATATCAAAAAATTCATTTATAGTTCAAATAATTTGTATACTTTCCTTTTATAATTATAATAATGATTCAAATATCACATTTGTCATTTAAATTATAAAATTTAGGGTGACTGTTCACATCACATGTAGTGAAAGTTGATATATTATTTTATCATTAGACTTTTTTGGGTTTGCATACCTATAAAAAAAAAAACATATAGCTGTTTTGAGACATTAAGTACCTAATCATTTGTCCTAATTTTCTAAAATGTTTTGCAGCTCAACTTTTAGGATTTACCTACTACATTCCTGCATATGCAAGAGTTACAGGGCCACCAATTTTGAGAGGTGCGAATTATGCCTCGGGAGCCTCTGGCATCCTTGATGAAACGGGCAACAACCTGGTACTTGATTCACTCAAAACTCTCATTAAATTGCTTCACATATTCTTTTATATTTTGTGCCTACATATATATATATAGCTCGAGAACAAAATTTTTGGGCCAGAGTGATCAAAATGGACAATATTATATACTACGTGACACAATCGTGTTACACTCTTTCATTGGATTTCCCTTTTTGATAGGGGGGTCACAATTCGATGAACGAGCAAGTAGCCTACTTTGGAGAAACAGTGGGACAAATGAGGAGATACTTTAGAGGAGACACAAATGCACTCAACAACTACCTAAGCAAATGCCTGTTTTACAGTGGAATGGGGAGCAATGATTATCTTAATAACTATTTCATGCCTACCTTCTACACTACCAGCTCCCATTACACTGCAAAAGCCTTTGCCGCTCGACTTCTTCAGGATTATAGACGCCAGCTCACGGTTAGTACTTCCCTCGCTTTCCGACATCAAGAATTATAACATGATTATTTTATAGTCGTGAAAAATATTCTGATTTATGATTCTTTTGGATGCTTCAGCAATTATATAGCTTGGGAGCTCGTAAGGTGGTAGTAAACGGAGTTGGATCAATTGGTTGCATACCATATCAGCTCGCAAGATTCAGTGGAAACAACAACAGTCGTTGCAATGAAAAGATCAATCAGGCAATTAGTCTTTTCAATACAGGGCTTCGAAAAATGGTGGACCAGTTCAATGGTGGTCAACTTCCTGGATCCAAGTTTGTGTTCTTGGATTCCTATAAGAGCTCCATGGATCTGTATAAGAATCCATCAGCTAGTGGTAATCACTTTAAATTCATATGTTTCCTGATGAGTTGGATTAGAAAACATGGATAATGCTATGCTTATATGATGCACGTTAATCAGCTATGATGAAAGTCTGAAAAAAAAAAAAAATCTAACTTTTATTATGTTGTCAAATTCAATAACATTTAGTTAGGTTTTTGCCTTTATTGGTAACAATTTGATAAATAAATAATTTTCATTTATTTTGAGGTATTTGGAGACATTGAAATTCAATCAACTTTATTTATTCAAGAAATTAATACGATCTCTTCTTCAATCTTAACATATGTTTTATAGTGCGCACCTTCACATATTTTTAAATTAATTACTGAATTTTAACCTAGAATTAATGAAATTCAACAAGAGATTCAAGCACAGATATTGTTGATACTTGTTGAACTACACTGTTGAAAACTCAAAATGTTAAAAAACACAACAAATAAATACAAAGACTAGATACCTCCCTGTAATTATGCAGACATTTTGTAAAGTAGAGTACGTCACTTTGGACCTTGTACTTACATTAAAAAACTTAATAGTATATTTATGAGTTTGGCCTTTTTAATAGTTTGATAACTTTACTTAACAATTGCATCAATTGAATTGGTTATAAGGATAGTTATTGAAGCCAATTCAATAGTTCTAATTGTTGTGTAAGGTTACCTAAGATAGTCAAATCCGATATTAAGTTATTATTTTTGACGATATAATTAATCTTGAACAATTAATTGATGCAGGATTTGAAGTGATAGACAAAGGGTGTTGTGGAGTGGGAAGAAACAATGGGCAAATAACATGTCTTCCTCTTCAACAACCATGTCAGAATCGTCAAAAGTATTTGTTCTGGGATGCTTTTCATCCCACTGAAATGGCTAACATTTTCATGGCTAATTCAACCTACACTTCTCGGACATACACCTACCCAATCAACATTCAACAACTGGCAGCTGCCTAAGAGATTTAGAGCTAGGTTATCTCATGATGTCTTGTTAAATGAATTATCATCACTTCAAAAACTATTGGTTGTCCTAAATCCTTTAATTTGTTGATTCTAGTGTTAATGTGCGTTTCTTTGTATGCTTTAGTTTATAAATTTCGATTACAGTTTCTGAATGAATAAAATAATTTACAAACAACCGTTGGAGTTAGGATTGCTTAGGAGAGATGGCGAGCTTAGCATATATTTAAGCATATTTCAGTTTTATTAGAAGTTGTTGAGTGTATTCTGGTAAATTCAATTAAAATTTTCTTGGATTCAGCAGTACAGCTGAGCAGCAGCACTTTTATTTCAACTAATTAAAATGTTTCAGCCTCAAAATGCTTTGGACATCTTCAGAGTTCAGATGCAGGCAAGAAACCAAAATATTGCCGGAGAAATATTCCTTTATGTGTGTGTGTATACGTATAGCAATCTGATAAAATCAACCAATTATATCCCTTTCAATATTAATGAGGCGTAAAGAGAATTTTATCTTTTTGCAATTAAAGATGATTTATGATCCGTGCTTTCAGACTTCACGTTGTCATGTGATGGCAAGCAGGCTTGCAGCTTCTTCGTATCGTCTATGAAGCTTCAATTTTTTCCTCACATTTTTCGATACATTTAATTTTTTGATTGATATTTATGAGAAAAAGAGAAAGAAATTAAGGATATCATTTACGGATAGTAATTTTAATATTTTCTAAATTATTTAAAGATTTCATAAAAATTTAACCTACACCTTCCATTTTAGGATAAAATATGATTTGTAACTCTTTTCTTGATAAGAGTTATCCTCTCTGATTGATCAATTTCATTAGGTTCCAACAGTTATTTGACCCGTAAAGTGTCCACGCTTAAAAATATATATATTAATTGAATTCATACACTGCAAAATAATTAAACGGAATAACCATTAATAAACCACCAAAATGACTAATCAAAGTAGGGTTGCAATTACGGGAGCGACAAGCACAACCACAACTGTTCTTTGATTACATAAAACAAACATACAAGTACATTCTCTCATAGATCATCATGCATGACATGCCTAGCTAGCTAGAATTCTCTAAGCTTTTTTGTTTTTTTGTTTTTATCCCTACAATGCATTGAATTAAAATTCAAATACTGGCAAGTTGTGCTATGTTCATGGGGTAGACAACGCTGAGGCCTCCATTGAATGCTTGTCTTCCAAACATGACATTAACAGCTTCCGTTGGGTGGAATGCATCCCAAAAAACATACTGGTCCCTGTTTGGGCATGGTGTTTGGAGTGGAAGACATGTTATTTGTCCTCTATTTCTTCCTATTCCACAGCATCCCCTGTCTATCACACTAAATCCTACAAAAAACAAAAATGAATCTCACACACTCTGGAACATGATTTAGATTTAATTTTTATAAAGCAATTTGGAGCTAAAGCCGACCAAGGAACACATTTTGAAAAAAATTGTTAAGTTTTTAAAAAGTACTTCATTTCTTTTTCTGTTTATTTTTTTAATCTAAAAACACATTTTGAAAAAGTATTGTAAAAGAACACTATCTTTTTTGAAAGAATTTGTAAAAGAACACTCGAATGCTTTGTTTTATGTGAAAAAACACTTTACAAGAAACAATTTCTAATGTACTATATAGTATAGAATTAACCTAAAAGTAGGTCCCTCTTTATTTAACATGTCTCAAAAAAAAAATGTTTTGACTATTTGGAAAGGTCACATAAAAAACCACTAAAAATTTTTGCTAATTTAGATGTTATCATTTGAAAGTATTCTTGCATGAAGGATTTGAGATGATTTTCCATTGAAAAAAAAACCATTTCACAGAGAAAAAAGGAAACAAAAAAATAAAAAAAAAACCTTCTCCATAATAACATTTTGAATATTTTAAAACCTAATTAAAATATAACCTCTATTTATTTTCAGTCAGACACTATAACATAAACTCGGAAAATTCCTCTTTTGAGTATATAAGACCACAACAAAAGAAACACTCTCAAACACTATTAATGTATGGTAGAATTTTGTTATATACGTACCATAGGATCTATAGTTGGTTAGGAGATCTTCAAACATGCGAGCGGTATCAATGAAAGTAAATTTTGCACCAGGGAGATTGGTGTTGAGATTGTTGATCATAGTCTTCACATTGGTGTTAAAAGGCATTACAAGTTGGTTCACTTCTTCTGAGCATTGTCCCATTGCATTTTGTGCCAAAATACTTGGTATGCACCCCATTCTTCCCAGCCCAGTTAGTACAATTTTTCTAGCTCCAAGGTTGTAAAGGCTCTACAGGTTTCATGCAATCAAACATAGTTAGCAAATTCATGATTTGAAAGGGTTAACTAACTTCCTGGCATGAACCAAGACAATTGGTTGCTAGTCGTATTAGACTGTATTCATAAGTAAAACTGAATGCAATAAAATGATTTCTAATATTGTCTCAATAATTTCAGTAAAATTATTGTACTGATAAAAAATAGTATTACACTCTATTAAAATTTTTTCTACAGAATATATGCTCAATATTTAGGGAAGATATATAAAATTAAGTAATCTTACAGTGAGTTGCTGTTGATATTCTTGAACAAGAAGATCAGCAAATTGTTGACCATTGTATTGATTTCGAGTGGCATAATTGGGCATGAGATAGTTGTTGAGGTAGTCATTGCTGCCCATTCCCACAAAGAATATACATCTTGCTATTGCCTTTGACACATCATCTGCCCCTAGGTTGCCTGTGACCTGATTAAGTGTGTTTTGGAAGTTCCTTATCTGTTGAGAAAATGGTATGCGGCCCACCTGATCATCAAAAACCACAAAATTAATCATATCTTAAACAAATGAGAAAGAAATAAGAAAGTAAAAAAATTCATGCTATTTTGGTCATTCAATTAGACCAACATACCCATACATATATATTGCATGTTTATTAATTATTTGAGAATAGAGATGTCGAAAGAGGCGGAAAGATCCGAGTTCAGAATTCGTTTCGTTTGCACCACTAACCATAAATAAGTTTACTTGTTCGACAGGCTAGCAGTTTTTTTTTTCTTTTTTTTGATCCCTTGACACTTGATTAGATAACTACCAACATTAATTGATATAGACTGTTTAACGAATGGCCCGAAATATTACTCTTCAGACCAGTAGACGTCGACCCACAATTAAGTGGAAAAATTACCACTCTTTTAATGGCCACTGAGCTTCAAATCATGCTCTCATGTTTTCTATGTTATCTTACTTAAATTTCATTGTTCTGCACTCGAACCAACTTTAGATGAACCTTAATGTCCAAGTCCAACTCCTCCCAATACAGGGATGAGTTAGTCCAATAAATTTTACACCTCTACTTTCTAATCTTTCTTACTTTTTTTTTTCCTGACCCAAAATTGTGATTTCCATCTCGATCATTATCACAATAATTTTAACATTAATTAATAGATAACTGTCATAGCTACATATACCATAGGTACTATACAATACTAACTTGGTCAACAATTTATTATTGAAATACATTTAAGGCTTCAACAGAAACAAAAAAATTAAACACATGCAGGTACAGATTAGCTAGCTAGATTAATTAATGGTCCACGTATTGTATGATAAAATTAATTTACTACATATAGAAGCTCATGCTAGCTATATAAGATTCACCAAGTGAGTGCATATACAAAAGCTAGATTTTGTTCAGAAGAGACCCTAGCTAGGTCTTTTATTAAGGTGTGCTTACAAAGTTTCTTCCAGTGATGTCAAGGATCCCAGCAGCCGCAGATGCATAATTGACTCCATGAAGCAATTGATCTCCAGAAGCTTCAGAGTATGCAGGAATCAGAGGAAGTCCTAGCAGTTGTGCTATAACAAAACAAAGAAACAAAGAATTATTATGAAGCTCATAAATAGATGTGTAGTAGTTAAAAACGATTAATAGCAATTAATTTGCTAAGCCAAAAAAAAAAAAAAAAAACTGAAAAAACATTGGGGTCATCATGTCTTTTATTAGCCTTTTTATAGCTATACCTACCTGAATCCATGTTATTTGAAATAAAATTGCAATATATGAAAATTTATTGAAAAAAAGTAGATAAGGGCAGGTGTAAAATGGATGGATCTCATTATGTACAGGAGACCTTGCTGTCCTTGTGACAGTATTGATCTCCATCTAGTCAAGGGACAAGAAATACCCTGATAGAATATTATATGAAAAGACATATTTTCTATGTTTTCAATTATTATACTGTGAAATTGTTTGAACTTGAAAGGAAAATTATTCTATATATATCCAAGGAAGATATATATGTAGAGAAGAAAATAAAAAAATAACAATACATGACAGTTTTATGTCCCTTGAATGTTAGAATAAATATATTAATATAATCACAGTTATTTTTAATTTATTCAACCCTTCTCTAAACACACTTGGATTATATAATGAAAAAAAAATGCAAAATAAATAAAGCAGATTGCAAAAATATTCTACACATGCAAATATTTAAAACGAATTAAAGAAGAAAAATAATGCTCATCAAATCAAATTCTAATTAACTAAAAGATATATCCGCATTGCATGGATGCATGTTTTTTTTTTTTTTTCCCAGTTGACATGGATGCATGTCCATATTCATATCTACATATAACAATATAACTTCAACATTTTCTTAAAAATATAAATTGGAAGGAAAAAAAAAAAAGATTTTAAATACTATAAAAAATTATATCAAAACCACAATATTCACAATTGTATTTAGCATTTTTTTTCTTCAAAAAAAGAAAAAAAAAACATTGTAAGAGAGAAAGAGATGTGCGAGACCTATAGTATCAACCATGGTAAGTCCATTAGAGAAACGACCGGTTGGGCCACCATTGAAATCAATGCCATAAGGGTAGTAATTGGCCTTGGCAAAAGAAGGAAGATTGTTGTTGTTGCCATTGTCAATGAGAGAGTCTCCAAATATGAACATTGCAGGCACCATTTCTCTCCCCCCTCCTCCTGCTTCTGCTCCTACACCACCATAATCTCCTCCCTCTTCTTGCCCTAACCCCAACCCCACCACCACCATCAAAACCACCACACACAAATACAACCTCACAACAGCCATTACTTTGAGTGTGTGAGTGACAGAGAGAGAGAGAAAGAGAGATACAGAGATAAGATAAAAAAAACCAAGTGTTGAAGTGTTTGTAAATGAGTTGATGAGGAGGGGAATAAGTAGTAGATCTAAAGGGTGGGAGGTAGTTGAAGAGAAGTAAATGCATTCATCTGTTTCTTTTCCATTGCAGTAATTACTTTCACTGGTGGAAATGAAGCTGCCAAAATGCATGTGTGTAGTTCAGGCAAGTTTTCAAGAATTTACTGCAGCTTGCTGCTTTCATTTTTCCCTTCCAATGCCCATACTATGGGTTTTTCCTAATAGAGTGACCAGTCCTTAACTGCGGCTGCGGATTTAACAGCCTCTTTTATCTGTAAAATTATTACTCATTTGATTGCCTAAATTCTGTTTCTCTGTATATGTTATGCGTAATTAATAAAATTTGATATTATAACAAGTTATACATCATTTGTACAATGGGATGTGATTAGGGAAGTATTTTTTTTTTTAATTTTTTTTTTTTATTACTAGGAATAGCTCAGGGAACAACCGGGACTGAACATTGATGACGCAGTTTAAGGAGTGACTCTCATACGAAAGAGAGTAATCCACATATAAATAGAAAAATGGCCGCATGAAAGGTGTGGGAGGTGAAGCCCAATGCAGGTGGGGAAAGGTAGCCACAAATTTTTGTAGTGCTAGGAGTCGAACATGGGACCAAGAGCGCTGCCGGACTATGCGCCACTACCGCAAATGTACAAGCGACGATTAGGGAAGTAATCTAGTGTATAGAAATTGTATCTATGTAATATTTTATAGAAACAATATTCTCAATGATGCATCTACTCAAACCGGCAAGGGTCAATACTAAATCATATTGGGTATGGATTATATTGCTATAATAATTAACTTTTAATATTTTTAATTTATTTGAATCATTTGATTGAATTCTGAATTTAAATATTAACTATTATATATAATTAAACTATGTACAATGCAGAGACTTGAACACATTTTTTTGGATCTCTTTTTTATTTTTTTGAAGTTGTCACTCCATGGGTTAGAAAGTCAAACTTATTGAGATAAAAAATTACTTGTGCAGTTCTAATATCTACTTTTATAATTAAGAGATAACTACTTTACAATAATAGAATAAAACGACACATAAAAAGTTTATAAAATAAGTTTTGTAGGACTTAAACCCGCACCACTCGATCAAAAAGATGCACAATTATTTATAAGTGCTAAGGTGAGATGTGAAATATTTATATTCCCTTTTGCTTAAGCAAACCACACTAAAATCGATGTTATAACTAGTCATATATCATCCATATTGTCAATAGGTGTATCTAGCATTAGTTTATTTATTTCTTGCATTGTACAAGGATCATACCAATGTATAATTAATTTTTAATTATTTAAACCATTTGATTGATTCTCTTTCTTGGATATAAATAGCTTTAATGAGAATTAACTAACTTAATTTGTTAAATCTTTTACTACTGGAAAAAAAAAAAATCTTGGAATAGAATTCTATAACTTGGTTAAATTATGACTAAGTGGTCTGGCTTTCAATTGATAAATTTATTACATGCCTTTTGGTCGGTATGGTAGTAATAAGGATGAAAGGATTGAACTTTGCAGGTAATGAGGCGGTGGATGCTAAAATTGAATTCTTATTAAATATTGACTACTCTATATATTTTTGTTTCTTCTTTTATTATAGCAACTTTCTCTAGTATATACAACAGTACATCACGAAATTATTTCTTGCTTTTCTGTTAACTCGATATATATAGAGAGAGAGCCTTCTTAGTCTATACATCCTGAAATGTTTGTTATGTTTATTAGCGCTACAATGGTAAGAAAAATATTTTGTTATGTTACAAATTTGGTTTCCACAGTCGCAGAACGTGAAAATCTAAAAAAGTATTTTCGAAGTATCATGATTAAAATTATCATTATTATTGTTATATCGACATTACTGTTAAAAAATTATAGCTATATATACTATAGGGAATAGAGCCCTAACAACTCAAATTTTCAAAAAAAAAAAAAAAATTGTTGCTCCTGAAAACCTCAATTGTCATGCAAATTTCATGAATTCAGAACATTGGAGTAAATGCTTCTTTTTTTATTAAAAAAAAAAAAAATTGATGTAAAGTAAATGTTTATTTGAATTTAATATTCTGGTTGATAAACTCAATATGAATCCATATCACGAATAACATTTATGTTGCTTATCCTTATTTATATTTTACGGAGAATCATTATATATATATATATATATATATATATATAAAAGCACCTTTTAAAATTATATTTGGCTTCCTAATTAGTTGATTTAATTTAATTTAATTATATTTAAGATCCTTCTATTGATGTTCTTAATCAGTGTACATATATCTATACAAGAAAAATATTTATTCATTTAAATTTTACTGAAAATTTTGTTTATTCTTTCAAACAACCTAATAAATCAATATAATTTTACTGAACACTGTGTTTATTAAACTTAACCATTTCTTACATTTCAAATGTTAACATCATTCCATGTAAGAGAACCAAAAAAAAAAAAAAAATGTTAACATTATTCTTATTTATTATTTTTGTCCTGCTCAGAATATATATAATTTTTTTAAAGACAAATTGATTTTAATAATATTAGTTCTAACATTATGATACATTGATTATTTACAAATAATTAATATTTGCCAATGCATCCAATGACTCATAATATTAGAACTGATATTATAAAATCGTCTTTATAGTACTAGAAAAATTATATACATATATATATATTTATATAGAGCTTTTATAATCAGATATCTGATTTTAAAAAGTAATTACCGACCTTCAAATTCACCCATTCCATTTAAATTAAATAGGAAAGAGAATTTGTTTTAAGAGAAAAAATACAATTGATTAATTTGATTAGTTGGTCATTACTATTTAAAGTTAGGATGTCCTGATTATAAAAACTCTATATATATATGACTTTTATAATCGGATATAACTGATTATAAAAACTATATGTATATATATATAACTTTTATAATCAGGGCGTTCTAACTTTAAAAAGTAAGGATCAACCAATCAAATTCACCAATTCTATTTAAATTAAATAGGAAAGAGAATTTATTTTAGGAGAGAAAATACAAAGGTTGAATTTGATTAATTGATTTTTACTTTTTAAAATTAGCATGTCCTGACTATAAAAGCTCTATATATATATATATATATATAAATGAGTAAATTTAATTGATTGATCGTTACTTTTTAAAGTTAGGGCGTCATAATTATAAAAACCCCTTTTATATATATATATATATATATATGATGAACAAGTAGCAGCAATGGCAGCAGGTTCAAGATAGATTGGAGAGGTGATTGGCTACTAAGAAAGTCAACATACCAAAGCTTATTAATGAAGTAAACGGTTCATTGTGGAACTGGTAGATCATGATGTCAAACCAACATGGCTTCCCCATATCGGTTCACTGCCATTTGATATAGATGGGCATGGTGATCAGTTTTAGGGTGTTTAACAATCAAATAGTTTTATGATTATCCGTTGCAATTTCTATGCACAACAGTCAAATAGTAAATTTATATTTCTTAACATTGTCACTACATTCAGTTATGTCAGAATTAGAACTTTTGATACTAGAATTAAGTGTTTTGTATTGATAATGAATTTTATTGTAGCAACTCCTGTAAAACAGATACACCAAGTTATTTATTGCAGAAGAAAACTGATTGGTTTTAATTAGCCCAATAGATATAGTCGTGGCTTGTGAGTCATTAAATTGAAATAAAATAAAAAATTCCAAGTTTCAACAACGCCATAATTTGTGTTAAAAAAAAAAACGATGCCATAATTGTTCATTTTTTTTCCCGAGAAAATAATTATGCTGTTTGGTTTCGATATGTTAGACAGAGCAATAAGTTGAAACACGCATGCATTTCTTGAGTAGTTGGGATAGTTGACAGCAATTATGTCACTCTCTTGACTTTCTTCTCCCCAAATTTGGATCAAAATTCATTTCTAATAAAACAACAAAGTGTGGTACAATTCTTGGAAAATAAATATACCAGACTTATGTACAATAAAAATTGAGTGTCTTTAATTTAAAATGTTAATTAACATACTAGTTATATATATGCCAACATCAAACGTGATCTTAAGAAAATCATTACAAAATACGCTTAAAGCTGAAGCATAATTTAAAAAGAAATGTATTTACATAAATATGATTAAAAATAAAAATGTGATGACTTTCATACGTTGAAGTTCTTTAAGGTTTGTTTTGATTTCGTTACAAATTTTCTTCGGTTGAGACTATTACCACCCAATAAACTTCTCCTTACACCCATTTGCTTCAAACACTCATTCACAAAATTTAAAATACTATTTTTACTATGTACACCAATTGAAACCCAATATAGCCTCAATTGAATAGTTATTGTTGACTATAACAAAATAGGTCATTCATACCGAGCATTAAAAGCTCAATATAGATAAATTTTTTATTATTAAAAAAAAATGTAGGTCAATTATCCATACGAGGCATAATATCCAGGTATAGATAATATTTATTTTATTTTTTAAAAAATTTAAATTTAATTATTCATATCGAGCATTAATGGTCCTGTATGGATAATCATGTTTTTAAATTTTAAAAAGTTCGTTTAAATTTATTGACACAAAAAATATCACAACTTAAACCTTTAAAAAAACTTCACAAACTAACAATAGAAAAATATCCTAACAACAATATTATGGTTATATTAAAAAAATCAAAATCATAACAATAATAATTAATATACGATATCTAACGAACAAAATTATAAATTGAAATATCGAAAAACATGAAATCATAAACTTCATACCTTCTTAACAAAGAAAATAGCGGAAGAGGGGTAGTCGGCAAAAACAACGGTGCCAAATGATGGAAGAGCAGTAGATTGTCAAATATGATGGTATTAGATATGTGTATACTAGTTTATATAGTTAAGAATGATAAGTAATATTTAAGATGATTGTAATAGATATAGATGTGATGAATATCTATGTGAATGTGATTGTTTTCTTTTTATTCAAAGTTTAATAATTTTAATTTAGTTTAACATTATGTTATTGCATATTTTGTTTTTTAGTGTTATATACTTTCAAATGAATAAGGAGTGGTTAAGATTTTCAAAGTTAATATCCTAATTCAATCTAAAGGGACATAAGATTTAAACTTTCAATGTTTATAACAATTTCTTATATCATTTTTAAACTTTTAGAATGTCGAAAGAGTATAGAGAGGGAGCCAAAAATTTTGTTGAGACTATGAATAGACATTCAATAAATACTGACTTCATCTCTTACTCTTGTATAAAATATCTCAATGGGAGGTATTATTACACTAAGATAATGTATGAGCACTTAGTCATTAATGGAATGGATCCTTAATATACAACTTGATTCATGCATGGGGAACCTTTGAAAACTTACATACCGTTGAAAACATTTCTAATACATTTAGAATGTATAGGGATGTAAGCCTTGAAAATCATTATAATGTTGAACTTGATGTTAAAGTAAAAAGAAGACATCACTAATAATTTCGAAGATATGGAAACTCTTTTGTATGAAGGTTTCTCTAAACACACTAAATTATCAGCTATTGTAATTTTATATAAACATAAAGCTATGTATAGTTTATCTGATAAGGGGTTTGATGAACGTTTTGACATCACTCGAGACATATTGCTGTCAGATAATGTTTTACCAGAATCATCGTACTCATCAAAAGAGTTGTTGAAACTGTTTGAATTAGGGTATGAAAATTCCATGCATGTATCAATAATTGTTGTCTATTTAAAAAAGAATTAGAACATCATAAAGAATAACCAAAATATAGCACTTCTAGATGGAAGTAAATAAAGTTACTAAAAGATTTACAGGGGAGTACCGGCTAAAGTACTTCGAACTTTCTAATCATACGGTATTTTAGGAGAAAGTTTACATAAATTGAAATGACTAATTACTAAAAATGACATTCTACCCATAAAAGCCAAGATAGAAAGATTTATCATCCCATTGATTCAGAAGCTTGAAAGACTATAAATAGGATATGTCCATCTTTTGCTTCAGAGCCATGCAATTTGAGGCTGAGTTTAGCTGCGGATAGATTTAATCCTTGTAGCAACCTAAGCACGACCTATAGTTGTTAATCAGTAGTGTTAGTTATATACAATCTACCCCTATGGAAGTGTATATAAAAAAAAAAATTAATACTAACACTATTAATTTCAAGAAAAAAAAACAATTAGATAATGATATTGATGTATACTTATAGCTACTGATTGAAGATTTGAATGAATTATGACACTTGGGAGTACAAGTGTATTATTCATCCACTAAGTCCACTTTCAACTTTAAAGCTATTTTAATGTGGACCATAAATAAGTTTCCTGCTTATGAAAACTTAATAAGATATTGTGTGAAAGTGAAATATACTTGTTTTATATGTGGGTTAAACATACGTTTACAAAGATTGAAACATAATAATAAAAATGTGTAAATGGGTTGTAGGCGATTTCTTCCAAATAATCATGCTTTTCGAAAGAAGAAATCATGGTTTAATGGGAAAGAAAAAATTGACGATCCTTTAGAGATTCTTGATGGTAAACAAACTTGAATTGCATGTGCAAAAGTTAAAAATGATTGGAAAAATATAGTAAATGGAAAAAGAAAGAGAAAATGTTATCCTATATGAAAAAAAAAAAAAAAAACATCAATTTTCTTTGATCTTCTGTATTGAGAGATAGGATTTTCAATTCAAAAGAAGATTTAACTTATTCTATTATCTTTAACTATGTCTCAAATGTAACATCATAATTTTTTATAAGATTTATGCTTGCATCATAATTTAGATGTAATGCACATTATAAGAAATGTTGTGAGAGTCTTGTTGGTATGTTGTTAGATATTAATAGGAAAACCAAGGATGATATCAATTCTCATAGACATTTGGAAGACAATGAGATTAGGTAAGACCTTCATGTGAAAAAGGATGGAGATACATTGTATTTACCTGCAACACCACATACTCTATTAAAGTTAGAAAAACAACAATTTTGTAAGAGGTTGTTAAATTTAAATATATCAGACGGTTATGCTTCAAACATTTTTAATTATATTTCGTTGAATGAATGTAAGATAATTGGGCTTAAGTCCCATGAATATCATGTATTGATGGCCTAAAAATTGTCATATTTAAGTTGTGTTCATTTTTTAATGAAATTTATCGAAAAGTGTTAAATAGTGATAAGTTAGATTTATTGAAAGATGAAGTTGTAGTTACTATCTGTATGCTTGAATGTTATTTCCCTCATTCTTTCTTTGATATAATGATATATCTTACAATTCATCTAATAAGAGAAACTAGCTTATATGGACCGATTCAATATCGTTGGATGTACATTTTTAAAAGATTATTCTTACACCATCCTTCATATATGATTTAATATTAATGATATAAAAACATTTCATTTACCTTTATATGCTCATTTTATAGATTTATGAAAGTGTTAAAAGAATATCTAAAAAATCATGCACGACTAAAGGGTTACATAGCTAAATGATATTTAGTCGATGAATGTATGCAATTTTGTAGTAGGTATGTACCACAAACAGCAAATGTCGGAGAGAAACACAATAGAAATGAAGACATTGTGTTTCAATATGTAGTGAAAGGACATCTTACATCTATATTGACATTAAAGATTATTTCTGCTGAAATGCTACGATTGTATATATGTATATACCATTAAATAGTGCATTAGTGGAACCATATATTAAGTAGGTGGTTTAAATTTAAGATGAATATACTGTAAATATTAGTATAAATGATTAAAATTGTACTTATTTGGTTGTATTATTTTTATTTATATAAACGTTTTATTAGCAAGCATCTGAATAAGCTTCAACAATTAGATCTCAATATTTTAAATAAACCTATTTTGTTACAAAGGACGCACACTAGAGAATTTGCAATATGGTTCAGAATTAAAGTGAATTCACTACCCAATACATTATATAATATGATATCTTTACTTTAGCTTTTTGTCTATGATAATCTAAATCGTAATAACCCAAAATAGGTCATCAATGAATCAAGTAGCATAGATATGCCTCCACTTTAAAATTGCTAGCATTTGGATCAAGTATGCAAGTCATATGCTGTTTAAACTATATTGTGAATGAGAAACAATACTATACAAAAAGTAGTGAGAAAACTGTGCAAGATAGTGGTATATCCTTGAAGCATAAACTATTCGTAATGAAAGGGATGATACTCAAGTTATCAAAAAGATGGTTTACTATAGAATTTTAAAGGAAATACTCTTGTTGGATTTCTTAGCATTTCATCTTTCATTATTCAAATGTGATTGGATATGTTATAAGAGTGATGTTAGAGTTAAAGATGAGTTCACATTAGTCAATTTTAGTCCACATGTAAATAAATGAGATAAAGATCTTTTCATTTTAGCTTCACAAGCAATACAAATGTTTTATTCAAGAGAAAATAATACATCTAATCGGTATTTTATTGTAAAAGCACCTCTAAGAGGTTTTCATTGTAAAACCCAAAACCGCGTTCGTCGGAGAGGAAATATTTTTCCGATGGATCGCGTCCGATCAGAAAAATATAATTATCGAGTCCGAAAATATTTGGAATAATTATTTCCGATTAAGAAAAATAAATTCGAGTTCGCGAAGACGGATTCAGAATTTTAAAATTTTTCCAAAGGCGAAAGCGATTAAAAAGTGGATTCTCGGTCGGACGGAAACGAAAATCCGAGCTTGGAAGTTAAACCGAGAATGCATGGAAGGCTTTAAGAAAATAAATAAAATAAAGTATTTTATGCATGGTTGTGACATGTGTCACACATGCAATGGTGGAAAGGACAAGTATCCAAGAGAAACAAAAGTAAGGATATTTTATAAAATGAAGTTGAAATTGAAGAAAGAAGGGAAACAAATATCAAGCTCGGTCATCTGACAAACCAAAACCAAAGCAATCAACTCAGTCAAACAAGGTTTTAAAAAGGCAATGATCAAGCTCGGTCACCATTCTCTTTAATTATTATTAAAACCGAATCCAAGGGAGAGCAAGACAAAAGCAAACACTCTGTCACCTTCTCTTCTCCATTTCATTCAAAATTGAAAGCCCAAGCCGAGTGAAGAGAGAGACCGAGAATGTGATTTAGTGAGTGAGAGAGTGATCGTGAGTTAGAGGGATCCGAGTGTGAGAAATGAAAAGAGAGATAGAGAGATAGTGAGAGATAAAGAAGGAGTGTGCTGCCCGTGCATGCAAGCTGGAAGAAGTCAGACTTTGAGGGTGCTGTCACGTTGCTCGGAGCTTGCTGTCTGACGTGAAAAAGAAGATAGCTGCTGGAGTGAAAAAGCTGAGTTGTTGCTGTCGCCGGTGGAGAGATGCTGCTGGCGTGAAGGTGTAGCTGCTGCCGTGGATGGGAGCTGATGTCGAACCTGAGAGCTGCTATCTGGTACTGTCCAGCTGCTGTGCTGCCTTTGCTGTCGCCGGTGCTGTCGAGCTACTACTGTTGGGCGTGAAGGTGAGTGCTGCTATTTGGCCAAGTGCTGCTGTGCTGTCGCCGTTTCCAAGCTAGCTGACAGTGAGCTGAGGAAGTTGCTGTCTTGCTGCCGGCGAGAGGAGTTGCTGGTGTGAGAAGGCAGTGCTGCTGCTGTCATTGTCCTCAATTGCTGCCTTGTGTTGGCGTGGGGTGTTGAAGACAGCTGCTGCCAACGCCAGGTGCTGTCGCCGTGTTCTACCATCTAGCGAGGAGCTGAGGTCCCTGCCTTGTCCAAGCTGCTGCCATCGTGAGCTTGCTGCCGCTACTGTCACCGTCCCAAGTGCTGTCCAGTTGCTGCCGTGAGCTGTCCAGTTGCTGTCGTGCTCACGTTGCTGCCGCTGCTGTCACCGTCCCAAGTGCTGTCCAGTTGCTGCCGTGAGCTGTCCAGTTGCTGTCGTGCTCACGTTGCTGCCGTATCGTCATCGCAAGCCGTTGTCCAAGCTGCTGCCGAAAGGTGGTCAGGCCAAGAATCCATTTCAAAGCTGAAACGAAACATCCTCTAACGGGACAGCTTGCTACCGAGAACGTGCGAGAGTTTTGTCGCCGTTCGGAAGTTGTTTCGAACGAAACTAGTAAGGTAAGCGCTGCCTATTTTTATTGTTGAGTCGTTTTGGTAATTAGTAAGCAATCATGTGAATAAGTGGAGATAAATGATGATATTATGCTTGGGACTAGGATTGGGAACCTCGTTAATGCGGAGGTTCGTTCGTTTTGTTGTTTCGGTTGGTTTTGAATGATTTGGTAAACGATCGTATTCGTTGCGAGTTTTGTATATGGGCTGTTATGAGATGTATAGGGGCTGTTGAGTTATGTTTTTAGTTTCGCATTCGTTATCGCGGAAAATAGATAATATTAGAGTGTTTTAAAGGATCGGATATTCGTTCGGTTATTTAGAAATCGTTTCCGAGCGTTTCGGTTGAATTTTTTCACGAATGCGAGCGTTGTTAGTTTATGATTTTCGTTGTCGATTATAAAAAGATTGTGAATGTTATCTCGCTGCCCCAAGATTGATATTAAGCCCGTTAAAGTGTTTAAGTAAAGTCACGAGCTGATATTAACGATAAGTTTAAGTGGAAACAAAGAAATCGCGCGAAACGCGTAAAATCGATAAATCGCGATGATTAGTGAAATCGCGTAAGCTTTAAGTTTGTCGTTTGGTTTCAAATCTTTTGTTTAGTGAATTCATTAAAATCTGATTTTGATGATGTTACATTAGATTTGAATGACATAGTGGTCGGTTTTATAACCGTAGAGTTTCTAATATTTTAAGTCGTGATATCGAATCGGTTTGAAATAGTCTTCGCGTGCAATTATGAATTATCCGTTTTGTTATCGTACGAGGATAGTCACTTGAATTATTGTGTTTATAAATCCTCGTATGGCTTAAAGTTTAGTTGCACACGAGTTATGTTTTAACGACATCTCGATCGAAATCAATTGTAGGTGAATCGGGAATCGAACGAGAGCCGTAACGGGAAGCAGTGATAAGTATTTTGGAAGCAAGTTGTGAGTGTGGATTTTTAAAAGTTTTCATACATTCTGTTATTGAATGCAATCAGTTTTAGCAAGTAAAAGATTTTGAGATTCTAGTAAAAGTTTATAGTTTTCAGTTTATCGTTTATAAATGCATGTATAGCTTTAAAGTTTATGCTATGAATATGTTTATATTCTTCAGTAAAGTAATTGAGCAAGTTGAAATTATATACATGCATAGAGATAGTATTTGTGAAAGTTATTTTGCGATATTATAGCATATTGCCGAGATTTCATTTTATATATGCCTATGGTTTACCCTAGCCCCTAAGATTACACCCGACCGAAAGTATTCCATACGTGTACGGTAATTGGGGGGAGTTACTAACTTTGGGGGGATCGAGTCTGTCAGTCACCCTCTGCACGTATGGGATAGTGTAGATCTGCCTGATGTTGGAGGGATTCGCGATCCTAGAGTTGTATCCACATCTGCGACTACACATGGTGAGAGTTCCCCTATCCTAGTGGCGTGTCTTCGCACCGTCACAAAGGACAAGATTTCCCTGGGTTGTCAGATAAGGCTAGTAAGAAAATAAGAAAAGTTTTAAGAAAATTTTGATGAATAACTTTCGCAGCTTTTAAATGAGTTTACAGTTTTCAGGAAAAGTAAGTAAGTAATAGATTTCCAATCTATTTTTGGAAGGAATAGTATTTTAAGCAAAAGTATAGTTTATGATAAACTTACCTACTCACTGAGTTATTCTCACCACTGTTTTCCTGTTTTCTTTAAAATCCTCCCTCAGGTGCAGGTGTGAGTAGCGCGGCAGAGGTATCTCCTTCGGACATGCAGGCCAGCTAGACACGCGCGACCAGACTGCACTATTTTCTAGCATAGCATCATGTATTGTATTTAATATCATTTTCCAGATTCTCTAGTTTTGTAAATATTATTTTGAGTTAAGGATTTTATGTAAGATCATGCATGTCGTTTTTAAGATTTATTCAAGTTACTTCCGCTTAATTGCATGATTATGAGTTTGAAAATGGCCGGAGGCCTATTGATTATAGAAATTGTTTGTGAATACAATTATACAGGTTTTATGAGATATTTTACAGGGTGGAATTTTAGAACAACAGCCGTTGTGCTGCCGGTTTTCTGTGAAAATACTATTTTCATAAAGTTATTTTCAACGAACAAAATTCCCACCCTTTTTCAGAATAAAAAGGATTTCAAGTATTTTAGAAAAGAAAAGAGGCTTAACTTCACGGGAACTTTCCAATCAGAGCAGATCTCGACTGGGGAGCCACCGTGGGGTTGCCGGGCAGGTCGCCTAGCTAGTAGTTAGAAAGGGGCCTGTCATTCATGATTTAGAGAAGTTTGATGAGCATGCTTATATAACAACTACCCCATTAGATGTACCTGAATTTGACTTTAGTATGGATGAAAATGAGGATTATGTTCGAATAGATTGTGAGGAATTAGTTGTAAACATCTAATGTTAATGATTGTTGTCATATTTGCATATTTTTTGCAATGTGTGTATCTATATATTGTTTGTGTATATATTTACAAAGAGACAGAGTCTCAGAAGTGGTTGAATTTTTTGTGAGATTACGTTGCTATTTAAATTGTAGGTGAGCTAAATTTTTGGCAAGTTCGAAAAATAGGGGAAACTCTATAAATTTTCGTAAAATTGATTGATTTTATATGTATTGATTTATATAATGAGTTTGTTATCCATGTGTTGGCTACTAATATATGTCATTTCCATAACATTTTCAGATGTCAACTAAAGGAACATCAATTGATCAGTTTTCATGTAGCTTCAGTGGAGAGAAGAAAAGAAAAGGGAGAAGTTTCAAACGTTTGGATTATGAAAAAATGGTTAAGGTCAAAGCCACAGAGATATAAATTAATGAAGTTGAATAACCAATTAGAGAGAATTTTGTAATTTATAGTTCAGGTTATGAAGCAATTACAACTCAGATGATATATATAACTTATTTTAGCTGGGATAAGATACCCCGAACATTAAAAGATATAGTATGAGAGAATATAAATGCATGTTTGTATTGCGATATTGGTTTCATTTATTTATAATATCAATGTTACATATTTATTTTTAAAAAATTTATAACTGTAGTTACGACTTGATACTGATGAATCAATGAAAGCTCATACATTAAAAGCAATGAATGAGTGTTGGAGACACTATAAAGGTAAAATAACAAGACAAATTAGAGATATTCCTATTGGTTCTGATGCACAAAGAAGATACGAATGCTAAAACCACCTAATGTTTGTGAACAAGACTATACTGCATTTGTCAATCATTGATTGTCTTCAAAATTTGAGGTAATTATGCACTCATATTTTTAAGCTAACATGTTAATGTTTTATAGATTTTGATTAAATTTTATAATATTTTAGGCTACTAGTAAGCATTATTCCAGGTTATTAAAAAAGAATCGTACCCCATATACATCAAGTGGTAAAGGAATGACACCACTATGAGAAGATTTAGTAAGAGTTAAATATATTGTTGTTTCTTATATTGTTAGTTATCATGTATTTTTATCATTTCTTAAGTCCAAAAAATATATTTATGTTTTTTAAATGTGTTGTTCTCTAAGAACTTTAGGAATAAAGAGCGAAAGAAACATATATTTGTTTTTTTGAATATCAATGTTAGAGAGTGAAAAAAATGGCTATAAATGAAGATCTCGAAGTTGATAAAGTCGAAACATAGATAACTAGTCACATGCATAAAGATAGGAGCGTGGTGAATAAGAACATTGCTGAAAAAATTGTATGTTATGTTGATTTGATCAATTATGGTGTTAGTTGTATTGCATGTGTATAGTTTTTTTTTTTTTTAATGTTAATATCATGTAACATCATATATAGGCACAAATGAGGACACTACATCAAAAATTTTAACCTTCAATTGGAGATGATGCTGTCTTATAAGTTTTAGATAAGGAGCATCGAAGTCGAGTTCGAGGAATGGTTCATGATGTGAAGTTTGAACAAATTAGTTTATTTAATAACTTTATATTTTTTGCACTTGATTTGAATATAGTATAATTGAATGATTTACATAATGATTATAACTTACACATCATATCATTTGAAATAAATTTGAATAATGTAGCATTGTTATATGTGATCTTGTCGTACAAGGAAGCTTGCTAGAACCAAGGTTTCAAAACTTACCACTCGCTAATCAACCAGTGGGGTATCTATTAGCGAGTTATTGATTACTCAGTGAGTAATCCGTAAGTACTATTGATCGACGATCAAATTAAGTCAAACCTATAAAAAAAAATACTTAAAAAATTTTCTATAGGATTAAAATACAATAATATGACCACAAAACATTATCAAACCTATATCATGTAATCTCAAAAGTCATTTTAACACCATCACATAATTAAAATAATAATAATTTCAAGGCCTGATGATTGATTGTTAGGATTTAACGACAACTATTCAAAGGCAAGACGTAGTGCAATTGAGTTTTCAAAATTTCAAGGCCCGACGAAAGTTCATGTTATTATGACCAAAACTCAGCTATTGGTGTTCAGGGAATGTTTGTGTAATTTTCCCTAATATATATACATAAACAACAAAAATCCCTATAAGATTTTTCTTACACTCCACTCTCATGCCGCCCCTCCTCTAACCTTTTTCACATTGCACCACCACATACCTTCCTCCTCCTCATTCTCTCTCTCACTTTACCAACTGTCGATCGTCCACCACTATTGTCTGATGGACTTATAGCTTACGACTTTACATAGTCAAACCCCATCATTTCTTGCCCCTATTTTCAAAGCTTGACACTTTAACTCGACAAATTCCGTAGAAATCTAGATAAATCCAACTCTCGAGTAAGTTTCAATTTTGTTAGTATTTAGTTTCTGGGTTCAATTTTTTTGTTAATATTTGGTGTATTTATTTTGCTCTCTCTGCTGTTATTGTTAGATTTGTTTTGAGTTCAAAGTTTTTTTTTTTTTCAAAACTTTGATTTTTTTTCGAAGTTGCTCTCTCTTGTCTTTGTTGTTTTTGGTTTTTGGGTTCAATTTTTTTGTTAATATTTGGTGCATTTGTTTTGCTCTCTCTGTTGTTATTGTTTGATTTGTTTTGTGTTCAAAGTTAGTTTTTATTTTTTTTTTCAAAGTTGGGTTCTTTTAGTTTCTCGGTTTTCTTCGGCTGTTGTTTAATTTGTTTTGCTCTCTCAGTCAAGCCCTTTTGTTGATTTATTTTTATTTTGTTTTATGTTGTGAAGAAGCTTGATCACTGCTATTAGATTTTCTTGTAATTTTATTTTTTATTTTTCTGTTTTTGGTTTCATTCTCTAAAATTTCTCCTTCTCTGAACCCTCAATATGAAATGTCCAAAAAAAGGGCATGTGCAAGTTGATCGAGTTGAGTCCATTTAGTCGAGCACTCTGCTAACTCAGCAGAGTACTCGGCTTGCTCGATTTTAACCCCTATCTGGGGTTAATCTGACCGACACAGTGCCGATCATTAGTAAACCGATGATAACGTGGCTAAGTTTTGGAATAATGGCTAGAACTTTTATCTAACAATATCTTGCACATGTTTTTATAACATGGTGTAAAAAAAATAAATTATTTCAAATTACTTGGACAGTCTAATATTATTGAACAATTTACATATAAATTTTAACTCATATACTATTGTGTATATTTTAACGACTTGAGAAAATGAACTGGCAAGACCCAATGATTTAGCCCATGAGTAAAAACTCAACAGGCTCAGAAGTTAAGATGTCATCGCAAGAGCTCAAATCGTTGTGCCCAAGCTTACAGCCTGCGGACCAAATAGCTCACGATGTGGCTCCTAGCTCATTCACCATCTTCAGCTTGCAACCTGAAGCAAGCTTAGCTCGGACGAGCTTGTCTAAAGTATATTCTAGAAGCTTGAAATAACCCAATCCGAGAATAAGTTAACTTACCTATTTTGAAGCAAATCAAATCTCAAGAATCACGGAGTCGATCCTTGATTTGGCGAAAACTGTTATGAAAATGTAATTAATTTTAAATTCTATTTCCTGTTTCAATTGTACTCGAATTGTAAGCCCCTCACTATAAATAAAGGGCAAAATTTATTATAAGACACGAGACAAATAACATACTGTAACTCTGCCAAAATCACCAAAGAAACGATCGTGGACATAAGCATTGCTCTAGCCGAACCACATAAAGATCTTTGTGTATTGTTCTTCCTCTTTACCTTTCTATTTTTTCCTTTTGTTTTACGTTATTTGCAGGTATTGAGCTTTAAGAACCTAATCGACCAATTTGAGACGTCAACATATACTGTATCAATTGGTATAAATTTGATTGGTCTAGTATTATTATATATGTTTTCGCCATAGGAAGCTAGTTAGGACTTTTATCTAACAAGAACTTGCACTTGTTTCAATATATTTTAGGGTGCTAAACAAAAGCTAAAAGTTACAATCAAGTTTCCTTGCAAAGGTACAATTTAGAGGGATGTATTCAATTTAGAATTTATTAGAATTTAAAACATTTTAAAAATTTGTGAGTATTCAATCTATATTTGAATGGATTCTATTGAAATATAAATGTATTTAATTTAAATTTATATGAAATCTATTAAAATTTAGGTGTATTTAATTCAAATTTGTATGAAATCTAATGAAATCTAGATGTGTTTAGAAAATCATTGACTTCATAAATTTCATTTAAGTAATGGATTTGCATGAAATCCATTAAAATATAGGTGTATTTAATTCAAATTTGTATGAAATCTAATAAAATCTAGATGTGTTTAAAAAATCATTGACTTCATAAATTTCATTTAAGTAATGGATTTGCATGAAATCCATTAAAATATAGGTGTATTTAATTCAAATTTGTATGAAATCTAATGAAATCTAGATGTGTTTAAAAAATCATTGACTTCATAAATTTCATTTAAGTAATGGATTTGCATGAAATCCATTAAAATATAGTTGTATTTAATTCAAATTTGTATGAAATCTAATGAAATCTAGATGTGTTTAAAAAATCATTGACTTCATAAATTTCATTTAAGTAATGGATTTGCATGAAATCCATTAAAATATAGGTGTATTTAATTCAAATTTGTATGAAATCTAATAAAATCTAAATGTATGTAAAAAATCATTGATTTCATTAATTTTATTTTAAGTAGTGGATTTTGATAGATAATTCATATGATATTAATAACTTACATACCATATTATTTGTATATTTTTGGACAAAAATTTTGAAAAGTCTAACATTACTCTTCATGTTAACACCTATAAATGCATTCTTGTTGTTGCTTGAACAACAAAAGTGGGCTTGACCAACATTTTAAGTTCAAATATTTTAATACTTGAGAATATTGTGAGATAAAAAAAATCATCATGAGGCCTGTTGTTCTTCTCATGATTTTATGCATTGCTGCTTTACTCAATTTGTTTGTTGTCACAACTCAAGGTAGGTCTATCAACTTAAAAGTATTTGGTTATTATGTCAAACTATATCCAGGGAGAAAATTGTATTTTCTCCCTATATGATTTGGTGTCTTTTGTATCAATATGGTTCACAATATTTTTTGTAGTATTTTTTTTATTTAAACTATAACTATTTGACAAATGAAATTTAGAAAAAAAAATTTAATTATTCTTACAACAACATATTGAGCAAAATACTCAAAACCCCCCTGAGCTGAAGCCTTAATCATCTATAGTCAAAATTTAGGTTTTATAACACATAACCCCTCGTTTAACGGTCAAAAACCATTAAATCTAACTATTGACTGTATTATATGATTAAAAGAAAAAAATACCCTTACTCATCTCAACAGAATCATCATCATCAACATCTCATAATCATCTCAACAGACTCATAATCGTCAACATCTCATAATCATCAACAATAAATCAAACTCAAATATAAACAAAAGAATCATAATCATCATCATCAACAAAAAATTAAACTCAAACATAAACAAAAAAATCATCTCATCAACAAATCTATTCAAGTTCGAATTGAATTCAAATTAAGGTTCGAATTGAATCCAAATTTATGAAATCTGGATTCGATTTGAACCTAGATAAAATCTGAGTCCGATTTGAACCCGATCTGGAACCAGAGATGTCTGGGTTCGAGATCGAACCCAGATCTGGGTTCGTGTTCGTCGAACCCAGGTCGAACCCAGATCTCGGTTCGATCGAACCCATATCATATAGGTTCGAGAGGAACCCAGATCTGGGTTCAACGACCCAGATGAGATCTGGGTTCCTCGAACATTGGTCTGGGTTTGTAAAAAAGAAGAAGAAGAAGAAGAAGAAGAATAAGAAAAAGAAGAAGAAGGTGGCTGGTGGTGGAGAGCAACAGAGGGAGATGAGAGTGATAGGTCGAACCCAGATCTGGGTTCGATCGAACCCATATCGTCTGGGTTCGATCGAACTCAGATCGTCCGGGTTCGAGGAACTCAGACCAGATCTGAGTCTGGGTTCCTCGAACCCAGACGAGGGTTCGATCGAACCCAGATCGTCTGGGTTCCTCGAACACTGGTCTGGGTTTGTAAAGAAGAAGAAGAAGAAGAAGGTGGTGGCTGGTGGTGGAGAGCAACAGAGGGAGATGAGAGTGACAAGGGAGATAAGAGCGATAGAAGGAATGACAGTGGCAGATGGTGGCAGATGGTGGAGAGCGACTAGGTTCAACGAACCCAAACGAGATCTGGGTTTGTGAAGAAGAAGGTGGTGGCTGGTGGTGGAGAGCAATAGAGGGAGACGAGAGTGACAGAGGGAGTGAAAGAAAGTGGCTGCCAATTAAGGAAATTACCCATGGTCAACCAAACGTTGACGAACAAACACTAATAGTTTGGGGGTTATATGTTATAAAGCGTAAACTTTGACTATAGCTGATTAAGGTCTTACCTCGGGGGGTTTTGAGTATTTTGCTCACAACATATTATATACATCACCAGCTGATCATATGGTACACATCATTCAAACTGAAGATTTTCAAATAATATAATATTACAGTTAAATTCTAAAAATTATGACACTATACGAATGTATACATTTTTAAACAACCTTATCATTCAAGGTTTTCCATGTAAATGTAATCGCAATTGTAAAATCACTTTACAGTTAATGTATGGAGAAAAAAACATTTTTTTTCTATTTAAAATAGTTTTTCCTATTATTATGTATTGAAATTTCTTTCAAACATAACATCACTAGAAATAAGATTGTTCATTTTGATTTCAATATTAATTAACAGTGATTCATGGTATTTATCATTATTTATGTGCAGGGGCTGATATCAAATATTGTACAAAAACAATGACATTTAAGGGCAATCATTGTACCAGTGGCCAATGCGCCACTGACTTCCATCGCGTTTTGGGGGCAAGTAGTATGCCAATGAAGAATTGCATGTGTACACCTATTGATCCTACACAATACTCATGCAAATGCGATGTTAATTGCACTGTTTAGCACAGCTGAGAGAAAATCAAACATATGTTTGGTTAGTTGTTATCAATCATAATAATAATAAAGTAATTTTAATTTTGAACTTTTCATCATATTTTGGTATCACTTTATTTTATTCATTACAATAATAAAAAGGCAAATGACTTATATTTTCAGTTAACTATCCCAAGCGGGTCCAATGTATATTACATTGCTAATCACCTCGTTTTGTTTTATTTGAATGCTCTAAAAGAAAATTAGTAAATTTTACATATAAAACATATTTTATGTGAAAATATTCTATGAAGGATCAGACATTATGTAAGATCTAAAATTATAAGGTTCGCATATTGCATAAACATAAAATTTTGTGTTTCTTTAGCGATTATCCTCTTATGTTATAAGGATATGCAACGACCATATAAAATTTAATTTTTGTGAGATTGTTTTTCTTACCTTCACTTCAATAAAAACAATTTTAATAACAATTCCGTAAACGTTTTTTTATTGTAAATTTGTTTTCATGTAAAATTTTAATCGTAATATTAATTTTTAAACTCGAGATTAAACTCCAGATGACCCACCACATCATCATTGAAATGCCTTAAACCACCTTTCTTACATTTAGGTTCACAAACAGAGAATGATGTAACTAGTTCATTACTCCCACTCATCAAAGGAAATTGTTTCATCACTCTCAATTCCAAATTTTCAACTGATTGGCTTGTTCCATTAGTATCGATATTTCCACCAATGTCAGCTTCACGGCCAACTTTTCGCTTCACAAGAGACGCACACACTTGGTGAATATATATCATTATCATCTAATAGGAATTTTTGGCAGATCGATCCACTTGACCAACGATTAGCGATTTGAGATCCATGTCATATTTAATAGAATTGTATGGCACAAAAGACTGCCGTTTGCATGTACCTTTTAGAATTGATCTAACTTTGTAGGATCGTGTTTGGAAATAAATATTCCAAAACACTAAATTAAAGAAACAAAAAAATAATGCAGAAATAATAATAAAATAAAAAACATATAAAACAACATATAAAATTTACGTGATTCACCCAAAGTAAACTATGTCCATGGAACATATCTTAGCTATAGAGAGAAAAATAACAAAAAGTGTTTATAAATACTTAAATTCTCACAACCTAAACAAATAACAATTCAAATTTGGAGATGCTACAATAATGCAAATACTTATTATTTAAATCTTATATGTAAAGATGCAAATATATCACCATACACTTTGGCTTTTTGTCATATAGTTGCATCTCTCATAATGTTGTAACATGTAGCCAATTATCAATAAGTAAATATAGTGTCATACATCATTTAAGTTATGTTTGGGACGTAAAATTGGAAGGGAACGGAATGGATTTGATTGGATTAAGAAATTATTGTCCTTTATTTGACAGAACTTGAGATTGGATCAAAATTATATCATATTATATTTGCTACAGATTGAGATTGAACTGGAATAAAATTAATTTAAATTTTTTATTATATAAAATTAATTTTATAAAAAATCTGAAAAAAAAATTAAAAAACAACTCACAGTTCATCAACATCATATCTCCCATAATAACAACACCATCAACATCATCATCAAGAACAACATCCATCAATAACATCAAAACATGAAAACTAGGGAAAAAAAAAATCAAAACAAGGGTTCTGATTTTTTTGAATCCCACCAAAACTGCCATTTTTTTTATTGGGAATAAGGATTCCCAACTGATTGGGAAATTAGAGAGATATTTTGAATCTCAAATCCATTGCTCTCCCATTATTTTCCAAACATGGCATTTGAAAGTTTGAAATATTTTGAATTTTAAACCTTCAAACATGACATTTAAGAATTTGAAATATTTTGAATTTCAAATCTCCTATCATTCCGGCGTGCCAAACATGTCCTTAAAACTTTGAAAAGTGCACCAATCAAAAGCAAATAAATATTTAGTCTTTTGTTTTATAATAATGCCCAAAATAAATATCATGGATATATCTAAAACATCATTTGAGGCAAACAGAGAGAGAAAGAGAGATACAGTAGAGGGATCCCAACATTCAATCAGAACAATATAATGGATTATCTTCAAAATTTTATAGAACATTTCACATTTTTGTTTAATGATATAAATAAAATCCTATTCTTACATTGACAGTGTAAAATCCATGTTTCTACCAACTCCTCTCTTGATCTCTAATGAATTCAGCCTTCTAACTAAATTACAAAAATTAAGTTCAATTGATCAGAAGCCAACACGTACGGCAATCAAGGCTTCCATAGCTTCATTGTGCAATCTTCACTGTATGTGGCAAGAAGATTTCCGTGGACATGGTGACTCACACCAATTACATCCTTTTCATGCACCTGCCGGTAACAAAATCAATCTCAATGTTAAAATCACCTCAATGTTGAAGTTACACAAACTTTTGCCAAAAAGTGAACAATGTGGAGTAAAGAGAATTGTTTAAAACAGCATCAATATTTGGGCAACTTGGAAGTTCCATTTGCTAGCACATATATGAAACATATGAACATGTAAAATCTACAGATCGCTTATCAAGATCAGCCCTCGTAAATTGGATCATAAAACCTTAGTGGGCAAACTCGAGCAACAAGGTATTCTAGGTAAGTTGCCTCTAGCCATTTGGAAAAAAATGAAAATCAATTATAAAAAAAACTACCAAATCATTGAATAAAATAAAAATATAGTTAAGCTACATTGTAGTCCAGATGTAAAAATTTAGTTCAACATAATCAAAGCAAAAGAAACAAATTTAACTAGAACAAATGCCATTATAAAATACTAAGCAAGAAAAGAAAATAAACTAATTAATTTCTCCTCCACTTGAATCTCCTCTGAACTGCTCTCGATTCGAATCTGCTTATACCTGAATTGCTCTAATTCTTCTCTTTATTTGACACTGACTTCTATCACTAACTCTGATCAACTGATAAAAATTCGACTGAGAATGACATCTATTTGCAGGCATAAAGTTGGGCATTTCTGAGATTTTTCCGGGGTCCGTCATGAAATTGTCGTCGTGCAATTATTTCGGAGCTCATGTTTATCTCCCCGCATTAATGAGTCGCGGCTTAGAGAGGTGGCTTGGAGGCGCGGCTCACCACCCCGTTCGTGGAACCAGCATTTCATGGCGCGGCTTATTGTGCAAAATCGCAAGTGAACGAATCGAATAAGTAATAAAGTGATGAGATAAGTATCGTCCCACGAGGATTGTTGTTAATTAATGCCCAAAATTAAAATAACTCAACTTTTATTTGGTAGATGAAATTTGAGTGAATGAGTTGATAACTATGATTAAATTTAATTGCAATTGAAAATAAATGAAAATTAATTCAATGAATAAAAACTCTAAGATTATAATTTTACCATAACTAATCTGTTCCTCCCCTTTGTTCTTTTTAACAAAAATTAACTATCCAGTTGCTAGTCGAGATTCCCTGAATTATTCACATAGCCCCTCCCGAGGTCTAAGGAAAATACCCTATAAAGATTAACTGTTATGTTCCCATGCAAGTCAAAAACATTAAAGGATTCATTAAGATTTATGGATCTCTTTTATAGACTACACAAACCATGCAGGTATATTCCTATCCTACATGTAATTTATGACATTAAATATAATGAACTAGACACATAAATCAGCTTCCGCTATCATTATGATTAACAATTCAACTAAATAGTGGCCAATTATTTAGAAGCATTAAGAACAATATTAAATGCATCAACCAAGATAGAAAATCATTAATTGAATTGAACAAAGGTTTGGAACATCAAAGTTAGGCTACATCATAATCTTAGAAAACAAATCTACTCCATAATAGAATTTACAAAAACTAGAAAATTAAACATAACAAGAGATAGGAAAACTTAGTGGATTGAAGCTTCACCGTAGAATTTCTTCCTCTGCTTTGCTTCTCCTCTCCAAGCTCTCTCTCTCTTTCTTTAAACTACTTATTGTTTTGGTTTGTGATGGAATGCTTAGAATGGTGATTCTAAGGCCTATTTATAGGCCAAATTCACCTCCAATTACATCATCGATTGCATCATCGTTTCCTGATTTTCCACCATTTTGCATCATCGCTTGCATCATCTTTCACCTACCCCATTCAAAGTCAACTTTCAAATTGCATCATTGCTTACATCATCGTTCACCTACCCCAGTCAAGTCAACTTCTATTACATCATTGCTTACATCATAATTTTGATTACATCATTTCTTACATCAGCATGACATAATATTTATTTTTAGAATACCCTATCTTTAAATCGCGATAATTTCTTTATGCGATCTCCGACTCGAGTAATTCTTGAGGCGATGAACTTGCTGCGAATGATATTCATTTTGTAGCGATGATCTTGTCTTGAACAATATTACTTGGTGGGGTCCATATGTGCATTTTTAACCAATTTTATTCTGAAAATAAAAATAAAAGAAATATGAAATAATTTACTTAATAATAATAAAAATATTAAGAACTAAGCAAGAATTCAAATTTAAAAAGATAAAATAACTCTATAAATATAAAGTTATCACACCCCCAAACTTAAGATTTTGCTTGTCCTCAAGTAAAACTAAAACTAACAATCTAAGCTAAAACCACAAAAATTAAATCACAATCCATTTTCGTAGGTAAACACGATGGCATTGAGCATATGCCACAAGCCTTTAAACCCCTAGGTGTCCCTAGTAGGAGGAGTTGTGTCTCCTGAGGGTTTACCAGCAACGATACCCACAAACGTTAAAAGATTCCACCCATAACTTATCAACATCTCACTAAATACAAATTAACAGAAATCTCATACATGTATGATCTTGTATCAAGACTAAGGATAAGTCACTAATGATCTAAAACATAATCATCAACAATCTCACACCACTTTCAAAGCAATTTCATTTCAAAACATCATATTCACATGTTATGGACTTATTTCGCTTCGACTCTAATTCTCACAAGATATCTCTCATAATCCTCATGAATCCTAAAGCAAACACTTATGCAATCATATGTGATAGAGGTTATGTAAAGGCATAGCAAGCATCATTTACATCACATATGAATATAGACGTTTAAAAGAACCGCACTTTTAAGTGAATAGATCTCATGATTGGAATCGAATACTAAGAACGTAGATAGAGTATGATGACAGACTTCAACTCTCAAATTGGACTTCCTCTTAAAGATCAATAGGCTTTATTAAAGATTGTATTTAGGCTATGGTTAATTGACATGTAAGAAATTTTAAGGTACAGGTTCAACAAGAACATATGATCATACCAAAGTACTTCATTTATTCTCCTTAATTCATCACAACTTCTCTTTTTTTTTTTTTTTTTTTATTTTTAGAAACACATTGTGTAAATGTTAACACTTCAATTCCCTTCTCCTCTTTTACTTCATCGCATGATCCCAAACTTCATAAGGTATGACTAAATTTAAAGGCTCAATAGGGTCATTTAATAAAGGTAAACAGAGAAAAATATTTAAAGTGTTTGGCTTCAAAGGTTTTATGATGTGTCTCAATTTAAAGTAGGAAAGTAGGTTTTTGTAGAGTAGAACTAACCTATATTACTTCTAAGAAGTCGATCCAATTTTCAAATCAAAGCAACTCATGTTATCTACAATAATGATTTGTTCTTCAGTATTCAATGCAAAACCTATAGAGATCATCTATTAAGAATAAAGTGAAGAGTGTTTAATAGTATAAACAAATAAATCTCTCAAAATGAAACGTTTAAAAGGCTCAAATCCTCACCAAGGATAATCTCCACTAATAGTCCACAATTTATGTAAGCATGATATTTATCTACTCAATTAACTAAGATCATGACATTCAAAAGTCTCAAATCATGCAAAGATGTTCATGACTATTCCTTAGTAAAGATATTCAACCAAAAACATGCATTAAGACTCCATTAATAAATACAAAGTAGTTAGTCGACTTGTTAGGGCAGAAAGAAAAAAAATTAATAATAAAACAAATAATGAAAATCTTTTTGCATTTTTTTTTTTTTGAAATGAAAACAAAGATGCGTCTCAAGAGCACAAAAAGTACTCCTTACTCTGCCATCTTTTAGTTTCAACTCGGACCAGTTTTTGAATCTTATGGTTTTAATAATAGCAAACTCTACCCCCAAACTTATTTGAGACAGTGTCCCCAATGTCTAGTAAGATAAAAAGAAGAAAAACTCAAATGGAAATGCTATTAATAAAACCATAGGATAAGAAAGTTACAACCGGAGATTAAGATCCAGTGCACGCTTCTTGCTACCGCTTGATTCAGGAGCCCAAACCACCTGTGACATGATTGGATCAACTTCGGGTACAAAGTCTTGCAGTTGGTCAATCAGTTCATCAGCACTGGAAGCTGAGACTAGAATACGCCGGTTTGCTTGAGTCATAAAACCCTGTTCCACAGCATGATCAAGAAAAGCCAATAAACCATCATAAAAACCGTTAGTGTTAAGCAAACCTAATGGCTTTTTGTGAATGTTGTAATGGGCCCAGGACGCAATGTTGAAGATTTCTTCAAATGTTTCCAAACCACCAGGTAATGCGATAAAGGTATCAGCATTGAGTAATATGTACGCCATTCGTCCGTGTATACTTATAACCTGAAACTCATTACCTATGCTCGTACCGATGATGTCTTTCCTTTCAGCCAAAGGCTTTACTGCGACACCGAGGGTTTGCCTACCTCCAACAGTTGCAGTTACTGCGACAGAGCCCCTCAGTCCTAAACTGCCTCCTCCATACACCAAATCTATTTTTCGGGTAGCTAAAGCCGTACCAAGTTCAGCAGCTGCTTTTGAATATTGTGTACTCATACCAGACTTTGGGCTACAAAAAACACAGATGTTTTTGAATTTACTGCTTGAGGACTCTGCCATTTTTTTTTTTTTCAGAGAAAACGAATTATTTGTTATCAGTCATAAACACTTATTTAAAGAAGATGAAAGAGTAAAAGAACAGTTTTACGATGCTAAACAGTATTGGTCAGAGGGAAAAGGAAATGTTAAGTGTAGAAATGTCAAAAAGAAAACACAATCTTCGAGAAAAAATAAATAAATAAATAAAACAAGCCGCTACAAATACAAAATTTAAAAAGTTCGGCGACGAAACGTCAAAAAGTAAACACAAACATCGAAAAAGTAGACACAAACGTCAAAAAGTAAACACAGACATCGAAAAATTTTGAAAATAGCTGCTAAAAATAAAAATGTTCGGTGATGAAACGTCAAAAGTAAACACACTTATCAAGAAAGCTTGAAACGACCTAAAAATTCAAAAGGACAGGTAAGGAAAAGTAAACACAATTATCAAAAAATTTGAAACAGACTGCTAAACAAAGAAAAAAAAAAATGATGCTACAGTAGTTGTGATTGTGGCTCACATCTTCCTCTGGTTTTACGTCCAGAAACGGCTTAAACAACTTCTATGAGTTGAGGATTGGCTTCCCATCCAGTTTTCTTATAAACTGGCAAACAGGGTCTTTTAAAGTCAGATTCCCAAGACTGTAACGCTGTTTCTCTTTACTGAATAACTCCCATAAATCTAAAAGAATACGTTGAACTTTCCCACAAGGATGCGTCTCAAGAGTCTCACGGATGTTATCCAAAGACTCCTTACTCAGCCCATCCTTTATGCATTTAAGTTTATCTTGTCGATTTATGGATAAATATCCACGATTTCTACAGCTTGTGTCGCAGCTCCATCTCGCACACTTATGACAGACTCCCATTCTTTTAGCTCTTCTCTTCTTTGAGTAAGAACTTCTTCCCAATCCTGGTAAACGTTTAATGAATGAATCATTCAACTCACCTGTTAGACGTACCTTAGCTTCAATGATCCCTCGAATATGCTCTGGAAGACCTAAACATGTTAGTGCCCTCATTCTTTCGAGTCTGCACTTGTAAATCTTTCTGAGTACATCTTGAGGCAGAGTAGGGAAATGATTTTTGAGTGCTGCAAGACTTGTCTCCATTTCTGAAAAAGAAAAGAAAATTATCAAAGAAAAACAAAAACACACAAAGAACACAATAACATACAAACAAAAGAAAACTAGCTAAGAAAGAAAAACTTGGGTTGCCTCCCAATAAGCGCTTAATTTATAGTCGTTAGCTTGACTGTTGAAAAGCGCTTTAAGTTGGGTCTGAAAGCGCAATAGTGGCTTTCTGTTGAGGCTCTCCACCATCCATGTAAGCTTTAAGTCTTTTTCTGTTGACTTTGAATCGACGATCTAGAGTGAACTCCCTATTTAGGATACGTGGATCATGCCCCTTTTTGGTACGCTCTTTGTAAAGCTTAGCATTTTCTTTGATACATTCTTCCACTACATCTACCCTCATGCAGTTGCCAATATCATGTGGATGTTTGAGCGCTTTTAGTACATTAAAGGTCACTTTTTCATTTTGAACTCTTAGTATAAGTTGACCTTTCTGTACATCAATGAGAGTTCTTCCTGTTGCTAAGAATGGCCTACCCAAAATAATGGGTATTTCTTGATCTTCTTCCATATCTAGCACAATGAAATCCGCAGGAAATATGAACTTATCCACTTTTACCAGTACATCTTCTATAATTCCTCTTGGATACTTGATTGATCGATCAGCTAGCTGTAAAGATACTGTAGTAGGTTTTGCTTCTCCCAAGCCTAGTTTACTGAAAACAGAGAAATGCATTAAGTTAACGCTTGCACCAAGATCACATAATGCTTTATCAAAGAATGAATCACCAATGGTGCAAGGAATTGTGAAACTCCCTGGATCTTTAAGTTTAGGTGGTAGCTTTTTCTGCAAGATTGCACTACATTCTTCGGTCAAAGCTACCGTTTCATGTTCTTCCAGCTTCATTTTATTTGATAGGATTTCCTTCATGAACTTCACATAGCTGGGCATCTGTTCAAGAGCATCTGCAAAAGGAATATTAATTTGTAATTTTCTAAAAACTTCAAGAAATTTAGAAAATTGCTTATCTAGTTTCTGCTTCTGGAATCTTTGAGGGAAAGGTAATGGTGGTCTATATGGTGGCGGATTTTCTGGAAACAACTTTGACTTTGGCTTCTCTGCTTCTTTTTGCTCAACCATCACTTCTTCTTCTACTTTGCTAGGTCCTTCTTTCTCGTCTGTTCCTTTAACAGGCTCTTTCAGTATTTTACCGCTTCGTAATGTGACAGCTTTAACATGCTCCCTAGGATTGGTCTCTGTGTTGCTTGGTAAGGTTCCTTGAGGTCTTGCAGTCAGTAGATTTGAGATTTGACCCATTTGTACCTCTAGATTTCGAATGGAGGCAGCTTGATTCTGAAGCGTGATGTCTGTTCTTGTCATAAATTGATTAGTCCTTTCGGTGAGCTGAGCGAGTGCTTCTTCAAGCGATGGTTTGTTGGCCTGCTGCTGTTGAGGTGGTGGCGGATATGACTGTCTGGGTTGATCATTGTTTTTCCATGAAAAGTTGGGATGGTTTCTCCATCCTGGATTATATGTGTTGGAGTACGGATTATTTTGCTGTCTGTTGCCCACAAAAAATGCTTGATCTGTCTGGTTTTCATCGCATTGTCCGTTGGAATGGTCCCCTCCACAAAAATCACAGGATGCTGACTGAGTATGAATGGCATTAGCTGTCAAGTTTCCAAGTTGCTTGGCTAATGTCTCGACCTGAGTGGAAAGTCTGGTTAACACATCATTTTCCTGTATTCCGAAAACTTTTTTCGGAACTGATCTTTCTGATGGCCACTGATAGGCATTTGCAGCCATTTCTTCTAGTAAATCCCAAGCGGCTTGATGGGGTTTCCCCAAAAGTGCTCCACCTGCTGCGGCATCTACTAATGTTCTCGTGGAACTCCCCAAACCATTGTAGAATGTGTGTAGCTGCAACCAGTCAGCAACTCCATGATGTGGGCACCGTCTTAACAGATCCTTGAATCTTTCCCACGTTTCGTACAATGATTCTCCCTCAAGCTGTCTGAATGTGGCAATTTCGGTTCGCAGCTTTGCAGTCTTGGCTGGTGGAAAGAATTTGGCCAGAAATTTTTGTGCCAAGATGTCCCATGTAGTAATACTCCCTGATGGCAACGAGTTGAGCCAACTTTTAGCTTTATCTCGAAGGGAGAATGGAAATAATCTCAAACGGATGGCGTCATCAGTAACACCATTATGTTTGAACGTATCGCAGATTTCCAAAAAGTTGTCAATATGGACATTTGCATCATCGTTCGGAGCCCCACTGAACTGATTGTTTTGTACCATCTGGATGATTGCTGGCTTAATCTCAAAGTTGTTAGCAGCAATAGTCGGTCTCCGTATCGCTGAAGTATTACCCACCGTGGGTAGAGCATAATCTCGTAATGCTCGAACATCTATTGGTACAATGTTCTGTGTGTTGTTGGATCCTTCAGCCATATCCATGAGTGCAGTACTTGCAGCCTTCCTTACTTCTTTTCGGTTCTTACGACAAGTTCTTTCAATTTCTGGGTCAAATGGTAAAACTTCGCCCCCAGACTTTCTCATACACCATAAAACTCACAAGTAATAAAGCAAACAAAATAAATAAATAAATAAATGACCAAATTAAAAATTGAGTTACTTAGTATTAGTATTAATTTAAACAAACAATCCCCGGCAACGGCGCCAAAAACTTGTTGTGCAAAATCGCAAGTGAACGAATCGAACAAGTAATAAAGTGATGAGATAAGTATCGTCCCACGAGGATTGTTGTTAATTAATGCCCAAAATTAAAATAACTCAACTTTTATTTGGTAGATGAAATTTGAGTGAATGAGTTGATAACTATGATTAAATTTAATTGCAATTGAAAATAAATGAAAATTAATTCAATGAATAAAAACTCTAAGATTATGATTTTACCATAACTAATCTGTTCCTCCCCTTTGTTCTTTTTAACAAAAATTAACTATCCAGTTGCTAGTCGAGATTCCCTGAATTATTCACATAGCCCCTCCCGAGGTCTAAGGAAAATACCCTATAAAGATTAACTGCTATGTTCCCATGCAAGTCAAAACATTAAAGGATTCATTAAGATTTATGGATCTCTTTTATAGACTACACAAACCATGCAGGTATATTCCTATCCTACATGTAATTTATGACATTAAATATAATGAACTAGACACATAAATCAGCTTCCGCTATCATTATGATTAACAATTCAACTAAATAGTGGCCAATTATTTAGAAGCATTAAGAACAATATTAAATGCATCAACCAAGATAGAAAATCATTAATTGAATTGAACAAAGGTTTAGAACATCAAAGTTAGGCTACATCATAATCTTAGAAAACAAATCTACTCCATAATAGAATTTACAAAAACTAGAAAATTAAACATAACAAGAGATAGGAAAACTTAGTGGATTGAAGCTTCACCGTAGAATTTCTTCCTCTGCTTTGCTTCTCCTCTCCAAGCTCTCTCTCTCTTTCTTTAAACTACTTATTGTTTTGGTTTGTGATGGAATGCTTAGAATGGTGATTCTAAGGCCTATTTATAGGCCAAATTCACCTCCAATTACATCATCGATTGCATCATCGTTTCCTGATTTTCCACCATTTTGCATCATCGCTTGCATCATCTTTCACCTACCCCATTCAAAGTCAACTTTCAAATTGCATCATTGCTTACATCATCGTTCACCTACCCCAGTCAAGTCAACTTCTATTACATCATTGCTTACATCATAATTTTGATTACATCATTTCTTACATCAGCATGACATAATATTTATTTTTAGAATACCCTATCTTTAAATCGCGATAATTTCTTTATGCGATCTCCGACTCGAGTAATTTTTGAGGCGATGAACTTGCTGCGAATGATATTCATTTTGTAGCGATGATCTTGTCTTGAACAATATTACTTGGTGGGGTCCATATGTGCATTTTTAACCAATTTTATTCTGAAAATAAAAATAAAAGAAATATGAAATAATTTACTTAATAATAATAAAAATATTAAGAACTAAGCAAGAATTCAAATTTAAAAAGATAAAATAACTCTATAAATATAAAGTTATCACGGCTTTTGCACGCTGGATCACTCTTCATAAATTCGATTGATTCTTTCTCAACTCAAATTAATTTTTGTTGACACTCGATTTCAGTCAACCCAATCCTTTTAAGCCCAATACCTGCAATATGACAAACCACACACGAAACACACAATACTAAAGCCAAAACCAACAAGACAACCGGACTTTTACGTGGTTCGGCAAGAAACAATGACCTACGTCCACGACAATTACCCTTTCTCACTTCCGGAGTAATTATATTTTATTTTCACTCTGCCCTTTACATTGAATTCTATCTCTTTTTTATATTGGAGATGTTACAGTCAGAATAGACTTAAGAATCTTACAGATAAGGCAAAAAATAATATACATTAATTAGGATAATCTCTTTCGAGATTATCTCTCCCTCACATATAGCAATTTCCAAGAGTGTTTGATTTGCATGAGAATAGGCAAACTGTCACCTTTCCTATTTTGAATTGATTCCCCTTCCAGAAGGTCAATCAGTCAATTCTTATGAATAACTTGTCCAGCGATCAGACGTTGCCTCAAACGAGCAGACCGCTTCATTGGCCTAATGCCTCCTTTATCGGACAGACGAGCAGACTTAACTGTCCATTAGTCAAGCGGACGAGCAGAATTCCTGGTCGTTATGACAATCAATCATCGATCAGGCCTTTGATTTCTAGCAGATTATATTTAGTCTTTATCCACCAGTTAAACCTTCAACACCGACCGACCTTATGCGTAACCAGGTGCTCTTGGGTACACAAGTTAATGGCTATCTCCTTTTGACTTCTATCTATTTTGACCAGGCCTTTTCAGGCTTCCCCTCACAAGGCGATACAATGGGCCTTCGTTTATGGGCTTTATTCATTTTACCAAAATACCCACAACAATTTTTGGGACTCCTTTTTAATTCCATCTTCTCTCTCAAAGCTTATCTTCCAAATTCGATTTTTACCTTCTCACATCCATCTTTATCTTCTTCCAAATTTGATCCTCTTTTAAATTCAATTCTTATTCACTTTCAAAATTTGATCTTTATCTAAAACTCTTTCGAATAATCTTCTAATTCTGATCAAATTCTTTTGAATAATTATCAAATTCTTGTTTTGTTTCTAAAAACATTTGATTCAAATTGAAACTCCCAAGTATCTTGAATTAATTAGTCCATTGATTTTCATTTGAATTACCAACTTAGTTTTGTATTTCTCAATTTGCACAAAATTATTATAAATAATCAAGAACACCAGGTTTAACACCGAATTCTCTTCACAAAAGCTTGATTTATGAGTACTAAAAAGCGGTATATTATTCCGTTAACAACACCTTTAGTACAAAATTTTCATTTTTTATGTTTAAACATGAATGTTAAAATCTAATAATTTGTTATAAATTAATGGTACAATTTACATCTAGAAAGCTCCGTCTTGTTTCCATGTTAGGATGTACTATCAAATACAATATCATAATAAGAAAATAATGGATGAACCACGCCATAAATAAGTTTCCTTATCAATAAGGATGTAAATCTAATATTACCATCAGTAGTAGATTTATTTTTCATATTGACACTATAAACACATCCTTATGATTTCAAGATTATTCGAGCAGTGCAAAAGTGCAAATATTATATTTTAAATTAAGAGACTGTGAGAGAAAAAATCATCATGAGGTCTATTGTTCTTCCAATGATTTTATGCATTGTTCTTCTCAATGTATGTGCTGGTACTCAAGGTGTCTGTATCAACTGACATAATATTAGAGAAAAACAAAAGCAAGTGACAATTGTATTTTATTTTATTTTAATTTTTTTTTTTTAAAATTGCAGTTTTAAGTGCTTTTACGAGCAACGTTTGAACTATTTAAAACATGTTTCTTATTCCACTACAATATGAATATTAATAAGATTAATTAATTTTGGTTGAATTTTAATTATATTACATATTGTTGATGTGCAGGAGAAGAAGCAAAGTATAAGTATTGCTCACAAACCAAGACATTTACACGGGCAAATTGTGCAAGTAATGGACCTGAGAGATGCGCTTTCTTTTTTGATAATTATGTGAATCAAATGGCTTATCCTAAGAATTGTAATTGTAAAGATATAGCAGCTTCACAAATCACATGCACATGCGATGTCGACCTTTGCTAAGTTTAGCTTATTGTAAGCTGTTTGATTACTTGTAACAGCTTTTGCTTGCTACGATAATATCAATACCAATAATAATAATAATAATAATAAAGTATTTAATAAGCTTTGAGCTTTTCAAAATATATTATATTTCAATCTCTTTGCTACAGAAGGAAAGACTTTTGACAATTTTTAGATAAAGTATGGACAGTTATACATTATGAATCACATTGTTTAGAATGAGAACTTTGAGATATATTTTAAACTATATCTCACTATTTATTATTCTAAAATTTAAGGTACTTCGTAAGTACCATTTAAAATTAATCTAACTTTGTAGGATCACCACTAAAAAATAAAAGTTAATTAGTCACTCTCTCGTGAGTGCCTTGTTAAGAAGGAAGTTTAAGGACTTTGATTAAGTTCAATGAGTTTCACTAATTAATTTTGATGATTTTTTTTCCTTTAAAAAGAAAAAAGTTAAAGTTTCAAAGTAACTAAAACTCATTTTTTGTTATTAATTTTCATGTTAGTTCTATATAAAATTATGAGAAAGAAAACGTTTTCTTGTGAAATGGTAATCCTATAATTTGCTAAAAATCATTATATAATGCTTAATTTTGTTTATATTTATTATGGGTATAGATTAATGAAATGATACTATATGGTTTCCTTGTAATTATTTTCTAGAAAATGAAGGTCAAACTAGCTTTTTCCCTTTTCACCATAAAATGAATTGCACAATACCCCTCATGGTTTGTCTAAAAACAGATGAAAATATAGTTATTCTTTTATTACACAAAACCCTCATGCTGTTAGTTGCTTTTTGTCAACGTCATCTGAACGAAGGACATTTTTGTCAATTCATCTGAGATCGGTAGAGTTAGTAGAATGATGACGTCAGCATATGAAATGAAAAGGAAATGAAATATAAAAAATTATGATTGAGTCAAATCAATCAGAAAACATTAAACGAAAAACTAATAAAAAAAAATGAAAAGTTCTTGTTGCAATACACGAGAACAATTTCTTCAGAAAGACATCACTTTCATTTTCAAACCTTAAATCTATATTAGACATGACCACGGTTCGGTTCGAATCATGCAGTTCAAACCGAACCGTCACTGTAGAACCGGAACCAGAACATAAGGTTCTGGTTCCGGTTTGGAACCGAACCGGAACCGTCATTGTAGCGGTTCCGGTTCTGGTTCTAACCTTAAAGGAACCGGAACCGCCGGTTCAAAGAACCGGTGGAACCGGAACCGCCTTGAACCGGCGGTTCCGGTTCTTAAATAAATTAAAAAAAAACGAAAAAAAAAAGACAAGAGTCATCTAGAAACCTGGGTTTCCAGATGGAAACCCAGTCTGGGTTTCCCCCAGACGCCAGATCACCCAGATCGACGCCGATCTGGGTTCCTGGGAACCTAGATCGACGCCGATCTGGGTTCCTTCTGGGTTTCCAAATGGAAACCCAGACGGCGTCTGGGTTTCCCCCAGATGCCAGATCACCCAGATCAACGTCGATCTGGGTTCTGGGAACCCAGATCGATGCAGAACCCAGATCCACGTCGATCTGGGTTCGACTGGTGAAGAAAACAAACAAAACAAAGAGAAGAAGAAGAAGAAGAAGAGAGAAGAGAGAAAGAGAAGAAAACAGAGAAATAGAAAAGAAGAAGAAGAGGGAGAATCGGAGAAGAAAAAAAAGTTCAGACAAAAGAAGAAGAAGAGTCAAAGAGAGAGAGACAGAGAGAGGAGAGAGAAGAGTGAGTCAGTGAGGGTAAATGGGTAATGGATTTTATTTGGTTTGTGTATAAATTTATTTTTTAATTTTAAAATATAATTTAATATTACTTTTTAAATTTCAAATTATCATTTTAAAAAAAGGTTCCAGAACCGGAACCGAAACCGTTATAGAACCGGAATTGGAACCGAAACCTGAACCGTTATAGAACCGTCGGTTCCAGAACCGAACCGGAACCGTGTTATTTCGGTTAAGGTTCCGGTTCTAGCTTTTTTAGAACCGAAACCGAACCGAACCATGGTCATGTCTAATCTATACTTCTCTCTCATTCTCTGTGTCTGTCTTTCAATCTCCCAAAACACTCTTATTTCCTTTTCTTTTCATTTTTTTTTTTTTTTGAGATCACTCTCTTTTTGTTTCAAAACAACTTTTTTTTCTTTGAAGTCTCACTCTCTAAAATGCACTCTTGTTCATGGATGACATGAAAAGTTAACAAAAACCACTTGAGAGTTGGAGACAAGACAAACAAATCATTTGGCTACCGCAACGAAATGGAATGAGCAAATGGCAACCCATCGCCATCGTTTTGTTGCTAGTGAAACAAGATAGTTGTTTCAAAATCGTCGGAGGCATCGTTGTTGTGATTGGTAGAAGATGGTTATGGTTTTAGGGGGTTGTGGTTAGAGACAGTGTTGTCGTTCAATCAACACCATTTTTTTCAGTTGTCGGAGGCATCGCCGTAAAAAATGGATGGGTAAGTTCTCGTCTCTTTGTCTTAAAGTTTGACAGGTGTGAAATGGTGTCAAGTTTATGGGTGTGAAGTTTGTATTTAATTTTTTTTTTCGAAACTGTATTTAAATTTTTATTTGATGGGTCACCGTTTGTGTGAAATTTGTGAAGTGGGTGTGATGTTTGATGGGTCACTGTGTTTTCTTATTTTGTGTTTAAAATTTGATGGGTCGCTTTGAAGTTTTATTTTGTATTTAGTTCGATGGGTTGCTAAGAAGTTTTGTATTTTTAATTTTGTGTTCAGTTCATTTCTTACATAGATATCATAAGGGTTGCCAAGTTTTGTTTAATTTTTTTTTTTTTTTCTACTTGCATGTGTTGTTTACATTGATATGTTGGATTGCTTGCATGCGTTGTGAAAAAACACTGTTTTTCTATGCATGTTTTATTGTATGTGTTATACTAATAAGTTAACATACTATTTATATTTGTGTTACTGTAGGAACCAGCCCCACCCTCTATATGAGTCACAATCTTTTCCATTTGAGAGTATTAATAACTCTGGTGATGAGGAGAGTGAGTTAGAATGAGGTAGTAGTGATGAATTAGAGGGAGTTAGGGAAGTGGATGGGCATGAACATGTGGGAAATGAGGGAGATGAGGGAGGTAAGGGTGGGGGTGACAATTTATCTAATGTGAATGAAGGGTTAGTGAGGGTTTAATTGAAGTCAGTAGTAGCAATCATGGAGAAACTTATACCCTAACTCCCTGGGTTGTTTTTAGGGTGGGAGATGATGGCAAAATAACATTGCAAAAGGGGCACTTATTTAGGGATTTCAGACACTTTAGGGAAATCATTGATGACTATGCAATACAAAAAGGTTTTAGGTTGAAAAAGGTGAAGAATGAGAGAAGGAGGATTGTTTCTCGATGTGAGACAGATGGGTGTCCATGGGTTGTGCGTGGGTCCCCCACATGTGATAAGGCTTACTTACCAATTAAAGTCCATAACTAATATGCATACCTGTCTATTTGTGTATAAGAATAATCAAGTGACTAGCAACTAGATAGGGAAGTGTTTTGAGACTATTATCAAGGAAAGTTCTAAAATAGGTATTGATGTGTTGGATCAAATGGTTTTAAGGTAGTTTGGGGTTACTGTGCCCTCATACACGCTTTACAGAGCAATAGATTTTGCTTTGAACATAGGGAATGAGGATCACAAGTACAGTTTCAATAAACTGCATAGATATGGGTACATCCTTAGGGAGAGAAACCCTGGAACAGCTGTATTTGTGGATGCTTTAAGAGTGAATCCAAATCCAAATGTACCAGCCCATTTCCAAATATTCTTTCTTAGCTTCATTAGTCAGAAAATGGGTTACTTAGAAGGGTGTAGACCTTTTATAGGTCTCGATGGATGCCATTTGAAAGGGCCTTATGAGGGGATTTTACTATGTGCCATAGGAATTGATGCAACTGTGGTGTTTATCTTATTGCCATTGGGGTTTGTGAGAAAGCAAATAGGGATACTTGGACCTAGTTTCTTGGGTTGTTGTATGACCTATGACCATATTGGTCAGTATGAGACTAGGACAGTTTGTTTCATGTCCAATAGACAAAAGGGGATAGGTTTAGCACTTGATGATTGTTGGCCGAATAAGAATAAGAATTGTGCAAGACATATTCTGCAGAATATGTTAAGCAAATATAAAATTGATTATCTTCCAGATTTGTTTTGGCCTGCTTCACGAGCATCAAATGTTGGTGCTTTCACTGAAGCAATGGTCAAAATAAAAGAAACCTCTACTGCTGCCTATCAATTCTTGATGAATATTCCCTTGCATTTGTGGTCAATGCATATCTTTGACACAGAAACCAAATGTGACCACATCACAAACAACATAGTAGAAACATTTAATGGGTGGTTAAACAAACCTAGACAATTGCCAGTGTTGTCCATTATTGAAGTCATCAAGAAAAAATTCTTGACCGGCATCCAAGAATGCCATGGGAATGCCCTTACTTAGGAGTTTGAAATTCCTCCAAAGATTAAGAAATTGATATAAAAACATCAACATCAAGGTAGACATCTAGCAACTCTTAGATGTGGGGAATGAGAGTTCGAGGTGGTCGATGGGAATAGGCAATTTGGTGTGTATTTGGATAAGAAACGGTGTGAGTATTGTCTTTATGCAGTGAGTGGTGTTCCATGCAAGCATGTTATGGCTTGTGTAAGTAAAATCAAAGGTGACATCGAGCCATATGTGGATAACTACCTTAAAATGTCAGCTTATTTAAAGACCTACTCCCATGAAATTCATGTAGCTCCAGATGAGTTGTTGTAGCCAAATGTAGAGGTTGTAACCCTGTTACCTCCAATAAAAACCAGAAGAGCGGGGAGGCCTAAGAAGTCAAGGAAAAAAGGTGCCACTGAACCATCATATGTGTAGCGATCTATTGGTCTTAGATGTAGTATTTGTCAACAAACTGGTCACAACCAACGTACCTGCAAAGAGAAAGATACCAAAACTGGCAAGAGGAAAAAAAATGAGGTAATATTGAACAACAAAATCTACTTCTTATTAATTTTTATTTTTTTATTTTACTGGACAATCTGCTTATTTTTTAATTGTTTGTACAGGCATCTAGTTCCACTACTACAGATTCGAGTGCTACAGTTGTTTCCAGTACTGCACCTTCAAGGAGGAGATTGCAGCAGGTTATGTTTGGTTTACTTCTTGTTGTTGTTGTTGTTGATTGATGCGGTTTTTACCCAAGTTGTTTGCATATTTAAGTCAAGTTGCAAAGTAAATTTTATTTTTGTAACCAATAGTTATTCTCACATGCATTCTTGAATATATAATTAAACACAGCTATCGTGAATGCTTTTCAAAGATTAAATTATTCAAATAACAGTATTTAATGTAGATAAAAGTAGTTAGGTTAGATTTCTAGAATTCTTTAAGATAACTGTATATATATAATTATTTGAGGAGAACCAATGGTATGGATGGGATACTTTTTTGATGTATTTGCACTATAAATATTTAATATCCAGGTTGCTGTTGTGTGTACTAATAAATGGAGCATAGTTATCATTACTTTATAGATTCACATACTCATTTTTATTAGGCATTAAGGCTTCCTATTAACTTCCATTTGTGCATGACTATTTTCTGTTATATATCGTTAATATATACTGTTGTATTCCCCTATATGCGTTTGTTTGTTTGTTTGTTTTTAAGTGTTGTTTGTGATTGATGTTTTTTTTTAGATGTTTGAAAGGGTTGTATATAACTTTCTTATTGAATTAGGATTTATTTTCAATATAGTAGACAATGAGTGGACCATCAAATGCAGATCCTAGTACTGATTCACAAGATGCAAGTGTCACAAGGGTGAGGTTTTCAAAATTATTGTTCACATTCCCTTTCTATCCTTCACTATTATTAACTTATATTCTTTTGTTTTGCATTAAATAGGTGTTATGGTTTGGATCAAGTCAAACTAGTGTAGTAAATAAGGATTCACAGACTCAACCTGCTGAGATCATAATGAATCCAACTGAACTTCCTTCTCAACCATCACAGACATCACAAATGCATTTTCAAGATTGAAATATGTATATCTTTGGTTTAGATTGTTGGTACAATCATTATATATTTTTGTTGATAGTGATACAATATTTATACATATGTGATGCTCATAGTTGGTGCAAATGCTTGTTTAGGTGAGATACACTGCTTCTGTAGTGTGATACTTGTTGCATATTTTTGTGTTTTTGAACAGTGTTTGTAATACACTATTTTTGTCATACTTACACTGTGTTAAGTGATATACATTTATACATTATCTCTACAACCATTTATTGAATCTTTAACTTGTGTTATTGCTTGATTTTTTTGTCATTTGGTGTTCAGAATGAGTGGGGAGTGGGAAAATGAAAGGAAATAAGAATATGAAAAAATAAACAGTGAAACAAGCCCAATTGCCGCAACAAGCTGGATGCAAAACCATCCTATCACTATTTTAAAAATGATTGAAAACATCTAACATTATTCTTAAGGGTAAAATAGTAAAAAAATATTACATATAAAATGTATTTTCATGGTATTATTTCAATTGATAAGGACAAATTGGTCAATCAAATTAAATTACAAAACCTTAAATCACGTGCAAAATTGGTGGTGTTGGCGGCTAAACATTTGAAAATGGGAGAATATTTTATTATATTTTTTGTCTTATTCATGGGTAATTGGGTAACTTTACATTGTTGAGGGCATTTAAGACTTTCAATCAAATTTTCTGATCAACCGTTAAAGTCAACTAATGGTATGAGGGTTTTGTGTAATAAAAAGATAACTACGTTTCCATCTGTTTTTAGATAAACTACAGGAAGGTGTTGTACAATTCCTTCTTTCACCATAAAAGGATACCAAAGGAACTCAATATGTGGGGAGTCACTACAAGAAAACAATTTATTAATACAGGACTATCTATACCGGGCACTAAAGGCCCGGTATGGATGATCAAATTTTATTATTAAAAAATTAAAAAGACACTTATCCATGCTGGGCACAAGTGACCTAGTATGGATATTCATATAATTTAATAATTTTTAACTATCCATATCGAGCACCTAGGTGCTCGATATAGATACTAGTGATTATCCATCCCAAGCCACCGAGTGCTCGATATGAATAGTATAAGCAAATAAAAAATTAATATTATTTATTATCTATACCAGACACTCGACTTGACCAGTATGGATAATTCAGATTATCCATACCGAGCAAGTCGGGTGCCCGGTATGAATAATCCAATTTTTATTTTTTAAAAAATTAATGATTATTGATATCGGGCATTCGACCCCGCCCAGTATTAATAATCCATATTATCAATACTGGGCGGGTCAGGCGCCTGATATAGATATCTAAATTATAAAAAAAAACAAAAAACTATGTTGATAATCTAAATTATAAAAAAATAAAAATAAATAAAAAAACTATGTTATCCATACCGGGCGTCCGACTCATCCGGTATGAATTATCCAGATTATCCATACCGGAAGGGTCGGGTGCTGGGTATGGATAATTATTATTTTTTAAAAAATTAAAAAAAAAAAAGATTATCCATATTGGGTGTCTCGACCCACCCGTAATGAATAAATTGGGCATTTAATGCATCATCTCCTCCGCAATTTTCTCCATTTTCTTTATCTCTCTATATCTTCCTTACGTCTTCTCTCTTTAGAAACTCTAGCCGCTGTTGCCACTCACTGCATCATTGCTCCGATTGTTGATCGATGTCACCACCTACCACCTACATTGTCGACCCCTCGATGAGTCCTTTTTTCTTCTTCTCCTCCTCATTTTCTTGTCTCTCTCTGCAATAAAAATGACAATTTTAACATTCCACAACCTAACACTATCATCTTCACTCCCCACTTGATATTCCCTTCTCTTCCACTTTTTTTTTAGGTTAATTCCATCTCCCCACGAAAAACCAAACTACACACTCTCTCTCTCTTTTTCACACCAAAAAAATCAATATTTTTTTTTATATACAAAATCCACAACCCGAAACCTAGCACTCTTCGCGTTAAATGTCTCACATATAAAGATTCAATTTTGATTGATACCCATTTTTCGTCTCTATCCATAACCTTAGATTTTGCTCTCAATTCTACCCTTTTTGCGTTTCTCTCATTTTCTCATTTCTGGAGTATTTTCTTAGATGATTTTGGTGACGGGATTTGAATGATTTGAATAAGACAAAAAAAGAATGAGCTCCCAGAAGCAGGTTTCGATCCGAGACTTGGTGGAGGAGGCCAAGAAGTGGATTGTGCTCTTAATTGTGGGTGTTGTTAGGTTGTCTTATTTGATGTCATGTAAGTTTTGTTTTTATTGATTGAATTTTAATGAATTTGTATTGTTTGTTTAATTTGTTATCAGTTTGATGTGTATATAGATGTTTATGTATGTGTACATTGTTTTGGGAGTTGAATTTTAGATTGCTGTAGAAATGGTGAATGTGATGAGTGTGTAGAGGTAACAAAAACGGGTGGTGGTGTTCTAGTGATTTGCCATGCGTAGAATGATAGATGTTGAGTAAGACGATTTAGGAAATAGGTTTTATGCATTAAAGTTGCAAATTTATATTCGCATTTGGTGATAGATGTGGAAAGTTGGTTTTTTTATGAAGAGGTTACATCACATTTTAGTGAAAACAGGTGATGGTGTTCTAGTGATTTGTCAGGACTCGTGAGCAGAATGATAGAAGTCAAGTGAGGCGATGTGGGGGAAGTCGGTTTTATGAGTTTTAAGTCATTAATTGTATTCATATTTGGCGATAGTTGTGCAAAGCGGGTATTTTGGTGTATGGTGTAGAGGTGGTTTAGTGGAGTTAATTATAGCGTTAAAATGTGTTATAACATGTGTGGGTGGTAATGAAATATATTTGGCATTCTATTTATTGCTTTTGAAATGTGCTGAGCTTTGGCCTTATTGGATTTAATAGTAGTCAAAAAATGTACTTATTGCATTTAGTTTTGGTTTCAAGTTGTTGATTATTGTGCATAAGTGACTCTATCTTTTATTTGGTGTATAAAGGTGTTAAGAAATTTGATGCCAAGAACCGCTTAGAGATGTAAAGGTGGTTTACTGAAGTTGACAGTGGTAAACGAAATTTAATTTTTTGATTAAAATAGATAGTGGTAAAAAAAATTTATCCTGCTTGTATATTTCTTGGTTAGAGCTATTTTTTACTTGTTATTTATATTAATATTATTATTATTACTTAGTTATAATGTGAATGTTTACATTATTGGTTGAGTGATGATGGTGGATAGGATGATCAGACTTCAAGCATCTTTTTAAAAATTGTGATGATGATAGATAGGTTGATCAGCGTATTTAGGGATATTATGCCACAAAAAAATAAAAAATAAAAATTTGATGCTTCTATTAACGTTCTCTATTATATACCACTGTAGGATCTTAATTAGAGACAACGAATCTTTAATTGCCTAGAAATATATATGTATATGTACTCACATACATGATCGAACCCCTCAAAATGATGTGTGCGTGTTACATGTAGGCTAACTACTCCAGTAAATCATCTATATATATGTAATTATTTAAATTTGTTGATAGAGATAAATATTTAAGTCCTTGTGTATACAGTCTATATCTCGGGGTTCTTCAAGCCAAACTAGTGGATTGAATAGCAACCATTGCAAATTATTAAATTGAATGGTAGAGAAATAGTGGTGGTGGAAGCGTAAATTGACTCAAATGACCCCTATGATAAAATTTATCACCTCGAGTTTGGTTCAGATTATTGGTCCGATTCTATCAAAAAAGTAATGGTTAGTGTTTCGCTACCTCGACCTACCAACAAGATACTAACTCTAGAAGATGCATTAAACTTATTTATTACTTGACCAGTAAAATATATTGTATTTTAGGATTATGTACTGAGTACTTATTATAACATTTCACAATGTACGTTTAATTTTAAAGTATATAATTTAAATGTTGTAAACATATTAAATAATATATATTTTTAATGTTTATGTACGTTGTTAGTTTTATTGTAATATTAAATTACATATTTTTTAATTTATTTTTTTAAATTAAAATGTTTTCCATACCGGACATGTTAGTTTTATTGTAATATTAAATTACATATTTTTTAATTTATTTTTTTAAATTAAAATGTTTTTCATATTGGACGAGTGCCCGATATGGATATTGGACACGTCACGGGGGTCGACCTGTTACGTTAAAATATCCATACCGTGCCTTGCCCGGCATGGATATTAATTATCCATACCGGGCACCCGCCTGGTATGGATATTGAAGTATCTATGCTGACAGCAACCATACCAGGAGGGTTGCCCAGTATGGATAGTCAATCATATCAGATATTGTTTGGTATAATTAATCTGTTTTGTTGCAGTGAGTATTTAATCAAATATTTAAAGCACAACATAATTACTATTTATATCCCATAATTTATTATAAATTTTAATTACAAAAGGATCTCTATATTGATCGACCGGTCAGGACATATTATAAAGCATGCGCTTGCGCTAGTTTAGTTTAAAAGAAATTAAAGAGAGATTATAAACGTTGCCCGTAAAAGCAGTTAAAACTACTTAAAAAAAAAAAAAAAAAAACTTGTCTCATGCTTTTGTTTTTCTCCAATTTTATATCAGTTAATGTTAGAACTAAATTCTCAGAATAGTGATTCAACAAATATATATATAAATATTAAATTATTGGAACAATAATAAACAGAATAGAGACTTCAACAAATATATATATATGTTATACAAAACCACTAAAATCTGTTATCTCAATATATATATATATATATATATCAGAATACTAACTTCAATAATTATATATATATATATATATATATATATTATACAACAACAATAAGATATATAGATATAATAAACAGAAAAAAAAAATAAAAGAATTGAATGACTAACTTGATTGATAGAGGCTTGCAGTAATTGCAATGTCCTTAGACAGAAATTTCTCCTCTTCCCTCTGCTTGAAGGTCCAACGGAGTCTGCCCCAGGATACAATTATCGATCTTCTGAATCAAAGCAGATGATGCAGAAGCCAGACGAATATTGAATACTTCTCTCCAATGTCAAATAGTATATTGATGTGAGTTTTGTTTGTTAAAAGAAAATTTCTGTATTTACAATAGAAAAAGTTACTGTATTTATAATGCAATACATGACTGTTAGAATCAGTCATGTCTGTTACAACAGTCATGTCTGTTTGAATAGTCACGTCTATTCGAACAATCATGTCTGTTTGAAAATACTGCCATTATTTGAATTTAAATTTAATTTAATTTAAAAATCAAATTCAAATTTAAACTATCTTATTTTTCTTCAAAGTGAGATTATTGTTTCAAACATAATATATTTATTTTCTAACAATACCCCACATTTGAAACAAGAATCTCTTTCTTCAAATAAATACCATTTTAATGATATGATATGCAAATGCATTGGAGAGTAATAGTAGTGTTGTTTATTAGGAGAAGTGTCTTTTGAACTTGAACTTACCATAATGAGAGTATATCGGATCTACTTAGTGACGCAGTAGATATAATGATCTTGAACTGTTCACTTTCTTATAGTAAATCAAGGCAATAAGTCTCATATACAACACTAACTGTATTCAATAGTTCATACGGTTTTGTTCATTTTGGTCCTGAACAGATCCTGATTTTTATGATAGCTTTAGAGAATTTAGCCAATTTTTCTCATTCTCATAATGCGACCCCACATTTACCATCATATAGGTGACATTTTTAATGTCATTAAATGCAAAGCATATCCTAATCTTTCTTCTTTTATAGACACATCATCCATCATAGGAATGGGTTAATTTTATGTGTCTTATTTGTTAAGTTGTTACCTAATTAGTTTGCCTATTGTAGACCATGGGATCTCCAATTTACTAGGTTAGGTTTCCATCAGGTTCAACTTATTATATTGGCTTTAAGCCCATTCCTCTTGATGTAAGCTTAATTTGCTCTCTTGGTAGGCCTTTTGTCAAAGGATCTGCAATATTTTCCTTTGACCTTACATATTGAATGGTAATCACTCCATTTGAGAGCAATTGCTTAATAGTGTTATGTCTGCGCCTAATATGTCTTGACTTGCCATTATATACACTATTCTTTGCTCTAGCTTGAGCTGCTAGGTTATCACAATGTATACATATCGCTGTCATAGGTTTAGGCCAGATTGGAATATCTTCAAGAAAATTTCTTAACCATTCTGCTTCATCAACAGTTTTATCTAATGCTATATAAATTCTGATTCCATTGTAGATCGTGCTATACACGTCCGCTTTGAGGATTTCCATGAGACTGCAGCTCTTCCTAATGTAAAAACATATCCACTAGTTGACTTGGATTCTGTGCTATCAGAGATCCAGTTTGCATCGCTATACCCTCCTAAAACCGGTGGATATTTTGTATAATATAGTCCATAATCTGAGGTATATTTTAAACACCTTAATACTCTGATCAATGCTTCCCAATGATCACGTCCAGGACTACTTGTATATCTACTAAGTCTGCTTACAGAATAAGCAATGTCGGGTCTAGTAGAATTCATTAGATACATTAGGCTGCCAATTATCTGTGAGTATTCTAATTGAGAAATTGCACTTCCAGTATTTTTCTTTAATTTGCAATTTGCATCAAAAGGTGTCACAGCAGGTTTACAATCAAATTGATTAAACCTTCTTAATATTTTTTCCACATAATGGGTTTGAGTAAGAATATATCCATCATTATTTCTTTTGATCTGAATTCCTAAAATGATATCGGCTTGACCCAAGTCTTTCATATCAAAATTTGAACTCAACATCTTTTTTGTTGAATTTATGACATCCTTACTAGTACCCATTATTAGCATGTCATCTACATACAAGCATACCATTACGCAAGAATTTTTCATATTCTTGACATAAACACACTTATCACATTCATTTATTTTAAATCCATGTGTTAGCATTGTATGATCAAATTTTTCATGCCATTGTTTTGGAGCTTGTTTAAGTCCATATAAAGACTTAACAAGTCTACAGACTTTATTTTCTTGACCTTCAACCACGAAGCCTTCTGGTTGTTCCATGTATATTTCTTCATCTAATTCTCCATTCAAAAAAGCTGTTTTTACATCCATTTGATGTATTTCCATATTATGTAAGGCAGCAATAGAAATTAACATCCTAATTGATGTTATTCTTGACACCGGAGAATAGGTATCGAAATAATCTATTCCTTCTTTCTGTCGATATCCTTTAGCCACTAATCGTGCTTTATATTTATCAATTGTCCCATCAACTTTAAGCTTCCTTTTAAAAATCCATTTATAACCTATTGGTTTACTTCCAGGTGGTAAGTCTACCAATTCCCATGTATGATTTTGTAAAATGGATTTAACTTCACTATTTATTGCTTCTTTCCAAAAAGGAGCTTCTGGTGAAGACATGGCTTCTTTATATGTTTGTGGTTCAGCTTCAGTCAAGAAACTCATAAAATTCCGTCCAAAATCTTTTGGAATTTTTGTCCTCTTTCCTCTTCTAGGTTCCACGATCTTCTCTTGAACTTTTGAAGTGGAAGGTTCATCTAAATTTTCATCACGTGGTCTTTTATTTGATGAACCAGACCTTGATTCTTTATAAGGAAAAATTCCTTCAAAGAACTCAGCATTTACAGATTCTATAATTGTGTTTACATGCATATCAGGAATTTCAGATTTAATGATTAAAAACTATATGCAGCACTATTTTTAGCAAAACCAATAAAAACACAATCAATCGTTCTAGGTCCTAATTTCGTTCTTTTAGGCAAAGGAATCTGAACCTTAGCTAAGCAACCCCACACTTTTAGGGTTTTGTATGTTGGCAAACGTCATTTCCAAACTTGATAAGGTGACATATTAGTCTTCTTAAATGGAATTCTGTTTAATATGTGATTTGCAGTAAGTAATGCCTCTCCCCAAAAACTATGTGGTAATCCTAAATTAATCAACATGGAATTAATCATATTTTTAAAAGTTCTATTCTTTCTTTCTGCTACTCCATTTTGTTGTGGAATATATGGTGCAGTTGTTTGATGAATAATTCCATTTATTGTACAGAATTCAGCAAAAGCGGTGGATTCATATTCTCCACCCCTATCGGTTCTTATTATTTTTATCTTTTTGTTCACTTGATTTTCAACTTCTGCCTTATATGTCTTAAACATATTCAAGGCTTCATCCTTACTATTAATCAAGTATACATAACAATATTTATTGCAATCATCAATAAAAGTGATGTAATAATTTTTCCCACCTCTTGTTGGTATGGACTTAAAATCACAAAGATCACTATGAATTAAGCCAAGCAATTCATTTGACCTTTCTTGAATTGTTTTAAAACTTTGCCTAGCAAATTTTGCCTCAGAACATTTTTCACATTTATGTTTTAAGTCAATATCAAATTTTGGTAATAAACCTAAATTTATCATTCTATAAATAGACCTATTGTTAATATGTCCTAATCTAGCATGCCATATATCAAACATACAAACAACATAAACAGAAGCATTATTTATTTTATTAATAGCATTAGTAACTATTACATTTAGTTTGAACATTCCATCAGCCAAATACCCTTTCCCAATATACATTCCTGACTTGGTCAATACAAATTTATCGGATTCGAATACAAGCTTGAATCCTTTCTTGCTAAGCATAGGACCAGACACTAGATTCCTCCTAATATCAGGAACATATAAAACATCCAAAAGGATAACTATTTTTCCAGATGTGAATTTCAACATGACAGTTCCCTTGCCTTGAACCACTGAAGTTGATGAGTTGCCCATGTAAAGCTTTTCTTCACCAGTAATTTCCTTGAAATCTGAAAACAAATTTCGATTAGCACAAATGTGTCTTGTGGCTCCTGTATCAATCCACCATCCTTTGACATTTGTAACCATATTCACTTCAGAAATTACAGCAACCAAATCCACATCCATTTCTGTAACATTGGCTTGATTGTTGGTCGTTTTGTTGGCTATATTCTGACTAGAATTTTGGTCCTTGCGAAATCTGCAAACTTGTGCCTTATGACCAACCTTGCCACATACCCAGCAACTGCCCTTAATCTTCTTAAAATTGTGTGTCTTTGGAGCATGAGGATTTGCCTTCTTAGCAACAATTTTGTTTTTCTTCTTCTGAAATTTTGGCTTGGAAGAGGTTCCTTCAACAATATTGATCTTAGCATCAATCTCTGGCATTTCAGCAGCCTTGTCTCCTTTTCGATGGTCTTCTTCAACTCGAAGCCTTAATATCAAGTCTTCCATTGTCATTTCCCGACGCTTGTGCTTCAAATATATTTTAAAATCATTCCAAGAGGGAGGCAGTTTTTCTATGATTGCTCCAACTTGAAAATTTTCATTGATAGCACAACCTTCTGCCAGTAATTCATGGATCAAAACTTGAATTTCTTCAACTTGTTTGATGACAGTTTTGGAGTCGACCATGTTGTACTTGAGAAATTTACCGATAACAAACTTCTTTGCCCCAGCATCTTCGGTTTTATATTTCTTCTCAAGTGAATCCCACACATCCTTGCTGTTTTGAAAGAGGAATATATGTCATACAAGGAGTCATCAAGCCTGTTAAGAATATAATTTCTGCACAAAAAGTCAGATTGTTTCCAGGCTTCTATGGTTAACATAGTTTCCTTTGACACTGGATCTTCATCCGTTTTCGGAATTTCCTCATTCACAATGTGTGCCAGATTCATGGTTGTTAAATAGAAAAGCATCTTCTGTTGCCATCGTTTAAAGTCTAAACCTTTAAACTTTTCTGGCATACAGTCCTTGGAGACATTATTCACTGTTTGTGATGCCATATGTTCACAGCAAAAGCAAAAATACTTTCTGCTTCAAAAAGTTAGAACACTAATCAATAATTTCCTTCAAAGTAATATATTACAAACAACAAATTTAAAACTAAATTAATCAAATTGCAGTAACAAGTTATATATATATTCTAACTTGAATTCAATACAGTCTCAAACAGTATATATATATAAATCCAATAAGCAGTAAACAATATATATATATATAAACAAAACTCAAATTATTGCAATATATCTAAATGCAATAATACTGATATTTATTACTGCACTGATATATATAAATACCAGAATATAACAGCACTAATATATACTCAAATTACTGCTCTGATATATATATACCCAGAATACAACACTAATTGATAAATATAAATATATATATGTAACTGAATGCAACAATCTTCAATACATATATATATAATTTTAATCAAACACTACACCACTTTTCACGCTCACCGCACCACTAATATATTATATATATATAAACTTTGAATGACACAATGTGAATATATATTGAGCACTGGGCACTGGGCATTGATTGATATATATTAACACTAATATATTTTAAATCAAACACCACTGATGTACGAGATATGAAACCACGATTCAACAACAGAGTATTATAAACTAAACACAGAACATAAAAAATGATTTCTGTCTAAGATTGTTAGAACTAAATTCTCAGAATAGTGATTCAACAAATATATATATAAATATTAAATTATTGGAACAATAATAAACAGAATAGAGACTTCAACAAATATATATATATGTTATACAAAACCACTAAAATCTGTTATCTCAATATATATATATATATCAGAATACTAACTTCAATAATTATATATATATATATTATACAACAACAATAAGATATATAGATATAATAAACAGAAAAAAAAATAAAAGAATTGAATTACTAACTTGATTGATAGAGGCTTGCAGTAATTGCAATGTCCTTAGACAGAAATTTCTCCTCTTCCCTCTGCTTGAAGGTCCAACGGAATCTGCCCCAGGATACAACTATCGATCTTCTGAATCAAAGCAGATGATGCAGAAGCCAGACGAATATTGAATACTTCTCTCCAATGTCAAATAGTATATTGATGTGAGTTTTGTTTGTTAAAAGAAAATTTCTGTATTTACAATAGAAAAAGTTACTGTATTTATAATGCAATACATGACTGTTAGAATCAGTCATGTCTGTTACAACAGTCATGTCTGTTCGAATAGTCACGTCTATTCGAACAATCATGTCTGTTTGAAAATACTGTCATTATTTGAATTTAAATTTAATTTAATTTAAAAATTAAATTCAAATTTAAACTATCTTATTTTTCTTCAAAGTGAGATTATTGTTTCAAACATAATATATTTATTTTCCAACAGTTAACACACATACCAGGAGTACTAGCAAATAGATTGAGAACAATGCATAAAATCATTGGAAGAACAATGGACCTCATGATGATTTTTTTCTCTCACAATCTCTTGATTTATAATATTTGAACTTTTGTACTGCTAGAACTCACTTGTGTTAATCTTGCAATTATGAGGATGTATTTATAGTGCTAACGTGAAAAATAAATCTATTAATGATAGTATGCAATATATGGTAATATTAGATTTACATCCTTATTGATAAGGAAACTTATTCATGGCTTGCTTGATTTATTTATTTTCTTATTATGATATTGTGTTTGGTAGTATAACCTAAAATAATGTTAAACTTCCCAAATTTTTTGTCCAAATAACATGACATATGAATTGTCAATATCCAATTAATTATCACATCATCTCATGATTTATGAAATATTGACAATTCACAAGCCACAATATTTGGGTATACATTTAAACAAAATATTTAGAAAGTCTAGTATTACTTTTTTTTTTTTTTTTTTAAATATACCTAGATTTAGTAGATTTCATATAAATCTGAATTGAATAAATTTATATTTTAATAAATTCTATATAAATCTGAATTGAATACACTTAGATTTCAATGAAATTCATTCAAATCTAATTTCAATACATATAAATTTTTAAAATGTTTTAAATTCTAATAAATTCTAAATTGAGAAAAACAATGCGTAAAATTATTATTGGAAGAACAATAGACCTCATGATGATTTTTTCTCTTATAATCTCTAAATTTTATATGAATCTAAATTGAATATAATACTTTCATTCGACCAAAGAGGAAATAATTAAATGCTAATAAAGATTGTAAGAGTCGATTGACTATGCAAGCGCTACAAAGTGCGAGGCTACCCGTTGGTTTACGAGAGAGCAACTATCGTAATTGATAGAGTGTAGAAATTGCAATGTCTTAAAGATGTTGGTGTCTGAGAGTATAAGTGCCTGAGAATGTAAGAACCCGAAGGGATTTTAATAGAGTAACAATACTGGAGAGCAAAAATTGGCTTCCTTATGCTTCTGGTTAGTCTTCTTTTATAGATGGTGAGTGTTTCGTTGGGGGAGTACTGAGGCAGCGGGGATCAAGAGACCTGTTCCCCCATAACATGCGCTTCTACATTTATTGTCATGATTGCATGCTTCAAATCAGTCACCCTTATTAAATGTACCCATTACTAGCTTTAAAGTCATTAAGACAGTCAATCACTCATTTAAGGAGGTTCCAGGCTGATATACGTTGCACTGTTTTGAGCTTTTGGGTTTTGGGCTTTGCTGAAGCCCACACAACTCACAAGCCCATCACTTGGGCCACTATTTTAGGCTTTCATTCCGTTCTATCAATAGGGCCTGCACAATATTGACCACTACAATACTATGTGACACACATTTAAAACTCTAAAAGGAGCTCCAATCAAAAACATGTAAATATTTTAGTATTTCTTTTATAATAATACCCAAAATACGAAAAAAGACATCATTTATATATCGAAAATATCATTCGAGACAAAGAGAGAAAGAGAGAGACAGTACAGGGATCACAACATTCAATTAGAACTATACAATGGATTATCTTTAGAATTTTATAGAACATTTCATCTTTGTTTAATGATATAAATAAAATCCTATTCTTAGATTGACAGTGTACAAATCCATGTTTCTACCAACTCCTCTCTTGATCTCTAATGAAGTCAACCTTATTATTAAATTACAAAAATTTAGTTCAGTTTATCAGAAGCCAACACGACAATCATCAAAGCTTCCATAGCTTCATTGTGCAATCTTCGCTGTATGTGGCAAGAAGATTTCTGTGGGGATGGAGAGTCACACCAATTACATCCTTTTCATGCACCTGCCAGTAACAAAATCAATCTCAGCGTTAAAGTTACGCAAACTTGTGCCAAAAGATGAACAATGTGGAGTAAAGAGAATTGTTTGAAACAGCATCAATGTTTTTGCAACTTTGAACTTCCATTTGGTAGCATATATATGAAACATATGAACATGTAAAATATACAGAAATCTTATCAAGATCAGCTCTCATAAATCGGATCATAAAACCTCAGTAGGCAAACTCGAGCGATATGGTATTCTAGGTAAGTTGCCTCTAGATATTTGGACCCATGACCGCTTGGTTTTACGCTGTCGATCAACATTATGGTGAACAGCTTATGCACCAAAGAGAAACAAGACAAAAAATAAAAATTACATGCAATTGTTGACTAGGAGCATTCTATAGTATTGTAAATTTGTCCCACTGCTACATGATTGGAACTAGGTAATCACTTAATTCTTAACATATTGTCCCTACATTTTGGATGTTTTAAAATGTACTCTAGGATACTTTCAAGATAATCCATTACAACTTCTATGCACAACAATCAAATAGTAAATTTATATTTCTAACATATTGTCACTACATTCACATATGTCAGAATTAGAACTCTAGATACTAGAATTAAGTGTTTTGTATTGATAATGAATTTTATTGTAGCAATCCTGTAAAACAGATACACCAAGTTATTTATTCGAGGAGAAAACGGATTGGTTTTAGGCCAATAGATACAGTTGTGACTTGTGGGTCGTTAAATTGAAATAAAATAAAAGGATTAAGTTTCAACAAAACCATGATTTGTTTAAAAAAATGCCATAATTGATTTTTTTTTCCCGAGAAAATATTTATGTTGTTTGGTTTGGATGTTTTAGACAGAACAATAAATTGATTTGGTTTCAAAAGTCGTTATTTGCTAATTGACCGGCGAGAGAGCGGTTAATAATTTATCGATTATTTTTAAGAAAAAAATATTATTTTGGAAATCTTAGTGTATAAATTGATATTTTTTAAATTTTAGGGGTCCATTATATATATCTTCTTAAACCAATCCTCGTCAGATTATCTCCTCTACCTCACTCTTCCAACCTCCTCTCATGATCTCACCTTCCTCTCTCCCCCTCCTCTCTCACCTCACCTCATGCCGCACCAGTCATTCGATCCATCATCATCATTGTCGCAGTGCCACACCAAAGCATCATCACCACCACCACATAAAACCTGACCTCGATCTCATCCACTCACGACGCACCGGCTTCTCTGTTACTCTACTCCACTTTTGTCTCTTTCTTCTCCTTTTTTTTTTTTTTATTTTTATTTATGTGGGTGTATTGTGATGGTTGTTGGATAAATGATTTTTTGGTGGTGTTTAGGATGATTTCTGACCAGAAATTGTGGTTGGGCTTGTCGGTTCTGGGTTGAGTTGGCCGAGTTGGACCAATTACTCGGCCAACTTGGCTGAACACTCACCTCCGACTTGCAAGTTGTTGGTCAACGATTAATCGGTAAAAAATCATATATTGATTTTTGGAACAATGGTTGAAACAGGCATGCATGTCTTGAGTAGTTGGGATATTTGATAGCAATTATATCTCTCTCTTGACTTTCTTCTCCCCCAAATTTGAATCAAAATTCATTTCTAACAGAACAACAAAGTATGGTACAATAAAATAAATATACCAAACGTACAATAAAAATAAAGTGTCTTTAATTTAAATTGTTAATTAACATACTAGTCATATGTCAACATTAAAGTGATATTTAGAAAAACGTTACAAGATACGCTCAAGGCTGAAACGTGATTTAAAAAGAATTGTATCTATATCAATATGATTAAAAATAAAACTGTGATGACTTTCATACGTTAAAGTTTTTTAAGTTTTGTTTTGATTTCGTTACAAATTCCCTTCGGATGAGATTATTGCCACCCAAAAGAAGTATGCTTACACCCATTTGTTTTAAACACCCATTAGCAAAATTTAAAATACTATTTTTACTTTGCACACTCATTGAAATCCCGAAGATGGCTTCAATTGAATAGTTATTGTTCTTCATCATTCTCTCTCTATGTTCTCATTTTCTTTTCAAAGCAATTCTCATTTTAATTCATTCAGATTATGGATTTTCAAGATGATTATAATAAAATAGATTGATCCATCCATTTCAAAAGGGAAAAGGATAGATCTATCAAATCACTTTATTATTAATCTTTTATAAAAATGTAGAGCTTCAAAACTATATTGATGTATTTTTATTGACAATTATAAATTACCTTTATATATGACACTAAAATAAGTTGTAAAAGCTTTTGTTTACTACAGTAATCCCAATATCAATAATAATAATAATAATCATAATAAGTATTTAAGCTTTGAGCTTGTCGGAATATATTATATTTCTATCTCTTTGCTACCTAAGGAATGACTTTTAACAATTTTTTGTTACCAAGGTACAAACTCCCTCTTAAGATAAAGTATGGCAATTATACGTACGTACATTACCAATCGCATTGTTTAGATTGAGAATTAACGTTGAGATAAATTTAAGATTATTATCTCATCATAATTTATTCTACAATTTAAGATAATACAAAGTTGCAATCTATTTGATATATGTTTCTTTCGAATTCCAATATCTCTCTTCTCAAATTCAAATTAGTTATTTTTGTTTCATTTGGAAGTTTGAACAAATTAGTTTATTTTATAACTTTATATGTTTTGCCCTTGATTTGAATATAGTATAATTAAATTATTTGAATATAGTTTATTTTATAATTTATTCGATAATTGAATGATTTATTTGGTCATGGGGTTCGATTTCATACAAGGTGAAATCTGGATCAATGAGAATGATTATTTTTTTCTTTTCCATTTTGATGAATTCACATTGTGAGCATGGATTGTAAAATTTGTGTGCTTGGTGATCTAGATTGCAGCATATCTGGGGTTGTGGGTTGATTTTTAAGGAGATGGTCTGTGCTTGGTGATGATGAAATGAAGATGACGAAGAAGAGATGTGATTTTTTATTTATTTTTAATTATTTTTATATTTTAATTATGCATATAAACTAAAATCACCTTAAAAATCAGTGCCTCATCTATGTCAAGTTGGCAGCTCACATGTGTTAGGTTGACAAGTGGGTCACAACACTTTCAAAGGGTATTTTGGTGCTTTTGCTTCATTTTCCTTTGACCAACCTGATTGTCTAACCCAATGGCTCACTAACGGTAAGGGGTATTTTGTTGAGTTTTATCAATATCAAAGGAGGTTCGTGCTATTATACCATAAACTAAATTATTGATATAATTTTGTCAAACCTTAGGAGAGATTTATGTAATTTACCCTTTACATAATGATTACAACTTAGACATCATATCATTTGATATAAATTTTGATAATGTAACATTGTTATATGTGATCTTATCATACAAGGAAGGTAGCTAGAATTTTTTTCTAACAATATTTTGCACATGTTTTCATATCATAGTGTCAAAAACATAAATTAGTTTGACAAGTAATTTAGACAGCCTAACATTATTGAATTATCTACATATTAATTATAACTCATATACTATATCACTTGGTATAAATTTGGATGGTCTAGTATTATTATATATGCTTTTGTCAGACAAGGAAGCTAGGTAGGACTTTTATCTAACAAGACCTTGCACTTGTCTTTATACATTACGGTGCTAAACAAAAGCTAAATTATTTAAAGTTCAAGTCAAGTTTCCTTGGAAATGTATGATTTAGGAGGATATATTCAATCTAAAATTTATTAGAATTTAAAATATTTTAAAAATTTATGTGTATTCAATGTAGATTTGAATGGATTTCATAGAAACCTAAGTATATCTAATCTAGATTTGCATGAAATCTATTAAAATTTCTATGCATTTCATTCAGATTTTTATGGAATCCAATAAAATATAGTGTATTTAAAAAATAATTGAATTTATAGATTTCATTTAAATAGTAGATTTGGATGGATTATTATAGAAGTTGAAAACTAAGAGAGAAAAATATTGAAACTAGATTTATTCATTCTTATATATTGCAGTATATTTTATATTGGAAAATACAAGCTACATATGGTATGTGATTAACTACAATTATAATGAGAAATATACAATGCAATCCATTCGTATTGACTTAAGAGATTGATAGTGACTAAGTGCTGACTTGAGTGATTGGTGGTGACTGAGTGTTGCCTTGAGAAATTGGTGTGATTGACTAGAGATTGGTGGTGATTAAATGTTTACTTGAGTGAATAGTAGTGATTGAGTGTTGACTTGAGTGATTAGGGGTGATTGTTTTCTAATAATTATAAAGTGATTTTTAAGAAGAAAATAATTTATAACAAATATTACTATTCTTCTAAAGATTTTAAGGGATTTATTAAAGAATTTTAACAAAATTAATATGTGAGAATATGAGAATTCCACTAAAATATCTCATTAAAAAAAAAAAAATTATCGAACTCCAATAAAATCTAGATTGAATATACCTTAACTGGCATTGTCATATATAAGTTGAGGCACATTATAATTCCAAAGACACATTATTTCTAAAATAATATTAGGCTTCTTAAAAATTTTACCTAAATGATGTGACATGTGAGTTGTCAACATCCTATTAATTATCATATCATCTCATAATTTAGACATAGAATTTGACAAAATTTTCTGGAAGCCTAGCATTACTCTTCATGTTACCACCTATAAATTTATCCTCATTATTGCTTGAATAACACAAGTGGGCTTGACCAATGTTTTAAGTTCAAATATTTTAATTCTAGAGAATATTGTGAGAGAAAAAAAACATCATGAGATCAATTGTTCTTCTCATGATTTTATGCATTGCTTTTCTTAATTTGTTTGTTGGCGCAACCCAAGGTACTTTTATTAACGTAAAAGCATTTGGCTATTATGTTAAACTATATATGAGGAGAAAATACGATTTTCTCTTGTATATAATTTGGTGTCTTTTGTATCAATGTGGTTTACAATGCTTTTGTAGTTTTTTTTTTTTTTTTTCTTTTTTGACTTAAAATATAACTATTTGACAAGTGCTATTTAGACCACAATTTTAACTGTTCTTACAACAACATATTATATACATTACCAGCCAACCATATGGACCAATACATCATTCAGACTTAAGATTTTCAAATAAAATAATATTATAGTTAAATTCTAAATATTAAGACACTATATAAATATATACATTTTTAGACAATCTTACCGCTCAGGGGTTCCTATGTAAAACTGACCGTATTTGTCAAATCACTTTACAATTAATATATGGAGAAAAAATGTTTTTAACTATTTAAAATTGTTTTTCATATTAGTATGTATTAAAAGTTCTTTTAAACATAATAGCACTTGTTCATATTGATTTCAATATTAACTGATTGACAGTGATTCATGATATTTATCATTATTTACGTGCAAGGCTTGGTATCCAATATTGCACAAAAACAAAGATATTTAAGGGGAATAAACATGACCACGGTTAGGTTCGAAGTGTCTGGTTCCAACCGATCCAGGTCAAATGAATCGGATCGGAACCGTTACTGTAGTGGTTCCGGTTCGAATTCTTCTATTATTAGAACCGGAACCGCTGGTTCAAAGAACCGATGGAATCGAAACCGCTTTGAACAGGCGGTTCCGGTTTGGTTCCGATCCTTTAAAAAAAATTAAAATTAAAAGTGGTCACTTTTTTTTTTTTTTTACATTTCACCTCTCCCCTTTATCTCTCTTTTAACCCCTTCCTTTCCTCTATCTATAAATTGCCCTCTCATTCTTAATTTCTTCTCACACCTATATCTCTCAATCTCAACTCTCTTTCTCTCCATTAATCTCAACTCTCTCTCAATTTCAACTCTTAGTTTCAATATTCTCTTAATTCTCAATCTTAATTTCCTTTAATTTTTTTTAATTATATCTATAAATTATAATTTTCAATTTATTGTTTGAAGTTTCAAATTCTCAATTTATTATTTTTAAATTTCAAAAATCTTATTTTATTATTTTTAAATTTCAAATTGTCAATTTATAATATTTATAAATTTCAAAATTTCAATTTATAATATTTTTTTACTTATAAATTTTAATTTTAATTTATATTTTTAAATCTAAATTTTTAATTTATTAGTTATTACTTTTAAATATCAAATTTTCAATTTATTAAACTCTATGTAATAAAAGGTAAGAGAACTACATGGGCTTTGATTCCTCTAAAATTTGAGAGGATACGTAGGCAACTTAACTATGGTAATAAATTATGTGTAAGCCCAATATTTTTATTTTTATTTTTTATTAAATCAAAGTTTAAATAATTAAATTTCTTATTTCTTTTGTGTATAGATTTATTTTTTTAATATCAAAATATAGTTTAACATTAATTTTTAAATTTTATTTTTATTTATAAAAATGTTTCAGAACCAGAACCGAAACCGTTATAAAACCGAAATTAGAATCAGAACCAGAACCAGAATCAGAATCGGAACCAGAATCATTACAAAATCGTCGGTTCCAGAACCGAATCGGAACCGTCGATTTGGAACCAAAATCGGAACCAAACCGAACCGTGATCATGTCCCATTTCATTGTACTAGTGGCCAATCCATCGTAATTTGGAGGCAAGCAGATTGCCAATGAAGAATTGCATGTGCACACCGATTGGTCATACACAATACTCATGCAAATGCGATGTTAATTGCAATGTTTAGCATAGCTGAGTGAAAATCAAGCATATGTTTGGTTAGTTATTATCAATCATAATAATAATAAAGTAATTGTAATTTTGAACATTTCATCATATTTTGATATCATTTATTTTATTCATTACAATAATAAAAAGGCAAATGACTTATATTTTCAGTTAACTACCCCAAGTGGGTCCAATGTATATTACATTGCTAATCACCTCATTTTGTTTTCTTTGAATGCTCTAAAAGAAAATTAGTAAATTTTATATATGAGACATCTTTTATATGAGAATATTCTAAGAAGGATCGGACTTTATGCAAAATCTAAAATTATAAGATTTGCATATTATATTAACATAAAATTTTGTGGTTCTTTAGCGATTATCCCCTTATGTTATAAGGATGTGCAATGACAATGAGATTATTTTTCTTTATCTTCACTTCAATAAAAATAATTCTAACAACAGTTCTGCTCAATTTTTAGTAAAGTTGCTTTCATGTAAATTTTAAAACTTGAGATTAAACTCCAAATGACCCACCACAACCCGAAAGAATAACAATTCAAATTTGGAGATGCTCTTATACATAAAGATGACAATAATGCAAATACGTAACATTTAAATCTTTTACATAAAGATGCAAATAAATCACCATACACTTAGGCTTTTTGTTATATAATTGCATCTCTCATAGTATTGTAACATGTAGTCAACTGTTGATAAGTTAACATTGAGTCATGCATCATTTATGTAAGGCCCAAATTCTAATGGACCTAGAAGATTAATTAAAGTCCAAATTTTAAGTTGACTGAAATTGACTAAAGTGAGCCCAATGAATGAAACAAAACAAAAAAAATAAAAAAAGGAAGAAGGTTTATGAGCCGAATCAACAAGCCCAATTGAAATGGGATCTGATCCATCAATGAAATTTAAATTTTAAGTTAGAGGACATGTGTGGCAAATTTTTTTATGAAAAGGACAAGTGTCCCTCATTTAACAATGCAAGCAAAGTGAAGATTGAAAGTATGATTATATATATGTACACATATATATATATATATATATATATATATATAGACAGTGAAAACAATAGAAAACCAAAGAAATTGCAGCAAAAGGAAAAAGGAAAAAGGAAAACAAAAAAGAAGAAGTCGAAGACAGTGAAGAGATTTTTTTTTTTTTTTTTAAAAAAAAAGGAGAAATAATTGGAGCAGATTTTTGGTTGATTTTATGTGCAATAATTTTAGTTTCCGATTCAATTTTTGATTTAATTTTATAAATTCTAAATAGGTTCCCGTGTTGTGTTTAGGTGGGGAAAAACCCAAAGACAACATGGGTGCTATCGGTTCTAAATAAAGCTTAAAATTTAATCTGTAAGTGGATCGTCTATCTAAATTGAATTGATTATTTACAAGTTTATATATTCTAGATTTTATTATTTACGGTTCATTAAAAATGGACTATTTATTAGTTAATTAATTTTCCGAATTGTTTATTTTAATTAAATTGATTTGTTTTAAATTATTTAAGTTTCAACTTCTATTTATTTAATTGTTATTAGAAAGAAGTTATTTAATTAGATCATTGATATTATTGATTATGAATTATGAATTGTGATTTATGATTTAATTATAGAATATTTATTTATATGTTGAAAAAATGATTTATTAAGAATTATATTTATATTCGAAATAGAATTATACAAATTTGCATGAAAAAATTATTTAAGTTATGAAACGAATGAAATTAGATTTTAAGAACACCATGGCCGTACCATTCCCTTTAACGATCATCAGGCAACATGTGTGTAAGTTCTAGAAAGTAGCTCAACATATGCATGACAGATGCCTTAGAGTAATTGAATGACTCAGCACGTGTATGACAGATGTCTGCGAGACATTGAGTCGTTCAACACATATATGGTAGATGTCTGAGAGTCATTGAATCATCCAACACGTGTATGACAGATGTTATTTCTCGCTTTACATGTGTATTAAATATCTTCACCAGAAATGATATATTTCTTTAGGGACCAGAATGGTGTAGATTAAGTTTTTATTACAAATAGGAATAATCCATATAGATATTTATAATTTATTGAGATATGAGCTGTAATTTCAATATTATTTTCAGATAATATTGAATATAGATCATTGAGATTTTACTTTTATTACTAGCTTTATTTTATATTAATTATTATCAAAAATAATTTATTTAGTTTTCAAAAGCTACATTCATTCACTAAATGTTAATACTCACGCTTTTATATTTTTTGAAATCATTTTCTAGGAAATTGTCGAGTTTTAAAAAATTTCCAAACAAGAAGAGGTGGGCCACTCTATCACTTGATGCCAAGAAAGGATGTTTTGATATCGTATGTATATTTTGTATATTACATGGCATCTAGGTTTACATGTTTATACTTATCACTTTAATGTTGTAAAATATTTAATTTCTCGTCAGTTTTGCTTATGTTTTAATTTCCAAGTTTGAATATGATATTAACATTTTGTAGTTATATTTTCATCTAAAAAGCTAGTTTACTTTACATATTTTACACGAAGCTACTTATATTTTAAATATAATTTAAAAGAGAGACCGGAGATCCTAAATAGTTGAGATTTAAAATATTTGAGAAGTGTTTGTTTCATTTATTACAAGGTAAAATTATTGGATAAATAGTAATTATATTGCCGAAATTTTTATTTAACCACCCCATATACTGTCAAATTTCCAAATGATATTGTATCAGAAATTTTAAAATCGTATACAATTTTTTAGTACATCACAAGGTCTTCTCGAATTCAAGATTGGAATATGAAAGGGTCTTATCAGTTCAAGATACATTTGGCACTTGAGATTGGAATGAACTGGATTAGATTGAATTGGAATGAATTGGATTATATTGAATTGGAATGAAATATATTATATTAGATTAAAAAATTACTGTTTCATGTTTGATGAAACTTGAGAGTAGATTAAAATTATATCATTTATGTTTGATGTAGGTTGAGAATGAATTCAAATAAAATTAATTTAATTTATTTATTATATAAAATTAATTTTATAAAAAATCTAAAATAAAAAATAAAAACAACCCATAGTTTATCATGAACCCATCGTTTTCAATATCATCAACTCATAGTTCATCAACATCATTATCTCCTACAACAACATTATCAACAACATAATAACATCTATCAACAACATCAAAATATTAAAGCATGAACTTCAAAAATAATAGCAATAATAATAATAAGCAGTTCTGGTTTTGAGTTCATCGAACCCAAAACCATCTAAAAAAGAGGGAAGGTGAAAGAAAGAGGGATAAATGGAGGTGTGAGAGAAGAGAAAAAGATGGGAAATGAAAAATCTCATCTCACCAAGCCCACCATTTTGGTTAGGAATCTTCCTAACCTATTGGGAAATGAGAGAGATTGGGATATTTTGAATCTCATATCCATTGCTCTCCAATCATGATATTTGAGAGTTTGAATTATTTTAAATCTTAAATCAACTCTCATTCCAATGTGCCAAACATGTACTTAAAACTTTGAAAAGAACACCAATCAAAAGCAAGTACATATTTAGTATTTTGCTTTATAGTAATACCCAAAATACGAAAAAGGATGGTCAAACTAGCTTTTCCCATTTTTACCATAAAAGGATACCAAAAGAACTCATTGATAAACTCCAAATATATTTATGGTGTGTTTATTTCATGGATTGAGGAATATGAATGGAGAATAAGATTGATTGATGAGGTTTACTTGTTTAAAATTCATTCCGTAATGAGAATGAAAGTGTGGGCCCCACATCAATTTGAGGTTGTGGAATGAGAATCCTATTCCCCCCAACTCACTTGGGAATCCCATTCTCATTCCCATTATCAAAGTAAAATGTTCCTTATACCCTTTTTTAAAAAAAATAAAGAAAAATCTATTTTATTTGATGTTAAAGAAAAAAAAAAAACTACATATTGTAATAAAAAATTACATACTATTAATTTTCCATCACCAATTTCTTAATTATCATGATAGACTAATAAAATAATATGTAATTTTTTTATTATTATATGTAGTTTTTTATTTAATATTAAAAAAAATTACATATTATAATAAAAAAATTGCACACCAAGTTAGTAAACTATTAATATAATATTAAGTTTTTTTTTATTATAATATGCAGTTTTTTATTTGATATTAAAAAAAAAAAGAGCATATTATAATAAAAAACTAACATTATTATAATTAATCCATAATTTTAATTAAGGGTATTTTTGTAATTTATATTTAATCCATTCCGATTCCAAAGTAAAGTAAACAGTTTAATGAAAATAATTTTGATTCCGATTCCGATTCCTATAATTAAAGTAAACAACTTATATGATTATGATACTTCATTCTGATTCCAAATCATTTCGATTCCTATTCCGATTCCTCCAAATGAAGTAAACGCACCATTAGTGGTGTTCATATACATCAAGATGACAATAATGCAAATACATATTTTACTAGGCAAAAATTATAAAGAAAAAAAAAATACTTATTTACTCACTTTATTAGATTTAGAGCATCTCTAATGTTATTATACATTTTTGAGTTTCGATTATAACATATTAATTTTTTTTTTTTTAATATGGATCCACTTTGGTAATATATATATATATATATATATATACACACACACACACACACACATATATATATATATAAAGAAAGCTTTTATGGTTAGTCGTTTTAACTTATAAATTGTTATAAATAAGTTTAATTTTGAAATTTATTTTATTTAATATTATGACTAATCACATACCATCTCTAATATAAAAATATAATTATTTATTTTCCAACCCTAATACATCAAATAACAAACAATACTATTTAAGAGAAACAATTGTATATACTTGGGAATTACGAATTGATTTTATTGTTTGACATATATAATTATATTAATGAAAAATATTCAGTGTTATTAGATTTTCTATATATTAGAATATTTGTTATTAATAGAAGCCAAATCATATATTTTAGTAACTACTAAAAGGATATTTAGCAATGTGCATTTAATGTTGTCATAAGTGATCTATGGTAACATGCAAGAAATATTGTCTTAAGTGTCAATAGCATTGTGCGTGCAATGTTGCCTTAAGATTTGATAGTAATGTGCATATTATATTGTCGTCAACATCATCTATGGCAACAAGTTTATAATATTATTTCAAGAGTCAATAACACCATGCATATAATATTGTTTTCAATATCTATTGCAACATGCATTTAATGTTTCTATAAGAGTTAATAATAATGTACACATCATGTTGCTTGAAACTTCTATAACAACATACATCTAATATTGTCATATACTTCCATGGCAACATTAGATGCACTTTGCTGTAACTTATTGCAACATGTAATGCGTATTTCCATAAGTCCTAACCAAGACGCACTGCACATTGTCAAAGCTTTTCAGCACAACAGCAACATGCACCCGTATGCTACCAAAAACTATGACAACATATTTTGTACATCGTCATAGATTTAATTTCTGCAGTATAACTTGCATGATAAAGTGATAAAATTACCCATAGATGCATGTAAAATGTGCATTTTATGGTATAATATTGTTTAAATGTTTCCACATTTTTAGAAAATGTAAACATTTATTTGATAAATAACTTAAAACCATAAAAATAAATATTTGGGCATGCGTGATTGATTCTAATTAAAGTTCCTGAACTAATTTTAAAGTACTTATCTTATTTAAATAGCTTTTAAAATTTTTTGTCCTAATTCATGCTTAAATTATATGATTTTTAAGTTATCAACATTCTATAAATCATAAAATAAGTTGATAATTAATATGATATTCATAACTCACATGTCATGTCATTTAAACATGAATTTGAACAAAAAAATTTAAAAGTCTAACATTACTTTTAAAACTTTGCACTTTAGTACAAAATTTTCATTTTTTATGTTTTAATATAAATTTTGAAATAAAATATAAATTAAATTAATAACCAAAATTGAATATTAAAATCTAATAATTTTTCACAAATGGAAGTATAATTGTATCTAGAAAGATACCTTTTTGTTTCCATGTCAGGATATAATACCAAACAATATATCATTAAAAGTCTAAGAACATATTCAATGCAAGTATGGATTGTGAAAAAATGGAGTGTCACATAGGATAAATTGATATAGTGTTAAAATTAAGCTCTCAAATGCAAACTTCCATAATCATTATCAAGTTGACATGAAAAAAAAAAAAAAAAAAAAATAGAGGCTGGCAACCTCAATGTCTATTTCTAGAGAGCCTCCTTAACAGCTATATTAGCAATAAATAATTGAAACTTTCATAAAATAATATTTTATAATAATTTGCTTTAATGATATATTATTTTTTAACTATTTATCATTGAAATAAATAGAAGAGCCTTTTTAAACTTGAGTGTCTATCAATTCATATCTATACCACATATGATGTATATTTTCTTGACATTAATGATATATCTATTTTTTTTACAAGACAATCCATATTTGTATTGGAGATGCTCTAATATTACTCTTAAAACTTTGCTTCTTGAGTACAAATTTTCATTTTTTATGTTTAAACATAAATTTTGAAATAAAATATAAATTGATTTAATAACCATAATTGAATATTAAAATCTTATAATTTGTCATAAATGGAAGTTATGAATTGTATCTAAAAAGATCCCTCGTTGTTTCCATGCTAGGATATACTAACAAACACAATATCATAATAAGAATTCTAATATTACCCTTAAAACTCTGCGCCTTTAGTACAAAATTCTTATTTTTTATGTTTAAACATAAATTTTGAAAAAAAAATATAAATTAATTTAATAACCATAATTGAATATTAAAATCTAATAATTTGTCATAAATGGAAGGTATGACTATGAATTGTATCTAAAAAGATTCCTCCTTGTTTCCATGCTAGGATATACTAACAAACACAATATCATAATAAGAATTCTAATATTACCCTTTAAACTCTGCACCTTCAGTACAAAATTCTCATTTTTGTGTTTAAGCATAAATTTTGAAATAAAATATAAATTAATTTAATAACCATAATTGAATATGAAAATCTAATCATTTTTCATAAATGAAAGGTACAACTTGCATCTAGAAAGATCCGTACTTATTTCCATGTTAGGATATACTACCAAACACAATATGATAATGAGAAAATAAATAAATCCAGCAAGCCATAAATAAGTTTCCTTATCTATAAGAATGTAAATCTAATATTACCATATATTGCAATATATCATTAATTGACTGTAAATCTAGAATTTATTAGAATTTAAAACATTTTAAAAATTTATATGTATTCAATCCAGATTTGAATAGATTTTATTGAAACCTAAGTATATCCAATCTAGATTTGCATTGAATCTATTAAAATTTTTGTGCTTTTAATTCAGATTTGTATGTAAAAAAAAAAAAAAATCTAAGTGTATTTAAAAATTCATTAGATTCATAGATTTTATTTAAATAGTAGTTTTGGATGGATTATTATAGAAGCTAAAAACTAAGAGAAAAATATTGAAACCATATTTATTCATTCTTGTGTATTGCAGTATACTTTATATAGGAAGATATAAGCTACACATAGTATGTGATTAACTACAATTGTATTTTGAAATATACAATGCAATCCTTTCGTGTGTTGACTTAAGTGACTAGTGGTGACTGAGTGTTTACTTGAGTGATTGATGGTGATTAATTGTTGACTTTAAAGATTGGTGGTGATTGATTGTTGAGTTGAGTGATTGGTAGTGATTGAGTGTTGATTTGAGTGATTGGTGGTGATTAATTATTGACTTTAGAGATTGGTGGTGATTGATGGTGATTAAGTGTTGACTTAAGTGATTAGTGGTGATTGTTTCCTAATAATTATATAAAGTGATTTTTATGAAGAAAATAATTTATAACAAATCTTACTATTCTCTTAAAAATTTTATTGGATTTCTTAAAGAATTTTAGCAAAATTAATATGTGATAATATGAGAATTCCACTAAAATATGTCATTAAAAAAAAATCATCTTCGAATCTCATATATTAGGTTTTGTATAGATTAACATAAAATTGCAATTATTGTCAATAAACAGATTGGATTTTTGTAGATTTTTGGATTTCATTAGAGACAAAAATACTTGTTGATTGTTAAAAAATTTATAGGCATTGGTGATTTAATCATTGAAAAAATTTCAAAGAGAAAAAAAAAATGAATGTATGAAATCTATGAAATCTTTGGAGGTATGATAAGATTTCATATTAGTTTTTTTATTCATATCTAGGTTCAAAAAATCCATTAAAATCTATTAAAATACAATTCCTACAAAATCATTGATTTTTTGAATACACATAAACTTATTTAGATTTCTTAAAAGGGTTAATTGAATACACAAAAATTTTATTGGAATCCTTACAAATCTGAATTGAATACACCTGGATTTTAATAGAATTATAAAAAGTCTAGATTAAATACACCTAGATTTTTAAAATCTTTTAGATTCCAATAGACTCCTAAGTTGAATACACCCCCCTTAAAAATTTTATTGGATTTCTTAAAGAATTTTAGCAAAATTAATATGTGATAATATGAGAATTCCACTAAAATATGTCATTAAAAAAAAAAAAAATCATCAAACTCTAATAAAATCTTGATTGAATATACCTTAGTTGGCATTGCCATATATAAGTTGTGACTACACATTATTTCAAGAATAATGCTAGACTTCTCAAAAATTTTGCTTAACTAATATGACATTTGAGTTATCAATATCTTATAATTATCACATCATCTCATAATTTAGGCATAGAATTGGATAGAATTTTTGGAAAACCTAGCATTACTCTTCATATTAACACCTATAAATGCATCCTTATTATTGCTTGAACAACACAAGTGGGCTTGACCAATATTTTAAGTTCAAATATTTTAATTCTAGAGAATATTGTGAGATAAAAAATCCATCATGAGGTCAATTGTTCTTCTCATGATTTTATGCGTTGCTTTTCTTAATTTGTTTGTTGGCACGACCCAAGGTATGTCTATTAACTTAAAAGCATTTAGCTATTATGTCAAACTATATACGGGGAGAAAATACGATTTTCTCTTGTATATAATTTGGTGTTGTTTGTATCAGTGTGGTTTACAATGTTTTTTGTAGTGTTTTTTTTTTTTTTTGACTTAAAATATAACTATTTGACAAGTGCTAATTAGACCACAATATTAATTTTTCTTACAACAACATATTATGTACATTACCAGCCAACCATATGGTACACATCATTCAGACTTAATATTTTTAAATAAAATAATATTATAGTTAAATTATAAAAATTAAGACACTATACAAATTTATACATTTTTAGACAACCTTACCATTTAAGGGTTTCATGTAAAACCGATCGTATTTGTAAAATCACTTTACAATTAATATATTGAGAAAAAACGTTTTTAACTATTTAAAATTGTTTTTCATATTATTATGTATTAAAAATTCTTTCAATAATAGTACTTGAAATAAGATTGTTCACTTTGATTTCAATATTAATTAATTAACAGTGATTCATGATACTTATCGTTATTTACGTGCAGGGGCTGGTCTCAAATATTGCACAAAAACAATGACATTTAGTGGGAATCATTGTACCAGTGGCAAATGCGCCACTGAATTCCATCGCGTTTTGGGGGCAAGTAGTATGCCAATGAAGAATTGCATGTGTAAACATATTGATCATACACAATACACATGCCAATGCGATGTTAATTGCAGTGTTTAGCATAGATGAGTGAAAATCAAACATATGTTTGGTTAGTTATTATCAATCATAATAGTAATAAAGTGATTTTAATTTTGAACTTTTCATCATATTTTGGTATCACTTTATTTTATTCATTACAGTAATAAAAAGGCAAATGACTTATATTTTCAGTAAAATATTACGTTGCTAATCATCTCATTTTGTTTTATTTGATTTAGTCGAGCACTCAACCAACTTGGCTGAGTATTCGGCTTGCCCAATTTTAGTCTCTGATTTGGGTCTAATCGGATCGACACAGTGTTAGTCACCAATAAACCGGCTATAACTCGGCCAAGTTTTGGAATAATGGCTAGAACTTTTATCTAACAATATAGTGTGCATGTTTTTATATCATGGTGTGAAAAACATTAATTATTTTGATAAATAATTTGGACAATCTAACATTATTGAACAATTTACATATTAATTTTAACTCATATACTATATCAGTTGGTATAAATTTGGATGGTCTAGTATTATTATATATGTTTTTGTTATACAAGGAAGCTAGTTAGGATTTTTATCTAACAAGACCTTGCACTTGTTTCTATATATATTAGGTTGCTAAACAAAAGCTAAAAGTTACAATCAAGTTTCCTCGGAAAGGTACAATTTAAAGGGATGTATTCAATTTAAAATTTATTAAAATTTAAAACATTTTAAAACTTTGTGGATATTGAATCCAAATTTGAATGGATTTCATCGAAATCTAAGTGTATTCAATCTAGATTTGTATGAAATCAATTAAAATTTACGTTTATTTAATTCAAATTTGTATGAAATTCAATAAAATTTAGATGTATTTAAAAAATAATTGACTTCATAAATTTTATTTAAATAGTGGATTTGAATGGAATCTATTAAAATATATATTTAACTCAAATTTGTATGGAATCCAATTAAATCTGGATGTATTTAGAAAATCATTGACTTCATTAATTTCATTTAAATAATGGATTTGGATGAATTTTAAGTATGAATTTAAAATGATGTGATAATTAATACGATGTTGACAACTCATATGTCATATCATTTGGATATTGATTAGAACAAAAATTTTAGAAAACCTAGCATTACTCTTCATGTTAACACCTATAAATGCATCCTTATTGTTGCTTGAACAACACAAGTGGGCTTGACCAATATTTTAAGTTCAAATAGTTTAATTCTTGAGAATATTGTGAGATAAAAATATCATCATGAGGTCGATTGTTCTTCTCATGATTTTATGCATTGCTTTACTCAATTTGTTTGTTGGCACAACTCAAGTTAGGTCTATTAACTTAAAAGCATTTGACTATTATATCAAACTGTATATAATTTGGTGTCTTTTGTATCAATTTGGTTCACAATGCATTTTGTAGTGCTTTTTTTTTTTTACAATATAACTATTTGACAAGTGATATTTAGAAAACAATTTTAATTATTCTTACAATAACATATTATATACATCACTAGCCGACCATATGGTGCTCGTCATTCAAACTTAAGATTTTCAAATAATATAATATTATAGTTAAATTTTTAAAAATTATGACACTATACGAATATATACATTTTTAGACAACCTTACCAATCAAGGGTTTCCATGTAAACGTAACCGCATTTGTAAAATCACTTTGCAATTAATATATAGAGAAAAAACGTTTTTAACTATTTAAAATAGTTTTTCATATTATTATGTATTGAAAATTCTTTCAAACATAATAGCACTTGAAATAAGATTATTCATTTTGACATCAACATTAATTAACAGTGATTCATGGTATTTATCGTTAATTCGTTATTTATGTATCAAGGCTGGTCTTAAATATTGCACAAAAACAATGACATTTCCGGGGAATCATTGTATCAGTAGTCAATGCACCGTTGACTACCATCGCGCTTTGAGGGCAAGTAGTATGCCAATTAAGAATTGCATGTGTACACCTATTGATCATACACAATACTCATGCAAATGCGATGTTAATTGCTGTGTTTAGGATAGCTGAGTGAAATCAAACATATGTTTGGGTTAGTTATTATCAATCATAATAATAATAGAATAATTTTGATTTTAAACTTTTCATCATATTTCGGTATCACTTTATTTTATTCATTACAATAATAAAAATGCAAATGACTTATATTTTCAGTTTACTGCCCCAAGCGGATCCAATGTATATTACATTGCTAATCACCTCTTTTTGTTTTCTTTGAATCCTCTAAAAGAAAATTAGTAAATTTCACATATGAAACATCTTTTATATGAGAATATTCTAAGAAGGATCGGACATTATGCAAAATCTAAAATTATAAGATTGGCATATTATATTAACATAAAATTTTGTGGTTCTTTTGCGATTATCCCCTTATGTTATGAGGATGTGCAACGACCATATAGAATTTAATTTTAATGAGATTGTTTTTCTTTATCTTCACTTCAATAAAAATAAATCTAACAACAGTTCTGTCATCCTTTTTTTGTAAATTTGTTTTCATATAAATTTTAAAACTCAAGATTAAACTCCAGATGACTCACTACAACCCGAAAGAATAACAATTCAAATTTGAAGATGCTCTTATACAAAAAGATGATAATAATGCAAATACGTAACGTTTAAATCTTTTACATAAAGATGCAAATATATCGCCATACACTTACGCTTTTTGTTAGATAATTGCATCTCTCATAATATTGTAATAGCCAATTGTTGATAAGTTAATACTGGGTCATATATCATTTATGTAAGACCTAGGTCCTAATGAATCCAAAAGATTAATTAAAGTCTAAATTTTTAAGTGGACTGAATTTGATTCAAGTGAGCCCAAATGAATGAATGAAAAAAAAAAAAAAGTTTATGAGCCGAATCAACTAGCCCAATTGAAATGGGCTCTAATCCATCAAAGAAATTAAAATTTTAAGCTAAAGGATATGTGTGGCTAGGGGTGGCAATTTGGAGCCCGACACGATGAATTAACATGAATCCGACACGAATATTACGGGTTAGAGTTAAGCATAAATACATCGTATCAATAAATGACTCAACCCGTCTAACCCGTTTAATAATCGTGACATGTTTATGTTAATCTAATTGTGTCACGGGTTGACTCGTTTAACGAGGGTAAAAAAGTAATTTTATAATAGAAGGTATGTATGTAATTTGACCTTTAGTATATATATATTGTGAAAACTGAAAGCTTAAATCATTTTTCACTTGCAGCAACCACACGCCCACACCTATCAGCCATTTTCTCTCAACCAGTTCAACAACTTTCTGGTCTCTCTCTCTTGTCTCTTCAACATACCCGTTCGGTCATTCAACTCATTCGACAGTAGTTCATCCCCTTCAGCAGCAGTTCATCTTCTTCAACGTTTTAGCACTACGTGGGATCTGTTTTGCTGCATCTTCTCAGACGTTTTAGTGCTACACCAGATTTGGTTCAGTTCAACTTCTTCGACGTTTCAGCGTTGTACTGGATCTGGTTCAATTCAACTTCTTTGACGTTTCAGTGCCGCACCGAATCTGGTTCAGTTCATCTTCTTCGACATTTCAACGCTGCACCGGATCTACTTTGCTACCTTTTCTTCAATGTTTCAGTGCTGCACCAAATCTGCTTTGCTACATACTCTTGATTTTTTCAGTTTCTCTCAATTTCATGTTTGGTTGTTTTGATATAATCTAATCTTGCATATATGTGTTTAATTATGTCAATTTATATTTGATTTGTCTTGCGTGGGAACAATTTTGGTGGAAATTAAATGAATCATGTAATCTTTCTTCTGTTTTTTATTATTTTATTTTATTTTATTTATATCTTTCTTGTTGAATAATCAACTGAATCATTTGTGTTGTAACTATATCACTTGATAGCTTTCTTGTTTTAGGTTATAAGGACTGAACTGGATGATAATCCAATGATTCTGGTTTAAGTTTTCTTTAATTGGCTTTAGATGTTTGGGTTAATTATATTTTAATTTTGTTCTTTATTAAGATTTATATTAAAATTTAAAAATAATTTAAATATAGTTAAATAGGTCATAAACGGATCATTAAACGGATCAATAAATTATTCGTAAATAAACAAGTTAACTGGGTCGTATTCGTGTCAATCCATATATAATCGTGTCATGTTCGTGTTGAAGATGTCTGTTGTATGTATTTTTAGGCTATCCCAAATGGGTTGGTAAAAGTCCAGAGACCTAGTGTTATGGATAATTTAGCAATCAGAATAATTGGGCTCAAAAGGATCTACAGTACAGGCCCAGTGGCTAGAAGGCCCAATTACCCGCCGTCTCTTCCAATCCGCCTCCCTAACAGAGGGCCCATTTGTGATCGCTCGTTGTGGCCGCTGATCGCTGACGCTCAGCCTGACCGTTGATTCTGACCGCGAACGCCTATTATGAGAGTCGGCTTTGACTGCTATCTCCATCCGCCATTCAGACCTTCGATCTCTCCGTCAGCTCTGTTTGCTCAGTTTGACTGATGGTCCTGATCGCTGACCGTTGGCTCTCACCTCTCAGACTGACCGCAGGTCGCCAGCTGCAACTGTTAAGCCTGTTCGCCAGATTATCCGCCATAATTGACCGTCTGCCTATCCGCCAATCCTGTCCGAATGGGGTATTCCCCAAGAGGAGCCATCCGTCAGAAATGTTCGACAAGTCCCTCTCGCTCAAGATGATCCAGCTGAGCTGATCGCTAATCTCTGAGCGTGGCCACATACTGACTCCTTCACTCGTGATATTGCCCACCTCACTGCCATAACCAGCTGCGGATATGCTGACTCATAATCCGCCTCCTCGACTCTCTAGGTAGCCAGACTCATCAGAGATTCACTTGTTCCCCCAACTGACTTGGTACTCAGTCTGCCGGAAGATCCATCCCTGCCTTGCTCCTAAGAACCCCGAGTCAATAGAAGTCAACAGTGCCATGCAGAGTACAGTTCCAAGACGTGCCATGCACGCAATATCCACCAGAAGCTGTGATCACGATCTTGATAGCCCATCATGGCATATCCGACCCAGTCATCAGAAATCTCCCTCGGGCAGACCTTAGATGCGACGGATTCGGTCGCATTTAATGTATTTTCGACCGCATTTAATACACTGTCAACCGTATTAATTAAGATCCCGGCGCATTAAATATTGTCCATCATTGTAACTGTAGCTAACTGTTTATTTTTGTCTTATTCTGTTTTACTGTAGCATGTCCCCTTCCTCTATAAATAGGGGACGAATTTCACTGTAAAAAGGATTCCAATTCCTAAGTGTCGTTACTCTGCCAAAATAGTGAGAGAGTGAACAATGGACGTAGGCATCTTTTTGGGCCGAATCACTCTAAAAATCTTTCGTGTCTTCTCCTCCTCGCCTCTAACCTCTCTTCCTCATTCTCATTGCTTTGCATGTACTCCATTGACCGTTCGAAACTGCAGCTTGGGCTCGAAAATAACCTCGTTGACTAAGAAAACTATTTTTCGACGTTAACACCTAGTAAGATAACCTGCAAAAACCGTCCCACCAGATAAGGGCCCAAGCTACTAGTCTAAAGAAACGGGCATAACTTTGTGCTGGGTTGTCAGATTGCCTATTATAATATGTTTTTGGAAAGGGATTTTCGTGCTCCATGACGTGGCAACTAGGAGTTACCTTGTTGATGCCATTTACATCTTAAAAGTTGTTGATTTAGTGGATGTATTATTGAGGTTTAGGTTTGCAATCCTTTTATTCTTCAAAAAGCTTTGACAGCAACCAACAACAACAAGGCACTTAGAGCTGCTCTCCTAGATCTGCTCGCCCAGATCTACTCGTCCAGAGTTGCTCGCCCACACGTATTCATCCATCTGCTTAACTCCTGACGAGCTCCAGCTTCCCAACGAGCTCATGCTCGCCCAGAACAGTTCCAGCTCGCGGATAGCATGACGTGCATGCCAAGCCTTTCTTAGAATGGTAGCAGCATGATTTTCGGATCTCACCTACCTTGTTAGAAGATACTGCCCATATCCCAAAAGTCAAGAGTGTCAGTTATAGTAAATCAATCAACATTTAATGCTTTCTTATTTGAGTTGTATTGTTACTGTAGCTCATCCCCCTCTCTATAAATAGGGGAGAGTTTATTGTAAGGAGGGCTTTTTTCCCTCTCTCTCTTTACTATTTTCTCTCTCTACAACTGTAAGAAAATAAACAGTAATAATATTGACTACTGCTCCTCACCGGAGCCGGCGCCGTGGACGTAGGCCTTCCCCTTGGCCGAACCACGTAGCTTCTGTGTCTTTTCTTCTCTTAGTTTCTTCTTCCTCTCTGCCTCTATTTTCTCTTCTATCTCTCTCGTTTCAACAGATCTGCAGCTTAGGCTTCGAAGAACTTTATTGATCAGATCCGAACGTCAACAGTGTTGAACCTATTTATTAATCGTGTCGTGTTCATATCGTGTTAAGAATAATCGTATCATATTCGTGTCAAGTCCAACTCGATCCACCAACCCAAATTATCACCCCTGTGTGCGGCAAACTTTTTTATGAAAATGTCAAGTGTCCCTCGTTTAACAAAGCGAGCAAAGTGAAGACTGAAATGAGAGTGTGGATGTGTCAGCCATGTTTATGATTACATATATATATATATATATATATATATATATATGTAATCATAAACATGGCTGACACATCCACACTCTCATTTCAATCTTATTTGCTTGCAAACAGTAAAAACAATATAGAACCAAAGAAATTGCAACAAAAGGAAAAAGTTAAAAAAAAAAAAAATTAAGCTGAAGTCAGCAAAGAGGAAAAGTAAAAAAAGAAAAAAGAGAAAAATGGGAGCAGATTTTTGGCTGATTTTGTGTGCAATAATTTCAGTTTAGGATTCAATTTTTTATTTAATTTTATAAATTCTAAATAGATTCTTGTGTTGTGTTTAAATGGGGAAGAAACCCAAGGACAACACGAATGCTATCGATTCTAAATAAAATTTGAAATTTAATTCGTGAGTGGATCGTCTATCTAAATTGAATTGATTATTTACAGTTATATATATTCTAGATTTTATTATTTACGGTTCATTAAAAATGGACTATTTATTAATTAATTAATTTTCTTGATTGTTTATTTTAATTAAATTGATTTATTTTAAATTATTTAAGTTTCAACTTCTATCTATTTAATTGTTATTAGAAATAAATGATATAATTAGTTCATTGATTTTATTGATTATGAATTATGAATTATGAATTTCGATTATAGAATATTATTTATATTATAAAAAAAAATGATTTATTGAGAATTATATTTATATTCGAAATAGAATTATACAAATTTGCATAAGAAAATTATTTAAGTTATGAAATGAATAAAATTAGATTTTAAGAACACCATGACTGTACCTTTCCTTTTAACAATCATCTGACAACACATGTGTAAGTTCTAGAGAATCATTCAACATGTGCATGGCAGATGCTTTAGAGTCATTGAGTCGCTTAACACGTGTATGACAAATGTCTGCAAGATATTGAGTCGTTCAACATGTGTATCGCAGATGTTTGAGAATCATTGAGTCGCCTAACATGTATATGATAGATGTAATCTCTCATTCTACGTATGTATTGAATATCTTCATTATGTATAACAGATTTTTTTGTGTACTAGAATGGCATAGATTGAGTTTTTATTACAAACAGAAACAATCCATATAGATATTAATTTATCGTGATATGAGATGTAATTTCAGTATTATTTTTAAATACGATTGAATATGGATTATTGAGATTTTATTTATATTACCAACTTTATATTATGTTAATTATTATCGAAATGATTTATTTAGCTTTCGAAAGTTATATTCACTTATTAGGTGTTAGAGCTCACATTTTATATTTTTTGAAACCATTTTCTAGAAAACTATCGAGTCTCAAAAGAAATTTCCAAACAAGAAGAGATGGGCCACTCGATCACATAATGCCAAGAAAGAATATTTTGATATTGTATATATATTTTTTGTATATTACGTGACATCTAGGTTTATGTGTTTATACTTATCACTTTAATGTTGTAAAATATTTGATTTCTAATTAATTTTGCTTATGTTTTAACTTCCATGTTTGAATATGATATGAACATATTTTATATTTAAATTTTCATCTAAAATGCTAGTTTATTTTATATATTTTACATAACGTTGCTTATATTTGAAATATGATTTAAAAGAGGAACCGAATGTCCTAAATAGTTGAGATTTGAGATATTTGAGAAGTGTTTATTTCATTTATTATAAAATAGAATTATAGGATAAATAGTAATTATATTGTCGAAATTTTATTTACCCTATATACTGTCAAATTTCCAAATGATATTCTATTAGAAATTTTAAAATCATATACAATTTTCCAGTACATCAAAGGGTTTTCTCGAATTCAAGATAGAAATTTGGGAGGGTCATATTAATTCTGGATATATTTGGCACTTGAGATTGGAATGGACTGGATTTGATTGAATTAAAATTAAATAGATTGGATTAGATTAAAAAATTACTATCTCATGTTTGGTAAAACTTGAGAGTGGATTAAAATTATACTATGTTATGTTTGATGTAGATTAAGAATGAATTCAAATAAATTTAATTTAATTTTTTTATTATATAAAATTAATTTTATTAAAAATCTAAAATTAAAAAAAAAAAAAAAAAAAAAAACAACCTATAGTTCATCATGAACCCATTGTCTTCAATATCATCAATCAATAGTTCATCAATATCATTATCTCCCCTAACAATATTATCAACATCATTAACAATATAACAACATTCATCAACAACATCAAAACATTAAAACATGAACTTCAAATAATAATAATAATAATAAGGACAATGGATTTTGGTTTTAGGTTCATCGAACCCAGAACCATCTAAGAAAGAGAGAAGCTGAGAGAAAGAGGGATAGATGAAGATGTGAGAGAAAAGAAGAAGATGAGAAATGAAAAATCTCATTCTCACCAAAACCCACCATTTTGGTTGGGAATAAGGATTCCTAATCGATTGGGAAATAAGAAAGACTGAGATATTTTGAATCCTAAATCCATTGTTCTTTAAACATAACATTTGAGAGTTTGAAATATTTTAAATCTCAAACCCACTCTCGTTCCAACATGCCAAACATGACCTTAAAAGTTTGAAAAGAGCACTAAACAAAAGCAAGTAAATATTTAGTATTTTGTTTTACCCAAAATAGAAAAAATGATGGTCGAACTAGCTTTTCCCATTTTTACAATAAAAATGATACCAGAAGAACTCATTGATGAACTCCATGTATGTTTAATGGTGTTCATATATATAGAGAGAGAGAGAGTTAAGAAAACATAACATTTGAATCTTATACATAAAGATGATAATAATGCAAATACTTATTTTACTAAGCAAGGATTATAAAGGAAAAAAAAATTACTTATTTGCTAATTTTATTAGATTTAGAGCATCTCCATTGTTGTTATACATTTTTTAGTTTCTATTATAACATATCAATAATTTTTTATTTTTTTTTTAAATATGGACCCACTTTGGTAAGATATATATATATCAAGAGAGTTTCTATGGTCAGTGCGTCCTAACTTATAAATTATTATACATAAATTTAATTTTGAAATTTATTTTATTTAATATTATGACTAATCACATACCATCTCTAATATAAAAATATAATATATTTTTTTCCAACCTAATACATCAAATAACAAACATTGCTATTTAAGAGAAACAATTGTATATATTTGGGAACTATGAATTGATTTTATTGCTGGACATATATAATTATATTAGTGAAAAATATTTATTGTTATTAGATTATTCTATATATTAGAATATTTGTTATTAATTGTGGGACTCTTTCGTCTCTCTTTAAGGCCCACTCACAAGGTACTATCCCAATCAAGATGAGTTTTCTTTCGTCTCTCCCCACCTCTCGAACCTGGCCATTGACCTTAAATCCAAATTATTATAGAGGTGAGTAAAGAAAACTCATCTTGATTGGGATAATACCTTATAAGTGACAAGGGCCTCAAGTGGGAGGTCGGCGTGGACCCCACATTAATAGAAGCCAAATAAGATATTTTAGTAATTACTAAAAGGATATTTAGCAATGTGAATTTAATGTTGTCATAAGTGATCTATGGCAACGTGCAGGAAATGTTGTTTTAAGTGTCAATAGCAACGTGCATGCAATGTTGCCTTAAGATTTAATAGCAATGTGTAGCTTGGGTCAAAACAAACCTTATCAACTAAATCCAGACGTCGACAAAATTATATTTCAAACATTGTTTATGTTGATATTTCTTGAACAAAGTCTATTGAGTTTTCAAAAAAAAAAAAGAAAAAAAAGAAATATAATATAGATTAATTTAATAACCATAATTGAATATTAAAATTTATTCATAAATGGAAGGTACGACTTGCATCTAGAAAGATCCATCCCTGTTTTCATGTTAAGATATACTACCCAACACAATATAATGAGAAAATAAATAACCAAGCAAGCCATAAATAAGTTTCCTTATCTATAAGGATGTAAATCTAATATTATCATATATTGCATTATATCATTAACTGATTGATTTTTCATGTTAACACTATAAATACATCCTCATGATTGCAAGATTAACACAAGTGAGTTCTAGCAGTACAAAAGTGAAAATATTATAAATCCAGAGATTGCGAGAGAAAAAAATCATCATGAGATCCATTGTTCTTCCAATGATTTTATGCGTAGTTCTTCTCAGTCTATTTGCTGGTACTCCAGGTACGTGTATTAACTGATATAAAATTAGAGAAAAACAAAAGCATGTTTTTTTTTTTTAAGCAGTTTTAACTGCTTTCTTGTTCCACTACAATATGATTATTGATAAGATTAATTAATTTTGATTGAATTTTAATTATATTACATATTGTTGATGTGCAGGAGAAGGTGCAAAGTATTGCTCAGTAACCAAGACATTTACAGGGAGTAGTTGTGGAAGTGACGGAGTTAATACATGCATAAAACTTTTTGATGTTGCTTTGGGTGAACAAAGTGATCCTAAGAATTGCCAGTGTAAAGATATTGCAGCTTCAAAATTCTCATGCAAATGCGATGTCGTTTGCTCAGTTTAGCTTATTGTAAGTTGTTTGATCGCTTGTAACAGCTTTTGCTTGCTACAATAATATCAATATCAATTATAATAATAAAAAATAAATAAATAAAGTATTTAATAAGGTTTGAACGTGCCAAAATATATTATATTTTTATCTCTTTGCTACTGAAGGAAGGACTTTTGACAATTTTTAGATAAAGTATGGACAGTTATTCGCATTGTTTAGAATGAGGATCTTGAGATATATTTTAAACTATATCTCATTATAATTTATTCTAAAATTTTAAGTACTTTGTAAGTACCTTTTAAAATTAATCTAACTTTGCAGGATCGTCACTGAAAAATGAAAGTTAGTCACTCTCTAAGTAAGGGGCCTTGTTAAGAAGGAAGTGTAAGGACTTTGATTAAGTTCAATGAGTTTCAATTAATTAATTTTGATTTTTTTTTAATTTAAAAAGAAAAATGTTAAAGTTTCAATGTAACTAAAACTGGTTTTTTGTTATTAATTTTAAATGTCAGTTCTATGTAAAATTATGAGGAAAAAAAAAAAAACATTTCTTGTGAACTGCTAATCCTATAATTTACTAAAAATCATTATATGATGCTTAATTTTGTTTGTATTTATTATGAGCATAGATCAATGAAATGATAGTGTATTAGATGGTTTTCTTTTTTTTCTTTTTGGTAATTATCTTCTGGAAAAGGAACGTCAAACTAGCTTTTTCCCTTTTTACCATAAATGGATACAAATGAACTCAATATGTGAGCAGAATTTAATCAAATATTTAAAGCACCATACTAAGTTTGCAAGGATTCTTTGTCAAGGTTGATATATATGGTGCTAACTTTTTAATGAGAGATATTTAAGTTTGAATGATATAAAGCAGAGAAAAAATATAATAATTTTGTTTATCCATTATTTTTTATGTTGATATGTCAATACATTATCAAAAGTTGAGCAAAGAAAACGATGGTAGAGAATTCTTACTCATAAAGTTCAGGTGTCAACATTATTACTCATAAATATTATTTATATTCCATAATTTATTATAAATTTAATTACAAAAGGGTCCCAATATTAATCTACCGGTCAGGGCATATTATAAATCATGCTCTTTAAATTCTTTTGAAGCTCTAACTAATTTGTAGAATTCCAACTACATAAGTCTCTTTGTGTTCGCAATCAACATACAGGTTGCACAACTTGTTTTATCTTAACATCTATAATTCTCTCCATTTGTTTCTTCCTAAAAATAAGATTCAAAACATAGAAATCAATTATGCTAATTCATATCAATTATCACAAATTAAATTATATAAAAAGGTTATGAAACCAGATAAATTTATCTGTTTCTTGATATGAATCGTCTGATTAATTTGATCATCACCCAGGCAGTCAAAATCAGCACTCTAAAGTTTATTGTTTATAGTATTTTGTTTTTCCCTCAGTAACACCTATATTAAATAGGTTTAATTATTGCATGAACACTAATAAGTGTGCTTGACCATTTTAAGAGCATATATTTTTAAATGAATAAGAGATTGTGATCAAGCACACACAAGAAAAAAAAAAAAGGACAAACTGATCATGAGGTCATTGTCCTTCCCCCGATATTGTGCAACCTTTTACTTAGTTTCTTCGCTGCATGTGACTAAAGGCATATTTTTCTTTCGAAGTTTCTTATATCTTCAAGTTATAATTATTGAAAAAAAAAAAAAATCCTGCTTGGAACTGTTCTCTAAAGATTGATCAAGCCAGTTTGTCAAATTTGTCAAATATAATTAGGAGTAATTTTTATTTGTACATGAGGAGAAATGAGTGATTTGTGTGATGAAATAGAAGAAAATAAAAGGCACCAACAAGTCTAGTGGTCAAAATTGTACAGACCCAATTGATAAAAAGAAACGAAGGCTCAAGACAGAGCCCAAGTTATTGGCCCACTAGTTGTGTGGGCCCAGCAAAGCCCAAAACAATGCAATGTCCACCAGTCCGTGACCTCCTTAAATGAGTGATTGACCGCCTTAATGACTTTAAAACTGGTGATGCGCACGTTTTATGAGGGTGACCGGTTTGAAGCATGCAATCATGACAAATAAACGTATAACGAAGAGATTCCTTGATCCTCACTACCCTGATGCTGCCTCGACGGTACACTTTTCATGTATAAAAAGGGAGCAACCAGAAGCATAGGGGATCCAATTTTTTCTCTCCAGCACAGTTTTTTTTTTGAAGAAAAAAAAAAAAAAAAAAAAAACTGTGCTGGAGAGAAAAAATTGGATCCCCTATGCTCTCTCCAGCACAGTTAATTTGCTAAAATCCCTCCAAGTTCTTAAAACTCTCAAGCGCCTATATACTCTCAGACACCAGCATCTTCATGCCATCACAATCTCTACACTTTATCAAGTAGGATAATAGCCCTCTCTTAGACCAATGGCTACCCCAGCACTCTCTAGCTCTTGCTCAGCTAATCAACTCTTACAATCTCTATTAACACTTACTTCCTCTTTGGTTGAACGACGGCTCACAATTATCAATTGTACCCATTCTTCCTTGTTGTCACAATTATCAATTGTACGCATTCTTCCTTGTTTTTATATATTTTATTTTTTTTACTAACTTGAGCTTTATCTTTAGTTGACACCACCCGACGTTAAGATCACACGCGTTCTGTTTGTTCAATTTGCGCAGGTTTCTAGGTTCCTTAAAATTGTTGGTCAAGTCGTATCTCACGTCAACAATTACTAAATTTTCCACAAACGACTGAATTTTCAACGGACGATACTAAAGTGTAGAAGATAATCTACAATTACTGACATGAGGTAGGACTCGATGAACAGCTTTAAGGAATTAGCAATCTATACAAGTGGAACAAATAAAGCATGTATGATTTTGATATCGGGATGGTTTCGATCAACGACAATCCGATGCTCAAGTTAGATAAAAATAAAGAAAAAGACTTATGATTGATAATTATGAACTATTGTTCGACCAAAGAGGAAATAAGTGTTAACAAAGATTGTAAGAGTTAATTGACTGTGCAAAAGCTATAGAGATCCAATTTTCATCATTCATCAACATGATGGACGGTGGATATAATGTTAATTTTTTTAAAAAAACTTATTAATATTCTTTTATTTTTAAGAATTTTTCATTTTTCATTTTTTGAAAAATATTTTTTATTATTTAATTATTTAATTTTTCATTTTAATTTTTAATTTTTAATTAATTTTTTATTTTTTCTATTTTTTAATCGATCAACTTGTTTAATACATAAATGATTTTGATTGTGAATATTCGATTTTGGTGCAGATGAACAGCTTCAAGTCTTCCCCATGACGAACGACAGTGACGGATCCTAGATTATCTCAACTAAGGTATAACATAACAATAAGTGATCTTATAACTCCATTAAGATGAATTTATTCAAATCTATGAAAAAGATCATATGAGAAGGATCTTTTTTAGTGCGCTGTTTCTAATTTCCAATTAGCCGTTTTTGTAGCTGTTGCTATCTGAGTTTAAGGAGAAACATTTATATAGACTATTTTATCTTGACGTTGATTTTCATTTATGTTTTATAATTATATGTATTAGTTTGTGTCTTACATGTTATATGAATTGATTAGATATCAAAGGTATCATATTATTTCTACAATTGAGAATCGTCCGACCATTTATTTGTCTTCCTTATTCGTTCATCTTTTGAAGATATAATTTGGGTGTATTTGAGCTTATTCTGTTAGTTTCAAATTTGGTTGGGTATTAGTGTTTGTAAGTTTATGGTTTTAAAATTTGGGAAAATATTAATGAATTTTTAGTATTTGAAAAGAAAAAACAATTTTTTTTTTTTTTAAATGCAAAAGTGAACAAGTGGAGAGTGAAGGGGAAAAAAAAAAAAGGAAAAAGGAAGAATACTCCCCGTAATATATCAACCAAATTTGAGCAATAAAAAAGGGAATGTTAAGAAGACGGAAAGGGACAGAAAATCTGAACAAAAATGCAAGCAAAATCATGGAAGTTAATGGGCTTGTAGCTACTTATGCTGAAAAGGCAATAGCTCATCGTTCAAGTCACCATCAAGAGAAGAAGGACAAGGCGTGTTCAAAGCTAATTCCACCGACACTGTCATCTGCTTTATGAAAGTTGACAAACTGGGTTGCTTTTCTTACACGGCAAGCTGGACATTAATTGGAAACTGCAGCCTTTAAAAGTATCTTGGAAAGTTGGGTTGTCCCTTTTTCATACACAACAAACCATTTAGACTCATTGAAGGAAAAATGATTGACTGAATATTACATTTTTTTATGGGCTCCAGACACTAATGAGTTTTTTTATTGTACCTTTGCCAGGTTCCAAGAAATGTTTCTCAGTATGGTATCCTCTCATTATGAATACTTACTTGTTACTCTATAAGATTGAACTGAGCAGAAATTCCCTGAAATTTTTATTACTTCACAAGAAATTTAATAATAATAATAAAACTTGGTACTGGAGTGGTGGTGGGGAGGGGCAGGGCATATTATTTTTCATTTTTAAAAGCAACCGGTGTAGTATTCAAAATGATTTTTCATGCTTTATTATATTATCATAATACTGTAGGAAGCACATTAAAAAGATTTTGATTTTTTATAAGAGTAAAATACACAAAAATCCCCTGAAGTAAAACGTTAAACATCTATAGTTAAAGTTTGATTTTTATAACATAATACTCTCAAGCCATTAGTATATGTTAGTCAATATTTGATTGACCAAGGGTAGTTTCATCCTTTACTAATAACAAAAATTATTAAAATCATTTTCCATCTCTCTCCGTCTCTCTCCGCTATCCATTACCAGAGACTAGACCTTTACCTCCTTCTTCTTCTTCTTCTTCTTCTTCTTCTTCTTCTTTTCTCGTTCATTTGGATTCGTGAAACCCAGACATCTGAGTTCATCAAACCCAGACATGTCTGAGTTCATGTATGGGTTTGATGAACCCAGATTTTATCTGCATTTGAATCAAATCAAGATTTATGAAATCTGGATTCAATTCGAACCCAATTGATGATTTTTTGAATAGGTTTATTAATGATTTTTCTAGTGATAATTCTTTTGCCTATGTTTGAGTTTGATTTATTGTTGATAATGATAATTCTAAGATGGAGTTTAAGTTTGGAGTTGATGATGATGATTCTGAGATGAAGATAATATTGTTTTTCTTATCTGAGTTTTTGGTTTTTCATATCAGATGAAGATGATATGTTTTTTTTTTTTTTTAATTAAATTAACATTTATTATTTTAACTTTTAAAAGAAATTAATTTAAAAATTAATGGTATTTTTGTCTTTTTATCATAGAACACAATCAACGTTTAGATTTCACGCCTTTTGATTGTTAAATCGGAGGTATTGTGTTATAAAAACCAAACTTTGACTATGAATCTTTAAAGACTTACCTCAAGGGGATTTTGTACACTTTGCTCTTTTTATAAAATTAAAGAGCCATTAGACTTAAGAATTTATTTTTAAGTTTATAGCTTTACAGGATTAATTAAATGATATGTATATATTCTTTATCATGCTCTGGTTTGACCCAAAACACAAGGCAACTCAACAACTTCTTTGAAAATACAAAAGAGAAAAAGTGAAGAATAAAAGAGGAAAAAAGAAAGTGAAAAAAGAAGAAAAGATATGCTCCCTACAATATGTCAACCAAATTTGAGCAATAAAAGAAAATTGTGAAAACACTTAGGCCTCGTTTGTTACGTGGGATAGAATTAGATTATTTACATGTGATTGGATGAGATAGAATTGAATTAATTTAAATGTAATCACATGTTTGATGACATTTGAATAAGATAGGATTTAAATGAAATTTTTCAGGGATTGAAATGAACATTTTCACATATATTTCTATTTCCTCCATCTTTACAATTTCCAACCCCTCCCCGCTCTCCTATTTCCTCCATCTTTATAGTTTCCAGCTATTCTCCGGTGCCCCCCCACCAACCATCTTTCCTCTCGTATCACCCTCCAAACCCTTCCAAAACCACGTCATTTCCAATGACGAGACAGATGATGGAAACGATGGAGACGTCGGTAGCCTGGAACAACGGTGGAGACGACGCAAAACAATGGCAGAGACGACGCATATCTTAACCTCAACGTGAGTTCTTAGTTGAAGAGTCGGCAAACGGTGAAAGGTAAGCTGTTCGATCGGAAAAGACAGAGAAGAACGGAGAAGAGAAAGAGAAAGACGACCTGTACCAGTGTGAATCGGCATAAGGATAAGGAAGAAGTGAACGATGACGATGACGGCGGTAGAGGAGCTGGAGGAGAAAGAGCCAGAGAGAGAGAGAGCATATGTGGGATAAAAATTAATCCACCATTTCAATGGGTTACAATTAACCCATTAGAATGGGATAAAATAGGTGGTGGAATAATTTAGTGAATACCATTTGGTGGCATCAAACAAGGGTTTGGATAAAAAATTTGTCCAAATCCAATCCCATCCTAGCAAATAAATATGGCCTAAAAGGTGTGAAAAGAAAGAGGGAAGGGGGAGAAAATCTGAACAAAAAAGCAAGCAAAATGATGAAAGCTAATGCGAACCGGTAATAAAAATTATATCAAACTATTTTGGATGGAGTGTATGCTTTAAATTTGCATAAAACAACAGTATTTTCATGTTAATTTTATTTTTAGGGATATTTTGATAATATCCTACAAATTAATTATAAAGAGAAAAGCGAGTCCAATTTAATTTGATTCAAACAAAATTATTTAATCATTTTTTTTTCGAATTTAAATTATTATCAAGTGAAATGAGGATTCTCTATCATCGATCTTATTAAGTGATGATAATTATGAAATATATTTTAAATAAATCAATTTTATTAAAACAATATCAATTATTTTGTTTCCATTTATAATTATTAATGGTATGCCACATTATTTGATAACCCTTTTGATTACAAAATTTTCATCGTAAACCTAGTATAATTTAATGGCATTTTGCATGAAGTTTTAAACAAGTTTATTAAGATTTAATTTAATTTTTGAAACAGCAAATTTTAAAAGGAGTGTTTCATAAAAATTAAAATAAAAGCAAGCACGAACTTCATTATTCAAAATACTGTGAAGCGGATAAAGTTTGATACAGCTAATGTGTAATAATACTTGTCTACGACAGAAATTTAGTGTGCATTTAACACTGTACGAACTTCATTTTTCAAAACTTGTTTGATTACAGCTAATATGTGACGATGACATTTCAAAACTTGTTGACTACGGAAACTTGCTTGGTTAATTTATCTATATGCGCAGCTTATCAAGAAATTTCCTGGATAGTGCAGCCACTGTAAAGTTGATGGAAAATTCGAGGTCGTTTCTAGCTGTTATGCTATTAAAATCTTAGAAGGAGTCTGTCTGCAGATGCAACGCTTACATTTCCAAGTCCTCTGTTTCTGAAAACAAACAAGCTATCAACCGTTCGATGGCAGCTTCCAACACCCTTAAAAAGCGAGCTACTGCTGATGATTCTTCATTATCGGCTTCTAACAGACAGAAATCCTGTCCAGCTTCTTCTTCTGGTGGCAATAGTCAATGGACATACGAGGTGTTCTTGAGTTTTAGAGGTGAAGATACGCGCAACAACTTCACTGATCATCTGTATGCTGCTTTGAAACAGAAAGGAATTGACACATTTAGAGATAAGGAAGGACTTGAGGAAGGAAAACAGATTTCATCTGGACTCTTGGAAGCAATTGAAAGATCAATGGTTTCAATCGTTATCTTATCCAAAAACTATGCTTCTTCTAAATGGTGTTTGGATGAACTTGCAAAGATTGTTGAGTGTATGGAGGCAAAGGATCAGACTGTTCTGCCAGTTTTTTACAAAGTAGATCCATCAGATGTGAGAAAACAGAGAGGAGATTTCAAGACGGCCTTTGATAGACATGAACAAGATTTCAGGGATAATCTGGAACAGGTGAAGAGGTGGAGATCAGCTCTCACAACGGTTGGCAAACTCGCTGGATGGCATTTACGTGACGGGTAACTATGTATCTCTAAACTTTAAAGCCTTGAAATTCTATGATTTTTGTTGCGTCTAACACTGGTTACGCTACATTGGAAATTGTCACTAATGCTTCTTTTTGACATAATTTTAAAACCTTTACAACCTTTTTCTAGTTGGGTGGTTTGAACAGATCATGCTCCTAAATTATAATGCAACATATAAATATTAATTTCTATTAGGATTTAAATTGTTAGCATTCATCTTCTCTGCAGGTCTGAAGTTGAGTTCATCAAGGAAATTGTCGACGAGATTTGGAAACGATTGAATCAAACTCAATATTTTCCAAGTGTCGACAGGGGACTTGTTGGAATAGATTCTCGTGTGGCAATGATTTATAAGCTTTTAAGACTTGATATTTTGGATGAAATTCGCTTTGTTGGCATTTGTGGGATGGGAGGAATAGGTAAAACTACAATTGCTAGAGTTGTATATGAAACGCTTTCAGACCAGTATGAAGGTAGTTGCTTTCTTGCCAATGTTAGAGAAGTCTCTGAAAAAAAGGGTCTTGAAAGGATACAGAAAATGCTTCTTTGTGAGGTCTTAAAGGAAAAAGATTTGAATATATGTGATTATCATGAGGGAATTTGTTTGATTAGAAAGTGGCTATGTAGGAAGAAGATCTTTCTTGTTCTTGATGATGTGGATCACATGAAACAATTAGAAAGGTTGGTTGGAGGGAAATATTGGTTTGGTTCTGGAAGCAGAATCATCATTACAACAAGAGATGAACATGTGCTGAAAAGCCATGAAATCAATAATATTTATAAGGTCAAAGGATTAGATTATGATGAGTCTCACAAACTCTTTCGTTTGAAAGCCTTCAAACCCATTGGAACAACAAATGACCATGTCAAGCTCTCAAGACGTGTTGTAAGTTATGCAAATGGACTTCCATTAGCTCTTGAAGTTTTGGGATCATTTTTGCGTGATAAAAATGTCACTGAATGGGAAAGTGCGTTGGAAAGACTGGAAGCAGTTCCTAATCCAAATATTGTGAAAATACTTCGAATTAGTTATGATGGATTAGAAAGGATGGATAAGAAAATCTTCTTAGATATTGCATGTTTCTTCAAAGGAAAGGATATAGATCGAGTTATGAAAATATTAGATAGTTGTAATTTTGACCCAATTATTGGAATAAGAGTTCTTGTAGAAAGATCTTTGATAACTGTTGAAGATAACAAATTACAAATGCATGATGTGGTACAAGGAATGGGCTGGGAAATTGTTCGCAAACAACACCCTAAAGAGCCTACCAAATGGAGTAGAGTATGGCGGTGTCATGATGTCCATCGCGTGTTGATCGGAAATATGGTAAGATACTTTCCGAAGAATATAGCTAATTATATATTAATATTTTACAGAATGCCTAACTATCATAAATCTAGTAACTTCTTTCTATTAATTATATACATTGTTCATTCTTTTTACTAGGAAGCTCTAGTTGTTGAAGCTATGATAATTGTCGATTATAAAAAGGATATTATCCACACGAATGGTAAATGCTTCTCAACCATGAGTAATCTAAGACTCCTCGATATTAATAATGTTCACATTTCTAAAGATTTGGAGTACCTATCGAATGAGTTACGGATTCTCAAATGGCAGGGGTACCCATTGAAGACATTGCCTTCAAATTTCAATCCGCCTAAACTTCTTCAACTCAGCTTGTGTTGTAGCGGCATTGAGTACCTGTGGAATGGTATTAAGGTACACTACCATAATTGTTTTTTAAAACATTATAAAGGTCATGAAAGCTAGTTTTTGATTAATTTAGTTTTTGTTTCTACAGTCTTTCAGAGAGCTAAAAATTATTAAGCTCGATTACTCCCGAAACCTTGTTAGAACCCCAGACTTTACGATGATTCCAAACCTTGAGAGGCTGGAGCTTCAATACTGTACAAGATTGCTAGAGGTTCACCAATCCGTTGGTTCTCTCAGAAGCCTTGTTGTATTGAATTTGAAAAACTGTGAAAATCTGGTGCAATTTCCAAGCAACGTTTGTGGCTTGAAATCTCTTCAGATTCTCAATCTTCATGGGTGCTCAAAACTAGATAGACTGCCCCTCAATTTGGGAGAAATGGAGCATTTGGAGGAGCTAGATGTCGCTGGGACTGCTATAAGAGAAGTACCTGCATCCATTGTACAATTAACTAAACTTAGAACATTGTCATTCCGTGGATGTAAAGGAGGACCACCAGAAACCTGGATTTCTTATCTGCTTTCCTGTTTGTTGCCAACCAGAGAGCCTTTGCTGTTGCCTCCTCTTGCAGGTCTTTCCTCTTTGCAAGCATTAGATCTCAGTGACTGCAATCTTGTGGAAGGAGCAATCCCGGAAGATGTTGGCTCCTTATACTCCTTAAGAGAGTTAAACATCAGTGGGAACAACTTTGTTAGCCTCCCAGATACCATCAGTCAATTATCTAAGCTTAAAATTTTTTGCTTGGACAAATGTCATAGGCTTCAGTCATTGCCAAAACTTCCGTCTGGATTAATATTTGTAGGGGCAGAAGAATGTACTTCCTTGAAAACAATATCAAGTGTACTAGAACTCACCTCTCCTTCTATTGCACTACATTTTTTCAATTGCTTCAACTTAGTAGAGCCTCGAGGCAGGAACAACAACAATTTGGCAATTATGTTGCTGAAACGCTGGCTTCAGGTTTCTCTTTCCTAAACAACTTCTGATGTCTTTCCTTCAAATTTTCAGGCATTTGTCTCTCTAAAGTTTCAATAATCATATCAACTTTTAAATTTTGTTACCGTCGCACGTTTTTGTTTATATTATCTCTTCTCATTTATATCTGTATCATCTTATCTTTTGATACAACATTTGTTATTGCAGATAGGCGATATGAGCAATCATGATCCCATTTCACAGGAACTCCCTTGTCGTTCTCAATTTCATATCCGTCTCCCCGGAAGTGAAATTCCAAACTTGTTCAGTTGTCGGAGTGAGGGGCCTGAAATATATGAAGAATTACCTTATGCCTGCTTAAATAGACGACCTTATGGCTGCTTAAATGATGACTTTATGGGATTTGCTGTGTGTGCAGTGTTTTCAGCCCCTGATCATTGGGATGATGACCACGTTGGGTGTATGATAACTACTAATATCGGTGGTTTTAATTTCGGTTTTTCCTGCCCTGGTTTCTCAACTATCAAGTCCGATCACCTTTGGTTGGCCTATTTATCACGCCGAAGAGTTTATACTCTTCTTCCATGTACTCGCGTTTTTGCTCGCTTTTATATATGTGATGGTCAAACAGAACCTTTGGTGAAGAGATGTGGCATTCGTCCACTTTACAAGCGAGATGTAGAGTTTCTTGAGGATTTATCAGCAACAGATGTTGGAATTTCTATGGTCCAAGATGGTCCTGCGCCTTACCGCCATAAATACACTTTCGGTGGTCCAACTTACTACTGTAAGGGGTTATGGATCCATATGCCTCGTATATTAGAGTGCAGCGAAATTAGGAAAAAGTATCATCACTTCTCAATTTCATATCCGTCTCCCCGGAAGTAAAATTCCAAACTTGTTCAGTTCTCGGAGTGAGTGGCCTGAAATATATGTAAGATCACCTGATGGCTGCTTAAATGATGAATTTATGGGATTTGCTATGTGTGCAGTGTTTTCAGCCTCTGCTGAGTGGGATGATGTCCCCGTTAGCCATGTGACACTTACTCCTATCGGTGGTTTTCTTCTCGATTTTTCCTACCCTTGTTTCTCAACTATCAAGTCCGATCACCTTTGGTTGGCCTATTTATCACGCCGAAGAGTTTCTCATGCTCTTCCAAGTAATTGCATTTATACTGGCTTTCGCATCTCTAGTGAAGCAGAATCTTTGGTGAAGAGATGTGGCATTCGTCCACTTTACAAGCAAGATGTAGAGTATCTTGAGGATTTATCAGGAACAGATGTTGGAATTCCAGATCTTCCTTGGTGGATGCGCCGCTTTGCCTACAATTCGATCCATATGCCTCGTATATTAGAGTTCAGCAAAATTAGGAAAAAGTATCATAGATACTGCTTTCTAAGTGCTGAATAAGTATCAACCGATCAAAAACTATGATGATGATAGTGAGAACAGTTATGGAGATGATGATGAACAGTTTAGTGAAGGAAGCGAAGATTCTGATGCCAGTTCAAGAGGAACAGCAGAAGGAACAAATTCAGTAGCTGATCAAAGCCACGATGATTGAGGAAACACTTATGGAGATGATGATGTGCCAAGCAGCCCATTTCAATGTATCTTGCAGCCCAAAACATCTCACTAGTAAAATTGTTTAATTCATTTATTTAATTAAAAACTTATCATGAGTTATTTCGATTTTAGTGCGAGGAACTGGTGGATTTAACATTCATGGAGGCTTCTATTGTTCTTCGGTTGTTGATTTGGAGTTTGAAGTGTAATAATTTCTTGTAAACCGAATTTGTTCAAGGACGTATATTGGAATATTAGTGTTCAACTATTATTATTATTAAAAGTGTTACGTGCCCAAAACACAATGGTTATATGAAAGTGTTACATGCTCGGGTTTGACCCCAGAACACATCTGTACGATGTCAAGAATGATTAAAAATTATATGCACCAGTGAACTAAGATCTTTCAATTGGTGTAAGTTTTTTGTTATGTTTTTAAAAGTCTTTTGACATCTTTACTGATAATAAGAAATGAATTTTTTATTTATTATTTTTCGTCAACAAGTAATTGCTATTTGGTGTTCGAGTAAAAATTTAAATATTACTTTGAGGAAGCATAGATTAATGTTACACTTCTACAATATATATGTTTACAAGTAGTGCCTCCTAACTTTAAATTGTTAGGACTACTCAATTAAATTCATCCATTGTATTATCTCTTCTAAAATAATTTCTCTTTTTTATTTAATTCAAATATAATAAATAAATTTAATTGGATAGTTCTAATAATTTAAAGTTAAGAGGTACTGATCATAAAAGTTATATATATATATCACATTCTATAATACACATGTGATGTCGATACACTTAGAAAAAATTAAGTGATTATATTATAAAATTATTGATTGTAATTTATTATATATTTATTATATCCGATTACAGCTAAACATATTTTATTACAATCAATAAATGTGATTATGTCTATCAATTGTTGTAAATGTTATCTAACTCATTTAGTTATAATAAGATATAATAAATTACAATCAACAATTTTATAATATAATCATCCATTTATTTTGTCAAATATATCGATATCTCAAGTATATCCAAGGGGATCTATATATATATGACACATGTTTTGACATAAATTTTCAACCATTGGTTTGAAAAACAATTAATAGTGCAAATTTATTATTATTTTTTTTAAGAGGAGAGGTGTTGGAAAGTTGTGTTACACCACATAATTGCATGTACACTTATTTCTCTTCATTCATATCCTTTCCTATTTTCATTTTCCTTTACTTATGTATTTTTTAATTGATTTTTGATTTTGGACTATTAAGATCGATACTTTTGTTTAAACATATATACATGTTTTGACATAATTTTTTAATCATTGGATTTAAAAACAAATTAATAGTGCAAATTTAATTTTTACTTTTTTTAAGAAGAGGAGAGTTATTGAAGAGTTATGTTACACCACATGATTGCATGTTCATCGATTTCTCTTCATTCATATTCTTTCCTATTTTCCTTTTCCTTTATTTATTTATTTTTTGATTGATTTTTTATTTTGAAATATTATAATCAATATTTTTGTTTAAACATATACAATATGAATCTTATTTGAAAGTTCATGTTGAGAGCTTCAAATCCATATATTCTGTGTATGATTTAGTTAACTGAATAAAGAGAAAAGATTAAATGAAAATTGAATTAATAATTTTCTTTTATTTGATCTAAAGGTAGATATAATATAGGGTGAAATGTAAAGATTTAAAATTAACAATTACTCTAAATCATTCAATGTTTTTCAATCCAATGGTTGAAAAATTGTGTTAAAACTTATATCAAAATTTATGTTCTCGATCTTACGCTATATATATTTATATATGTATAGTAGATTCTAAAGTGCACCCGACGTATGCATATGCTTGACAAAAAAAAAAAAAAAATTACTGCATTCTAGGTAGTGTGATTGTAATCTATTACATGTAATTGCAATCAGTAAATGTGATCACATTTACTGATTGTAATCAATGTGATCATATTTTTTTATTATAATAATATATATTTAGTTGTACTTATATATAATAAATTACAATCATATATTTTAAAATACAATCTTTTTTTTTTTTTAATTAAATGTATGCATACATCTGGTGCATACAACATGACCCCATATATATATATATATATACATACATTTATATATAGACACACACATGCACACAGACACACACCATATATATACATCATCTCATGCTTTTTATGTTTTCAATAAAATATTCATCTCATTTTCATTCCTCCACATACATATGAGCCCATAAAAAATGAAAAATAGTGTTTACATATATATATATATATATATATATGTGTGTGTGCGATATCATCTTATGATTTTTATATTTTCAATAAAAGATTCATATCATTTTTATTTCTTCACACGTGAAACTCTCTAATATTCCCGCTCATATGTGAGCCCTTAAAAAAAGGGAAAATGGGTTAGCTTTAAACTTTGCCATCCATTTTTTTCGAAAGCTCTATTATTATTTAAACCTTTGACAGTGATTGCTTTTTATGTACTTTTAAGAAGAGATTCATATATTGACCGATAACCTTTCAACACAAAAGACTAGTTAATTGGGTTGGGACCTCCCTCTTTATATATATATATGTATGTATATATATATATATATACACCCTTCATATAATATGTTCTTCGAATTTTCAAGAATTAAGGAAGATCTGACCTACAAGGGAGGAAAATGATAGCTTTTCTACTCCTTTAAAATGCATTACTATTAAAACAAAGGGTAGTTATTACATATGTCGTACTCAAACTTGAATAAATAATTTATATTTATTCTTTAAATATATTAATATAAAACTTTAAATTTTGTATTCGAAAAAATAAATACAATCTATTTTATTATTTTTTAAATCTTCATACGTGTCTTTAGGATACATGTTTACTTTTCCATAACACAAAATAATGTTTTAATCATATATGTACACTTTATATAATAAACTTATTTGGTAAGAACAAACTTAATATTGTATGACAATATTCTTTATTAGTTAAAATAGTTAGGAACCTTTTAATACCAAAAATATAAATAAAAAAATTATAACAAATTTGTAACTTTTTAATTTTAAATCACTATATTGGAGTAAAAAGGTTATATGGGTTGTGCAGCCACAATTTTGGGGGTTAGGGTAACATTACCGATTCGACCTCAAATTTTTTGTGAGATCCCCCAAACCAAAGTGGGTTTTGGGGCAATTTAACTTATTTTATCTATAATATTAGTAGAAGACATGTTTAAAGCTTACTGGCATTAATAATTAAGCTCCATTCATGAATCCATCAGACTTGAATGCAAGTCGAGCCTGGAATTTGTGGGCTAGGCTCGTGTTGTCTACCCCATTTTGACATCTTTATCTGAAGAAAGATAAAGATAAGAGAGATGAATCAAAGATGACAATGTAAACTCATTAATCATATTCATGGTTTCAAAAATTACTACTCGCTAATCAATGTAACTTAAAATGATAAACTAACTAAGAATCCAAATACATCAATGAACCTATAAAAAAGAAAAATAGAAAATAAAAATAAGAATTATAATATTAATTAATAAAATATATATGAACCAAACGTTAAAAGCAGTTATTCCTAAAACATTTATAAAATAAAGAAGTGAAATGGATGTGATGTGAAAATGTAGATCAAAAGATGAAATGAGAGTGAGAAAGAGAGTTGGAGTTGTGTAGAGAATGAAAGGAAAAGATGACAGTGTCTAGAGAAATAAGAAATATATATATATATATATATATATATATATGTTGTCATTGGCGGGAAATGAAACATAAATTATTTTAATAACCAAAATCGAATATCAAAATCATCGTGAGATCAATTGTTCTTCTGATGATTTTATGCATTGCTTTTGTGAATTTGTTTGTTGGCTCAACGTAAGCACTGTCGATTAACTTAACAGCATTTGGTTATTATGTCAAACTATACATGGGGAGAAAATACGATTTTTTCTTGTACATAATTTGCTGTCTTTTGTATCAATGTAGTTTACAATGCCTTTTGTAGTGTTTTTTTTTTTTTTTTTTTCTTACGTAAAATATAAGTATTTGACAAGTGCTATTTAGAAAACAATTTTAATTGTTCTTACAACAATATATTATATACATCACCAGCCAACCATATGGTACACATCATTCAGACTTAAGATTTTCAAATACAATAATATTATAATTAAATTCTAAAAATTAAGACAGTATATATACAAATATATACATTTTAGACAACCTTACCAGGGTTTCCATGTAAAACTAATCACATTTCTAAAATCACTTTACAATTAATATATGAAGAAAAAACATTTTTAACTATTTAAAATTGTATTAAAATTTCTTTCAAACATAATAGCACTTGAAATAAGATTGCTCATTTTGATTTCAATATTAATTAACAATGATTCATGGTATTTATGGTCGTTTTTGTGCAGGGGCTGGTCTCAAATATTGCACAAAAACAAAGATATTTATGGGGAATCATTGTACCAAAAGCCGCATCCATTGACTTCCATCGCGATTTGGGGGCAAGTACTATGCCAATGAAGAATTGTAAATGTACAACTATTGATCATACACAATACTCATGCAAATGCGATGTTAATTGCAGTGTTTGGCATAGTTGAGTGAAAATCAAACACATATTTGGTTTGTTATTATCAATCATAATAATAATAAAGTAACTTTAATTTTGAATTTTTCATCATATTTTGGTTTCACTTCATTTTATTCATTATAATAATAGAAGGCAAATGACTTGTACTTTTAGTTACCCACGCCAAGCGGGTCCAACTCATATTATACATTGCTAATCATCTCTTTTTGTTTTATTTGAATGCTCTAAAAGAAAATTAATAAATTTTACATATAAAACATCTTTTATGTGAGAGTGAAGGATCGTAAGTACTGTGTCACACATAATTTAAGAGCACCAATCAAAGCAAGTAAATATTTAGTATTTGTTTTATACTTAATAATACCCAAAATATGAAAAAAGATATGATTATATCGAAACTATCATTCAAGGCAAAGAGAGAAAAAGAGAGACAGTATAAGGATCACAATATTCAACCAGAACTATACAATGGATTACCTTCAAAATTTACAGAACATTCAACATCTTTGTTTAATGATATAAATAAAATCCTATTCTTAGATTGACAGTGTAAAAATCCATGTTTCTACCAACTCCTCTCTTGATCTCCAATGAAGTCAGCCTTACAATTAAATTACGAAAATCAAGTTCAATTTATCAGAAGCCAACACGGCAACCATCAAGGCTTCCATATCTTCATCGTGCAATCTTCACTATATGTGGCAAGAAGATTTCTGTGGGGGTGGTGAGTCACACCAATTACATCCTTTTCATGCACCTGCCGGTAACAAAATCAATCTCAATGTTAAAAGTCACAAAAACTTGTGACGAAAGATGAAAAATGTGGAGTAAAGAGAATTGTTTAAAACGGCATCAATGTTTCTGCAACTTTGAACTTCCATTTGCGAGCACATCTATGAAACATATGAACATGTAAAATATACAGATATCTTATCAAAGATCGGCCCTCATAAATCAGCTCATAAACCCTCAGTAGGCAGACTTGAGCAATATGGTATTCTAGGTAAGTTGCCTCAAGATATTTGGACCCATGACCTCGTGGTTTTTACTCCTTCAATCAACATTATGTTGAACAGCTTATGCACCAAAGAGAAACAAGACAACAAATAAGAATTAAATGCAATTGTTGACTAGGACCATTCTATAGGATTGTACATTTGTCCCATTGCTACATGATTGGAACTAGGTAATCACTTGATTCTCCTCTCTGCCTGTGGTAAGTGAATTCTTCTAACTTGCAAGATCTGTTTCTAGTTCAGTTTTCAATTTTTCCTTCCGCCTTTTAGTTTTCGGTGGAACTCATTTTGTGTGCGTGTGTATATATATATATAAAGCTAAAAGGTTCATTGAAACAAAATTATAAACTAATCATCTATTTTTGTGATGGCAAAAATCGAACCATGTGAAAAATATTGAGTGCCCAACATAAATACCATTTCATCCTTTAGCAACTAAAACACCTCACCTTCATTAGATGCTCTAGTTTACCAGACTGATAGCTGAAGCAGTACAAGTTCCTGCAGATAATTCACATATTATGAAGATGATATACTCAAAAGTGTCGCTCAACTGATGAAATGAAAAATAGTACTCGTATCTATACTAGGTTGCATGAGAAAAAATGTTACATCCTTTTGGTTAGGCACTAATACTTGAGCGAAGGCCCAGTTGGAGAATGACAAGTCCTTTTCTTTTATCAATTTTCAATTGCAATAGAACATTCGAAAATAACTACACCCAGATGTCCCAAACTATCACCAAATACAACTACTAAAATAAAAACCAGAAGAGAAATATTCGGTCACTAGTCACTCATGTAATTAAGCAATATGGTAAACATCATAAGAACAAGTTGATGGCACAGATAAGCATTTAGATCCGACATAAGATGATAAGAATGGATATCACTTGAGAATTACCTGTCTTCACCAACACAATAGATCCATTCACCTTTTGGTGAAACAGAAGCTGCAACAAAATCTCCACCTTCTCTTTTACCGGATGAAAAACTCTTCACTACCTGCATCAGTAGTGAAGTTCAAAATTATCATATAATTGGCTCTGCTTTAACAAAGGACTATGAGAGAGACTCAAAGACGAAGCATTTTTTGAAATCAAGCTCTATCTGACCATAAATAATATGTAAACAAAAGAAAAAAGGACAATTGATACCAACAATCTCCTTTGAAAACACAATAGGTTATATAATTTGAAGCAGTAGTTGCACACTAAAGAATCTAAGAGCATTTTGTATGCCGGTCCCAGAAGAAAGACTGAAGTTTTAAAGGGTTAGTTTGGGAAATCAAACTCTTTTAAAATTGATTATCAAAAGTTCTTTGGGTAAAGCTTGTCTTTTAATTATAATCGTGTAACAGTTATTAAACTAATAAAACTCAGATAAATAAGAGATTACGTAAAAACATGCTCTCTTGCCCTCATTCATGTCATGAACAATTACCTGCCCTTGAAGTGTCATAATGTATATTGATGACGTCTTATTACATACAACAATGTGATCGGTATTTTTCGGGAATAGATGAACAGAGTTCACAGAAGCATCACCACCCTAATAGCTCAAAAAGAAAACAGCAACAATTAGATACGGGACCAAGTTGACCAACACAGTGCAATGAAGATATGACAATTTAATTAAATTACTCTTATCCCACAATGGAAGTATATACGATCTGAGGACAGAGGATACCCTCAAAGGAGGTGGTGGCTTAAACGTCTGTAAACAATCTGTAGTCTTCAAGTCCCAGACCTATAAACAAAAGAATACTAAAGTATCATAAAAGGAAAGGTCAAAGTGTCTAACAGTTAAAACACACATAAAATCAACAAACCTTGACTGTACAATCACTGGAGGCAGTTATAACACGACCTCCATCACTTGTAAAGATAGCATCATTCACATAAGATGTATGACCACGAAATTCCTTTAACAACTTCCCAGATTTTAGTCCATGAATTCTACATAAAATAATAGAAACATAGTAATTAAGAAAATTTTGTAGCCAGACACTGGAAATTTTGCATCCGTACTCAACAGTGGCGTTATTTGTCAGCTAGGCATTGACAGGCAACTATTCGTGCCACATTATTAAAAATTTGCATAAATACAAGGCAATAAACATAATTAAACCTTGCTGTGCTGTCAAAAGATGTACTTAATAACTGGCTTCCATCTCGTGAGAAAGAAAGACTTGTAACACCCTGAGAATGTGCTCGCTCAAGACGGCGCAAGCATTGGCCAGTCCTTATTCGCCAAACCTGAGATGGTTGTACAGATCAGATGAAGTTTGTTATAAAAAATTTCACCTTCAAGTTTGAATCAATATCATTAGCTTCCATAAATGACATTACAAACTGATAAATCAAAAGAACTGCATGCAAACTTCAAATTGCTTCAAGAAAAATACAATAAGAAAACTTTCAGATGCACAGACAAGGACACGGAAGTAGAACACCAGTCATGGAAGGATATTCAGAAACTGGTGTAGCAACAACTGAATCTTTGAAACTGGAATCAGTTAGTGCAGTTAATGCTGTTGTCATGGCTGTTGGCTGTGGTCAATTTTTTATGGGGACTTCATTATCTAATTAAGAAAATGCTATATCACCGGCAGGAAGATTGAGCCACTATCAAGATGCCAACTACCTTAACCAGTATTGTATTTTGGGCTGTTATTGTCAATATCAACAGTAAGTACATGCATGTATCAAGAAGCAAAACATGAAGGTAAGATTTTAAATTACAAATACTAAATCAAAATAGTTAATAAGAAATATATTCCATCTTAAATCCAACCATATGGTGAATACTACTTAAACCATGCAAAAATTGCAAAAATGTGCGGTTAAAACTTACTTTAATCTTCCCATCTTGTGACCCAGAAGCAAGCATCTCTGAGTCTCTGCTAAAATCAACACATAGGACAGTTTCATCATGCATCATAAAAGTTTCCTGCATAAGTTAATATTACAGCAGTACATCAGTAAAGACATGACATGTAGTGAACAGTTCAAATCAGAAAATGTCTACAACTGAATCATCTAGACTGAACAAAAGGACATAGAAAGAATATATGTTTTCATGACCCTCCATTCATTGTTGCTTATCCCAAGTACGTCAAGATTGTGATAAGTTGCTTTTGCATCGCTAGAGACAGTACAGTTGAAGAATCCATAATAAAGTAAAAACAAGCATCATACCAAGGGTTAATATAAATTGAGCCAGAGAGTAGGAAGCTATATTATACCAACATCTATGACCAACTTTGCAGCTACTAAATTACATTTTTCAAACCAACAATTCATTATTGCCGAAATTTGTCATAATGAATAATCAGAGAGGACTTATTTTGATAATGAAAAACAACATAACAGATTGTGTGAAAAATTGCTATTATATTAACCAAAGGCTATGCTTTTTTATCTCAACAAAAGGATTAATTGATTAAATCCAACAATGTTTCTCAGAACTTAGAGAAAAGGCAAAGCCACTGATGCAACTTCTTCTCTCATAGTGAATACCAAATTATGATTCTCTATTCACAACATTGGATCTAGATCAAGATCCTGGTTCCATGTCGTCACTTTGTTTTCTTTTATAAACAGATTAATGTCACAGTGGAAAGTATTTGAAAAATTATGCTCATTTGCATCCCACATTTTTGAGTTGGCCACTGGATGTGTCACGTGCCTATATACTTGAGACCACTAATTATCCATAAGAGTTCTATATGGGTCAAATCATATTAAAGCATCTGGTTATGGTTATCAATGAAAGAAGAAGAGAGTGAGGAGGAGGGGTGTGTGGATTTAGAAGGTACTCACATCAGCCTGGTACTGAAGATCCTTCTTGAGTTTCCCACTTAAGTAATCCCAGACCTGGTAGTGCTCGAGATCTCAGCGAGGATTCAAGTAACATAAATCATTCCAAATGTAAGTAAATAGGAAAAAAGTAAAGAAACAGATCATAAATACCTCAATAAATCCATCAAAAGAACAAGAGACAAGAAATTGTCCATCAGGAGAGAAACGAGCACATTCTGCATGACTTTTTGTCCCAAACTACAGTGATAAACCACCAGAAGATGAGTTTATGAACTCAAAGTTAAGGGTTATGATACAACCATGAAACTATCACAAAATTAAGAACCCAGAAAAAGAAGCAATAGAGCTACCACACTTATCAATTTTGTTCTTCACATATATGTTGGCTTTTTTTAGAAAAAGAATAAAAAAAAAAAAAAAGAATTGAAATAAATATAAACCACACAATGACAAGATATAATTTATTTTAGGAGAAAGAATGCAATTGATGAATTAGATTAGTTGGTCCTTATTTTTTAAAGTAAGAGAGTCCTCATTTTAAAAGCGCTATATATATATATATATATATAACATATTAATAATGTACATAATACTCAAAAGTAGAGAAAATACATATATATTTATATATATGTAATATTTTTGAAATGAGGACTCCCTTATTTTAAAAAGTAAGAACCAACCAATCAAACTCATCCATTGCATTTGAATTAAATAGAAGAGAGAATTTATTTTAGGATAAAGAATGCAATGGATGAATTTGATTGGTTGGTCCTTACTTTTTAAAGTAAGAGAATCTTTAAAAGCACTATATATATATATATATATATATCCCAATGATGTAGTAAGTGCAGTCTAAATTTTAAAATCATAATAGCAACAATAATTATATTATATTTCATGCATGTACATAAGAAACGTTAAGGTCCATCAAATTTTAATATCAATTTCAAATTTTCAACAATGAAACGTCTAAATCACGAATTGGAAAAACAATGTGGCTAAAACAAAACATTATATTTATAGTACAAAATTACAAATAATCATATCAATCTGCTATTCAATTAGTCTCAAGTCATCTTGAAAAATGATGTTAACAACATACTTTAAGAATTCCCTTGAGGTTTTAGATGTACAATATTACCCTCAATGACACATTAACCACACATTAACAGCCACTAACCACACAACCCTATTTAGAGAATATTCCTTATATGCCTTAGATAAAGGCTTAAATGAGTTGACAAAGCTCCCATCAAAACCATCAATTTGATCCTCACACTCATCAGTGCGGTGGCTACTTTAAATATTGTGGTGTAGCAGGTGGTTTTTTATGTGTGGTTGACGTGTCATTAAGCACAATATTGTACATGCAATGCAAAATGACTTAGTTTTGCAAGAATCTAAAATTTTAGTTACTTTTCAACTCCAAGGTCCTAATTGGGTTAGTTTTATACATATGTGTATATATATATAGTCTTCTTCTAAACCACAAGGATTTTAGCCATTTGTAAATCATGTGATTCGCATTGCAAGAAAATTTAAGCTGATATTAGAACACTTTGGAACTCAACATATCTTTTGCTAACTCATACATGAAATATGATTATATTCCAAACTTCATAAACATTGCTTACATAACATTATCAAAATACAACTTTTCTTCATTGCATTTTTTGCATGGCCTATATAATGCAACAAATGCTTGCTTAGTTTCTAATAATTTATGTAATATCAATGGTTAATATAGTTCACTGTTTCTTATTAAAAATAGGTTTAATTGCTGATTGCAAAAAAGAATGCAATTTAAAGAATTTTGCAAAAATAAGGAAGATAAATATATTTAAATTTTAAAAGAAGAAAAAAAAAAAAAAAAAAGAGCTTAAATTTAGGTCCAATGGTCTTGGGCCACTTGGCTTCAAAACAGATACTTCTTGAACCAAGCCATTGATGATAATAATAATAATAATAATAATATACTTACATTTTTGTGAGTTGTGTGTATATGAACATATATGCATACAACTTTTAACTTCTCAAAAACATTCACAAGCGCTTGAAAACATATGCTATTAAGTGTGAAAAAGAACATGCTCACACACACACAAAAGCATGTACAAGAATAACAAGAAAAGAAGAAACACTCCAACAACTATACATATGACAAATAAAGAAACAAAATCATTTGCATAATTACATTTTCAATAAATATTCAATTTCCAAATTTAATGAAGACCAACACTGGGTATCAACGGCAGCAAAACAACAGAGTGTGAATTAGAGAGAGTTGCCAGTGGAGGCAAGAGTTGATCAACACAAGTGATCAATACATAAAAAAAGTGTATCTAACTAAGTAAAAATATGTATATATAAAAACCTTACCTTGATGGTGTGAGAAAGAGTTGTTGGATTCATGTCTTCCACATCTTGTTTCATAGCAGCAGTTCCTCGAAACAAGTCAAATTGTGTTCCCGGTGGTAACAACCCTAAAGAGTCATATAATATTCAGAAATAATAAGCGCTTTTCTTCTCAGGCATAACAAGCTTGGCAAGCCTCAGGCATCAACCACAGAAAAAAAACACGTAACTGAAAGAAACATTTTAATAATTTGAAAACTGTACTTAAAATAAAGAAATAACATATGAATGACATAAAATGTTAAGAGATATTATGAATGACATAATACAAGAAATCAACTGAAGAAAACACTTCCAACTCTTGATATTATATTTCTACTTAGTTAGCACAATAATAATTCCAGAAGAAAACCTTGGTGTTGCTGCCACTTCAAAGCCTGACCAATTAGAGCCATTAATCGTGATGGTGGTACCACTGTAACTTCTGCAGCAAGTGCTGGAAAAGGAAAAACAAGAAAATTTGTTCAACAAACTAGAAAAATCACTAGTATTATGATTCATATGAAGAAGAATTTAACAATTCATAGGCAACGTATGATTTATTGTTTATAATGTTTTCATATCTTCATCTTGATCCCCTACAGCATATGCTACTTCTGCTCAGTACTCTTCATATAATAATGATTAAGCCAAATAATGGCAACCGATCAAACAGATTGAATAATGATAACCTCTTTACAAATTTTCATCAAATCAAGCAGAAGGCAGGATTTCTTGTTGATGAATTCAACTATCCATCACTAAAATAAACCTCAGTGCCATGTTTAGCTTCCTTTAAACTTTACAAACCAAACAGGTAGCAGCCTGCATATAATGGACATTACAGAAACTTAATCTCTAGACTCTAATTTAAGGATTGCCTTACATCATAATAATATAACAATTAATTTCGACCTACCCAGTTTCTATAATGTTCAGACTATCATATAAATTGTGTTAAGTGGTCAACCCAATAGCTTAAACTATCACACAAGAACCTAAACAATGATAGTAAGCTCTCTAATACACGTTCTCACATAAAATACCAATAGGTTTATCACGTGGACCTCATAGAACCTTCCTTTTCTAATTCTTAACATCCACTCTATATATATATATTTTTTTGAACTTAACTTCCACTCTATATATTATTCTCACGTACATGGGAATACAATCTCCATTACTTGGAACTCTAGCAGCCCGGACATTCTGAGCTATGTAAATGGCAAGCAAGTAATATATGGACCACTGGTTTGGTTAGATAAGCAATGCAGCAGTTGTTCATTTGTTCTTAATCTTGTGATTGAACCATCAGAATTTTCAACTCAAAGCTGGTATAAAAAATACGTGAGGGGAGGAGGGGGAAAAGAATTCTAGGAAAAAGGACAACTTTGTTCGCAGAAGAGAACAAATAAGCAATTTACATCAATAAGGCTCATGTCAAGGTTATTAGCTTCAGTTATTAAGAGGCTTCAAATGAATCAGACTTTCAACAGTGCAGTGAATGGCACAGGAACTTCAAATTCTTAAAGAGATTGGACACTACGTAAATTTTTGTCTATATTACTATTACTCTCTCTTGTCCTTTTTATCCCTTTCATTGCTTACATCTAAAGATTTTATATTTATACTTACATAAGTGTTAAACATGCAACTTCATCTGAATTCATGAAGAAATATATATGACACTAAATATATTTCTTAATATTCTAGAATCTAGATATTGGCATTCTTCTAGATTTGATGCAGTGAAACTGAGAGAGGTAAATGAGGTAGAACCTTGGGCAATTTGTGCGCGGCGTCTTTCTTTTGTAGAATCTTGATAAGCCTGTTACAAACATAGTTCATAAGTATTAGTACTAAGAAGACCAGTCATAAAAAGCTGATAATCAAGTAAAGGTAATCCGCTGCATAGATTTATTGTCTTTCTATTAATTTGAGGATCATAATAATTTTGGCATTGTTCTGCAGAGTCAGCAGCCATAAAATATATTCACAAGACAGTGAAACAAAAATTATATCTGCATAAGACATAGTGGACAGAGACTATATAAGTCGAAAAAGAAGCAAATGTGATTTGTAGACTACCAAGGCACCATAGAAGCATCATTAACAATGTATCATCTAATCAGACACAAAAGAGAGAGAGATTTGACATCATAACACCTTGAAGTAATAAAACAAAATACTTCCAGTCGACAGTACAGGTCAAAAACACATTCCTTCTTCACCTGAGTCCCTGACCTATTCTACAGTCAACCTATTGTCAATTGTTCATTTTTAGAATTACTTGACCCAATCCGGCAATTTTTTTTTTTTTTTCAAACCATTCTACCAGACGGTCAAGCATTGTCATACTTATTACTGAACTTGATTGATCCATGAAACTTTTTAACACTTATAAATGAGTACAATTCTAGCATGATATACAACAGAAAATAAAGTTAATACTGTCAAAGACATGCAGCAATATATGACGAAATTTAAGTAGTCCAATGCTCTGCTTTAAAGCTATCTTATTGAAGAATATCCAAGGATTATTATTGATTGATAACCTTACCTAATCAGTAAGGTAGCCAAACCTAACAAAACAAACAAATATGACTATAACATAAACAAAACCTAAAAATGTGATAGTTTCAACCTAAGACGAACTAAAGCTCCATCCATGCCTAGCAGGCCACTTACAACTACAAAAACAACCTAAGCAAATCACACAATTGTAAACCAACTACATCAAAAAAGCAAACCACAACACATAATTCGCATAAACAGGAAATAAACACACACACTCAAAACACAGCTTCTTCTAACCTCATGTGGATCAAAATACGTTCTAACAAGAAGATGCTCAAGTCGCAAGTATCTCTCCGGTTGCTCCTGCTTCATGACTCCCATTGCCTGCGTCTGCCTCAAAATAGCACGAGCGGTATCCAGCTCCCGAAGTTCAATCATTTCCAACACAATCTAATTCATTCATCGATTCATTCATCAAATTCGAAAACGAAAAATTCGCAAATTGAAGGATGAGGAGGAAGGCAATATACCTGCTCATACAGATCCTCCAACTTGTTCCTTGGAAGCTTAAGCTGTGACACCTGAGGCAAAATGGCGTCCCATCTACCGCCATTGATGTCAGCGACGAAGGTCTCGATGCTGTCGACGGTGTTGAGCGACACCTGGCACTCGTTTTGCAGAGTCTGAAACGTCTGCTGCAATGAATTCTCTTTGCAGAATTGAAGCACAATCTTGATTACACTGTGTAAACAAACATAGTCAGAATCTCTAACAATCAACGAAATACAACAAAAGCAGTTCTTCGAAACTTACTCTCGAGCTTCGATTTCTAAAGTCATCGTCTTCTTCGCTGCAACAATGTGAGTGTAAGAGAGAGAGAGAGAGAGAGTTTAGGGTTTTTCAACGTCTATGAATCGAAAATTAGGGGGACTCGATTGTTATTGTCAGTCTTGACAATACATGGCGATGATGTGGCTGTTCGGTGCTGACTGGTTGATATATGTCTGCCACATCAGCAATGATTTGGTTTATAATGCCACGTAATCGGTGCTGACTAGATATATACAAGTAATGTAATGGCTCGATTGATGCTGACTGGGCAATGCCCTGGTTGTCCTTTTAGTAATGGTGCGATGATGATAATGTTAAAATTGGAACAATTAAAAAAAATCCAAAAATTACAAATTCAAATTGGATCTCCACTCGATGGAGATCCATCTCTATCTCTATCTCCATTTATAGCTAATGAAGATTCAGAATAATCTCCATGAGACCTCTGTAATCAGTGATGGAGGGCCTCTTAAGGATTTTTATAATCGGCAATGAAGCCTTCATTGTGTGATAGAGATACTGGATCTAGTTTTATCACTAGATTAACAATGATTTGGTTCCATCAAATTATTACAAGTTGGTTCATTCCACATCATTTAAATTATTTGATTTTGCTCCAAATTACTTGACAATTTGGTTTGTTGTAGATCATTCAACAATTTAGTTTGTTTTTGGCATTCGATGATCTGGTTCAACTAATCAATTTAGTCTTCAATTTTTTTTTTTTCATTTTTTACTTAATTAATATTGATTTTCATTATCCATCTTTAAGATGGACTATGAAAATTACTTTTTTTAATTATACTTTTTTAAAGATGATGAAAATTACTATTTTTAATTATACTTCTTTTATCTAATTTTATTTTTATTTTATTTTATTTTTACTGTCAATATCAAAAATTGGACGATTGATACCTTTTTTTTCTTACATTTTTAGTTTATTTTAATAATATTAAAATTTCTATGAAATTAAGAAATTTTAAGTATATAGTTATTTGGGCCTTCTCTTATATGTTAAATAAATTATTTAGATCATAGATCGAAAGAGAAAAGATATATATATAATTCAAAAATAGTTTTATATCCTTAATTATTAAAATTACATGCAGACATGTTATGTGGTAAGGATTTTTTTATCCCAATCATGCATAAAACAATGGAAAATAAGATTTTTGAGTTGTCAAACAAAATTTGGTACACATGAGTTCACATGTAAAATCTCTTCTTAACTATCCCAACCATTACTTAAATTGTTCGTATATAGAATAATATTCAATTAATTAATTATGTTAGCCCAAAGATTTTAATGTTAGATTTTGATTATAACAAAAAATTGATATAGTTTTAATATGTTTAATTTAATTTTGAGTTTAGTAAAATTTCAAGCATATAGATGAAGAAGGCAAATGCACCATGCAGTGATCTTATACTTTGAATATTAATCCTCCATGCATAAAGGAGAAAGGATAAGCTTTTGAACATCAAATGATATACTATTGAATCTTGAAGCAAACAAAACTAGTTCCAAGTTTATAACTGTTATGGGTATTTTCAGGATACGTTAAATGGGCTAATAAAAGTCCATCACTATTGAAAGAATCCCAAGACCAATACCTCTTAAGGAAAAGAGACTGCACATTCAGCTAAAACACAGCCCACATAAAAGTCCAGCTTATCAGATAAATAGTTTATCAGATACAAAGCTCGCTCATTAGTCCAGCTCATCAGGCATGCAGCTCGCATAATCAAGCTACATGATCAGTCCACAAAGCCAAAACACAGTCAGACTTCGGACATTCCAGCTCGTAGGACGAGCTGTCAATCGTTGTAGCTCGCAGGTCGCTAGTCAACTAACAGTCAAAACCGCCAAGCCAATTATAACTCAAGACGTACCGTACACGCTAACCCCGTCAGAGATTACAGCCTGAATTACGAAGATCTTATCTAGCCCACTTGGATTAGCCATCTAAACAACATGTTTTGACAACTGTCAGACACATTAAATGTAACTCAGGTGTATTAAATGTAACTCAGACTCATTAAATATAATTCAGACGCATTAAATGCAATCCTGAAGTATTAAGTGTAATCATCATTATAGTTTAACTTATTAGGCACTACTATAGCACATCCTCTTTCTGTAAATAGGGGATGATCCTTATTGTGAAAAGAGAGATGATAGTGACTTATAAAAAATAGTGAGAGAATAATGGACGTAAACAAAATATTAAGTCGAACCATTTAAAAACTTCTTATGTCTTTTGTTTTTCCTCTGCCATTTTCTTTATTTTCTCATGTAAGTTTGTCCAATTCGTCTGATATCTACAGTTTGGACTTATAAGAACCTAATTGGCTAATTCCAAACATCAATAATAACTATTCTAATATATTTTAAACCAATGGATGTTTGTATGTGCATATTTGAATGATATGACTTGAAATGACCTAGATTAGACCTTTGAATCCATTAATTATGTTTACCTTAGCACCCGAAGATTTTTTACTCATGTTAGATCAGTTGAGACTCTAGTTTTCAATTAAACATGAAAAGCCAACCTAGAGTTCGGGGCAGTCGACAAAGGAATAATCGAAATATTCCATGCTTAGAGAGGCTAAATTATAATTATTTAAGGGCTAATTTGCTTAATTTAACTACCTTATGATGTTTTTATCAAGATTATGAAATCTCTATATGAATTTTGAATATATTTGGGTTATTTCCACACGTCAAAAAGTCATTAGTGTTTAAATTTTCCTATTTACTCATTGAGAAAGAGATTGTTTTGTATTTAATCTTTCTAAATTATATTTGAGTGTGAGATACATTCGTGAGAGTAAGAATCCAAAACCAAATTCACTCCTCTCTAGGATTGCCTTTAGGTCCAATAAATTTTAAGGTATGTACATCTTCATTTCATTAAATACTTTATTATGAGTATATCGTTATTAATTTCTTACCCAGTTTGTTAAATTAAAAAAACATTATTTATATATATTAAACAAGCATAATATATATGTATAATAGAAAAATAAGAGGACTGGAGATGTAAATTTGCAATAAACAAGTAATTAATATTCAAACCATACCACAATATGCATAGAGTTTATCCAAAAATACTAGTTTTACTGTCCTAGTACATACATATGTATCCAAACCAACATAATCATGTATTTGCAAACCGTTACAAAGAAACCTAAACCATGGATTATTGGACATAGCACTAAGTATTAAGTTTTAATTACTTGCTTACTACATGCGCATTAATAATATAATCTTCTTAATTATTAATATTATATATTAATGCTCCATCAAAGGTATGCTAAATTGGAGCAAAATAATTACTACTAGCTAAAACTGAAATATCTGATTTGGTATAATTAGTGGGTAGTCAATGTTAGTTGTCACTGGCTCAACGTTAGCAATCACAGTATTCTCCTCTATCTGCACAAATATACAAACAAAAAAAAAAAAAACACAAATGTTATTTTTCTATAGTTCTTTTTCATTTAAAAAAAAAAAAAAAAGTATAATGATATTAGTATTTATTAATAATGATATTGGTACTTGTTACCTTATCTTGCAAATACTTATTTGCAGCTTTCAGTATTCCCTCCTTCAAAACAAAAGAGAAAAAAAAAATAATTTATTTAGTAAAAGTGTGAAATAACGAAAACTAACATTTATTATAAAAATTATAAGTATGGTTAAAAAAAAAAAAAGAACCTAAAAGAAATTCTCTCTCTCTTATGTGACATGTAGTTGAAATTGGGGTATATATTAGCAGTAAATTATATTTTGTTTTTAGACAATATTCTAAAAACTCATAACAGCCAAATTATATATTTTTAAAAGAATTGGTAATTATTTCAAAATAGTGAATTACATTTAAATAATAATTGAAATGTACCAATCTTAAATAATTCACTTCTTATTTTGAACATAAAAAAGTATAATTTTGAAGGACATTTCCATATGGTTTTTCAATTTTAAAGGACAAATTCCCTGTTTGACATTCATTATGTATTATAAATCAATGTTACTAATTTAATGAACTTATATAATAAGTTTGCATTGATCAACTACTATCTATTCTAAAATAATCATTTTTTAGTAAATTAAAACCATAAATGTTTAATAAATCATTCTAACAGTGATGATTTAATTATGCAAAC